>JAWWNH010000016.1:4701250-5945000 GCA_034641385.1 Darevskia mixta | reverse complement strand
TTCAGGTTCAGACATCAAGTTTAACCAAATCATGTCTTAGTTCCAGGTAGTGTAGAAGGTGCAGGATGCAGGGAGCAGCAAAGTGGCTGCAATTTTTATTGTGAATACCCACTTGTTCACACTTAGCCTCAGCCAATGTTTGGCTTAGCTGGGGCTGATTTTAGTCGGAGTCCCCAACATCTAGAAGGTCAAAGGGTTCTCAACCCCAGCCCTAGAGGATTTTGTAAATACATGATGCACCCAAATTCCTTTTTAAGAAGGGATTGGTGATGATACAATTAACTCTTAAATAAGTATGCACATTGAATTTTATTTGGTAGCACTTTATGGTTTGGGAACATGACATTCAAAAAAGCAGCAAAGGAAGCCAGCATCAGTAACTCTCATATACCAAGAAGAAGCAAGTGTTGGTCAATGGTAGGTTCATATATGAAACACTTGGCCTTTTCTACTGCTGGACCCCTGCCCCCCACCTCACGACTGGCATCCATGCTGTCTTTGACTGTGGAAGTGCTATAGCCACTGAGAACCTTAGATACCCTTCTAAAGGTACTTCCTGAGAATTCTAAGGAAAAACCATCTTCCACAAAAGCTGCTGCTTGCCTTCTATCACTGTGCCATTGAGAGCGTGCTCACTTATGGCTTATGTGTGTGGTACGGAAGCTGTACTACCAAGGACAGGATGGGGTTGTGCAGAGTTGTTAAGGCAGCAGAGAGCATTGTTGGCTGCTCGGTCTCCACCTTAGAGCAGATTTATGCCATGAGGTGCCACAGAAAGGCACTGGACATAGTAAAAGATCCATCGCATCCTGGTCATCGTCTCTTTGAGCTCTTGCCATCGGGACGGAGATACAGGACGATGACGACAAGAACAAGCTGTCTTAGGAACAGCTTCTTCTCCAGAGCGATCTCGGCCTTGAATGGGAAGCCTGGACTTTGAAAGTCATCTAATCTTACCTGTTATGTTGTATCATACTGTATGGTTTTAATCAGTGTTTTTGTAGTTGTTTTGTTTTGTTTTGTTTTTGCGTGGAGTGCCCTATCTGGGTGGATGGAGCAGCCAAGTAATTTCGTTGTCCCCGAAGGGGACAATGACAATAAAATATATTCTATTCTATATTCTATTCTAAAGTCATCCAAGCAGTGTTAGAAACTGAGATATGAAAGCTAGGATCTAAATGGCACCTTAAACCTAGGGTATGGGCACAATAATGGAATGTCTAGGCACACTTTTTATAACAAGAATACAAAGCTGAAAATGAATGAACTGCAGCTAAAATATTATGTTCATTTTTCACATAGTCTAGTCCTTCCCCTGCCCACCCCCTTATATTCTCTTCTCCAGCCTTCAGAGAGTAGCTGGAAGTGGGGAGACAGAAAAAGGTCCTCCTTTCTTTCCACTCTGCAGTTTTAATCTGAAATCTTAGGTGTACTACTGCGCCCAGAGCTCAGAAACTGCTCGCGCTAATGAAATTCCCTGTCACAAAATGCACCTAGAACAACAGGAGTTTCGAACACTGCATCCAAGCTGATAGCCATCTTACAGTAACAAATATCATAGTTTAACTATGTGCTGTGTGAAGATGCAGGTTCTTTTGTCTGTTCAGTGCATCTGTGCACCATTTGATTTGTTTCACATTGTTTCACTATATACAAGGAAGGCTAGCACATCCAGCCATCTAACTACTTCTTTATCTCCATCAAGACCAGGTAAGCCAGTGTGATAGGCAAGCAATGTGAGCAGGGTAAGCAGCCCCTAATACTTTCAGAAGATGTAATCAAATGAAGAATAATTATGACTCTAGAGTTTATGTTAATAGTGGGTGACATCCAGTGGTATCATGCAACAGACTTTTGTTTGCACAGCAGGACTTTCCTTTTTTCCTCAAACTCTCTCTCTCACACACCCTGGCAGCCTCCTGCACACTGCCAAAATCTGTTCTATAGGGTTGCAGGATCCTTTGGAGCAGATATGGTGGCACAGGGAGGCAGACAGAATGGGAAAGTCCCATCCAATTTGCTCACATGATGCTGAATATAACCCAACATTTTGAGAGTGGTTCATTGGCTTAATTTTCATATACTAAGTCAGAGCTTAAATAGGAATTTAACTTTTGGTTATAGTAAGTCGGATCCTACAAAGGTATTCAAGTGTTTAATACTATAGCAACAATATTAATCTGATGGTTTTTCAACAAAAGGCTAGTATAATTGACCTTATTATAATAAAATGCAGTGCTTTTGTTCTTTTTGAAAAAAAGGTGCCAGTACTCACAATGAAGTTATTACAGTATCATTTGGGGGGAAAGGTGCCGGTACTACATACCCTTGAGTACTCCCAGAAAATAACAACTGATAAAATGCCATATAAAATGTGTTACAAAAATAGCAGCCGAGACATGGTAAAAATCAAGGAAAACAATAATTCATATGAAAAACAATTAAGGATGCAGAAATAAGGGAATTTTCTCCTTTGACTAATGATTATTCCAGTCTACTAGGATATTCCTAGAAGTATTACTGAATATAGAGAAACAGAGAAATGTTTGAAAACAAATGTTTCCATGTATGCATCTATTTTCAGATCCACAACAAATAATAGTGTAATGTTAAATATTCCTATACTACATTGAATAATACTAAGTTGAGGTTTGTTTGTTTTTTGTTTTTTTAAAGAAACTATATCCAAGCTAATGATTACTAACCATTTCCCATAAGGGTATCATTAAGAAGAGAAAAAGCAATTTGAGGGGGAACAAAAACATACCACCTGCAAATGCAAATTCCCATCCGAACCACAGATTTTAGTAAATGGAACAAGCTCCTGAGTTTTTCTGTTAGATCTTTTGCACTTGACCTTTAACCTTCCGTTTAAAGTCTGAACTAGAAATGCCACCCAGGGAAATCTTCCAAAGCTCCTGAATAAGACTTAGAAAAATGAAAGCTTAAAACCTCAATAGCAAACAAAAGTCAACCAATGACAATGTCTGACAGCCACCTTCAATTCTGAAGTGATGCTTCTGTCATCCAACGACTCAAAGTATTGATTTCTTTCAGCATGAAAAAGCCCAAGCCAATGAAATAGATATAGCAGCATGCCCCCTTTCCCCTCCCCCGATAATAGCCATCAAGGTTAACACAGGCAGAACACTTATCAAGGTATCTTTTCTATTTCTTCTTGTTTTAATGGACTGAATACAATGTATTGGCTTTTCATCTCTGCAACCTGCAGCCTCCGCCCCCTGCATCATCATCATTTATCTAGCCCTTAACGGATCTGAAGATTCAGGATCTGCATATAAATTAACTTTTTTTGAAAGCTATTTGTTACAGAAATCTGTTGTGGTCTCATTGCTTTGCCATATATAGGGGATCCTGGTTATTATTAACATAGTAAAAGTAGCCCCCCCCCCAACACCCCAAGGGTCTTTAGAAAATAAAGTGTTGAGACTATCTGATGATTAGAAGCGTTATAATCAGTACAAGGAAAGTTCTATAAAGCACAGCAATGTGATATACTGGTGCTAGTCAAAAGAGGGTTGGTATTTTTACATGACGATAAGAATATGTTTTCTATAGGTAACAGAATGAAATAAGCATATAGATAAGAATGCATGTTCAGTTTAATAATTGCTCTATTCTACTTACTTTGAGATTTAATTTGTGCTTAAGGCAGTTGCTTTCTCCGTGTCCTTCTCACTGAAAGGTAGATGCTCCATAAGAAAGGCACCAGTTAGAGAAATAGTAGAATTCTAACTAAGAGAATGCAAAAATCATACTGCAGCCATATCTTATACAGTCGTACCTTGGATCTCGAACGCCTTGGCTCCCGAACGATTGAAACCCAGAAGTGAGTGTTCCAGTTTTCAAACGATTTTCAGAAGCCAAATGTCCAGCATGGCTTCTGCGGCTTCCAACTGGCTGCAAGAGCTTCCTGCAGCCAATCAGAAGCAGCGCTTGGGTGTCTAAACGTTTTAGAAGTTGAACAAATTCCGTTCAACTTCCAAGGTATGACTGTATTAAGACCAACTAAAATTGAGGTAGGGAACCTTTCTCATCCTGAGGGCCAAATAAAATTGAGGTAGGGAACCTTTTTCATCCTGAGGGCCACAGCACTTCATGGTTCACCACCTAAGGACCACATGTTAATGGTGGGTGGGGCAGAATGAAAAAAAGTGGATTGGGCCAGATGCAAAAGTAGGCAGATCAATGGATGATAGCTTAATCGTTGTACACTAGACTACATTTCTTACACACACAAGAGGAATTATCACAGTTCAAGGACACATTCCAGACAGGTTTGTGTCACAAAAGTGTGACAAAACAGCAAACAAGCTTCCAAGTTCTTCAGAACTCTTCTTCAGGCAGGATGTTTGGATTACTATCCAACACACTCTACGTGCAGCTGCCTTTGAAAAGTGCTCAGAAACTTCAATTGGCTCAAAAAGCTGCAGCCACACTGTGGACTGGAAGATGAACGAGTGAATGGATCCCTGACAAGGTGGATGATACAATGAAGCCCTGTAACAGTGGCACCAGAGTAGACATGGGGACACAGTTGGCATTATTATTATTATTATTATCATTATCATCATCATCATCAGGGTCTGCAGCAATGGTTAGCCCCTGTGTTCATATTTCTGCTATATCACTATGTGTCTGTAGTTGCTGATGAGTAGCTGTCTTAGTTGAGGCCTGTCCGTAAACACCCTACCATCAAAGGCCTGTGAAAAGGAAGTGTCATTGTCCCATTGGTTTCCACTGAAAACTGTTAAGTGACAAGTAATGTTCTGTCTTTTTCTCCACTGTAGTAGGTTGTACCTAAGTACCAGTCTAGCCTTGTGGATCTCTTTCTCTCTCTCTCTTCCTGCCCCACCAACAACCTTCTTTGGGTGGGTAGTGTAGTTTGAGAAATGCTGGTGGAAATTCTTAAGTTGTGACACTGTTTGATGAGTCAGGTGTGGTTGTATCACTCATCTGGTGAAGTGGACAGCAGCCCACAAAAGCTGATGCCGAAATAAATGTGTTAGTCCATCAAGCAGCACAAAACTCATTTTTTTCTGCAACATGGCCACCCCTCTGGGGATAATGAAATAAATGCTTCTTCTATTGCTGTACTGTAGCTATATTGTAGCTATTAAAAGGAAATACGGTAGCAAACCTCCTGGTGTTTATTTGTATGCTTAAAACTATGAAACACTGAGTTTAAACAAGGTGACATATACAAAGAGCAGAGTACAGAGCTACTACTTCTCTTTTGTAAAGAGTACATGACACTAGGCTTACAAAGTTTCTTCACATCCATGGCACAAAATTACCGCTAAAGATTACTGCCAACAATATTCAAGCAGGAAGGGTTCTGGTAAGTGGAAAGCCGGTAAGGCTTTCCAGAATGATACCGGTAGGAGATGGGACATGCAGACTGTAGTTAGAAGAGGGAAATAGTTAGAAGAGTGGGCAGGGGAAGTTTAGATGAAAAAAGTGTTCTTCTGCTCACACAAGGCAACCCAAAATTGACAGAAGTTGCTGGCAGATAATCAGAAACTTCATGATAGTAGGATTCTAAAATACGCAAGCAGCTACAACTTGTGGCCAGACAGAAACAACAAATCAACAAGCCTATGGGGGGGACCTCTACTCTAGCTTAAAATCAGAAATAAACACTACATCCCTCTTGCAAAAAAGAGTGTGCTTACTTATTTTAGATCGTTTTTGAAAGGTACAGACACACACACAATGTTTACTGTTATCGGTGGCCCATTACACAAACTAAGATGTTTTTATTTTCTGCTCAAGTACATACAGAGTACCCAAAATAAGAAAACTACATCAGTTACAAAATCAGATTGCAAATGTGTTTATGATAACTAAATTACAGCTAATCGTATTAACTGCTTCGCCCCCTCACAGTACATCATGCTTTCATCAAATCAGTCAAGCTAGAACACTGAAAGGAATATACTTTCTTATGGCGCTATCCTTCCCCGAGATCCTCTTTTTTTGAACTGACTGCAGGGCTGAGCCATATTTATACAGCTCAAAATCTGAAAAGAAAATCAGTCATATCCAAAAAAACAACAACTTTGATCTGGATAAAGTGAGAGCCAAGGCATACTCTACAAATTCCTCACAAAGGATATACTTCTGTGTATACATGCAACCCACCATTAGATAAAAATGTTTTATAAAGCCACATTAAGCCATGGCTTCTTTGTACATACATGGGTAGATGTGGCAAAATGCCTGTGCAAAGCAACAGCCACTTGTGACAATTACTTGTGGGTTGAAAGTTTCTACATAGCAGGGTAGAAACACAATATTGATAATAGGCACGAGAGTGTTAGGACGTATAATTTTACCTCTACCCTACTGAAGCTGAGCAATTGTTTTAAAAACTTCCTAATAACTATACAATGCTTGCACTCTTAAGAATGAAATTATCATAGGCAGACAGAAGATGAATAATCTACTACTCTGGTAGTCTTAATGCCAAGATGAGTTTCCTATGCCTCTGAGTGCATTCCAGCCACCATGTTCCTTCTCAGTTTTCTCTTCTAGCAACTAGATTCAGGGACCTAAATAAACTATACTTTTGGTCTAACTTTGCTGCTGTATTCTCTGTGTCCATATGAGGAAGACTGCTATTGTTGAAGTCTTATCTGGCTGCCTCACACAACAAACAGTTGTTGCCGGAAAAAAGAAGAAAAACAAGAAACTGTTGTAAAATATCTCATTCAGACATTATTTAAGGCAATATATTTGACATAGGTTCTCACAAACATGTGGCAAACATTTCATTCAAAAGAACTGTACCTCTTTCACAGAGAGCCTAGGTACCTGAGCAAGAACTCAGTCTCACTGCTCAATGCAGGAAGTACTGTTGAAGTGTATTTAGCAAAAGGATTCAACATAACAATAGTGGTAGATGATAAGGACCAGCAAATGTACATGCAATCCTTCTATTTCATAGTTTTCTAAACTAAAAAGCAGCATTTAAAAATAATGATTTGGGGTTTGTTTTTTTAAGGAAGAATATGTGGTCTACCACTGACAATGTTTGATCTAATCCCTGAAATCTAATACAACATTTAAGAAGCAGTCACATGTTTCATTCCTAATGAAGGCCTAGAAAACAGAGTTCACTTTATTCTGGAGGCACGTATCAAAGTAGATCTCACCAAGCAACAGAGGCGCATCATCTAAGGATCTTTTTCACATTAAGAATCCTATTAGAAGGAAAACACTAAAAGGTAATTGAATTTCCCTCAGTTATCTTCATCTCTGTCAGCTCCTGCTACAATAACTTACTCTCCAGAGCACAGATAACTCAATTCTGTCCAGCAAGCATATGTTATGAATCTCCAAAGCAAACTTGTCTAAATCATTCTGGTCTTCTATCAAGGTTGGCTGTGGATATGAACTCTGACAGAAAGCAAACAAATTTATTTTTATCTTTTCAATAATTCACTTCTTCATGGCTTGATAGAAGAATCCAAGGATATTTATGTTTTTAGTAATTTTGGCATTATAAATACTGACTGAACATTGACTAGAATTAAAACCTGTTTAAACAGCTATTTTGTTATTAGCACTTTGAAGCTGAAATATAATTTGAGGTGTACTATATTGACTTACTAGAGATTTCTATAACTGAAAGCGTTCCTTCCAATTACATTTGCACAATTGGTTAAGACTAGCATGTATACTTCATGTTTAATTCAAAACCATGCTTAAATGTATTGTGGTTTATAACTGTGGATGTATTTTTTGCAATTATTATTTATTACATTTTTGAACCTCCCTTCAGCAAAGGTTCCCAAGGAGGTATAAAACATTAATACATATATCAAAACATCAACATTAAAACCACACACCCACTAATACAGTGATTCTTCTGCAAATTCAGCGGCTATAGCTAACAGAACAACCAACCAACACCTGTCCACCAAAACCAAAAGAAACAGAGATGTCTTCAGCTGACGTCAAACAGATGCCAGCAAGGGGGACAATTGTACCTACAAAAGAAGGAATTCCACAAGTGGGGTGTCGTAACAGAGAGGGACTTGCACTGCATCATCACATAATTGACCATGGCTGACAACGGAACCATCAAAAAATCTTACGGCATGGGCTGGCAGATAATGGGAAAGGCACTTCTACAAATACCTAGGTTCCAAGCCATGAAGGGCTTTGTACTGGCAGGCAGTGCTACTCTTTTAGATTAAAAGGTTAGTTAGGAATGCTTCAATCTAAGAATGCCCTTTTGCAATTCTAAGGTGAGACTTGAAACGTTAAAAACATACCTTGAGAAAACAGAAGTAGAAATAAAAGCAGCAGCAGTTTATGATAAGGTTTGAACAACTATCCTTGGCTGCCAATTGTGGAGTGTCAGTTGCAGGAAGACAAATGTATGATGGGGGGAAACCGCTGATGTACAATCTAGTAGCTTGTGCCAGTAAAGTACCTATGATCACATTCAAATCTAGCACAGTATGTTGCCCTGCTTTTAATAGTTTCTATTTCTACCTTCCTTCTCTTCCTACCAGTCACCATGCCCAATCTATTGTTCAATATCACAATGGTGCTTAAACAAACTGTCCATGGTCAGCACCAAATTAGAGTGCTGGGGCCAAGCAGGGAGTTCCAGAGCTGTGTAAATTCCGGAGCTGGAGGCTATGAGCTCAACCACAAGCTTTTAATCTAGCAAGGCTCCAGAGGCAATGGAAAGACTTAAATTCTCACTGCTAGCTCCTCTTCTTCCTGGTCATCTGCTGGGTTGCTATTCACAGTGGAGTCTTTTCCCTCCTCCCAAAAAGGCCTTGCATCTAAGGAGACCTCTAGTCACAGACCAGGCAGGCAGGCACACATATGCCAACTCTGGGCTTGAGTGTAGGATGATATTTGAGGGCTTGGGCTATGATCAGGTGGCTCAGGTGAGACATGCATGACATGAGGCACTCCACTACCTTAGGACATTTGAGGGTTCCTTAGGGTTTTCATCTGTACTGTGATTCTCTGCAAGGCCCCAGGACTTTTCCACAGAGGAGGTCTCCCTTGGTTCAGGATGGGCAAGATTCTGACACAAATTAGACTTTAGGACAAGTGGACATTAGAAAATAGGCTCTAATTAAATAAAGGTTTGTTACAACTTTATGCCCCTGAAGAACTACTCTTTGGATTCTTTCTTATAGGTCCTTACCCAGTCCATACTAGATAAATCTGGGGCCACCATAGTGTAGCTGTGTAGTGACACAAAGCACAGAGGCAAGGTATGATCACAGAACCGGCTAAATCAATTTAGGTCACTCCCTATGATCACCTATAGCTAAAATACTTCCAGCACTTGGACAATGGAGCAGGGGGGAAATGAGATTAAGATTTATCAATAATCTCCCATAGGAAAATGTATTCTTGCTTACAGACAACTTAATATGGAACAGTTATTTCTCAGCAGCAGCCAACAACCCAGAGACATAGATCAAGGAAGAACAGTACCAACAATGCTCCTTCTCTTTCTTATTCAATGAAGAGGACTATTCAACCTCAGACGTCAGCCATGCTGCTGCATCTGCACTAAACATACGTTTACATCATACAAGAAGTGTGCAGTGTTGCAGACAGAGTGTTGGAACTAAACTGGGAAAGGGTTGAAATTCCCATGAAGCTCACCAAGTGGCCATGAGCCAGGAACTCTTTTATCCTCCAAAACTCACAGTCCTGCAGTGAGAATCAAATGGGATAACTTAGTGCCACACCAAGCTCCCGATTGGAAGGGCAGAATTCAAATGTGATAGATTGATCACTTGCCAGCAATACTCTGAAGGATTTTACATGGACATAACAGAAGATGCGTTAAGCATGTCTCATTTTTGGATCTTTCTCAAATATTCCAGGGGCCCTGAACACTGTGAGACACATCACTGTTCACTCACACAGATCTCCACTAATGAGAAATTGTTCTTAGGGTTCAGCTAGAAGTTATATGGGAGATATACAGAATTTATGGATATCCCATGTTTTGCTTTTGAAGAAGTTAATAGCAGCTGGCAAAGATTACCAGTTTCTACAGCTGCATCTTTGCATATCCTGTGCTCCCTTGCATCCCTGCATCAGATCAGAGTCTTGGTTCTTCTGACCCGTGCTGTTTTCCCTTCTCCTGAAGTTACTATTTGCTCTGTAGAGGAAAGTATGCCGGGCAAGGAGCAGTTGGGCCCTCCCCCAGCAATATAATAATCATGATCTGATGCAACCCTCCCCCCCAAAATGTTAACATCTTGCAAAGTTATTTACTTGATCTTAAAAACTCAGGCCTTTTAATAGTTTTACTTGATAAATTGCTTTTATGCTACTCTTACATACTATTTTACTAGTTACAGGTAGATAGCCGTGTTGGTCTGTCATAGTCAAAAAAAAAAAAAAAAAAATCCTTCCAGTAGCACCTTAGAGACCAACTAAGTTTGTTCTTGGTATGAGCTTTTGTGTGCATGCTGTTTCAGTGTATCTGAAGAAGTGTGCATGCACACGAAAGCTCATACCAAGAACAAACTTAGTTGGTCTCTAAGGTGCTACTGGAAGGAATTTTTAAATACTATTTTACTATACATTTCTACAGAGCAATCCAAAGAGGGAGGGAAGAGAACCAAAGGTGGATGAATGACATTTTACAGTGCCCTAATGAACTTCCATCTACATTTGTCCTTTTCAGCCTGTGGGTGAGAGAGAGCCATTCAGTTTCCCTCCCATTGTTTTCCATTGTTTCCAATGATAACGGGGGGGGGGGGGCACAATGCCATACACACACCAAGAGGGTGTGCTGGGTAACTGGGAATGCTATTCCACTTTGCATCTACCAACAGAACTCTTGTGTTGGGTAAGACAAAGGATGCAGAGGTTTCTGGACGTAGTAGGAGCATTGTGGAGTCATAAAGGTAAAGGTAAAGGGACCCCTGACCATTAGGTCCAGTCGTGTCCGACTCTGGGGTTGCGGCGCTCATCTCGCTTTATTGGCCGAGAGCCGGCGTACAGCTTCCAGGTCATGTGGCCAGCATGACTAAGTCGCTTCTGGCAAACCAGAGCAGCGCACGGAAACGCCGTTTACCTTCCCGCCAGAGTGGTTCCTATTTATCTACTTGCACTTTGACATGCTTTCGAACTGCTAGGTGGGCAGGAGCTGGGACCGAGCAACGGGAGCTCACCCCATTGCAGGGATTCAAACCGCCGACCTTCTGATCAGCAAGCCCTAGGTTCTGTGGTTTAACCCACAGCGCCACCTGGGTCCCTATATTGTGGAGTCATATCTTCCTCTCCAATGGAAGACCTCACTCTCTGTCCTCAAGAGGAGGAGATCTGAAATACCCTATAGGATTCCAGTCTTACTGTTGCTGGTTTCCATTGATTTAAACTTAGTATGATTTAATGCAAATAAAAAAAAAATTTGAAGGGCAAGATACAAATTGTTTAAAGTAAACAAAAATAACAGAAATCAGGAAGGGAGATCCAGATTGTGGATCTGCTATGTAACATCTAGTTGTGCCCATACATATGTCTTGAATAAACCCCTCTCTTCCTACTTAAACATTGGCCGGGCTCAGTTTTGGCAGGGAATGCTAAACTTTATTGTATTTTTTATTATTATTCAGCTGAAAAACTTAGCATCCCACCTACCCCCATTGTACTGTTACAAGATTATCCCAGTTTAAAAAAATAATGCTTAAAATGTTGTTGACCATAATTAAAATATACTTTCTTCATAGCTAGTAGCTAACAGCATATGAAAATTATTATATAAAAAGCATAACCATTACTAGCTTCTTCAGAATTTAAAGCAGAAGATCTTTTACAAAAGGAAGTCTCTACTATAACGTCATGCTGCTTCGCCAAACACTGTCATACTTTTTAAAACAACCCATTAGTCTTTTTTGAATTACACTGATCCAAATCCAGCAATGTCTTTATTTTTTTCAATTCCATCTTTTAAATAGTATTTTTATTAATTTCTGCGAAACTTAACAAGAAAGTAGCTAGTTTGTTCATCCCTTTACATTCATGTGTAAGCACTACATCAGGTATGCATCAAATGTCTAAGAGTGTGGGGAGATTATAATTTCACCTTTGGATAAGAGTTTGACATATTGGCTCAAGGGGAACATCTACCATGTCCTCCCCCCCCCAATAGCCATGTAACATGTTTGTAGTTTTTATTGAATTTCACAAACCAGCTAAATTAAAAAGTCATATTTGTAGGTAATAAGGATTCATAAGGATTTTCCCCTCACGTGCTCAGTATGAACCTGTTGTGAGAGAAGATTCAGTAGAGTGCAAAGGGGTTCAGCTGATCCCCCTGGCTGAGCTATAGTCTTTTGGTTGGACCTGATTACCAGCACCAGCATCTTCCTGTATGGTGGCTAAAGTCCGCAAAATCTGGGGAGGATACACAAGGGAGGAAGGTATCCCACATTTCAGGGAAAGGCATAGAGAAGATGCTGATGGAAGTCAGAAAGAGGTAAAAGATAATTTATAAAGTAAAACCAATAATAATTTGACATTAACGTTATAGGAAAAATGAAAGAATGTGGCAGTTTGGGTGCAAGGGATAAGATACAAATTAAGTGTGAAAGGAGAGGCGGAGAAGAAATTACAGATGAGCAAAAACAGTTTGAAAGGCATGGGGAGGGATATAAATTAAAAAGCCTCTGGATCAGCAGGTGGGCAACCAAGCCAAACTGCACCCCCAGCTAGTGTCTATTTTTAGCAGGGATGTAAACAGCTACGAATTTCTGCCTGATGCTTCAATAAAATGCAGTGTATTTCCCACATCACAGCAATGTGTGGTAAATTTCCAGTCAGAATTTCTTCAGGTGCAGCTTCCCCAAACACTTTTTAACTACACAGCTAATATACTATGCCTGATGCATCTATAAACCGCACTGCTCACTCTTCAGCCGTTAACAGACATCCAGCTCCAAATAGTGGGGAAGCTTGAATTATCACTGGGTATGGATGGCGCTGTGGGTTAAACCACAGAGCCTAGGGCTTGCCAATCAGAAGGTCGGCGGTTTGAATTCCCGCAACGGGGTGAGCTCCCGTTGCTCAGTCCCTGCTCCTGCCAACCCAGCAGTTTGAAAGCACGTCAAAGTGCAAGTAGATAAATAGGTACCACTCCGGCGGGAAGATAAACGGCATTTCTGTGTACTGCTCTGGTTTCACCAGAAGCAGCTTAGTCATGCTGGCCACATGACCCAGAAGCTGTATGCCGGCTCCCTCAGCCAGTAAAGCGAGATGAGCGCCGCAACCCCAGAGTCGTCTGCAACTGGACCTAATGGTCAAGAGTCCCTTTACCTTTACCATAACAGTGTCTACATTGCCCTTAACAGTTGCAATTTGGAGCTTGAGTGAACATGGAAAGCCCTTAACACAACGTTTTAAGGTGAAATGCTTCCCCCCCCTTTTGAATAATAATAAAGTCAGTGCAGCCCTACAGTTTCACCGGATGTCTGGAAGCCTCACTTGCAATTGTTCTACATGCATAATACACAAACACAGAGAGCACACAAATTATATCAGCAAATACCTCTTATTTCCCACCTTTTAATGCCATCTTTCCCCCGCCCCCTAGCCAATAGTGTACGTTTTCTCCTATCTACATCCTACTGTATGGAAACAAACTTTTAAAATGAATCTGTTCACATTCTGCACTAGTCCAGTACGGCTGAAAAAGCATCATCCTACAAATAAGTTCCCTCTTTTTCCTTGAAGTTCAGGGTTTTACATTAGCCGCCCTCATCCCTTAGATGCACAAACTAGCTAATTATAGAAAGGAGAATGATAGGGAAATTGTAAGATGAATCAAAGTGCCTTGGCCTTCATAAATTTGTTGAATCCTCTTCAGAGGTCATCACTGTCTCCCATGGGAGCTGATTCCATACTTTAACTATGTGCAACATATATGCGTAACATATATTTCTATTTTGCTTTTCCACTCAGGAGCTAAACATTGGGCATGTTTCCCTCTCTTTCCCCCTTTTATATTTGCAGCGTCCCTGTGAGGTAGGCTAGGTTAATATATGTTAATACATATATTAACATACATATATATGTAGATCTGGGAGGGGATGCATGGGGCCCGATCCACATACAGTATACCCAGCCCAGGAAATCCTGTTGGCACCTCTGCCTGGCCCAAATTATGGCCTGTGCTTATCCTACCTCACAGCTATGTGATGGCTGTATTACTAATGCTGTAAGAAGATGCAATGGCTTATGGCTGATTTCCAGTATTGGTTGCTCCTAGTAAACTGTTCCTATGATTATTGTCTTAATTATTTTGCCTTCTTTTTTAAAAAAAAGAGAGAGTTCAAACATGTTCATGTGTGTAAACACAATACAGGAAATGTTTCTCAAGGCTACTCAAAAGCTAAGATTTAATAGATAAAGCATATCTGATGCTTAGCTATAAGGGAAGGGAAGACTCGAAAACATTATTTTATTTTATTTTTGCAAAGGAGGACACGTGAAATAAGCTAGAAACTACCTGTACCTTTTGAGCAAGGCATGACTACATTTACATTCATATTCAACATAAGCCATAAACCAAAACATGAACAGCTTATTGCTGCATAACTATAGCCTATAAATCGGCAAAGGGTGAAAATTAGGGCTATAGAGAAGTCCAACTAATACGCATGAAGAAACATAACTGAAGGGAAAAGGGCAACAAATTTTACAGCAGCTGGAAATGCTAGATTTAATTATTGAAGGGCAATCATGCAGAGAAGTTAGCTGCCTAATATGATTTACAACAAAGAAGAGTCCAATGAATATCCCAGTTATATTGACAAACTGCTAATAATCAGAACGTAAGACTGTTGCAATTTGCGACAAATGCATAATTTCAGTAAAGACATCACAACAATAAGGAAACGATGCATGCCTTACTTATAAACCACAAAAACTGTAACCTGTGTAAATATCTAAGAGAGGGGAGAGAGAGAGAGAGAGAGAGAGAGAGAGAGAGAGAGAGAGTAGAACAAATGCTGCCATTTTGAAGAATAGCTGCTTATACTACTGAGAAACTGACTGGCCAGGTACAAGCCATCAGCATCCGAACAAAGCAGTATAAAATGAAATACATTTTATTCACACTTCTATTTTCTTTGTTCACCACTTTATATTTAACATTCTTATGCTTGTCTCTTAATCACTCCTGCATATATCACAGTTGGGACTATTAAACATCCACAGGATGACCTGCCTGACACCTTAGAGCAGTGTTCCCCAACCTTGGGCCTCCAGATGTTTTGGGACTACAACTCCCATCATCCCTCACTAGCAAGACCAGTGGTCAGGGATGATGGGAATTGTAGTCCGAAAACAGCTGGAGGCCCAAGGTTGGGGAACACTGCCTTAGAGAGCCACTGACGGTCAGTGTGTAGACAAAAAGTGCCAAAAACTGATGCACAAATCACTGTATCAGAGCTTTTAATAAAACCACCAACAGCTAGTGCTCAAACACATAATCCAAAATGCATGCACACTGTTATTAACATATGCATACTACTTGATGGGACATTGCCAGGGATTCTGACCCATTTCTGTTTGGGGTGCTTCACATTTTTCCCCTTGCATGAAGTGACATGGTGCTACACCTATTTTCCAGTACGCATGTTTACCATTTACTTTTAAGAGGTCATGGCAGTCGTGTCATGGAAAAAGTGAGGGGAAGGGTACTGCATCACCACAATTTTGCAGGAGATGTTCACAGAAAACCCTAAAATAATACTTTGTATTTGGGGCACCTATAAACATTCACAGTATCTATGAATATTTCATATACTTCCCTTTAAATAATAATAAAAATCAGGTTCAAGTCACTCCAAATTTAGCCCGGGGAAGTCGTAAAAAATATTGCTCATTCCAAATTAATTGTGCAATGCCCCCAAGTCTACTGCACCCACTATCAAAGGATCCCTGCATGCAGTAGGATTGTGTGGGCATTGAGAAAAATCAGCACAGAAAAAAAAACCAAAATTCTGCCCTTTCTCTTTGCCAATGCTTAAATGTAATAATAATAATAATAATAATAATAATAATAATAATAATAATAATAATAATATTTTTATGTGTACCCCGCCTATCAGACCGGGTTGCCCCAGCAACTATGGACAGCTTCCAACATATATAAAAACATAATAAAACATTACACTTTAAAAGGTTTCCCTGTACAGGGCTGCCTTCAGATGTCTTCAGATGTTGGTTTCATTCTTTAGAACAGTGTTTTTCAACCTCCTCGGGGCAACGGCACACCTGCCCCACGAAAAAAATCTCGCGGCACACCACCACCACATGCACCCCGACCCCCCCCGCCCCGGGGGCCGGGGTGTCCGCGCGCCCTGGCGGGAGGGAGGGGAAGGACCCAGGCGGGCGAAAACGGAGCGGGAGATCGGCGGGCCAGGCGCCCGCCCCCCCTCCCGCGCCCAGCCCCCCGGCAGCACCTCCACCCGGCCCCGAGCGAGCCCGGTGGCACCGGCACCTCCCGCCCGTCCCCGACCGGGGCGGCAGAGGCAGCGGGCGAAGCGCCCGGCAGCCCCAGCGAAGGCGGTGGTCGGCGAGCGGGAAGCGGAGCCGAGGCGACGCCAGCCCGGACCGACCCGGAAGCGGAAGCGGCCCAGGGCGGCACAGCAGCCGGTGTCTTCCCGCGGCACAGGAGCCGGTGTCTTGCGGCACACTCCTGTGCCGCGGCACACCGGTTGGGAAACGCTGCTTTAGAAGATACATATATTTAAAAGATATAGTCTTGTGCTTATTATGAAAATGCATACTGTGTGCTGTTTTGTGCTTTAATATAAATATTAATCGCACTTTTTTTATTTCAAAATTTTCTTCAGGGCATTTTAAACAGCAGACCTAAGAGTTAAATCACATTTTATTGTTATGTGTGAACATGTTCCCTTATGTTTGCGTGATTTGATAACAGAATTAGCTTGCTCTGAAGTGTGGCAGTGTTACAGCAAATCACTACATGATTTTAGTTATAGTTTGTTTTCTGCACCCATCTGAATAATTCTGCTACATTTGGATTCATGATATGTTCATGACTGAGTCTTAACTCCTATCTATTCCTTCACACATCCCCCCCCCCCAAAGCGGCATAATACCTTCTCTTTCCAAAACTAATTTCTGCTGAAACATATGGATATCTTGTGAGTTCAAGAGCAACATGCCTTGGTCAACAGAGAAAACTATGGCTGCCTCCTCCAGTTCTGATAAGTATAACAGAAGTGCTGTCTTTTCTGCAGTCTAGCTTCTGTTTAAGTTCAAGATTATGTGAATTAAATCCCTTCAGCCATCACACTGAGATATAACAGAGTCAAGGCAACATCAGATCAAGAAGTGTCAACCAACACCTGCCTGAAGACAGTTCAAAGACACAAGAAACACACAGAGAAATAAAAATTGTGGTCAGTTCTGACAGAGGCAGCATTTTGAAATGCAGTAAAAAAAAATCCCATGATTTAGCTATTCTTATGTGAAAAAAGTGCCGTTAAAGGGCAGAGGGGTATGTTAGCAGCAGGAAAAGAAGAGCAATTCACCTAATCAATGAGACCATGTCACTCATGGTGCATCTGCATAAAACCAGTGTATAAGTTGTCACCTTTGTCAGACTCCAATGATTATCAGGCAATGAACTAAAAAAGATGTATATTTCGTCTCCACAGGACTGTCTACCAACCCTTCATTTTTTGATGTAACAAATGAAACCTGCCTGCTATTTCACTAGCACAAAATGACAATGTAGATATCTGACAACATCTCTGTTTGCAGGAGTGGGTAACAAGGTCTAGATGAAGTACAGACAGCTTATTAAACAAAGCACAGCATGAATCCTGAGACCCACAGAGATGACCTTTAGAAACATTACCACTTTCCAGGAAAATAATCTTCGCACTTCTTACGTATTTTAAAACAAATGTTTACGTGTTAATACATAAGGAAAATTCTCAATGTTTCATTTGTAAAAGAAAACGGGGGGGGGGGATAGTTCTTAGGAGAATCCAATAAAAAACTAGTTTTTTATGATGTATTTCTTTTTTGTTCTGTATTGAACTGGGCAGGCGGTCATAGTAATCCAATAAATTCAAAATACATGTCAATGTAATTCATTGTCCCTCGATAATTACGCCTTATTTTTATTTAGTTTGGGTTTATAAAAAAAATAAATTTAAATACTTTTTTTGTTACTACTTCAGCAAAAAACGTAACTTTTAGACTTCTTTGTTTGCAGTATATTCATACATGTAAATATTTGGTTGGAGGCCGTAACATTTCCATGGCTACATTTTTATGAGCCACTGGCAATTGAAATACTATTACAGAACAGACGTAAGGAATTATTTGTATGAAAGCCACTTTGGCGTTTATTTGTCCAAAAGTCATTGTGTGGAACTCCCATGTGAACAAATACACATTTGTACTAAGTTTTCCCAGAAAATTAAAGGCACATTTGTTTGTTTTTTTAATGCTGAAATTGTTGACAGACATGGTAGCAATTAGAAAATCTAAAATGTGATCTTTTAAAAAATGATGATTCAGAAGCAGCTAACTCTAGATCCAAATTAGTAGCTTAGCTGCTCCACTCTTCTTATTGATTGTACCAGCTGTAAACTCTGGCGAGGTTCTCTAAGGTGCTTTTACCCTGCCAGTCCCCACTAAAGACATTGTGCAAAAGCAGCTCTTCTCAGTCAATCGTTTTATTTTGAAATGGCTAAAAGATTGCTAGAGAGTAAATTTATACAAAGAGCAGCCTGATCTAGATAGATCAGTAAGTTTCATTCCAATGACATGTTGTTTTTATCAGGTACTTAAGAATTCCAGTAGAGGAGTGGAGAGGAGAATAAAGAACATAATCCACATCAACAAGGACAGTCAGGGACAATATCTTTGAAAGCCATAAGCACGAGAGGATTAAGGAATCATACTGGTAAGGTTATAGTTCATAAGATCCATTTGCAATGCTACGTCAAAAAGGATAATGTGGTCATGAGATGCATAAAGAGGGAAATAATTTGTATGTGTGCAGCAACAATTGTGTGTGAAACATCCATGAGACCAGCACTAGAAGGCATCAGACTAAACAGACTGCCGTAAAATATTATACCTATTTGACCAAATGAAGGGGCCTATCCAAAGGAAGACTAAACAAACTACAATCACGCAAGTGACATCATGGAAAAGAAAAAGTAGAAGTTTGCCTAAAAGTATTTTTTTTGTTTTTGTTCTGATGACTCAGAGGGAAGTGCAATTACCAAAGAATATTTCATTAAAAATAATAATGCAAAGTTCAGTTTAAGTCTACAAACAACACACTGCTTTATTAAAGTTAGCCTTTTATCTATATTATACCATATGTTATACTGGATGAACATCGTTGTCAATTATGAATGTTAAAATACAAATTGGAAATCATCCCAAATTTTATCTGTGCACTTTTTATCCCTATCCTCTAATAAGCAGCCCTGTTTACAACAAGTTAAAAAAGTGGGCTGGATCCAGAGAAGATACAGCAGAACTCCAATCACATAATGGGTCCTTCTTGTCTCTTCCACCCCCACTAAAAGTTCCCTCCTCTCCCCATAGCTGCTCCTGAGGGTCAATGAACTCTCTGGATGTGCAAGATGGGGTGCACAGAAAAGCAAAAGAACCAGGAAACTGGAGGAATTCAGTAGGGTTGCCTTGCACAAGTGGAAGTGCTTTTCTATTTGTGAAAGATCTCTGGATCCAGGAGAATAGGTGCTTCAGAGCTTCTTTGTACTATTTACAGGTCAACATGGTCAGGGATTTTAAAGACAGAACTTCACAGGCACCTGACGTGTTTACATTTTTAATCTGGCATAGCTGTGGTACCTATGTTTCAGTTAACTACTCCACTACGTATGAATGAAATACTAGTGCATTGTATAAGATTTGGGACTTGCCTCAAATTCAGCATGCCTGTGAATATCTTCAGCTCTTTGTCTGCTCAAGATAAATTCTGCTTCATTTGCAACTCTCACCAGATGATCCTTCATGGTTTGGCTCAGCAATCTGTAAACAGAAAGAAATTTGGGACAAATTGGTAATGATGGATTTAAAAAACACACCAAAGGTTTTAAAGCATTTTTAGTATAAACACACTGATGTCCAGATCCAGCAATATGCTCCAGGAACAGATGTTCAGACACAAGCATGGAACTGCACCACCTGGAAGTACTTAGTCATTAATTTTGAGAGAGGGAGTTGTGACCCAAAATATACTTGTTGAACACCTCTTGCATCAAAATGCCGGTTTCTAAAAATGTAAATAAAAACAGCTGGAAGGGCTGATCTTAATAGGTTCAGAACAAATGAAGACCTGAAATTAAATGGAATTTAAATCCTTTTTCTCACCTGCTGTGGTCCTGAGGACAAGCCATCTTCTGAAGTTGGTATTTGCTTTGGGGTTTCCATTTAACTTAAAGGGTAAGTTTGAATCCATTTTGCATACATTACCTTAGAGTGGAGTGGGTCCTTCCATTGAAACAAATGGCTACTATTTAAATGAATGGTGACTACCATGCATGCAACAGAATCATTCTCATATTGAAACAAGCACAGAACTTTCTATCAGGCATTGATTTAAATCACCACCAATACTACACACTATTGATGAATCATAATATTTAAAGTTAAAATACACCTCTACCAATACAGCACACTGTATTTCATAAAAAAAACTTAGTTAGTTATGAAGCTCAATTTGATAATAAGCAAGCACAGTTAACCAAATGTAGGCTATACATAAAAACTGAGCCCATATTCCACTGCTATTCTTTTAAGAAAGGATGGTAGCTGAAAATGGAATCAGTGCAAATGTATGGAAACCACAGGCAAACAACATCATGATTTTCTGGCACAGGCTTACTTTACTGACAACCAGTACTCGAAGTTTCCTAGATAATACTGAAGCTGAATTAGCTGTCTCTGGTTTTCATTTTAAATATCGAAAACATTAACTCTTTTCTGTTTAAAGATGCTGACATGCCCTTGCAAAACCTTAACACTACAATCTGATACTTAAAGCACTTTACTGATACAGGCCTCATTGAAGTGAGCTGAACTTACATTAGCTGAAAAGCAAGAGCCTTAGTCATCTGCAAATAACCTGAGATTTTCTATTAAGTTTACTAACGCAGATGTTCCCAATTTGCACAAAGATATTTAAATGCATGCAGAGATGATCAAACAGAACTCAAAGCAATAAAAGCCAAACTTCTGAAAATATACTTTGTTTTATAGGTGAACATTTTAACACAGAATGTAAAATCTCTATGTGATCTTCAAAACACCAGCTGAATTATTCTCCCCATCCTTTCAGGCCACCCCAAGATATCATTTGTATTTTCATCACATCCTTAACATTGTTTGATGTTCTTCTCAGTTATGTATTGTGGTTTTATCTAGCATGTTCTTAAAGCAATTCCTATTATGAATCCAGAACATTAAAATGAATTTGTTAATTGTAAGAACACAGTTTTCTATTAGACGTAGACCATCATACACATAAAAAAAAACATACAAGACAAAACTGTGGTCTTGAGGGTTTTTAAAAAATTGTTTTTCAGTGTCGGTGAGGGTTCTACCCTTGACATTTCCAGAAATGAAAACAGGGGAAATGTTACCCCAATTTTCTCCTCATAATTATGTTAAGTAACTTGGAAAAAGTCATTATTTTAATTGGTGTCAATAAAAGGACTTTTTAATACTATTTTGAACCTAGTGTGTTACAGTAAAAGTATAAAATATATGCTCTTTCGTTCTAACAATAAATGATACACATTTGGTTGTGAAATTTTAAGTGTTGTATTCACCTGAATATTTCAAAAATGCACCTATATAAAAGTTACAGATACAATTACTCATTGTTGAAATAGTATCACCATCAACTCACATAGTGCAAAATCAGATTCCCTGTCTGACGGAACTGGCAACTTAAATTCTGACAAAAGATGGTGTGGAGAGAGAGAGAGAGAGGAGAAAAGGCATAGCCAGAGAGGCATACAACTGTTACACATACTCAAAGCATAGTTGCAGTAGGGGATGAAAGTAGAGGGGTTAAGCCCAAAGGCTTAGTGGAAGAAGCAGGTTTTGAGAAGAGAGATGATATAGGAGTTCTGGACAGAAAATGAGGACCAGCAAGAGATAATAAGGTGGCAAGCTGGTAGAATTGTGGATGTCGGGGGAGTTATAGCAGGAATATAATTGCATATAAGGATATTTTATATAAGCAGGTAAAAAAGGCAGATAATTAACAGATGAATGATTCTTTAACTGGTTGATCGCAACCATGATTTAGTAATCTATCTATAAGTGTAGAGTCATGATTCAGGTAGGTAGCCGTGTTGGTTTGACACAGTCAAAATAAATAAAAAAACTGTCCAGTAGCACCTTAGAGACCAACAAAATTTGTTCTGGGTATAAGCTTTCGTGTGCATGAAGTGTGCATGCACACGAAGGTTTATACCCAGAACAAACTTAGTTGGTTTCTAAGGTGCTACTGGATAATTTTTTATGTAGAGTCATGATGTTTGACTTGTATGAGTATCCAGCCTTTGCCCATCTGTTGCCCTCCAAGTATTTTTGGACTACATTTCATCATGCTGTTGGGAGTTGTTGTCCAAAACATCTGGAGGGTAACAGATTGGCAAAAGCTGCAATAAAATTGACCTATTTTTCCAATTCAAAACTGATACTTCAGTCACATAAATTGTAAATACACCAAAGTTTATAACTGAAGTAAGAATAATAAATTCGTGAAACATAATTTTGCAATATGGTGCACAGCAGAGCGTAAGTGGTGAACAGTGGAATGAAAAACAGATAAATATTGTTCAGTATCTGTACATGAATATCCTGTCCAGTCATATATAAGAGAAAAGCAGCTGGTGTTAACTGTAGAAGAGAGGCCTGTTTAAAAAAAATATGTTCTTAATATTTATTAAGGTTCTCAAATGTACAAAGCATGCTTCAATCTTAATAGTTAACTTTACATGCTTTAAGGAAAGAAGCCCATCATTGTAACATACAGAATAAATCTTTCCCTACAACTCTGAATTTTGAGAACTAAAGTACACATATTGGGTTGCAGTGCTAAGGACTAGCTTCCAAGTTTATGTATTTCTGACCTGCCTTCACCTCATTCATATCATTATAACCTTGGCCCTTGATGAACGCATTATTAGTCTAGATAGCACAGTGCTCTTAACACACTGAGGAACCAGTGTTCTGTTCTGTCTGGGCAAGGTGCATATCATTAACAAGTCAATTGCTGAAGCTGTTAGGTTTCCCCTATTTAACAGCTGAGCTATGTTGAAGCTGTTTTCTTTTTAAGCAAGTTGTTGGGCGAGGGGGAAGAATCAAAAGCAAATGTATTTTAATGTAGATTACAGAAACCTATAAATTACACTAATAATTTATGCCCTATAGCAAGCAAATGGTCTGGATCCCAGGAAACATCAACGGAATGAAAGCAGCCACAAACACAGTTCCCTAAATACTCAAACAAGATTTCTACCACATGGTCTTCCACCACCAGCTGCCCTGGGGGAGGGTGGAACAGGAGAGAAAGGAAGCCAGGTGAAGATAACACTAGGCTCTTGCTCCAGCGGCACAGGCTTCGTTTTGTTTTAACGTGCATGATTTATCCACTGCGTTTTATAAATGCTATGAGCAGCTTCAAGGTCTCCAGTGGAAAGGCAGGATTTAAATCTAATAAATAAATAAAATATAACTGTATGTACTAAGTGAATAAAATATAATCATATGTACATTCTACAGCAGTTCACATACTTTTGCAAGAGGTGGGAGGATGTATTTGGATTTATTTGTGTTTTTCTCCTCCAGCACAAGATTTGACAGCCTTCAAGTGACCAGAGCACACTCCTTCAACACCAGGGATGCTCCTATCTGCTGGCAGCCATAAGAGAGGCACCTAAATGCTATCCTAACACCCGCTCCTGCTATCAACATATGGAGAGTGGTGGAGAAAGATAGTTTAGGACTGTGTGTTATATAAATGAACATACAGTAAGCACCCCCTATAGCAGGCATAGGCAACCTTGGCTCTCCGTATGTTTTGGAACTACAACTCCCATGATCCCTGACCACTGGCCCTGTTAGCTAGGGATCATGGGAGTTGTAGTTCCAAAACATCTGGAGAGCCAAGGATGCCTAAGCCTGCCCTATAGTATATGCAATTATTCCTTTTGAAATGCTGATATTTGAAATATTAATATTATACTGTGTTAGATGAAAATATTATATATTCGAATTTACACCATATATTGCTAATTGCTCACTCTTTGTACACAGCTGAGTTCACAAAATGCTGTCCAACAGTGACAATTAGATATGAAACAGCATGGGGCATTTAATTTACCAGATACGTTAAAATATTAGAAATGACCCTAAATTGAAGCATTCTGTCCAAACTGTGCCTTTTCTCATATTTACTGCTACTGCTATCTGAATCCACAATAGGGAGATTCTCATTGCAAAATAGGAACTGAGGTTTTTTTTTTTTTTTTTTTGCTTTACCTCTTAGGATGCATTTGAAAAACCAAGGGGGGGTTAATGTCTTTGAACCTCATGGCTATATAGAGATTGCAGGATAAAATGTAACTGGCTATGTCTTCAATTTCACTATCTCCAGGGATTAATATGAACCAGGGTTCACCCATGGAATTTGTGCAAAGTACTTAATCTCAAACATCTGAAATTACGGAGTGAGAAGACTGGTAGTTCAGAGGATATGGCTTCAGTTTCAGGAAGCCTCAAACCCCAGAACTCTAATTTTATAAATTAAGAACTATATTCAAACAGGCACAATCTGAAACTGTTAAGTACGGCCGTTATATCTGTTCTCTAACTCCGCATTATAGCTTCTTATAAATCCCTTGAAGTTAAAATACCTTTCAGTGAACACTTTCCAGTGCTCACCTCAAGCAATAATGCATTATCATTGCATAATTTGTTTAATCAAACAGAGTTTGCGAAACATTATCAAAAGCTCCAAAATTATGGGAAGTTTAACAATGAACATCATATAATCACACTAACCTTTCTGACAGCCCAGATTTCACTATACTGTTAATTTCGTATACCCACTTTATCCCTCTTTGTAGAGAATTTTTAACTATGTGATGGAAAAAAACATGTTGGAATTAAACCCATCAGCCTCTCTAGGTCTTTGTGTACACTTACTCTCCCACAATATTTCATGTATCTACAAGCTTTCTACTGCATTGAGAAAGAAGCTTTAAACCAGAAGGAACTCTTATTGTCTTGAACAGCTGACTCTGCATTTTACCAAAGTGGCTAAAGCACTCTGAGGAGAGCAGCCAGAGTTTACTACAGTACTTGACACAGGATGAGAGTGCTAATCACTAAGGAGGAGGGAGTAGCTAATCTCTCTGCTAATAAAGATTACTTTGGATTTAGAGCTCACCAAGTCTTCATTTAAAATTTACATTTTAGTGGATGATTCTCTAACTCTACTAAGAGAGACTAAATAAGTGTATTCTTCTTTTCCAATCATTAAGTGCTTTATTCGTTTTCTATATCACTATGGTCACTACTTCTTATGCGATTATTATGTATTTTTGAATTACTTAGGAAATATATATAATTCTACTGAATTTAGGTGCATGCCAAAGTTAATGCTTCTGCCATGACCTGTCATTTTCTATAACACACCTTGTATTCCTGAACTGAACTGAAAAGTATGAACATCTAGGCTTACTCTGAAATTTCTTATAACAAAAATCCTTTTGATGAAGGTGCTTATGCAAAAATCAGTTGGTATATTTATGTATTGCATTTATATACAGTACCACCTTTCTGTCACAGCACCCAATGTAATATATACAGTACACTTGCTTTTTTTCTATTTCTTTTTTTAAAAAATGCCTGAAGTGGTCAATTTGAGAAATTTCATATGCAGACACGTAACTAATGAGACCTTTAAATCACTAATCTGAGGCCCCACAACAGCGCTCTATAATTTGCGCCCCAACAAGTCAAATACAAGCAACCAGCATGTATTGGGTCTGCCAAGTAGTTGACATTCCTTCGAATAACCAGTAGAAACAGGAAGTTTCAGCTTAGCAGGTCACAAAGTGTGCAGGTCTGCCATAGGCATGCTATATCAATATGACTACAGTTGAGAGAAATGCCAAACCACAACAGAATATGGGAGCAAGCCTGGGGGGGGGGGCTGGTACACTTGCCCTGAGTCTGAGATGCATTTTTGGTTGAGTTATTCTAACAAGACTCCCTCCCCAGGTTCAGACAACCTCTGCACAGACCTGTACAGGAAATTTAGCGGCAGAATCAGGCTCACAAAGTTAACTGTACAATATTTCTAAAGGAATGGCAAATGTACGCTACCAAATCCAAAACACTTTACTTGTAGACAAAGTACTCCATAAGTCAGCAACAGAAATTAATCAGAATTTGCTCAATATGAATAATGGTGATTATAGAAATTAATATAACTAGGAAGTTACCTTCCTTCGTTGACAAGCTCAATGAAAGCTAGGCCAGCATTCTTCTGTATTGAGTTCTGCCACTCCTACAATGCAAAAGTGAAAAAGGTAATTAAAAGAACAAATTTACATTAATTAAACCAGTGAAAACAGTTATAGTAAAAGTCAAGATGGCGACACAAGGTATTAAAATTTTAACTCAAAATTTATATATACACAACTTTTATTTTAAAAAAAGGACTGGTTGTGCTGGCTAGGTATATTCAATACACGCAGTACATGTATTGTTTGTACTGTAAACAATGTCAGCTGATGAGCATGACCACATCTATTCAGATAACAAGAACCATCCAAAGTGCTATTCAATCTAAGCATTCAGCATATTGACTTCCTACTACAAGGGTGAAACAATACCAAGGTGAAAAGGTATTAAGCCTGTCATCACCACAGATGTAGGTTAGGCAAAAATATTTTTAATCTATTTTTAAAATACCGGTACTTTTCTTTTTTTAATCAACAACCCACTTCAACCGATAAGGCTCCTAGAGTTGCTTACAGATGGGGGGCGGGGGGAGAGAGAGAGAATAGTTCTCATAACAGCTTTCTGGTACGGAAACAGTTCAACTAGCCTGACTGCATGGCCATTATTAAATGACAGAGGAAGAAGAGTCAAAAGGCAGCTGGTCTTTAGGCAGAGACTGTAGATGAGTCCTTCTTCCCCTCTGGGGCAGCCTCTTGCCCAAGGAAGCTTCACCACCAAGCAGAGTTTTGATCTCAGGTTTCCTTAATCCAAGGCACCACACCTTATCAGCTCTCATCACAAACCTCAATAGTTTATTAATACCAGTCAAGAGAGCTAGATTGCTGAACAAGCCTTGGCACCTCAAGAAACAGTCCAATCAGCACTGCTACCATGGAAATACTGCAAAATAAATGAGGTCTCCAACCAACAGGGTGTTTGTGGAGTTGCCTTGTGCCTTTCTCTATAGGCATACCTCAATTTACAAAAAACAACAGCACACCTGAATAACTAGAAGCATTTTGTGTGTGTGTGTTTTGCTCATAGGCCTATAAAGCAATCAATCATAATTATGTATTTTTGTTGCTACAATTTTTTGAAGTATACCGTTGTATACAACAACAATGGGCACTAAAGTGATTGTTTATCCTGCCTAGATGTTTCTATTCTTTTGCCAACATGCCTCTTCACTTGTTTTAGCATTCCCTCACAAAATATTGGCAGGAGAAGTGTTGGAAGGTGGGGATATAAATGAAGAGCTATCATTTTCTCTAAATGACATCATGCACATGTTTTTGTCTTCAAACAATGGCTTTCACCTTGAATCACACTCAGTGTAGTGCTTCAGAACTTAATTACTGAAAACAGAAATTGCCCAAACTGAGAAGCAAAGACATTTATCTTTGGTTTTTTCCAGCGTAACTCTCTTTATCACAGACAAAGATCAGAGAAGATATTAGTCTAAACAAATTTTTTAAGCCACAGGTGAACACTCCCTTAAGCATGCTTTAATAGCTTGGCGGGGGAGGGGGGCAAAATGTAACAACCAATGTCTTTCATGTTTAATGCAATGTTTCAACACAGCACATATATCCTAAACTGCAATTACATTCTCAGAGCTGACTGCATTGTTATGTCAAGATCTTTGTTATCCTTCTCCCAAAGGTGCTGATGAAAAACATGTTAAAAGCCTCAGAGTCGACCACTAATGTAGCTGAATAACTGGAGAATACATTTCAGCACTTTCAAAAGGAAGGGCTGCAAGAGGAGATCGACCAAGTCAATAATTTCATACCTGCTGTAAGCTGAACTTAATCGACTACTATTTCCTATGCCTATAAAATCTACTGCTAATGTACATGATCATAATTACTGTGCAGTCTATAGTGAATCTATAGTAAATACTTAAGCACTGACAAAAATGCAAGTAGCTGTGAGATGTAAATTGCCTTAAAGTGCTGAAAAGAACTTTGCATGGGACAAAGGAGGACCATAGATGGCAGTACAGAGATCTAGAGGGTGTGTTCTTCAGCTTAGGGTCCTTGAGATCATTTCTTGGGAACTGGAGGTGGAAATTAAGAAGCTGAAATGCAGCAGACAGAAGGCACTGTTCTCTTGATGAGCAAGGGTAGAAGGCCAGGAGTCTACTATTTTTACAGGGTCTGATCTGTCCAGAAACGTCATCCCTTACAGGGGCCAATGTTAAACACTCCTATCATCTGCTTCGATGTAGGCTCTAAGGCTTGAACACACACAGTTCCAGGTATTCAATAAGCTAGGTTTGAGGCTTAGAGGTAGGCAAGAAAAGAGATTTTTAATATAAAAACATAGCAGTGTGTAAAAAACACCAGAAACCTGCTCTGGGAAAGCAAGCTTAGCCAAGCAAAATTATCCACCTGATCAATTCAGATTGTATTATTTTGATAAGGGGCAGTAGAAGTTGCTCTAAGTCTACCCATTTAAAAGCTCTCAACAGATGATCATCATTAAACCTCTATCAAGCATCTATGTACTGAATTGTACAAATGTGTTCTATTAGTACGTGGTCTGACTATTTCGCAACACTAGTACTCAAGACAAATGGCAGCTGCTGCCCTCTGAGGTCTGAAGTCAAGTCTTTAGGGAATCTCAAAGCCCAAATGGAAAAAAAAAACAAGGGCTGTTCATTAGAGGCTGCTCCAGGCTAAAACTTTCAAGGCTGCCATTAGAACTATATAGAGACTAATTATTTTTATAAGGCTTAAAAAAAACTACACAATGTGTTCAGATATAAGCAGAAAGTACTTTTTATTCCATCACATTTGAAAACTATTGCTCTTGTCATCAAAACAAAGGCAGTAAGGAACCAAGATTTTAAAGTCACATTACACTAGTTAAAGAATTAAATTTACCAAAGCCAAAAATGAGCTTTATGATGTTCACTTTTATTTCATATGAAATAGTCCAAGAAACTGGCACAATCCAATGTGTGTCCTACATCTGCCTTTGGAGACTTGAAAAGGGGAAGATTTGGTATAACACTGGAAAAAGGAAACGCCATGGAAATTATGTGTAATTCTGACACTTAATGTAGATTCAGGTTCTATTCAGTGCCTGAAAGTGTTATGCCTGGGACCCAATAATTCGTCAAAGGCACCAGGGGTTTGTTTGTTTGTTTGTTCTGGGGAGGGGGGGACAAGACAAAGAAGCATGGAAAGAAACAATAATAATACACCCTCCCAAGGAAGGGGAGTTCTGGTAATAGATAAATCTGTTTTTAATGTTCATGGTTAAATCCAGACCATAGCCAAAATACTGATCCATAACCATTTGTAAAAATTGCATTAAGACTCTATCAATGCAGATTAAATAATTATTAGAATAATTAGCTCTACAAGTCCATTTAGAGAAAGGCTATTACAGCTTTATTCCTTATAGGAAAAACAACATTTGAAAACAACTATGCTAACTCAGTTAAAGGAAGGAAAATGCAAAGAAAACAGATTGAGAATGATTTATATGAATGCATAGTGCTGAAGTTAATTACAACTAACCCAATAAAATAGTGCCTTTATTATTGTACAGCAAGTAATAGCCTTAGACACAGAAAGCAGAGCTCTTTCTACTCTTTTTTGTATGCTCAGTCCCACAGCACACTACATTAAGAATTAAATAAGTTGTAAATATGCCATACAGAAACAGCAGTTTTTAACTAAAAGCAGAAGACTCCCCTGCTGTTTAACCATTCTGTGTATTCTACTCTGAGCAGGCTTCCTATAAACTGGTGTTATATTGTTGTGCAGTAAATACCTGAAATTACCTTATAATGAGAATTTAATTTTAATACTTAAATAGAGAATTCAAGGCCACAATGAACTTTTGTAGACACAAACTGCAGAGGTACTACTTTTATCTTTCAAAAGAAATAAGCACTAATTTCATACTGCCATACCATGCATTGATAAAATTATCGTGTTTTAAACACTAACTTCATTCCTTCCAGCATAAAGTTTTCTTTCAAAGCCATATGGTGCATATGTTTGTAAAACAAACCTATATAGCAGGCTCACAAAATTCAATATTTATTTATTTCACAAGATTTATACATTGCTTTATCATAATAAAAACTAAAAGCAGTTTACAAAAAGAATAAAACATAATCGTCATTAAAAACCCAGTTAAAGGCATTTAGAACTAAATAATTACCGGTATATCAAGGACAAGCTAAAAACCAGATTAAAACATGTCAATATTCTCCATATGCCACAGGATTTTCAACCACTTGTGGTAGTGTACAGTGGTCTTAGCTAGGACCTCTGAACAAAAATATATTTTGCTGATGGCATGATTCATTGGGTAAGCATCACATCAAACATCCAAATGATTCAACCACAGGAACAAAACAAAACAAAACAAAATATCTGGCCACCTGTCACATCGTTGTGCACTCTAAAGAAAAATGTAAAAACCTACTCTTATTCATTCATTATTCATTTAGGAAATTTTTACACTACCTTTCACCTACAAAAAACCCCAATCCAGCTCTCACAGTTAAAATAGAGATGCAAATATATACAATAAGAACAACAATAAAATACAAAAGAAGTGAGAGCTAAAGACCAAAGCAACACTAAAACCATTTGTAGCAGAAGGAAGAAAAGTTAATGTAATCCAAATGCCCAGAAACAAAAATCTCTCAATCTGTAACCTAAAGGCTAAAATAACTAACTGAACAAATTCTGTATATTAATAGTCAACTCCTTCTCCAATTCTTGTGTAACTAAAACAGCAACATGCATGTACAAAAGGTAGGTATGAGTTGGAGGGCCCAAACATTTGTAGTATGTTTATGAAGGAAAGGGGGGGGGGGAGATTCCCCCCAACAGTGTGTTCTGAGCAGGCTTAGTAGCTGCAGAATGTATGTAGTTACTATGAAGTACTGTAGAGACCTGCTGGGTCAGGCAAATAGCCAACTAGTTCAGCATCCTGTTCTCACAAAATAGCTAACCAGATGCCAACAGGACCTGAGCACAAGAACATTTTCCCCTACTGTGGTTTCCAGCACTTGGTATACAGAAGCATACTTCCTCCAATTGTGGGGCTGAATGAACAGAAAACTGGGGGGGGGGGAGTGGAACACTATCCTGGGGAAAGTGTGGCTTGCTGGCTGGCATTCTTGGTTTGGACCACTCCACACAGCAGTATTTTGCTGCAGTTCCTAAATGTGAATATATAGTGTACGGGGTGTTAGGGGAGTAGTACCTGCGGTGTGAGACACATCATGCATATTTTGTCCACCTTTGGTTCCCACCATGCACTCAGCTGTCACCTGTAGCTCCTAGAAGCTGTCAGCATGCAACAGCGGCCATACCCAGCAAACTGCTTCAACTGGCCAGCTAAACCAGGTGAGGGTAGCCAATGGGTCTCAAACCCTTGATGAGTTAGGGATTTCCCCTGAATGCGAATATAGGCTCTAGTTGATTGAGTGGGCGAGACCAATAAGGAATCCAATGGTCAAGAAGGTGGTTTCTGCACATGCTGTAGAGGGAAGTGAGGGACAGGTGGGGTCATCAACCTGGAAAGGCAGCCCATCTAGGAAAGGAAAACTCTTGAGTCTAAATCACTGCTGCCTTGTGGTATATCTTTGGGAGAAGAAAGGGCTAAGGAGCAAATCCTACAGAAATCTGGAATGGAGTCCCTAAGATGGTTGGATGGCACCTTGTACATCTCCATCAGGCAACTCCAACAGACAGTTTTTTTAGGGGGCACTCAAAGGTAAGCAGTACTGGCACCTCTTTTTGTTGTTGTTAAAAGGTGTGGCACTTACTGTAACATGATGAGTACCAGCACCTATTTTTCTAGAAAAAAAGCACTGCCTACAACCAAGCTGGTGCCAAATATATTGCTCTGCTTTCCTTTGGACAGCATCAGCAAAGCTGAGAGTGGGTTATTGTCGTCTAGGCATCCCATAACCTCCATACACACCGCCTAGGCTTCTACTCCAGAGAGCACAGCCCAGTGCTGCTAACACAGCAGTTGACTTCACCCCTAGAGGCACAGCCCATTGTCTCTAGAGACAAACAGATGGCAACAGTGACCACCTGAGAGCAATCAGCAAGCAAATGAACCAAAGTAATTAACCACGCTTAATATTAAAACTAGCATGAGAATCAAGTTGGCCAGACACCTCTTTTGAATTAAATATTAACTCTTCTCTGTTTGAAAACAAAACAAAAACTGGGCTGCTCTGAGTGCAACTAATATTGGATATCATATCACTAATAAAGTTAAGAGGAAAAATGTCCTCTCAACATCAGACACTGTAACTATGGTTGAAGGCCAACATATGCCTATTCGCTCTTGCAAGGCCCAATTTAAACCTGCCACACAGCTTTCATTTGCCCATGCCAGTGCTCTGCACTGCCAGCTTCTAGTTTAAAACGGCACTTACTATGTCTGCTGTCCCATATGTAAGCATCCTAAATAGGCCAGCAATCTGAGCCTGGCAGACACAATGTTAGCATGCTAAAGCTGAACATGCAGAGGCTAGTGCATGTAGTAAGTACTTTTTAAACACAGCCATCTGTGTGGAAAGCCTACACAGGTAAGTGATTTATATGTTGCAGTATCAGGTTTAAAACCAAGCCTGGGTAGCAAGAAACTATCTAAATTGTCTCAAAAATAACTGCTCCCACATTCATAATTGGTGTAAAAAGCACACAATTGCTACCACACTCTAGAATTTCTATCCTACGGCCAGTCAGCTTGCATCCATTCCCCTAGTCTAGCCCCCTTTTCCTAAGCTCTCAAATTAAACAGAAAAGCTGTAAAACAGCAGGTTCTCAAATTAAAGCACACTTTATGTTCAGGGGTCTCCACACTTATAGGCTGACTTCCTGTCAGGAAGAGCTCTATTTCACTGCCTAGCCCAATCAGCAGGGAGCTCACAGAATTAAGTGCCAGTTGATATTACTTTGTTTTACATTTACCACCCATGAGAATATTGTTCAAAGATCCAGTTAGAAAACCAGCATGGTATCATCCTTCTGACTAGACTGCCAAACCACAGGGTGTGCTCTCTTAGCACAAAATTCACCTTAAATGGTTGGGTTTTTTAAGTCCTAGTGTGCGAATGAAGCAATAGGATGCCTTGAGGTTTGAGGGGGAGGACTGGGCCCTTGCTTCTGCAGCTAAATTATGACCTTTTAGTTCTTAACATCTGCAGTGGGATACTTTAACTTACAATTGCTCTGCTGTTTTGCCCCCGCCCCCATCAAATAAAACCCCTTACTGAAAATACTGAATTTATATATATTAGAATAATGCAATTTTTCAAGTGTGGTCACTAAAATAATTAAGGGAAATTGAAGCATGTGTGCACACACCAAACAGCAGGACTACATATCTGTAATTTATGTTAAAGTACTGCTTTGTGTTGCATATGTTCCTTCATATGTATGAGTGTTTCCGGTGTTCAAGAGATGGTCTCCAACATCCTGTAAGCATAGAGAGTCTTATCTTGAACACTACACAATGTTTAGACCAGTCAGGCTACTCTAGAAAAATCTTCACTCTGATGAATTTAAATGTACATTTCCTCCTAAGGATCAAAGTTTTCTCTTTTTGGGCGTGGGGGTGGGAATTTCTGCAAGTTTGAAGAAGCAAATAGGCTGCATGTGCTTGGTGCCTCTATGTTGTGATCAAGAAACTCTTTTCCACCTCCCAGCCCCCATTGGAGTGCTTTTGACAGCACTGAGATTCCTACATTCCAATGTGAAACAGAGAGGAAGTTGTGCTCACGTCACTACGATAATTCACTGTGAATAATTATCTTTTTGGAATTCAAACATGAGAAGGAAAGGGCCCATCTGAATTTCCAAATCAGCGTCATTGCTTTATAAACATGGCATTTGTGTTCAACCTCCACAGACTTTCCCGGAATTCTAAGGCAGTGTTTATAAGAAACCATTTAAAAAACCCACACATTTAAATAAATTAGGGAGTTTTTATTTCCAACTAGATAGTCTGCTATGCGAGGTTGGGAACCTGCTGCCCTCCAATAATTGTTAGACTACAACTCCCATCTGTCCCAGCCAGCATGGTCAATGGTTAGAGACAATGGGAATTTAGTATAGCAACATCTGTAGGGTCACAGGTTCCCATTCCTGTCCTGTGTTGAAGAAACTGAACTCTGCTATTTTCCAAGTAAGTGGTTTAGCAGTGAAGGCAGAAACACACAGGAGGTCCCACATAGTGAAACCAGTTATCCAAGTAAGTTACGACTTTGTAAAAGGTTGTCTGTAGCATATAAAGGGAGAGGGAGATGAGAATGGCATGTCCTGAATGTCCCATTTCAACAGCCCTCTTATTGGAAGCATTTCTCAGAGAAATCAACGACTTAAATGTATGTGTGATTGCGCAGGAGATGTGCCATGCACCAAACCCCACATAACGCACACAGCTTCTTGCTAAATAAGACTTTAAGTTACAAGAATTTGAAATTGTCCTTTTGCTACCACTTTCCATTTCTGAGTGAACATTCTAGTACCAAATCAGAACTATAGCCTAATCCTGGATTTCTTTATTGATTTCTATGGGCAGTTTCACTTACAACCCAGAGATAATATAACATGCATTTTGCAATATGAACCTTGAAATTCTTTATCCAGACAAAGGAGATGCTTCTTAGAATGTTTATTCTATATAGTTCGCAGTCACCTATGTTTTGAAAAGGGTTGTATGCTTGCCGTATGGGTCGTAACCAAGATTTCAATGATGTGATTGTTACATGAAAGTTGCATATGGGTCCCCTTGAGTTGAGATCTTGTAAGCAACTAGCCTACTCAGATAAGTATAACAGATCACAAAAGCCTTGCCCTGAGTAAGTACCTTAGCTCACCACTATGTCTCTTTTAAGTTACAGGTGTGTCCACACCAAGTCATGGGCAATTTCATAGGAACCTGAGACACAGATTTTCCAGGCAGCATGCCATATAGTCAAGGTATTATATTAGGAGTCACTTAAGTGCAGATTTCGGACTCCTTTTCGTGCATTAAGCACATTTTCATAATCCTGACTAGGATACAAGAAATGACATTTTGGGGGAAAAACAATGGGTCTACTGCACACTTTCTAGTGGAGCAGGGATTTTACTTCTTATAGCTCAAAGTTGAGTGTTTATTCTAAATCAGATCATCTGAAGTAAAAATGCTGATCTTACATGAGAGTCCCATGACGATTTAGTGGTTCTTGCTCTTCCACCACCTATACAAAAGTCTTTTCTTTTGCAATTGTAAGAGTTACATAGAACTTTCACCTATTAATTCAAAGTAATCTGAAAATAATAGTTTTAATCCAAAGGAACAGGATACAGATAGGATGGCAGAACTTGTAGCCTTTTCTGGATGCGTCATATGCACCACCTGATATCCTCTCAAAAAAAAAGGGTTTAAAATACAAATAGATGTGCAACATCGAACACAAATATTTTAGAGCAGAGAGTATTTTAAAAGATTGAATTTTAATAAGCTTCAGTACAATTAATTCAGAGAAATAGCTCAGTTAATAGATCTGATAAATAAATCATTGTGCACACATGGGAATGTTCACTTACACGCACTTGAATCTGTACGTGCAACCCTACAGAAATCAACAGTGTTTTTACTCCAAATGGACTCTAACAATACCTAGTATAAAATGGTGTACTACAGTAGCAAAGAAGTAGATCTACATACATTAAGGTCATGATTCATTTAAAAGTAACACGATGCTGAGGATTTCATTCTTTTGGCTGTTTTAATTACTTGGACAGGAAGCTGGGCCCAGACTAGATGGTATTTCTAGTTTCAATGTACTATATGCATTTCTGATAAATGGGAAAAGAATAGATGACCTGGCAGAAGGCTCAGACAATAACATGTGATTTACAGGACATAAATGCAGCTACTATAAGATTTATCTGACAGCCCTCTACGATAGTGGACTGTTGAGTATCCGATGGAATGATTTCTAGTCTGGAAAGTCTACTACTGAGTAGCCATACACATTATTTATTTATTAGATGTTTTGGGTTGAAACCATTTTTAAATGATGCACTTCACAATGCTCAGCCATAAATTTAGCTTTAAACTCTGGAGGGGAGGTAGTGTTATTGGAATGTATGTCAGACTGAATTAGGATGAGCAACACAATGCTTTTATAAAGTGGCCTTGAATGCAACGCTGAGTCCTTCAAAAATGATATTAATGTCAAATAAGCAGGAACACTTTCCTGTTAATATTAAATGCAGAATTCCTTATGTTGCAATAGTTAGATATGAAGGTAAGTATTCAGTGCCAGAACTGAATGTCACTTTAAAAACTGCTTTAGAATGTTGGGTTATTTTTGTACATTCAGCTGGATTGTTAGGCAGAGCAAAGCAATACTATGTTAAACAACTTGAAATTTTGCCCACCCGGGGGGCGGGGAGCTAAGACACTCCAAAGATACTGGTCAAACATATGGCAGCAAAATACTGCTGAACAAAATGGATTTTTTTTACTGTGCTACAATACAGAATAATCTTACAAGAGCCTCAACAAAAGTTGTTGTCTTGTCTTGTCTTTTTTAATCCTTGTAAAAATAATGAACATTTTTTTCTCAAACCACAGGTATTTGGGAAATGATGTGTCAGACAAAGCCTAACAGTAAAGCACAACTAATAGGTATGAGTAAATAATATTTTGAGAGAATTACTGATTAATATTAGGTACATATCACAAAAGTATTAATCAAAGCAGAGATCTAATTTAGCATCATGTCCAACAAATTTGTAAAGTTTTAAATCATGCTTGTAGGTGCTTATTTGTAACTACTTTGTATTATTTATGTGATTAAAAACTAGTTTTTGACCTGATCTTTCGATCTTTGGCACTCCTTCCTCTCCATCTCTTCTTAAAAAATTAATTAAACTTTTAGCAAGAGGGTCGCTTCACTTCCCCCCTCCCTTGTCCCACAAAAAGAAAAAAATCAATCAAACTCAACCCCATCTCCTTCCAGTATCTGTAAAATGTCGAGCTGAAATTCAATTTCATATCTCTCAAGCTTTCATGTAGCAACAGACAGTTTACCTCTTAAGAAAATAAATCACTTCTGTGATTGCCATACTGACCTCTCTGAATTAGGAAAATTCAGAGTGAAAAATGTAATTATCACCCCAGATCAAATCTGTATACATCTGGAGCTAATTTGATTTCTTACACCACTTTTGCACAGTCAACAAAATATTTTAGCTACTCTCTGGTATGAAAGGATGTTATGGGTTTGGTTTGCTGTATTGGTTCATTTCAAGTATTTCATATAAAACCTTATGTTTCACTGCTACCAACTCAGCTAACCCATTGCCGTATTCTAACATTAGATTACCATTAAAACAGCACTGTGACATGTATGACAAATAGGCACATTAGAGCATGTCATTTATTCCATTTTAGATTGCATCAGTACCAACACTATCCAGTGTGGAGACACACAGCAGTTCTCAATGTATACTTCGTTTTGCTTTTTTGAGCCAAGAAACAAAGGGGAGATTAGGACATAACTGAAACTTTGTTATTTTTCCCAGTATACAGTAAGGAGCATTTTAACCCAAATAATTTTTATGCATTGAGTGCTAATGTTCAAAATGCATTTCAAGTAGTATATCTACACTTTGGAAGATGATATTTTTTAAAAACAAACAAACAAACCCTGTCTTGGAAAACAAGAACTGAAATTGGAAGAAAACTCTAGATTTTTGCCAAATTAAGTAGCACATAGCAAGCTTATATGCATTCCAAGAAGAAGAGGAGGAAGAGGAAGAGGAGGAGGAGAAATAAGAAGCAATCCTGTCAACATGGTTCTGACTACATCACTGAATAATAAGGCAACTAGAAACATAACTGGCTCTTCACTAGTTCATTGCAAAAACCCATTAGGTGTAATCTCCAGAAGTAATTGTTTTTATTGCACTTTATTGTCAATGCAGGTTATTGATTTTTCACACCTTCTATGATTCTTTCATTTGTATTCATGAAATGTCCATCAGCACAGTCTAAATACATTTGGCAATATAAGCACTAAAACGAATAAATCGATGTAAAAAAAACATTAATTTTACATTATCCTTATTCGTCAGGCAAGTAAACCATAAGGGCTTTAAATGAAGGTCAAAGGTTTTGAAATGGGTCAAAACCCTTGACCTCTAGACCAATAACCTTCCCATTAAAAAAGGCTATTTTAAAGTTTTAAGTAGGGGAATTTACTACCAGGAAGGTATCATTTTTAAAACGCCAAAAAGAAAAGCTCGATAGAAACCTCATATATAATTACAATGGAGAAAACTAGGAGATGAGTAAAGTGCTATTTGATCTACTACATACTATTATTTGTTGACAACTCTAATTTTTCAGATTAGATTTTCTGTTAATCAAAGTGAAGTGTAACACTGCTTTTCAGAGCAGCAGACATACTGTGTTTCACAGATCAGAAAATTCAAATGGATGGCAACTGTGGTTCAGTTTTCCCCTCAAGCTAATAAAAAGAGATCAGTAAGGAGCACTATATATTTTAGAGGGTTTTTTTTACAAATACAAAAAGGCAAAACCTTTTCTTCCAACATATCTGAAACACAATTATACTAAATCCATGTCAAAATCCTTATTTCACAGATTTACCTGCTTAAATATAAAGTTACTTAATCTAATGTATGCACCATTATTAAAATACTGGAAAAGGTTAAGGAAAGAAAAAATTTAGGACATTATCTAACTGATCACATGAGATAAACTAGTTCCTGTAAAGCATTCATCTTCAGCTGGTGGGTCATACCCTAGTCAAATCAGGATGCTTTTTGGACCACTATGCATTTTGGACCTTTTTCTTAAGAGAAGGCAAGAGGGAAGGGAAAATATTGGGGTGGGGGGAGGAGAGAGAGAGAGAGAGAGAGAGAGAGAGAGAGAGAGAGAGAGAGAGAGAGAGAGAAAGGACAGTCATGTATAGAAAAAAATTAAAAGTAGGGCCTCAAGATGTAGGCTAGGGTTAAAGGTGAATCCAGAAAGGTCAAAGACTACTGCTCCAAATCATAATTGCAATTGTAAAGGATTTTTTTTAGCAGCAACTTACTCTCAAATCAATTGTAACCCACCTGAGAACAAAGTAGCATGACCAGCTCCACAACAGAACTACTAGATTTCATGCACACCAAACCTAAAGGGAAAAAAATAGAAAAGATATATAGTGATCTACTTGGGTTTATGTTGCAATTCATATTTAGTACCTCCTGGAAATCCTACCCAAGAGTCTATTTTGTTAGTATTCTCTCTGCATTGTCAGTATGGTTTATATTAACAAAAGGAGAAATCTTACAGCTTCAATTTGTTTTAGCATTCAATCCTAATATATCAATATAAAACATGCTAAAAGCAGCCACCAGTTTTAATCACTGCCATGCAGTATTTTGATATAAAATGATGCCTTGGAGCTATTTAGCTGTGATTACATAAATATTTGTGTTCCAAGTTAATAAACGCATACATAGCATATGGTATATTGATTTATAGTACTTACATTTCTTCACCTTGGAGTGAGTTGATCATTATATATGCAGAGAAGGGAAATGGCTCTATGACCTTTGCTTTCTCCATTGAGCTCTCTCCCTTCAGCCCTCCAGCTATCAATCAAGTTTCCATTTTGTTTCATGGCAGCAGACATCCCAAACACTCTTATTAGTACTTTGACCCTTGACCCTCACCTAAACCTTAGGGGGGAGGGGAGTGCAAGCAGTACCTATACATTTGTGATTAGTTTATAAACTAATTTGGTTATTATTAGCAATTCACACTTCATACTAGTTTCCTAGTATAATGTGAAAAGGTGTTATCACAGCCTAAGATGGTAGAGTTTCTAGGCATTAACCTGTGCTTCAACATATTGAGTGAGAACTGTTTTGGTTTGGTTTTGCTCCTCTTTCGGATCAATTATTAATAAAACTAGAAAAGCTAACTAAGTCAGCAATATTCAGCATTTAGTGGGTTAGAAAAATATAAAGTCAATAGAGCTAAAGCTTTAAGGCACCTTTTTTACTCATATTCTTCTAAACAAGATGTCACAACAATGTAGCTCCCACTGTAAGCACCATACCTAAAAACATAAAACCAGAAACTGGCCACTCACAATGCAATATAATATGGTCTGCACATCTGTTTCACCATCACACATTGGAATACACAAACCTTTTCAAAAAAAACAGCTGCTGCAAAATTTAACTACTAGTATTAGAAACAGTTGCTGAAATTCATTCAAGAACCAAATGTTGGTTCTGGAAATACCCACAACAGCCACATTCAAACATAACAGCAAGCCTAAACTAAACTGCATGAGCTGCATGCTGGTACACACAGCATGATCACTAGTACTTTCCCCTTCTCCTGGCATGAGTAGGTAAGCAAAGTAGGGAAAGCTTAGTGTTATATCTAAACCTAGGATCATGGTTTGTGTGCCCTAAGAAACCACAACTGCTAAACAGGTTTAAACCATGGTTTGTTGTTGGCTTACTGGCTGTCAATTGTTAGGACAGAGCAAGGCACGATCCCAGGTTCAGATGAATGCTAAGCTGTTCCCTTCCATGTTTGTTTATTGCTCATGCCAAGGGAGAAGTAAAGTCGGAGTGATCAGGCTGCATGCACCAGCATGTGCACAGTATGGTTTATTAAGCCAAGAACCATGGCTCACTAATACCGGTAGGTGAAAGCATACTTGATATGTACAAAATCTTGTTTCAGGAATTTTACAACACAGGAAAGCATTTCAAGACTTCTTCTAAAATGGGCAAACCAATTAACATTCTGCATTGAACAGGCTCAGTAAAGAAAGCTTCTTCAAAATGGCCGAGGCCAGTTTTTAATGCACATTCCTATACTATTCTTAAATAATAACTGCATGTTCTGTGAAATGGTTGAAAGAAACCAATTATGATGGAATCATAATCCTTCATAATTTTATTTTGTTACCAAATCTTTCTAGCTTCAAACACAAGTGTGTTACATGCAACACAGTGAAATATGCCTTTACTGAGAAACCACATATTTGTTTCTATGATCTAGGCCCTACTAATGGAATTCTAATTGCCTTGAAGTGTTCTCCTCTCCAACAAGAGAGTGCTACATCTGTCCCTACAAACACATCATGGTATCTAGTGCCACTCACTTTACCCCCATGGAAGTTGTTATGTCCTCTAATTCAGAGGCATGGTAGAAGTTACTGGAAGAATCACAGAAACTAGACACCTAAATGAAAAATGGGCATTGAAACTGGCAAAGGGGAAAATAAACACTGTGAATGATTGTATGCTAAGAATCAATCCAGGAGAGAAGAACAAGCCCTTTAAACCAAATTGTCTAGTTCACAAATCATTTCTGCCTCCTAATACTCTATCTTAATTCTGCCCAGCAAAAGACCACCATCTGCCCGCTTTGTTATAAGGCAAGTTTCTCTGTGCAAATCAGTCTCAGATGTTCAAGGGTACTGTGTGTTTCCTGCTCTCCTGTTTCTCTACAAACTGCCTTTCCCTCTCATGTTTTTCTACTCTACAAATTGTTTCTCTTGAACTTTTTTGCACGAAGTTTTTTCTTATTCATTCAATCTGCAAAATACTGAAGAGAACCTGCTCTCAGCCTCTTTGATATTAAAACTATACAGTACCTTACATTGATCAACTTGATACACTTGGCTGCTTCAACCTTTGAAACTGACAGCGCATCTAGATCATACAGACTTTTTGCTGGACAAGCAATGCTAAATACATTTTCCCCCCTTTAAAATCAGAACAGAACCCATGCCATCATATGCAAGAGGAAATTTTGCTCTTTAAAAGGCACTAAGCTATTCAACAGTCACAAAGGAATAGAAGAACTGGTTTAATCTAATCTAATATCCTATTTATGGCATTGATAAAGATAAGATGCTTCAGTCAAAGGCAAAAGTTCTACAAAAATTCTAGTCTACCAGTGAAGTTGAATTCTTGTTAAACTTTGCCTATGAATGGCTGTCGAAAAATGATAGCCTTTTTTTTTAAAGGCTAATGCCACCCAATACTGTTCTGATTCCTACCTCCTACAACTTATAGCAGGGATGGGGAACCTGTTGCCGTCCAGATGTTGTTGAACTCCAATTCCCATCAGTCTAGCCAGCATGATGATAGAAGTTATAAGCTCAAGAGTATCTGGAGGGTCAGATGTTCCCCATCACTGACTAAGACACCTAGAATGATGGCAAGGGCATCTCAACCTGAAACACTGAGAACCAGGCTGTTAAACGAAACTGGTGAAGTATACAAGCCCTTCCGAGTCTAGAATGGCTGTAAAATGAAGCCAATGCAGCTACAAATGCAGAACCTTACACCCTACAAAAAGGCTAATTCTTGGAGACTGTAATTTTTAGTATTTGATGTAGCATGAGAGTCTGCAACAGGAACAGGAAAAAATTATGACAACTCCAATATGTATATATCACCTTATATACACAGGAACCTTTGGGGATCCTACCCGTAGTAGATGAAAAATAATCCTACGATTTGATAATGGAATATAATAGAAGCAAGTTAATAGGAAAATTCTAATATGATTTGGGTAATGCTTAAATAATTCCATGACATAAAAAGTAACATTAAAACTTCATCCTTCTTGCATTTTTAAGTATTAAAATATTTAACCTTATAAGGAATTAAAGGGGGGAACTTACTTGTACCTTCTATCAGTAGCTCTTGCCCATGGCTACCCAAAAGAGTACGTGACAGGAAAGGAGCAAAATCCACAAATATCTCTCTCAGAAGAGGGGCAGCCTTTTCCAAAGCATGCTCAAGCCTTTCTGTAATGCTAAGAGATTGACAAGGTTGAAGAAAGGGACCCCAGAAAGCTAAAATGCTGCAAGAATATGAATATATGTGCACAAAAGTACAAAATGCATCAACAGGAGTGCCCAAACCAGTTGCTAAACACCACTGTGCTTTATTTCTTTTTAAGTTACAGTAGTAGTGATAGAAATCTAAAACTTCCTATTGACCTCAAATGAAAGAGCACAATCCACTCCGAAGTGAAGAGCGAGTCCCATAATTACTTAAATAAATATGAAAGTGATACACCCCGGTTCAAGAAAGTTAAAAGTTATTTAAAAAATACCTCATGTTTGAAGCAGAATCCTCAGGCACAGAAGAAACTGTAGGAACAGATGGTAATCTTGAATTTGACGATCCACTGCCTGCAGAAGATTTTAATAGAGCTTAGATAGAATATTAGCATATGAAGCTTCCTTAAATGGATTCAGACCATGGGTCCATCTAATTCAGAGCTGTTTACTGAGACAGTACTCTGTGGTAACAACTCTCCACAGCCTTAAGCAGAGATCTTCATTAGTTCTATTATCCAAGATCCTTTTAGCTCAAGATACCAGTGATTAAAATGTACCTCAGCGGTGGAAAACCAGGCTATTATGGCCAAGCCGTGCCCACCTGCCAATCGCCTGAAGTCATATATGATGCAGGAAGGTTAAAAGGCACCTGGACCAGAAGAACCTTCTGAAGTGCCTATCAGCGATGATACAGATGAATCATGAGAACAGCAGTCTTTGCAACCCCCTTACGAATAACTCTGTGGTGCTTTGAAGTCCCAACAATCAGATTCAAAGCACCACATCACCTGACCTTGTTGTAATGTCAGGTGAGTGGTCCCACCCACCAGTCCAAATGGGAAGTAGGGGAGATAAGGATCTGGTTGTTGGGATCAACTTCCTTGACAGGGTTAAGCTATGCCCTGTCTGTATCTGCACAGGAAGCAGACAGGTCACACACTCTAATTCCATGCTTTCACACAATGAATGCCCCCAAAATCCACATGTTGGCTTAATATGACCTGTATTAATTTTCACATTTTTATTTGATTTACACAGCTCCCTCTCTAGCTCTGCAACATTTGTTGCAAAGATGCTGCTTAACGAAGTTCCTTGTGCATCAGAGGCCTAGCGTTCTCACAAAGTGGGGTACATGTTTTGTTTTTTTAAAGCAAGTTTGCAGTACACTTCTGTTACATGGTCCACCGCAAATCAACTAGCAGTCCTCCATGTTGCCAGAAGTGTGCCTGAGCCACTATAAATTCCGAACCACTGAAACAAGGTCAGCAATAAATATGAAGACATCCTGGATAACACTTGCAAACATGTTGCTGTTGCATACCCTACCACCTGCCATGACACTAGTACCTCTTTAGCATTCCAGATGCAGCCATCTCTAGGCACTCAGCCTTCAGTGATGGTGCTTCAGAAACATGTCCTCCATCACTCATATATCGTTTGAAAGTATTCCTAACCACCTTGGGTAGCTACCGGTAACTTTGTCAAAAAGTATGAACTGCTATCAGTTAAAACTTGCCTCTATGTAGCAGGGCTAGGAAATAACCTAAAAAAAACACCCTACTAGTATTTTTGTTCAAAGTGACTAAGATAAAGTTGTTCCAATAAGAGTACACCTGTGATCTTAAAAACTTGTTTGCTCCTCAGAAACATAATTGGCAGGTATCAAATAGTAATTGGAGGGGCTGAAGCATGTAGCAGAATGAAACCTTATTAAACTTCAAATATTGGGGTGCGGGTGGGAACAGACCAATTCCATAGTGACCTGAACTATCAAAATAGGATGCCTCTATTTCTCCAACATACGATGGACAAACAACACAAAGCTTGAGATGTGTTTCTAATTATTATTTGAGGCTCTGTCCATGATTTTGTTCTGCTGTCAGTGGATGTTGCCCGACGCCCCAGTTTTAGCTGCCATGTTTCCTAATGAGTAGAAGAATGTCAGTCACAGTAAATGGCAGTGAATAGGTGGGGAATCTATAGGTCAAGAATCCATAAAAAGAGGTGCAATGAATCGTATTGTTGTAGAGTTGGAAGGGGCCACCAAGTGTCATCTAATCTAACCTCCTGCAATGCAGGAATCTTAGCTTAAGCACCCATGACATGGCAGATGGCCATCCATCCTCTGCTTCAAAAACCTCAATGATGGAGAGTCCACCACCTTCCGAGGGAGTCCATCCCACTGTTGAACAGCTCTTACCATCAGAAAGTTATTCCTAACGTTTAGTCGGAATCTCCTTTATTGTAATTTGAATCCATTGATTCAGGTCCTACCCTCTGGAGCAGGAGAAAACAAGCTTGCTCCATCTTCCATGGGACAGCCCTTCAGATATTTGAAGATGGCATCATACCTGGAGAAAGGTATGATATGTAGGGTATGTTTAGCCTGGAGAAAGAGACGACTCAAGTCTTCTCTTTCTCCAGGCTAAACATACCCTACTCCCGCAACTGTTCCTCACAAGGCTTCCAGACCCTTATCTGAGTCAGTCTAAGTAGAAAGTTGTGCTCATTTTCTGCTTGCGGTAGACTGCAACACAGTAGGCTGGCTTTGATGCAATGCCAACATGCAGATTAGCAATAAAACAATGGGTAATATTCAACTATGTTTTACTCAGAAACACTGAAATTAATATGACTAAGTTAAGTCCATTGATTTCACTATTCTGAGTAAAACTTAGTTGAATATCACCTAATGAATCTATTTGAGCCACTAGCTCAGACACTCCCTACCACTCTCTGGCATGGCCATCAGGAGATTGGAAGACTTTCCTTCTGTTTTTAATTAATCACAGTTTCTCATGCCATCCACACCTGGCTAACTATGACTAATGTTAACTATGCTTAGTGGAAAGAAGCCAACTTTAAACCATAGTTTCTGAAGCTGGCTTGCTTTCACTGACCATACTTAAGATTAATCACAGTTTAGGGTTAGGATAACACACTAAACTGTAGTTAATCTAAGACAATTCAAAACTTTCCAATCTCCTTGTGATCATGTCAGAGGTGGTAGTAATAGTAATGTGTATTCTAACATTTGTGCAAAAATACAAATCTGAAATAGTCTGCATATAATATTCCTAGAATGCTAGTAAACGACTGAAATTTTCAACAGTTTCATTTAAAATGTTTTTTTAATTTGCCAAATATAGATATTACCACAGATTTCAGAAGGCAAACCAATGAGTCCAAAAATATGTTTTATTGGGTTTCGGGTTTTTTAGTTGTCGACAATCCTGACCCATCAGGATACAACAAACTATAAATTTAAATGAAATAATATTAAGTTATCTAAAATATCAGCCCTTGATTTTGGACACTCAGAATAAGCAATACGGCTTTTAGTTACTCTAACTAGCTGAACAAATAGGTTTATGATAGAAAATCTGGCACACCTCCAGCTAAAATTAAGTTTTTTATTGTAGTGCATGCTGCTTCAAGTTACATTTCCCATGCAGTTAGAATCAGCTGAATAAATGCAGCAGTGAAACTCATCTGTACTTTACCTTGGGAAGGGAAAGAGAGTCCACACAATGGTCTCATCCCCAAAGTAAGCCCTCAATCAAGGCCTGCATCTTGGCAGTAATCTTAAATGATTATCACTGAATTATACTAGTTATCTCAATAGTGGCACTGGTTTGTCTAGCTCAGTGGTTTTCAAACTTTTTTCTCTGAGCCAAGCTTTCAGAATAAAAATTTGCTCACGCCATACCAATATTTTTATTGACAAGAAATGGGAAACAAAAGGAAACAACAACTAGAAGTGTTAGATTTATAACACAGAACACAACTACTTTATAATATGATCGTGGGACATCCAGAAAGTATAAAACAATGCAGCTATATAGGAACACGAATCATTCCCAAAATATAATACTGATTGTCCTTAAATCTTCCAGCCACAATTGCCACCCTCTCCTGCCACACCAGTGTGGCACATCATACCCTTTGAGAACCACTGGTCTAGCCAGAACATTTGAAAACAACCAATCTGCTTTAAACAGAGGTGGATGACATCAAATTAAGCTGAATACAGCTACACAAACGGAGGAGAAAACCACATAGCAAAGGATTTTTATGGAAAATGCATGTCTGTCATGATCATAGCTGTCAACTTTTCCCTTTTTTTGCGGGAAATTCCCTTATTCCGAATAGGATTCCTCGTGGGAAAAGGGAAAGGTTGACAGCTATGGTCATGATTGTGGATTAGTGATTTTGCTTTTTTTTAATTGAATTGTGGGTCACTGTTGGACAGTCTGACTTTTTGATAGCAAGAAAATACTTTAAAATGTTGTCCATCAGGGAAATTTCCCCAAAAGCACTTTTAAACAACAACAAATATTCTAATGAGGCCTATAATCTCAATCTTTTTAAAACTATAATCCAAGGCAACATATTTCTTTCAGCAAACAAGATAATTCAAAAATGGGCAAAGAACAAAAATGCCAGTTACATGTTATTCTGCAGAAGACTTCAAAGCAGTATTTCATGTAAAAGCTCTTTGGATAAATGCACTAAATGTAGTTTTCAACTACAGGTTTCATTTAAGGAATAGCTTTTGTGCATTTAGAGGAAAAGAGACATTTCAGAAGCATGTTTTCATCTAAAACACACATGCAAGTAAGTGCGGTAGCTACTTCAAACATGTGGAACCAAAGTGACTTATCTCTCTTATCCTTTCACTGATAAACTGGCTCCTTCAAACTGACAGTTTTACAGACATTTGCAAGGACATAAAAGAAAATGCAAATAGATCATCTGTCTCGCACCCTTCTAGTGAAAGCTTATTGTTTATTCAAGGTCCCCAAGGGTCTAAACAAATAATGTCTCTAGCAATAAACTGTCCTTAAAAGGAAGTGCTGCTCCCAAAATGCTTGCATGTCTTTGAATGTACATATGCAAAGAAAAGTGATACCTAATGTGCAGTTTAATGACAAGGCCACAGCTACTAGAAAAAGCCGCCCCCGCCTCCCAAAGTCCAGCAAGGATCAGAAACAAAGGATTTCTTTTTTAAAAGGAGTATCTAGTTAAGTAATAATTTTGTTTCCTTGCTGAAAACTTTCTGGGCCAGTCTACAGGGAGTAAACAAAGAAAACAAAGAAAAATTTAAACTACTAAAGATAAATTATTATTTACTTTAAAAAAGAAATCCTTTTCTCTATACCAAGAACTGCACAACATTATTTTGCTGCAAAAACCTACCAAGCAAGCAGGGCAACATTAAGGAAACACTATTAGAAGACGCCTGCTTCTTGGGAGAAAAGCAATGACAAACCTAGACAGCATCTTAAAAAGCAAAGACATCACCTTGCCAACAAAGGTCCGTATAGTTAAAGCTATGGTCTTCCCAGTAGTAATGTACGGAAGTGAGAGCTGGACCATAAAGAAGGCTAATCGCCGAAGAATTGATGCTTTTGAATTATGGTGCTGGAGGAGACTCTTGAGAGTCCCATGGACTGCAAGAAGATCAAACCTATCCATCCTTAAAGAAATCAGTCCTGCGTGCTCACTAGAAGGACAGATCCTGAAGTTGAGGCTCCAGTACTTTGGCCACCTCATGAGAAGAGAAGACTCCCTAGAAAAGACCCTGATGTTGGGAAAGGTTGAGGGCACAAGGAGAAGGGGACGGCAGAGGATGAGATGGTTGGACAGTGTTCTCGAAGCTACTAACATGAGTTTGGCCAAACTGCGAGAGGCAGTGAACGATAGGCGTGCCTGGCATGCTCTGGTCCATGGGGTCACGAAGAGTCGGACACGACTAAACGAATGAACAACAACAAAAATGGGGCACAATCATTATTCTTCAGCATAACTCAGCAGCTGAATTGCCTAACCCATTGTTGGCCAAACTTGGCCCTCCAGCTGTTTTGGGACTACAATTCCCATCATCCCTAGCTAACAGGACCAGTGGTCAGGGATGATGTGAAATGTAGTCCCAGAACAGCTTGAGGGCCGAGTTTGGCCACCACTGCCAAACTATCAGTTTGGAATGCCTTAAATGTTCAGTTTTACACAATCATTGCATGAAGCCCAGGCATCACCTCATGAGCTGACATTTATGTTCTGGGGACACCATACCTTCCTTGCATATTTGTTACTGGAGAAACTGCAACTGTTTCCCCTTAGTGACATTTTCACTGCCATTCAGAATGTGCATGTGAGCAATGTGTGGTAAGGCACCTGGTTTGCATGAAGACAGTTCTAGCTTAGTCCCTAGCGTTACTGGGCAGCAATGCTGAGTTCCTTACCTGGACCCTGGAAAGGTGCTGTAAATAGACAATTCCAGGTAGATGGACCAAGTGACAATCCAAAGTGGCTTATGTAACCCACCTGGTGTTCCTCATCTAAAGCATCTGAGCGTCGTGGTTTCTGGGGTGGTGAGTGAGGGACTTAGCAAATGAACTACAGCACATTTATTTGCAATTTTGTTTTCCACAATTCATCTCCATTTCTCATCACTTACCTGGAGAACCTCCCATTGCATCTGGAGCTTGGGCAGAATCCAAAGAAGAAACCACACTGACAGCATTTGTGGGCAAATTTATAGTGGATGTAGAGGAAGCCACTGACTTCTTTGGTGCCACGACAACACTCCTATGAGGGGGGGGAAACATACAATTCATGTACCCATAAATGTTTAAGAATATCTGAGTATATTGTTATGATATTCAGATAACAAATTACGATTTTTGCAAACGAAAAGCTTTCAGCCAGGTTTGAAGGTTCATATATTACCAGTTTTACTTTTTGCAAGGCTATTGCTACAGAAAGTTTGATAACATCCCACCTTTTTATATTAACTGCTCCAAAAGAATAGTAAACAAAAATACTGTTTTAGAGCATAGCAGTCACCACTGGAGGCAGTGCTACTTCAAAAATTTAAACACTTCTGCTTAAAGTACATTAAGAGAAGTACAATAGGAGAATACACACAAGAAGACTAAATCTCTTCCTTAGAATCTTCAGTTCCTTGGTAACTCATTGCAGAAATGACTTAAGAAATCAATGGCCTATTTGTATTAATAAGTCTCACATGATTACTCAAAACTGAATACAACTCCTGTTTCAGGCATCAGGGAAAAGAATATCTTTTGCATTACTAAGACATAATTATGACAAACCAATTTCAATTAAACAGTAATGCTTTATTCCAAACACCTAAAAGGCCCAGTTAAACATACGCTAAAGACACTTTTAATTGTAAGTTAGCTCCATAAACATGCAAAACCTCAGCTAATGAGCTAAAGACTACAGCTGATATATTGTGCACTCCCAGAGCAGTGCTTCCTTTTAATTACCTGGTGTTAACTATAAGCCAAAAGTCTTCAACATTCAATTTATTTAATCACATCTTCTGTTGACAGTACTGTAAGTACAGGTTGAATGTATTCCCTTAATAGCATTAAAATATATTCAGTTTCTAAATAAAGTGCGTTAAAACTAGCTCCAAGTTCACATACGATATATAAAAAACTTTTCAACACTTTATAAATGTAATTTTTAAAAGACAATTTTTCATTGTTCTCATTTTAAGTCCCAGTTATTATTATAATAACACTAAACCATATCCTTGATTAACTAACTGTTCTGAACACTATTCACCATAGACATGGCAGCGTGTGCCATATCATTATAAGGGTGACTGCTAATGTTAACTATACTCTAAAAGATGGAAGCAACAGCCACCTGAGCCCCAAGCCAAGAGAATGTGTTTAAAACCATGAATCCTTCTCACATATACGTAGAGTTGCACTGAACAACTGCACGGCATAAGGAAACTAATACCAATGTGTATGTGAACTCTGGACCTGATCCTGAATTCACAAATGAGTAGCACTGAATTAAATTAAATGTGTGCATAAAAACTGGGGTCATAGCTAGCCAAATTCAGTATCCTGATACTCGGAATTTATGTCTGAATTAAAAACAGAAATGAGGTGATTAAAATAAGGATGATCAAATATGCACCAAAAATTAGAACCTTTTAAGAACACTGGTGGGAGATTTAATATATATTTCCGCATAAGTGTCAACTAAGGGATTGGCTCTTCTGGGTAGAATCCAGAAGGGACCTGCAACTAATTTGGTTAGAAACACCAAATTTTCCCCTTGGTATCCACTCTTGAGAACAGAGCATTTTGGAGCTAGTTGTTTGGCTAAACTCTCACCAGTTTCATTAAGAAATGCCTTTATTGTGATGCCCACTGCAGTCTTGGAGGGCTGCAACAACAAGGTCCCATATGCAGACAGACTTTGTATTTGTTGTCAACCTCAAGTGGAAGACATCACTCATTATCTGTTAGTCTGCCCCTTAAATAGAGACCCAAGAGATCACTTTCTAAAACCTTTGTTCATACAAGCAAGCAAGCACACCCTGGCAGAAATGGTTTTGCCATTTTATTGTCATTCATATGGTGAATGGCAATAAAAGCTTTGTACCACATCAAGTGGCTCTCTATGCACTGGCTGCAAAAAAAATCAGGAAAAATGAGTTAGATAAAATCACTATAAATTGTTGAAATCAAGCTGGATCTGAGTTTGTTCGTGTCTCTGGCAACTTCTTTCTTTTACATCATGGATGTTAGCAACTTGGATTTTTAAAAAAGGGAAATTTATTAGAATTGGAGCTGTCAGAGATGCTGAAGGGGAATTGTTTTAATACTCAGGAACTTGGCAAAATCTTTGCAGCTTTTTCTATTATGGATGTATTTTTGTGCTATTTTATGAATAGTATTGCTTAATAGAAGTTTGTCATGGCCTTTGGCTAGATCAATAAACTTATGAACTGAACTGAAATATATTTCTAGGTACTGTATATACATTTATTTTCTCTATCCATTTCACTTTGGTTTTAGAGTAGGATACACAGCACAGAGACAGTGATGACGACATTTGTGAATAATCTGCGTCTAGATATTTAGGAGAGTGAACTGTTGATTCTCAAGGCCTTTCTGTCATTTGATTACTTCTACTATGATGACATCTGACTCTGATCCGACCTTACAGGCAATCCCAAAGTTGATCATTTCTTCTGTTGACTGGGAACTATCTCAAATGATAGACTATCCTTTTAAATAGCTATATAGATGCACTGGGGAAGATTATTGAGAGATGTGGAATGAGAATGCCTGTTATTGGATCTGGGTTAGTTCAAGTTTTGAACTGTGTGAAGAGAGTGCTGTAAGCTTGACAATGGCTAACAAAACTGGATTAGGGTAAGAAAAAGGTCTTGATAGCTAGTGATGCACGCAATGATGGAGAAGTAACTTCACTCATTTCTAATGGAAACATTTTCCTTGAAGGCCGAAGTACAGAATCTGGGTGTATTCAATGATACCATACAGCAGCCATAAACAGGTGTGATTTACCGATAACACTGAATATACCACTGGTGCTCTTTCCTAAGTAGCATTCTTCAAAATATTTACATAAATATTCTATACTATATTTGTTTGTTCTATTTTTTGTTGTTGTTGTTGTTTCAAAGTCGGTCACTTCTCCTGATATAGATCAGGAAATTCTTTCAGGTTGCAATCCTAGAAATGCTTACCTGGGAGTAAGCCTCATTCAGCTCAAGGGGACTTACTTTTGAGTAGACTTTATAGGAATGCACTGTAAGCAACTAATTAGTATTTATGCATATTTATTTCATAACTTGTAAAAACTGTACCATTTTTAAGAAAACTGCCTCACCCATGTGATGCCTCTATGTGTTCGTATATTTTAAAAGGCAATTTTTAATATATGTATACACACTAGTGTATGATGTCTCATATGCAACACAACTGAAACCTCATCAAATACACCATAACCTGAAGATCAGAGTTGTGATAATCCAAATTATGCTTAATGACATTGCTCACTCTTGAATGGGCAGTTTGCCTAACTGAATATTGCCTACTTCACCTAATTCTGAAAATATTCACCCACCAAAAGTCTCATTGACTAAACGTTTATTTTCATATTTAAAAAAAGACTCCCAAAACTCTGTAATAAATTAATTCAATGGTTCCCAATTAGGGGTCTGGGGGCCCCTGAGGGTCCACAGAAAACACCCAGGGGGTCTGTGGCCTTCCCTTGCCTTCCTCCAACTAAATTTTTGACATTTTTGCATGGTAATATCACAAATTTTGTGATCTGTTTTAGCACTGTGCTATTTTTCAATATATTGGCCAAAATTGGTTTTGAAATCACACCACGATAACGATTCTGACCCAGCAATACGCAGCAATATATTGCTCCTTGCGTGAGGGAGAACAGGGCAACCGATTTGAAGCACCACACCGATATCACATGATGATCTCAGCTGATAACGCTGCTTGCCCCCACTTCAAGGCACTGTGGCACTACCTTCCCCTGGCACTGAGGCAGAGCACTTCTCTCAGTCAGCAGGAAAGAAGCAGCAGCCACAGTGGATGTGTATCCTTACTGTCTGCCCCATCCCTATCCCCTCAAAAGATGCAACACAGCTGCTCCTTCCCTCATCCCCACGCCTGATCGGCACACACACGCACACACACCGCCCAGTCTCTGTGACTGCTCCTTCCCTCATCTGCACACTTGATCTCCAATTTCAGACATAGTGATATATCAGAATATTGTGATGTTTAGCTGCTGATATATCAAATGTTGAAAACCAGATATCACTCTGTCCTAGTCTGTTTTTTAGTACAGTGGCACCTCGGGTTACGTTACCTTCGGGTAATGTAACTTTCGGGTTGCGAACGCAGCAAACCCAGAAGTGTATACTTCCTGGTTTCGCATGCACGCATGCGCAGAAGCGCTCTATCGCACTGTGCGCATGCGCAGAAGCGGCGCCTCAACTTGAAGACTTTTCAGGGTACATACAGACCCCCGGAACAAATTAAGTTCATATCCGGAGGGTCCACTGTATACCTAAAATCATTTGCTTGTTAGGGGGCTACCTCACATTTTGTTCAAAAATATTGCTTTGTAGAGGGAGCTACCATCGAGTTAACAAAATTTTCAAAAGTAGGGGGTCCATGGCTTGGCTTTTGAAAAATAAGGGGTCCTCAATAATTACCCTGTTTCCCATAAAATAAGCCATAGCAGGATTTTTTCGCATTTGTGAAATATAAGCCGTACCCCAAAAATAAGCCATAGTGATAGGCGCAGTTCTGGAGGGCACAAAAGAAAAGGCGGGGCTGGGCGTCCAGTCCCGCCACCAGAAGCAGCGCTCAGGAACTCTGCAGAGCAGGGCGCACAGGAAGGGGCAGCGGGCACGACAAAGGCACTCCGAAGGTCTCTTCGCCCACGCGCTCGCCCAACTCCGCTCGGCGCAGAGCGCACGGGGCGGCTGCCGTGGTGGAGAGGGAAGGCGTCACGGGCTTTCCCTGCTCGCCGCCACGATGAAATCCCCCGAGCCGCCCCGCGCGTTGCCCAAGATGCCCCTTGGAAAACAAGGCTTCTGTCGAGTTTCGAGGAGGGAAGGCGGCGGCGGTGGAGCAGGAGAGAGCACTCAGCGAAAGCGGGTCTCTCTGGTGCCCATTTCCTCAAAGCTCAGCTTGGATTCTCCCCCCGCTGCCAGCAAGCAAACAAAGAGCTCTGTGCCTCTCCCTCCTTCGCAGCCCCAGAACTCGAGTGTGGCCTTGCCTAGGAGCCGTCGCGGCTGCTTGGCCAGGTGGTCGGAGCACACTCCAAATGGATCTTGACACGAGGGGAATGAGGCCAATGGAGGAGGCGCAGCCAGAGCGCACAGCGCGGCGACGATAAGCCACCTGCAGCCGGGCTGAGCTGGAGGGGGGAAAGCCACAACTCTCTGTTGGCTGTTGCTCCCCCCAAGGGGGGGGCAAATAAAATCCCTCCAGCCTTCAGGGACAAAGCGGACTAACTGGCTCCCCAGGAGCCTCACAGCAGCGCCGTCACTTGGTAAGTTTCCAGCACCATCATTCTGTGCGTGCTTACGTAATAAAAATAAGACATCCCCTCAAAATAAGCCATAGTGCGTTTTCTTGAGGGGAAAAAAGACGGTGTCTTAAAATAGGGGAAACACGGTAGCTAACTGAGAACCACTGAATTAGTTCATTTATTACATGTGCTATTAAATATATTAAATTCCCACGGTAAGGCAATGAGTGCTGCTGTTTTATTTAAAGGACAGCCTTGAAAAAAATGTTGGTGGTACAAAGTAGGAGCTTGAAGTGTACTCCTTTGAATATCACCTCATCCAACTAATGAATTATAAAAAGAGAGAAAACTTTAGTGTGAGCATCCAGTATCCCAAAGGTCAGATGCAATCTCGTGAACCATATGCAGGGAATCTGAAGAAGCCCTGAGGGTGCAAAGTGAAACCTGGAGACTAAACTGTACAGTGGCAGGGGGATATATCTGTATGGTCAGGAACTGGATCAGCATGGGGTGACATTTAAAGGGCCCCTGACTTTGACCTTTTCATTCCCTCTGAACAGCGCTTGCAGATGTTACAACTTTCTGCACCTGTCCCTTGTCCACAAGACCCGCCACAACACTCAGCAAATACAAGTATATACCGAAACCGTCTGCAGAAAAACCAGCAACATTACCTTGGGAGTCTTCCTGGACTGGAATGGTTAGAAAGAGGCTGGCCTGTATGAAGGTGAGAAGTCAGTCACAGAGCACTGAAAATTAGAGTTTGGTGGGGAATAGGTGTGGAGAGGTAATAGGGGCTGGTTTTACTCTACTAGTTCAAAAACAGTCAGCCCAATCTTTGACTGCACCTCTGTAGGAGTAAGCTTAATGCAGAAACAAGGCAGCACACATTTGAAACTTGTTAAAATTGTTAATAAGCCACATGCAACATGTAAAGGGTGAAGGATGGTGGTTAAAGTCACCCTTGTGCATTTTGTCAATTCTCCACTCCTAATCTGACATGGCAAAGGAATAAAAGAACAATGTCATAGTTCAGTTAGTTTCTAGCATTTGACAGAGACTAATGGTCTCATGCCTTTGAGGGAGGAGCCTATAAGCCTTCACCATGTATATTTATTTATTAAGCTTAAAAATGAAACCTATAAAATCGGAGAGCATGTGTGCTTTTCAAAACTAGTTTTCACTGCACAGAGCAGTCAATGTTGCAGCTTTCTCTCATCTTTACTTCCTAAAAAAACACCATAAACAGTACTGACCTTATAAAATATGGGTTTTAGTCACAATTAAACAGAATCATATTGTTCATCAGGACTATTAAACTAACTGCCAATGTCTTTACAGTAACAACAACAACAACAACCACCACAACATCCAAAGTATTTTTGTTCCTGAAAGGTTACAGAGGACAAAACATTGCAAATAGACTGCTAATTCAGTGTCTCTACTGGCTTAATGAAAGAGTCAGACCAGGCCTTGAACTTTTATCAAGATAAATCCCTGTCACCCGCTAATCACCAGACTGGATCTTCACATAAGATAAAAGAATAATTTTTGGCATGGGAATGAGCGCACACACCTTGTTGTTTGCAAAAACCCACAACCTGGCACTCTTTCAGCAAGGTTTCACTCACATAGCTGTTACTGTATACTCTCCAGCTATGCCTGGAAAGTTGATAATCCTTAAGATATGAGGAGAGTTTTGATTTCTGACACAACATTCCTGAGATAAATGCAGGATCAGAGAGATGCTTTGAAAGTCCCAGAGATGCTTTGCCGTAAAACTGCTACATGGGGGGAAAAAACTTTTAACAAGGTGTCTTTTCCAACTCACCCACCTCTCCACCCCCCACAGAAAAAAATGAAAAACATGAACTCACTGGGCTTTGTGTTCTGCACCAGACAATACATTAAATATAAACCAGACACACTAAGTTATACAGAGCATCCTGAAGTCTGCTTGTCCAAAGTTTCCCACTGTAATGCTAGTATATTGGTGTGTCCCTGGAGATGAAAACCTCTTTTTGAATGTAGCTCCAGTTTCCTGAATACAAGGTCATAACCTATTCTATTCACCCTCACCCCAGAACTGCAACAGACCCTTAGATGTCATCTGAAAGAAAACATGTTTTCCCACCAAATTTACAGCATCAAGTCTGGATGACTTTAAAACTGATAGCTGCAGGCTTTTTAGCTGTTCGCATTTTTAAATAGGTATTCTGTACCCACAAATGTCTTGATTACCTTCTCTAATCTATATGATGTTTTGGATTCAGGATCTTAAGAAGATCCATGTTACACTTAACAAGTGCATAGTGTATTAAAATAAATCTTAAGAGTAAAAGGTTTTAACTTGTGACCATAGAATGGAAAAAATAATAGCAAGACATCTTTATAAACATATTTTTGAGTCGACAGTCACTGACTTCATTCACTCTTTGCTACATTAAACTGAGCACTTGCTGGCACAGCTAGATCAATAGATTATTTGGCAAAGGGCTATGAATATAAAGAAGTGAGTATCATCGATACTGAGGACCGGACATTATGTAGGGGAGACACAGACAGCTGCAGGATAAGGCATGTGGTACAAAACTGATTACACTGTATGGGATGGCTATACCATGATGCAATCTTGAACTAAGTGGAGGCTGGGGACCATAGAGGCTGATAAAAAGTAGCAGGCAAGGGGACCAATTGGAGGTGGAGTCAGAGCCAGTAACAGGCAGACCAAATTAATTCTAGCTTCCCATTTTCCTCCCTGCTGAATTCTACAAAGCCAACAATGACACTAAGGAGAAGGAGGCTAGCAGCCAGTGCCACTCCCTGGACTGATTATAAGGAAAGAGGCAGATGGTAAAGAGCAAGACTCCACTTGGTTTGGAGGTGTCCCACTTGCCCTAATGGACCAGCCTCCACTGCCTGAAATGCATCAAGATATAACTTGTTGACTCAAGGTTCTTATTCTTATTACTTAAAACAGAGCAAGGTTTTTAATAAATAATAATAATAATAATAATAATAATAATAATAATAATAATAATAATAATATTGTTCTAGGATTTGGAAGTCTGTAGTTAAAGGAACCTGCTGAACTGGTCAAAGTAGAGAACTGCCTTAGCTGGCCAGTTAAGTACCCCCAACAGCATTTCAAAGAATGAGCCATGTTGCCATAGACACACAAGGAGGAGGGAGGCAGTGCGCCTTGAATCCCACATAATCCTAGGAAGGAGAACAATAGGCCTGGGGCAGGGGGCTGCTTCTGTGACAGTTTTTGGCTGGGCTGGAAGCTGGAGACACAGAGCGCCTTGACTTTCTCTGCAGACGCTTTTGTTTTAGTTTAGAATTATCTGCATTGTTACATCAAATAATTTTTTTTCTACAGAATTGTGTAAAATTATTTGCAGAGACTCTGAAGCAAACAGTCCCAAACAATGTTTATGCTGCTATCACAACACCAGATTACTATTTAAAAAAAAATAAAAATCTTACATTGTGCACAGTTTTAAGTAAAATAGATTTAAAATGCAATATTTCTTACCTGTCAAAGGATCGAAACTGTACAGGCTGTTCTGCAGCACCATCCCCAAGGACTCCAAGAAAAGCTGGTGGAAGAATTGCCGGGTCAACTGTGGCCCCATCTGCAGGAGCACTGACCAAACTTCTTAGGATATCTTTCACATTGACATTTTTCGCCGTTTGCACAGAGGATGCAGTTTTAGTGTCCATCTCAGTCTGCACTTCACTTCTGCTTTCTTGAGATTTATTGACTTCTGAAGAAAGCGTGCACAGTACTTCACTGATTGCATCTGGGCCTGCAATGACACTTTGTATTTCTGCTTCTGTAGCAGCTTCAGAATTGTGGTCTAATCCGGAACGTGCTTCCTCCTCAATACCTGAATCTCTTCTTTGCACAGACGCAACACTTTCCAACTCCTCGGCGGGTAGGGGAGCCACAGCGGTAGTAGCTGCAGATGGGTTTTCTGCATCTTGAAAGATACACAGAAGGAAATTGTCACCAGAAGTTTACATTATGGATCCCGAAAACTTTTATTGTTTAAAAGTACAGTATTAATGAATATAAAATTCCAGCAATACGTTTCTCAACAAACGTCAGTTTATAATGAAAAGAGGTTTCAAAAAAGGAGATACCACAGAGAGAAACAGTAGTTACACCTTCATTCCAACCACATTTACTCAAAATCAAGGGGACATCTGTTGTGCTAGAGAAACCAATGAAGCAGGAGGTATCAGCATGTGTTGTGTATCGGAGCCCTTAAGAGGAGCATTCACACACTCACTTGGGCACAAGCAGGGCTGGAAGGGTATAGGTGGGCAGACATGCCAAAATAACAGAATAAAACACAGCAGAAAACACAATTCAGTAAAATATGTAAGCCTGCTGATATGGCATTTTAGCCATTTGCATTTGGAAGCACCTCCACACCAAACTGTCCTCCTTTTTGGCCCAAAGCGCCAAAATGTGAATATAAGTATTTTTATCAATTCAGCAGTCAATATATTGTTATCATTCCATCACTATTATGACCAAAATGACTGAGGGGAAGGAAGCATTTTGTTAATATTCTGCCATACAAAAATGGAAATGCGCTAAACCAAGTCATGTATAAAAAGAATTATTAAAGGTGAAGAATCCTATTGGAAGTTTACCACTAACACAGTATTATCATCACAAGGAACGCCAACAAAAATATTAAGAATTAATGTTCTGAACAGCAAACAAAAGCATCTATGGAAAATAAATTCTGCCTAATAGTTTACTAGCCCTGAGGGATACTTGGGAACAAATTCTGTATTTAAAAGTAGTAATTAGAGGAGACTTCTTACATCAATTTTCAAAAGCAGTATATTAAATCCTGTGTGATTTGAATCTGTGCTTTTTTAAAACACACACACACACACACACACACACACTCCACGAGGTGCACATCTGTTAGATCTTTATGTTCTCATCAGAATCACTTTCACAGAGCCTATGAACAAGTATACATTTCAGAATATTTACATATATAGTTTGAATAGAATCTAGTCTTAAAAGCCTGAATTGTCACTAACCTGTTGTTGCAGGCTTGAGCGACTGAACAGACTGAGGCCGCCTACGTTCATCCTGAGGTTCCAATATGTCTCTATATTTCGATACCATGAGAACGGAGATGAAATATACTACTGCCAAAGCCAAGAATTGTGCCTGTTTGCTGTCCTCCTGTAAAAATAAATGAATACAGCCTATCAAATTCCATTCGATTCCGAATATTATGCTATCACCTGCTACAAACTTATTTCTTGAAGTGAAGCACTAGAAGCAGTTACAATGTCAATGTAGATTATGTATAAATCATCATCATTTGACAGCAGTAAAACCTCTTAATTACTAGCACTCAAAGCTTGATCTACATAGGCGTATTAAGGAGAAAGGATTCTGAGCTAGTAGCATAGACTGTTTACTTCAGCTCTCACTTTTGCATACATGGATTTTTTCGCATTAAGAAACTAGTACACAAGGGAGAAAAAAATCTACCCCAGTCTTCCCTATATTGTGCTAGCTTTCTGCTTGCACTGAGATTTAAAAACAACTCAATAGACCAACCAAAACTGTGATCATCTGTTGAGTGGTTAAGTTCTTCTGCCACATTCTGCACTCACTGAGTTTACCCAACATGGTACCTTCAGATGTTGTTGGACTACAATGCCTATCATCCCTGATCACTGGCCATGCTGGCTGGATGCGGTAGTCCAGCAAGTTCTAGAGGTCATCAAGTTGGGGAACGCTGGTCTAACATATCAAAAATATTGTAAGAAATAAAGATAGAAAAAAGCAAACTAGATGTTTAAAATATTGTTAGATGCAGTTACTTAGAAACTCTATTCAACTAGAACTCAGTACATGCCTCAGAAGAACATGTGTGATTTGGCTTTCCTCTGAGGAATGTGTCATTCACCTTATGGTGAAGCCAGAACTGATCCCAGTTCATGCCAGTTATGCAGGAATTGGTTATATTTATAATCAAATCCCAGAACTCAATGCAGTATCTAACACAGAAAACATATGATGCAGCTATCAATCTGTCCTCATGAATGAATGGATTAAACCCAGCAGCATATCCTGTTGTAATCAAACCAAGTACTCTTTTTTCTTTGCTTTTTTAATAACAAGGCTATGATCACCTTATTAAAAATAAGATTTGATTGACAGAGACAACTTTGTGACATTGTTTTAACCCTTAGCTGATGATCCAGGATGACCCATGAAACCTCATAATCTGAGCCTTTTATTATGATATTCAAGTTATTATGGTATTCAACTTAGCCCTTCATGAAATCCCTTTAAAAAAATATTCATGATAATTTGTTCCTATAACTAAGTGCACATCATAATTGCCCAGGTTGTTCAGTTTTCCACCTGGGAGGCTCTTAAACAGGTTCATACTCCCTCAGCAAGACTGTTCCACCCTTTCTTCCAGGTCATATTTTTGGGATCTCACCAGAAGGCTGATCCACACTCCCGTTTTTTCCAAATGCTCCAACGATATAAAATGGTGCAGCACTTCAAGCAAGAACCTGCATTTACCCCGGAAGCAAATTTTGAGTCAAGTAATTTAACAATCTAGAATTGGGAATGGAGCATGGACAGATTACACATGCTATCATCAAGAATAAAAGCAATACACTGGAAAATTCTCATTCCAGGAACTAGGGAAAGGGCACAGTATATATGAAGTTGAAACCACCTGCAGGGACAGCAGTTTATGGAAAACTTAAGCCTTTCATCCTGACCCCAAATTCTTGGTCTGCTATTCCCACAGAGTTTTATGATTCTCTTAGACACTCCATTAGATTTTAACACCACAGGAAACTGCATAAGGACATTGGCTCAGAAAATCAGGCTGCAAAAAAAAATAGTAAGTAGGAGAAAATTGCTAACTCACTATATCTCTGAATACCACTGCTCGCAGTCGGTTAATATCCATATCCTGTAGGAGTCTGTCAATATCCCTTATTGGAGAAATCCCTCCAGTCACAATATCAACTGGGCTCTGTTTAGAATAAAAGAGTTTGTGTATTATTTTGTTTTGATAAGCACAAAGCTATCATTTCCACAACATTACAAAAACACCGTTACCGAGGGTCCCTCCAGACTTCCTTTTAAGTTGTGCAATCATGATTATTTGTGCTAACGAGGACAGTGCTTGGGCTGGTTACATACAATCATGATTTCAATAGTTTGTGATTGCAAATGTTTCAAGGTGGACATGTTGCTTCATTTCTGATTTGTTTATGTGTCATAACTTCCTTCTGTTATCCTGTAACTTTTTATACCACAATTTTTTTGGGGGGGGGGTTGTTTTGTACTATAGTGCAAGACTGCCTCTCCAGATAGCAATAATGCAATAACACTGGGAAAGAATTGCAGAACACCTAATAAAGTGGAATGATGTGCGGATGGTCCAGTATAAATCCACCACTAATGCACCATTACGGCATCAATGACATGTCGCAGAAACGCCCACAAAAAAATCCCATCAGTCTGGAGGAGCCCCTTGGGACTGGCGTTGCACACAAATCAAGTACAATGGCAGATACTCAAGATTGTACCAAAGAAAGAAAACCGGGTAAGGAATCTAGAAACATTTAGGACAGATCTTTTGTTCTTTGCTCTCCCCCTTCATATCCCCCCTCCCAAGCAACTGCATTCGTAAGTTAAACAACTTATATATACAACTTAAAATAAATGCTCATGTTATTCAAATGCCCTGTTTTCCTCTGTAATGACTACAGTGCTATAAGAAAGCTCCAGAGACTTATCCATCAGCTCACAGAGATAACAGTATCAACATCTGCCTACGTTTAATGTCAGAAGATACTTGCCTTTGCTCCAGACCTTCCTGCTGCTATCAGGCTTTGTACTGTTTTCTGACACTTAACATTTTCTCCACTAGGCTTCATTAGTGCCTGTTGCTGCTGACATTCCAGGCAATTTCTGACTGCCACAGCACACACTGAAATGAAAGGATACATAGCAAGGCTAAAGTATAAACACTGCTGAATCTGCATGCCTACTGCTGCAGAAAGATGAGTTTCAATTTTTCCAATACTAATATATAAACAAACCCTTTGGGGGGGGAGTTACAGCTCATAATAAGTACAGTTCTGTTTGCTTTTATTCAAGAATCTAACAAAGTTTAAGAAATATTACATTCAAAAATTCTGGCATTGTTTTATTACTTGTGAGGCGATGAAAAGTTTCACAAGGCTGTAATTTCACCGACATTGGGTTGGATCCAGACCTCCCCATAGGTCAGGCATGGCCAAATTTGGCCCTCCAGATGTTTTGGGAATACAACCCCCATCATCCCTAGCTATCAGGACCAGTGGTCAGGGATGATGGGAATTGTAGTCCCAAAACATCTGGAGGGCCAAGTTTGGCCATGCCTGCCATAGGCAGAGATCAGGTCATAGGATAACTCTTGCTAGAAGAGGGCAAAAAGCAATATCCCATGATTTCTCCCCCACAAGCAGCTACCTGAAGAACTGTGGAACATTGTGAGCAACAGCATGCAGACAGCTGAAGAAATGGGGGAAACCAGCAAAAATAATGTTTCCTGCATTTTTCCTCCAACAGTAGCCTCTGGTGGAGCTCAGTCCCATTTACAAATTTGAAGAAATCCTTCCATTCACAGAAGGGCAACTCTGGGTCCATCCAATGTGTATATAATAATGATACTGTAAGGGTAACATGAGAGGTCTCTACTCTAAGCCAGTATCTCAAGAACTAGATTTAGGCATTTTTTACAATATCAGCTATACAATGAAAGTCAGGTTATTAGTTGCAAAATTAATCTAAGCCAGGTATATTAGTACAAAGGTTGAGGATCAAAGTTTATTCATCCTTATTTCTTTTGTTGTTGCTGTTAGACTGCTCCATTCTTAAAGATATCAGCCTGAAATACATGCAAACTCTAAGGATGACTTAACTTCCACCTAATTTGTCCTTAGTCACAGGAAATGACCTGAAGGCAAACAATTGGGAAGTTCAACCAATCTTACTTATGCTGGGGATAGCTCAGTTGGTAGAGCATGACTTTAATCTCAGGGCTGTGAATTCGAATCCCATGTTGGGCAAAAGTTTCCTGCATTGCAGGGGGTGGACTAGATGACACTCATGGTCCCTTCTTTTTGCCCAACATGGACTTGAACCCATGACCCTGAGCTTAAGAGTCTCATGCTTTCCAACTGAGCTATCCCTTCAGTCTAATTCTAGCCTTAAAAAAATACCTTGTTGTTCTTAGGAAGTTTTATATTATTTCATACTAAATCTGAGTCTACCTCAGGTAGCACACAGAATGAGTTCTCATAAAAACCCTACTCAACAAAATGTATTTTGATGCTTAGCAGTTATCTGCTTACCAAGCCGAAGACACTGTCGTAAAATTCCACCAGATGACATATTTTTCTCCGACTCAATTTCTGTAAATCCAAGGGAGCTTGCAAATATTAACACATCCACAAGGCTAATTAATCTTTGGAGGAATGCTACAGAAGCTTCTATGGATAGTCCTTGAGTTGGCTCAATGTTTTCCAATTCATGCTGCATAGTGGAACATTAAAGAACAGCTTTTATTTCTATACATTAATTAGGCATCATCACTACCGGTAGTAGCTTGCATAGTTCTGCCATCCCTGGGAAAGATCCTCTCTCTATTTCTACCCTATCTTTTCAGAGAAAGTCTGGTGTGTTTGGGTTAGCTCACATGTAATGCTAAACTACAGTTCAGGTCAGAGTGAATCTCACTGGCTCCCTTTCATGACAAGCTATAATTTACCATTACATCCAAACAGAAAACCCGTGTCTGTTGGGTGTAATGGTACTTGCCTTGTAATTGCCTTTCAAACCAAAATTGCATGCCCAATGTCATAATTTGGACCATTTATTTTCCTATTCCTTACCTTTGTCTCCACATTCAAATTACTAGCCCCCCACCTCCCAAAAAGACAGGCCTTCAATGCTAGTCACTTGAGATGAACTCTTCATTTTAAAATACTTCTGCCTGATCCTCTGGAGGTTAGTGACTAAACAATTGGTTGTTTTCAAACTTGTGTTAATTGGATTTATCCACTCCTCATATACCCACCTTATTAGATTCCTGGTCAAGTGACATGAGAAATTTCAAGAGGCCACTTTCAATATCAACACACACCAAATAATACGGTAGCTTAGTCAGGGTTCCCAAGCCGCTGGGACCTCCTAAAGAGGTCCACCAGGGTAATTTTGAGGTGCCCCAAACCATCTCCCCCCTAAGGCACAGTCTCTGGTCAAAGCAAAAATGGTTGTTGTACCAACAAAAGTAGCACTTTCGCAAAAGGAGGGAGACATGGGGGGGGGAGACAGGCCACCAATTACTGGCTGGTACTCCAGACCAAAATTCCTTCCTTGAACAGACATGAGCATCCAACAGCTCTGCAGATAGTAAGCAGCACCAAAACACTAAGCAAAAGGGTGATGGGCAGCAGGGAAGGCATAGTAGCAAACTGGCAGCGTGGTGGTGGTACTGACCACTAAATAGGTTAGAATTGGACCGGATGGAGATCATCTTACTAAGCCATCTTGTCCAGTACCAAAGAGGAGTAGATTGTGGTCAACACCACACAGCCAGGTTGCCCCGTGCTGCCCCACAGACCAGCTCCCCTTCCTCATTCTTAGCTCAGTCTGAACATGGTAGTCAGTGTACTATAATTCAAAGCACATGGTGAAGCATCCTCCCACAAGTCACCACTTCTACATTAGAAAGTGAATTTCTTACGGTAGCAGATGTAGCAGCAGAAAGCAAAGGTAATATGCCTCCACAAGCCATAATCATATTATCCATCACTTGAGAGATGAGATGAATTGTGTTATGTACAAAGATGACATTATCACTGCTATTGACGAAGTCCATCACAGTCTTGGCAGAGTGGCTGATCAAAATGAAAAACACAGTATAAAAATGCAGGATGCATGCAATTTCAGTTGCACTTTTATGAAGTATTTATTTGTCATTATTTTTTAGTCATATACCAGCAGAAATCTATCCTATAGCCAGGAACTGCACACCAGGATCCTAAACTGTCAATGCACCTTCTTCTTGACCTGAAAATGCCCTTTCCTTATGCTTCTAATCCTCTCCAGAACACAGACTGGCAACTGTGTCTAAGTGTGTGGTGAATAATTATTTATTATTATGAAGTCTGATTATCTACTGCAGCAAAGGACACTGTATAAATCATCAAAGAAGTTTCCCTCGAGATATAAACTAGATCTGAACTCAAGTCTCTTAAGAGGAAACTAGTATCTTACGAAGAACTCACAAACTTCCCTTTTTAAGCAAAAAACGATTGTAAAGATATACAACATTTTTTTTAAATCCTGTTTCAACAACTTAAACACATTAGCTTCGTCCCATGGCACTGGCCTCTATCATCCCTTCCTCACAGCACCTATATTGTATATGCTAGTACAAAAGCTCTACAGATTTTATATCTTACCAAACACTGGCTTATATTTAAATAATGGGACAACAGACAAGACGAGATTAGACAATTATGCTCCCAGAGTCTATAGTGCACAATTTCCCCCTTCCCAAATATTACAGATGGCACCATTTAAATAGCACTCTTCATGCAGCATGGGACATATCCTGGGCTGACTCTGATCTTCCTTGTAGTAACAGCTCAACCCAACATTCAATATTATTCTTAACAGATCAAGGAAGAAAACAACAGCAGTTTAAGTGCTACTGTGTTTGCTAAACTGTGGAGGGGGGGAGTTGCATTAATCCCCCCCTTCCAAAAACACGCTCACACCCACATCCTAAGTAAAAGGATTCCTTTCTCATTGCAAGACAGCTTGTGAAGTTGAAGTCCCTGCAGTTACGAAGGTTGCATAGAAGGCAAAATTCAACCAAGCAAAGCACCTGCAGCACTGAGGTGGAATAATCTTTACTGGCCGAGGGAGCCGACGTTTGTCCGCAGACAGTTCTTCCAGGTCATGTGGCCAGCATGACTAAGCTACTTCTGGCGAAACCAGAGCAACGCATGGAAATGCCGTTTGCCTTCCCGCTGGAGACAAAACCTATTTATCTACTTGCACTTTGACGTGCTTTCGAACTTTTAGGTTGGCAGAAGATGGGACCAAACAACAGGAGCTCACCCCGCCGCGGGGATTCGAACCGCCAACCTTCCGATCAGCAAGTCCAAGGCTCAGTGGTTTACACCACAGTGCCACCCGTAGCCTGTCCTATTTCTATAATTAGCAGAGATCATTATGCTGAGGAATCTAATCCCTAAGATTTCAGAGAAAACATTATTACCTTCTCCACATCTGTACATCTGTTTCTATTGAAAACAGTAGGTCTGTGAGTAAGCGTTGATGCATTTGTGACCATCGGAATTCAGGAATACGAAACATGGTAGACCTAGAATCCCTTCTCTGTCCATCAGAGACAGCTCCTGTGCCTTGGCCTGATGCATCTTGCTGTCTCGATGTCTATACAAATAAAATATATGTAAACATTATGTTAAAAGTTCAAACTGAAATATTCCAGAAGACCTCAGACCTAAAAAGTTTGTATAGCGCTAAAATGTAAAATTATGTGTAACTAATTCTACAAAGTGGGAACTACATTTAATAAGTCAGAAATGGCAACTAGTTTATACCGATTCTACACACTACAGAGCAACTGTACCACCATTTCTGCCAGCCAAGACAAGAATAAGCAGCAGCTGCTACACCTTACCACATAGGGTGAATATATTGCTGCTGACTGTGATCTCCCTCCTTTGAGGAAGTATGGTGTAGGATGATGGTTATCCATTGGAAGATGTCTCTGCAGGAGGGAAGCACTTAAGTCCATCACTATTTAAATATTAAATCAGTAAGAATCACTGACCTGGATGCTAAAAGTATAATGAGAGAGTGATGCACATCTTAAGCCAATTCTTGTTTAACTGATTAAAAATGATGTTATGTAGAGACTTTGACGTGACACTTTGTTTTCAATATTTGTAGTCAATGATCAAATTTATTTTTACAGCTCTATAGGGTTAGACCAACTCTTTTTCAGCTAAGTGTTGGTCATCATTATGAAATACATTCCTACTGAGCAGAGAACTTCATTTTTTTTAAAAATGTTACGTAAATTGATCAAACACCTTAAAAGTAAAGATGAAGTAACTGAGGTGCAGAACCTACCTCAGGGAGGGAATGAAGAGGTTGATTTACTTCCAGGCTGGCGCTGGACTTTAACTCTAATCTTTCAGTATCTGATGCCACACTGGAAACGTCAAGCTTTGCTATTTTCTTGTCTGAAACCACCACCGTTTCTGAAATATGTGGCTGCATATCATCTACCGTTGTTTTGGTTTGAAGGTTATCAGTATTGTCTTCATCTGCCTTCTCTGTAATATCTGCATTTGGTTGAGCTTTCATATCACTAATTTCAGAAGCACTGGTTTCTGGCAAAGCATCTGACTCTTGTCCTGTTTCCACAGATGCATCAGCAACTTTGGGTTCTAAAGCAACTGAAACTGGTTCTTCCAATGTAGCAGTATTCTGCTGTATTGCTGGTGTTACCTGGCTTTCAGACAAGGTATGATCTTCACTGAGTTTAGGAGCACATTCCTCTGAGGTAAAAGGTAGGCTGCTTTCCTCTTTTAAATCAACAAAATCTTCTTCCTCTTCCTCCTCCACTTCTGGTGTTAGTTTTTCTAATATTTCTGGGCTTTCAAGTGTCTCCCCTTCAACATTTTGTGAAGGGGATTGTGCAATGGCAGCCACTGTATCTTCCTCATGATTTGTTTCAATGGTTTCAGAAGCAGCTTCTGAATCTTGCTTTATTGCTTCAGCCTTTAGGGGAAGTTCTAAGCATGGTGCTTTACTTAGATCAGGGGTTCTCCAACCATTTTCTCCCTCTGTTTGCTTTTCTTTGTTCACTTCTGAGTTAGCTTGTTTTTCAAAATCAGGTGGTCTACCTTCAGCGTTCACAGTACTGTTTCCTACATTACCATTTCCAACATCATTGGCAGAAGTACCAGCTTCTTTTATTTCCAGATGCTGCTGCCTTCCTGTAACTTCAGCCTCCCTGCTGGTCGCCGAGATACTTCTAATTAGAGTTGATGGACCAGCACCAGAGTCTTCATCTCCTTTTTCTTGATATTCCCTGAACATTTGAGAAAGGCTCTCCTTGTGTATTTCAAAAGTTACCTTTGAAAATAATGATTTCAATTCTGTAAATGTTGAAAACTTACGTTTCCTACAAATTCTGCTATAAAGTCCCCCCCTCTACAACTTCGCAGAGCGATCTTAAATATATGTGATTATCACTGCATAATGCAAGATAACCGAGTGCCAACCCTTATAGTATTAATACAGATTGAATCATTAAATGTTATTGACTTTTTGATATTTTATTGACACAGAGTTTAGAACCCATTTCAATATTCAGGACAACCTTTACACATAAACACAGTCATTTAAATTGCATACAGTCGTACCTTGGAAGTCAAACGGAATCCGTTCCGCAAGTCCGTTCGACTTCCAAAACGTTCAGAAACCAAAGCGTGGCTTCCGATTGGCTGCAGGAACACTTACTTCCGGGTTTGCAGCAGTCGGGAACCAAAACGTTCGAGTACCAAGGCATTCAGGTTCCAAGGTATGACTGCAGCTACAATCACGTGGAATGGAAGAACTGGGCTGCCCTGCCATTATATCTCAGCACACCCACACTCCCCACACACTAGAGATCACATAAGCAACAGGGAAACTGCTCAGTACTATTCCATACTGTGGAACCCTGTACAATCTCTGTACAATCAGCAGGCTCCTTACTATAGATGTGCTCTTAAACAATTGGCACTATCTAGGTGGCCAAAGGAAGCCTTGTAAATCAGTCCACAAAAGTTTATAGCCTGCTGGAAGCTGGCAGAGAAATGCATTTCTGTGCTGGATACAGAGGAGCAGGCATCCTCGGGCATCCTATTTGGTTTCTTTATAGCAAAGGAGCAAAGGAGAGATGCGTAAGGTACAGAGGATTGTTCCGGCCCACTCACTCACCAACATACAGTTACATGGCAAACCAGGCAAGTGCCTACATTCAAGGCGGTTAAGGGACTTTAAATGATAATAACGACAGGCAAGTCCCCATTTACGCAGGGGTTACATTCCGAGGCACCATAGAATAGAATAGAATATTTTTATTGTCATTGTCCCCTTCGGGGACAACGAAATTATTTGGCTGCTCCATCCACCCAGATAGGGCACTCCACTCAAAAACAAAACAACTACAAAAACACTGATTAAAACCATACACACTGATTAAAACCATACACACTAATTAAAACATGTGCAGCAGCGGATGTGCGTAAGCCCCCCCTGCCCCTCTTGCGGTGCCAAAAGCCACACGCACATCAGCAATCGAGCGCAAATGGGGAGGTGCCTGTACATCAGGAATTGAACTCACTGAATTTCTCACAACAGAGGTATATACTGTAAGCGGATAGCTTATTAAAATAGAAGAATTAGATGCTTGTACTCAGAATATACTAAAGCACAAAGGTATTTTTCTTAAAATCAACCAAGCATACATGTATTTTTTTATGAATTTGTTATTTTTGTGCTATATATAACACTGCAGTAACAATTCAGGTGACGTGCTGGAGACATGATAATGTCAATGTAGTATGAATAATTTCCCTGAGAAAAATTTGAGTTATTCATATTGCATATTCAATCACCAACATCAGAGAAAATAGATGGGGTGAAAGTAAAGTAAAATCTCTTAGGTAGATACCCACACCCCTGATTGAACATAAGGCAAAGGCTGTTTGTTAAACGAAAGCAAATCAGTATTTTGCTTCTAGTTCCTATCATGCATTCATACTCTTCCATTTAGTTCACTCTATCTTTTCTATGTCAGCAATATATTTTTCATTCATTCCGACAAAGGTGTGATGAGTTGAAAGATTTATAGCTCAGGTTTTTAAGATTCATTTCCCAAAGAGATGCCCTAAGCCCTGTAGAGTTTTTCCATCAGCTAACTTAGTATCTACAGCATTAAATATTCCCTTAGGCAAACTAGTCTCAGGACAGTAAGCTTTGTCAAGGATATTCATGGACACCTTTTCATTCAATAACACATTACATATTCTTCACTTGGTTCTTATAAGAAAGAGTGTGCCTGCCTAGTGTACAGAATAATAACAAGTAGCAGAAAAAGTAGCCAGAATATTTTCTTTTTATAAAACCACAAATTCCATTGCAAAATATATCACATGTAAGATTTCCTCCCCTTCAGAATGCACTATACATAACAAAAGGAGACAAAGAGGACAATAGTCCATCACTAATTAGATTAAAATCTGGCTTTGAGAGGTGTGTGTGTGTGTGTGTGTGTGTGCGCGCGCGCGCACACACACACACACACACACACACACACAAACATATATATCCATTTTTCAATTAAAAGCTCTCAAGACAGGATGTAGTTTACTAACTCATTATAAATTGGGGGGCGGGACCCAGATATTCTCAGATAGGCTGCCTTATACAAAGTCAGAACATTGGAATTTCTATCCTGACTTGTACAGGTTCCACAAATCAACTTCTCCGACTTATTTCATTGCTTACTGTAAATCACCTTGTTATATTTTTACCTGTCTATGTGCACACATGCAGTTTATAGTTAAAAAGTGGCTGTTGTCAATAATAATAATAATAATAATAATAATAATAATAATAATAATAATAATAATAATTTATTATTTGTACCCCGCCCATCTGGCTGGATCTCCCCAGCCACTCTGGGCGGCTTCCAGCAAACATTAAAATACATTAACATATAAAGTTCTCCTAGACATTCTTGGAGCTTCTGTAATGCAATGAACAGCTAAAGGAGAAGACACAAAAGGCTGATAGGATCTCAAGGATCTGCTTGGGAAAGCCTCACTTGCTTGTGATCTTGGGCAAGAATAATAAGGGCTGGGAAATGTGTGGAATGTTGGGCAGGGCAGAGCCCCTGGAAGTGATTCTTGAGAGCTCATATTCCCTGCCCTGCCATTTAAGATCCTTTAAGTGAAGATGCCAGGTATTCTGCCTCTGAACCATAGCTTTACACTGATTGGCAGCAGCTCTCTGAGGTTTCAAGCCAGAGTCTTTTCCAGCAATATTTTGAGGTTCCAGGGGAGTGAACCAAGGACCATTTGTACGCAGAGCTTATGCTTTACCATTGAGCTATATTAACATAGGGTTCATAGTATGGTTAGTAAAGAACCTACATCAAGAATGGGGAAATGTGGCCCAGTCCAGATGTTGTTAACTCCCACCATTCCTGACTACTGGCCATGCTGACTGAGGTTGTTGGGAGTTGTAATCCAGTAATATCTAGAGGGCTTACATAAGCCACGGGTGAAGAGGCTGGTGAAGTACTCCACACACAGCTACTGGAAAGTTGACTTGAGTTGCCAGTAAACCTTTAGTTTTCTCTATGAATTGCCACAGATACAAAATTTCAGAGAGTCATGTTTTTCTTGTATTTACCCTAACAAACTGGTATTGTGGCATAAGCTTTCATGGACCAGCTTCCACCTCAAGTAGGTGCTCCTACTTCAGTGGGTTCTAGTTCACAAAAAAACTTCTGTCTTAACAAATCTTTAAACTTGCAACAACAATCTGAAAGTTGTAATGTTAGCCAAGAGAGTTTCACATTTACTTGTATCTGGCCTTTTTATATCTCCCTCTAGATGTTTGCTACTGTGAAGCTGGTAATTCACAATTAATTACCAAATATTGCTTTAAATTAGCAAGCTAAAAGGCCATTCATTAATCTTCACCATCATTTGATGCCTAATCCATAGCCATTTGCAACATTTGGAAAGCTCCTCTATGCACTACTAGTTAAAGACAGTTGCAAGCTAATAAATACAACATTCCCTTCTGCCATTAATTTTAACTTAATTTGACATTCAACATTCACTAATTGCTAGACATGAAGAATAGAATGCACTGTACAAAAAGGTTATGGTGACATATTCTGTATTAGAACTACAGTGCACATAGATTAAAAAGTAGCTATTTATTTCACACTTGTTATTCCCCATATCTTATGCTTATTTTGCATATATACAATGAGGTCAAGACTCAAGGAGAAAGGGAGGCTGGCTATTCAGCCAAGCAACAGAACACCTTTTTTTTTGTATGTAACAAGGTTTACTGGAAATTAGCTCCTATGCTGCTAAACTCCATCAATAAGCTATTCATAATTCCAGCAAATGTTGCTATTTTTTATCCTAATGAGAGCTTTATTGACTTGTTTTTCCACCCTCCTAGGAGCAACGCTAACAGTTCAGGCCTGGAAACTCTCTACACCATTCAGAAAACAAATCAACTTTGACTGGAGGCACCAATACCTGCTGATATCAATCCCAGGGAAATGAATTCGTCAAAGAGGAACAGAGGTACTGTACACACAAAAGCCTTTGCACATTCTGGCACCTTCCCCAGCATAACAAATCATTTGGCCCCCATACTGGCAAGCTTCTTACAACACAGATCAAAAGACTGTATTAAGTCCAAGCCATTTAGCTTAACTGTCAAAACACAAATGAAGTTACTTTTTTATATTGCATTAAAATGTTTCAATTGACAAGATTAGCTATTATGACTCATACCATATTGTGACGTATTTAAGGTGTGAATTACATTGTTGGTGGGTAATATTTTTTTCAAGTGTTATAAAGCAAATCATGGCCCTCAGAAGCAAAGGAGCCCATTTTAAGAAGACAGATACTTTCCCCACAGTCCTTTAGTTGCATGTATGGGCGGCACATACACAAGCTGTGTGTACTGGTGCACTGTGACCCTGTCTTATGAACAATTGCCTTGTACTTTGACTTATCTATAAGTCAGAATCCAGTTAAATATTGTTAATCCATCATGCCAAATGTTCCTAATATGTTACTATTATTATACTATATTGACTGCTTTGCATAGGTTACTCTTTAGAAATTAAACCCCATAGTTATAGCACTATGGTTTGAGGGCACACAGCAACTTGGTTTCTACATCATAGTAAGCCAACCTCTTGCTCCCTGGAACTGTGCAAACTTGTGGTCTCCCATAGAGAAACTTTGCTCCTGCCCCTATCTTTTTTAGTGCCGTGCCGAACTAAGCCAAGGTTTGATCATTAGGCCTTGCAAGACCTCACAGGGCATGCAGAGCACCATGAACAGGACTTCATCAGTGCTGGCAATCAGCTGACTTGTTAGTTATTGCAAAGTCCAGTGCACAGTACTCTGCAAGATTCTACAATCAGCTGATCATCAGGTCTGGTGAAGTCACATGCATAGATCATCAGGGACTGCAAAGCCAGGCTCTGCAAGGTCTGATGACGCACTAATTGTCAGGGCTTGTAAAGTCAGGTATATAGTGCTTTGTGCATGGTGCCTGCAAGCCTTTCAGCCCACCTATGTCTTTATCTGCCACACACCTGCTTTATATATGATATTAGGTGTAAGACTAGTGAGCAGGACTTGGCTAAAATAGTCTTGTGGGCCAAATGGAAAGGTCCACTGGCTAGAGGTTCTGCACCACTGATCTACAGGAAAAATATTATATTGAAGCTTGAAAAGGAAGTAGAATAGATAGGTAAGAAAGATGAAAGGAAATGGAAATAAAGAGGAAAGCTAAACATGTTGCCAGACTCTGGTGATCCCTGTCATTAGGAATTAAGCCTGCTCCTATTGGCGGAGAGCAAATCTTGGATTCGACTGCAAGTCAACGTGTGAACAAATCCTAAAATAGCAGCACATAATGTTGTGAACCAGATACATTTTCTACTAAATGTGCGGGCAAGACCAATGTTCCTCAGTGCTCTTGATCCTATCCATCCAATATAATTTCATTGCACCATAAGAAAGAGTTAAATCTGGGCATAGAGGTTGTGTGTATAAAATGCTATTTATCCTTTAACAGAATAACTTGCTCAGATAAATTAATATGAGAAGATTTGTCTCAAACTTTTTGTTCATGTTCAATCGATTTAGAATTGCATCCAACAAAATCTTTGCGCTCATAGATCAACTTCTACAAGCACAATGGAATTTTTGCTCCCACTACCTGCACCGGTCCAAAATCTGCTCTGCAGGATTAGGGGAACCTCATAGCGGATTTGAGGAGGGCATGGCTAAAGAAAGGGAGGGGACATTCTGCTGTGCTCACATGTGCAAGGATTTAGTTGGATACAACCCGATGTAAAGAAGCTTCCATATCAAGTGGTTCCTTACATTGACAGTTTTCTTTAAGATCTCACATAATCATATTTCCCTGCTGATTTGGACTATGGTTCTTTGTTTGAGTTAATGAAGTATTTTGTTTCCCTTATTTCAGCTCACTCATTTAACAGGCAGGATCCAGGCTTGTGCTCAGCTCATGCTGGGGGAAAAGAGGGCAGGCTCCTATGCCTTCTCAAAACTCCCACCAGCTGTGGAACTGGATTCCCACAGGTGTGTCTGGCACCTTCTTTGTAGAGCTTTCATCATATGCTGGAAAGGCTATTCTTCTGATGTAAATTGTTTTTAAAGGATTTTAATACAGCGCAATCACATCTTACGGGCATTTAACCTGCACAATTTCAGTCATACATGGTTCAAGGCAGGGTGGCTGAAACTACACAAGTTAAATTCAAGTGAGGCAGAGAGCTATTTTTGCACCAAGTCTGCTTGGGTTATCCAGCATGAAAAAAGCTATTAAGCTCTCCACCTTGCTTGCTGGCTACACCCACTCAGTGAGCAGGCTTTGGGGGTACTTCTTCCCCACCCCTCTTGGGTATACACAATTTTCTTGTATACGTGGAACCCTTGGAATTGAAACCCTATGTAAGATGTGATCGTACTGTACTGATATTTTATGTAGTTGTAACACACCCTTACTCTAAAAAGTGAGTAAGGACCTATGTGAATAAGCAAAAGATGAAACCGAGAACGAACCTTGGTTGCAACTCGTGATTTGTCTGGTGTGAGAGAAACTACAAGCCTGGACTTGGAAGTAATGGAATGTCAAATCATTGCTTTACCCCAGGTGGCACGATAACCAGAGGACCGGGAGAAGAATGCTTCAGTTCAGGAATCTGTATACTTTCTCATTTGTGCTAAGCCATGGTTTGCCTCACTATTATGTTTGAACTGATCCATTCATGCAGATCAACATTAGGGTAACACAGAACTGTGTCACGTTATATGTGTCCTATGTGCATTGGCAATACAGTGGGCAGATGGAATAAAGAGATACTGGAGCAGTTGTCTAGGACTGCAGTGTTGTCCCCTATCTTCTATTATGTTTTTCCAATGTCTTTTAAATTTTGTCTCAAAGTTTAACCCAGGAGTAGCTTTCAAGGATGTAAGTTCTGTTCTTAACATTTTAAAAACTGAAGACATATGGGAAGATTAGTCCTAATACCTCTATCCCTCTAGTTATACCATCAGGAGGGAGGAAATCCCAGTCCCCAGAAACATAGTGACCTTTGTGGTAAATCCCAGGATAAAGCTGCCCACTGCGTGATATAGCCACATCTTTTCGCACTTTAAACTCTGTAATAATTCCCCATAAATCAGGTTTAGCTAATGAATCATTTTTGCTCACCTTCTCTTTTGAATTTTGTCTGCATCTGCAAGGCTGGGCAAGTCAAGCATGCTACTATACAATTCAGCCTAATTTAATGGACGTAAGTTCTACAAAGTGATACTACCTGGCATCTTACTGAACATTGTGCCTATTCATAGTATTAAACAGTGAAACTCAAATTATTTTATGTTTTAATTTATGGCAATTTAAATCCCTATTTGCTGTTTTGGAGGAGGATAATTTCCAAGAAATCTGTACATATAGGGGGGAAAGTTAATCACACAAGCAGATTAAACTGTCATGAAGCAGTGTTTTAAATACACTCTGGTACATTATTCAAATTTCTATACAGCTGAAGTCTACAAATATAACCCATTAGACACTTCATATGACCAGCCATAATGCAGTAGTTTTTAAAAAAATATATCAAAATTTTAAAAACCCTCAATTTTTTTTAAAAAGCCATTTCTAATAGATATCTTTTAATTTGGTTGCTTCATAAATGCATAGATTATAGCAAAGTAAATATCACAACATAAATACACTGAAGTTGCCATTTTTACTTTGTTTTTAAACAATAATACCTCCATCCTTTATTATTAACCACCCACTAAAGGCTCCTCAAAATACATATTTATTATTAATATGGCAACTGATCATTGTAAAATCAAGTTATGTTAGAGAATTTAACACAGTTAACACAGCTACTGAAAAACTCAGGTTAAACCAAATTCTCTCTTATAATAATAGTATCAAAGATGCAAGGGGGTAAGAAACAGTTTAAAATAAAACGAAATAAAAGGCTTCACAAAGGAATTTAGCTTTAAGAGGATTATGCGCACCTTTAAATCCTGAGAGCAAAGAAAGCAATGTAGTGCAATTATGCCACAAAAGCCATCACTGCTTATAAAGCGTAGTGTAGCTGTTGAAGAAGAGGGCTACAGTGACAAACAGCTTCCCTGCTACAAAGGTGGCAGGAAATCTATCAAACTGGACAATAAAATTGCAATTGAGTTTCTTTGGCTTTTTATAGCAGCTGCATGTATCTTGATGTGTAGCTCTGCAAAACCTAACCAATTTTGCAACACTCGTTCTTTTTATCTAGTTCTTTTATCAGGAAGCAGTGTTGTAAATTAGCGGTAGATGCAAAAATGGAATAAAGAGCATTAATCCCATTCATTAGCACTTTGCATCAAGATGTATTAAACAAAACAAAAAAAATGGAAGAAAGCTACTCCTGCAACCAAGCATAAGAAAACATTGTCTCAATACAAGTACTTTGAAATGCTTTAATAAAGCAAAAAACAAAAATTGCACATCGGTTGTTCACATAGCTTATATCCATGCGGATCTATCTGAATCCAATAAAAACCATCTGTAACCAATTTTAAATATTTTTAGGAAGGGAAAAATATCAATTTTCAAGACCCTTTGTCCTCAGAATATCAATAGAGACATTTAATTGAAAATCTTAATGCATCCAGGGAATACCTTGCAAGGATGAACTTGAGATCTGGGTGAATTAACTATCTCAATTCAGCAATCTTGTACACCCTATTTGTGTACTCATCACTCTTTAAGCCCAGTACCAGGTTCCATCTGGCTGATGGGTTCAAATACCTTCCAAACAACATATGCATGCACTAGCCCTTGAAACGCTAAGACAGAAAGGGGAAGTGGCAATTTAACTCAAGGCAGAGCAATGGAGTGCAAGAAAGGCAACAGTCAGTTAGGAAAATACCATTCAACTGAGTAGGATGCGAAGAAACTACAACGTGGCATAAACATGCTCTGCTCCTATTTCACTTTTCTAGTGGGACAGAAAGTCATTCTTTTTATATGTTCAAAAACCTCAACAACCTAGAATTGTTGTTAAGAGCCTCAAATTTAGAAGTTTCCAGCAGAACTGAGGAAGGGCTCATAAACTGATGAAAAGACTAAATCAGTAGAGCCAGGGGACACTGAAGCTCAAACTACATGTGATGACAGCAAAACATTTTTTGGGCAGGCACAGATTTTAACCATCACATATATACAGAATGATGGGAATCAAAAATTTAAAAAAGTGAAAGAGCCATGTGGTTGAGGACAGTTGAACTCTCTTCCTGTTCCTATGGATTTATTTTCCTGCTGCTCTCCGCCCCCTACAAAAGGTGAAGCACTTTTCTTCTCATTTGGCTCACTTCCAATGTCAGTGCCTCGGAGGGAGGGGTGGCGGAGGAGAGGGGAGGGCAAAAGAATTTTGGATACCGGCTGCTGGGGAAAGAGCTGTGGAGGGTGGTTGATCTTTCCTCGCCTGCAGCCTCGTTTTTGCTCTTAAATTGGTTCCCCTTCTCTCTCTTTATTGGAGCAGGGCCAGCTTTAAGCAAATATACCCGAAACTGCCATGGAAGTTGTTCAAGCTTCCAAGAAACAAGGGCATGGGGGAAAGCCACAAAAGGATGGAGGAAGGCAGTCATGAAAGAGCTAGTAAGGAAAGACATGGGGAGCAAAAGAAGAAGAAGAAATATGGGGAGCTGGTCATGAAACCAAAACAAATTTTTAGTAAGCAGAAAGCTTAGAATTATAGGAACTGGAAGCATGGAAAAAAAGCAGCGACAAATTGTAATCATCTACTGAAGCTTTTGAAAGCATGAAATACTAGTTTTAGGGATATATGCATGTTATGAAAATATTTTGATTACACCCAATCTGCAAAGATATGTTTTGCTTTCTGAAAGGCATTACTAGGTCTAGAAAATATGTATTATTCAAACCTGCAGTTTTTGCCCTGTTAAAGACCCACTTCCATTAATATAGCTGAAAAGACCATTTAAAATTTTACCAACCCATATTTAAGCTATGTGCTCATACATCCCTCTTGCGTAAGGAAAGCTCTGTTTTATAGTCAATCTATTAACTGTTATTACAGTTTCTGTAATTCAGAGATTTCAATGTTTTGAATCCAAGCCTGAATTTCAGTTAAAAATAGCACATATGCTACAAATGCTAGTGTTTTATCAGACTTCATTATCAACTGGCAGTATCAATGTTATTTCGTTATTTTCAATTAAAGCAGTTCTCTCGCTACTTAAAAAAAGTAATCGTGACCTTTGAAAAATAAATCTGTTATGCTGTCTTCAACTGTACCACACCTATGAATATAGCTGAAATAACCATTTTTATACCTGGATTGTGTGGTCTATACACCAGACATCCCAAAATGCATGCATTGGTGTCTGAGGAGAAAAACGTACCTTTTTTTTTCTTAAGTTGCGCAAGTCCCCATTTGGAAGCTCACCCAGAACAGTATTAAAAATTTTGGGGGGTACCAAAAGGAAGGCACGGCAAAGGAGATACTGCAATAGCTATAACAACTTCATTCTAAGATCTTCATTTCAATTGAAGGAAAGCTACCACCGTTTTAAAAAAGAAAAAAACAAACCTCGTTCCATTACAATATTGCTATAGCTGCAAAAAATTATCCTCATACTAGGAAACTTGATTTGTTCCTTTATTCACAAAGCAACTTTTTCCCTAGCTCCCTTTCCTCTCTTTGTTTGTCTGGAAAGCAGATTTTGTTCCTGTTTCTTCTTTAGACTTTAGCAATTTGTTTCACAACCACTTGGTGTTAGTAAAGGCCATCTTTTAGTCTTAGAAACAGACGAGGTGCGCCACCTTGTGTTTCAAATTCCACTGCACATACATTCCACAATAAAGCCTCATAAAGCACATAGTTCTTTGAAATATCCGATTAAGCATCCTAGTACCAAGCTGTCACATTACAGTTGGCAAGGAGCATGCTTAAACTTATTATTTACCGGTAAATAGTCTGACAAATTTAATTATTCTGTGTTATGAAAATGTAGTTCGTCCCTTTTTCTACCTATTCAGATACTTTGTTTCAGCCCTTTTTCTGGGCTCACCATGATCTAAGACTTCCTGGGAAAAAATACATAATCAATAAGAAATTTTCTTTGCATAACTTACCTTTGAGTGTGTGATTGCTAGCGTATCTACCCAAACACGCCAGCCACCCCATTCATATTTGACTGCATGGTAAAGTAGAATCCGAAAAATGGCATACACCATTTCAGTTATCTTCTGTTCATCAGCATTTTTGGGATTGAAATAGCAAAGTGAAAGCATCCATTCCTGCCACACAGAGCACTGTAGTAAACTCCTGCAAAATTGTTGACATTGATAAATCGTATGTTAGAAACATGCAAACACACTAGAACTCAAGACAGCTTAGGTTTTAAAGGCAAAAAATAAATAAACCAGCATGTATTGAGCATAATTGGTAATTATCTATATTACCAAATTTATCTATATTTTAAAAGCGAGTTCAGGATTATTTGAAACCAATTCAAAAATTAGTTTAATCTTATTCAAACTGAAGAGAGTTTTATGAGGCGTGTTGTGTGTACACGAGCATCTACTTACCTCCTATTATCTCTGCTGCTATTAAAAAGCTTTATCATATCTGAGAGGAAGACTCTGTGGACTTCCAGAGTTTCTGGACTCTGTGGAGAGTTACGCAGTAAGGTTGCAATAACCTTTAGGACCTCTGTAAAAAATATTTTTTTTAAAAATAAGAATCAAATAATCTGAAAACCAGATGCATCTTTCCTCATTCTAGTTTCTTCAAGTTACACAAGGACTATGAAGCTATATACTGGAAAACTAAGCAGAAACTGCTAGATCTACTTCTTGGAAAGAAATGGAAGGCTGGAAGATGGGAGAAACTATGTTGAATATTTGGTCAAGAAGATCCAGATGTTCTCCATGTGCAAGTTTTGTGGAAAATCAAAACAAAACTGGTTCCTAGTATCACACACCTTGCAGAGTCAATTTAAACATGAGAACAAACTATAGCACCCATACTCAGAAACAGTATGTCTCTGATGATTGGATGCTGAACTCAACACCACAAGGAAGAGTACTCAGTTGCTTCCTGTCCTGTTTGAGTTTACATACACACCGGGCCAACCCCTGTTATTAAATAGGACAAGCTGGGCAGTGATGTGATCCTTTCAAAATAATTCTAATGGGTCTGATTCAACAAGCCCTTCTGGGTGGCTTCCAACAAAATACTAAAATATAGTAATCCATCAAACATTCAAAGCTTCCCTAAACAGTTTAGGGCTGCCTTCAGGTGTCTTCTAAAAGTCTGGTAGTTGTTGTTCTCTTTGACATCTGGTGGGAAGGCGTTCCACAGGGTGGGTGCCACTACTGAGAAGCCCTCTGCCTGGTTCTCTGTAACTTGGCTTCTCGCAGTGAGGGAACCGCCAGAAGGCCCTCGGCGCTGGACCTCAGCGTCCGGGTAGAATGATGGGGGTGGAGACGCTCCTTCAGGTATACTGGACCGAGGCTGTTTAGGGCTTTAAAGGTCAGCACTAACACTTTGAATTGTGCTCGGAAACGTATTGGGAGCCAATGTAGGTCTTTCAAGACCGGTGTTATGTGGTCTCGGCGGCCGCTCCCAGTCACCAGTCTAGCTGCCGCATTCTGGATTAGTTGTAGTTTCTGGGTCACCTTCAAAGGTAGCCCCACATAGAGCGCATTGCAGTAGTCCAAGCGAGAGATAACCAGAGCATGCACCACTCTGGTGAGACAGTCCGCGGGCAGGTAGGGTCTCAGCCTGCATACCAGATAGAGCTGGTAAACAGCTGCTCTGGACACAGAATTGACCTGTGCCTCCACGGACAGCTGTGAGTCCAAAATGACTCCCAGGCTGCACACCTGGTCCTTCAGGGGCACAGTTACCCCATTCAGGACCAGGGAGTCCTCCACACCCGCCCGCCTCCTGTCCCCCCACAACAGTACTTCTGTCTTGTCAGGATTCAACCTCAATCTGTTAGCCGCCATCCATCCTCCAACTAAAGGGTTGCCGTTGCGCTACATGGAATTCCTCCCTATGTTTTCAAGTATACTTTTCTGCCACACAATGGCACTAATTCAGAGACATGGAAGTGGGACTTTTATAGTTAGTGGTCTGGTGCTGTCCTGTTAGAAATTTCTGGGGAAATGATTCAAGAAACTTAATAATCAACAGTGCTTTGCCAAGAGATCCATTAGTGCTTCTACTTGAATTGCTGGGAAAGGTAGAGTTGGAGAAAGTTTTAAAAACTTTATTTATCATTAACATGTAAAATGCAAGGGGTTGGATGGTTATAAAACTTGAAAAATAGTTTATGGACTGTAAAATATTAATTGGACTTCCTTAAATTTATTTGCTTTTTCTCCTGCACATGTGTTTATATGATTGCCTAGTTTTAGTTCCTTTGTTTTCTTCTCCCTAATTTTTTTTTTTTTACATAGCGGGACTTAGGAAAGCTAAGAACATTTTTTCTGTCACCATTCCAAGTTAGTTGCATTTATACAAGTAATCTTCTGAAAAACCACAAAGGATCTGGTCCAATTATTTGCAGAGATGTGTTCCTTTGGTAGAAATGCTATCCCAAGCTTAAGCCTTTTTTAACATTTTGAACTAGTAAGAATAATCATAGTGTGTGTCAATTAACTATTTGCCCTATATCAGAAATACCATTTTGAAAATGAGATGCTACTCTGCTACTGAATGTTTATTTCTGTACACAGCCAACTATGCAAGAGGAATCTGGTGCTGTCACATGCACAGACGTTTGTTACTCTGAATGTAGACTTTTCTACATGGACAGAGTGGACTTGCAGCTAGATTCAGCCCCATCAACTGAGACACTGATATTCTTATCTAGCAGTGGTCAGCAGGGCAACCTAGGCAGGTTGGGAGCTGTGCCCCTAGCTTCCTGACACTGAGAGTGTCTGACACTAACCAAGAGGGGAAGGCGTGGGGGTTCAGTGTAGGAACGGGGTAAGAGTGTTGGACTGGCTGCACTGCCCCGTTTGGAAGCCAGACATTCAACAATACAATGTTGTTGTTGTTGTTGTCATTTAGTCGTTTAGTCATGTCCGACTCTTTCTGACTCCATGGACCAGAGCACGCCTGCAATGTTAATTTAATTCTATTTTTAATTCTGATCATAGAATTGCAGAGTTGGAAGGGATTCCCAAGAGTCATCTAGTCCAACCCCCTGCAATGTTAACTTAATTAATACATAGTATTATGTATTAATTAATACATAATACTATGTATTAATTAAATTAACATTGCAGGGGGTTGGACTAGATGACTCTTAGGAATCCCTACCAACTCTGCAATTCTATGATTCTATTAAATAATACTAATAATAATGTTTTTGTTTAGAAAAAAATATCAGCCAAAAAAGTACAGCAACTTAATATTATAAGCCTGTTGCTACAGATTAGCAAGAATTGAGGGTGGCATTCAGCTAAGTTGTACTCAGAGTACACCCACTGAAATTAATGGACCTAACTTAGGGCCAGATTCAATTTAGTAGTCCCACTAGTAGAAGCCCCTGCCCACAACACTCGCACCCCAACTCCAAAATAGCTAGGGAATATGCGAGAAACTTCAGAGCAGCGCATGGGCTGAGCAGAGGGCAAATCGTTCCATCAGGCAAACAGTCTGATGGAACATAGTCATGTTCATTCATTTCAATTGATCTCTGCTGAGTAAGGCTTAGCTGAATGACTCCAACTCCCACCAGTTTCCACCAGCAAGGCTAACAGCCAGGAACACTGGGTGGTGTAGATGCACATATGGAAGAGCACAACTTCCCATCCGTGCAATAAAAGTAATTTAGGAATGTTTCTGCTATAGCTTGCACTATACAGTGATGTCATACCAAACTGGATAATCAGATTTGTGGTAGAATCTGAATGGCTGTTAAAATGAAAACTTCCTATCGCTGCTGAACTTTGAAAAAACTTACCATGCCACAGTCAACAATCCCCAAATGGTGAGCATTAGATCTCTAATTCTAGCCAAACAAATAATTTAAAGAGAGACACAAGTTCCCAGACTAATCCCTAACCCCCATTTGTGTAATTGGTGACTTCAAAGCTACTTTAGAACTGCTTTGGAACTACTTAAAAGAAGATAATGCTTACGAGGATTTTGTATTTTCACTGTTGAATCTGGGTCAGGGTGCTGCTTATGTATCACTTGAGTACAAATCTGCTCAATAAGTATCTAGGGGAAAAGAAGGCATTATCATTAGGGCAATATTCAAATATTTAAAAACACGTTACTCTGATGGGTGCTATTGGCATCTTTTAGGTAATGATCCCTCAAATAGTTATTTCCATACACAAAATGTTCCAAACCGCTGCATATCTGTAGCAGGACTAAACATAGAAAAGAGTGGATTGAACTGAGAAGGAATGCTGCTTTTAGATGTACAGCAAGCGCTAAGAAACATTAGTTACTTTAGAAAATGAGTGTCTATATAACTGCTGAAGTATGCCCACATCAAGTATCTGATAATATATATATATTTATAATAATTTTTATTAGTTTTCAATTACAATCCAATAATAGTCTCATTATAACAATACCAATTTATAATACAATTACTAATACCAATAATTCAAATGCCTAATTATATAATTTAGGTGCCCCCCCCGCCTGCTAGAATTGATGCTTTGATGATTTTCTTTATTTCTGTGTTCCAAAATCTTATTAATTTCAATTACATTCTAGTCATAATAATAATCCCTTATACAACAACTGCAATATTAATAACTTCTGTGTTGACACATTAAATGATTTATAAAACTATAAGCGAGGCATTCAAACTATATCCTTATTCTTCGTGTGTGTGGCAGTTATTCTGTCTGTAGTGTTTCTTCCTGTCCTTGTGAAATGTTATGTCTATCTTTTCCCGGTTGTTGCTGTTATCCATCATGCCTTGGGCAAAGCTGATATCACATTGATATTTCAGAAATTTCTCCATTGCTCCACCCCATGCCCACATCAAGTAACTGAGTAAGCTTAATATAACTTATTCGTTGTATCAACAGATTCGACCAAAGTAACAGAGCTGCTTACTGAAGAGTTTGCAGTCTTATTGTGTGATGTTAAACATCCTATGATGTCAAACATCCCAAACTACTGTCACACATGTCAGAAGAGAGTTCAGTAGTGGAAAGGTATCACTTCTGGCACAGAAGCACAAAAGCTCATTTTGCAATAATGTCTACACCATTAGAAAAAAAGGATTTTAATTCTAGTACCTCAAATAGCACATTATATGTGGTCATGGTTATTAAGCTTGTTTGAAGGGTGAGCCTCTCAGCCAGCAGAGAGAACAGTCCATGTCCAAGCATGATTTCAGCTTTTCTCCTAAAATTATACATAGAGCGGGGAGAAGTACATCTGTTAATTTATGGGATTACATTTCTGAAAAAGTAACTTGATCAAATTTGGGCCCAGTGTGGTTTTGAGACTGGAATCCCCCCTCCCCAGAAATACCCCAATTTATTCTGCTGTTTTAGCTTATGTCTCCAGGGTTTTGGAAGCTATAATTTTAGTCCACTATGATAATCAAAAACAAAAAGCAGAAGCGGGAATGGGAATGGTAGAACCTTGAGTCTAGTATAATAAAGGGTTGAATCGCCTACAATTTAAGTTCACAAAATAATGAGTTAACAGATATTGATGTGCAAAAGACATATTTGTTCCTTCTGAAAATTTGACAGCTACATTTAAGAACAGCAAAAATATTTCCAATCCAGCAATAAAACAGTCTGTTGTTATCTCCCCCTACAGCAGTAACACCAAGTAATATATACAACCCAGACAAATAATATTTAAGGGCCTGTTTGCCTTCTGTGATTCAAGTTCGTGGGGAATCTACCAAATACTTACTTGGGTGCCAGATGCTTTAAGAAGAACCCCAACACTTTCAGAGCTTGTACCCGGATCCCTTCACTTTTCGAAGCAAGAAGTTTATACACAACGCTACAGAAGAGAAGGGGCAAATAATTCCATGAAATAAGTATGCCTAAAAGTCAATAAAGTGCTTAGGGTAATTTTAGCTGGATTCGTGCCAAAGAACAGGTAAATGTATACATTAATGTTTAAAATGACATGACATATATTAGTAGAAGATTGATTGGAAATGAATTTAAAAGATAGCATGTAATTTTTTTAAAAAAAATAATACTAGCTTTCCTAAACATCAGCTTATAAAGAACACAATCTTTGGGTGAAACAGTATATTTGCTATTCATTCCTTTCACATGCTGTCTCCCTCACTCAGTTTGCAGTGTAAGAAAACACATTTATTAGCACTTCTACATTCCAAGTGACAGACTAAAAAGCTCTTAAAGGCTTCAGTCTCATGTAAGAGAGAAACTTATGCTAACAGTAATATTTGACATGTGTCCCTTGCTAGTCATTTATGACAGCTTTCAGAAGACGGGGGGAAACAAATTCTGTCATCTGACATCCTTTTTTTTTTTACTCACACACTATGCTTGAAATTATTACATAAAAAGGTTAATTCTATACATATTAGAATCCTAGCAGAGCTGTCTTGTATGCAGTGTTGTAGATGTGTGTATTGCCCGTCTACATAGCTTGGTTTTTAGTCCCTCCATTTCAACTCTTTAGTCAGATTTTTTTTTAAAAAAAAAGGCTTTGTTTTTATTTAAAAATCATTTCCTATCAAGTGTAAAACAAACAAGTTATTTTACGACCTATGTAAAAACTAAAAGTGGCTGCCACCATTGTTTTTTCCCCCACTACAACTACAAGTGACAAATCCCCAACCAGAAAAATTGCATATCCAATGTTTAGCAAAATACTACACGAAAGGAAACACTTATTTGGATTTCTGGTCATCACAAATTTGACAGGAAATTATCATTATTCTGTATGAGTTACTGCTGTGCAATACTACACACTGCTTAACGTGATTGTGTGTTTTTTCCTCCAAGCCACAAGAGGAGCACACATGCACCAAGGGAACCATGTTTCATTGTGGAGCCTGCCAAATTTACATAGGGTGCCAGATATCTATTGTAGTCACAATTTATATTGTGGCCTTTACTATATTTAAAGAGTGAACGTGGTAAGTATGAGCTAGATTAAAATTTGGTTTAAAACTATAATCTGAAGGTTTGTACACTAAATAACTGGCTGCAGGCTGGAGAGACCTTGTATATCTGAATCCTTGCTGGCTGAGACTTTTCAACACCACTCTGTCTCTTGTAGACAACCTGCTGTTCCTGCTTTCCTGTGGGAAGCACTAGCCCACCAAGTCAAGCTTTCCAGCCTCTCATCCAATTCTTATGGGAAGCCTCCGTAACCAAGTGAAAAATGAATCTGCTCCTTCTGTCTGCAACAAGCCCAGATGGATTTCTGCTAATTTTCAAAACCAATGGACCTGAGGTGCAGCTCAATCAGTAGGTAGAGATATACTTTACTATAAAATTTCAAGTCTATTCAATTGCTTTTTTTTTGTTTAGGAAGACAAAGCTTTGTTCATTTATGTGGCTTTCTTTAACACATCAGGTCTTTATGCAGTGAGAAAGATTCCTGACCCATAGTATTTACAATCATATAACAAGAGGTAGGATGATAATGTTACCATTTTCAGACTTCATATGTGCACATGCATCAATCTGCATTGCTGAGTTTGCAGATAAAATAAGAACTAAAATGCAACCACAACGAAGTAACTACCTTCTCAGCTAAAATCAAGTGGCCTTCACAAGGAAGCTAGAAGATGGAATAAGCAACACCTATACATTCCAGTACTCCTCAGTTCATGGGTAGGCAAACTAAGGCCCGGGGCTGGATCCGGCCCAATTGCCTTCTCAATCCGGCCTGCGGACGGTCCGGGAATCAGCGTGTTTTTACATGAGTAGAATGTGTCCTTTTATTTAAAATGCATCTCTTGGTTATTTGTGGGGACTGCCTGGTGTTTTTACATGAGTAGAATGTGTGTTTTTATTTAAAATGCATCTCTAGGTTATTTGTGGGGCATAGGAATTCGTTCTCCACCCAAAAGAAATATAGCCCGGCCCCCCACAAGGTCTGAGGGACAGTGGACCGGCCCCCTGCTGAAAAAGTTTGCTGACCCTTGCTTTAGGTGCTTTGATGGTTATCTTATTTACTTGATTAAAATGTGAATTATGAGTTACTGATCACACAAATAGGGAGCAGAAGAAGCTGGGGGGTTTTAGCCAAACTGATTTGCAGATATGGTAAACTAGGTAAGTACTTTTGGAAAAGTTTTCTTGCACCAATCATTCCCACTGGAATTCTTCTTCTTTGAGAACATGTTTAAGTTAGCCAGATATTATAGATCATATTGATATGTCCTGCACAGGTGGGTGATTCAGCTCAAAACAGCTGTATACAATTCACAGTTTTATTCTGACTTAGGTACTTCTTAGCAGATGCCAAGAATATTTTTTTCCTGTCCTAAGGAATGAATGTCATCTAGTGTGAGTGTTCTGCACTAAAGAGAGGAAGACTAGGCAGAAGTGATAAACCATTCATTTGCAGCCACTTTTACCAAACTGATCCAGCCTTTGGAGAAGCAATTTTAATAAGATGCAAAGACTGTGAATGCTCTCATAAAGTTTGCTATCAGAACTGATCAACCAGACCTGCTGTGATAATGCTATTATTAATCTCAAATACAGCAGACAGGCAATTTTTGAGGAGCATCGGATAACCAGACACAGCAACATACATGCTATATATCTCTCTACAGATGAACAAATCTTTGCAAAGTGACATTTTTTCTGGTACTTCCAAATGCACACAAGTAAAGGACCCCCCCCCATAATGCTTTGTGCCTGGGTAATAGTCTCAATAGCTCATTGGAAGATGGAAATATACTGAAAAGGAGAGCACAGAGTCCATTAATAAAAGGGCCCATAAAGGAGTGATAGTCTGCAATATCTTAATTCTAAGATTTTCTTTAAAAACAACAACTGACCTTTATTTCCAAACTACAAATATTTAAAAACTTTTTTGCACATGTTTAAGTATAAAGAACACTTAACTAGCCATATAGCTGCATGTTAAGAATATAAAGAGAGCAGACTTCTTACCATACAATTACATCAAAGCTGTATACTTTTTAAAATAAAAAACACACATTAACAAATGGGAAAATAAGTGATTTCTCACAGCAAACTAGCTGCACACATACATTTACCCTATGCTAGCTAATAAAAAAGGATTGCCTTTTGCCACTTAAGTAAAAGCAAAGTAATACATAGGAGACCTCATATGATATTCATTATTCTGAGTGTTTTATTAGTTTCCAGCACATACCACATTACCATACAAATGATCACAACAGCCAGCACCACAAAAAAGTAGCCGTAAAGAGAAGGAGAAAGCAATTATGAACAAGATCAGGTGACTCCTGAGGCAGGAAAACTTGTAATGTGTAATATGATATAACCCAAGGTTAACCAATAGTTGTGACAAAACATATGAAATGAGAATGCTTTTTTTATACAGCAAATGAATTACTGCTCCCAAAACTGTTCTAACAGTAACTCTCTTATTTGACTCTATGTTTGCATTCTCTCCTGGCATCAACTCTGAATTAATTTTAAGTGAGAAAAGGTCCAACACTGTGGCCACCCATGGAGCCATAAACTAAATGGTGACATTTTCAAACCAAACTGGAGTATGAACCTCCAACTAATATAAATAGTTGAACGCACAAGTAGGAGGTGGATAAAAAAATCAATACACAGTGCTGGCTGAAGGCACACACAACTTTAATAAAAGACATCAAATGAACAACAACAGTTTGGCATTTCATGAGTATGGACTCAAGTGTAGTAGCACAAGTTTGAGTGGTGCTCAGCCAGTCTACTGAACAGAAAGTTAAGGAGGTGCGTGGCATTAAGCAGAAGCAGGTAGCTCAAGAACCACTGCTTTATGCACATCCTTTCTGGCACAGTCTGAACCTTTACCAGTTTAGGTACACAAAGCCCCAAAGCCCAATTTTCTAAACAGATGGTCCTACAATGACCAGCTGGCACACCCCACCAAGAGTAAGTGGGCAAGAACCCTCTGCAGTCAACAGATGCTTCACCCACAATAGGCAGCTTGAGCCCAAACTGCACATCATGTTGGCCTTACTTTGAAGGCTTTCATGGGTGTCCCAGGCTCTGAGTTTTCATTTTGTTAAAAAAAAACCCATGGTATGTAAATCAAGAACAGAGTTTTGTTACAGATGGTGGTTTGTGTGGAATGAGAGAAAGCCCACATTTGGATGACACGCTAAGTCAAAACATGGCTTAGCACACAGCAGTGCAGCTGTAGCAGTCACAATTTTCTCTATGGCAGCCCACATGCTTGCATATTCACATGGCTTGGGAGGCGCCCAATATTAATAGCTCCCCTATCGTAAATTTGGACTCATTACACATTTTCCTGTAATATGTTTACACAATGCAACCACAACATTAACTGAGATGAGGAAATCAGAGGAAATTACTCTGCAATGGAGAATCTAATGATATCCAAGTTCAAGTAGGACTTCCAGTGTCAAACAATGATACATATACTCTTATTTATGGCTATTTTGACTGAAATGTAACTCTTACCGTAATCCATTCCTCTGATCAAAGGCTGGAATCATAGAGCTGGGGTGCTCTGACATAAGGGCAACAAGTAGCTGTAGGACATCCATTAAATTGTCATCCTGTTAAATATAAATGGGAGATCCACATTCATATAATCATTGAGTTATCAGTGCAATCTTCCAGATGAGAGAATATAGAATTGTAATCCAAATCAACTTTGTTGAAGACAAAGAGAGAGAACATACATAAAGAATAAAAAATATTGGATAAATATATGTGACTCGGGGCATGACTACCAAAAAAAAGCCCAGTAAGTTTGATCCAGACATCACCTTTTTGCCAGTTCTCTCCCTACGCCCCCTCCCACCATTTTCCACACTGCAAAGGAGGCTATTCCATCCTTCTATGGGAGCTTTTAATCTGGATCCAGTTCATTGCCAGGACTGCTTAACCTGAAACAACTGGACAACCCTAACAAGAACTCAGAATTCACAAAGCAGTACACTTTTTATTTTTTAAAAAATGCATGAACAGTAGCTATATAGTTTTATTTACACACACACACACACACACATGCATGCATACATACATGTTAGGATCTTAAAAAACCCAAACAACTTGGTATCTTTCAACAAAAAACACCACCATGCAACATAGCGAACCAATTTTGAAACAGAAAAGAACTTCAAAAGCAACTTTAATATAGAACAAGTGGAGTGGAGGAGATCCCACCAGGAATACCCGAAATTCTTAGCTATGCCTAAAGTAGTTATTTGGATTCTAGCCATTATATACCAGCTTAAGGGCCCACCAGTTTTGATAAATAGGGAATGGAGAGTTTATGTCTAAGGGAAAAAATTATACAACTTCTGTATTTCAGCTTTTATAAATTCCACTGGTATCAATGAGTCAGCCATGAATAACTAAGTGCAAGGCTGTTCCTGCTGAGTTTAACCCTAACTCTGAAATCACTTATGTGAAAAATGTCCCAGTGGATAATTGGAAAAACCAAATGCACAAACAGTTTCAAGGCTGCAATCCTGAGTTTGCAAGATAGGCTCTGTTTAAGGTTTCTTTCAGTGTGAAACTGTTTTTTATATATACCGTAGCAACCACATTCGGATCTCATGGTTTATGTAGGATATTGAAAACAGCATTTAAATAAAAAATCAACGGTGTATAGAAAATGTAACTTGCAAGCCATTTGGCGGAAATAAATAAAAATAAATGATACTTCTATTACAGAAATAATAATTTCTTATTACAATCCAGGAATAGGTTAAGAAATGGAAAAGCAATAAAACACACTCCAAGAGGTAAAATGACATTGGCTGTCATTTTTTATGCAAAGTAGCAACCATCAAAAATCCTTATTTACATATTGCAACTTTGAGTAAATAAATTATTCTCCAGATTTGTTTAATTTTTAGGTACTGCCCAGAAAGTCATTTATTGAATCTCAAGGAAGCAGTTTTGTTTTCAAGGGCAATCTCCCAGCATAAATGCAGCTATAGGTGAAAACACAACAGAGGGAAAATCTATACTTCTCAAAGAAAAATTCAATTAATTCTTTATTCTACCCATTTCAAGCACCCTGAAAGAAATTAGTTTGGTTAGATTTATGTTCCTATTTCCCAACTCTTTGATGTTACATCTGGCATCAAGCACTTGCCTGGTGCTAAAATATGAAGATGTAGATATCCCAATGGTAATGTTTATTTCCTACTATGTTTACAAGCTTTGCTTAGAGTTGATTAGTGTGTTTATTTTAAAATCCACATTTAGAAAGAATTATTTTACTTAAAAATCAAGATAGGAGGAAAATTACTTGAACCACATAAAACAGCTTTTTATACGTGGAGCTTTGCCATCTGTTTTCTACACCAACTCTCCCCAATATATCAGTTCAATGAACTGAATAGGAAACTATCAGAACTTATTACGTTAATGAACTTCAGTGCACCATTGAACAGGTTTCTTAAATCATCACTCACTATTTGTAGTTTCCACCAAGAGTTGATTTTATGCTTCTTATTTAAAGCCATCTTGTGGCAAGAAGGGCTATTTTGTTCAAACAGTTGTTGGAAGCAAAACAGTTAAAATTGAGATTACCTCATGCATGGTGAGGAGATAGTTGAGGATGCCCTGTAGTTCATCTTCTTTCACTCCATGATCCTTAAAATATAAAATAAAATAAGTGGCATAACACAAACAAATCATACATATAAAGCATCTTGAGCTACTTTATAGGAAGTGATACACAAATGGAATTAAATAAATAAAACCTAACAACGGAACACAAAGGGTACATTCTAGAGAAATGCCTGTGAAATCAATAGGATTCACAAACAGAGAACTTTTCCAGGTTTGCACCACAAGATATAAACCCTCCAGGAACTGTTCCCACATATTCTCCATAATTTTCATACATAGCCTGTATATTATTCTTTCAGATCTCAGTCCTTTAGCCACTTTGTCATGAATGAACCTATTAACTGTGAGGAGTTTTGATGGCAGTTGTGGTCTACGTTAAAATAATAATACAGTAGTTTATAGCTATAATTAAGGATGTGGCACAACTATCACACAGGCCTGTACCTCCTAGAAATTAAGCAATTTACACCAGTATTGTTTGCCAACTAAATGTGCAGTTCTTTTCCACACAAAAAGCAACCTCTAGTTTTACCACCATTCACAATAAGTGCTTTTCCTATGTAATAGCATGGCCCACGAGGCAAGATCTTCAAAATTATATCTGAAGGTATCTGAAGAAGTGTGCATGCACACGAAAGCTCATACCAAGAACAAACTTAGTTGGTCTCTAAGGTGCTACTGGAAGGAATTGTTTTATTTTTTATTTTGTTTTGACTATGGCAGACCAACACGGCTACCTACCTGTAATTCAAAATTATAGTTCACTAAGACTAAACCATTTGCTAGGCCTCAGCTCCAGTACAAGATCTGAAACCCAAATAGTCCCTTCTTCTTCCTCTCTCGGAAGAAGTTCATCCAGGTTGCCGCCACCACCACCTCCTTTCTGCTCAGCACACAAGAGTTCTTTGCAAAATAATCCGAATTCAGGGAAAGAACAGGATCGGCCTGACTGGAATTTTATTTAAATGTTTCTGTTCTAGTGTTTTGATTGAAAAGACCCAAGAAAGTTATCTATCTCAAAATTATTAAAACGAAAGACTCCTGCAGGCCCCTTGACACTTAGTTGCCATGACCAAGAAGGCTCTGTAAACCTTGAGTGTCAGAAAGGGGTGCAGCTGTACTAAGAAGGAGATAAAAATGTTGCTGCAACTTACATTCTCTTCTCGGTCCCTTACCCACCTTCCCAGCTAGCCAGAGGTGTCAGGTCTCTTTCCTCCCTCTGCTTAAGCTTCAGCACAATGCAAGATACACTGCAGAGCCCAGCCCCAATTTGTAGACTGCTTACCTTCATTACTAACTGCTTAACGAACATCAGCAAAAAGGCTCTCAAGGAAAAGATTTCTTTCTGATTAGGTCGCGGTCCATCTTAATTTAAAAGAAACATGTTATATACTTCACAGCTTGGTATTAATTTTGCTAATAATACATTAACTCTGAACATTAACCCATCCTCCACCTCCACCACCCAAAAACAAAAACAAATTGAGAACGCACACAAGAAGCATCATGAGATTTACAGGAAAACATCTGCTCACACTTCTCTGGATCCAACCCCCAGTTGATAAGCTTGTTCTGGATCTTCCATCTGCATCTGGCAAATACTTTCTGTACCTACTGTTGTGTTTTAACCTAGCTACCTCACTGAAAAGGAAACCAGCATCAGCCTTTCCACTGAAGTGGCAAGACCCTGTTACACTTTATTAGGACATCTTTTCCTTTATACACACCTCCTTATCTCACAGAATGGAACATGTCTCTAGGGATCCAGGAGAGGGTAAGGTCTCACTACATACTTAACAAATTCTGCCCCTTCCAAGATCCACAACATTATAAAAACAACAACACTGTGTGGTTGTTATGGTACACTGTTGATGACTAGCACTGAACATTTCGCATACCTAAACCTTTTGGAATAATTCCACTGCGATCTTGAGGATTCACCACCCAGTAGTAGTACTTCAATGTGTGCATAGCCAGTAGAACTGTTCCTACTCGTCGAATTGCATTGTATATATTGGCTGTGCCAATGAATTCGGTAGATAAGTAAGTGTACAGTATCAACTGAACCTGTATCAGACAATTGAGAATAGAAATAGGTTATATAAGATGCCATACACATGGCAGGGCGAACTACAAGCAAGTAAAGGTTGGGTAATTCCAACTAGTAAGCCTACAATACTGCACTCGGTGATGCTTACTTTTCGGTAGACATCTACAGTAAGCTTGCAATGTATGCAAGGGTTATGTTATTTCTTATTTAATAGTATTTGGTTTGAATTGTGTAGCACTAGGTTAAACAGGTGACTAATAAATATACCTAATAAATAAAAGGAAGCTAAGTAAATTCATGTATAAAGGAAATATTCCCTTAGAACTAGGGTCTAAGGTGTCTACAAGACCTTGGATAATTTCATGCTATCTCCATGAATGGAAAATGTTTTACCTTGGCTGGAGTATGAATCCATATTGCAGGGTTAAGGAGAATATGATCACACAGCTGCTTCAGCAAGGGCACACCATTGTGCAAATTGCTCAGATACTTAGCAAAGGCAAGACAAAGTTCAAGAACAGCTCTGCTAATGTGTGCTTTGGAAGACTGCAGAAAGAGAAAGGGAATATGTTTAAGACAACATGTAGATAGTGATTTATGTGACCAAAACATGAAACGTATTTCATGCAGATTAAAAGAGAGAGAGAAGCAAGCGAAAGGATTCATTTACCTTTTCAAGACTGTATCCTATTACAAGGAAGCCCTTACAAGAAAGCATTTGTTCTTGCATAGCAATTGAGTTCTTCAGCAACTCCATGATGAAAGCCAACAGAATGGAACTGGAAGACACATTGTATTGAAATACTGCAGTTTATAGTGTTTAATAGCAGATTAGTACATTAGACTTGTAATAACAATCTATTTCCTCAATTCACATACTATTTTTGAACATTATTAAATGTATGCATCCTATTAGTTTGTCTTCATATCCCCACAATCACCCAATGGTGATTGCTGGATTCAAAGAAATAGAAATAGAGTACATCACAGTACACAAAACATGATACACGATTCAGGCGGCAGTATCTAGGTATATGAGAGATGTCCCATGTTTTATAAATGTTTTCTATTACAAAGCAAGGCAAATCTTGCTCTGCAATGGGGTATTATTTGTGTTAAATCCATTGGGACTTGCTTTGTAAACATGTAAGGAATTAACTTGTAAGTTGTCTTGTAACAAATGGTTGTAAGAGGGGATTGCTGTAACAGGATCATTATCTCTTGATTTCAGTTCACTATTCCCATGCAGTGATCATCAGCAAAGTCAGAAATAACCCTTCTGTAAGCAGAAGAGGTTTTCCACTCACTAAAGAGCAGTTTTGTATCATAGACAATTTACTCTCAGTCTCGTTAAGTCTCCTAAAGGACAACTGAAGAGTGCACAGGAAGTGAGAATTGCAAAAGCATACACTTCCAATTACCTCCTTGATTTGTTAATATCTGAAGTGAGGCTCAATGCTTGTAATGACCTTAGAAATCTTAGGTAACAGTAAAAAGCGTAAAATCAGAAGCTTGAATTGACAGGCAAATGACAGTATAAATGGAAGGCTAGGGCAAGGGATCTGAGTAGTTGTCTTTTTGAGGAATTTTAAGAGTCACACTCCACATTCCTAACATTTTTTTCCTTACACTGTTCTTTCTTCAACAGTTAGAAATAGCAATACTTTTAGAAAGATACTGTATAAAACCCACACATTATAATACAGGCACCTTTCATGGCTTTTACCACAGAACATCATCATTAGTCGTCTGAAAACACCTAGCCTTTCCTTTTGACAGTGCCATAGTGAAGTTGAAGTAGTCTAGATATACAAGACATCTTTCACTGATCAAGCACTGGGCCAGGAAGATAAACGCTCCTTGGTTAGAACCAGCAGCCCTGTAAAAAAATGCCCCCCCCACTTTGACAGGAAGGAATTCATCCTCGAGAAAGAGATTTTCCATATCCCCACTACTCCATAAATTACATAGCTACTGAATGATGTACACATTTGTGTAGAAGACCTGGTGCCAGTAATCTTGACTTCATCTCAAGGTCTTCTCTGCACAAGAGATTTAAAATGATCTAACCTTGAAAATATAAATAATGTTCCCAATGCTGCAATATAATTGCATTATTTGGAGGTAATTTTCCCCCATAAGGGGAAACTTCCTCTCACAACATCTTCACCTTGGCTATATTTAGATGTGCATGTCCATCATTTAGTGTGCATTTTATCGTCAGCTTACTCTATCTAGAAAACATCTCTCCCAACTTAGATGGCAGAATAACAGTTAATAGGCTAACTGAAAGGTCAGGCATAAGAAATTGTTTACTACTGGAGAGTGCTAGTTTCTCTAGAATGCAATAGACATCGCAAAACAAATTGGCAATCTTAAGAGCAAATAAAAGGTCTTACCAAACAGTTGTGTCAGGTTGATCCAATGAATATTGCCTATAGTCCAGCTGTGCAAACAGAGGAAAAAGCACCTGCACTCCTCCAATTGAATGCATTGCACTTTGGATTGAATGGGTTATGACTGCTTTTACATCCTGTTAATACCAAGTTTGTACAAATTACAAATGGATATTGCAATTGTTTAACTACTTTGAAGCATTCAAAATGTGACCTGAATGCTTCAATAGGATCTCTAAAAATTAAATGGTTACCTTGTTGAAATGACACAGAGTGTGGGGGAACTTAAAGATGTGTGACAATAAACTTCAAAAGAAAAGCAGTTAAAACAACTTCGGGAATGGAAAATCTATCAGAAATACAAAGCACTGGGCCTGTTCAGCTTTGACAAAGGCAGGGGAGAGAGCATTATGACTGTACTCTACAAAACAACTACATTTGGCGACTGAGCAGGCTGTAAATCTAAATAAATAAACAAAACAGATGGACCTGAGTGCTTTTAAGGACTCACAGTCAAACAGAACACAAAAGTATCCAAGGGAAAGAAAACAAAGGAAATCCACTCCTCCTTGAACTTGAAACCGATGCTAAAATACCTGCAGCATGAGGGCATGTGGTGAATGTACAAAGATGGAAGGGTTATCCTTGGGTGATGATTCTAGGCAGAGCTGTGCATCTGTAGCCCTTGGGTTGTACGTAAAGGCAATACAATTAGAAAGTTTCCCATCATACAGTAACAGTTTGTGATGGTCAGCAAGGAAGAGGTCACTTTCTCCCTTGAATTTAAAAGTTCCCTAGAATAGAAACAAAAGGTAAAGTAGGCTAGAATCCAATTGGAAACAAAACTTCCACATGTGAAATATTTCAAGACAGCTTAACCATGGAGATCTGAGGTGCATTTTTCTAAATAAAATTCATTAATTTGTGGTCCAAGGTCATTGTAGTTCTTTTAATTTTCTAGACATATGTTTTAAACAGTGTTTTATTTTAAAGCATGAAAGTTTTTGCTTTTCTTCTTTTGTAGCAGAAAAGGAAGACTAGTACAGTATCTTTAGCCACAGTCACAAATAAAAACTTATTTGTTTATATTTATAACAGTGGTTTGGATGTAAAAAGTTATTTCTGTTTTGCAGTTTAGCTGGATAGCTTTGCAGGTGGTTGCGCAAATGCAAAACAAGACATTTGACAACCCACACATAACTTTCATAGGACAGTTTAAAACTTTTTAAGGAAAATGCATTACAAAGTGTCTGTATTAGCTCTTTGCTGAAACCAGAAACACAGTAAGATTGTATTGAGACTATATTGAGACAATAAATACCTTGTATCCAAGACCAAGCTGATAAATAGCAAAAATCTGAGCAGCATTGAGAGCCTCACTGAAAAGATAGACAGCTGTCATCTGGCCACAAAACACTCGATTGGCATCTGCTGTTTCTGAAGAACCCAGGAAACATTTATCAAATGTCTAGGAAAGAGAACAAAATATTAAGGAATAATATAAATGGGATCCATGTTAGCATAGTTCTCTTTGGGAAGGTAAGAATATACATCCAAGTTTCAATATGATGTATGGCTTTGATGCACATACATGAACACCAGGCACTGTGGCAGAGAAGGGATGTGCCCACTCTTATCAACATCATGTAGGTTCTATGAGCTGTGCATGTGGAAACCCAACTGACACAGAAGTCAATGGAAAAGTCCCCTGTGCTCATGTGCACATCTATAATATAATTCATTTGGGCTATAAGATATAGCCTGCAAAATTATATTTGATCATGGTTAATTCTCCATCCCTCTTCACACTTGACTATGACTAGTACAATGTGATGGGTAAGTTTGGTTCCGGCGTAGATCATTTGCTTTGTATATGAGAGATTCAAGTTTCAATCCCTGGCATTTTTATTTAAAATTATATCAAGTTAACAGGAAAGATCTCTGCCTAAGGTTTTAAAGAGCTGCTGCCATTTGTAACAGACTATAGTGACTTTTTATCATTTTAGACACAAAATACACTGTAGCAATTCTTAAAATATCCAGGGCAATCTTTCATATTTCATATTTCCAGGATGTAGGCATGAAGAAGAAGAAGAAGAAGAAGAAGAAGAAGAAGAAGAAGAAGAAGAAGAAGAAGAAGAAGAGTTTGGATTTGATATCCAAAGGACCCGAAGGAGTCTCAAAGCGGCTCACATTCTCCTTTCCCTTCCTCCCCCACAACAAACACTCTGTGAGGTGAGTGGGGCTGAGAGACTTCAAAGAAGTGTGACCAGCCCAAGGTCACCCAGCAGCTGCATGTGGAGGAGCTGAGACGCGAACCCGGTTCCCCAGATTACGAGTCTACTGCTCTTAACCACTACACCACACTGTGAACTTTGTGTCACTCAACCACAGTTTTACCTGCTTCTGTCTGCAGATTATGAAACAGCATATATTTCCTACAACTTCAATACATATTTATGGGTGAATGAATATGGTAATTCACTTCAGTGACTGGGACCAGACAAAAGTAAACGATGGAAGAGGTGTTTATTTAGGGGAGATAACCAAGGGCTCATATGCAAGATCACTGAAGGCAGATTAAAGCACTAGGCAGACTGATGTCGTCAAAACTGGAGATATCAATAACTGGCAGAATAGGGGTGGAGAACTGAATCTGGCCAGTGGGCAGTATTGCTAACTTCCTCCACCTTTGGAGGGCTAAGGATGAAATATGAGGGTGACCAACAGTACCAGCTCAGCCATTAGCTGGGGCAAGGCCGCCTCTTCAGGAGGTGCCCCTGTGGACACCCTGCCTTCCCTGCCACTTCCACTGGCATCAGTGCCAATTTTGGGCAAGATCTCGCCAATTTCTGTGCTGATGATGGTGCTGCTTCTCCACTGGCAGTGGCAGCAGTGGGGCAGAAATCATCATCAGCAGGGCAGAGTGGTACTTCCTGTTTTGCCTCATGCGGTGAAATGGGACACACCGCTCCTGGAGACCCACCACATGGGATATCATGTGACTAATATATGCTCACACAATTTAAAATAAAACTCTGAGAACAACGACACAGCCCTCAAAAGTACCGATCATCTGATTGTTGGGTATTGCATTGGGCTTAGCAAGACCTGCTAATAATCCAAGTGTTGGCGCTTTGCCTATGTGAGGAATTTATTTTTTTAATTCCCATTTATACATTCTACCTCAAATTAAGCATCAAAAAGAAAGAGAGGGACACCTTTTGGTGTAGCAAGTTACTTACGTCACTGGTATTGACAAACCATGTTATCTCTCCATAAGATGCAAGTTCCCCATTCACATAACATCTGAGTTCACTGTTCTTCCAACGGTTATAGATATGAACTATAGTAACCATGTACCACTACATAAGAAATTTAGAAGAGTTAAACTAAATTTAAAGAAGTTTTTTTTCCACCTGTTGAAAATTGTGCATTAGTTAGAAAAATATATAGAGAATTGGCATCACACACACACACACACTTCCTAAACAAGGGGGACAAAAGAAGACACAAAGTTTACATATGGTAATTTATATGTATGTGCCAATTCTAAAATAATTGCTGTAATTTAATTAGAAATACATGTCACCATAATTTAGAAGGCATCAGGTGACTTAGGTTGCTGTTCAGTCTGCAAAGCATTGGACAACACAGCCCCTAATCTCTCTTTTTAAGGTTCCTTATCTTGAATCAGGTTTGGATGGTACAGCCCTCAAATAGAAGACTTACCTCCCCTTACAGAGGGCAGAATACTGTCCTCTGTAAAGTAGGACATATAGCCATCCTCATTAGAATAAGCAGCGATATTGCCACCAAAATGCTTAGAATATAATGACCGTAAACCAAACCAACACATCCAAAACTGATTCATTTTTTGTGGGCATTACTCTTATACTCTTTCCCTGAATAGTTTCACCAGTGTATCTGGCTGTGCTGTGGTAACAGTTGGTATTTACAAGGAGGTAAACGCCTTCAAACTTAAGAGATTGCCTAACCAGAAAACTTCTGAATTAATCAACAGTGGGGTAAAGCTGCAAATTTCTTTCAACTTGAATATTCTGCATAAAAAGAACACAGCAAGGTTTCCATATGAAAAAGTAAAGCACTCTGAAAAGGTAACAGAATACCTGGACTCTAGATTATTACTTTTATACATCATTTTTATACCACATTTAGAGACCTTTTCTTTCCTCCTCAAAGCCAAATTTCAGAACATCTAGATGACAACAAATGTTATCATAACACCACTAGAGCCAATGGCCATTAATTCCTGTAGAGCAGAGACTTAAACCTAATGTCTAATGGCGTGCATTTAATGGGCATTTGCAGGACAACTCATTTGAACTCACCTTTTGTGGCTTGAAATCAAATTTCACACAGTGCTGGAAGCCTTTTCCTTTTGATTTAATTGAGGTCACAACCAAACAGCCTCCAACGAAATGAGCAGAATACCCGAGTCCTTTGCTTGTTCGAAAACTGAAACAATTTATTTAAAAATGGTTAAATTCAAATTCACCATTTATTCACAGGTAGTTGGTGAGAGCAATCTTTAAAAGTAGGCATAGATGAAACAAATTTCAGAAGACATAATAGTGCATACATACCAATATAAGTAAGGCTTATCCTTGTCCACATTGATATTATTTACAGGATCCATTCTTAACCAAGTATGAAAAGTAAATCCATTCTGGTAGGGCCATTTGGCTATAGGAGGTAAGGCAATCGCCTAGGGAAAAAACAAGTTTATATAAAGCAGTGAGGTACTTCAGAGCAAGTAATTTAATTTGTAGAATCAGAAAGCATGCAAATGAAAAGTGTATACAATTTAGATGTGATGGTATTGATACCAAAGTTTGCCTCTTCACATTTAAATCATAGTGAGACAAAAATATCTTTGGGCTCTTCCACATGAAAAAAAAATCTTTAAAATAGTCACAATTATTACATATGCTACCCAATTCTAGAACTAGAAGTCCCCTTTTGTCCCAAGTGATGGCAACACTTGCTGGAAATAGAAGTGCTTTTTTATTTTAGCCTGAAAGATAGCTCAGACATGAAGGTATTTGCCTTTATTAAAGGGGACGCTGCAAGGACAAATCAAATCAAAAACTAGTTTTCTGAAAGATTTCTGTAACTCTGTGGTTTAAAGATGCTGACAACATTATCAATACAAATGAACACAAACATCAAAGAACCTGAATGTCAGCAGACTTTGCATTACGTGCTAAACTCTGTCGCTATTCCTGCCCAAACACAATGCCATAAATCTTCTAGAGAGGATATATATCAGTAACCCACTCACATGTCTGAGGAAAACATTCCTTGAAGTACATAAGGGCAAAACATTTTAACCTAAACATTATTCCTTAATATATTTCATCCTTAGTAAGATGAGTTTTTATGTTTTATTAATATACCTATCAAACATTAGAAACTATCTGTATGTTGCAGTTCAATATATATTACAATGCTTTTATACTATTATTTCTTTATTTCAATGTGATACACTAAGTTCCCCAAGTCAGTCCATAAGGATAAAAATAACTATTGTAAAAAAATTATTTTTACTTTTTAATAAGTTTTTTTTTGTTATGATTTAAAAAGCCATGAAGTAATTAAGGGAGCAGCACAAAACATACCATGGTTCTGGAATTCATTAACATTTGACCTCCAGACTACCATAGGCCTTTTGAAAGGCACTGAAGATCTACCTGTTATCAAATCGTGGCAGGAGCGAAGAACCACTATAGTAACTTGGCAAACTATCTACAGAACCCACTTACTCTAATAAATGTAAGATGCACCTAGTGCAAAGCGTGCTCTTTTTAAGAACACCTGGAGTTAAGTGGCAGCTTCCCTAGGAATTTGGCCAGGAAAATATTGCTCATCAAAGGAGAGTCATCTTGGCCAAGTTATCAAGAACACAAAGAAACAGCAAAGGCAACACACACACACACACACACACACACACACACCAGTATAGTACAGTACAAAAATCTCATTCTGAAAATATTTTTAAAAGCTACAACAATGGTTGGAATATTCCCATCAAAGTGTTTTCAAAGCATTGCTTACTGAGACTAGGGCTTGAAATAAGGTTCATTTAATTAGGCAATAAGCCATTATATTTAAAACAGTTCAATACAATAAACTGAGATTTCATCAGTTAATGGACAGCAGCCCTTATAGTAGTATGGTATTAGCAAACCACTATCATAGAGAAACAAATACTTGAGCAATAAAATGTTTATCAAGAAATTTTAAAATTTAACATTCATGTACATGTGTGTATGTTCAAGTTTCTAAAACCTGGTAGTGGAAGGAGGGCAGGTTGAAAGAGAAAAGATTTGTGCTATTTTTACTGCCTTGTATTTGAGTGTGCTTAGAATTAAAGGAGCCTAATAAAAGCATGTAGGAAAAACAACCCAAGCACATAAATTAAAGCAAAAAGAATAGAAACATAGGGGAAATAACTACTTACTGCAGCACTTTTTCCTGGAAAGTTGAAGAAGGCATCAGGACCATACTTCTGAGGCATGTGCTTTAACACAGACAACAGCTTTCCAGCATGTGGTGGCTATTTAAAGAACGATTTCTCATGTATTTAGTATTTGAATATAAAATTCAGCAAAACGATTGAACATCAACTATGAACTTTAGACAACACTTCTGCTGATTTGCACATTACAATAATGCTATCATACATAAATTATCTCATAAATGCTATTTGCCTTGGATGTCTAGAACAGGCATAGGCTACAGGCATTGGGACTACAACTCCCATCATCCCTAGCTAACAGGACCAGTGGTCAGGGATGATGGGAACTGTAGTCCCAACACATCTGGAGAGCCAAGGTTGCCTATGCCTGGTCTAGAACCATCATTCTGAGTGGATGGTATTGGTTGCCAGTTGAGTTCTTACAATGTAGAATATGGGACTTATGCCAACCCCTCTGCCATCCAGCGCCAAGGTAGTGAACCAACCACATGATAGGGCACCATACCATGGCATATGAATGTTGCCTAAATAACGTGTCTGTTAAGGGTATGGGCCCTTAAGAGCTGTCATTTCCAGGGATTTTGGCACTTGAGTGAACATGTTAAACTGCATATTCAATTAACAACAACAACAACAACAAAATTCCAAACAAGTACAGGTCACACAACCACATGCTGGCCTGGTTACAGCCTTCCATCTAGGTTCAAATCTTTTCATTAACCTTATGTATGAAATCAATGTATGAAGTCAATGAAATCAGTTTCAGTGAAATAAACATTTTTTCCTCTCCTTTTTGGCGGAGTGTTCTACTTACCCATTTCCCTTTGTCTCCCTGAAGTTTGCTGAAGTACAGCTTTAACTCCCGAACTGTCACACTGTAGCTTGCTAATACTCCCAGCATATCAACTAGGAGATCTAAGAAAAGCAAATTATTAGATTTAGATTAATACCCAACATTTTATTTTACCAGCAAAAAAAATGTTATAAAAAGGATTCTGTGTCACTTAAAGACACTACCACAGTTACTTCCAGTTTTAGGCTGATTGGAAATTCATACCTGCAATCATATTGTCAGCTTTATCAATCCTCTGGAGCACATGCTCAACAAGTCCCACTTCTGTGCAAATTTGGAGATTTCGTATACTTTTCTTCAAGATGGCTGTAAACATGCTCCATACCTCAGCCTGGCAAGTGACATCACATTTATCCAACAAGTCCACCATGCAAGTAATACTCTCTCCATCTTGTATAATAAAGTTCATTTCCAGATCAAAGTGACCTCCTACAAGCTTCAATTTGGAAAAGAAAAAAAAGACATTAGTGATTTTCTCTATCTCCAGAATTATATGTTTAAAAGATTTACAACATACAATAGCAGCATTCCTTCCTTGGGGATACACAGTAAGGCTATGAGTAGACACCACTAGAAACTTTAGATTGCACAATTGAATAAGTGCAGGCCAAACTAGAAATAAGTGTCACTGGGTGGAATCCAGAGCTATACGCACATAATGGGGTGGGTGGAAGCTAGCCACCCCTCGTCCTTATGGCAGCATTCCCCAGGTCCTCAAGAATGCTCCACTGAGGGGTAGGGGCTCTGCTACATGAGGTGAGTAACCCCCACAAAAAACCTGAGTATGGGCACCTTCCATGAGTGAAGCTCCTGCTTGAAGAAATTGCTTCTGCCCAGTTTTCAGGAATCTCCCTATTACATGCACTTAGTTTTGAATCCAACTCATTGAGTCCTATGAGTCTTACACTCACATGTGTTTCCGTCATTTTATGTTAACAATCTAGCAACAGGCATCATTGTATATTATCAATGTATATAGGAAGCCAATGTCGGAGATCCCAAATACTGTTTTGAGGGTGAGAGAGTGAAACAAACAAACAAACAAACAAACAAACAAACCTAACTGGCATCAGATAATAGGACTATCATTTGTGGGTAGACCTGGTTCTGTTAAACTTGTATTCTGGGTATATTCATCCATTTGTTTTCTATGGGTAGAATGATGTCCATCTGCCTAGACAGATGCCTGGTGCACCTGTAATGTCTTTACTCTCACCACTGAAACCAGGTTAAAAACATTGCACTATACCTTCAGAGTTGAATATAATAATGATGGACTTTATGTGCATTGGCATTAACAGATTACTTTTTAAAATGTATAGGAATTCAGTATAGTGTCACATTTTTGTATGAAATGAGGCCTTAGAATGATCACAAGTTCCTGGTTTTGTTGCTGTCTATTGTGGTTGACCTGACATGCTACTCCACACTTAAGTTCCATTGAATTGGATAGGAAAGTGATCACCACGCTTATTTTGAGGGGACTAACGTGACCAAGGCTGCAATCCTATGCACACTTATCTGAGTGGGACTCTACTGACAAGTAAACATACAACAATCCTATACACAATGCTCTTCTCCTGCTCTCAGTGCCCCATTGTACTGACTTGAGTCCACTGCTGTCCATGTATCTATACTCCTGGCTTGCTTAGCTATGTTCCTTTACATAGCACTTGGTGGTTTCTTCAACAGATCATCATGAGTAGTGCCTCATAATACCCAGCCTGCAATGTCACCTGCCAGCTCGTCTGATGACAGGGTTTATCACACAAGAGCTGTATTTAATTCAGTGAATGACACCCCTTGGGTATATGAGGGTTAGCAGCAGAGATCTATTACTAAACAGAAACTAATCAGATAGGATTTTTTCATTAAAAATATATTCATTCAGATATAAGATTTGCCAAAACAGTCACTCTTCCTGGCTTTTCCCTGAATCCCAGCAGCTCCCACTCATTACTCAAGATCTGAAGTGTTAGAGATATACATGTTGGGAAGCACATTTTTCAGCATTCTTAACATAAATCAGCAACGATGTCATGCACCTCAAGATTAGAAAGCTATAGTGAGTGTATCTGAGATTCCTAAACAGAATACACGTAAAATGGAAAGGAATGAGTAAATAAATAAATAAATAAATGGCACTTTAAATATTTCTCCTCTTTCACTCTTATTTCATTAATGAAATGAAGGAAGAATGGCACAGGTAACAACTTGTAGCAGGTGATAATTTTCTTCTGCCTCCATTAGCAGCAGTGGTGAATGTCAAACAAGTGAATGGAATCGGAATGTGGCCGGCTAGACCTTTTGGCCTAGTGGTGAGAGGGTCAGTCCTAGGGGTGTGTTTGAAAGCTGCTGATAGTGAAGGTTCCTAGCAGCGATGATCAATAGACACACATCGTGTAACAGCGTCCAGGCACAATTTAAAGCTATTTTTTACCTATAAATCCTAGGAGTGTTTGCAGTAAAACTAAAGGACTACTTTCACTACCTCCCATTGTAGTGCCTGGATCAGAGGGTAACTCCTGATTGACATATTGCTGCCATGTCACAAGTGATAACAAAGTAATGCTGGTTTTCTGGCTAGAAAACCCACCCTTACCGTTTTATGCATGCAACAGCAACAGTCAAGTATTTGGGCTCAGTAGAAAGGCAGACTCATGCAAAGAACTGCCAACATCTTGAAAGCAAAAAAATTAAGGAAGCCATGTATGATTTTACGCTTATGAACCAACGATGGAATTATTCAGCTTTTCTGCCAATGTCAAGCACAGTGCAAAGTTGTTAGGAAAATATCCCTGGCTCACTAGCTTCTTAAAGTTCATTTCTATGAGTTAATGTATTTGGTTTTAAGTGACCATCAACTACCATGCCAACACTTTACAGGCCATACATTCTGCTGTTAACTAAAATGACCTCACCTTCACCTCAATTCTCTACTACCCATCTTTCACTTTTGGCTACATGTACTATTGTCAGTAACTACCCATCCAAGAAGTTGACAAATTAGTTTTCCTATCTAATCTGCAAAACACAAATAATTCAGCGGCGTTAGAAGTAGAACACTCCTAGGACCAGACACTAGACTTAAATCTCCCTCATTTAAGTGTTTTATGAAATTACTTTAAGAAAATATGGGAAACAGTTACATGCAATTTGCAGTGAATTTGATATACTGTTAATATGCAAAAATATTATAGATGCACGTAAGTGCACACCTATGCAGTATGTCATATTAACCCTTTCTAATGGCAATTTGAGACTGATCAACCTTCAAGACACAAATTTGTTGCCAAAGACAGGGATCGTAATCCTGGTCCGTACACTGGCTAGTTATTATCCGAGCTGCAGTAATGGCTGTGCAGAGCAAAATGTAATCTCGCGAAATGTCACAGTAAGTTATGAATATCTGAGCAGCCTAATGCACCTTACTAGCCATGAAGTGTGAGGATGTAATCTTATTACCTTTTTTATGGTTGTATTTTTTTGAATAATGTAGCCTTTGAACTGATGTATAGTCTTTCCCTGCACTTTAGCATGATTTGGTCTCCCGTGTCATGCAGTTCATTTTTCAGAACTCCCCGATTCAATGTATTTTAAGTCTTAGGCTCAACTTCATAAACAATCTTTATAACAACCCACAGGGTGACATAATATTTTCTCTCTCTAGATTGTGGTATAATGTGTAAGCATACAGCAGTGATTTTAAAGCAACGCATTTGAAGCATTCAAATACATCTTCATAAGTTTTACATTTCATTTTAATATTTGCCTTGGCTATTCGTAAATTTAAATAAGTCATAAATATATCAATACCTGCATGAATTCAAGAAGCAATGACAACCTTTTGTAGTTGACATTTGTAGATTATGGGTCTCAGCCCCAATTCCACCCCCTCCAAAATCTCTAGTATCCAGGGAGATTTCTTTACACCTAACATCATTATATACCAAAATAATGATTAGGCAAAATTAGGCAAGTTAAGAGCTAGAAACCAATATCTATCTACATTATTAATTAACAGTTTACGAGTTCAAAGTATCAGTCACAGGATTTTAAATTAATGACAGCTACTGTGATAATGTGACATTTATTTGAGGAACCTTACAAACAAAAACCTGTCTGAAAGTGAACTCCAATCAATCTAAGACATATTTATTTGATATATTTAAGGTATGAGCTGAAGGAAGGTGCAACTGTTCTAAGTATACTGGTCTAGAAGAAAACCCCACTAAAATCAACCATTATGAGAATTAGCATGCTTACTCTGAAATAACAAGAGTACCGGTAAATAACAATGTCATTTACATTGTTTGAAGATACCAATTTAGGTTCCTTTAGTTACCCAGACTGGGGCAGGGAGACATAAAAACAATTTGAAACTTTCTTTAAAACACATGCACACAAAGTTCAATAATATACACAGAGGCGAAGAGAAACATGCAATACAAGTTGTATACATTTTAAAGCATTGCAAAGGTACTAGGTTATACACTGTAAACTTTTCCTTAATGGTAATAAAGAATTTCATATACATAAATGTTTTCTAAATACAACTTTCTACATTACTTTTCGCACAGGTATGCATAATGCACAGAGTCGAATTTCACCTTGAAACTAGAATGAAACAGCGAATGACTGGTTGGCATTAAAAAAATATGTATTGCTACCCAGATCATAGTTATGTAAACTGCAAGACAAGACATGCCTGAGGCTCATTGGGTTTTTCATGTCAGGTTTAAATGTTGGAAGATACAAATGTTTCAGACCATAAAAGGTGCATACACTATGATGAATACTAACAACTGTGACTGCTGGCCAATCTTAACTTTCCTAATCCAAGATACAAGGCAATCACTGCAAGCTGCAGAATGTCTAGTTAAAAGAAAGAAAGAAAAGGGACAACCTAGCTGATATTAATGAAAGTTAATTTTCATACCAGCTGGCTCAGACTTAAATAAAAAGTATGGTCTGGCAGTACACAAATTATTGAAGTCTGCACATTGTGCTTTCTTCAACCTATTGTACTCTGATTTCACCTCTCAGTTTTCTTTCTCCTCCTCCATCATCTTACACAGAAAGCATAGGGATAACAGAATTAGAATAACAAACCATAGAAACAATTAAAATTCTCACTATCACCAATAAACCAGGCAACTATAGCTTTCAGACACCCTAGGGTTTGCCCAAACCATGGTTTGCCCACTTCAGATATAACAGCAACCTATGCATGGTTTGTTAAAATCAAAATGAAGAGGGGAAAGCAGGGTATGTGAGACTAGTGGGCAAGAGAAGGGAGTGCAAGACACAGATTCATTTATGTAGTGTCAAATCTTGGTTTAGTGTTAAGTCTGAAACAACACAATAGTCACATTTATTTTAAACATATCTGATGAAGCCAACTCTCATTCATAAAAGCTTATGGCATGTCTTTGAAGGCACCTCAAGACTCTTCGTTGATTTTGCTGCAGCAGATTGAACATGTCTATCCTTCTGGAAATTGGATCCAAAAAACGGTGCTATTGCATGAGTGAAAAACATTGATTTTCATTGATTTGCCCTGTGCCCTCTATCACGTGGTTCCCAAAGGTCACCCAATCTTTAAGAGGAGTTTTTCAGAAGGTGCAGGAGACTGCAACAGGAAACCGTGTTGCAGCAGCACACTTCTGTTCCCATGTCTTAGGCTTCAAGTCAACTACAGAGACCGAAGTAAAAGCTACTTAAATTTGATGTAATTTTAATATCCTACGTTAAGCTGATATATTAAACACATCCATTATCCTTCTATTCAAATTTCCACATTGAACCGCCCTACATATAAAACCCACTCTCACAAAATAACCAAATTCGTAACCTTAGTTTAATCCAAACGTAAGTACATCAAGGTAAAATTCTTGCCTAAAGTCATATGCAAAGTATGTGCCTTCCTATAGGAAATGAGATTTCCAAAATCCATTACATCACTGATTCATACATGAGCACTGAAAGCCAATAAATCACTTAAACTATGATACAGAGGTCCTTTAAAAATTTGCATTTACCTATAGTAAATACCGCCATGTTCTTTAATAGCTTGCTAGCGCAATCTTCGCAAACTACTGATTTATGGTTGTGACATATTTTCAAAATCAGAAATCCATCACTGTATGACATCTACTAGAAAGTCAGTTCAAGTTACATTACTCTAAATTTAAACTCTGTGTAACATGAAAGTCACAAAGCAAAAAAACCCTGTACTGTATTGCTTATTTTAGTTTCCATACTGTTCATTTCATTCTAGGAATATATGGAAGCTATTTGTTAATACACCACATCAATTTACAGGCCTACTCATAGAGGTTTCTCAAATTTCATTAGGAACATAATAATACACAAAAAGAAAATATAGCGATACAGCCCCTAGAAATGAATGACGATAATCAAACCTGGAAGTAACAAAGGCTGAAAGCAAACAGTTGGCATTTTCTCAAGATGACAACTGTCATGATTTCTTTTAGCAACTTTCCTGAAGAAGAGATAACCAATGGGCTACCCTAAACTGACCTTAAAATTTCTATTTCTATTAAAGTTTGTGGGCCATATCCAACTCTGCAGCTCTACCTGGTGCAACAAGCTTCCATGCACACCACAAGCCTTCCTCTTCCTCTCCTGTCCCCTCCAGCCTCCCATGCAACCTCAAAATCAGCTCTAGGGGAGAAGAGGAAATAGAACTCCTGTTATACCGGTACCTGCGGAACCTTGCTAGTGCACAGCTGGATAAAACCCAATGTTCAAGACCAGCTAAGAAGATTTTACTGAAAGAGGATGACCTTCAAAAAGACCTGCCACATGAGATGCTTGAATGAAATACTGTAACTGATGAAGTTAGAAAAACCACTTAATTGAAAATTCGCACTTGGATCTTCCTCAATCTTTAAACACGAAAGATACCCGTTCATTTAAAAACATAACAAAAAAAACCTCAAGGTACAAAAGTTTAAAGTGTTTTTTTCCAGCCACTGTCTACATTTAATTACCAGTAAGGGCAGTTTTGTGAATTTTTAAATAACAAATAGGTATTTCGTCTCCAAAATTTCCTTGTTTTGTTTTCTCAAATGATGAGGCTTACAGTAACATTTTCCCCAATGCTCTTTCTAAGAGGGATACAGAGAATGGCTTGCTTTTAATGACTATTTTATCATCCTGTGCTCCATTGTGATGAAGGTGCCACTGCATATACTCCAACTTGCCAGACTTTGGCAAACCATTTGTGCAAGAATTCTAGTTTTGTGTAAGCTACATGGCAACAAATGGCATACACTAAAATAATTGGGGAGGACCATAACACCTGTATAGGACGCGGGTGGTGCTGTGGGTTAAACCACAGAGCCTAGGGCTTGCTGATCAGAAGGTCAGCAGTTTTAATCCCCGCAATGGAGTGAGCTCCCGTTGCTCGGTCCCAGCTCCTGCCAACCTAGCAGTTCGAAAGCACATCAAAGTGCAAGTAGATAAATAGGAACCGCTGCAGCGGGAAGGTAAACGGCGTTTCCGTGCGCTGCTCTGGTTTGCCTGAAGTGGCTTTGTCATGCTGGCCACATGACCTGGAAGCTGTACGCCGGCTCCCTCGGCCAATGTGAGATTAGCACACAACCCCAGAGTCAGTCACGACTGGACCTAATGGTCAGGGGTCTCTTTACCTTTTATAACACCTGTACTTAGTAGGGCTCCACCAATCTACACACTTCCATGGTGTGCATTTTCTCTCACACCAATGTTCTGAAGGTCCCACACACAAATGAATATAAGAAAGACAGAATGGAATGAAATGCAGGAGGAACATATCAGTTGATCACCACAAGTATGCTTTGGATAGGCCCTTAACAAGGTACTCAAAACACTGACAAACTGTGGCCCACCAACTGCACAAACTGTGACCCACCAAGCCAAATAAAGTTAGCTAGCTGTGCACTGTGGCCTGCCAAGTGATTGATAATCCCCCTGCCAGCCATGAAGTAATAAATAGAGGTTCCCCTGGTGACGGTCATGTATAGCTGGTGGGTTGCATTTCATTTTGTGGGTGAGAAGCTGTTCAGACCTGCTTCTTTTGCTAGCTTTCATTCTTTTACATTTACCACCATTTGGGATACCAGAACTTTTCTGTAGATAATTGTGTAGTCTGCAAGTGTGTTTTTGTATGAAGCCAGTCACCTACTATTTACCATATACTGGTAGTCAAGTTGGTTATCACACATTTGTTTAACTTCCATGCATTTGTCATCCAAATGCTTTGCAGGGAACAAAGAAAAAACATATTTATAGGTATAATTAGATTATGTTGTCCATAGCTAACTAGAGAAGAAGAAAACATTTTGCCTTGTATTCTTTTTTTAAAAGGTACACAACGTATTTTAATTGCCTAGTTTAAGACATTTGCATACAAACAATACTAGATGGCTCATAATTCAATGCACATTTTTCCCAAATTAAAAAGGAAGTAAGGTGATGTGGGCTGTGCTTCTCAATATATTTTGCACTGTGTAACCATAAAAGGGATGCCAGGAAAGTCTCACTAGAAAGAAGACAATCCAAAGTATTGGGCAAATTTATACATCGGGAGGCAGTTCTTTAGCTACTGGGATCCTAAACCATTTAGAGCTTTAAAAGTAACAACAGCACATTAAATTAAGCACTAGTTGTCAATGCAGCTGGTACAATGAGGAAATAACATGGCCCCCAAGCCTGGCAATAGTCGGAACTCACGGAACTCAGCTGACATTTTCGAACAATATTCATGGATAGGCCCCTTTAATGTGTTACAGAATCCAATCTAGATGTAATTAAGGGATATGTGACCATGGTCATTATGTACTCCCTCCAAGTACAGGCACAGCTAATGCTGAGTAAAAGTTCCATTGGCCATCAAGAAACACTGTCAAGCTGTGAATATGATCCTCCTAGGGCAGTGATGGCTAACCTTGACACTCCAGATGTTTTGGAACTACAACTCCCATCATCTCTAGCTAACAGGACCAGTGGTCAGGGATGATGGGAGTTGTAGTCCCAAAACATCTGGAGTGTCAAGGTTAGCCATCACTGTCCTAGGGGAAGTACAGCCCTAATCTAGAACAGTTTGACCATGATGACTTCTGCCTAGTCCAGAGTTAATTTCAAGTTCTGTCACAATCCAAGCCAGATTTCCATAGCCTCCCCAGAATGAATTGGTGAGGAGATATTTTTAAAAATCTGCCTCTCTACTTGGTACATATTGGTTACAGTCACTGGTTACATGGCTTCTCAAAAGAACATTTGGGGATTGAAATTATTTTGGTTGGAATTTAGCGTTTGTTTTTTATATTGTTTGACTTCCTTTACAAGGTAAAAAGTCATTTTCAAGTGTTGGGGGGTGGCGGCAAATGCATGACATGTAGGCTGCAAAATGAGGGTGGGGTGCACATGTGCCCTGCAACATACAATATACTTCCCACCCCATACCAGCTGCACTTCAGGGATTCCTTATTTCATTGCAAAGCTATGAAGAGGAATTCTAAGCACATTCACTGGAACATGCCTAAAATCCCTGCACTGAATATGGGAAGGTCTGAAGTAGTGGTGATGAGCAGCTGGTGATGAGCCTTTGATGCGCACCTCTCAGTCATAGACACACTTTAAACCCCAGGCATTTGAAAAGGGATCATCAGGCCTAACGGGAAAACAGTAGCTGCAATGTTTAAGGATTAAAAAGAGCCCATCCTGAGCAGAATGGCCAATATTTGTTTAGTATATAAACAAGCAAAGCAATGGTTACTAATTATCCTTTCCCCAATTCAATATTAGCACAAAGTAAACTTGCTCAGCTATTGCGAAAAAAAAAAAAAAAAAAGAGGGGGGTACTTAGTGCATTTGACACCATACAGAGAAGAAATATACTGTGCAGGATGTTTTACTTAGCATACTGTTCCAATACTAGCACAGGACTGGAGAGGAGATTATAAGGGCATGTCACTGTCTGCAGTCTATACAGTGGAAAGCACTCCACTAAGTGCCACACAAAATATGGTCCAGTATAAACAAAGGCAAGAAAATGTAAGGTTTAGTAATTCTGAATTAGGGGCCAGCACAATTGTCTTAGGCTATAATACAACACAGGATATTGGGTGGGCAAAAAAGGAAGAGGCTGCAGCTGTAGCTGCAATATCTGAGACCACTGTGTGGAAAAATGAAGCCACTCAATCACTCACTCATTCTCTCTCTCTCTCTCTCTCTCTCACACACACCCACACCCACACCCACACCCTGCTTATAGGTTTAGGTGTGTACACTGCATTACAGATGAATACACTGCCTTACAGTTTAGTTTGAGAACCATTCCCTCCCATTTAAACACAAAAAATATTTTCATTAAGATGACATGTTAAGAATACAGATTTAAAAGGTCAAGTTTCCTTTGCTAATTGTTTAAATTTGGGCCTCCTTGAAATTTTTCTTATCCTAGAAATCACAACTGTGGAAAAAATGCATTTTCTTGTTTCTTAGTAACTGTTTCTTCAAAACTAATTTACACCCTATTCTTAAGTAGCATAGGTTACAAAAAGTTAAAATACTCCGCCTTGCTATAAATGTAATCAGACTGTGTCCAGAGTATATTCAAATGTTATTTTTATTTTACATTTTGTATGTCCTAGTAAGTATACTTCCTGAGCAAAGCAGTTATCAGTAACCCCTAAATAAACCACGATATAACACAAAACCAATGCACCGTCAGCACATCCTTGCATATATGAGAAGTAAGAACAATGTAAACTTTATTTTAGGATTTCCACTGCCTGAAAAACTACAGGTTCTGCACCCTTCCCCTGTCCCCACTATTTATGTACCATATTTTTTCGTGTATAACACACACACACCGAGTATAAGACGCTCCTTATTTTGGGGGACTCAAATTTAAGAATTGGCCCAGAGTTGTTGAGCTTCTTCTGAGGAGGATTGCCCATAGTTGTGGAGCTTTTTTGGGGGGGGGGGATGCAGAAAATCACTAACCCAACAGACAAACGTTCACAATCGCTTACACCGCAGAATCATACCAGCGTCTGCTCACTCACAACATCCCCTGTTGACGCAGGAGCAGCCAATCCAAAGCAGCCCTTGCCGCAGCCACCAATCACCCATCAAATTACCACTTACAAACTGCAGCTCACGGCTGCAACCAATCACGCATGTCTCCCCCCCATGCACTATCCGTGTATAAGACGACCCCAGTTTTTAAACATTACAGTGGTACCTCGAGTTAAGAACTTAATTCGTTCTGGAGGTCCGTTCTTAACCTGAAACTGTTCTTAACCTGAGGTACCACTTTAGCTAATGGGGCCTCCCGCTCCTGTGCAATTTCTGTTCTCATCCTGAAGCAAAGTTCTTAACCCGAGGTACTATTTCTGGGTTAGCGGAGTCTGTAACCTGAAGCGTCTGTAACCCAAGGTACCACTGTATTTTTGAGTAAAATAAAGCTCGACTTATACACAGAAATGTACCATAATTACTTTGAGCAATTAAAAAATGCTTCTGTTTGGAGATAGCACTGGTGACCTCATCAGTATACTGAAATCCTACACAGTAGCAAACCTTCTGCCAGATTCTGAGTAGATACAGGAAATGACATACTGTGCAGCCCATAGTACTGTATGTGGGTACATCCTCCCTTCTTCCAGAGATACATGTTGGAAAGTCAGTGCTACAGGTTGTCAACCCACAACAGCACAAAGCTAGAAGCACTGGAGACTTCTATAAAATGGCTTTTAAAAACAACAACCCTAAGACTCTAGCTCACTAACATTAAATCTGTTTGGTCTTTGAAGGTGCTACAAAACTTGCTTTTGCTACAACACACCAGAAGAGCTATGACTCGTGCAAGTGATCCTGTCCCTAGGTACCCAATTATGTGACCAAAGGACTATGACATCAGAAACCAACGAAGAAAGAAATTATACATCAAGTACATTGTGCTAGATCACAGGATGTGCTGACCTGTTTGTATCAGTGGATGTTTGTGGCAATGGTATTTTAGGTTAGGATGCCAGACTAGACAATCTCCATTAGTTATTCCAGGACAGAATCATAGAACCATACAGTTGGAAGGGACCCCAAGGGTCATCTACTCCAACCTCCTGCAATGCAGGAATCTTAACTAAATGATACATGACTGATGGCCATCTAACTTCTGCTTAAAAAATCTCTAAGGAAGGAGAGCCCACTTGTCATTTAAGTTCATCAATCTTTGGTCACCAACTGTAACATTTGAGCAAGCCTTTTTTTTTCCTGCACAGCGAAGAGAAAGTATAGCGGCAGGAAGTGGAATGACAACACATCTGGACCCTATGAAGCATTTAGCCAACTAGAAAAAATAAAAATAAAAAGGTCCAATGTGGCAGTCTGTAATTACTTAAAATTCCCAGAACAGATCTAGAATATAAAACTGATTTTTTTATATTTACTTTCCAGATTTCCATTCTATTCAGAAGCACGCAGAAAATACAATTGAAAAGTAATAAAAACAGGAACAGATATCTCACCTTGAAGAGATGAAATCTCTTTTTTTCTTTCAGATGATTCCTTCAGAGATATATTTGGGGAGGGTACAGGGGACAAGAAAGGGTAAGAAAAACCTACTTTGCAAATGAACTTCTACTCAGAACAACTCTGGATCCAACCAATTGTCAGTTTCTATTATTATTATTATTATTATTATTATTATTATTATTATTAATTTCTATACTGCCCTTCATTCAAAGATTATGAAGGATGAGGATGAGGACAATTACTACTACAATTTATTACCAGCCCTTCACCATATGGTCCCAGGATGGATTACAGCAATTAAAACACAATATTAAAAATAAAATATAATATTAAAAACAGTTTAAAACAATTTACGATTACAGAAATAATGCGGGTCCTAAAAGTATGCATGTATATAGATGTAATGCAATATACACATGCCATTCAGAACACAAATATAGAACGACCACAGTTTCTGCATCAACTTACTGAGGGAAATGGCTATTGTGAGGGGGGAGGTTTTGGAGTACAGAATATACTATTAAAGAGCATAACACACATAGCTAAAGAAAGCCCTGTTATGAATACGTGCTGTTAAACAGTATTCTGGTGCGATTGTATGTCCACAATGACCCAACAATACGCTCTAATTAATTTAACAATACTGATATTTCTTGAAAATGGTCCAATACATTTAATTGCCACCGTTAACTAATGTATTGCTGCATTTTTGAACTAGTTATTCGGTCATGTTTACTTAAGGCCATTCCACAATTAAACAATGTCTTCAGGTATACTTTTATTAATATAACAATGTAACTTTGATCAGCACAACTAATTTCTCCCTGTCTTAAGTTAAAATGTATGCAATTATATGTGTCAAACATATAAACATAAAAATCTGCCACATAAAAAGCAAAAGGGAATGAGCACCATCTCATGGGCATTGGAGGTAATGAAAGAAGAAAATACGTATTTGCAAGTCTCCTGTACTGTACTCAGATGTGAAAGTAACCACCTGATTCTCTAAAATTCTTCAAAAGTATACTAATATTTTAACAGGTTTTTAAAATGTAATTTAAGAGAAGAACTAACCTAACTATGCAAGGCTTTTCTACCATTAAGCTAAACATACACTGGTAACATGTAAAATTTATGGTAATCAGTTAAATCCTAAAGGAAATGTACAGGTTTTAGATTACCACACAGCCTAGGGCTTGCCGATCAGAAGGTCGGCGGTTCGAATCCCTGCGACAGGGTGAGCTCCTGTTGTTCAGTCCCAGATCCTGCCAACCTAGCAGTTCGAAACGACATCAAGTACAAGTAGATAAATAGGTACCGCTCTGGCAGGAAGGTAAATGGCATTTCTGTGCACTGCTCTGGTTCGCCAGAAGCGGCTTAGTCATGCTGGCCACATGACCCGGAAGCTGTACGCCAGCTCCCTCGGCCAATAAAGCTAGATAAGCGCCGCAACCCCAGAGTCGTCCCTTTACATTTCTTTACCTTTAAGCATCCATAGGATTGCACTGCAGGCCATTATATAATTTAATAATAATAATTTATTATTTATACCCCGCCCATCTGGCCGGTTCCCCATTAGTTATCAAAGGGAAGCGGAAATATGAACACACCACTGAAGGTGCCAAAGTAACTTTTTTTTGTCAAGCTTAGCTTAATTTAGTACAGAATAACTAATGCTATTCTAGGCTGCATCAACAGAAGTATTGTGTCCCGATCAAGGGAATAGTCCCGCTCTATTCTGCCTTGGTCATACTGCACCTAGGCTACTGTGTCCAGTTCTGGGTCTCACAATTTAAGGAGGATATTGACAAGCTGGAATGTGTGCAGAGGAGGGTGACCAAGATGATCAAGGGTCTGGAAACCAAACCTTATGAGGAATGGCTGAGCAAGTAAGAGCTGTTAAGACAGTGGAATGAACCCCCCCCCCCCCAGGGAGGCAGTGACTTTCCTTCCTTAGAGGCTTTTAAGCAGAGGTTGGATGTTCATCTGTCATGGATGCTTTAGTTGAGATTCCTGCATTGCAGGAAGTTGGACTAGATGACCCTCAGGGTCCCTTCCAACTCTACAATATGTTTCTATGATTCCATATATCTTTTGCTTTTATTTATTTTTTTATTTCCCCCCCCCCTCTCTCTCTATATATATATTACGCACAGAGAGAGAGTGCGCACTTTATTTTATCAAGCCCACTTTGCTTTGGAAGTAAATTAATTCTGCTTCTTCACAATACCCTTCTTAATTTTGTACAGTATAGAAAAATAGTGAACAAAAAAATACAATTAATTCCATTAAATTTGATCAAAGTACTCCTTGTTTCACAAAAACGGCCCTTGCTCATTTCCTTTAAGCTATCTGTTTTACGTGTACTAATTTAAGTACTGATATCTTCCAGTATGGTTACCCACTGACCTGAAATTTTACCCAGTAATAGCAGTACTCAAAGAAGTCCCACACCAGCTTCTGTGTCAGTTCAAGTTACAAACACCTGTCTACTGCCGTAACAGTTTGGCAACATACTCTTAGAGGAAATGATTATAACAATGCCATGTTTATACACTGGTGCTGTCTGTCATTAATGAAAGTGTTCACAAAAGGAAACTGTATCAACTTCTGATGCTAGGAAAATGTTCGCAATAGTCTGCACCAATTAACAATTAAACATGAATGCATAGCTTTGTGAAAAAAACTATTTTTACGCACTTCCAAATAGAGCTCTTTAATTTAATGGACATGTTTGGACTAAAGCCATCAGTGTTGTGAGCAGTGCTATTTTTATAGGAAAAAAGGTGCTGGAACACACTACAGACACGTATCTCATTCTCTTAGAATGGCAATGGTGAGGTGCCTGAACCCACCTGAGAGATGCTGGAACTGAGTTATGGCTGAAAATAAGCCCTGGTTGTGAGTAGCCTCTGAATGGACCTAAGTGTAACATGACATGCAGAGAAGGTTCTTCTTGCTCTCTATATTTTTTTCTAAGTTTAGAGAACAAAATTGATAAGATATGGTGTATGAAGGTAGGAAACGCCTTGCTGGATCCAGCCAAAGGATGAACTAGTTCTGCAGTCCATCAGATGCTTAAGTGAAGCCAACTAGTAGGACCCGAGTACCCTCCTCATTTGCAATTCCCAGCAGCCAGTAGTCAAGAGGCATACTAGCTCCCATAGGAGGTACAGCATAGACATTGTGGCTAATACTTATACTCCATAAATTTCTCCGATTCCCTTTCAAAGCCATATGACATACAAAACATTTTCCTTTATTCAGAATTTGAAGCAATTTACAGAGATTTAGATTCTCCAACAAAAACGAGGAAGACTACCTGCAAAGCATTTCATATGGCTCACTAAAAAAATCAAATGCATGGAGCCTGGAACATTATAAACGGAGGGTGAAATATGCAATTTTGAACATACTTGTTATGCAAGGTCACGGCCTTACTCCAATGCTGGTATGCACAATTCAATTAACTCAAGTTGTTAACTCAAGAGGCGCAAACTGCCACATTAAGTGAACAAAATAGTTTACTGTGGGTTTTATTTTCTGCCTGTGCAATGGAACTTCTTCCTCTCCCTGCTCCCCCCTCCTCCCCCCCAAAAAAAAATTAATCCAGAGGGTTAGTGGAAAACCTAGGGCGCAGCACAGGAGTAAAAGACCAGGTAGGAGCAAAGCAGCCGCAAGCTTCTCTCTGGGGCCCAGTGTGGTCCCAGTAAGTTACAGCTTGGCTTACTGTGATGTGCAAACCAAGTCAATGTTCAAGTTATCTAAATGAGATTTAATTGTATTTATAAACTAACCAAACAAAAACAAATCTAAAATAAATTCTGTTGAAAATGAAAGAATACTCCTTTTCTTGATTTGTTATTGAAGTTATAAAGGGTTATGAAAGAACATGTGCTATGGGTGGCATTCAACTGAGTTTTACTCAGAGTAAAACTTACTCTGGGTAAAACTTGAACATGCAATGTTACAATATAAGCAGGGATTTGATCTACCAAAGGGGATTCCACCAGCTTAATCAATTGCTGCCATGTGTCAACAACAATTTAGGCTTGCTAATATATACTGTCATGCAACAGTCACAATTCCCCTTTGTTACTTGCCAGATTTGGTTTAGTCTCCCTGTTTGCAGCTGTGAGCTGTTCTCTATCTGTTACCATTGTGATAGTTGCTTGTGTTAGTATGTTTTGTTAGTACTATTTCCTAATAAAGGGATAGCCTCTTTGAGAGCCTCCCTGTCTCTGTTGAGAACAAGGCCTATGAGGGCACGGAAGCCTGAGTCAGTACTCCACCCCTAGAACTCACAAGGAAACAATTTTGTAACACAATTTTGTGAACAATTTTGTAACACTAAGTTTGGCTGATATTCAAACGACTTACAAATTGTGAAATATCTAGCGAATGAAGGTGCAATTTGCACACACGTTTTGATCAGCTTCCACATTTAAAGAGATAATAGACTAAATAGACATGAGTCTCTCAGACAATGCAAAATGGACATATCCCTAGGCACAGCTAGGGATATCTAGACATACCTAGACAGGAGAGCCAAATCTAACAATGGATTGAACATTGACAGCAGTGGCAGACTTTGGGCTCTCAACTTTCCAGCAATGCCCTGTACAATGCTAAAATCCCTGTTGCATGAATTCGAACCGCCAACCTTCTAATCAGTAAGCCCAAGAGGCTCAGTGGTTTAGACCACAGCGCCACCTGTTCCCTACAATTACCTTTACCTATTTCAACAATACTGGGCTGTACAGACTAAGACAGACAATTAATTAGAAAACACTAATTTGTACAATTTTAAAGCACTGGCATTTCATTTTTGGAGTAATGCTCTAGCAGAAAGCGTTGTGAACAATTAAGCCGTTTAAGAAGGTCTTTCATAACTACAAGCTACTTCATTACAACAAGCTGTGCAATTTATTGACAAGATGTCTTGTCCTTGTCCGTACAATTGTAACAGAAGAGCATGCAAAGGGTTTGAAAGTTACAGAGAACATGAAAAAGACTATTCTGAAAATGGTTAATTGAGATCAGATGCACAGGCTACAAGACAGTCAAATCAATTTTGACGAGGCTTTGTTTATTCATTGATACAAGTCAGAAAATAGTTACAAGAAGTGGAAGAACATTCAAGAACTCATCCAATTGTTGTGTCAAACATTCACAGTTGGCCAAAGAGCCCATTTTGTATCAATAAAAATATAAGATCACTGTTATTTCCATGTCAAGGATTACAGCACAGCTAGAAAATGCATTATAAACTCCCGCGTTCTGTCAGATTGGATTGAAAACAGGTAACAAACAAACCCCAAGAAATACACAAAAATATGTTTCCTTGAAACATAATGTCAGTCTGAACTGAACCTTACTCAGTCTGGGAAAAACCAGGTTGCAAAATTTAGAGTAAGGTTTTACCAGGGGTGGGGTACCAGTAGTATTAGTCTCAGATTATATTGCCCTCTGTGTGCCTTCCTTATAACACATGTTTCACAAGGTCATCTTGGATTTTGTTTTCAAGGGTTGGTTTTACACAATGGTTAGTATAATGAGACATACGGCTGTAAGATACTGGTGTCCATTGTGCTTTCATAGTGAAAATACAGTATCTTGTGACATCAAGACCAAAAGCAAGATATCTAAAAGCAAGACATCTTAGAAATATACAGTAGCCCTTAAAGACTGGTGATAAACTAGTTGCAAGCTAGAAAGTCAGTGGTGCTAAAAGGAGTAGGTGGGGACTGCAACTTCTATCAGTTTGGCAAAGGAAGTGGCAACTATCTGGTATTCTGAAAGTAATGAGTAAGTGACCTGTTCTACTGCCTTTTTCGGTCTCTTTCTGCTTGAAAAACCCACAAGTCATGCAAAATAAATAAATAAAATAGCTTGTTAAATATTCTACTCTGACAGAAACCTCCCCAAACCCATGACCTTACCATGCCTTGAGGTGCAATTTATGCAAGACAAACCTAGAACTTACCGGTATATAATTTTCTGTTCTCCTGGCTCACAATGACATTATAAATGTTCTGTACCTACTGATAATGGTAGCAATTAATAGCCATTTGCAGTGTATAGTATTTACTTAATAATCAGTGGTCATCTATTGATAATTTAAATATTTTCAAAGAATCCACCATAAGTTGAAATTAAAACAGCAAATAAAAAAGCGACCTAGAGATTTATTTATTTTTTACCATGGTAGCACTTACACATTTCAAGAGTATTACTCAAATTATTTCATGAAGAAGGAATATAGAGATAGAAGTCATCCACTGAAACCAAAGAGGAAACCAGTCTGGGTAGAGGAGCTCCTTGCATGCTATCAAATTTCCACACCCAGAACAAATTGCTGAAAGCTGGTGATATGTCAATGCTTTAAGTATTTATGGATGTGGCAGACACAAAATCAGGAAACATGTCTTATCCATATTGGTGACAGTTAGTAGGAATGTATTTTAGAACCGGAGTGTATCTTCTATGGATAATACACCAGACTATTTATTCCTTGGAGAAAAGTCCAGAACAAAATTTAAAATATATGCATAAGGACAAATTTGCAAAGTTTTTTTTTCCAGTAACACTTCATATTCTTAATGGACTATTTTAAATATATTAGTATAGTAATCAACAGCATGACATAGAAGCATTTATGGAGAGGGCTTGTCATGAATCTGACCTATTGGTGTTCAAAAGGCATTTGCAGGTGTTGTTGTGAAAATAATGCAAAAAATAGGCAGTAGGATGGCAAGCAAGTTTGGTTCTCCTGTATAGCAGCAGCACAGACTAGTCCACAGGCCAAATTTGACCTTCCAGGTGTCTCCATTTGGCCTGCCAGGCCATTTGCCCCAAACCACAGCCACCTACCTCATACTTGGCATTGTATGTGATGCCATGTGTGGGGCAGATAGAAACTTCAGATGCTAACATCCAACCTGAGCTGCTTCAACTGGAAATCAGAGGTAACACTTTGGTGCAGCCCCACAAATCTAGACTGACTGGTGTTTGGTGTTTGTGACTGTCACTAAAGACAGAGAAAAACTTAGCTTATACTATTAAACAACTGATACTGTTATATTTAAACAAATACAGCTTTTATGCTCCTATATCATCCCAGCAAAATAGGTGTCTTTCCCTAAAATACTGGTGTTTGTTTAGGATGTACATGACTCAAATATACCAGAAATATATCCATCAGAAAATGGAAAGTAATTCCTAATTGCTACAGTTTAGCCTAGCCTTTTCCAACCTGGTGCTCTCCAGATATTTTTAACTCCAATTTCCACCATCCCTGATCATTGGCCATATTCGCAGAAGCTGATGGGAGTTGTAGTCCAAAACATCTAGAGAGCACTAGGTTGGATAATGCAGATAGCATTACAATGCAATCTTATACAAGTCAACTCAGCATAGGTCTTACTACCAGATAAGCAGTTATAGGATTGCAGCCTTAGTGTACTTTGTATGGAGTCACTCAGATACTAGCAGCACAACCCTATACATATTTATGCAGAAGTGACTCACCCTTTGCTCAATATGACTTGATCTGCAGTAAATAAACTAGGATAGCAGTCTAAACACAATAAGGTTATATCCAACACAGCCACTGCACAAGAGGAACAGATTCTCTGAAGCAGTTGTTGGCGTGTGCACACAGCAGGAAGGAGACACATGGCAAGTCCCATTCTGGAAGCAGAATTCCACTAGCGCAGTGCTGGATGCAACCCATGGTTGCTGGAAAAAGGATTAGTTATAAGGCCTATAGAGAGTCTAATTAATACTTTTTTACTCAATGTTTCATGACAATAAGTGCTCAAGGCTAGTTTAATTTCTGAAATAACTATACCACGTTTTCAGCATGGACAAGTATTTGGGTCTCATTTATATGTTTTACTCAAGAGACTACTGTAATTCTTTAGGACACTAGAGTAAAAGGCTAATAATAAGAGCAATTATCTATGCTTCATCTGCGTACTCCAGAAAGAACAGACTTCGCAATAAAAATTGAAAGAGTGAGCTGCTTTTTTACAAACTGTAGAAAACCAATAATTAAATCATCCTTGTCATTACCATGGCTTTAAAGGTTTCAAGAAATTGTGGAAATGGATAGATCGGATCATAGCCTAAGCAATTTTTACCACTGGGGTAGGAAAAAGGGGGGGGGAAGAGGTACTTCTCTCAGAATAATAAAAATAATAAAAAAGAGGTACCGGTACTTCTCTCAGAAAGGCAAAATCAGAAAAGAGAAAACGAACAGCTCAGGTTCCTACTTAAAAATATGTGCCATCACTTAATGACAGCATTATTATTTTTGTATGTTTACTGTGAAGATCTAACTTAATATCATACATTTGTTGCATCCACAATTTTAATAGTTCCATTTAAAGAATCCAGGGGCATGAAAAAAGTCAAATTCATCTCAGACATCTGAATTTTAAAGGAATGTCATTAAACAAAAGTAACAAAAATTGAGATATATGACAACATGGGCAAGAATTTAATCCACAGCAGGTTCAAGGAATACAAATTATTATATCTAGTAATATGCTTTATTTTTTACATCTCGACTTTAAAAAGTATACTGAAGTTTTCACAAAAGTATTCAGAGTCACTGGAACTCCACTTATTTTGCCCCAAACTGGAAATTCGCAAGATAAAAAGCATCACTAAAGCTATGTAAGATTTCAGGACTATTGCAATCTTAATACAGTAGACTGAAATCAGTAATCTTTCATGTCCCATTGCACAAAAGTTTTAAGCTTCAACCATGAAGGCAGACAATTCAACTACAAATGAACATGTAGCCAAAGTTCCCTGGCTGTATTAACATACAATAATAGGATTTACAATGCAAAACTATACCTAATATATTTTACTTGTACAATGGTTTCAAGTAAAAATGTATTAAACTTTGGAGTTAAAGGCCGTCCTAATGAAGTTTGCTGCAAGGGTAAGACGAAATAAATCTAAAAACGTTCCTCAGTACTGTACATATAAAAATATTTTGTACTTCACTGACAAGTATCTTTGGCCTGCCTTTCCATCCTTTATTAACCTGGCTATATCTGTAATTTTTTTACTTTGTTATTTGCATCTAACCATCAGTACAGTGAGTCATATAACTTTATTATATTCAGAAGGTTTTTAGATAGCATCACATCCATTACTTTCATAGCACAGAAGAAACAAATGTGGTCTGAAAAGCTGTCCTGATCTATTTGCTACTTCTGACTTGCTTCTCGAAACACAGTAGAAGAACTCTTGAACTAAGGGATGCATAACTTGCCTGTGCTGGTTAATTGCAATTTTATTATCATATTAATTTGTCTATTGCTGAAAGTTCTAGATTTCCAGAAGTTTTTAATGCCAAGAGCATGCAAAGCACCATAAAGCAATGAAAAAGGGTTCCTGCTCTCCTCAAAAAAGGACAGTCTACATTAGACAAGTGGAACATGCAACAAATGTTGCACTGTATTTCCCCCACCCCCTTTTCTGGATTCCTACCAGCCCTTCTGTAACAGACAATTCCATTATTCTCCCCGCATTTCCTGTTTTTCTTTTCTCAACACTCCATGAGTAGTAAGCATACTCTCAATCCTTACTGAGTTGCTTGAGTGCGGTTGTCCCCCTGAAAGTTTATTATTATTATTTTTAAATTTTTATTTGTACTTCTGCTAAAATCTTGGATTTACCAGCACATGTCGAGACCATTTTCTTTTACTGGCTCCAATAATCCCACAGGTGCTTAACCACCTGAGCTTGCCATTAAGATTGGCAAGACTGGATAACCCAGGAAGTGGCAACGCATTCAAGGACGAGATCCAGTAAATTAAGGAAAGCTCTACTGTAAATATTATTATAGACACACATATATATTTATATTTATTATTATTTATCAAACTTATATAGTGGATTTTTGAGAAGGAAACTCAACAAAGAATAGGAAAATGGCCTGAAAAGAAGAAAAAGCAATAGGCTTTAAATGGGTGGAGAGCAATGCGACAGACGGCACAAAGATGGGAGTCATAAAAGCAGACAAACAGGATGAGACTGTATGGAATGTAAGACATATAAGGTGGAGAAGGAGATATTAAAAAGTATTACTTGTTAGGAAGTGTTATAACTAAACCAGTTTATTCATGAAGCTTTTCCCCCCAAAAGAGTGGGCTTAAGCAGTTAAACTTAATATGATTTCCCATATAGCTTCCTGAAGACTTCCCATGCAGAGCAAAGCGATCATGTTGCCCAAAACTAACACTGCTTAACAAAAAGGATTCAAATTTTGAGTCGGGTTTCCACTGAAACCTTTAGATGATTTGAAGATGCATCTTTATTAAGTAGTGTTCCTCATTTACCATACTCCTGCAATAATATGCGTCCACAGCTGTGTAAGTCACTACAAAGCCAGGCCCTTTACTGAGCCCACTGTAATTTCTTTCTAGAAACAAAACCTACCTCAAATCAGCGTTACTTTATCATGGGCACAATACATAGACTGAAGTGACAGAACTAGGATAACCAGAGCTAGAGGTGCATTCACCAATGACCTAGAAGAGATTACGTAATGACAGTTATGCACACTTCCATTGAATACGAAGTGATTGCCAAATACTAGGTGGATCTCCTCACTTAGCACCAACATTAGAAAGTCTTGTTAACACAATGAAAAGAATGACTGACTTACAGAAATTTCATGGAAAAGGTACAATAGAATCCTAAAGAATGTATGGATTTATTTTAAAAGTTGGGATAGCAAAAAGAAAAAAACCCACAACATTTTGAGAGGTGAAACACCGTTCCATAGCAGCCTTGCACATTCCACTGCTAAAGTACATCTTCTCACTTTTTAAAAATTAAAGTTGTAGTTTAACAGTGTTAATACAAGTAGACGGATTTATGTTGCAGCAATTAGACTACTGCACATTTCAAGCATTCCCCCTTATGTGATTTACAATTGCATGGAAGACATAATATGGCCACGCCAGGTGACGCAGCCATTGCATCTTCTGCCAACCCTTCCCCCTTCTCATCTAGGTGTTGGGGGCATACTAGCAGAGCAAAAGGCTGCCGAACAAACATAGTCTCTCTCCATGTTCTAGAGCCCTGCATTTGCCAAGCTTTACCTTGATAGATACGCCCTTAACACATGGATGGTGAGGGGTGTAAGTGGGCAGGAGACACAAAAGCAGGAGTTAAGTCACACTCCACTTTCCCCCTCAGACCTCTGGAGTAAACCAGAAGCGAGCTCATGTTCCTATGCATATCTGCACAGATGTAAGGCCCATCTAGTTCAATGAGGACTTATTTCCAAGTAAATGTGCACAGACTTGCAGCTTCAATTAGAAATATACTTGATATAGCATTTTAGACCTTATATTAACTAACGGTTAAATTATTTATAGAAAACGGTTAAGACAGAATTAGAAAACTGCACATAATATTTAAAGATACATAAAAATGCTTCTCATTTTGAAAAGGCTAGTGTAAAACATTTTCAAGGAAAAACAATGCACAGAACACGCAAAGAATACGCTCCAGATCAAATTTTAGAGGCGAAGCACAATTACTGGGTTAATTATTTAACAAGACGTCTAGTAAGGAATGCACCTTACTTCACAATAAGTCACTATTCAGACCAACTTCTAGAAAGGTCCAGCAATTTTCTTTTGCTAAAACTTCACCACCTTAGTCTTCTACCAAGTCTTAGTATCACATTTGCACAGGAGTTTGCCCCTGTGCTTCTTTCACATGCTATTGATGGTACTTACTCTTAACAATGTCCAAGGTTAGAGAGAAGACTTCAGTAAAGAGCTAAAGCATATAGAATATGCCATGCTCATGCGTATAACTTCTGACAGATGAACTATTGCTATTATTCCCCTATAAATCATCTGGTTTGATGATAGATATGTATTTATTATTGAATAGCATTACATAATCTTTTCAATGTAACCCTCCATCGCACCATATGATGAAGAGTGAGTAACAAAAGAGTTATTCTAACAAAGTCTGAAAGCTCAGGCAATCTATACCAGCCCACATCATTATCAGAGCAGCCTGATTGGGAGTTATAGCCTTGGGCAAGTCCTCCAACATTTACAGTTTCTCTGGGCATGAGTTCCCTCCTTCCCCCACACCTTCCCTATACTCATTTGTCTTAGTGATATTCATAGAGCTTCAGTATGCTGATGACAATGTAGTGCAGTGTTTCCCAACCAGTGTGCCTCCAGATGTTTTGGGACTACAACTCCCATCATCCCTCACTAGCAATACCAGTGGTCAGGGATGATGGGAATTGTAGTCCCAAAACATCTGGAGGCACACTGGTTGGGAAACACTGATGTAGTGTGTACACACTCAGAGGATGACCTCCAAACCATCCTAAATATCTCCGCAGAAGCTTTTGGAAAGTTTGGCCTATCGCTCAATATCCAAAAAACCAAAGTGCTGCACCAACAAGCAAAAAACAACCCCTCTGCAGTGCCATAAATCCAACAATGGTGTAATGTTGGAAAATGTCAACCAATTTTCCTACCTGGGCAATTATCTTTACAGAAGGACTGACACTGATGCCAAAATCCAGCATCGCCTGAGCTCTACAAGCACAGCTTTCTTCCAATTGAAGCGCAGAGTGTTTGAGGACCAGGACACTCGCAGGGAAACCAAAATGCTTGTTTACAAAGCTATTGCACTACCAACTTTACTGTATGCTTGTGAAACATGGACCACTTATAAATGCCATCTTCAACTCCTCGAAAGATTCCATTAACGGTGTCTCTGAAAATGTTTACACATCTCTTGGGAAGACAGGCAAACTAATGTCAGTGTACTGGAAGAAGCAAAGATCACCAATGTCGAAGCAATGATTCTTCAACATCAACTTCGTTGGACTGGTCATGTTGTGTCGATGCCTGATTCCAAAGCAACTACTCTATTCACAGCTTGAGAATGGAAAACGAAATACATGTACTGGGTGATAACAAAAGAGATTTAAAGATGTTCTCAAGGCAAATCTTTAAAAATGTAGTATAAGCACTGATAAATGGGAAACACTGGCCTGTGAGTGCTCCAATTGGAGAACAGCCTTTACCAAAGGTGTCGTAGACTTTAGAAGCACGAACTCAGAGCAGAAAGGAGAAATGAGCTAAGAGGAAGGCACATTTGGCAAACCCTCATCATGATCAACTCCCACCCAGAAACCTATGTCCCCTCTGTGGAAGGATATATGGATCCAGAAATGGCCTCCACAGTCACTTTCGAACTCACTGTTAAGACCGTTTTCATGGAAGACAATCTTACTCAGCTATGAGTGATCACCAAAGAAAGAAGAAATAAAGTTCAGTAATGATGGAAAGGTGCAAAAGGTTACTTTCAAAGAGATGGTTAAGGAAGGAAGTGCTATGTTTAAGGGTCCTGCCCCCAATCTGCTTCTAGGACACTGAACTAATTTAAGGTTCTCATTTAGGATCAGCCAATCTTAACATGTCTCAGAGAATGATAGCACTGGTCTGAAGCTACACTTTTCTTAATGGGATAAAAATACTTTTTTCTAACCACAATTCTTATAAGAGCAAAGAGTCTTGAGTCACATAGTTTATCACATCAAAGAAATGGATGGGCCATTAAGATAAGATAAAGGGCAAAATGTCTTGGCAAAAGACCAGTGTTTTACATTTGACATGACCTTTGGGAAAGGGATTTCGGAACAATTTTTTTTTGGAAAATTACTTTGAAGTACATGTGTTCTAAAAGAAGTGATAACTATAGAACTCTCTCAGTTCACCTTAAAGACTAGACTAGAGTATAAGTCTAGTACTTTATAGCAATCTTTTATTGAGGACTTTTAAAAATAAAAAGGGTTTCTGATATAATGTTTTATAACTGACATTTTCATGATTAGAACAAGGGAAAGATTAGTTAAAGAGGTTGAATCCAACTACAGGTAGAACTGCCTTATTTGCAGTACAACGTTGTACAATATTAATGCATCAAGTAGTTGTGATGCTAACTCTGGAGAGCCTTCCATCAGAAACTCTTACCCTAGGTGCAATGTGTGGCATTACTGCAACCTGCAATGCAACTGAAGCTACGGTTAATACACCGCTGGCATAACCAGGGAACTAGCCAGCCTACTTAAGTCATGCTCTGGCAAGCAGCTTATACAACTTGGCAGAGAGGTGCGAATAACAAATTTCAATCCCTGCTCAAAAGCTTCCCATCTACATTTAGGCAATGGTGGAGTTGTGCAAGAGGCTAAACGCAGAACAATGTCTGCCATTGAATAGCAGTAAGTTGCACTTCAGCTGGTGCTGGCTCTTTTCTATCAAGCACACCTGTACATAATTGAGACATGAAGATAACAGGCTTGCAGATCTTCCATTATAGTGTAACCAAACACAGCCACATCTGAGATGTGCTATTCAAGCTTGCTATTCTTTCCTGTCCAAATCTGTGTGGCTCCCCATCCCTCCCATGCTCACTTTGTACTTGATGAGAGAGCAAACATACCTTTACTTAGGAACTTGTCATTATTAAGGTTTGCATCACATATTATTTTCAGAAGACCAGAAGTTCAGTTCTATGTCACTTTATAAGTGGAAGTCATCTAATTTCACAACCCAAATGCCACCTCAAAAAAAAAGAAGCTGGAGTAATTAACCTGCTTTTGGAGAGTAAGTATGGCATGAAATCAAAATACTTTAAATAGGCACTAGCTATAAAAAGGCAGTGAGAGTACTCATAGGACTATCTATTAAGATTCATGAAAATAAAAATGTAAATTTTGGAGTCAGTCTTGTAACATTTTGTTTATGGTGATATCTGGCAATTCCTGCCCTATGATTACATACAATGTAACACAAGCAACACAAGAGCTATTTCCAGGAACTACCCAAATACACAAACACAAAAATTATGTTATGGCAAGTGCAAAAAGAAATTGCTACTAGGCAAAGGACTGCAACAAGTCCTGGGGGGGGGGGGGCACCATGAATTTGTGCCTAACTCATCTGTAGGCACCAAGGTTCAGGGACACTGAGTATCTCCCAGTGTAACACTTTCCTGAATTACAATACTTAGCTTTTCCTCAAAAAAAGTGAGTGACACTACTGGAATAGAGGCTCAACTATACCTTTCTCCTGTTTACTTTATCCCCACAAAACGAAATCATATTTGAATAGTAACTTTTTAGTGCCCAGCTCAGCATAACATAGTGGCTAAAAGTCCAAGACTGCAGTCCTAACCTTGTCCACTAAGAAGAAAAACATATTGAATCAGCAGAGCTTAGTCCCAGGTACATGAAGTTAGGATTGAAACCTAGGAGAAAGCAGTAAGACTTACTTCTTACTACATGTTCAGGATCTTTTTTCTTGCTTTGACATTTTACAATGCTATGGCTAAAGTAGGATGTCAAAGCGATAGGATTCCAGTTCAACACTACATGTGTTCAACCCATTTTTACTGCTCCCAGCAACTATGCAAAGTCTGCTTGCACAAACTAAAGCAGAGCTGACATTTCTCAGAAAACTTTTTCCAAAAGAAAGAGGGAGGTTTTTTTCCCCTCCCCTTCCCTAGAAAAAGAACACTTCCCAGACCTTTTCTCCAAATACAGTGGTACCTCTGGTTACGAACGCTTCTGGTTATGAATGCTTCAGGTTACGAGCTCCGCTAACCCAGAATTAGCTGCTCCTGGTTGTGAATTTTGCTCCAAGATGCGAACAGAAATCGCACGCTGGAAGCACGCGCGTAGCAGGAGGCCCCATTAACGAAAGCACGCCTCAGGATAAGAATGGTTTCAGCTTAAGAATGGACCTCCGGAATGAATTAAGTTCATAACCAGAGGTACCACTGCATTATTCAATTTTTTAACAGTGGCTGCTACCCCTTGCTCACCCCACAGAATGATGCTGGGTCAGGGGCATTGTACAGGATGCAAAATGGTTGCAAGGCTGACAATACGGTTTTCAAAGGGGGGGAGCTTGGGGGGGTAGAGAAAGAAGCTGTGCTACAGTCACTACTAACATGGAGTCCAACCCTCATGAAAATGTTGAAAATATTCTTTTAAAAAAAATATTGAGATGGTCCACCCAGTTTTCTACCCACAAATAGGGTGGAAAATTTTAATAGAGTAGCAAACAAGACATACATTGCCACTGCTATCCACATCCAAACCACAGATGAGTGACAGAGGACATGTTTTGCATGCAGAAGTTTCAATCCCTGGCCTTTTCCATTAGAATGTTCTGAAGAGGCAGGGATGGGGGGGGGGGACACACTCTGTCTGGCACCTTGGAGAACAACTTTCAGTCAGAGTTGACAGCACTGGTTAAATCAACAGTCCAGCATAGTGCAGCCTGGTATGTTCATGAGTTATCTACACCCACACATCCTGCAGAATTTTTAAATAAAGTTGTGTATGTATTTAATGAAACTCAGTTCTAAAGGAAACTGTTCTTCCTATCTTTCTACTCAGGTTCCAGACAGATGTAAAATCAAATTTGCAGAATATCCTATTATTTAGGTCACACACTGAATTTCTTGAAGACAGCTTTCTATTTCCTAGAAAAACTGTATTCTTATTTCAGTGCAAAACACGGGAGCTATTTCTTCTGCAGCTTCCACAATGTACAACATTTCAGCATTTATCTACAGAAGTCAGATTTTAAAACAAAGAGATTTTATAGTTATTTCGCTACACATAGGACGATCGAGTGGGCAGGAAACTTCAGAGCAGTACCTCACTTCTGTAGTATGCCTGAACGCTAGCAACACGCTAGCAATACTTTGTACAGATGCTGCAATGCTTCAGAGACTTAAATAGATTTCTGTATTATAAAACAGTTGGCTGTCTATAGCTTCTTGATCAGTTTAATGTGGCACAACTCCTTTGTTTTTTCTTCTGTGCCAGGAAAACACGTAAAAGTTTTGTTTCGCTTTTTAAGCTACAGGCAGCTGTAAAAAGTGACAAGAGGCCTAGTGCACATATATTTTTGCTCTATTTAGTCAGAATAATTGCTTTCTATTTATTCTATATAACAGGTCTAGACCTCAGTTTTCCTAGGCAGCGCGTTTTCGTTCCACCCTAGTTATACATTACCAATATTTAAGTCAAATAAAAGTCTGCAGTCTTACCCAACCAAGTTGTATGGACATTGTGAAGGCATTGCCTACATTTAACTTCTAAAGGGATATCAGTTCTATTTGCACCAACCGACAACCCTCAACAGGGCCACAAATGATTTGCAAAAGAACTTAAATTCTTGCAGGATCAAGAATTTGGTCTCCAGATACTTACACACATGTGGAACACTATACACTGTGCCTTTGAGCTTTCCATTCCACTTTTTAAAGCCAGATTACATTTAAGCAGTGTTAGAGTACAGCCTTCTCAACTCAACCATTCTTACCTATGGTTGAGACAGCAATATAACTTATCCTCATCTAATGTTTATGTAAATGTACAGTGAACAGGCACCACCATTCAGATTATCACATAATTACTATCCGTTGCCATTACAATCTCAAATTACAATCACAAATTGTATTTGTGATATTCAAATACAATCTCACCATTAAACAAATCCTTCTGTAGTGTTTGTCATTTTCCAAGGAAATTCTTATTACTAGGAAAAGTTGAGTGCTCCCAAGATAAGTAACACTGATGCACAATGTTTCAAGTTCTACCCAAATTGGTAGAAATATCTACAAAGAGTTATATTGCTATGGTTACTGAAAACGGGCTTAAAATGTTCACATGGGAGAATCAAAGCCTTACATCAGAGCCCTAAAATTTGCAGCACCAGCAATTGTGTGTTAACAATGAATTATTCCAACTGTGAATTAGCCTAAAATCCCAAAATACATTTAAGCATTGCAAACAGATATAGCAGCACAACTATTTAGAACCTAAGCGCTTTCAAATGACTTCTTTGAAGGTGTAAATAGCAGGAAAGTTCCTTGATAGAACCTATACCTCAGGAAAGCAAGGAAACAGAACAACTGTGAGTGGAAAAAGTATTGCAGCCTCACGGTTACTAAGTAAGGCCTAAGTATGGATCCCTTCCGGGAGAAAAGCTTACCAGATGCACCACCCTGTGACAAATAGGTAGGCGGGCAGCCTTAACTGTAAGGATGAAGTAATATGAATGTGGGTAGAATGTATTGCTTTCCTTATGTTTCACCACATACCATCCTTCTCCTTTAAAGAGTTAGAAAGGTGATTGCCTTACCAGATTAAACACAGTTTCCACAATATCCCTGTTGGATACTTCTCCGACTTCCACCAGTCCTGTCAGAACAGCAAATTTCATCCTGATACCACGAATAGGGATTCCTGGATTCAAAGGCTGCAGCTTGCTCTCCATTTCGGCCGTGTTTCCTTCTTTTCCTCCTCCAGTACCACCTCCCCCTCCTCCATCATCACCTGTTGGCCGAGGAGAAGAAACCTGTTTGTCTTCACTCGCCATAGCTCAGTTCACTTCCAGGTTGCCAGCAGAAGCCAGCACCCCAGGAAAAAAAAGAGTTCAATCCGTAGCCTCGGGTCCAGTTTCTGAGCGCTGAGATAATCTTGTTTTCCTTCCCTCGGCACAAGGACAGTGGCCTCTTTAATCTGAAAACTATAAAAAAGACAATTATCGTAAAACATTAGTAGCAGGTGCAGCTTGTTGAAAACATTTGAAAAAGCCTGTCATCTAACTAATCATGAAACACTACCCCATTCTCTCTTTGCACTCACCCCCCCAACCCAGAAAATGAGGGCAGGTGCAACTGCATCAGGCAGGTGAGCACCTTTCTTTGTCAGGCACTAAACTTGCTTGCAAGAAAGAGAGCGCGGGACTCCCGAAGGCATTTAGTTCTGTATTAATTATTATTATTATTATATTATTATTATTATATTATTATTATTATTATTAGAGACGCGCCTCTCCCCTGCCCCGCTCTGCTTCTGCAGTGCTTCCCTCCGCCGTCCTTGTGTTCCAGCAGCTGAGGTAACTGCAAGCTCCGCTCCTCCCTTCACGCACAGTCACAGGTGCAAGGACAAAGTAGGGCCGGCAAAGAAGTTCCCACTCACCCAGCCCTGCTGCTCCTCGCCTCTGCCGCGGACGGGGCCGGCGGGGAGGGACGAGGCTCTGGCGGCACCAGGCAGCTCCAGGGGCGGGAGGTGTCTCTCCGGTGCTTCCCCACCAACAGCCTGGCTTCTACCTGCCCGGGGTAGAGAAGAAGGCAGGGGAAAGAACTTCGACCTCAGGCAAGCGGCTTGAAGTTTCCTGTGCAGCTCCTTCACTCCGCCGACGCCGCGACGAGCTCCTCCATCGCTTCCTGCCTGCCTTAGCAGTTGCTGCTGCGGCGGCGGCTGCTGCTGCTGCTCTCTGCCGCCATGACAGCGCTGAGCCGAGCCCCGGGAGTGTTGCCGGGCGAGCGGCGAGTGCGCCTGCGCGGCGGGCAAGAGCGGGCGGGGCGGGGAGGCGAGAGGGCAGCGGGCTTGGAGGAGGAGGGGGAAGGAGGCGCCCGCGCAGGCTCAGGTGAGCACAGGTGTGTCCAGGTGAGGCGCAGGCGTCGCCCGAAAGAAGGTTCCCGTCTGTTCTCCTCGAGGCAATGGAAATGCTGCGCCGTCGCTGCGAAGGGGAGCTGTGTTATCTCCTCTCTTTTCTTCTTTTAGTTTCGGGCAATGCACCTGAAGGGCAAGCGGCAGTTTCAGGAAACTGCAAACCTACGTTTTTAGATAGGTCCAGGGAACCTAAGCGGCAAGGAATTAGCAGCGTCATTTTATTTGTTGTGTGTTCACGCACTATGGACATCTGATGACTTGAGGTGCTAGTCCTGTCGAATTCAGGACTTCTGGGGAAATGTGGTCCCGTGCAGGTTGAGATATGGAGGCGGCGGGGAGCGGATGCCCTTTAGCATTGGTGTGGATAATATACGAAAATGGAACCTCTGCTGAATTGGGTACAACGTTCAACTGGGTTTCTTAATTGTTCTTGGCTGCTTTCTAGTTTGCATCAAAATGAAGGCTCCTACATGATCGAAGCAATCCTGGTTATAGTTGTACAGGTATAAAGTTGCCTACCCGTCAAACAATAGTTTTGAAAAAAACTAAAAACACAACACTTTGACTCACTGTTCTTAGTTTTTATAAGACTATACACGTTCCAATGACGCTTGTAAGCCAAGGAGCATGTTGCCATCAACACCTGACAGAACCACCAGTGGCCAGAAGGACCTGTTGGGGCAGCTCCTCCTCCACCTTTCCTGAGGCTACTTAAGACCTGCTTGTCCTAATGGGAAGGCAAAACCTTTGAAGTCCAAGGTGGGGTTATCAGTTCCTGCAGAACATTTTATCTAATAATATTTTGTACCATTTGTATGAATGCTGCATTTTAAATTGTAAAACGCCATGGATACCTTGCATTTGCGTTCTTTTGTTAATATAATGCAATGAAAATATACAAAAATAGTTCACGTGGTTGGGTGGTTAGCTCTAAGAGGCCTCAAACTACTTGGAACTATTCAGTAGCACAGTTCCACTATAAAATGAGTATGAGGCAAATAGAATATCAGTTTTGTAACTCTGCTTAAAATAAGTAATAAACTGATTAGCACATATTGTTCAGAGTGTACCACTTGTTTTGGACTTGGCTGGGTCCTTAGTGCTTCCAAAATCGCAAATTACAAGTCTTCTACATGGAGAGGTCTGTGAAAACTGTGTTTGCTGTAATGTGTAAAGAGCACTGCAAGCTTGGTTTTTTGTTTTGTTTTGTTGTATTATGAGTACAGGGGAATCCCCGCTTACATGGGGGTTCTGTTCTGGGTCACTCTCCAGAAATAAGTTCCAGCCCGTTCTACTCCCATTCCACCTGTGGCCCACCCTGTTCCGCCTCTTTTTTGTGCCCAAACTGGCATGTGTGTCAATGGTTGCTTACCATGTGCAAGTGGGGAGGTGCCTGTACATAGGTCAGCCAAAGCAACACTTGTCCATCACACATTCTCCTGCTGCTAGAATCAGACTTCCAAAATGCAGGAAGCGTAATGTGTGAATTGGTCCTAAACGCCAGCCACAATCCCTTTATTTTCCTCTCACTGGTTTCTTGGTTGTCTAGACCGAACACAGCCAGCATGATGCTGGACTGCCATCTCACATCATCCCTGACCACTAAGTATGTTGGCTTGGACTCATGGAAGTTGGGAGTGCAACAACATCTGGAGGGCACCACGTTGGCTACTTCTGGTCTAGTTCCCATACATGTGCACTTGAAAGAATAAAAAGTTACAGCTATCAGAATCCACAAAATCAATATGGGCAGCTCAGTTGGTAGAGCATGAGACTCTTAATTTCAAGGTTGGTGGGTTCAAGCCCCATGTTGGGCAAAACAATTCCTGCATTGCAGGGGGTTGTATTATATGTTCTGTGAACCGCCCTGAGACCTCTAGGTATAGGGCAGTATATAAATTCAATAATAATAGTAATAATGACCCTTGTGGCCCCTTCTAACTTTACAATTCTATGACAAAAGAACTCATTTCATACACTGCGTTCCATGTAGTTCATATCATTGCAGATTTCTATAGAATTGATTTTCTATCCCCCTGCCCCCTTAATTGTAATAGGGAAAATACTTAACGGAGAAAGAGAAGACAACAGATTATTATTTTTGCAATAGTTGCAATGGTTTATCTGTTCAGTGTAGCTGCTTGCAGTGCAAATGGCCCAATATTAAAGTCAAATGAGCTGCAATAAAATGTTGTGGTTGTAAATACCAAAACACGTTTATTACTACTGTATCTGAACATATCCTTATTTGCATTATAAATTTGTTGTATCTTTCATCTGCAATAAAGTTGTCCTACTAAATTAGTAGCCTTTCTACACCATGCAAACAGGAATAAGGGGTGAATAAAGTTTTACATTGGAAACAAGGGTGGGAGGAGACCAGAAGTGCTGCTGCAGAGGCAGGGAGGGGCTGCCGAGGTGGCAGTAGATCCAACCTCCAAGGAGCTCACCACAGCTGTCGCTGCCACTGCGGCAGAAGCAGTGGACGACACATTCATTGGAGGCCAGATTTGCTGTCCCTGTGGATCCTGCCACCTGAGGCAGTTGCCTCCCGTTGCCTTATGGGTGGGTTGGTCCTGATTTTCCCCTTGAGGTCTTTTACCCACATACTACTTAGGCTCAAGTTAGTTTTCTAGACAAACAGAATCACAGACTATAGTGGTAAGAATCTTCACAAAAAAATATAAAGAATATGCAGTCAATATTTAAGACTTTAACTATTATCTGCATATTCTTTATAATATGGCAAGGAATTATGTGACTTGCAAAGCTATATTTGTATATAATTCATTTATTCCAATGTAATAATTCATACTCCTATTGCACATCCTGAGGAAACTATAAGCCTGTGCAAAACCACATAGTTTGCATTTTCTTGTCACCTTGAACTTCCTGTTGTTGTTTTCCTGTGTTGAAAAGTCTGCAGATCTTCAGCACGATATGCAGGAACTTGCAAATCTCATCTGTGCTGAGACTTCTTTATTTATTTATTTCTATGCCAGGTCTGCTTTTGTATGTTAAAATGATGATTATATTAGTAAATCAAGTTAAGCATGTTTGTCCAGGTTTTTAAATAAAAAGCAAGGAAGTCTATCAGTCTTCCCAATCAGTGACTAACTCTTCTAATAGTATCCCACCAGTAATGTATTGGAAGCTAAACTAGGTGTGTGAACAAACTGATCTATTAAAAGATAAAAATAAGCTGTGTCAGAACTTGTTTTTACCACATCATCACCATTACTATGTAAGAGAAGTCCTAATACTCTGTTTACCATCTTAATGAAACCCCTACAGAAATCAATCTGGAAATTGAGGTAAGGGAAAAACTGTCTGCGGACAAACGTCGGCTCCCTCGGCCAGTAAAGCGAGATGAGCACCGCAACCCCAGAGTTGTTCGCGACTGGACTTAACTGTCAGGGGTCTTTTACCTTTACCTTTTTTATTATCAATAGGCAGGTGTTCTCTGGGTCTCTTTCAAGTAGGTAAGGCAGAAAGTTCTAAGCCCATTGAGGGTAAATACCGGTAAACTGAATGTTAATCCCAATGAGATTTAGCCACGGCAGGTGCTGCAACCTTCCAACATCTTGACCTCACCCCCAAAGATGCAGTCATCCATTGTCTCTCCAGACAGATGGATGTCAACCTATACAACCCTGTGGGTGATCAGTCTGACCAGAGAGGCTATGTTCATCCCTGAGTAGATTTGCAGCCTCACTTAAAGAACAAGCTCACAGCTTGGAGAGCCAACACTGTTTAATCCCTTTACGAAAGTCCTGAGGTAACTCAGCTGGATATGAATTTTGATTCCTAGATGGCATCTATGCCACAAAGTGCTTTTCACCAGCTAAGGCTGGTGCACTAATTGTCACTCTCTCTCTCTCTCTCTCTCACACACACACCCCAGACAGGGATACTCTGGTTATCTATACCCTGGTAACATCCAGGTAAGACTACAGCAACATGTTACATATAGGACTGCCTTTGAATTCTACATGGAAACTTAAATTGGTGCAGAATATGGCAACCAAATGTTTCTCATGAACTAGACGCATGGAGCTTACGTTGCTGTTGTTAAAGCACAGTGCTTATACCCATATGAGCCTGCTGCTGGTTAGTATCTTTCTTTAGGTCACCTTGCCTTTGAAAGTTGGGCAGGTGACACAGAGACGGCCTTTTCTGTGGTGAATCAACTGTGGACCCCATCCCAGAGAAAACTCACCTGACACCAAATACTGTAGTTCTGGGCACCACGTCAAAATCATTTATCTGCCTAGGTTTTTAATGATCATTGAGGCTAACGTTAGTGCTGCTTTCAAGTTTTTTATTGTTTTGTAGCTGATTATTTTGTGCAGTTTCCTATGTGTTACTGGTTTTATCATGTTGAAAATTAGTAATGCCATTGTATTATTGATTTTTTTGGTTTTGTTTTCAAAAGCAGTATTGATAATTTTTTTAAGGTCCATGAAAGAATCCATGTAATATGTTCTTCTCCTGCCTTATATTTAAATCCTGGATGTATGAGGTGTGTGTTTACATGTATCATAGGCTCTGCATTATATGCTGAACTCTAAACCATGAGATAGGAAAAACATATATTGTGGATTCATGCACAAATTTCACATATACACAAACAGATTCTAAAACAACAGTGAGTGACCAGGAAAAGACCAGGCACTTATATTGAATAGCTTGATGGAGATGTTGAGTCAGTATGCGTCAGCTACCGGTATGAAACAAGCAAATTCCTAAATTGCCAGAATCCTAATGTTGTTATGCAAATCTCTGGTGACACCATACTGGAAAAGCTGGAAAAGGGTTTTGGCTGCCTTTGGAAAGCAAAACGATCAAGGGGCTGGTGCAAATCCCCTATGAGGAAAGATTACAACATTTGAAGTTTTCCAGTTTAGGGGAAAAGGCAACTAAGGGGGGTACGCTAGAGGTGTAGAAGTTTTTTAGATGGTGTGGAGAAAGTGGCTGGAGATAAGTTTATCTCCTCTTCTAATACTAGAAACTGGGACCATCCAATGAAGCTGAATGTTGCAAGTTTCAGGACAGACAAAACAAAGTTCTTCTTCACACAGTGCATAGTAAAACTATGGCATTGACAGCCACTAGAGGTGGTGACGGTCACCAACTTAGATGGCTTTTAAAAAGGATTAGACCGATTCGTAGAGGGTATTGAGTTGCTACTAGCCTTTATATCTATGTTCTATCTCCACTGTTGGAGGCAGTATGCGTCTGAATACCAGTTTCTGGGAGTCATTAATTGAGAGTGCTGTTGCACTCGGGTTCTGCTCACAGGCTTCCCAGAGACAACTGGTAGACCACTGTGAAAATAGGATGCTGTGCTAGAAAATCTTTGGTTCTTGTGTTCAGTTGTTTCCATAGAAATCCTTAGTAAAAAAATGTTGACCATTGGAAGCTCTTCATCTACGGTACTTTACCAAATGCTGGCTTCATATTTCATTTCATTCACTTGAAACCAGAAGAACTAGAAACAAAACCTGGACTCCTAGACAAGAGACCTCTCTTCTTCCTGCTGAGCAAGTCACACTTTCTCCTTCCCAACTTTCTCCTTCCCAACTTTCCAAATGGTTGGAAAGCATCAGAAAATAGATTAAGGAATGCACTTTTTTGTGGTTCATCTCAATGTTATCTTGAAGCATTCCTGAGCCACAGTTTTGACCTTCCTGGGAGCTGGCGCTGCTATTGATTTACATATATCTGCATTTGTGCCTTCTGTTGACTTCTTTTACAGCCTTAAATCTATTTCTTCCCCAAACCTTTATGTACCATTACTTATTTACCTGTCTTGTATTGTCTGGTACAAACCAAATCAATGCAGATTTGGGGAAGGGGCAGAAGAGGAAAAGCCACAATGCACTAGTGGGAGACCTTGCTCTGCCTTTCATTAGCACAGTGGGTTAACTGAAGCCTATGGTTCAGTCTGATAGCGGTTACTTGTGATGAGGTATTAAAAAACCCCAACACTCCATATGCACAATCTTGTTGCCTATCAGCTGGAATTCCTAGAATATGACTGGTTTAGGGGAGATTTTAAACATTGTCTCAAAAGGTGTGACTTGCTTTTTTGTAGAAAAACAAATGGGGATTTGTTTGATTTTTGCTGTAAGATTGTGAAACCAGAGGTAGAGTAATGGGTCCAGTTATAAGGATTAAAACTCCACTTTTATGTAAAAGTTGCACTATAATTCTATGGGATCTGAGGAGTGCCTGTGTTGCATGAGAAGCTTCATCTTTTGCTTTTAATTGGAAATGGCCCAGTTTATTTCAGCAGCATTTTATTGCATATACCCGTAAATACAAAAGCACCACAATCATAGTTGGTCAAATGCTGTTTATTTTGATGCAATTTCCTTGTGAACAAGCAACTGTTTGTTTTTGTGCTCATCCTTGGTTTAATTCTTAGCTGTGCTTAAAGTACATTCTTGGATGTATATGTTAAGTCAAGCATAGTATATCTAGAAACAAGCAAAGGTTTATGCAGTGTATTGCGAGCCATGGGTTAGTACGATTAGCAGCTTAACTAAGCCAAAGCTTGATAACTAACCATCACAGCTAAATGACAGTTGCCCGTTCACCTCTTATGATGGCAAAATATATTTGTATCAAGACACTGGGTAGAAGAAAGGGCTCTGTGCTAGTGTCCATAGCCTCTTGTAGAAACTATATTGCAGAAATCTGGAAGCTATAAATAGTTCCAAGGCTTGGTAAGTCTGGATTAGTACATCTGCAGTCAGAATTTGTCATGAGAATAGGAAATGAGGAAGCTGCAATTCAAATAGTGTCTGTGGAAAGACGAACAGTGTATATGGAAATACATTCTCACTCTAGAGGCAGGAGTAATGTGCCACAAGCGCTGTTGTTTTGACAATTTGCCATAATTTTATTTAGGTCTGACATAAATTTTCCCCATAAAGCCTGGTGAAGAGATTCCCAGCGTGCAAGGCTGATTTAAAATGTATGTGCAGGCAGTATAGTTTCATTTATCCAGATCTTCCCTGTCCAGATCTTATTATGTGTTGGACATACTTTATGTTCTTTGACACGTCAATATTGAGATAGTATTGTTCTACAGCAGTTGTAATGTTTCTTCCCAGAACTCCCCTCTGTGTGATGCCTGTGATAAATGGGACAGTAATCAGACAGTTTCCCGTGGGCCTATGGATAAACATACTTGGCTTTCTTTCTGAGTTTTGCTCTTTAAAATCAGGACTGTGTCTAACATGATTTCTCAGACTGCTAAAGTTAACCACTGTCTATCGTTACCCTTGTTCACTATTCTGTGCCCTTACGCTTTCTTTGTTGTATCATTGTGTTGATTCTTAAATCAAGAGTTCGATCCTGAAAGATAACCTTCCCACCCCCTGTATTACCTTGCTCCTTGGAAATAAAATAGTGTTTGCTGTGCCCATAAATCTATGCAATATTGAAACTGTAGATGCAGTCTTTTGAGGTATGGGAAATCATTCTGTTATGTTATGTGATTATATACTGTACAAAGCACAATAGGACAGGAAGGGGCAAACTTTCAACATAGAGCTTTAATAGGTATATTTTTAATAGTTAGGTTGATGGGAAAACTTTGTCAGATACAGACTACAGATTTTTGGAATTTCCTTTATGCAACCACTAGGCAACACAGGGTCAAAAATGCCTTCAGCTGAATCATACTCAATATTCCTACTTATAGTTGGAGAAGAAGATGAGCTTGGATCCAGACATGGGTGTAGCCAGGTTTTTGTTGCGTGGGGGGCACAGCCTCAGATCTGCATTGATTTTGATTGATTTAGGGGGGCAGCTGCCCCCTTGGTTATGCCCATGGGTCCAGAGGAGTGGGGCTTGAACACCATTTGTACAGTGGCACTTTTCCACTCTCCCCTAACCACTGTGCTGCCTGTGCTCCCCAATAATTATTCCTGAGTCCCAACAGTCCAGAGACTTTCTGGAGTGGCAAGTGGGGCAGGTGCCTGGTCCCACTTCTACCAATTCTCCTCTCCCATTACAGCATTCTGTATCACATCCTATGCCATTCCAGAAAGCCCATCATCTTTCAGGAGCTGTTTTTCAACACTTCTCTGAGGAAGGAGTGGGGAAGCTCCATTTTACGACCAGAGTGTGCACTCATGCTACTCTGGATGCAGCACCCATAGCACTTTTAAGAGTTTCCCATACCATCTTATAACAATAGCAGCAGCCCAAGACGATGAAAACTGCCGCTATTATTAAAGATAAAGCTATTGATGGGGGCCAGTGTCTTTACTTGTTTAAAAGTGAAGTGACGTTCTGGATACAGGCCTCGCTGTGACTTTCTGGTGGTTGTAATTTCATCTGTCCCCAGATGAAATTGCGCAGTACAGTGGTACCTCGGGTTAAGTACTTAATTCGTTCCTGAGGTCCGTTCTTAACCTGAAGCACCACTTTAGCTAATGGGACCTCCTGCTGCTGCCGCGCCGCCAGAGCACGATTTTTGTTCTTAGCTGAGTTCTTAACCTGAAGCGTACTTAACCTGAAGCGTACTTAACCCGAAGTACCACTGTATCAGATTCTCACACTTCACAAAACATGCATTTTAGGTGACAAAATGCTGCAAAATAAAGTGGTTGCAATAGTGTGGTTAAATGTTCAGCATCTCTTAAAAGTTCTATTGTATCCCACGTATCACAGATGGCTATATATCCTGTTGCATGCCACCCTAAGCTCCTAGTGGTGCAAGATTCCAGGTGCTTACCCAGGGTTTGATTTCTCAGAATGAGGGACAACAGACACGCTGATGTCTTTAGGAGATGTGGCTTATCTATGCATATATATATACAACCTGAGCCTGCAATGGAGGGGTTCACAGCATTAACACCCCTAGAGGGTTTTGCTTCTTCCACAGCCACAGCCTTGGATCCCAGCAGTAATCAGTCTATTAACTGCCTAGCCTGCTTCTTTGCGTCTAGCTTCAAGCTCACACCCCTCAACTCTCTCTGTTGTCCTTCTAACTACCAGACAGTTGGGGGACCCATTTTCTCTCTAGCACGGAGCCACTACCTTTGTTACTTTAATGACCCATACTTAGGGAGCCATTCCAAAGAAGCTGGCCTGGCTATTCAAGCAATGAAATCCTCTATTGCATTTTAACCCTTGCTGGCTCCAGGAATTAGAAGGGACTCAGGCATACAGCTTAACCTCACACACAAAAAACAAACCTCACAGCAACACTATGAAGAACTACGTGTACTTTATGTACTATGTGTACTTTATGTACTTTCATAAATATTCTCCAATTAGAATTTGCTATCAGAAATATGTTTGTATCTGGTAATCAAATATGAATCTAAACATTTCACTCATTTTCTCTCAAATAGCAGTATTAGTAAGCTAAATTATACAGATGTCTAACTTCAAGCACAACATAATTTTCTATCTATTCTTAGCTTTTCGAGAGCTACGGAATTGATATGATTTCCCTCTGGTTTGTGCACTTGACATTTCAATATTGAAAGGTCACTCAGATTTATGTTTCTATTTATATGTTTTAAATGTTTGATATTTTCTCTTACAACTTTGTTTCCATTTGGTTCATTTAAGGGATTTGGGACACAGCCAATCTCTTTCAGCTGTCTTCTGCTCCTTCACCAGCAAATTCATATGCCTTTCCAACCAATTTATAATAGGGGAGTCCAGATTACCACCACCAGCATTCAAGGAATGTGTGAGGAAGACCTCAGGGGCCAGCCATATCCCCTGCTATTTTGCATATGACAAGGGGCTCTATGCATGTACCAATGTGCACATGTAAAGAGCCTCTGAATGGACCAGGAGCTTGCGTGGAGCATTTACATTAGTACACTCTCTTGCCCTCAAGCATTGTACTGGAGGTGGGGCTCGTCTTGTTTGCCAGATTGGCCTGGTTGCGCTTTCATTGCAAACTGCATGTCGGAAATTATGGGCTAGAGACATAACTTTTTCCAAGCATTTCCAGTAATGTGTTGGGCTGTGTGTGTTGCAAATTTCAGTGACCAAGTAGCCATCATAAATATATTTGTGTGTGTGTTGGAATAATCTCATAATGGGGTTCACAGAAGCCTCTTGGTGCACTGAAGTGAGGCGACCGCAGCAAGGTCATCCTCTCCCCGCCAGCCACACATTAGTCCAGGGGTAGTCAACCTTTTTATACCTACCACTCACTAATGCATCTTTCTTGATGTTTCTTGATGGTAAAATTTCCTTACCGCCCACCAGTGCTTGATGGAAAGAGGATTCAGCTTGTGCCATAGAACCCCCTGCCGCCCACCTAGAATCCTGAAACGCCCACTAGTGGGCGGTAGGGACCAGGTTGACAACCCCTGCATTAGACAACTATGGACTCAGCTACATTACCGGTAGTAAGGAAACAGCAATTTGAATGCACTATAAACATGCAACACCAGATGGCGCCAGAGAGCAGAAAATTTTAAAACACTGTTTTCCATAGGGATTTCTTTCTTTTGTTATAGCGATCCAATTTCTGACTTATTTATAGCGTTTCCCCCCTGTGTCTAGATACACTCTATGTGATGCAAGCCTATGTGTGCAACAGGGAATCCTGGGTCAATCAGCATTCACCCTCATACAGAGGACCCAATACGTGTAGGGCAGCTTCTCATGGCTGCCAGATGTGGCCAACATGTGTAGCAGGGCAGAAGACAGGTTAGCCACACAACCCCCTAGCACGTGCTTCCAACATGTGGTGGAGCTTCTATGAAACCTAACCATCATGACTGTTCAAAAAAGTTTTTAAAAGCTGGAACTATAAACATGTCTTACAAAAAGAGGGCTTTATTGTAGTTCAGGTGCTTTCAGTGTGCTCTAGTCCTCTAAGCTTCACAGTTCAGTAGCTATCTAATACGGTTTACCTTTTCAGACAGCAGTGCCAGCTTTCATTGCATCATTTGCTGCTGATTTCTTAGAGCTAAATAAATGCTTCCTTACAAACTTTGATCATTAAAGGCAGCAGTAGAGGCAGAAGAAGGTGTTAACAAACTGCCAGGATGCATTTTTGTTCCAAAGCCGATATGGTAATGCACTGCAGCAAGAATAATTTTGAACTCAGTCATATCCAGCATAGTTATGCAAGTGAACTTTCACATGAACAATGACAAGATTAAAGTCAACCTTTATAAAATTCAGTCTTTCTTGCTGAGTTGAAAAACCACTAGTGATTGGTGATGGGAAACTTTGATAAAGACCTATGGTTGCCCACCATAAACTTAATCCTTTACATGGAATCAGTTATTATGGAAATGTGTCGGTTGGAATAAAGGAAAGAGTTTATCTATTCTGTAGTGTTTTTCAGGTTCAAACCACTATGGCCCACTTGTTACCATTAATCATTTAGTATATATATGAAAAGGAATCATAAAAGAATAAAAAATAAAACCTCTAATCATCACAGCAGAGAATCCATGGGAGTGGCCAGTTAAAATGTTTAAACTGAGTTGGGGGGGGGGTCACACCAAAAATTGCCATCACACTGATGCACACTGTTGTGTTTGTATGCTGAAAACAAATAAAAATATTAAAACCATTTTTAAAAATAGGACTCCAGCTCCCATGGCCCAAGCTCAGGGATAACAGTTGTAGTCCATCAACATATGGAGGAGCACAGGTTCCTATGAACTACAGATGAAAACACATAATTCATATATCAATTTGTGAGCTCATTCCTGTGTCCATGGAACTTTTGGGCTGGGTTTTTAATTGAACATGGGGACCCATTTTCATCTGTGTGTAATTTTGTTATGTACGTTTTTGAAAGTTTGGAGTTCACAGCACAGCAACTAAGGCTGCAGTTTATGTGCACAGTTGCTTGAGAGTAACCCCTACTCTGCACAATATGATATGCTTCTGAGTTAATATTCGGAGGATTTAGCTACAAATATGTAAAAGTTCATTTTAGCACTTTATCTTATTTGCAAGAATGCAAGGGGAAGTGTTCCCTGTTAAAATTAAGATAACAGAGCTCCATTTTGATAACGCAGCTTCTTCATGGCAAGGAGATCAAAGCTGATCCATGCATATTTATTTGGAAATATGCTTCTCTGTGCATAGGATTGCAGCTTTGGAGGTGAAGCAGTTTACTTTGAGTTGAGTATAATCATTTCAATGTGGCTTACAAAAGTTCACTTTACAACAAACCAATCAGCTGCTAATGTGCTATATCACACCATGTGACATTTTCATACTGTCACTTTTTACAGTTGGGCTGTTTTAAAGAACAAATTCAAGCATAATAACATTAGCAAGAGCAAGTGAGTCCTTTAAAAAAAAAGACATGCTATTCTGCCTTTGGGGAAATCTGCACCCAGAATGTCAGTACACCATGTACAAAAATAAAATAAAGCAAAAATCTCTCTTGGTTCAGAACTGATAAAAGTGGTGCGGTAAATAAAATGATAAATTCTCAGTTCAATAGCCAAAAGGAAAATGAATACATTGCTACGCATTGTTTACCCAATGTTTTATAACCTCTTGAAGGAATGCATAAACATACAGGACACTGAACTGGAATTTCTGAAAGATGGTCTGATCTACACCAGCTGCAATACTCACGTACATTTCATTGGTGTGCCAAGAGGCAATTACTTTAGAAGTAACGAGGAGACAGCACCCCACTCATACCCAGTGGAGCACCCTTTCAAATACATTTTTCAAAAAACACACACACAATGGATAAAAGCACGAGCACGTAAGGTATTGAACTGCAAGCAAATCCAAATATAGTTGTTAATGCTCTGCATGCGATGTCTGCTCCAGAAACAAAAGCAATGGGGGGGGGTGTCATCAGTTTGACTGCATTTGTAGTTTATTTATTTCATATCTTTTGAAATGGATTGTTTTCCTCCAAATGTATTTTTAAATCACTTGCCCATTTTATAGATTTATTTAGTAATATTCTTTAGACCACGTTTCTTGACACTGGTCATAAAGTGGTTCCCAAGATAATGAAATCACACAGCATTTAAAACCTGGAGCACAATTAAAATCATCAAAAATTAACAGCAACAGTAATTACAGTGCAGGAAATCCTAAAACCAAGCTTAAACAAAAACCCATGAAATCCTGGGAGAACAGATGTGTTGCCAATTAGGTGATGGAAAGCCATCAGTGATCAGTGCCTCCAATGGGAGTGAGTTCAGAAGCATATTACACATCTGCCCAGTGGCCCCCAAAAGACTGGCAAGCCCTAGAGGAGGAGCAAGGGTTCTGGACGCATGCAAATGCCCAACTCTGCATCTGGTCTACTTGGCACGAACCTCTATTTGGCAATTAGTAACCCCTGAAGAGAACAAATATATTTTCCTGATGAATGCTGCCCCTTCTGGTTAAATCAAACACAGGGACCTCAACTCGTTTTTCACATGGATATCTATTGGTGCACCACTCTTTAACACCTGACATGCTTTGTCGACTTATACCTATCTGGATTGGCACACCTATGCTTCCATCCACTCGCAAAAAAATTGAAGGTAACAGGCCTTCAGTTACTTGGCAACCTTTTGTTTTTGAATCCCCTCCCTCCTTAGCCTCAGTCTCAATCATGTTCATGTTTTTGTCTCAGGGACCCCCTCCATACACACACTTCTCATTAAACTGGGGCTTTAGATTTTTGTCCCCAAGGGCCCCATCACTGCCCAATCTCAAGGGGAGGCTCCAGAACAATTTCAATCCCTAGTAGCTGCTCTACTCTCTTCCCTTGCCTCTTCTCTTTCTGTGTGTGATTCTCTCCAAGTTAGTTGAGGCCCTTAAGGGAACATGAAGTCATGTGTCCTCCCATGAGGCAACTTTTCCATCCTTAAACCACCTGTAGTGGTTTCGTAAGAGAACATAGTTCTCCACCACGCAGAGTTTCCTGGGTGACGCATGGTCTGCAAACTTTGAAGGGTAGGCTATGTCTTGTGTCCATGTGTAGCCATTTCAAGATCCCTGCTGTGCAGCTGTGACCCCAGACTCCTGGGTCGTTGTGAAACTTGGGGAACCCACTGCTTCTTTTTGCTTGGCAACATGTAACTTATAGCATTTTAACCTTTCTGTTTCTTTCTCTTCTATTTCCTTGATCTTGCTGTCTTTTCTGGCCTTCCAACTTCTACTTAAAAACCTCCAAAAAATGAGAGCCCGCCACATCCCAAGGGAGTCTGTTCCACTGTCAAGCACCTCTTACGATCAGAAGGTTCTTCCTGTTAGTTGGAATATCCTGTCTTGTAACTTGAATCCATTAGTTCAAGTCCTACTCTTTGGAGCAGGAGAAAACAAGCTTGCTCCATCGTCTATGTGACAGCCCTTTAAATATTTGAAGATGGCTATCATATCTCATCTCAATCTCTTCTTTCCCAAGCTAAACATGCCCAACTCCCTCAACTGTTCCTCATTAGGCTTAGTTTGCAGATCCTTGATCATTTTGCTCATCCTCCTCTGCACACATTGCAACTTGTCAATATTCTTTTTAAATTGTGATGCCCAGAACCAGACAGAGTACTCCAGGTGTGGTTTGACCAAGGCAAAAATGAGTAGTGACTTTCCTTGACCTGGACACTATATTTCTGAGTAGTATACATGCAGAGACTCAATCACTGAGTGTTACATGATTGCAAAGCCTTGGAGGTATATAAAATACTTGCACTGTTTAGCATTGCAATGCTTTTACATAAGAACACACTCTGAACTAATCTACCAAAATCAGTCAGTTAAGCCTTTAAGATGTACACAGCACAGCGTCTAGCTCTTTCTCAAGAAATGTGTGGAAAAAGGAAGCATATATAGTTTGTTAGGAGCTGAGCAAACAGAACTGGAATTCTGATGTTTCATAGCTTTGAATCATCCATTTTTTAAAAAGCCAGAGCTTTTTTATTTTAATGCCTACAATGCTGACACCCAGTCCAGGTGCATATGCTTAGATCCTACCCAGGAATAAAAAGGTCTGCTATGACTGAATGCAGCCAATCCATTTTGGAAAAAGAATGTCTATCCTTCACTCTACTGAACTTTTTTTGTTTTGTTTTGTTTTGTTCTAAAGATAAGAATGAAGAAAGAATATGTGAATATGGTTTTGTCATTTGAGAATTTAGAAGACCCCCTATCTAATAAATATATTTCTATATAATACTGACATATTATATAGGAAAAAAATTATATTGCAATTACAGCAGCACAGTGTCACTGTCGGGGTCCCAAATGGTGCTGGGGGTGGGACGGGACTGGTAAGAGGCTGAGTTCTGATTGCATTCCTGAGATTAACATTTGCTTTGACCCAGCAGTGTTGCAGCATGTTGTTTTCTGTAGGTGTTTCACTTGAACATGTTTACATTGGGAATGTAAACTACTATAAAGGTTTTAGCATTAAAACTCACATGTTTCATGGGTTACCCAGTAGGTCTTTCTCGTCCTAAGAACAGACCATTAATTTCAGGAAACTTCTTTAAGTACAGCTCGCCAACATTTAAAACTTGAACCCACACATTATAAAACAGGAAGCATTGTTGTGAAGAATTAGGGAGATCAAAGGCAGCAAGGAATCTGTTTCTTTGAAATCAACCAAATTCCATTCACATGAAGCCATATCTAACACTGCCGAAAGTGCTACTACTTCTGTATTATTACTAGCCATGTTTTCTCCCCAGTCCTACTGGAAATTCTGGTTCCTCGAGTGATAAAATCTTATCAGATCAGCAACTCAGGCCATTTCCCCCTTCTCTTCAAGTGACATAATTTGAAGAGCTTGGACTAAATGCTGGGTGTCCATAAGAGATCCAAAATGACACCTTCCCTCCAAGTTACTTAACTTGAAATTTTAATGCAACTGTATGCCAGATATGTGGAATGTGAGCAATGGAAATAGTTTTGGATAGGCATGCTTATGGAAATTTTCCAGGCGCTTAGAAACAATGTTGAAAACCCAGAAAATATTTGCTTTCATGTTCTCATACAAGTAAATTTGTATTGCTTGAAGAACGGGGCTGGAGAACCTTTGGCTCTCTAGATCAGGCTTCCTCAACCTAGGCCCTCCAGATGTTTTGAGACTACAATTCCCACCATCCTGACCACTGGTCCTGCTAGCTAGGGATCATGGGAGTTGTAGGCCAAAAACATCTGGAGGGCTAAGGTTGAGGAAGCCTGCTCTAGATGTTGCTGAACTACAACTCCCATCAGCCCCAGCAATTATGACCAATGCCCAAGGATTAGGAGGGCCATATGTTTCTCACTGATGGCTAAGAGCATCTCCATACAAAGGGCATCCTGATTAGGCTAGGACCCACCTGTGGCGAACCACCTGGTTCGCCACACCACCCACCCCCATACATTACCACATTTATAAAGCCCTTTCTAAGCAATCTGGGGGCATGGGACTAGGCTAGCCTGCGTGGCTGCACAACCTGCTTCAAGTGGTCTTTCAACAGGCAGAAGCATCACCACCTTTTAATGATCTGAATCAATGCCTTGAAATACAAGGTAAAAGCCTCAGGTGGAATCAAATACATGGCTAGGATAGAGGGGAAGGTGCAGACATGCCCACCCCCATTCATTTATTTGTTTAGAACACTTTTGGGTTGCCCAGCCAACTAAGTCCTCTGGACTGTGTCCAGTTCTGGGCGCCACAATTTAAGGATAGTGACAAGCTGGAACATGTGCAGAGGATAGTGACCAAGATTATAAAAGGTCTGGAAATCAATCCTTATGAGGAACAGTTGAGGGCGTTGGGTATGTTTAGCCTGGTAAAAAGGAAACTGAGAGGAGATATGATAGCCATCTTCAAAGGGCTGTCACATGGAAGATGGAGCAAGTTTGTTTTTTTCCTGCTCCAGAGGACAGGACCCGAACTAATGGATTCAAGTTACAGGAAAGGAGATTCTGACTGAACAGAACTTTCTGAAAGTAAGAGGTGTTTGGTAGTAGAACAGACTCCCTTGGGAGATTGTAGACTCCCCTTCATTGGAGGTTTTTAAGCAGAGGTTAGATGGCCCTCTGTCATGTATGATCTAGTTGAGATTCCGGCATTGCAGGAGGTTGGACTAGATAAGTCTTGGGGTCCCTTCCAACTCTACAATTCTTTGATTCTATGACTCTTTCATACAAATCTGAAAAATGTTTTTGAGTTGTATAGGGCTATTCATAATGCAGTCTGAAAACAATTTATGTGCTGTTCAGTGGGATAAAGGTAAAGGGACCCCTGACCGTTGGGTCCAGTCGTGGATGTATCTGGGGTTGCAGCGCTCATCTCGCTTTACAGGCCGAGGGAGCCGGCGTACAGCTTCAGGGTCATGTGGCCAGCATGACTAAGCCGCTTCTGGAGAACCAGAGCAGCACACAGAAACACCGTTTACCTTCCCGCCCGAGCGGTACCTAAGTAAAAACAAAAAAAAAGGGAACAGCTTCACAACTGTAAACCCACTGCAATTAATGTTAGGATTGGCATATGCCTGCTGTTGTAATTCCTCTCCTCCTCCTCCTCCTCCTCCAGATTTTACCACCTTGTGTGACCCTACTGGGAATACGAGACTCCTGATGGCTTCGCTCACAAGGATCAGAGGAACATGCAGGCCCACTCACCACAGCAAGGTGATGATCCAGCGAGTGAGTGAATAGGGGCTATTACCTTTTGAATCTTGGATGTAGGAATTTGCAGCAGTGTTTGAAGTGCTACCTATGGAAATATATCATCTATCTTTTTGAAAGGGAAAACATTGCACAAGAGTGGAATTTATTTTACCCCAAACAATCAATTTCTTTGCCAGAAAAAAACAAAAGAGAGAAACGTTGTTTTCTTTGAAATGTTTCTGGGTTTTTCCAGGCCTTCACATCTCAAAGTATGTGGGCAATGCCAACCGAGCTGTTCTATGCATTCAATTGCTCTTCTAAGGTCACATTGTTAAATGTAGTCCATTGATCCCATTTGTAACATATGCACTGTTATTTTTTTTTAAAAGAGGAAGCTGCACCAGCATAGTCTATTGCTGAGGGAGAAAAGGAATCCAGATTCTTCAGTACTGCTGTAACTGGTAGTATTATAAGTGCTGGGTTTATGGTTGTTTGGCTGTTAAGGGGATAGAAAATAAGGGTCCCTGGATTCAGAAAATCTAAGTACCGGTAACTACAATCTCCTCTTCTTGGACAAGGTTTTTGAGTGGGTGGCCACAGACCAGACCCAGGCACTTTTTGAGGAAATTGATTTTCTAGATCCATTTCCATCAGGGTTAGGCCCAGTTTTGCCACAGAAATTGTTTTGGTCATCCTGTATGATTACCTTTGCTGGGAGAAAGACAGGGGTAATGTTCCCTGTTAACAGTCTGCAACAGGTTTCAATACCATCAGCCATGGTATACGTCTGGAGCAGCTATCGGAGTTAGGAGTGGGTGGCCCCACTTTGCAGTGGTTCCACTCCTACTTGGATGGTTGTTTCCAGAGAGTGATGCTTGGGGGGGGGGTGCTCTTTGGCCCTGTGGAACCATCAATGTGGAGTTCTTTGAGGTTCAGTTTTATCCTCTATGCTGTTTAACATCTACATGAAACAGCTCAATGGGGTTATCTGGAGTTTTGGAGTGTGCTGTCAGCAATATGCCCGTGACACACATCTCTACTTCTCTTTTACATCTGCAGGTGTGGCAGTGGATGTGAGCCAAAACACTGAAACTGAAACCAGATAAGACTGAGGTACTGTCAGTGGGCGTTTCTGTAGACTGGATGGAGTGGAGGTTGCCAGCTCTTTATGGGGTTACACTCCCACTGAAGGAGTGGGTATACATTTTGGGGTACTTCTGGATCCTTTGCTGTCACTTGAGGCTCGGGTGGTCTCAGTGGCGTGGAGTACCTTCATCATCTTTGGCTGGTGGCCCAGATGCGCCCCTGTCTGGACAGGGATAACCTAACTCCTGTTATCTATGCTCTGGTAACCTCTAGGTTAGATTATTGCAATATTGTTATTTGTAGGGCTGCCTCTGAAGATGGTTTGGAAACTTCAGCTGATGAAGAATTTGGTGGCAAGGTTGCTCAACAGGGCAAGACCGCTTTAGCATATTATACCGATCCTGGACTGCACCAGCTACCAATTAGTGCCTGGGCCCAATTCAAGTGCTGGTTTTGACCTATGAAGACTTAAATAGGCTCAGGACTGCAATACCTCAAGGACCGCCTCTCCCCATATGAACTGACCTGGGCCCTGCAGTCATCATTTGAGGCCCTTCTTTGTTTTCTTTCTCCATAAGCTGTTTGGAAGATGGCAACATGAGAACAGGCCTTTTCTGTGGCCACTCTGTGTTTGTGGAATGCTCTTCCCAGGGAGGCTTGCCTGGCACCTTCATTACACCATTACATATTTTGAGGCGCCAGGTTTCTCTTCAATCAGAGAATGTTGTCTGGCTGATCAACAATCTATTTTTTAAAAACAAAAAACAAAAAAACCCCAACACTATTGGTTTGTTTTTGTTTGATAATGTATTTTGTATTCTCATTTTGTATTTTACTGTTGTGAACTTTTCTGGGGTCTTTGGCCAGCTGAAGGGTAGCATACAAATTTAATAAATAATAGTAATGAAATTAAGAAGGCCTATTATCTCGTAAGGAAAAAAAGTTGGGGAAAATGATGCAATCCCCCCTAACTGACATTTCTCTTAGATTTTTTAGAGTAATTTTTTGTAGGTTTGCAAGATTCTCCTCACCCTCCACAAAGCATGTGAAGTGGGGAACTTTCTGTACTCACTCTTCATTTTATAGAACCCTGGAAATCAGGATTCTGCATCATCCGCCGAGTCAGAGTGCAAGAAGCATTCCCACTTCAGCCCACCAACTAGTGGAGGAGCAAGCATATTCATCTTCCCCGCTTTCTCCTGCATGTAAACCCTCAATATAAATTCTTCAAGAGGGCTTCTGAGGAGCTCGGATTCTAACGACTACTGTAATAACTACCGTATCACTATCAAGGCTTGGCTGACAATGCTCAGCCTTCCCTACTTCATCCTGCTAATGTCCAGCCGCTCTTCCTTTAACCTACACTCTGTGCAACTCGAAAACGAAGTATTCAGCTTTGAACAAATGTGAATATTAACGTACATTCCCCTTTCCCTTTGTTATAGTCAAGTTTCTGGCATTTTGCTTTGTAGTTAAAAGCAACAATAAAATACCTTGTGAGAATAATCGAAAGTAGCATTGTGCCCTAAAAGCCGCTGACTGTACTAACGAACTTCCAGTGGTGGGTTGCACAGTATTTTTTTATAAGAATCTCCTGGTTTTTGCTGGAGAGGAGTTCTGCGAAGAAGCAACTTCGCGGGAGAGATGCGGCTTTTTTCATGGGTGTCGCGTGCATTTACCAGGGACAAATCCTTGAGGATTTTCAGCCTGCACCACGTGGAAAAGACATTGCTGATTCAACAAGGAGAAAGGCGTCCAGTACGTACTTCCTTAACTCGGCTGAGTGCGAAATAGACAACCTACCGCCAGAGGCCGCTGTGACTTCCCGCCGCATGCTGCTCCTCCGAGACACTCCGTTTCTCGCGATACGCGCGGGGAAGCAGCATTATAGATCTCGCGCGAGCCCGGTTCTCGTATAATCTCGCGTGGCGTCGAGCTTCCGGCCTCTTTTTCTCCCGGCGCGGCACTATGGCGGTTGGCAAGAACAAGCGCCTCACCAAAGGAGGCAAGAAAGGCGCCAAGAAGAAAGTGTAAGTCAGGCCGGGGCAGAAGCTTCGGGGTAGCGGGAGGGCGGCCGAGGAGGAGCCGCGGCCCGCAAACGTCGGATGCCTCCGATGTTGGTCGGATTGAGGAGAGCGGTTGGTGGGTGTAGGGAAGGCGCTGCTGACATGGCGGGCGGGGGAGCTCGCGGGAATCGTTCTAGAACGGGCACGTGCGAGTTTCCCAGGGACAGGGCTGCAAATCTGGAGCCCAGATTATAGGGGGCCTGAGTTTGGGGGGGCGCCGTCCGGCCTTTCCCTCCATTGCAGGGCTTACGGGGCTTGAAATTTGCCGACTCCTACAGTGGCTTCTGCAGTGGCCTTTTCGTACAGCTGCCCTTCTCGGAGAGAGGGGCAGGGAGGCTATTCAGGCTGCTGAAGAAAGGTGGAAAATCTAAGTGTCTTTCCCTTCTAGGCCTAGTAATTGTCGGGCCCCCACTATAAGCAGAGCTTTGAAATAAAATGGGGAGTTTCAAAGAACCATCATGGGGCGTCTATCACGAACTGGCGATCATTTTGCCTGGTGGCTCCAAAGCTCAGGTAGTGTAGTTCGGGGATGTAAAGTGGCAGTTGACTAATGCTGCTAGCCTCAGCCAATTATTACTTGGCAGTAAACCCGACTGAATTGAGCTTACTTTCAGGTAGACACGGTTAGGACTGTGCTGTAAATCCCGCACAGTTTACGCCTTTCTTGATATAACTCAGAAGGGTGAAAAGCAAAGTTGTTTTTGGCATCGGGACTTGCTTTCAGGCCCAGTACATGCAGTGTAGATGGGTGGAAACTGCATAAAACATGTAGCTTTGCTGGGATATCAAGGGAGTCACATGCAGAAGGCCCAGGCTTGGTTGTGAGAATTTCCAGGTAGGGCTGGTGAAGACTTCCCTGAAACCCTAGAGAGCTGTTGCCGAGTATAGATAATGCTAGATGGACCCAGAAATCTTTATTCTGTATAAGGCATCTATCTTCCTGTATTCCAAATGTTTCTGGAATTATAGGAAGTTGCAGGTCTGACAAAGCTTTTCTCTTTTCCTGGAAATCAGGGTTGATCCCTTTTCAAAGAAGGACTGGTATGATGTCAAGGCCCCAGCAATGTTCAATATTCGAAACATTGGGAAGACATTGGTCACCAGGACTCAGGGAACAAGTAAGTTACCTAGATAGAAAACTGCTACATAATAAAAAAAAGATTTACAGTATTCTAAGGCTTGCTAGGTAAAAATATGCAGAGCTGATAGGTGCTGCTACTTATTTATAAACTAATTGTTGTATGTGCCATGTTTCAACTCTAAAAGCAAGGCCTCAAACCTAATTTTAAATGCAGAGATGCTGAATTCTTATCTGCCTTGGGAGTTTTGTGAAATGCAAAGCAAAAGAATTCAAAACTGCTTGAAAGTGTCTATGGGGCAGTTTGTTTGGAAAGCTTGTGCTCCTGTGCATATTCCCTGGAGGAAATAAATTGGCAAAACACTTTTGTTTCTAGCTATTACATTAACAGTTTATTATGAGTCTGCATGAAAGAAACATTAACATTTCGTGTTTTTAGAAATTGCCTCAGATGGACTTAAGGGCCGAGTATTTGAAGTAAGTCTTGCTGACCTGCAGAATGACGAAGTTGCCTTCCGTAAATTCAAACTGATTACAGAAGATGTGCAAGGGAAAAACTGTCTGACAAACTTTCATGGAATGGACCTCACACGTGACAAAATGTGTTCGATGGTCAAAAAATGGCAGGTTAGTAATATTTGCATGTAATTGTGCTAATCTGTAAATGCTGCAATTCATTGCTGTTGCAGGGTGGTGGAAATCTTAGGTAATGGATAATTTGACAGCATACCCACAGTGCCAAATTCATGATTAGAAATTTTATAATCATGAAATATTGCTAGGTAACTGGGCAACATTCGAAATTTGCCAGGCACATCTTTCACCTGGCTATTGGCCTCTTGCAATCAAGTGAAGGTGCCAAGGCACCAGGCTGGCGCCTGATGTTTCCACCATCTGGAGGTGCATGCCTAGGGATCCATGGATCTTGACTGTTTTCACACACTAGCAATACATCCTGTAGAATTCTATCAGTTATATTTTATCTGCACAATCGGAATGAATTTGAAGAACCAAGTTGTTTTGAAAAATGCGACTTTTGAGCTGTGGATCAAAAATGAAAACCAGGCATTCCATTTCTAACACGGTAACTGGGTGTTTGTGTGTGGGGGGGTGTTGGTTTGTAGTTATGGCTGCTTGGATGACTGTGTCATCCTTCCTTTGTTGCACTGAGCATTGAGCACCTGGTCTTTTTGCTTGGTCCAAGTTTTATAGTAGACACTTTGACTCAAGTACATTATTTTGGTATATTGAACAACTGTTAATTTTTTCCAGACAATGATTGAAGCCCATGTGGATGTGAAAACTACAGATGGATATCTTCTGCGCCTTTTCTGTGTTGGCTTCACCAAGAAGCGAACTAACCAGATTCGCAAGACTTCCTATGCCCAACACCAGCAAGTCCGCCAAATCCGCAAGAAGATGGTGGAAATCATGACACGAGAAGTGCAGACAAATGACCTGAAAGAAGTCGTCAATAAACTGTAGGTTAAAATTTGTGTCCCATATTTAGGAAGGCAGTTTTTATTCCATCTAGCTTTAATTTTCATAGCAGTGTATATAAATATTCCAGCAGATTTTAGCTGTTCCAGGCCAACCGATAACTTTCATTTGCATACTACACAGTCCTGAATGTTAGCTTCAGTTTATGGTGGGAGAGTTGCTCTGTCAGCCCCCCTGTGTTACAAAAACAATATTCTTAGGACTCATTTGTTGTATCTTAATATTTGTTTTATCCAAATTTTATCCAAAATTATCCAAATTTTAGGCAAATATATTGATTTGTTTTTAATTGTTTGCTAGTCACGTGTAGCAATCTCATCATGTGTTTGTCATGGGGTGTCTGTGAGACAGGCACCATAAAATTCCTAACTAGATTTACCCTGTTGTGGAGGTATGTTACAGTGTGACTTTGCTCCCTGAGATCTTTTTGACAAATCATGGAGCATAATGCTGCCAATGTACCAGTCAGGATGGCTATGCACTGTCTCCATAATCAGAGGCAGTATGGCTTCTTCAGAGTGGGAGAGTGCTACTTTGCTCATGTCCTGCTTATTGGTTTCCCATAATCATTTGGTTGGCTACTGTGGGCATTTGGTCTGTAAGTTTTTGGCTCAAATGTGGAGTCACAGGTTCAGTTACAATCTTTTCTTTATCATTGTGGTGTACAGTCAGTGGAGAAGGACTGTCATCTCCATTCAGGCTCCAGCAATAATGGCTGCTTTCTGGGATATGTAATAGGTCAGTGATGGCTAACCTTGACACTCCAGATGTTTTGGGACTACAACTCCCATCATCCCTGACCACTGATCCTGTTAGCTAGGGATGATGGGAGTTGTAGTTCCAAAACATCTGGGGTGTCAAGGTTAGCCATCACTGTAATAGGTAGACACCAAAAGCAATGGTACTACTTTTGGGGGGGTTTCAATACTGTGATTCTTAATTTGAACATAGCAAGTCAAACTTTTTTTCTTGTCATTCTAGGATCCCAGACAGCATTGGGAAAGACATAGAAAAAGCGTGTCAGTCCATCTATCCCCTTCATGATGTCTATGTTCGTAAAGTCAAGATGCTTAAGAAGCCCAAGTTTGAATGTAAGCATTTTGGTATCTTATCAAAAGAATATTTTTTTGCTATACTGTATTGATTTGTTGGGAATGAATGATGAGAATTTGTTTCGGTCCCAGATGAAACAGTGATTACTATTTTCAAATTCTGACATTCCCATAAATCATAAAAGGTTAAGTCTTGATTGTTTTCAAAAAGTGTATTGAGCAGCCATTCAATTTAATTTTAAACATGGCTTCATTCTTAAGAAACACTTAGTTAACTTTAAATGTAGAATCTTAGCATAAAATTGTCTCTGTGTTAATTCAAACTGTTGCATTATTATTTGTAGTGGGCAAGCTGATGGAGCTGCATGGTGAAGGTGGTGGTGCTGGAAAGCCATCAGGTGATGAGACTGGTGCCAAGGTAGAGCGAGCTGATGGGTATGAGCCCCCTGTGCAAGAGTCTGTCTAAAATCAGATACAAAAATAAAAAAAGATTTAATATAAATGGCATGGTTATGGACTTTGTGTCTTTTTATTTTTTATAAACACAATTGGCCATTATACTTCAAGGTATAGAAAATGGAGTGCAGATATTAAAGTGGTTTGTAGGCAGGAGTTGAACAAAGTGAATATCTGGTTGAATAAGATAATTAAAGCCACTTGAAGAAAAATGCTTGTACATAGCTATTCAGTGTTTGCTTCTCTATCTAGAAAGCATATTGTTAATTAATACTTGAGACATTGAAGATTATAAGGCAGTAAGTTGGGTTGTAGTTCCCATTGAAATTAGTTTAGTCTGGATCAACTAAACTAGTTGGTAAGAAAATATGGACGTTAAGTTGAATTGTGAACTGCCAATCAACTGCTGATATAAAGGGTTGCAGTGTATGTTAAGAACCAGTGTGCAATTTCTACTTACTATTTGATGTATTTGAAATTCCTACCCTACACCTTGGGCAAATAGTCTGCGAATCGAGCAACTTTCAGCAAAATAAACTTTCAGAAATTATTATTAGTATTGTTAATACCCCACTCATCTGACTCACTCATCATAGAAAAGGTCAACAACTTTGGTCAGCCCCCACGGCCCTTCACTTCATCAAATCTGGCCCTCTTTGAAAAAGGTTTGGACACCACTGGTATACATAAACCCACTCTTAATACTATGACACTTGAGACCGAGCCCACTGAAATAGCTTTAATCACCACTACCTTTATCTAAGGCTGCATCCTGCATATATTTACTCAGAAACAATTTTTGAATTCAAATTTTATTTTTGAATATATGCAAGAGATTATGCATAACAAGTATCTTGAAATTTACAGAAGAAGAAACTGGTTGGAAAATGTTGGTATTGTTTAGTAGACACATTATTGTGAGGACAGAGTGGGTATTTGGACAACATAAAATAGAAGTAAAAGATAATCCATATTTGCTTGCTTGGTAATCTTGTTAAGTGTAAGATTGTGTCTCATGGATTCCATAGAGTTCTCAAAATGGCCATGCCTAGCTTGTTTCTGGGTTTGGAAAACACAGTAAATCTTGTTGGTTTTTACGGAGCAAGCAGTAAACTTTCAACTTTGTAAATAATGCCTTCATCCTAGCAGCTTCTGGACCACATTAGCTGAACTTACGATTACTTGTGCCTGGATAGCTCAGTTGGCTAGAGCTTGGTGCTGGTAAGATCCCCGTATGGGACAGGTTTGATCCCCGTATGCAGGTTTGATCCCCGTATGGGACAGTTGCATATTCCGGCATTACAGGGGGTTGGACTAGATGATCCTCATGGACCCTTGCAGCTCTACAAATCTATGAAACCAAACTTCCCATGATGCTCACCGGGTCCAGTCAGTTGCTTCACTTTACACAGTTTCAGTCAAACAGAGAAGTTTATTGGTTAAACAAACATGGGGTACCATAAAGTGGAGGGGGGCTACACTGAATGTCCAGAGGTAAAGTGGCTTTTGTATACAGATTTTGTAAGTTTAAAAATCCCTGCAGGTTTAAAATAAATTCTTCTACTTTAACAGTCCCTGGTTTACATTTATGATTGCATATATATTTTAGACTAATCTGCCCTATCCTGCTTTCCCAAGGAATGGTATGCAGTGGAGTTTAGATCATTATCTAAAATACTTCATAGTCCCATTCTGGAAAGTGATGTCAACTAGTCATGCATTTAATTTTTAATGAGTATTTTTCAAGTTTCGATCATTAAAGCTGTATTATGACCCTCTTAGATGGCACTGTTGGGATGAGATTGTTGCATTTGGCAATCTTGGTATGCAGAACAATGAGAATAAAAGAACGCTCAGCCAGTTGCCTATTTAAATTAATGAGATGCTAATAGATATAATACCCATTTAGGAAAAGGCAATTAATGCATTTTCATTAAAGAGGCCAAAAAAGTCAGCAATTCCCAACTGCCTTAATACTAAATCTCTATTTGTTGGCAATATTTCTTTGAAATCATTAGAAAAGCAGGCATTTTCAACAGTAAACATTGCCCTGAATCTGGAATTGATTTGGAGTGGGCACTTCAAGTGACCTTCAGTAACTTACTCTAGTAACTGCACAGGATACAGCTTTGATAGAATGAGAATCTGCTAGTGGCTGTTATAAGACTGCCAGGGTTATATGGTGAAAAAGGTGGCTTTTTGCATAGGACATATACTGGTATGCTAAAGTATGAAAGCATCTAGAATCCAGATGGGCGGGGTATAAATAAAAAAATTATTGTTACTGTTATTATAGAATCCCTAATAGCTGGATGAAAAGGCTGGTACAGTGGTACCTCGGTTTATGAACTTAATCCGTTCCGGAAGTCCATTCTTAAACCAAAACCGTTTTTAAACTGAGGTGCGCTTTCCCTAATGAGGCCTCCTGCCGCCGGTGCCCTTCCACTGTTCGGATTCCGTTCTTGGACCGAGGTAAAGTTTGCAAACCGGGACACTACTTCCGCTTTTGCAGAGTTCATAAACAGGCCTGTTCTTAAACCAAGGTACCACTGTATTGTCTTTGTTCTAGCAAAGCCCCATATACTATTTTAGGTGGGAATTCATATGGTAGTCTATACATTTTGCACTGAAAGCAAGTTGGGTGAGTATGTATAACTCATATATGAAAAGGCACAGGAGAAGCTTGTTCTTATAAAGATTAGATAACCAGAATTTTCTTTAAGCAAACCTTTTAGGTAGCATACAAATTTTTTTCCATGAGATGGAAAGTGGTCAATCGTGACATACTAGGTACAATTTAACAATCTTGCCTACCTTACCTTTCCTAGTACAGTGCTAAGCCTAAAGTCACTTCTCTAACAGAATGAACAGTTCTTCAGCTTACTGCCTTATTCAAGGAAAGGGGAAAAAATTTATGGCAATCTGAATACAGTATGGGGTTTCTCCAGACCTGTTCAACAAGGTTTACTATCCTGGGTCCAGGATTATGTCATACAACTACCCAATTGGCTGGAAGAAAGTGAAGATAAAGACTATTTAGAACTCAACTTGTTATGAGCAAGATGTTATGAAAAAGTACAGTGGTACCTCGGCTTAAGTACGCTTCAGGTTAAGAACTCCGCTAAGAACAGAAATCGTGCTCTGGCGGCACAGCGGCAGCAGGAGGTCCCATTAGCTAAAGTGGTGCTTCAGGTTAAGTACGCTTCAGGTTAAGAACAGACTTCCGGAACGAATTAAGTACTTAACCCGAGGTACCACTGTAGTCAAAAGTTCTAGTCAGTCTCTGAAAAACATTGTTAAAATTCAAATGCCTAGTGCCTGCTCTGGATGCAATTGGAAGATTCCTTCTTTTGAAGATACAATTTTGGAGTGTCGGTGAACAGCCCAGGGAAAGACTGTTAGGATGGTTGAATTGACTTAAATCTTTATGTAATTGCTTTTGCAGTTTCATGGGTTCTTGATCAGTTTAGATTCAGTCTAGTTGCCCGTGGCGTAAACAGATTTTTAATGCATATGCATAAAGTGCTGTTTCCTACACTAAGGTGTATGTGTGTAATGAAAATTATTCAGCACAGACCTGCATTACAGATGTAGGATAAGTATAATACAACTACCGAATTGCTATTTTTCCTTTATCATCTTAACAAGATTCATCTTAGAACTCTGAAAAAGGCAGGCACGAACAAACCAGCATGCAGCTTAGATGAAAGTTACACACTTTTTAGAGACACGCAGGAAGACAAAATCCATGGGCAGCAATACAGATTTTTAACAAAAATATGGTATGTCTAACTTGTTATAAAGAAGCGGTCATATAGAGTGGTATCCAACTAAGCCATAGCGTAGACTCAATGAAGTAAGTCATTGATTTCTGCAGATGTGCTATGAGTATGTCTTAGTTGGATGTCACCTATAGCATTCAGGCATATTTTCACATGAAACATTATTTCGAACACAAAAGTACTCAGTTCAAGAAAATGTGGTGAAAAGATGACAAGGGAAGTCGGCAAAAGGTTTAAAAAATTGAATACAATATGAAAGAATGAAGGGTATAAAGCACCAGGTTGAATTGAAGGCAGCATTCTGAATAGGAGAACCTTTTATACTGTAATTACTAGATAATGAGCCACTTGTCTGCATAATTTAGTGGTGGAGCATGTGCCCTGCACACATACTGTTTTGGATTCAGTCCTTTATATGACCAGTTAAAGATCAGATAGCAACCAAGAAACACTACTACTAGAACCCATGTAGAGCCACTGGCAGTCAGAGTAAATAGTACTAGGCGAAATAGAACAATGGTATGGGTTGGTATAAGAACCTTCATCTGCTCATATAACTGAGTAACCACCTAAACCAGCGTTTCCTCAAACTTGGGTTTCCAGCTGTTGTTGGACTACAGCTCCCATCATCCCTAGCTAGCAGGACCAGTGGTGAGGTCCAAAAACAGCTGGAAACCCAAGTTTGAGAAATACTGTTCTAGAATCGTGATTCATGCTATTTTAATCCTTTAACACCAAGTGATGGAGTAAGCAATAAGTAGTTTAACATGGTTTCTGAAACAAAAAACCCAACCCACCAAACCCTGTACCTTAGAGTGATCAGACTGTACATCAGGGCTAATGTTTTCACACAGTGGCTATTTAGTGTTTGCTGATTTAAGTATAGTACGGCATTGGAAAGGAAGAATGCAGCTCGAATATTTAGCTGCATTTGCTAAAATGCAAGTTGCCAGCAGTCAAGTATTGTACCAAATTCCATTTCTTGGAAGAATGAGTGAGCAAGACTTCTAAATAAGTGTAAACGTGAAACAAAATATTGTATAGTCTACAAAATATTGTATATTCTAGTATACCTTTATAAAAATAGTGCAAAAATGCATTTGATAGTCAAAGAGTAGATCATATGATCATAGAGGGCAACCTTTGCTGCCTGCAGTAATGTGCTTTTGTGCTAGTAAGGTATTTGCTTGTATAGGCTTCTGTAGGCAGATGGTCCAAAACTGAGTTTTATCTTCAGGAGGGATGTATAATCTGGACAAAGTTTTTGGGGAATATTCCAGTTTTGCCATGTAGCTCTCCAGTCATCCATTCTTCATCTACAGACTCCAGTTCAGTTAGGATATCACCAACCTGATGGAATAGTTAAAGTAAATATAAATCTGGAAGGGTGTCATTTTTTCAGTATTGTCAGGTTCCCATAGATGGTCTTCTAGTGGCATTCTGCTTAAGTTCTATATTCGCTTGCCATTCCTTTAGGTTGGATGAAATGAATCTTACTGCACAAAATAAAGACTTTCATTGACTAGCCAAATTGCAAGTCAGGGGTCCCTTTACCTTTACCGTATGTTCTTTCTCAGCTGAGAGGTAGCTGATTGTGGCACCAATTTCAACAGCACCTCACTTTATCTTCAGTTGTATTCGGCATACTATAGGAACTGCCTTGACCATCAGTATATCTAGCTTAGCGTTGTGTACATTGATTAGCTGAGGTGCTCTAGGGTTTCAAACGAGTCTTTCCCCAACCCTAATAAGATATGCTAGGGACTAAATCCGAGGCTTCCTGTGCATGCACACTTAACTTTATGTCCCTTACCCAACTGGCCACTGGATCAGTTTAGGGAGGTCCAAACATTTAAGCAATAAAAACAAGTATATGACCTCATATTTTAGGAGCTGTAGCTTAGTGGTTGAAAAGACCCTAGGTTCAATCCCTGGGGTCAAGATGGGGACGGGAAAGACTGAAACCTTAGAGAGCAGCTTTCAGCTATGGTTGTCAATACTAAGCTAGATAGACCAATATTCTGACTCAGTCTTAAGTCAGCTCCCTGGCTCAGATGTAACAATAATACTTCAGAAGTAGCTCTATCAAGTGGAGAATTGTTCTGGATATACCTGTACTTATTCAACTTATCGACTGAAAAAGAGATGCAGATCAGTATTTTTAAGAGTTACACAGTACCACCTCTAGCACTGCAGTATGGCAAACAAAATGGATGGGTTTAAAAAGATACCTTGAAGGAGAGTTCATCTACGTTCTCAGCATGGAAGTCATATAAAGCCTTGGCTTTTTGTTTCTTAGTACCTGGAGGTTGTGATGACTGTGTTCCTCCTGTAAAACAGAATGATAGTATTATTCTTTCATCCCAGAGATGGCAATTGTACTATACTGTTTCCCATTAGCTACCATATTTCTTACTTTCGTCTAAAATTTGATTGAGTGGAAAGGGAGAGGAGAGCAGGATGCGTATTGTATATCTAAGAAAAAAGTCTGTTCCCCATATTTTTTCCAAGCAAAAACACAAGTACGAGTGGAAGTTTTGGAAACTGTTCAGGGTTTCTAAAAGCACGGAGTTAGTTGAAGTCAAGTTGAGGCATTGTGTGAGGTTAGGAACCACTCTTTCTCTATTGCCCCCTAGCTGAAGAGACGTGAGCATGATAGTACCCAAAACATTGAGATAATGCCAAACCTGTGGCCTATGTCAGTGCTATTGCGCCAGTAACTGGCACTGTCCCAAGACACTCAAACAGCAGGTTTATGGGATTTTATAAACACAACAGGTTGGGACTGTGCTGCTTGTATCCCACAGGATGCTGCAGCTTTAGGATCTGGGTACCAAAAATACCATAAAATTTATTACAGTTGTACATCACCAAGGTACACTCTTCATCTCTGTCAATTTAGAGAGTCACTTTCTCTGTCTAAACAAATGTTTTCCCTTAAGAGTGCATTGCTTCCCCCCCCCTTTTTTTTGGCGATACTAAGCCCTGTGTGTGAGAGTGATGATTTATTTAGAAATGTAACCAAGCCTCTCCCAGGGATGGACTAATTGTTAGATCCATGGCAGAATGTGTCATGCTTCAAGGACCAATTGAGGCTGTCTGCCCGTCTAATCGCTACCATAATAAGCTTATCTGCACACTCACTGCAACGAAGCGCATTTGACTGTTGGGAAACTGCCTTCAATTTTGAAGGAGCTACCTAAGGTGTGGCATCTGCATAGAGATCTAGAACAGCACGAAGTGTGGCAGTATTTATTTATAAATTAATTCAAAGGGATTTCATCTGCCCTGGAAGCATTGGAGCTTCCACATCAAAACTTTCAAGGGCAGCATCTTGCTGAAGAAAGCTTATTGGCAGCAAACTACATCATGTAGAATGGGAGTTTCCTGATCTAGTTTGTGTAAACTTCTAAGATTTTTAGAAATGTACAAAGCGGATTCAAACATGAAGGGTTTATAGTTCTTTTAGGCCTCTGACGTCTTAGCGGGTACATGGGAAGGGGCTTCAGGACATGGGTAATTTGCATGGTCTACTAAGATAGATGGACACATGGCAGGTTGCAGAGAGATGTTTCCTGAAATGCCAATTTTCCATTCCATTCGGCACTGTACCTGAGCAAACATGAACAAACACTGCAGGGAAAATTCCTTCCTTTCCATTCAGTCTCCCTCTGTACCACTCTGAGTCCAAGTGTTCCAATAGCAAGATGCGATCTCCCCTTTTAAAAGACAAGTCTTCCTGCGTTTCCGCTGTAAAATCATGGAGAGCATCACACCACTGTCCGGCATGTCCTTCCGGCTGCAAAAATGGAAGAGAGTGCATATGCGAGAACTTTTCTGCTACTGTACGGAAAGCAACCCAGCCCCCATTACTTATGTACATAATATTTAATAGGCTTAAAGCAGATTACTGGTGAGAAAAGCTTTATATCAATCCTGGCCTGTGAAGCACAAAGAAAAGATAGCATATCTTTCGGCTCAGTTTAAGTAGCTTATTTCCCTGTGCGCTCCTTATACTAAAAGGCAGAAGGTAATGTGGCATTCTGAGTACACACATCTTATTTCATTGACTTACATGGAGAAAGCGGAAGCCCAATGAGTACAAAAATATAACTGTTTTCCAACCCAGACCCCTGGGCACGCAACAGCAAGAGGGAACTGCGTGAAATGAATGGGTTTCCTGCAAGTCTTTTCTCCTCTTGCTTGCTGTAAGGGTTTCGTAGTGCTCCTCACGTGTAATGACAGCAAACTCAGGATCTGTATATTTACAGCAGTTTATTATACAGATATGTACAAATCAGAGCTCAAGTTTCCATGACCGTCTTAGTCACTCTCAGATCCTGGAAGTGGCGCTTTTCGGGAGCGCCCCCAACAGAAGAACTTGGGGACCCCTAGTCTCCTCCTCTGCTCCTTCCGTTTCTTCTCCCTACGTAATTGGGGCGACGGGGCCACCATTTCCCCCTCTGTCCCTGAACCACTAAGTTGGTGTCCGGACCTGCCAGCATCCGGCAGCCCTTCCACCGCTGAGCTCTGTTCATGTGCTCCCACAGGAAGACTCCAAGCTCCTGAAGCGGTGCTCGCTGCTCTCAGCATCAAGGGTATTCTCCACCTTTCCTGGCTCTTCGCTGACCCCTGGTGTTCCCCTGACATCGCTTTCTTCTCTGACCCCATTTTTCCTTTTATGATCGCATCTGAAGATGTTGGCCATATTTGAGAATGTATCACTGCAGGTTTTTAATCCTAAACATATATGCCAGAAGAAAGAGCTGTTGAATTTGGTGTGCTTTACTTATAATGAGCATGTTTAGGATTAATCTATGAAGAAGTGCCCAGGAATAATAATGCTTTCTATTTTGCAAAATATGATGAGGTTTCCCCACCCCATAAAAATAACATTTTGTTCATTTGATAAAATTAATGGTTTTGTTGATTTAAAAGCCAAGCTCTGAGTTCTTTTCATTTTATATTAATTATCCAGTGCTTCTGTGCAGCTATAAATTTTCAGTTGTCACCAAAGAGACACTGCTTTTTACTCATCTCTACAAGCACACCTAGGGCATCTTTAAGCAACTCAAGGAATTGTTGGAGGGACAAAAGTGTTTTAAAATAAACCAGAAAAAAATGTTTGGGTTTTTCTTGCCAATTGCAAATCTGTTATTTCCTTGAAATTTGTATAATTTAAAACTTTCTAAGCAATTGGACTGAATCAGGAGTTATGGGGGGGGTGAGTGGGTTTCCCTATGTCTCTCATCTATTTTCACAACGCTTCAAGCCCCATTTCACCACCTCCATTCCACATCTGTACTAGGGCATTTTATCTCCCTTCCACTTTCAGCGACCCTACCCTCTGCTTCTGTTCAGGGTGTGAAAACTGGATTCCATCCACGTCAATTAAAGGTATACCTACTGGCATATTTACCGAACATATATGCGTGAAACAATGTTAAATGGATTACCTGTGACACAGACACAGAATTCTTATTCAGTGATGTTCCACCATCTACATAAGAGGATGATAAAGGGAATTATTATTTATCACTTGTAAATCACCTAAACTCTTCTAAGCCCTATACAGAGTTTAAGAGTCAAGGCAGTACCTGCTTCCAAGATTTGCATCAGTTTATGTTCCACTGGCTGAGTCAGGATGGGGGAGTTATGCCCTGGCTCAACTAAGAAAGCCCAAGCTCTGTGAATCCAGCATCTCTCATCTCGATGAACTTTGGGTTTGGACTGTAATGTTACTCACAATTGCTTTCTGTATTACCTGGTCCAGGGAGATCTTCAATAATTTCTACGAAGTTCAAGGGGAAAATTCCAGATGTGCCTCTCAGCTCTCCTCTAGCCCATTCTTCATTGACATATTCCTTCAAAGTAATAATTTCACCTTCCGAAAAACTTAATTCGTCTTTCTGATCTCCGATGTACTCAAATCGAGCTATACACCTAGGGCCTCTAAAATAACAAAGATAACAAAACAAAGCTGAAAGAAACAGCAGTAATAGCCTTTCCCCCCCTGAACTCTTGCTCCAAACCATCAACCACATTGAGAATGGAGCAACAGCTTTATTCTAAATGTGCCGCCTTCATGACATGTATGGACTGAGTGCTGACTTGAAAAAACAGCCTGCCTCTTTCCATTGATGTTAAGCCGATTCCAGGGAATCTCTACCCATATCTGACACAAACAGGTGCTATGTTATTGTAGGTACAGCTGTCAAGCAATGCAGTAACTCAAACTAGTCTTCGGTGAGGCCAGGTTGTAAAGATGGCCGTAATGCTCAGACCTGAGCAGCTGGTTTATACAATGCAAATTCTCACTCTGGGATCATGGGTGCAGGTGGGTGGCTGCATAGAAATCCATTTATGTAAACTGGGTAGTGCACAGACATTGCCAGCAGGCAACTACCTCAATACAGAGCTCAACTTAACACTTAACATTTCTGCATGTGATTGCAAACCAACCTACATGATCTCAATGTGTGTGGAAAGGTGAGATTTACAATGTGGCCTCAAACAAAGAGAACACTTCATATTACGTCCAGTTATTTGGCTCAGAACAGGAAGTGCAGATGTGCTGGAAATCAACGTTGCTTCTGCAATTCGCAGCTGGCAAAGCAAGTACTATGAGCAGAGGGACAACCCATTACTTCGGGTCATAACTAGGCTGGAAAAATGAATTACTATTAATGCACCTGAGCCTGGGGAGTTCCAAGGAAGCGCTCCTGCCTTCATTCAAGCCAGCAGCCAGATAAGTGGGCAGGAAGGACTCATGGATTGGCTGGGAAGGACATGAATTCTTCTCTGGCTCATAAAACTTGAGGTGGGAAATAATTATTGGGCCATAATGTTTGATATTTTAAGTGACCGCTATAGCCCTGAGATATCTATTTCCAAGCCAGAAAATAAAAAAAGTTTCAGTGATATCTCTAGTTTGTATGCAGTTCACAGTCTCTGTTTTCATCACTGGCTGAACAAAAAAGGATATCTGCAAAGTGAAGGGGGAGGGGGGAGAGACTAGCAGCACAGTAAATTCAAAGTAAGGTATTGTTAAAGCCATGTTGGAGATGAGGGCAGATGACACTGAAATATTATTTTAGCAGCTGGTGGTTTATCTCAAGTTTGATAAATGGAAATAATTCAAATCACTTTATTGTCTGAAATATAAAGTAAAATGTCCAGCCTTTTTAAATATTTTTCCTACCATAGTGAAAATTCTAATAATAAATAAAAAGACAGATGTTCCCATTAACCTACTGAATGATTATTGTACACAATAAATAAATTTTCTGCAAACTACCAAAGAACAATAAATTACAACTTGAGAGTTAAAAATGAAAGACTTGTAAAAAGTAATCCTATAGTAGGCAGACACTCTACAACCGAGTGTAATCAATCCAGTACCTTAATTGCAATTTTAAAATGCTATGTAACAGTATTTCAAATGACAGATCCACTGTGTCACTGAATCTATGCAAATGTTTTGATTTAGCAGGGACCTCACAGATACATAAGAAATTTGCAATTGTTACCTTCCTCACATAACTCAGTCTTTAATGAGAATCTTGATCAAAATAGGTTACTGTTTTTTACCTTCAGACATTTTATTGCCTATCTTCCGCAAGTACAGGCTCTACATCTAGAACAAATTAACATCAATCCTGGGAAAAACACGTTTGAGGGATGATGCCATCTGCCAGTTCCTTTAATCATTGCAAATCAAACTAATGTTTATATTCTGCACACAAAAAGCGTCTTGTTCTTTACCTTATGTTGTAATTGATTTTGAATTAACAATACTGATTTTTTTAAAAAAGTAATTTGCAGGAATCAAGCAGCACAAAGTCAGGTGGAACATGTCCCACTGTATCATTTGTCTCACTAATCATACCTTCTGACACGATATGAGAGAGCCTGGAGTCCTGCTACATTATTTTGTAATGTCATGGCATTTTAAGGAACTTGTGTGCTGGTGCATGAAGTCTTAGAATCAGGTTGCAGGTTTTATAGAAACCCTAGTGTGAGTGGAAGGCATTTTTATTCATGTGGGTGTCTGATTCTTACTGCTATCTCCAGCTGTGGTCCCCTGTAAGACGATAGACATTATTCCATATAATTCCATGACCCAGAGGAATAGTGAGGGGGTTTTGGTCTGTGTGTGTGTGTGTGTGTGTGTAAGGAGCTGCAGCTGCTTTGTTGACAAAGCAGAACTCTGTTTGTGGTTCTCTAAACATTTACTGCATATTGCTGTGAAAACTTACACGATACTTGATGATGAAAGGTGCCCTTTTTTTCTGTTGCTTTCTCCTGGAATATCAACCTAGGAAGAAGACGTAGGAAAATGTAAGTGTCCAGCTTCAGAGGTTTGCTCTGCTTTGAAAACAGAATTCTTAAAATTATAGACTTGCTTGATAAAACTGCAGTTCCACCTGCAGCCTTCATGTGGCAATGCTCAATTAGACTGTTTTGGTCACTGATCAAAACCAAAGGGATATCTTGCAGTATCAGTCTCTGATTCAATATTCTGGAAGACACACCAGGTTCTATACTTTTTTTGTTCCCAATACCATACTTCAGTATCAACAGTCCTCTCTTGGCTGCACACACGACTGGCAGAAATCAGGACTGAGAGTAATTACATGCTGTTGCCTTTGGCTCCTTCTCTTAATTGATATTACAGTCTATTATCTGCTTGTTCGTGTCACAAAAGTCAGAATAATTATTCAGACATATCCATTCCAGGACTTTGATCCCCTAGATTTCACCATCTGCAAGCCAAAACAAATAAACATATGTCGCAAAGCCTACTACTTTATTCATACAAAAGCAGAATTTTAAGAAGACGGATGAAACAATCTATTATCCAGAGGCTCTCCCACTATGCATTTGGTTTTATACTCAAGGAGATACGCTATAAACAGTCATAGAAACCCTAGGGTGAGTGTTGTAAACTTTTACTGCAAAGCAATAACTGCTTCCAGAACCATTATTTCTTATTAGATGGCAGAATTGCAATCTCTTCTGCCACACATCAGGAAATCTATGTAAAATCTGTGTTCATTTCTGTTTCTGAATTCACCTGCCTAATAGAAATATTTTGGAATTACTAATCAATCTTCATATAAACAGTTTCAATCTAAATGGTTGGAAATGGAAAATAACATACATATTTAGACAAAGGAATTTTGGACTTTAATTGGCATCACAACAGTCCACGTCAAAATCTCAGGTGTGTTCACCCATTTACCTCAAAACCTGTGTTGGAAGCCTACATATTGTATGGAGATGGATTTATTAGCAGCTCTATGAGGTAAATATAATTATTTATGGCACTACCATTATTTAATATTTATAAATTTTATTTATTATTTATAAACAATTTCTATGCCACCTTTCAATACACTTTAAGACCAGCAGAGGGGTGTCTTCATGCCTCACTGGCAGGAGAGGCTCCTTTGGTGGTGATGTGGGATAGAGCTTTCTTTGTGGCAATGCTCTTTTGTGGAATGCATTTCCTTAACAGGTACGTCAAAGCACTGACATTGTCCTTTTGCTGCCAAGTGAAGGACGTACCCAATTATTCAGCAATATTTTTTTGGGGGGGGGTGTTAATGACTATTTTACTCCCCCCCCCCCAGTTTTTAAGCATTCCATGTTGGCAGTTTTTTTGAATTGTTTTTATTTGTTGGAGTTGTTGTGTTGTACTTCACCTGATATCGGTTACTGATGAGGGGAGGGCTAAAAACCTTTCAAATAAAATATACATAAGTACCCCCAGAGCAGTCCATGCAATGAACCATCAGATGTACCACAAGGTGTTCCAGATAAATGGCATGAGGCTACCAAAATGTCTTGCAGATGTCTTCGAAAGAGCAGAAGGAGTCTGTTGGCAGAATGCCCAGTCTGCAGGTAAAATGGTAAAGGTAAAGGACCCCTGGATGGTGAAGTCCAGTCAAAGGCGACTATGGGGTTGCGGCGCTCATCTCTCAGGCCGAGGGAGCTGGCGTTTGTCCAGACAGCTTTCTGGGTCATGTGGCCAGCATGACTAAACCGCTTCTGGCACGGAACACCGTGACGGAAACCAGAGCGCACGGAAATGCTGTTTATCTTCCCGCTGCAGTGGTACATATTTATCTACTTGCACTGGTGTGCTTTCAAACTGCTTGGTTGGCAGAAGTTGGGACAGAGCAATGGGAGCTCACTCCGTTGCAGGGATTTGAACTGCCAACCTTCCAATTGGCAAGCCCAAGAGACTCAGTGGTTTAGACCACAGCGCCACCTGCATCCCTATGCCCAGTCTGCATCACAAGGCACAACCCAGTCTTCCAACTTGTGAAGTGTCAAGTATTGTGATCTTAGCTATTTGATCTCATATAGGCTAGGCAAATGGCCTAGAACCACAGATGGATGCACATTCTAAGGCCTCCACAAAACTCCTGCTGGAATCCACTGAAGTGAATGGAGAAGCTCTGGGGCAAAAAGGTCTAAAGTGACTTAAATCTGTGTATTATGGCATAATGGGTTTGTGAGTTAAAGCCTAAATATATTGTGCTGTTTCGCTAAGCTTCTAAATGATGTATAGTATGAAGTTCTTATGTTTTAACCAGATGAATATTTTATTTATCTGCTGTACATGTATAGCAGGCATCCCAAGTTACCAAAAAAAGTAATTGTATGGAACAGGTGACCAACTCCTATTTCAAATTGAGTTAAATATGTTAAAAGTGAAAATATTCTGGAGAATGTGTAAACAGAAGAATTTCTGAAATACACTCCAAAGCTCCTGAATTCTAACAAGAGCATATGGCTAATCAATCCCAGTGTTCTCAGATGGGTTGAGCCAGGTTTTTTTCTGACTCACGTAGCTCCTTGGAGCATTTTGGTTATGGCCCTTGCTACTTACTAAAACCAAATGTTTCTAAGGCTGGAAATACAGAATCTCTGCAAAAGACATGCTGTGACTCCCCCCCCCCCCCCGTCCTGAGACTGATGTTAAATATTCCAGTTTAAAATCTATTATTCTCTGTTGGTTAGAGGTTGTGGTGCTGATAATGCCAAGGTTGCAGGTTCAATCCCCATATGGGACAGCTGCGTATTCCTACATTACAGGGGGCTGGACGAGCTGATCCTCAGGGTCCCTTCCAACTCTACAATAAAGGTAAAGGGACCCCTGACCATTAGGTCCAGTCGTGACCGACTCTGGGGTTGCGGCGCTCATCTCACATTATTGGCCGAGGGAGCCGGCGTATAGCTTCCAGGTCATGTGGCCAGCATGACAAAGCCACTTCTGGCAAACCAGAGTATGACTCTAAAAACATCCCGCCCGCCCCCAAAGTATTCCGCCCCTTCAGTAAACACATTTATGAACATTAGATAAAGCAGTCACTCTAGGCTCATAGTTTTGCAATTTATAGTTGTTTTCAGACCATCACAAGAGCAAATGATTGATAGATAAGACAGACAGACCCACAGATGGACAGACGGACCCTGCAAAACATTGTTGTAGACAAGGGCACACAGCTCGGTATACTTCCCCTACAGGAAGCAGGAAGCACTTTTCTGTTCCTCTCTTGTTTCTAAAGTTCTTAAATCCTTCAATGGATCCACAAGGTGTGGCCGTGGTGGTAAGGCACAAGGTGAATCGTGGAGCAAAAGCTAATAGTTTACTGTCCCTGAATGCTTGATAAATCATAGAGCAGCCGTAAGACTCTTGCAAGCTGCAATCTTTTGTTCCTTTTTTAGGAGATGTACAGACACACTGAAGCCCGTAATGGGTGGCCATGTTATTTAAGCCCCAAAGTAACATGGCTGCTGTTGTGAGAAACTGCACAATATGCTCTTGGGGTGATTTATGAACACACTTGAATTAAGTAAAGGATGTGTTCTCACTTAACTTGAAATTATCATGAAAATGATGCCCATAAACTGCCAGGCAGAGTTGCGAGATTAAATAGATTTGCTGCACCTCACAAGCAACTTGATATCTGGTTTTGTGCACTCAAGCAAGATTTATCTATATGGCATGCTCAATAAAATGCACAGGGGAGAAATTAAATTAGAACTGGGATGTGTACATAGATGGAATGCATCATATTTCACTGGAAGTGGCCTACTTACAATAACTTTGACAAAGCTGGCAGGAAAGATCCCTGTGCAATTCTTGCATTTTCCTCTGTACCACTCGTCATCTATTTTCTCCAGAAGATAAACGGTCTCTCCAGAATAGAGGTCCAAATCATCAGTATGCTCTGTGGACAACAAAAAACCATACCTGTTCATGTTGTAGCCTGGTATATTAAATATTGCTAAGAAAAGCCTCATTTAAACAAACACTGTATGCAAAAACAAGCCGGAGTTTGAAAAATACTATAGCATTAACCAACCAGGGTTTGGGAGTAGGGAACATATTGGAGTTTGGAGCCAGCACAGACCCTTACAATAGCACAGAGAGAGGGGCTGGGTTACATCTTCCCTACGAACATAAAACCTGCCTGCTAAATCAATGGGTCTAATTTACTTGGCTGATTCTAAATTTCATCCCAAGATTCTACTAGGCATATTAATATCAACAAAATGAAGCCAATTATTTACATTTAAAGGGGGGGAATGGGGGGGAGGCAGGTGGAGTTTGGAAACTTTGGGGCAAGTCCTTCTGTGCTTACCTTCTTGCAATCCACAGAGTGTGCAGTTTTATTTAAGCCAGGGTAAGCAACCTAAGGCCCGTGGGCCGGATGCGGCCCAATCGCCTTCTCAATCCGGCCCGCAGATGGTCCGAGAATCAGTGTGTTTTTACATTAGTAGAATGTGTCCTTTTATTTAAAATGCAACTCTGGGTTATTTGTGGGGCCTGCCTGGTGTTTTTACATGAGTAGAACGTGTGCTTTTATTTAAAATGCATCTCTGGGTTATTTGTGGGGCATAGGAATTTGTTCATTATTTTTTTTCAAAATATAGTCCAGCCTACCACATGGTCTGAGGGACGGTGGACCAGCCCACAGCTGAAAAAGGTTGCTGACCCCTGATTTAAGCCATGGACCATTTCTGTGTGTGTCTCTGGCAGTGCCAGAACATCACATCTACCCATGTCGTATGTCAAAACAGTAGTTGTGCACAAGAGGCAAGCTGCAGTAATTTGTACTGGGCCCCTTTCCCCTGTTCTCCCATCTACCCATATATCTCTGACACCATGTCCCTCTGAAAACTGCCCACAAAGGAACCTCAGAAGTCTATCAAACCTGCGATGCCCACAGGCCAACCAGGTTTGTAACCGTGTTTATGGTTATCTAGCCATTTCTACAAAGGTAACTCAGTGAGGGACACTGTGAGCATCGCAGACATGTGTACACTTTCTGCCTTACACAGGTATCCTTTCAATGTCTTCTTCATCATCCTCATCCCCTTTAAACTTTCTCACTTAGCCACTGCATTGTGTCCCCTGCAGCAATCACTTTAGTTGTGTTTGCTTATAAGCAATAAACTGAAAACTATTAATGGAATCTGCTTCAAGCATGTTGCTGTTTCCCGGCAAGAAACAGCCTAGCACTGTCAATATGTTCTGGCATGCAGCAGAACCAGTAAACTAAAATCTGTAACTAAACTAAAATCTGTAAACATGATTCAAAAAGAAGAGCCCAAAATTTAAACGGTTCCCATTTACACTGCTACCACTGAACTGCACTTACCTGCTAGAAAATCATGCCGCACTATCGCATGAGGAACACGTGGGTCAGAAATCTTCTGCACATTGTCCGAATCCTTAAAACACAGTAGATTTGGAAATTGTGATGCTTGGTGCTTGTTATTTATTGGGAGACCTAATTTCTGTGTGGAGCATCCATCACTGATTTAAATATAACCTTCCACCGATTTATGTTGTTAGCTGTTAAGACATAAAATGTGGGGCCTGCTTCTTTTCTCATTTAATCTGGATTTTAATACCACCTGATCTCATTGAAAATCAATGATCTTAAACCAGCGCAGTACATGCATCAGCGAAAAGAAAATCGCATCTCTGAAAATTGCAAGCAGCTGCTTTGTTACTGTAAATGAGATGTGTGCCTGTCTAAGCCTTTTCCTTATTTGCAAAGTTTTCTAACTAATTCTCAGAGAGGCTAACTCCACAGCACCAACAATAACAGTAAATCCCCTTGGGAAGTATGAGCAAAAGATGCTGACCATTGCAAAACACAATATCCATTTTAATTTGTTAAGAGCCACAGATAAAGGCCTCCTGGTATATTTCTAAGAGTAGCCTAATAGCATGAGATGCTTAACATCCTATACTAAGATAATAAAATTATGTGTTGGATTAGGATTTACCAACTGCTGTTCCAGTGAAATAGTGTTGCCCTGGAGTAAGAAATTTTAAAATACAAAGCATGCTAGGATCTGCAGAAATGTATAGGAAGCTATAGGCCCTGTGCAGAACAGCTCTCTATAATTGTCTATTTTTTTCTAATTCGTTTCAACTATGCAGTTTTCGATACGTATATTAAAATTCATACCCTCTGTCTGCTTTTCAAACTCTCAGCCAGTGGAGTTATTATCTGCATCTGGGATGAATGAACTTTGCCAGTTTCTTCGCCCTTTTGACATTCAATGATGCTGTTGTCAACATGGTCCACCAGCACAAGCACATCTCCACGCTTTAAAGTTAACAAAAGGCCGTTAGATGGTTCACGATTCAGCAAGCAGCATGTGCATATGCATGAATAAACCACAAGAAAGAGCTTTACCTTGCAAGAGAGTTGGCCCGGATCTTGTGGAGAGATATCTTCCTTGGCGATTCCATGAGGCACAGGAAGCTTAAGACAAATAACTCAAACGTTTCAGTCAAAAATACCTCCTGTCAATTTGCTACACAACTTAATGTTTTATTACATATTGTAAAGAAAGAAAATCAAAATACATTTTAAGCATTTTAAATATAGAATGTATTTTAAAAGCATCAAGCATTTGAAAGATACAGAATCAACCACATTTTTGGAGCACAAATTTCTGTGCAAAAACTGCAGTGTATTAATTCATTGTTTTTGCTTGCTTGCTTGCTTCTTAAAAATGTGTCTATCCTGCCGTTCATCATAAGATCTCAGGGTGAGGAACAATAACACTTATTTTAAAACCCACAAATCCATTAAACAACCTAAAAGCAGGTAACATTACTATTTACACAAGTTACAAAACTATAGGGTGGCTTCTATCAAACCCCCGTTTTGTTCTTTTCCTCACCATGTATTTACTGTAGAGAGGGTGGCCTGGCTTGGGTCGAGGAGGTAAAGCTGGGTCTTGATTTTTAGCAGTATCATTCTTTGTTCTCTTGACTCCTGGCCCTGATTTGCCTGGTTGTTGATGGAGGTTCACGTCAGATGATGAGCGAGGAAACCTCCCCTTTTGCGATGAGGCCTTGGTAGACTTTGGTGGTGGTGGCCTTCCAGGGGCACCCTTAGGTGGAGGAGGTCGATCTGGCGTGGTTTTCCCATCACCAGGCCTAGAAGTTACACAGACAACAAGGAATATAAACCATGTAACAGAAAGCATAGTTCATTTAGATATGTGGAAGAATACTGCAGGGCTGGATTATCTGAAACTCCTAGAAAAAAGCAAGAAGCATTTTTTGAGGGGGCAGTGGACAATCATTGCAATATCCCCAATAGCCTAGTCTCTTAAACAGAAAATTCAATTTCTGCTGACCAGTTTTGATTACAGACAACCAGCTGTTGCAGGAAGGCAGGCCATAATTAAATAACTTTGTTTGAAGCTGCCGAGGGCAGTGAGTGCACCATGTCTGAGCTGCCTCATGTGCAAGCTTGCTGAACCAGCTAGACAGAATATCAGATTACAAACAGTTAGAAAGAATGTTTACACCATACAGTGGTACCTTGGTTCTCAAACGCCTTGGTACTCAAACAACATGGAACCCAAACACTGCAAACCTGGAAGTAAGTATTCTGGTTTGTGAACTTTTTTCAGAAGACGAACGTGCTCCATTTTGAGTGTTATGCTTCTGGTTTGGGTGTCACACTTCCGTTTTGAGTATTACACTGAGGTCTGTCTGTTTTTCCTATTTATTTTGCGTTTTTGTTTTTGCGGCTCTTTTGTTTTTGTGACTGTGTGGAACCCAGTTCAGCTACTCATTGATTGATTGATTGATTGATTGATTGTGTGACTGCAGTATATTGTTTATTGCTTTCATTTTATGGATCAATGGTCTCGTTAGATAGTAAAATTCAGGTGAAATTGCTGTTTTACGGGTTGTTTTTAAAAGTCTGGAACGGATAAATCCATTTTGCATTACTTTCTATGGGAAAGCGTCTTGGGTTTTGGAATACTTTGGTTTTGGAACGGACTTCCGGAACGGATTAAGTTTGAGAACCAAGATACCACTGTACTGGTAAATATGTTCCCATCTACTGAAGTATTTAAAACACCACAGGAACAAATAGGTTTTTAGCTCACAAATGTCATTCTGCTGGCGACTAAACAATTTGATTGATGTGAGTTACTGGGAAATTCTCAAAATAGTAATAAGTAAGAATAACGTGGCAGGGCTTTGATATGTATTTTTACAGTGTTCATTTCAATAATGATACCTGTTGTGCCTAATTCTCTATATTTGACCAGGGCAGTTGCACAACATCATAAAAAAAAATCCTTACAATCCTTAAAACATTTAAAACTACTTCTCTAAAAATATTAAAAGAACATCTCCACCATCTTAAACATATTTTAAATACAAAATGTTTAAGCAGAAATGAGAGACAAAGTATATATTTAATACGATCTTAACAAACACAAAAGCAACAGGTTAAACGTGTAATACAACAAAGCTGATGAGAGAGAGAGAGAGAGAGAGAGAGAGAGGGAGAGGGAGAGACAGAGAAAGCCATGCTTATATCAACAGCAACAATGACTCATCTCCTTTGGGATTAGCCGAGTCTTCCTGAAACAACACTCTCGGGTTTACTCCTATTATCATCATTCCTGCAACTTAAGATTTCGGAGCTGAAAGACAGCTCTGTTTTCTTGCTATGCAAGACTGGACTGATCCAGTTCCATGATCGGTTCAAGCTGTCTAATGCAGGATAGTTGTGTCAGAAGAGCAGCGGTACACTTTCTAATTTACTGTATCCTTGCTTGGAATAGCTGGCCAAACAGTTTATGTGCTACAGAGGAACATCATAAAAGCTTCCCTAGGGCCCAATTCCTATGTTGCACTAGCACCATGCTACCAATTTGAAAGTGGAATCATATAAATGCTGTTCTGCTTTGTGTGGAAGCAGCTCCCCACGTGGGGAGCTCATGAAAAAGGAGGACTGCACTGGCATGGCTGAAATTATGAGGATCCTGTTTCGAAGCAGCTTCATGCAAGCAGCTTCCCATGTGTAACAGTGTTTATATGATTTGGTTTTTCAATAATATATATGAGCGGAGTGTTCTTTTCTGGGTTGCTCTCAAACTGAGCAACTTACTATTAGATGCACTCCTATTACTGTCTAATTCACACTTGACCAATAGTAATCTGCTGCTATTCCTAGCTATAGAAAGAGGCAAGTGTATCAGGCTAAATCATGGGTTAGCGCTAGTGCATGAACTGGAACAAGCCCAAACAAAGCCTCTGGTTTTGACATTCCTCCCCGGGAGAAGAACATTGCCAGAATTTAGTTTCACCTTTGCAGAATGTTGACTTAGTTTTCCATTTGAACCAGAGGCTGTAGCAAAAGGTACAGTAGTTTAATTATTCCTGTCCTCCTGAGCAAAACCAGTTGGGCATGCAGTATTCTCCGTCTAATATTCCCTTATACATTTCAAGGGAGCCTGGCATAGCTCTGATTTTGCTAATGTATGGGGACAAAATAGAGAGGAACAGCAGTAGTTCATATTCCACTCAAGAGGCAGTGTCAACAGTATAGAGGGTTCATTGCCATTGCAGTTAAAAGGAAATGAAACTGTTGCAGTGCGAAAAAAGATTTGAATGCATTCTGACCAATGTGTGAACTACACACACACACACACACACACACACACACACACACACACGAGAACTAGGCAGCATCTGTACTATACCAAGACTTTCCCCCATATCTTTCTAATCCTTTTTGTATGGTTATTGGACAAATTAATACTTTACTCACCTTGGGGGCATTATGGGTTCATTCTTTGATGGCTGTTTCAAACTAGAATGCTCAGATTCCTATTGGAATATAAAATCTGCATTATTATTTGGACAACACGATTTGAAAGTTCAACATTATTATTACTTCAAAGGAAAACTTAAATTAAGATTTCACTACAGAGATTTTATTATTTGCGTTTTTTTCAGAAGGACTGTTTCCTGGTGAATATTAGCACAACTTGGGTGAAAATTAGAATCTTCCTGTTATTAGTATTTTGAGTGATGTAGGGCAACTATTTGAGAATAAAATATTGTCACAATGACTGGAAGAATTCAGGTGCAAAGCCCGTTTACTGGGACCTCAATATACAATGACAATGTCAGTCATACTCCAAGTAGTCCACTGATTTCATTTAGTCTACTCTAAGTATGTCTAATGTTGTACAACAACCCAATGTGACCGAAGAAAAGCTACTGCCAAATTTTTCCCTAGTGAAGAAAAGACTAATATGGTTCCATCTTTGTGGTATTCAGTGGGGCAGGGCAGGGTGAGGGGCAGAACAGAAGATCTTTCTTTCTAAAGAGATATGATGCACTTTCAAAAGGGTAAGTGGAATTAGTTCAAATAAGTCACATTAGAGATAAAAATTCTTAGTAGAACTTTATGTATTACTGTAGGATATGGGGACAGCCCTCGCTGAAGAATGGAAACAGAAACTACAAATGATACAATTGTGTTTTTCCAACTCAGAGAATGGTCTTCTGTATCAAAGCAGTGTGTTTCCATGCTGATAGCCAAGGCATCCTTTCTTTTCTGAGGTAAAAATAGTTGATGCCTTCATTCTCATACCAACTTCCATCAGCCCCTGCCAGCATGGCCAAAGGTCAGGGTTGGATGGGACTGTAGTCCAACAACATATGGAGGGGCTCCATGCTGGTGACATCTACAGTAGAAGATCTCGCACCAGTACATTTATGTGCTCTGACACACAGCTTGGGACTTAATAGTCTAGCATAACAGGGTTGTAAAAGAGAAATTAAACCAAGATGGAATCATGGAGCTGTGTGTGTCATCCTGTAAGCTACCCATATTTACATACATATCCATGGACGAATTTCAGAGCTATGGCAACTCCAAGAGATGGCTATTCACCCTCTACTTGAAGACCCCCAGCAAGAAGGAGCCCACCACCACCTTTCTAAGTAATTGGTTTAATTGTTAAACTGCTCTTATGATTAAGAATTCTCTCCTAAAGTTCAACAGAAAACAATTTAGAGTCTTAATTCTTAAAATGGCACCCTATGTACAAAAGGATAATTCAAAGATTATAAACAAAGAATGAGTTACCACATTTGTTGTTGCTTTGTTGTTATTGGGTTTTCCAGCCGAAACGCCAGATGTGCTCCCTATTGGTTTTTCTGTAGGAAGTGGAGGAGGGCTCTCTGGAACTTCATTTAAAGCTGAAAAAATATTAGTGCTTTTATAAACATCACCATAAACATCATACAGATACACTAAAAAACATAAACACCAGTGGATCTGATCGATCAAATGGAATCACAACATCTCTTTGGAAAGACAGATCCTTCATCCTGGCAAGGGGGTGTCACCATTTCAAGAAATGACACGTGAACGCCACAACAAAATCAATGACCCATGTACAAAAGGGTATGGACCTCTTCACTAGGGATATGGATGCACTGGTGAGGATGCATTATGTCAGACTTTCCAACAGATGCTGGAGTGGGTCATAGAGATACTACTCCACACTTCTCATTTCAGAACTATAAAGACTGTGTTTTTCACAAATGAACTGCCTGTTTCCTCTTGCTATCAGAGCATGACTGTTTTCTTGGGCCAAAGGACAGTAAAGAGGGAAAAGAATGAATATTAACAGATCCTAAGAGGGGCATAAAGCTATAGCAAGAAATGTAGATCATCAAGATCTGAAGGGACAAATATAGGATGAATTTTTTCCCCTTATGGAAAAAAAGGAAAATGTAACCACAAACATAATAGGCACATGGTCAAATATTCCACTTTCAAACTTTGGTTGTATGCTACCAAATATATGCAGTAACTTTAAACTCTTTGGATAAAGAGCGAGGGTACACACCTGACAAATAAAAATAAAATACTCAGTATTCATAGTGTTGTTCAGTCAACCTGAACTTTAAAAAAGAATGCAGTTTTGTTTAAATGTCACTCTAAAGACCCTAGAAATAGAGGTATCGTTCTAATGAAGGCAGATGTGTATGTTGCTAAGCAACAGCTCACTGCATGGAATGAACTCTAAGACAGAATAGGTATGTTTTAAGGTATGTTTTAACCCAGAAGCCTCTCACTGTTCTGTCATTATGAGAAAGCTTTTGCTAAATCTTTACACCAGTGCACCAAGGAATAAAGGAGGCGCACAGCTCTTAGTAAGCTGCTTTTGTCAGGCCAGACTATTTGTCCTCCTGGCCCAGAACTGTCTACTTTGACAATCAGTGGCTCTCAAAGGTCTCAGCAGAGGTCTTTCCTGTAAACTTAAACTGGAGATGCCAAAGATTGAACCTACGACCTTTTGCATACAAAGCTTGCGCTCTGTGACTGAGCAATGATCTCTCCATGTGTTAGAAAACTAGCATTGTGCAAGGAAATTTAGCAAGAAGTCTCGGCATATGCCAGTGGCGTACAATGGATTCTTAAATTAAACGCTGCATAATACAGCAGAAAAATGTTAAGTGCTAGAGGTGGCATCCAATGTCATGTCAGCATACTTCCACTTCTGCAGCAGAGCCTCTCCTTTCTCTCTTCCACCCGCAATCCTTCTGTGCCCAACTCAAATTGGCTCTGGATGGTCCCCCCCCCAACCCTCCAGAGCAGATTTTTAGGGGACCCAGGGGCCTGGAGGGGAAGAGAAAATCTGTTCTGCTCACAGATATAATTGGATTTCACCCTCGGATGTTACCTTTTGTTGGTTTAGCTGGGATTCGGATCACAGTGGGTTTGCGCACAACAGCTGGTTGAACTGCCTGTTCTTTTGCAGGCTCTTGTTTGGAGGGCAAAGTGACCAAATCTAAGGAAAACACAAAATTTAGCATGTTATTTTGCTCCGGTTCCAGAGAAAATGCCATAAACTTCATTCATTATAGAAATGTTGCTGAAAGGACAAATCTGTGCGCCAGAAACGGGGGGGGGGGGGATATCCTTACTGTACATTAATTCTGTAGCCATCTTGACAGTGAAGACATGCAGAGTTTTTTGTATGAGGAGGGATTACCCCTGAAGACAATCCTACCCTTTGTTCCTGAATGTCTGCTGAAGGTCACCTATTGCCCTCCCATTTGAACTGAATCTATGTTGCTGTATCAAACGATTCTGTGGGAAAAACTAATTGATTTACTTTTGTCATTTCCATTTCCAGAACTGGATTAGTGACAAAAACTGGCTCGTAAACAACTGCAAATAAAACAAAATGTGGAACATAGGAGGCTGGCTTATAGTGCGTCCAGACCAGGCTCATGCAGGGGAGCAGGCAGCTGGGTATACTTGCCCCAGGCCTTGGAGGGCTAAGTTGGCTGGGTGCTCTTGCCAGGGACCGGCTGCATTTTTGTTTTGAGTATATAACTTTATTCTAACAAGCCTACAACCCTGCTGCCCCTGGCTGGGCTTCAGACAAGCTCTGCATGGGCCTGAGTCAGACTACTAGTTCATCTTGCTCAGTACTGTCTAAACTGACGGGCAGCAGCTTTGCAAGATTTCAGGCCGGGTTCTCTCCCAGCTCGACCTGAAGATGCCAAGGATTGAACCTGGGGCCTCCTGCAGGTGCTATGGCTCCTCCTAAGAGATCTTTCGCCCTGAGCTCCTTTGGGAGGAAGGGCAGGATGTACACTGAATTAATTATGAATAATACGCTCAGGTTTCAGCTAACCATTCTGTCCTAAGAGGAATTTCCACTGCCCCGACTTTCTGTTTTCCTTCTCCAATTGACACTCAACAATCCATGGATAATGAGCACTGGGCTATCTTTACTAGCTGCCCACTAAGCTTTATGGGTTTTTAAAAAAATAATAATTAAAAATTAAAGAGTTTTGTTTATTTCTGCAAACATTGGGATTTCTCTGAACATGCTGATATCTCCTTATTTCTCAGTGGATCCATTTTAAACTTCATTCCTGTTGGCACTCACCATCTAAGTGTGTTATTAGAGAGACGAATGCAGCTGCAAACAAAGGGGCTGGCAACCTATAAATACTCAGTGCTATCTTGACCACAATCCATAAAAATGAGAAACCAAAATGCTTAATGCACTTGCTAAAGACTTCTCCAATCCAGCAATAATCAGCGAAAGATCAATTCTTTTCTCTAGCAATAATCTGATCCTATTTAGGAGTGTGAACCTCACACAGGTTGGAGTTGACTACCTTTACTAACAAAGGGTTATTACTGTATGAAGCTTTGAGAGCACTTAGTGCAAGACTAAGAAGAGGTAGTATGCAATTTTCCTAAAAAGCATTCCCCCCCCCAATAGCTGCTTTTCCCAAATGCTTTTTGCCACATTTCTATAAGATATTAAGGTGCTTCCTATCTTTCCTACAAGCTACAGATGCAGAATATCCTACCATCTTTCAGTGCGCTCTATTTTTATTTTGGCACCATTATCTAGATCAGGAATGGAGAAACCTGTAGCCTTCTAGATGTTGCTGAATTACAGTTCTCATAATCTCCAACCATTGGCGGTGCTGGGCTGGGGCTATTGGCAGTTTGAGTCCCGCAATATCTGGAAGACCACACGTTTGCCACTGCTGAGCCAGACATACTGAGCTCCCTGCCCTCTGCATAGTAACAAGCAGAAACAATAACCCCACAGTATTATTATAATAATTATTATATCATGATATAAGCTTTTCACAACCATGGCGCCCAAGACTTCTAGTCACCATCTCTCTGCAAAATATATGCTGACTACGATAAGAGAAGGTGCATATGGCTTTTCTCCTTCAGTACACTGCTCTGCGATGCATATTTCATTCCCATAAGAAATGTAGACCAGCTATATTTAATCTGATTTAAAAGTGCAGCAAAAAAACAAACAAACAACACCATTAGACTCAAGGTACCAGTTTCAAGTATATACAAAAAACCATCAACAGTTCATTTCCTGCTGTAATCTGCCAAGGCCTCATTAAGGCAATAAGGAAAGGAAGTTGTAGTACATCAAAATTCCATCTAGTTATTCACTGCACAGGACATAATAAGAACACACAATTCTTAAACATCATTAATACAGACTCATTTGTGACAACTATACCCTATTACCAGCGCAGATTTACAACCCACACAACTGAAAGCATTTAGTAGTAAATGAGGCAAGAAGCTAGAATAGCCTTCCCCCTTCAGTTTTGAAAACACATTCTCTGCATGAAGTCTACACAATATTATTGGGGGGGGGGAACCATATGGCCCCTATAAAGTATTTAGAAAACTATGAGCAAGATCCTATTGCAGCATCTGACGTGTAAATGGAATATCCCCCCTCCCCGTGCACCCCTAAAGTCTGCTGCAGAGCATTAGGGGACCCTCCAAAGCAGATTGGGAGGTGGGGAAAGTTCTTGTTTGCTGGCGTGACACTGGATCTAGTCCTGTATGTTTCGTCAAATAAGAAAGAGCGCCACTTCCCATGAAACAATTGGAAGTGCATATTATTTATTATTATTATTATTATTATTATTATTATTATTATTTGGAAGGTACATATTATAACTACTGCTGCTACTGCTATTGTCTACTTGACTTATTAGTCATTTACTACAAAAAGGTTTCTAAGTGACTAACTTTAAGCTCCTGATTGTTCTTTCGCAGCCACATCCTTACTCGTCCCATACCTGATGTCAAGTGTGATATAGGTGAGTGTGGTTTGGGAAAACAGACTGGTGGGCCAAATTAGGACTCTGGGCTGTGGATTGGTGGTTCTCCACCACTGCTGTAACGGGAAGAAGCAGCACATTCCATTCTGAGCCCTGGCCGTTTTCCTGTTTTTATTTTACAGCTGACACTCAACATTCAATGGCTTCTGAGCATGCTCAGTCTTCATTGGGCTGTGTTTTGGGTTTGTTTGGTTTGTTTGCTTTTGCCACCATAGGGTTTGGGGTTTTGTTATTAACTGCAGAACTCTCCTGTACTGCACATCTCACTAGGCACATTTGGATACCCACTGGGGAAAAAGTAGAGGTCTTCTCCCCCTATCTCTTATTTATCACCTTTCATTGAACCTTTTAGCAGCATTTAGATTTTTGTATGAGGCAGAAAGCAGTAAATAAATACAAGGTTATATTGAATAACAGCATATAAAATTTGAGAAGACAGGAATAAAAATAGAGAAAATGAACAGTAATACTCTTTTTTGTATTTAAAAATCAAAACAAGAATGATTTAGGGAATTGTAAAGCAAAATTATTTTAAATATATACTAAAGGTACAAGTCCATATCTACAGTACATTGCCTGAGAAGAAGTTGAAATACATTAGGGGAATATTATTTTACTGGTAATGTTTCAGTTCCACTACCCTAAAAGCCTGCAAGCTTATGGAATCAAACTTTAATTCCAGATTCTAGGCAGACACACACCTGTATACAGCTCAGATGAATGAGTTTTGACCTTGATTTGATAAGTTTCCCAAACATATCAATGTTGTGATAAAAATAGGAATGCATATTCAGAATTGTAATCATTCTTATAGGAAATCCTTTCCTCTTCTTAAATCTTACCAGATTCTGACGACACAAGTTCCTGAGGAGTCCCAGCTGAGTTAGGGGGTAAAACATCATCATCAAAGCTAATCAGATCTCCTTCCGCAGGTGGCTTGCTCTGCCCTGGAGGTGCTGAGAGGCTGCTTGCAGGGGGCTCCGCCAGGGATCGAAAGGCATTAGACTGGGCAGCTACAGAGTGCCTAGGAGTAGCACTTACTGGCTTTAGTGGAAGCATAGGAAGAGCAGGACTTTCAAACGAGACCGACTTCTTGGGAACAAGTGGCCGAGGAGCAGGAATGGGAGATTTTCTCTGTCCATTACCATTTTCTGAAGCTGACTTGCTTGTTGAACTAAGCAGTCCATTGCTACTACTTTTTACAATGCCTGATTTGGGTTTCTTTGGCAATTCAGGCTTGGTTATGTTGCTCCCGGCTTCCTGAGGTTGGGGTTGCCTTTCCTGGGAAATGACCTTTAGTTTGCTTTCTGTCCACGAATCCCACTCACCTGAAGCTCTGTTGGCCACTGGCTTTGGTGCCACCACAGGCTTTTTTGCACTTATTATGGGTTTGGGGCCTAAGGAGCGTGGAGATATTTCTGGCTTCTTTGTTTCGGTGTTTGCTTGCGATTCAAAAGCTTTAATCCGAGATAGTATGCTACTTTGGCTCTTATCTTTATCCATACTGTCCATATGTGTGTCCCAAAGGCTGTCATCTAGTAAGGACAGCAGCTGAATTGCCGGTGTGTCCTTTTCAGTCCTTGACTGGCTTTCTTCTTCTTCCTGATTGTCTTGTGCGTTGCTTTGAGTATCTCTAACAACTGGTTTCAGATTGCCTTTTGATCTTGGTTTTGGAACAGGACATATTACAGCATTAGGCTTCTCCTGACGTGCCTGCTCCTCTTCCAACACAACTAGAAGTTCCTCATTTTTGGAAGGATTGCTGATCAGCAGAGATGATGAAGGTCTAGGTGGCTTTCGAGGAATTGGTACAGCTGCAAAACAAAATGGTACCCCCAATTCATTTAACAAATGAAAGATACAAGATCTTATTTTTTTTAAAAAACTTGCAGATTGCAAACACCATCTAAAAAGAGGCATTCTTCATTTTCTCACATGGAAGGGTATTCTTTCAAGAAAATGCCTAACACAACACAGACATAAAAACAAAGAAATAGGTTTCTTCCTTCAGAACAATAGTTTTCCACCTATATGCAAATTTAATCTAGCAACTAAAAAAATCCTATTAATCAGCTAACCTTTCTTTTGTTGTGTGGCATCCCTAATTCTGCTACATCTTAACTAATCACATTTATTTGTGTCACTCCCCCCCCCAAGCCATTAATTAATTTTTGTGAGCAGTGGTTTGGCTCTTGTCGGCACATGTTCACATGCAAGTCATTTGTGTGAACAGGCTCCAGTTGTGAAAACTCAACCACAGCAATGCAACACACTCATATAAAACACTAAGAGAGACATGCTGCATTGGTATGAACTGGATCTCCAACAACTCTTTAGGGAACGCTTCATAATAGGATCTTCCTCATACAGCTGAACCCATGCAGCTGCTTTCAAACGTAATTCAGCTACAATTAAGAGTTATATACCTGGAGTGCTTTCGCATTCACAGAGACCATGCAGATTACTTTTCACATTTGTTCCTGGCAAGTTGCTGATTATCTCTTCTGGAAAGTCAGTCTGTGTTGAAGATGTAGTGGTGCATCTAGCATTAACAGCACTGGGAGCATTATTGTTGCTAGGAGTGTTGACTTGCACTCGATTGATCTCTTTGATTACCTGCTCATAGGAAGGGGGCTGCAAAAGAAACACATGCAAATTCCACATGGCATGGTTTTGTTTTGCAAATGGAGCATTTCTGCATGCATACAAATCTGTTCCATGCCCCAAGTGCTGAGGATAATTATTAATTCTGATATTGGTCAACTTCCTCACCTCGACTGAAACAAGATCATTTGTTCTCCAAGGGGCCTGGGTGTGAGGCGACTGAAAACCTAGCCCTTGCTGAGGGACATGATTTCCACCAGGAAACCAGGAGGATGGCCCAAGCGGCTCAGCTGCAACTATTGTGATTTCAGGGCGCCTGAAAAAGGTAAAAGAAGAAAGATTAAACCAATGGCTATTGATGTAATTTGGAGACATATTTTATGTAGATCTTCAGACAAAACCCAGGACCCCTCTGGGCACCCAGTCTATCAATCGAAAGTTTCCTACCTTCTGCAAATAACCAAGAACTCCACAGATATCAACAGAATTCTTAGATCTTTGCCCTCTGTCAATTTGATTACCATGCATTTTAATTTGTCCACCTATGAAAGACCATAACAATTCTAAAAGCAAATTATCTGGGGTTAAGGACATCTGTTGTTATGGTACTTGGAGAACCATTTTGTGGCTACCGCAATGATGCATCTAGACACTATCAAAAGAGAGCCTACGGAGGGTGATTTCAGTACTTCTTTTCACATACCGGCACTCATTGCATGCACATGAACCCCTGCAGTATACAGAGTATTTATCTCTTAATAAACCACTCATGCTAATATTAAGTACAGTGGTACCTCGGGTTAAGTACGCTTCAGGTTAAGTAGCTTCAGGTTAAGAACGGACCTCTGGAACGAATTAAGTACTTAACCCGAGGTACCACTGTATTTGCATTTCAAATTATATATTTCCTACTTAAGGAGTGTAATGGAGTCTACAGGATGAAAACAGACAGCATCACATAATGGTATTAACAGGTTAAAGAACATAGGAATTACTTTGCACTGCAGCTTAAAATATTATCACTAGAAAAATGATTTATTATGAATATTACAAAATTATTGTTCTTTAAAGTATTGGTTGACTGATTTTAAGTCCTCCTATGAACTCATATGTACCTGCACTTGCTATAAAGGCTAAGGCAACAATCGAACAGCTCAGGTTTTACAATGAAAAGTTTTTATGTGGTGACATTTGTGTAAGTAAAAAGGAGGAAAGTAGTAAGTGAGGAGAAAAGGAAAGGAAAAGGGGAAAATGTTAGAAGTCAGGGAATACAAAACCAAAACATGTAAATGTAGATTATTTGTCCCTTAGCACACTTTTGTACTTGCAGACGAGAAAGATGGATAAAAAGATGATTTTCCACAACCTTTTAAAATCATGTCTGCCAAGTGGCAGGTTTAGGAACAGGTGAGGTTCTTCCTGGTTAATTCCATGTCATTAATCTGGAACAAAATGTTGTAGAAGCATGCATCAGGAAGCAGCCAACACAATCTGAGCAGTGGGGAGTTCCAAAGGAACTCAGCATAGGAAACAGGGCCAACTCTTTTCATACTGAGGCATACTTTCAGTTAAATCAGTCCAGTGCATACTCTACTGGAAGAGTAGCAGGTTTTAAAATAAATTTTACAAGGCAAATGTGTTTGTGAGAGAAAGATAAAGAAACACGAGCACAGATTAGAGAGAAAGAGAGACCAGTTGACAACAAAAGCAGGATTAGACATACATTCTCAAACACATTTTATTACCAGGAGAACTGAATGAAATATCAATTATCACATCCTACCTCCTCTCTCTTTGCTGTTCACTGTGGCCAGATGTCCGAGAAGCTAGTTTGAAAAGACATCAACAGTTAATTTGGTCTAGTACATGCAAAACATTTATATTTCAATACCCAAATTCTTGCCAAATTACTGGGGGGGGGGGGGAAATGATTGTAGTGAAATTTGTTTATCAGTAAAATCATTCACAGGGATTGTTAAATTCAACATAAAATATGTTTGTTAAGGCTAGTCCTTGAATGGCATCTCGACTGAAATTAAAATAATTTTCACAAAGCGCATCTCATGGTTTTGAGGACAACATAAAAATGTTAAATCCGAAACTGGTTTTGTAACACGGTATTAAAAGACAAGGCTGCACGCTTGAACAACAAGGTTATGAAAGAATACAGAAGCAATGCTCCAGTCCAGTGCTCATACAGATCTCTTGAGCTTGTCAGGAAGCCAGATTAATTTCCGAGAGAGAGAGGGAGAAAATATTTAACTGCAAAAGTATGTGTGCCCAAAACTGCTTTCCATCATCTAAATTATTGAGAGAACGCTTTAAATGGAGGGTATCTGTATGAAGTTCACAATTCCCCCTTGGAAATCACAGAATTTGGGGTGCTTACATTTTAATCCAGACTTCTAAACTTAAAAAGAGAGAGTGTGTGTGTTGCTCAGTACACTCGTCCCACTCTTCAGAAGTTCCTCCTAATGCTCTTCTTCTCAAAAGACAGAGAGGGAGCACTGCAGTCACTGCAGCTCTATTATATATCAGGCACTATCATGATTATTAAACAAAGTTAATGATAGTTATGTTTTTAATGCATTTTTATTAAGTAAAACGATTCCACTACAGCAGGTACAATATAGTACCATGCAGATGTTTTGGGCTACAACTTCCACCAGCCCCATCATCATGGCCAATGGTGAGGATGCTGAGAGCTGTACGTAGCCGAAGCATCTCTGCACTATAGCCTCAACTCAACCTATTTTTATTAGCATTATTTTAACCGTCCTTTTACATAGGTCTTAATATATAAATAATACAACAAAGAATTAACCAGGAGGATGCTTCTGCAGCAGTAGAATTTAAGAGAGAAAGTTTGGTCTTCTCGCGCAGAAGCAAGCTACCCTAATTACGCCACTGCAGATGGATCAGCAAAAATCAGCACAGCACCAGCTGGGAAAGGACAGCGCAGACATACCTCTTCCACGGGGCATATTTGATGTGCACTATTCATGAGTGCTGAAGGAAAAAAAGAAGGGGTTACAGCAGAGGAAAGAAAGAATAAACCATGCTAGTAGTAAAGATGTACTGGGTTTCTACTGTTAGTCACACAAAGATGTCACTGTAGTATTCCCCCTGCCTCCAAGGAACACTCAAGAAATCATTTGCTAATTTTAAAATTTAGAAAAAAATAAATAAAAACAAAATATATGGCTTCTTTCTCCACCTCAAAAGAAATCAGCACCTTCCTATTTGGTTTAACAGTTGAATTAATCAGGTTCAAGTGACCTTGCTTTGGAGTTCCCAGGAATAAAAAAAGTTATCTAATATGATTCAAAATTGCTGTGCTTGATTCTGCTATTCAGAAGAATGGCAACAGGCCATTGGAGATAAAAGGATTGTTTCAAGCAGGTATCAGCAACAGATGCTTAGGTCCTTCTCTTATTGACCTTTTGTCTTATAGAAGCCTTTCTGGATTTAGACAAGGATTTGAAAACATTCCTTTTATGCCGCCCTTTAACCTTATACTCACTGACCAATGGGACTATGTGATGCTTGATGTGACACTGTACATCACCCATTCTAGGAGCCTGTTGACTTATAAAGCACTGAACTGGCTGCCAGTGAGCTATTGGGCCCAATTCAAGGTGTTAGCATATAAAACCCTGACTGACTTGGGGCCCAAAGAGTACCTCCCCCAATATCAATCATCTTGGACCCAATGAGCAGCAGATCAGGCCTTGTTGGAGGCACTGCCCAGTTGACACTGACTCATGGCAAGGCCTCTGGTGGTTCCCCATTTGCAGAATACCATCTCTAGTGAGGTGCTTCTGTCATCATCATTATTAACTTTGAGGATGTATTTGAAACCACTTCTGTTTACCCTGTTTACCTTTATCAAGAGTATGCCTTAAGAGCTGGGCAGGGACTTTGCAATTTTTCCTGGATTCAAACCTTCTCAAATCAATGTTGAACCTGCTCCCAGAAAACTGGGTTCAGACACATACTTTATAAAAAGCCAAACCACTTCTTAGTTTAAAGCAGCACAGTATAGTCTTTAATTTCTATGGGATATGGATTAAGTCGTGTATAAGCAAGTGGCATATAAGTATTACCAATATCAGTTGCTACCGCAAGGGCAGTTCACAGTATTATCCATGGGAAAAGGAACTTTGATGCATGATAAAAGGAATGTGAACCATTTTTCTTTGCAAGCCAATTTATTCAATATCCAGAACAGGAATCCTGTAACCAGCATAGTTTTTTTCATACTGAATTTTCTATACATCTTAATATGTTATTTTGATACCTAATTGTATGAAACTGTATTCAGTTCACCTACCTACAGAGTAATGATAGGGACCAAACACTAGCGTAACTTTTGGACATAGGCAAAAAAAGTTTGGAAAAAGTTGTTTTTATATGGAAACAGTCATGGGGAATACATTTGTGATACATGCAAAATATGGTTAGTAAAAGACAAAACAAATGAAACAAGGGAAGTAATTCCTTGTAAGCATGAACTCCAGCAAGTTAGAGAGAATGAAGTACTGATATAGGTAAGGTAATGTTTATTACGGCCATTGGCCCATAGAAGTACTGATATAAAGAATGGGAGAGTTCAGAATCGTTGATTGAAAAGGGAGAAAGAAAGTGGGATAGTTTCATTTCAAACTTGGGCAGACTTGGGTTAGCCTGCAGTTCATTCATCAAAGTAGGGTGTGATTCCATCCCACATACCAAAGATGGCACAGGCCGTATTTCAATCTGCTAGGCCAGAGCTGCTTCATCTTTACTCATGATGGAGTACTGTTTGAACAGCTGGAAGAGGTGGCAGGCACTTCCTTCCTTCCTTCCTTCCTTCCTTCCTTCCTTCCTTCCTTCCTACCAAGGAGAGGAAGCTCTCTCTGGAAGAACCTTCTTCTCCCAACTCCACAAACAGGTCTAGCCTGTAAGTGACTTTTTGCAATACTGTACTGTTGTAACAGTGCTCCTGAGGTAGTTCTACATCGACTGAAAAGTAGGAGGAGAGTTTTATGTCAAGCCAAAACGAAGTGAAGCAGCATCACTCCCACTTTCCCTTGTGCATTGGTGAGAAGAATAGAAAATGGCCTTTAACGTAGCCGCTTAGGACGGGGAGAGAAAGTAAGGACTTTCCATTAGCTTGCCTAGACAAGCTAACACCCAACCCTTGCCTTCTTGGACTCCCAACAGCAGCCAACCATTTTGCTTAGCAGGGAGTGCAGACCTTTCCTTTCAACCGTTTTAACTTAGCTCCTTTAAGCTTCTCACAGGCACAGTGGTGAGCCGTGGTGGGTAAATAATGTGAGACAAGATCAGTCTGGCTAGGCGCTTATGTTCTTATGAGTCCTGAACTTGAACACTCCCTCCTGCTCCTCCCTCTCTAGCACAGCAGTGAGAAGGAGTTTGGAAGCTTTCACTTCCAGTTCAGACTAATTGGCCGAGTCCTTTGAGTATTTATCTTAACTGTGGGAGCAAGCCAACTTCAAGCCATGGTACAGGTAAGAAAAATGTTAGTTTGGCAGCTACTTCTCAACAACTACAAGACAAAACAAATGAATTTGCAATCTGTTTAATGAAGCTGCAGTCATTTTTGTTGTCATAAAAGTTAAGACACCTGCTCAGACAGTATACTTACTTCTCTTGATTGCTGCTTTAATGGATGACAGGGGGCCTTGGCTTGAAAAGGAGAAGACAACAAAACAAAACGTCAGTACCCATTGTCCTAGAAAGGTAATGGAAAACAGGGGGGAATTCTTCTACACACATCCCTAATTATCACTACCTATAAAATTGTTCATTTTGTAGTGAAGTGAAATTCTAGTTTATTTACTGCAGTAATTAAAAGTAGGGAAACCACTGTGGAATCATTGCACAATACCAAAAGAAGACCAGTCTTATCTCTTTCTGATAATTTTAACAAGTGTGGTTGATTGCAGTTCAAAGTCATTTTTTCCAGCTACAATGACATTTTCCATTTACTACTTCCTTCAAAAGTCCTCATTCCTTTAATGGGAAATTAAAAAAAAATTCAATGGAAAATCTAGAGGGTATGGTGCAAGGAAAAATGGAACTATGTAGAACTATTGTTTCCAATAATGGGCTCCATCTCCCCTATACCGGTGTGCTAAGGCTCCTTTATGAGCTCAAGCTTGCCAACACCTGTTTATGGGAGCGATATTCACAAACTGACCAAAACTGCCTATGGAAAGCCCCAGCAAAGATGTAGGGATTGTTCCATTGGGTACTGGAAAAGCTGTATGCATCCAATCTTAAAACCTGCTGCTCCAGATAACCAGTATTTTAATGGGATATGCAACAGCATGAAACAAGACATTATACTCAGGTATAAATCCTAGGAATAAAGCAGGGATTGCTCAGAGATAATGAGCACAGGCAGCCTCAGTCTCTTTACTTAATTTGGACCAGAGAGCTACTTTTTCCCATTATTGCAATAACAATTACTCAACTTTTGGTGTGTCAGGTCCCCCTGACCTCACATGGAGAAGAAAGGCAATTTTAAAAAATCATTCTTTCACTGCTCTACCTCTGCACCCCTATGAGTTCTTGATGTCCTAGTCATTTAAGGACTTAAAATTAAAATTCCATATCTATCTTACAAGGATAAAAGTCCTAGTTTAGGCCTGTTCAGTACTAGGTTCAGTTTTTATTTTCTTTGCTTCAAGGAGGAGAAAAGCAACTGGATCCAAAACATAATAACAGATCTCAAGGACACCCTTCTTTACTTTAACCATCTTCCCCAGTACAACTGAGGCACAAACAAAAGGTATTTTAATTTCCTTTTCCCCAGAGTAAAGCGCAACAGAGCCTGGGACAGTCAGTGCCTTCCCTTTTAAATAAACTTCAGTTTTGTACTCCAAAACGCAGGAAGAGATTTTTTTAAAAAATCCTGCTCTAAATGTGAGCAGGTCTGCCAGATCACTATTCTCTCATGCAGCAGAATGAATGGTAGAATTCTTAAAATGGGACACTGGCATGCAACACTTCAGACTGAAAGTGCAGTAACACAATTTAAGAACATAAGAAGAGTTTTGCTAGGTCAGGCCAATGACCAATTGTCCCCTCCTGTGGTTTCCAGCAACTGGTATTCAGAAACATACTACCTCTGACAGTGGAGGTAGAACATTGAAAGCAGACAATGTTTTTGAATGCTCCTTTAATGAACCCCCAACTCCCTGCAAGTAGAAAAGTAGCACAACAGGCAGCAGGCTATATTAGAATCAGATGTGCTAAGTGTTTCCTTATTTTCTTACAGGATTCCCCTCCTGCCACACACCCCCAAAAAGGGTATTCTCACCATCGATCACAAATGGTACAGTCTGCCAGCTCCAGGCCAAAATCAAGATCCTGTGATGCAGACGAAAGGATCTTTCCCCTCAAGAGCAACACACACTAGCCTTGCAAACCGTAGCTGCTCATTTCCAAGCACGACCCAAGCAACAGGGGACAAAACTATGCCAAAACATCTGTTGATGTTCACATGATGACCGAGAGGGTTAAACAGCCCTGTGATTGATTTGAGTTGGATTTCACAGGAGTGAGTCATTGGGTGGTTTCTTGGCCCTTTACCTCTTGCACAATTCAATCTATAACTCCAGTGAAACTTTAGTTTGCAAATAAGGGTCGTAAGCATTTTTTACTTTCTGTATTCCAGTTGATGTTTCCATTGTTTACCAATATTCCTGTGAGCGTATATAATTATGTATTGCCCTTCATGAGTGTTAGCTGCAATCTACCCTGATTAGTTTAGCTTTTAAACACTAGTTCAAGCAGAGGGCTTGAATCATTTGCGGTTTCAGCACACTATTAAAAGGCTCACATTAATCATAAGCCCTCACCCATTTCAACATCGTGCAGCAATAACAGCAATCATTGGGATAAAAGCTTTACATTAGACACCATGTGTTGCACACCAACATCACCACAATAACACAGATGTGTCTTGGAAACAATAACATCACACACACAAAAAAATGGTATTCCACCCAATTTGTGCGTAATAGAAAAGAAAAAAACAAACAAATTATTTTTAGCAACAAAGTCCCATGGCACTATAAAATGTTGACAGATTTATGATACCATGCAGCATAGTTTTGTGCACCAGAGCCCAACATGTCTTTGTCATGTGCAAAAAGGAGCTCTCTAAATGAGCTTGCAAGATCAACCAACCAGCAACCAATTCCTCTTGCAAGGAGACACTGTTTATGCTGCAACAGACTAACCTAGCTAGACTTCTGGAATCTGTTACCAGTGATACTTTAAGATGAACCAGTATTTCAAAAAGCAAAAGTTATCTCTCCACACAGTAACAACTTGTTCCAAGTATCTGCTGACTCAGTTGAGTTACACCCTTTATGGCGTTAGAAACACAAACTTGTAAGAGTGTGACCTTTGAAGAAGATGCCTGGCTCAGAAATTCTAAATTAGCGTAATACAACCACACCTCTTCTAAACTTGCCTTTCCAGATGCAGCAACATTGCATGCAGAGCTGTACTAATGAAGCGCCAAACTTTGCTGTGCTAACTCTCCATTACTACATTTCTGCCATACCATGCCCCAGAAAGGAATTTTCACCAGAAAGAAAAAATACCTCTAACGAAGCAAAACCCTCTTACATTCCAACTTGAAATGCATTCATCAAACTGCAGTCATGCAAACATCAAAACTGTTAATGTGTTGACTATCTTTCTTCCACTTCCACATACAGCAGGATAGCCAAAAATATTGAGGCTGAAGTAGCCCTATGAGCATCAGAGGCACCTGTCTGGGAGGAGGAAGGGGGCATGGGAATTCTCATGTTCCCTTTTGACAGTCTTACAAACATCCTGGATGGAGAACATAAAAAGGAATACATCATCTAATGTAAAATTCACCATCAAATTTTGAACAGACAGCACATGGTCGTAGAGAGGTGTTTGAAAGGAGGGATGCTGCTGTTTTGAAGACTGGTTTTCCTTCACCCCCAACTCATCTCCTTATCCTCTAGTGGCTATTCAAGATCAATATACCAACAACATGTCCCTGAACTGCATCTGATACCTACTGTGGTCATGGAAATGAAATGCCAAATTACCGTATTTTTCCATCTATAAGACGCCCCCATGTATAAGATTTTGGGGGACTCAGATTTAATAAAATGGGGGAGATATATCCATGTATAAGACGCCCCCTAATTTTTGACATTTTTAGGGGGGATCTAGTCTTATAAATGAAAAAATACGGTATGTTAATTGCATGCATCAAAATATACAAAGCAGAGGTGCCTTTTGGGCACTTAAATGTACTTTCAATGCAGCCTTTAGAAAGTAATTTTGCCTGCAGTAAACAGTTTCCTAAAATGGTAGCTATGAGAGGGCCTCTATTCTATGGTGTCAGGAGGTCATCAAATAATCTGACTTGGAAATTCGCTTTTCTTTCTGTACCAATTTCTGCATTCCTAAATTACAGCTCTCCATTCATTTTAGGGATGCTTTTCAAACAAAACTCCAGTTATTTGAATGTCATCTGGACTAGATAATAATATACGGTACTGTATTATAAGGTAAAATACCAAGCAAGGATCACAATTCTTTTTTGTTCTGGAAAACAACATGTATCTCTAATAATATGCTGAAAGCAAACTGGAAAGCAGCTACAGTATTGTTTAGTATGCATCTTCTTAATGGAGCTGAATGTTCTGAAAATTATTTCAAGTCGCCCTTCCTGCGTATTTCTTAGCTCTCAATTGCATTTTTAAAATAACATTAAATAAGATTAATAGGTACAAAGATTATCTTTTAAAAAACATATTTCCATAGATTATACAGTACTCCACAGATTATATTTAACAAAGTGATTTCTGAAAGTACACTTTTCAAAACAAAAACTTTTGGGGATTCTTTAAATGTTAAGCTTTAAAAGAACTCAACTATATTTTGTTTAAAAAGCAAAAGGCAAGCAGATTCTAGTTCTAAGCTTAAGTGTCTGTTTTAAAAGTACAAATCACTGGGTTGTATCCAACTGGACTGGGAGACTCTCTGGAACAAACTTTTTCTTGGGGAGGGGTTAGAGGAGACAAAAAAGGAGAGCCTCTTTGCTTTAACTTGCTTACTGATGATCTGATGTTTCTTCAGAGAGCACTTATCTCTCAAAAATGTTTTCTAAATGGCACATTAAGATTGAGGTTACTACAAGGCAAGATGGGGGAACAGGCCAAAGTTCTGCAGCAAATGCTTATGCGGCAGAGAAAGAAAAGCAGTGTGGAGTTGCAAAATAGCCAGCTAGATAGACACAGCCTGAGATTTGTGGCTGACTGAAGGACATAAAGGGGAATGCTCTCTGGGGAACCAATGCTGCTGTCCATTGCTTGACAATTTTAAAAGCTGATTTTTATGCTTATAAATAAGCACATGATACAAAAGGCACAGTCTCCAGTAATCTCTCAACAAGCCCCATAGCCCTATCTCTGAACTTCCCATTGCCTCAGAAAGGAGGGGGGATGCATAACAATAGGAACAGCCATTACAGAGATTATATTCCGAAAGTCTGCACTTCATAAACACATTCATTTTCCTCCACTTGTGTTTTGTCATTTATCCTTTAGGTGGTATTCAACTTAGCTTTAGTCATTTAGTTATTTATTTTTCATAAAATGTATACACCGCTTGATTGAAAAGAAAGCTCCAAAAAGTGGTTTGCAAAAAGATAAAACAATAAAATCAAGAATCATTACAATGATTAGAAACATACAAAAAAGTTAAAATACTAAAACAGATTTAAAATCACATCTGCATTTCTAAGCATCTGGGTAAAGGTAAAGGTAAAGGGACCCCTGACTGTTAGGTCCAGTCGCGGACGACTCTGGGGTTGCGGCGCTCATCTCGCATTATTGGCCGAGGGAGCCGGCGTACAGCTTCCGGGTCATGTGGCCAGCATGACTAAGCCACTTCTGGTGAACCAGAGCAGCGCACGGAAACGCCGTTTACCTTCCTGCCGGAGTGGTACCTATTTATCTACTTGCACTTTGACGTGCTTTCGAACTGCTAGGTTAGCAGGAGCAGGGACCAAGCAACAGGAGCTCACCCTGTCATGGGGATTCGAACCGCCGACCTTCCGATCGGCTAGCCCTAGACTCTGTGGTTTAGACCACAGCGCCACCCATGTCTGGGTAGGCCAGCCTAAATAAGAGTCTTTTTAGCAGGTGCCGAAAAGAATACTGTGAAGGCATCTTCCTGATATCAATAGGCAGGGCTTTCAAAGTGAAGGTTCTGCCACATGGAATAGTTTATAGTAGTGCCTATTCCAGCAACTGAAGCAGTTGAGTGGGCACATGTAGTAAGATGATCTTATAAGTAAACTGCTCACAAGTTGTTAAGGGCTTTGTATACTCAGTTTTACTCAGAGTATATATCTATTTAAATTAATGGACCTTAGTCATGTTTATTCATTTCAGTGGGTCTACTCAGTTGAATACCACCTTATAGCTTGGTCATGTTCCCCCCCCCCAAGTAGATTTCTCCCTACAGGATTCCCTGCCCTCCTTTAAGGTTCAAGCTTTTCGGCTGACAGATGTAGACATAAGATTGTGCAAAAAACATTCCAAAACAACCCTCTTCGCCAGACAAGCAGAATGCCCATTTATGCCTTTGGTGTTCTCACTTATATGAGCCGTATCTTGTCTTGACAGAAACTTTTACAAGCACAAACCAATTGTCTAGACAAATTGTATCTCCAAAAGGAAATGAGAGAATGTTATACTAATAGCCAAGACCAAGGTCTACTAGGCTTGTGTGTTGAGCATGCTGCTTTATGGAAGTGAGACGTGGGCAACCTACACCCGCCAGGAGTGAGGTCTCAATGCCTTCCACATGCGCTGCGTGGGAAAGATTCACATCGCAGAAGAGAGTCTCAAACAAAGCTGTTCTATCCCAAGCCCACATTCCCAGCATGTTCACACTTCTGTCTCAGTGATGTCTATGCCAGCTTGGTCATGTATGCAGAACGGAAGATGTCAGGATCAGCAAGGACGTGCTCTGCAGGGAGCTGGCTTCAGGCACTAGGTCTGCTGGCAGAACAACTCTGCGTTACAATGATGTCTGCAAGTGTGACATGAAGGCTGGCAACATTAACCCTGATGTATGAGAATCCTTTGTAGACAATTGTGGTGCTTGGAGACAGACAGTCAAGTCATGTATGCACAGCAGTAACCAGAGGAGGAATAACTGTTGGGGGAAATTTTTTTATTTTGTTGGGAGGAGCGCAGAGAGAAAAAACGCCAATAGCAGCAAAATTGGATGCCTTCATCTGCCCCCACTGCAACAAAACATGTCTTTCCCGTATCGGTCTCTATAGCCACAGCAGGCACTGTAACTCTTCAATGGTTTGATTCTACCCCCAAAGGTGCATTCTTCCACTGTCTTCTGAGACAGATGATGCCAACAACAAGTGTCAAAGTAGCTGACATACAATAAATACATTAAAACTGTTTAGCATTCATTCCTGTGAATAGCATGCATATCACACTCAGAACCTCCCAGGACACTCTATACAAGATCTCAAAGTAGCTGTCTTATTGCAAAGGAATTTCAGAAATAGACTGGAAAGAGAAGTTGCTGAATTGCAACTCATTACCAAGCTTAAAACCATGGAGAGACCTGGTCTGAACAAAGACATTGGATTCTTATCTCATTATACATGACAAAGCTTTTTTAACCTTCTCACCCCTTGCTTTTTCCTGTTAAAGGTAGATAGCCGTGTTGGTCTGTCATAGTCAAAACAAAATAAAATAAAAAAATTCCTTCCAGTAGCACCTTAGAGACCAACTAAGTTTGTTCTTGGTATGAGCTTTCGTGTGCATGCACACTTCTTCAGATACACTTGCTTTTTCCTGTAAGACTAATTGCAGTCGTTAACAGTCGTCAACAGGTTTACCACAGCTATCAGCCTATCACCCATTCCCACCACCCCTCTGAGTAATACCCCTCCCCACCCTCTCACTATATATAAGGGTCTGGTGACTTCTGTTTCAGTGTATCTGAAGAAGTGTGCATGCACACAAAAGCTCATACCAAGAACAAACTTAGTTGGTCTCTAAGGTGCTACTGGAAGGATTTTTTAAATTTTGTTTTGACTATGACAGACCAATATGGCTATCTACCTGTACTCAGAACCTCGTTAGCTACCATTACTGGAAACAGAAACAAATCCCCACCCCAGGTCACCCCAATCTGTTTTTGCTCTTTGGGGTTTTTTAAAGCCTATGGCAATTCCTTGGCTCTTTCAATCGAACACTGTGACTCTAGCATGGTGCACTGTGTTCCATCATTTTTCCATATTAAAATCTGCATGATAAGACACAGAATATTTATAAGACACAGAAACCTAATCCTAAAGATGAGAGGGATAGGGGCAGTACAAAGCAGGAGAATGAGCAGCAGGCATAGATCTCTTTGCTGCTTTATCATTCCTCCTATTCTTGCCACCTCCGTGAGAAGACAGAGAAAGCAAGGGGCATTATTTGGATACAGGGGCAAAGCTACCTGCTCCAGCTGCTTTGTTGACAATATTGCCACCAACAACAGAGACCTGCGATAGCATGCATCATTACCCTGTTAGCACTTTTTAAAAGGTCAGCCCTGTCCTAAAATACACAATTTGTTTGTCCACCACAGCTTAGACGAGTGCTGGCTGTGAGATTTGACCGAGAGGAATTCGCTGGAGACTTTGGAAAAAAGCCAAACTTAACTCGGCCCCAGAATTTAGTAGAGGAAAGGCCTTGAGAGAGCAGATGTCAGCTGACTATTGCGTGAGCACAGCTTTCTCAGTTCCATATTCATTCTGTTTCATTTATTCTCTTGCAAAAAAGGGAGAGTTTGATTATGAAAATAGAAGTAAATGAATAGGGGGCAGGAAGTGCAATGTTGTACAAAAAGTAGAAGCAGGAGCAAAAGAAAGAACATGAACGTTTAGGATAAAATATAAGGGATTGTATTGAGTGCTGCACTGTTTTTGTCCCTCCCCAGCTCTGCTCCCCCCCCCAATCTGTTTCAGGTCTGGAGGGGGGAGGAGAGGAAGAAGAATCACAGAATTGTAGAGTTGGAAAGAAGAGTTTGGATTTGATATCCTGCTTTATCACTACCCTAAGGAGTCTCAAAGCGGCTAACATTCTCCTTTCCCTTCCTCCCCCCCAACAAACACTCTGTGAGGTGAGTGGGGCTGAGAGACTTCAAAGAAGTGTGACTAGCCCAAGGTCACCCAGCAACTGCATGTGGAGGAGCGGAGACGCGAACCCGGTTCCCCAGATTACGAGTCTACCGCTCTTAACCACTACACCACACTGGAAAGGAACCCAAAGGGTCAAAATTCCACTGTATACACAAAAGTCCCTTGCACCTGCAGAGCTGCAGCGTTAGAAACAGCCTCAGGTCTTAAAACAATTAGTTGAATTATTCTGAGGTAAACAAATAACTCAAATGAGAATCCAAAAGTTATGAGATGCTATTGATGTGCACACTCCTCTTATAGCTTTATGATTGGGTTTGGGGTTGTGGTGGACCTTAATGCTGAACCCCAATAATTACTGCCTAGTTTCACTCTTTTGCTTAAAAACAGAACTTACAATCACAGAACTGTAGAGTTGGAAAGGCACCCTGAGGGTCATCTAGTCCAACCTCCTGCAATGCAGGAATCTCAATGAGATCATAATGACAGATGACCATCTAACCTCTGCTTTAAAACCTCCAAGGAAAGAGAGTCCACTTGTAATTTCAATTCTTATCTTATCAAAAAAAATCTTTGGTCACCAACTGCTAAATTTGTGCACCTTTTAAAGTAAGCCTTTTGTTTTTTTCTGTACAGTGAAGAGAAAGTTAAAATGGGGGAAGGAAGTGGAAAGAGAACACATCTGGACCCTATGAAACATTTAGTCTATTATAAAAAAAATTAAAAGGTTCAATGTGGCAGTCTGTGCTTACTTAAATTACTGGAACAGAATAGAAAACTAGAATAGAAAACTGTTTTTTTTTAAATATATATTTACTTTCCAGATTTCCACCCTATTCAAAAGCACACAAAAAGTACAACTGAAAAGAAATAAAAGCAGTAACAGAGATCTCACCCTGAAGAACGGTGGTCAGGCTTATTTCTTTCAGAACGATCTGGAAGAGAGAAGACATACAGGGAAATGTGTTAGTTTAAATTTAGCACTGCTTAAGTAAAGCACACCATCATGATTCACTTTGCATTTTTTTTTAAAAATCTGTAAAGGAGAAGGTAGATTTTCTTGCCCTCTTTAAGAGCTGTTTGCCTGAGAGCAAAGAAGAGGCCCACAATCTCAGCATTTGTTAAGCGCAGCCTTTTGAAACGCAACTTTGCCCATGTTTACTAACTTTACTTTTTGTGCTCGGCATTTGCCGTTCTGAAAAGCAACAGATTTTTGTTTCGCAAAGAAAGTGAGGGAGCAATGGAAAAGAAAACCACTGGATTAGTCAGCACATAAAAAAAATAAAAATCATTCCATGAATCACAGCTGGCAGACTCTGCTAAAAGGCTGGGAGAAATGAGTGGTGGCTGCAGGAATAGTCCTGCAAAGACAGACTGCCTTAACCGAAGTCCTTTTATGTTCTTAAAAACATCTCTGCACAGACAGCCACCATTAACAGGCATTTCCAATTTGCTTGACAAGACTTCGGATGAAGCCCAGTTAACTTGCACTGTTGTTGCTTCTATAGCCACACTGTGGTTCAAAGCATTTTGTAATTTATTTTCAGAAATCCAAACAATGATTTCATTGCACAGGCGACAGAATATGTAGTTCATTTCATTATAACTGGACCCACCCAATCACTATAGTGTGATAGGGATTTGGGGGAGAAACTCTTTCCAGTATGAAAATCCCAAAAGAGAATCACGCAATGTTCTATGGCAACAAATTCAATTGGCTGGATCCCTCAGTTTATTGACAAAGACTCATCTATTTTTAATGCCTTTATTTCCATTAGCCCACATTTTTTCCCCTCTGTTCCTTTTGGAAGGCTATATAAGTATGTTATATTTTATATATGCCACAAAAATATATACATGCCAATGTCCCTTTTCTATATCAAAACCAATCTTCTAAAAATGCTTTTCTAACTTAATGAAATTCTTAACCAAAAAAGTTCTTTTACTTCATGTCAAACCAGGTTTATTTTAAAAAAAGAAACACTATCTTGCATTAATATAAATGTTGACACTATGCACACAAAGACAACATATAAGCACATTTATCTACACTGCTCAGACGAAATATTGCCTCTAGTTCTGCTGTAGTTTTCAGTCTCTATTTGGTTTTTCTATTTTGCTAGACAAAATAATAAAGTGATTTACCACCTATTCACCAGCAACCAATACATTTTCAGTTTATAAACACCAATATTACATCTATACTACAGCAACACGACACTTCTGCCTTTTATTTCTGACATGCTTTTCACTGTATTTCATCAAAACTAACATGTTTAACGACAACTTTTCAAGCCACAATCATAAAAACTTGCTCAGAGACACAGGAAAAGCTCTCTCTTTCATCACAACAATTTAACCTGGCAATCGCCTTACCTGAAGCTACAGAGGTACAAGCAGCCCTTTCCTTTTAGTTCGACTTCCATTTGATGTGGGAATTAAAGTCCTAGCTATTTACACAGACATGTAACAGCAACAAACCAAGAGAACTTTCCAAGTTGGACGACATCAGAAGCGAGAAGGAGAAATCACAGAACATGTAAACAGCATCCCAGAGCTTCCCTCCAAGGCCTGTTTCTGATTGGCAGCTGCGTCGTGGCCAGTCTCAGAACTGGAATGCTGTCATTCAGGAAGTTAATGTTATTCCCTTTTCCCTTTCATTCTTTGTTTAAACAGGAAATGGTTCAGATGGAGTTGCAATTTGCTGCTTAAAACGGGAGGACGAACAGCACGTGAAACACAACAGTGTCAAAACTCTTTTTAAAGAAAAAAGGAGCTTAAAAAGAGAATTACCCAAGAAATAAAAAAGCTGCACAGCTTAAATACAGTATACACATTCAGAAAAATGCATATACATTTTGATTCTGGCAAGAAAGAATGTTGTTTTTAAAGGCAAGTCACACAGATTTCCAGTTTAACACAGGATAATCATTCTATAAAACCAAACTTTTATAGCTGTACTAGTCCCACAACTTGCTGCTAATATATACAGAAAGAGGACAGATAAATCTCAGGCACATAAAAATGTGAGTCTGACACATTGGAATCTGAAATATTTCCCATATCTGGAAAACAAATGTACTTCTTCAAGAAGCGTAGCCGTAGCAGTGGCCAAGGTTTTTGACAACTGTGCCAAAAGTCAAGTCCAAAGAATTAGATAGTGATACTGCTATGTACACCACAATAAATATGCAGCCTCTCCACCCCTGGTGGCTTTGGGTCGTGCTGAGAGGAAACAGCAGTACAGCTCTGGAGAGTCAGTATAGGTCTGACAATACAATAAAGTGAAATTGTACAGCAAACCTGTGGTGTAGTGTACACAGTGTGGTGCAGTGGTTAAGAGGGGTAGACTCGTAATCTGGTGAACCAGGTTCGCTTCCCCACTCCTCCACATGGAGCTGCTGGGTGACCTTGGGCTAGTCACACTTCTTTGAAGTCTCTCAGCCTCACTCACCTCACAGAGTGTTTGTTGTGGGGGAGGAAGGGAAAGGAGAATGTTAGCCGCTTTGAGACTCCTTCGGGTAGTGATAAAGCGGGGTATCAAATCCAAACTCTTCTTCTTCATAAAGAGTAAACCAACAAATACACCACATATATTTACAATGGTGCATGTGAGGGTAGCCGCTGAGTTTCAAACCATCAGTGACTTAGGAACTTCCCCTGCATGTGACAACGAGCTCTGGAGGATTGAGCGGACGAGACCAATACCCTATACAAATCTGGAGTGGAGTCCCAAAGATGGTTGGATGGTGCCTTTTTACACCTCTTTTCAGCAACACCTGCAGCCATGCTGGTGCCAAATGTGTTGCTCCGCTTTCCTTTGGACGACAGCAGTGAGACGGAATGCAGGGGATCTTGTTGTCTGGTCAGCCCAGGACCTTCATACACACTGCCCAGGCTTGCACCCTGTGGAGGCACTGGTGCTAATAACCCAGCATTTTCACTTCACCCCTGGAGGCTTACTGCATTGTCTCTCAAGACAGATGGATGCCAACAGCAACAACAATGTGAATCACATATGTACAGGTATGTACATGTGCAGCCAACTGAAATAATTTTTTCTCTCTGAGTGAAATATATCACATGGTAACTCATGTACGAAGCAAGATTATATGATCACAGTTCCTGAAATAGTTAAAACACACCAAGGTATCTGGGAACAACCAAACAATAGTCATTTGCAGAAATTTGATTGCAATAATATGCCCATGTTAACTGGATATATAATTCCGCACAGGTTCATAAAAATAAAGTAAAACTTTGGCACTTAAAAGGCGACATTAGATTTAAATTTAATAAGCATCTATGCTGAATGTTTTCAGGTTACTGAACTTAATTGCTGGAGCATTTCCCCTCACAAGGGAGCAGAGCTGTGCATTGAAAGCTCCCCCCCCCCCCTCACAGCACTTCTGACAGCCTTTTGTGTGGCCACAAGAGGGCAGCTCATAGCAAATCTGAGAAGCCTCAGGGACCGATTTCTATAAAGCTAATCATTCATCTGAGTGCAGACCCAGTGTGTTGGAGAATGAAGGAAGGAAGCACTGTCTGGCCCCAGGTACGACCAGCCTCTCATAGGTTACTCTCTTTATATGCTGCTTAACAGCAGCATCCATTAGTGGAGCCACCATGACACGTTCAACTTTGCAAACAGCTTCTTGTTGGCATTTTTCACATCAATGGAGGTGATAAAGGTAAAGGTAAAGGTACCCCTGACCGTTAGGTCCAGTCGTGGACGACTCTAGGGTTGCGGCGCTCATCTCGCTCTATAGGCCAAGGGAGCCGCCGTTTGTCCGCAAACAGCTTCCGGGTCATGTGGCCAGCATGACTAAGCAGCTTCTGGCGAACCAGAGCAGCACATGGAAACGCCGTTTACCTTCCTGCCAGAGCGGTACCTAATAATAATAATAATAATAATAATAATAATAATAATTTATTATTTATACCCTGCCCATCTGGTTGGGTTTCCCCAGCCACTCTGGGTGGCTTCCAACAGAACATTAAAATCCAATAATCTATTAAACATTAAAAGCCTCCCTAAACAGGGCTGCCTTCAAATGTCTTCTAAAGGTCTGGTAGTTGTTGTTCTCTTTGACATCTGAAGGGAGGGCATTCCACAGGGCAGGTGCCACTACCGAGAAGGCCCTCTGCCTGGTTCCCTGTAAATTGGCTTCTCGTAGTGAGGGAACCGCCAGAAGGCCCTGGGCACTGGACCTCAGTGTCCGGGCAGAATGATGGGGGTGGAGACGCTCCTTCAGGTATACTTGCACTGGCGTGCTTTCGAACTGCTAGGTGGGCAGAAGCTGGGACCGAGCAATGGGAGCTCACCCCGTCGTGGGGATTCAAACTGCCGACCTTCTGATCGGCAAGCCCTAGGCTGAGTGGTTTAGACCACAGCGCCACCCGTGTCCCTAATGGAGGTGATACACCACTATAATAATAATAATAATAATAATCTCTCAACGGTATGCAAACATTCTTCAGGATTTTCTATCGGGCATGTGCCAATCTTAGCAGTAAGCCAGTAAGTTCTGGCAGAGCATACCACATGTTATCTTTCCATTCCTAGCAAATGACTACACCTGCATGGAAGCTGCTTCTGAACTTCTTGCTTCAATTCTCTCCTGGTTCAAAGAGACAGTGGTGCAAGGAAGAGTAGGGAAGCACCTGGTCCTACACTTGCCTGGTCTGCCTTTTCCTCCTCTTCCCCCAGCTCTAAAGATTCCCCTGCCTCTTGGCTTGTACAGGCCCCCACAGATCACTGCCCTCGCCTCCCGAGTCAGACTCCAGCCCCTCTTCTCCTGGTGCACACTTGTCAGTGTCTTGCCAGCCCCTGACACATACCTTACAGGGCGGGGGCAGGGAACGGCTGCTTACACCTGTCATGCCTCATCCACCTGTTACAGGAGCCTTGATAAGGGAACGGCTGCCAGAAGTACTGTGAGGGGGGTTCTGGACTTTTGAGTCTAGGTCAGCAAACCTTTTCAGCAGGGGGCCGGTCTACTTTCCCTCAGACCTTGTGGGGGGCTGGACTATATTTTGAAAGAAAAAAAAAATGAACGAATTCCTATGCCCCACAAATAACCCAGAGATGCATTTTAAATAAAAGGACACATTCTACTCATGTAAAAACACGCTGATTCCTGGACCATCCGCGGGCCGGATTTAGAAGGTGATTGGGCCGGATCTGGCCCCCAGGCCTTAGTTTGCTTACCCATAGGCTAGGTATATAAAATGGGTGGGTTACTGGCTACTGTTGTTATTAGTTTTACGACAGCTTTGGAAATTAAACAGCCTGTTGGTAAGCTTTATGCTAACTTAATTTTCTTTGACATGTTTTAAATTAATTGTCGAACTGTTAGTGCTGTACCAATATGCTAAAGTTTATTAAGTAGTAAGTTATTATTGTACTTATACTGTTATTTTTGTACACCTCTTTGAGTACTTTTTTAAAAAAAATGGAACATATAAACAATGACTACACAGTTAATAAAAGACAAAATACTCTCCCTGTGCAAATTGATGGGGCTGGTGCCAACCTACAAAGCAGACCCCAGTAGTTCTGTTATTGTATGTTAACATTCAGTTCATAAAACTCCAAGGCCCGCTCACAACAAAGTCCATTTTGTTGTTGACTTTGGGCTGGATCCAGAGAACCTGGAGCAGAAGGAAGTTCGACATTTATTTCCAGTATCTTATTAAAATAATTAATTTTACTTTCTGTAAAGAAATTACTGAATACCATATATACTTAGTTTGCCCTGTAGCATGCTGTTTAAAGCTGCAAGCCAATGCACACTTACTTGGGATCTAAATAGGATTTTCTACAAGGAAACATGCATAAAGCTGTTCTGTACAAGTATGATCCATTGTTTCCCTAGTGTTTTCGATAATTGGTCCAGTGATGAGAACTGTAAAGCAGGTGGGGAAAACTAAGTTTGCAGCCCCTTGAAACTCATTTTTGGTGGGTTGGTTGATACTCCTGAACGGCGCAGAATGAGACATTGGTAACTTAAGTGGCAGAGGGAAATTGTCCAAAAGGATGGAAGAAGTTTGTAGAAGTGTGGGCTGTAGCTCAGTGGTAGTGTAACAGCTCTGTATGCAGAAGGTCCCAGCTTCAATCACTGGCATGTCCAGGAGGGACCGGAAGAGATTATTGTCTGAAATTCTGGAAAGTTATCATAGGCTGAGCCAGACAAACCAGTGGTCTGGCTCAGCACAGCAGCTTTCTATGTCTCTATATTGCTGTTCATGCACGGTTCCTCTACTGTGATGTTGGTCAATTACCCGTATATACTAGAGTATAAGCCAACCCGAATATAAGCCGAGGCACCCAATTCTACCACAAAAAGCCTGGGAAAGCTTCATAGGAGCCACTGCCTGCCTCACTCGAGTATAAGCCGAGGGAGGCTTTTTCAGCACAAAAAATGTGCTGAAAAACTAGGCTTATACTCGAGTATATAGGGTACTCCTTCCACCAGTAGTTACCAATGCATCATCTTACATTGCATTTGACCTTCCAAGGAGGCTTTTCAGGTGGGGCAGGGCTTCAGTGGGGAGAAGTGGATGGGACAGCATGTGGTTCTCTGGATCTGGCCCATTGGATCCTTTGGAAATTTCTGTTCTGAGCAATCCTATGCATGTTTACTCATAAGTGAATCCCATTTAGTCCCCAATGTTGTAGTGCCTCTTTAAAGTGGCATGCTGCAACCTAGGAGCGATTGCTTAATTTACTTACAGAAAAGAAACTCGGACATCAGTTATTTCTGTTTGGTTATAGAAGTGGACAGGCCTAAATATAACAAACTGCAAGATGGTGCAATTATGAGAAATAAATAATATGAGATTATACACAACATTAACTGGAATAAACTGCATCCTAATTGTACAGCTCATCTACACATTTTGGTCTTACGGTGATTAGTATGTAACAATACTTTCATTTTAAAAACTTAATGTGGAGGAGAGGGAAACTGTAAGTTTCTGTATACTGCAAGAGCAAAACCATACTAGAAAGCTGTGTACCAGCAGGGGTTTTGCAAAATCTTAATCTGAACAGTGGGCAGGATTCGTTACTTGGCAACCCTGTATAAAGCCTGCCCTGAAGGGAACATTATAGCATACTTCCTTAATGCTTCTGATACCATGCTGTGTACACTTGTACTTTAACCAGGCTTTGCCATAACATGTTTGCAAACTCTCTCTTTCCTCACCCCCCCCCACCTCCAACATTAACAGTTGTATACCCAACCTTGGGCCTCCAGCTGTTTTCGGACTACAATTCCCATCATCCCTGACCACTGGTCTTGCTAGCGAGGGATGATGGGAGTTGTAGTGCAAAAACAGCTAGAGGCCCAAGGTTGGGGAACACTGCCCTACAGGACACAGTGGCTTGAATCACTTATCACATGAAAACAGTTCCTTTTCAGGAAACAACTGAGAACATACCCTGCTAAAACTGGACAAAGGTTACATTTTGGCACTGTATGAACAGATCTGCATAAGGCTGATTTTGGAGACCAGATCTTCCAAACGCCCAGTTCATGCAAGCCCAGGGCACATCCCTCACTCATCTTCCTTCGCTGCAAGCATGGATTAGTTCAGTCCACCCAGTGAAGAAACAAGATGTTGCAGGGAAGCAGACAGCAGCACAACACAGCTTGTTTCAAGAAAGAATTGTCTTCCACACTTTCCAATTCCTGCCTTAAACCAACAAGAAGGACTGTGCTTCCACAGACACAGGGCTGTACATACAATTGGTACTTTGACTCAGCAGTGACAAAGGAGGAAAGGAGAGAAAAGACTTGCAGGGAAGGGGGAGCTACAGGGGTAGAGGAAATTGAGCAAAATTTCCCCTTGCCTCATCTGTTAGTGGATGGATGGCTCTGCTGCTGCAACAGTGCTGTGAGGACCAATTAGATCCCACCCATATGGCACATGACCCCATCTTTTCCCCCTTAAAGGGCACCAAATGCAGCTTCTCTTATATAGCCCTTGAATACCAGGATGCACCACTATCAGGAACTGGGTTACTCTGCTGAAAAATGCAGCACAGTCAGGGAGAGACAGCATCATAGTTAATAGTGCAGACGGCCCTCTAAATCCAGGGTGGGAAAACTTCAGGCTTAGCATTTAATTAGTGGTTTTAAGATATGAAAATTGTGCCACACATATGATATTGTGCTATTATTGGTGGTGGGGAATTGGGATTTGGAGACAGAGAGCAGTATGCCTACGTTCACCTGGTGAATTTATAGCACAACCATGACTTGGATTGGGAACTTCATGGTTCCACAGTGCTATACATTTCCACTCAGAAGTAAGTCCCATTGAATATTGCCTAAGAGTAGACAGCTGACTGGCAGCATAAGAATATAAGAAGAGCTTTGCTGTATCAGACCAAAGGCCCATTATTTCAGCTTCCTGTTCTCAAAATGTACAACCAGATTTACATGGAAAGCCCACAACAAGGGGAAACAGCATTCTCCCCACTTATGCTCCCCAGCAACTGGTATTCAGAGGTACCGGTATACTGCCTCCAATATTGACTTGCAGCCATTGGCAGCATTATCCTCCACGAATTTCTCTAAACCCCTTTTAAAGCCATCCATGTTTGTGCCCATCGATATACCACGTGGCAGCAAATTCCACAGCTTAACTACCTGGTGTGTGAAAATGTTGTTTCGTCTGTCCTATATTCAAGCTTCATTAGATGAGACCATGCATACTTTTATATAAATCACATCCCTCCTCTATTCCAGACTAAAAAGCCCAAAATGTTGCAAATTTTCATCCTAGGGGAGCTGCTCCAGTTCCAAGGTCTCAGACCGGGATCTTTCCGAAGTTTGCTACCTTAAATGTTTTCACTGGACCTGGACTGTCCATATGCAGGACTTGTGCTAGAATTACATCACTGAGTTACCAATTAAGCTAAACCAATTACACTCCTGCACTCTATTGCAACAGTTATTTGAATATTGGGGGGGGGAGTTAAGATGCAATTTTAAGTGAGTCTGCAAATTTGAAATGTTCACAATTAACTTCAGTTTCCTCCTAATAAATTCTACAATACGGTGAAGGAGCATAAAAGGATAGGTTTAGAACAATTATTAGCATGGTGCACCAACTGCTGTTTCCCCTCGAATTAATAAGAACGAAGCAGCACAGAGCTGTGGATTACAAACTGCTCATTATCTCAGGACTGCTGAAAATGTTCTACCAAACATATCAAAAGCAAGGAAACTATGCAACACTGACCTTTAGCATAGCTTATATCTTTGAATTTGACTCCTTAATTAAATGAATGGCGGCAGCTCACTCTAACAAGGCCCATTGTTTACTAATTATTTTGCCTCCAAGAAGCTGGCAACCTACCCGTCAGGAAACCAAAGAAAAGTATGGCATTCCTTTAAAAGTCCCAAACAGGCATTCCGTAGGCCTCCTCCACAGAATACTGACCAATAGTGTTAGTTACCATGACAAAATGGGCAATGGTACTACGTAGCTACATTAGTTGGCATTCCTTTGTGATGAGTACAATGGAAAGTGCCACCCACACCAGGCATGTTGCGAATTAGTCGACAGTCACTATGGCCCATTTCTCACAAAATAGTAAACCATAGTTTAGGGGTGGGAAAGCTCATGATCCTTACTTCAGCATTACATCCAAGCCGCGGATTATGGTTTGTTTTGCTCCAGTGAATGAGAATAAGCAAGCCAAGAACCAACTATTGTGGTTTTTGGAGAGTGAAACAAACCGCAAACTGTAGTTTGGACATTATGCTAAGCCAGGGGTTGTTGTTTGTTTGTTCTCAGTGCAAGCAGGGAGGAGCAAAGTGGACAAGATCAGTGCATTTGCAGTAAAATATTGACTATGGTTTACTTTATGTGTGAAAGAGGCCAATAATGGAAGCAGTAAAGCTACAATCTTGCCAAGAGGAGGAAAAGCTAGGAAAGTGTTCTGTTAACAGCTTTCTTTTTTCAGTCTATGTTACAATGCCATAGGCTATACTTAACAAGCATGCAAATTCAAAACAAAAACAAACCTGCTGTTACATCTGTTCAAATGCTACAATAGTCTGCCATATTTCTAGAGGATTAAGTTGTGAAGTGAATAATGTAACACCAGTCTGTTTTTTCCAGTAATCAGTAATGGAACTCCCTGAAGACAACCACACAAATGCCTTAATTTTCTACTTTTCAGAATCACTGACTTACTATTGTTAAATAAAAAAATAAAAAAATGGACTACATCTGCAATAAATTGTATTAAAATGCATCTTTAACTGCAATAGAGCTATAGTGCATTTTTTTGCTGACATCCTAAGATTTTCCACTTACCAACACAATGGATACCATCCACTGAAAGAAACATTATAAACCTGCACCTAACCCATTAACTTACCAGTTTTCAAGTGAATTTACAGGAGTGTGAATTGTAAAGGCTTATATAAAACATTGAAAATGATCTTTCTGACCACAAGAGAACTTCAGAAATGTAAACATACTTTTTAAATATTTCAGAGAAACAGAGGAAGAGAGAGAGGTATGCAAACTTAAGATACTGAAATAACAATTGCAGACTTCTTTCTGCAGGGAGAAATAAAGAAGTCTACTAAAAATGTTGGGATCTTTTGAAAAAGCTGCTGCACAAGTCCACAATGCACAGTTATTTTAACAGCCTTTCATTCATTATGCTTTTGCTATGAGGGATCCTTAATCTCCCACCTATCTCAAATGAACATGCATTAACGAGGAAGGTTCGCACACTTAAAGGGTTTATAAAAAGCAGGCAATCTGAGGCTTTGAAATAAACTATTTAACAAGACTTCTCCTTAAAGTGGCATGGAACTTGCTCTGTTGAGCTGCTAACTGGCAACCAAACCCATGGAGCAGGCAGAAACGGGAGAGGAATCCACCCTATATTTTTAACCAGGAAGCACCCCATAATTTACTTTCTTGAAACCTCCTGTCAAGAGGCAGGTGATGATGGAGCAGGTGATGTGGAAGGGGGGTTGGAAGAGAAACATCAAGTGTATGCAGTATTACACACAATGATGGCAACTTCAACTTGCATGTTTGAAAAAGGCCAACATATCACCTCATAGTATATAACACACAGTGCTTTTCAAGAAAAGCAGTTCACACATTTAGCTGATTGTCGTAAGTAATGCACCTCAACCAAAGGTTGAACCAGCTCAGAAACTAGAAAAAATTCTGAATCTAATACACATGGTGATCAGGCTTAAAATGCACTATTGCATGCTCACTCCTATCAGCCTTTTCCATATCATGCATGAACCTCCCCAAACTGGTTTTAAATATGACAAGGAGCTACACTGGAATAGACATCAGGCGTTCAGCCAAATGCATGAGGGCACAAACAGTGCAATGGGCACAATGGGTCAAGGTTCCAGATTGCAAGGAAGGTTCTAAGCACATTCGGCTGAACATGCTTAGGAGTCCCTTCCAGTTCTAGGAGGGAAGGCCAAGGTTGGAACTAAGAACACTTGCAGTATTTACATGTTTGGCTGAATGCCTGACCAAGGGTCAGAGATGAAAGAAAGCCCTGGTTAGTGTTTGATCACGGCCAACACCTGCACAAGACCCGATGGCTTGCTTCAGAAGGGGGAGGAAGAAGAAGAATTAATTCTAAGTAAACCAACACCTTTACTGCACATTTTCATGAGCTTTTATACCCAGGGGCGTAGCATGTGGGGGAGCCACAGTGGCGGTTGCCCTGGGTGCAAAATTCTTAGGGGTGCAAAATTTCAACACCCAGTGCTGCCGCAATACAGCTGTGCACTTCCGTCTCTAGGCTTATTCATACAAACTAGGAAGTGACCTCTCCAGACAACGGAACAACTCTTTTCTTATCTCTGCAGCTGTGATCTCCTGGGTGATGCAGACACCGTTAGGCAGTTGAATGCAACCCACGCTACGCCACTGTTTATATCTCCTTTATTCATACTGCAGCATCTGTTTGTGAATATACGTCAATAAACCATGTTCTCAATACTCTTTTCAGCATTAAAATAACTTGTTGTGGACAGATGCAAGAGCGTTCTAATGTAAATTATTGGAGTGCGCATGTGGAGTGACCAAGACTTTATCTGGAGCACGGTCATACTCCTCATAGTCCAACACTTTCCAAAAGGGCAACCTGACTACTCATTTGACTCTGCCCAGATAAACAAGATACTTTTCATTATATATAGGGGAGGCCAACTTGGATTTTCTTTTCTTTTCTTTTTAAAAAGATAGCTTTCTCCTAGTTAATAAGCTTTAAACCTTTTTTTTAAAAGAATATTTCATTTTTCAGCATGGTTTTTTTTTTTACAGATGCTTGAAAAATGCAACTTTTATGGTTCCATTTGCGCCCTGGTACAAATGTCAGTAGACAAGTGCTTTTCTGTAAAATAAAAACAGACTTTATGCTTAGTGATGTTGGTTCATTTCCAAGGACAAGCTGCAACAGATAACAGCAAAAGAGCCTCTGTTACCATCCTTAATTTATTCCAACAGTGCTTGGTCTGCAGCCAGTTGACTTCAATGGATTCTTCCTACTGACTTCCTTGGATTCTGGAGCAGACTCACAATTCTTTTAGCTTAGATGCAGCCAGGTATTCAGTACATATGTATAATCACTGCTACCCAAGAGAGCTGTGGATCATAAAATCAAAGAACTGAAAGGGATCAAAGGCACACATAATTTAATCCTCTGCCTAAAAGGAAGATTATCTACCAAGCAACCCCTCACAAATCAACCCATACAATCTGGATCACATAAATGTTAAGAGGAAGGAGCATGTGCAATGCAGAAAGGTAGTTACAAAGCAGCAAAGAAGGTGGGGTGCATCATGTATTCTGCAACTCTCTGATCCTATCTTTTTTTATTACTGGTGCAGAACAAATCCAAACAGCTCAGTCACATGCTGCAGGTGAAGATGTAACAACAACAACAAAACACTGCACACAGCACAGAGTCTCTAATCATTGTCTGACTTGCGATCAGCCATATCCCAAGCAGAAGCAAAATCCACTCCAAATAAATTATTTGGCAAAATACATTGCCCTATTCCTTGGTAGAAGAAGGTTCTGGTGCTCCAGGGAAGAGGTGCCATCTTTTTTTGGCCAGTGGGCACATTTGGAGTTTGGATAAAGTGACGAAGGCTCTAGTCACAAAATGGCTGCCATGGACTGTGGTGTAAAACAAAAAGGTGGCCATAAAATGATGCAGAACCACAAAATGGCATGGGTTTGCCCCCCAATAGCCCCCATCAATTGGAGACAGGGAGGCATCAACATTGGCCCCTGCCATATTTACTCACAGAAGGAAAGTCTTTGCATGTTCCCTCTGTTCAGAAAATAATGGAGGGTGGGTGTCCAATCCTGGCATCCAATGCAAGGTAGGCATGTCTAAGGAGGGGTAGTTCAAACAGGAACCTCAGGAAGAGTTACAGGAATTTGTGGATTTTTGAGAAGATACTCACTTTTGCAGGCACCATAGAAGCTACTACCAGGCACATCAGCTCCTCAACCCCTGCTCTGGAGGAACTGTGGGTATGGGGAATGGGACTCAAAATCATTATTATATTCAGCTCTGGTTTGTTACAAATGGGCATTTTGCAATCTTCCATTCCTGGTGGTTGTAAAAAGTTCATTTATCATTTGGAAGCATAATTCAAGCAAACACTAAGTGAGACAACTTGCCATAGGTTGGTTTAATTAATTAATCAAGTTCTCAGACTTGAACCTTATTAGGTTCTTTTCACTGCCAAATGGTTCAAATAAACCTTTGCAAACAATTATTTTTATAACTATTCCTGATTTCCAGTCTGGTTCTTTACATGCAATTTCATCATTTGTGGTTTTGCTTCATTATTTAGATTACGCTAGAGAAATGATGGGTTCTGTAAATCTTCACAAGCATATAGCCCAGTGTGCAAAGGATTTTAGGCATTTTCAATGAATCTTTGTGGTCATGGTTCTTAAACAGCATCACCACACATGCTACACAACAAATGACTTATGAAATTAGGGAGATTTTGCAAAGCAGTTTATGGTACAGCGTAGTTGTCTGAAGTTCAAGAACAAAAGAGTAAAACATCCCACATATATATGTATTTTAAGTTAAGTGTGACTGAGGAGATACATCCTAGCACCTCCCCAAATACATATATCTAGAATTCAGGATTCTTCTTAGAATAACACACTACCAAGTAGCTTAAAACATAGAGCAAATTTGCTTTTCAAAATTGTATTCTATTCCAACTCTGATTTCACTTCAGCCAACATACCATCACCTGTGCAATTTCTGTGATTATATTTTGACCGGTGAGTTAATCTCTCTGATTCAGCCTTGTTTTGCTGTCCAAGACTCAGCTAGCATTTTAGAAATCAAGTTAGAACAAGTTTAATGTGGGAGCTAAGATGAAATAATGCTGCTATGAACTGAATGTTGCTTTAGAGGAAATTGGACACAAATTATAAGCACACATTTTGCCAGTTTTCTAGCCCTTACAAAACTGAACGACAGAAAGGTGACTGACGAGTTTATAAAGAATTACTTTTTTAAAAGAACAGTCTTAGAACAACAGCATAACGTAAACAGGGGGTTTATAAGTACAGCAAGTGCCTGATTTGCAACATTCATAGACACCACAAGGTCAGAGCTAAATCCAGGACATTAAACAAACGACAGATGCATCCATCCACACATTTAACTTCACAATCCTAAGGTTGTTTACTCATAAATAAATACCAGGCCAAAATGAATTGCTCCTTAGTAAGTATGCTTAGGACTACAACCATTTAGGCAACAATTCTGCACACATTCAAGCAGTTAGTACCGGTATCATGCTGAGGAAATTTTCTGTGGAACTGCAGCCTGAGGGCAAAGTGCTCCTGGAACATCTGCACAAACAGCATGGGCAGGGCCGGCGCGTCCATTTAGGCGAACTAGGCAATTGCCTAGGGTGCCAAAATGGAGGGGGCACTGGCCAGCCTGCCACCCGCCGCCGCCCCAACCAGCGGCGGAGCAAGCAAACCGCGGAGGCGGGGGGCGCCCGGCCGGGCAGGGGGCGGGGCACCGCTCCACAACGTGCGTCATACGCAATGACGTCACATGGCCCGCCCCCTCACCTAGGGCGCCAAAATTGCCAGCACCGGTCCTGAGCATGGGGCAGCTTTACTTGAGGCATGAGGAACTTTTTTCCAGCTTGAGGGCCACATTTCCTCACAATCTTCAGGAGGCCCCATGTCAGTGGTGGACAGGGCCAGAGGGAAGACTGAGACAACAATGAACATGACTCTTAAAGTAGGCCATGCAAAAAGCCAGAGGTTTACATATATACACAATCCATTTAGGGAAGTAAGAGGCAGTATCGCAGCTCAAGGACACATTCCAGCTAGATAAAATTACTGGGAAGGAACATGGAGCAAGTCCGGTGTGGTCTGTGGTCTGGGAAAAGGGGGTGTTAACCTGGGGAGTGGTCTGAAGAAAGTCCTGAGGATCTGGAAGAGCAGCCTCGAGAACTGCCTTTGGCCTGAGTTTTCCCAGCCATGCATTACACATAGTTCTGTTTTAGATTAATGTCTAGCGGTTACTCATGGCCTGCTTCCTTGCCAGTTGACTCTTCACTTACTACTGATAGTGGCATGAGTCAATGACCACCTGATACTTACAGGTAGCTCCTGGATTGTACCTTTTTCTAGCACAGATTCTTGACTTTGTTTCCTCAAGGCATGCAACTAATACCGGTAAGTCAGAGAATGGTCTGGATGGAACATGATTCCACTGCTGAAAGTAAACTGTATGGGTGGAAGGCTTATTCATTAAAACTGTTTGTTTGCTGAAGTTGCATTTTCCCTTCTACAACACAGAGCCCAAAGTGGTTCCAGCAAAATGCTCCAAATTCAGCTATTAAATTAGGCAACAAGAGCATAAAATAGATTCTGCCTGTGATCCACCATAAACACAAAGGATCCCAAGTCAGTCTTCTAGCCAGTGAATGGACAGGTCTCTCTCTCTGTCTCTCTCTCTCTCTCTCTCTCTCTCTCTCTGTGTGTGTGTGTGTGTGTAGAAATCTGTCAATCTCTTTACAAGTCTGCAATCCATAGCATGAATTTCTGCAACTATGCTGCTCCAGCTTAATAAGAATCCACAACTGTATAACTATCAGTGAAGGTTTCTTAAATACCTCTGAGGGTATTAGACAATGAAGTTCCCTGCCAAAGAGGTGAGGAAAGAAAATACAGTAACACCTTTTGGGTATGGAATAGTCTCCCGCTGTTCAAACACAGAAACTACTGATAGTTCTGGGAAGTCAGCAAAGTTAGCAGTCCAAAGTCAACAGAGTGCAAACCTTGAAGTATGCCAAATTGCAAAGTAGATGACCCTTCAGTGTTCCCTCTCCTTTTATGTGTGGCTTGGCTCAGGCATGCAGTTACATAGAAAGCTTACGCAAATACACCAATGGCGCATCTAGTTCATAACTCTCTAGACCGAATGGCAGTGGCTCTGCAGGGTTTCAGACAGGGGAGATTCCTAGCCCGACCTGCATCCCAGGAACAAAACCTGAAATTCTCTGCATGCAAAACATGTGCTATATCACTAAGTGTTCTCCTGCTAAGTTTAGGAGGAATAGTTATTTCACATCAGATCCACATTCTGGTCTTAGAACAGAGAAATAGTTAAGGACAAAAATAATTGGTGAAAAACTTAGCAATGTTGACTACCAGAGATACATTGGATGTGCCTTAAGTAAATGTTCAGAATTCTAAAGAACAAAAGGGAAAGTTCAAGTGTACAGTAGACTACACCAACCAGGAAGAAAAAATGTATTGGAATATGATCCTTTCACTGAACCATGAGTGACTACATCTGACTCACCATGAGATAAGATTATATGTGGTTCCAGAACGTTCTTCCACGAAGACCCAACAACGCCCCCCCTTTCTTTAGCAGCCAACTGGGAGGGATATTCCCTGACCCAGACATCATAACCCTTGGTTGCTTGCAACACCACAGTCAAACACTTATACTGAGCCCATCCACAAGACTTCTGCATATCTATTACAGCAGCCTTTCCCCAAATGGAGCCTCCAGATATTTTCAACTACAACTCCCATTACACCTGACCATTCTGCTTGAAGCTGATGTCTGTCTAAAACATCTAGAAGGCACCACAGGGAAGGCAGTGTTTTCAAACCAATCCCTAGGTCAAACCGCTGCATATACTGAGAAATGGGGTGGGGGAACCCCAAATGCATTCCAGACAGTGTGCCTGCACTCCTTTTTTGACAGAGTCCAAACTGTATGCCGCTGGGGCACAGCTAAGGTGCAACGTAACAGCCCATGTCTTGACTGGATTTGAGGGCCAGGCCCTCATGACCACCAGTCCACTGCACTTCCACAGATGTCAAAGGAGCTTAAAGGCACATTCAGAAGCAGGAGGGCAGAATCAGAAAGGATGCTTGATCCTATCACCAGAGACACCTTGACTGTCCCCCAACCCCTTGCCATGTCACACTGCAATCCCTTCAGTTTCCAGAGAGAGAGACTTAAGCATGTGGAGTTGCTGTCGAGAAAGGCAATCCAAACCCCCTAAAAACGGGCATGGAAGTAAACTCTGCAGCTCTTTGGATTGCGTGAACCTGACTCCTGGAGGCGTTGAATTCTTCCCCCACCCCTGCAGCACATGTCTCCCATCCATCCCCACTTCGGACCCCTGCCCCGGGATTCGCCTCCCTCGAAGCAACTCTCCCTTGCCCTCTCGCGCCTACCTGTTGCTGGGTTCAAGCTGGGTCTCCTGTGCCTTCTGCCGAGCTCTTTCAGCTCCTCCTCTTCTTCTTCCAGCCTCCAGGCTTCAGCCATCGACGGCAGGGAGAAAGAGGACCCCTTTCTTAGGCACCCGTCTGCTCCTCCATGGCGTGGCTCGGAGCTGCTGCCCTTTCGCCTGCACCTGCCGCTCCCGCCGCCCGCAGCCGGGAGAGGAGGAAAAGCGTCCTTCCTGTGCGGCCGCCGCTTCTTGCTTCCCCCCTTCCTCGAAAGTTTCAAGCGCGCTCGCGGGGAGGCTGCGAAGGCCTCGCTCTCTTTCTGGCCTCGGCTAGGGAATGGCAGGAGCTGGGAGGGCGCTCGCAGAGAGAGGCTCTCCCAGCTGTGGCCGGGAGAGAAAGAGAAAGGCAGAGGGAAGTGGAAGAAGGTGGCGTTTTCCTGCCCATTCACAACATTCCGGTATCAACAGGAAACTGGGCTGCTGCCTGACACTAAAACAAAAGGCGAAGAGGGGGAGGTACCTGGAGCAGCGAGCAGCAATCAGAGCGGCGGAATGCGAGGGGAGAGCGGCCTCGTGGCTGAGGTGGGCAGGGAGGGAAAGAGGCAACGAGAGGTGGTCTCTGAAGCGCATCCCCCCCACCCCAGTTAATGGTATAATCTGGGACCCCCTTTCCCCCCTCTCTCTCTTCTGGATTCTGGCAAGGCGCGCTCCCTAAAGGCATTTCAGAAAGCTCCTCCCAACGCAAAAACAACAGCACTCCTCAGCAGAGATTGAATCTCTTGAAGAAGAAAAGCAAGGCCCTGCCATGGTGGGTGGCTCTTGTCTTGAGAGGCTCTTCTTAGGGAAGGGCCGTTGCTCAGTGGCATTATTATAATTATTACTATTATTATTATTAATCACATTTTTTATACTGCCCTTCATCTGAAGATCGCAAAGGTGGTTTGCAATAGGGAGTAGAACGACTGGCTTTCGATGGTCCCAGGTTCAATCCTTGGCAGGTAGGACTGGGAGTGTCCCCTGGCTGAAACCCTATAGAGCAGCTGCCGGACAGTGTAGACAGTACTGAGGTACCTTTGTTCTTCTGTCTGGTATAAGAACATAAGAAGAGCCACTGGATCAGGCCAATGGTCCATCTAGTCCAGGACCCAGTTCTCCCAGTGACCAACCAGATGCCCATGGGAAGTCCAAAAGCAGGAATTTACCTGTTTTGGAATCATGGCATCATATCAACATCTGTGCTGTTTACATTTACACCAAAAGACGCCTCTGCCAACACGCCAATGCTCAATAACCCTCAGTTATTGTTTTTAAGGAGGTTACAGAAGGGTATGATTTGGCTATAATGTGGTTAAGCCAGGCATAATAGGCTTCTGGGTTTCATGGGATGGTCTCCTAGCTCTCTTTCCTTCACATGTTTCAAGTGTTGTGCCCTGGATTTGCTATGCAAGAGATGTTAACCAGAACCCTCCAAAGTTACCGGTAATTAACGTAGTTTTCCATAAGATGTACAGCACCAGTGGCATCTTGCTTGCCACCATGTTAGTACAACCCATGTTGATGTCCCCACAAAGGCACACCACTCCAGCCTCAGGATCTTTTGGAATGCTAAGATATGTGTAACACTGCAAGAAAAACTGGAATGTAATTCTTAAACTGCAAAGCGCAGAACCTATAAATGCTGGTGGTGCCCTAGAGGCTTTGTGCCCTAGAGGGTTCTTTGTGCCATCACGCCAGTCTAGCTTATTCCAACAATATATACAGTAGTTCCTTCCAATGAGGCTTCTTATCCCTTTTACTACTTTCTCTCCAGTATCCAGAGCAGGGAGAGGCAGACTTCAGGCTTGTGGAATTTGCTTTTTGTTTTATTAGTCCCCGAAGAGCTGCCAACTACAGCCAGGTTTGAAAAAAAACATACACTTAGAATTAAAGAGCATGGTGGCTTCTGAGTGCAGAGATTGATATATATATATTAAGTACCTGAACTGAAATGAGCTCACAGTCCTTTCACAGAAAAATCAGCTCCTTGTTACACCAAACTGTCTTTATTAGGTGGTGGGATACTCATTTTGTTGTTGCTATTGTTAAATATTTGGGAGTCAGAAATCCTTGCCAAACTACTTTCACTCACCCAGAAAACTACCAGTAGACCAATTCTCTGCCTACCCCTGACCTACAGTATGGCAATCACCATTTCAAAGCAGGAGAGGTGGCTATCATGTAGCTCATTAACACTGTGAAGTTCTACCAGAGGTAAATGAGTAAGCAAAGCCCTGCAGCCCACATAATATCTCCAAGGAAGATAAAGGAATAAGCAGCCCATGGTTAACATGGTATAGGTATTTGCTGCTGTATTGGTCCCAGTGAACAGTAAATACAAATTAAGTAGACTGATATATTTTCCTTGGGATAATGTTGATGAGATTACAGTCCTCATGAACTGAGGAAAAACACTTATATTAGGTGTTATGTGTTAATAAAACGGAAATGTTTAAGGAGCCACTGTTTATTTGCAAAGGAGGAAGATAGGGAGAGAATCAGAAGAGGTGGAGGCCCTACAACTTTTCTCCCAGCAGAGGAGCAACTGTGACAGCAGAGACGCCTTCTGAACCAAAGTAAGATACCTTTCAGTTTAGGTGCCAAGTAGTTGTACAATTTTTTTGCAAGGGAGCAGGATGGGGAGAAAACCAGAGCAACTTGGCAATGTCTCCATTACCTCATTGGCCATATCTTTGTGACCTCCTGGCAGCTCCACCAAGTCTAGTAGGCAGCAGCTGCCATTAGGTGAAAACAGTATTTTTGAGAGGGTGGCAAGTTGCATTTCAGGTTGCTACAGTCTAGCATTCCTGATCTTTGTAAGAGGCTCATCAAGAAATGAAATTTTGATAACGGTAGTATTTTCTGAGATATTCTCCAGAGCCATTCAGTGATAACAAGAAGTTACCAGGAAATGCGAACAGAAGCTTATATTTCATTCTTCTATACATCCACATATCTTGCTTCCATTACCATTTGTCTTGGCAAAGTGAGATTTACTGTTGCGGGTACCTGCACGCACCTACAAGATAACATAGAAAGAAAATCAGAAAAGGCTCAGGAAACACAGCAAAATAAATCCCAGTCTCACCACTTGCTCCACAACTAGCACAGAAGCTGCCAACACCCAGAGACTCATAGATTTGCAAAACAAATTTGTAGTTTAGTCTACATTCCTTAGATAAAACTAATGAAAACAATGATTTTAACACCCATAAAAATTCCAAGAGCTTGCGATTACTGAAGCATTAAGGTTTTGTTTACTTTGGTTTTCATTTAGTAGAGTTAAAAGATTCAGAAGGCCATAATGACGTTCACTTAATTACGTAGCATGCAGATATGTCTCTTGTTCTTCTTGGAAGTAATTGCAGGTCAAGGCAGCCAAAATTTCACTGGGAATGCAGCTTGCAGGGTGGATAGCCTTTTCTCTTTAGCTTGCAGGGAGAATAGCCTTGTCTCTTCATTCCCCCACTGCAGTGGAACTGAGATCCTGCCATAGCAAGTGCTAGGAGCCTTGTGGGAGGGGAGAAATCTCAAAGATCCCTAGAAGTGGGGTGGGAAAGCAGTCTCCATTCTCTCTTCTGACCCAGCCTTACATTATCTGCCCCCTGTGCAACGTGCAAAAGGTGAAGCTGGCCATGTTCACCTATTTCCTCTGATGGGCCTGAGGTCCTGTCTCCTGCTTCCCCGCCCCCAGTGATCTATAGAGATTTTTTTTTTTTAATATTCGTTCTTACATTTGTATTCCACCTTTTCTCTAAAAAGCTCAAGGAGGCTTACATATCTCGTTTTCGCCTCATTTTATTCCCACAACCCTATCAGGTAGGTTAGGCTGAGAAACAGTGAGCATCATGACTAAATGAGGATTTGAACTCAGGTCTCCCAGGTCCTAGTCCAACACTCTAACCACTACACTATACTGGCTCAGAGCCACTGGAAACTTCTGCTGTCTGATTCAAACATAATTCTAAGACAAACTGTGGCTTAGTGTGAATGCACAAGCATGAGAGCTCCCAGAGAGGAGATTGCAGCTGCTATGCTCCTCCCTCAGTCCTTTTGCTGCTATTTGCCAAGCTATGGTTTGGCTTAGCATTTTCTCTGAACTCGGGCTAATGGTTTGTCTGGATGAGGCATTTTGTCTGAAAGTTTGTCTGGAGGAGACAGTTATAAGCATTGTTGTTGTTGTTGTTTAGTTGTTTAGTCGTGTCCAACTCTTCGTGACCCCATGGACCAGAGCATGCCAGGCACTCCTGTCTTCAGTTATAAGCATACTATATAAAATTGCTAGATACAATAGAACAAATTTAGCATAACCAAATCCTAAGTGAAATGCCATTACATTTTGCAAGCTGTAACATTAAACTAGAGTTATTTTAGGGAGTTGCATGTTTCTGTGAGGATTCTAAGATCTGGAAAGACTTTGCAAATCAAGAACCTTGAATTTTAGCTGTCACTCTGGCAGATGTATTTCTCTGCCAAATGAAAGTTATATGAAGACATATCTGTAAGCGTCCCCAATTTTAAAAGTTTTAAGATAGAAGACTGAAAGTCTATGTGGATCTGAATGCTTTGCTACCTTTGCTTTGTGTTTGAAAGCAGTAGTGTGTTTGTTTAAAGTATGTATGTATCATTTGTCATGCCAGCACCTCTAGGCATGTAGAATAACAGTATAAAATATTACAGTAAAAAAAACAATGTGCAATAAAACTAAAATCTAAATATAACAAGTAATCCAAATATATTGACACTCATAATAGCAGGGTTTCCCACAGACATCTGGTTGGACACCGTGATAACAGGATGCTAGACTAGCATGGACCATTGGCCTGATCCATCAGATTATTTTTATGTTCTTATGAGGAACTAGCAAAGGCCTTCAGCATGTACCAACACTATAATTGCATTGGTCTGCTACTTATTTGTCGGGGAGGCCATTCCAGACTATGGGTGCCACCACAGAGAAGGCACTCTTCCTAGTTGTTGCTAGATGGACATATGCAGGTTGTAGCACAACCAGGCAGGCCTCTGAAGATGACCTGAATGTTATGCCTGGTGACACAAGTTCAAGCACTCCAGCACAAAACAGAATTCCTTAATGCTAGCACAAACTGGATAGGAAAACTAATACATTGAAATCCCCAAAACTGCTAAATGGTCTTTCCAATACAGTATATGGAAAAAAGAATTATTGGGTTTTGTTGTGTATATTACAATAAAGCAACGTAAATTTTATTTTCATTGTGCTCAGCAACAAAAATTGAGCTCAGTTTTCCAGTAGATGGAAAAAATGAAATATAGAAATGAAATGAAGATAGTCCCAGATTTTGAATAATGCCAGAGATTGTCAATCATAAAAGCCATAGAAATCTCCAAAGTGACACAAAAGAACTGATCACAGAGGTTGTCAAAGTTGCTCTTTCCCATTTATAATTGTCACGGAACCTTGTGCTCCTGTCTTCATAGACTATTTTCTTTGTCTGGACCCGTAGCAGTAATGCAAATAAATTCTATTCATGTTATTACAGGAGTTAGCTAAGACAGAGAGTTAAAACAGAATTTGTTTATTCTGGTTTTGATCCTTCGACCAACCTTTGCGCTTAAGAATTTCTACGCAGTACTTCAGATAGGAATTGTTAGTTCAGGTGTCTCTTAAAGCTACAACAGCTTTCAAATGCAGAAAACAAGAGAAAAGAATAATAAAATAAAGACCCGGATAAAAGGGGAACATTGGAAAGGGATGAATATAAAAACCACAAGGAGTGGCTTGCTGACTGCGTGGTTGGTCACAGCTGTTGCTTGTAGAGCAGGGGCTACCAATTCTAGTCCTACTGTAGGAAAGTAGATGAGCCAGCCCAAAGAGGGCAGGCAATTCCATGGGAGAAACTGGCACAGAGCTGGAAGAGACTACTGCCTGAAACCCTGAAGAGCCAGTGCTACTCAGCAAGGACATTACTGAGCTAGATGGAGCAGTTGTCTGACTCAGTATATGGCAGCTTCCTATGTTGCTTGAGGTTCAGGTGGCCTCAGTGGTGCAGGGTGCATTCCATCAGCTTCTGCTAGTGACCCAGCTCTGCCCCTGTCTGGACAGCCTAATTTCTGTTGCCTATGCTCTAGTAACCTCTAGGTTAGATTACTACAACGTGTTAAACGTGGGGGCTGCCTCTGAAGACTGTTCGGAAACTTCAGTAGGTTCAGAATTCAGCAGCCAGGTTGCTCATCGGGGCAAGATGGTTTGAGGATATAACACCAGTCCTGGCCCAACTGCAGTGGCTGCCAATTAGTTTCTGGGCTCAATTCAGAGTGCTGCTTTTTAGCTATAAAGCCTTAAACGGCTCAGGACCGCAATACCTCAAGGGCAGCCTCTCCCTATATGAACTGGACTATGCAATCATCATCTGAGGCCCTTCTTCATGTGCCTCCTCCACAAGAGGTCTGGAGGGTGGCAACATGAGAACGGGCCTTTTCTATGGTGGCACCCCATTTGTGGAATGCTCTCCCCAGGAAGGCTTGCCTGGTGCCTTCATTACAAATCTTTAGGTGCCAGGCAAAAATGTTTCTCTTCTCCCAGGCCTTTGGCTAATTCATCTACAGCCTTTGAAACTGGGAGGAGGGTTATGTTTTCGTTTGTTATTATGGTATGTATGTATTTATTTTTAATTGTACACTGCCCTGTGATCCTTGGATGAAGGGCTGTACAGAACTTTAATAAATAATAGTAATAATGATAATAATGATTGTAATGCTGTATGTCTTCCTACATTGCTAATGTAGATTACTGTGTGCTGGAATGGCTTTGTAGCAGCAGCAGCTCTCTCTTCCTCTGAGAAAGGGCATCCAGTATCCATTGACTGGACTTTTTGATGGTTCTTGCAATCATCTGAACAAGGAAAATGCACAAAGCTGTGGTGTGAGAAGTATAAATAGTTACTTTGCTGATTCGTTGTTCTACTAAGACTTACTCTTTTGAGCTTTCTTTGTCGATAGTGGCACTTTATGTGACCTTATAAGCAGTCACATCTCAAATTAACTTTTAATTGGAAATTAGTAAAATAAGGATTCTACTGTTTGAGAGAGCTAGCAAACATAATAGCATTTCTACAAGCTGACCTAGAGTGCTGAAAATGTCTCTTTAGCAGTGATGGCAAGAAGAGTTGAGCTGCCACCGATTAAGAATTGCTTACGTAGCCTAAATATTAAATCAATTTCTGGCTCCGAGGCAGCCTAAGGCTGGAATTAATGTATCAAAATGTGGAAGGGAAATCCCTGTACACAAAGGAACAAAAGGTTAATGGATTAAGAAAGTAGAAAAGCCAAGAAATAAGAGGGGCCTTTCCATTATGGAAAATGTTACTTATGAATGTGACAAAAATATTGATACTATTATGATATTACTTGATTAAATACAAGGGTCTGTCCAGAAGAATGGTTGGTTCAGCAGATTAATTAATATGAATAACTTCAGGTTCCTGGAGGACAAGCACTGATGGTTTAATTTTTGTTTGGGTTCAGTGGGTTCACTGAGCCTGTTGGCTTTAAAAAAAACTTTTAAAAAAATTGACAATGACATATCCATAGTCTTCAGCTTTTTCTTGTCTCCTCCATCATCTGGGTTCCTATGTATTATGACAACTTACAGATTCGCGAAATACCATAATAAGGCTTTAAAGTGGAGGTTTGATGTATTAGGAAAATTGGAGCTATTCATATGATATATTTCCTACATGGATTCCAGTTTCCATTCAGAAGCAGCATGTACTCTGTGCAGCATAAGTACGGAGAGACCTTAATTCAGCGATAGAACGCACATGTTTTGCATACAGGTTCAGTCCCCGGTAGGGCTGTCTGAAACCTGGAGAACTGATGCCGATCAGTGTAGATTGGGGTAACTAAACCTATAGATTGGGGTAACTAAACCTGTTTTCCAGATATTTCTGGACTACAACTCTCATCCTCCCTGAGCACTGGCTATCCTGGCAGGGGCGGATGGAAGTTGGTGTCCAACAACATCTGGGAGGAGGCACAGCTTTCCCCATCAATGGAACAGACACTCCTGAGCTAGATAGACCAAGAATTTCTGGGTTTCATATGTGATCATATAATGTCATGATTTCAATAACTGCAAGAAAGTCCGGGTTGGTGATAGGTGCCCAAGTAATGATGCATGCCACTTTTTAAATTTATACAGAACAAAAAGTAGTGTACAAATAAGCACTGGGGAGTAATTCTCCTATATATTGCAATAAGAAGAACTAGAACAACATTTATACACCAACTTATTTGTATTAAACATACAAATTTGTTTGTTTTAGTCAAAGTTTAGGCCTTAAGACCTGACATGATAATTTCGAAAGATGGCTTAATAGGAATGCTGGTACAGTTCTTACAAGTGGAAAGTGCAATCTGGTATTTTAAAGCAACTTAACCCCCCCACCCCAATTTTGGAAAAGTTGTATATCAGTCTTCTCATTCTCAGTGATGCAACACTGATGCCTTTGCATTATTGCTTACAAATCCCAACTTTCTACATGTAGCTTATGCACAGAAGCTCACAGCTAATGTCATCCACACCATACATTTAAAGCACTCTTATGCCACGTCGACAGTCGTGACTTCCCTCAAAGAATCCTGGGAGCTGTAGTCTCTTAAGTGTGCCCACAAAGCTACAATTCCCAGCAGCCTTAAGAAACTATGATTCTCGTAGTTCACAAATCTGACACCTGCACTGGTAATACCGTTATGCAGAAACAGTAGAAGATTTCAGTCTACCAGAACATGCAAGGTTACTGACTTTAAGGTAGTATCCTTGAGCAAAGGAACTCCAAAGGGGAATTCTGGCATGAAACTGCTAAATCACAACATATCAAAAAGTGTTATTTATTTTGAACTGAAGAGAGACTGGGCCTTCCTCTTCCACTACAGGGGTTAATACATTACTCTTGACATTGCAGAGTACAAATTATATCCAATAGCTGCTATTGAGGAGAGTCACTCTGGTTATTCTGCATACGTTTAAGCTCTTAATTGTACAAGCAGTACTTTTCACATTTTATTGCCATTTTAACTCCCAAGATCTACATATCTGCTCCCACTGCCTAAGGATCACACTTTCTAATCATCTGATGAACTCTGATAAATGTGATCTTCTGTAACACACAACATTTGTCAGTTGTTGTTTTCCTGCAGCTGACTAACATGGCTACTCCTCTGGAACTTACATATAAGTATACAGTTATATGAGTCAGTTGTTATTCCTTAATGCTGCTGTTGCTTTTGCATGATGTATACAAAATAAATAGCCACTGCTGTAAAGACTGTGCAAAACACCCAAGTCCTGTAGAAAGCAGTAGGATAAGTCTTGAAAGGTCAGATAGGCCTAAAAGATTATGGAGATGGGAGAGGGCTGAGTATAAAAGTTTCACATATTGGCAACTAGAAACTGCAATCACATCTGTCCAGTTTCTAAGCCTTTAACAGGAATGACCAGATTGTTCTCCCAGCTTGTAAATCATCTGCAGTGAAGAATAACAGTTATATATGTTCTTTCCTGCTTTTCTTTTCTTTTCTTTTTTTAATAGCATAGATAGAGAAAGGAAGGCTGGAAATGGGAAAATGGCACCCACCCTTTCTGGAATCTGGTGTTCATGTTTAACAGTGCTTCATATTAAGTCTTTATTATAGTCTTATTATGAGGATATAATTGCCATTGTCCTGTTCCAAAGGCAAAATCAATATGCAGTGGCATTTTACTTTTGCCTGTACTACTATTTTTGCCCAATAATAAATTGTGGCCCTTAATTCTGGAGTTGGGCTGGTGGTGGTCTTCATCCTAATCATCCTCCTAAGGTTTGATTAAAAAAGCACTGGCAAGGGGCCACCTACCAAAAGGCTGCAGCAGACAATATAATAGCAGTGTAGCAGGAGGATGAGTCAGTGAACCTGGAATTTCTTCTTGGGTAGAAGCCAAATCTAGAGTTACAGTCTCACTTAGATGTCTGGAGTGAACCAGACATCTTATGTTGGAGGAGATCCTACATGGTACTCCCAGCCATTTGTCTCAGGGCATCTGAGTAGCATCTTGGTATCATCACCACCATCACAGTTATGAGGATAAATGGAAAATAACGAATAAGTAGAAACAGAATTGTGAAAGGTGGAGGAGACACATTTAGGTCAATTACTGCTGTCCAAAGGCATACCCTAGTGCAAAGGTGAGAAACTTATGGCCCACCAAGTGTTACAGGGATGTTCCCATCAACCCTCGCCATCAGCCATGCTGCCCTGGGTTGATAGGAACTGGGAGCCCAACAGCATCCATAGGGCTGCAGGTTCATCACCCCTCATCTTGGGGTAATGGCTCTGAAGCCAACCCAACTGTAAGATCAGTTAAGAAAGAAAAAGATTTATGAAACCAGTTTAGTAGATATACATAGAGAAATCTAGAGTATATCTACAAACAGCATTGTTATATATTGTGACAGGCACAGGATGGGGTTGGGGACTAATTTGCAATGGAGCCTTAACCTGTACCAGGTTGTAGCACCTTTATGGTTCTTTATAGCACCTCCTTCCCTAGCCTCAAAATACTTCCTAAACAGGGCAGGAGATGATCTGCTGAGGAGCACTGCACTAAGTCATATTATTGATCCTGATACTATCAACCCTTGATTGGCAACACCTCTCCAGAACATTAAGAGATATTTTGGGGGTCATCCCCCCCCCGTTTCTGCTCAGTGGCCTCACCAGTTGATATGCTACTGTAATGTTCTGAATCCGTACTACAATGTCCAAAGGGAAAACGTTTTCAAGCAGGAAACTTGATGGAGACACATATTCCAGCTGTCCACACTGGTATCATAATTTTTGTAGCTTGATCCAACAAATTTCTACAGGTTATTTTTTAAAAGATACATTTCAGCCTTTCCAACCACTTTTTGAAAAGCAAATAGGAGCTTTTCAAAAAAAGGCAATGCATTTCCAAAAACTGAGTAGTTGACCAAGAGGAAGAAGTAATCCCTCCAAATATACACTGCACATAAAATGAAGTAAACAGACCTCAGTGAACCAACATAATCCGCTTAAAAATGATATCCACAAGAACTGGAGTTTACTAATCTCTTATCCAGTAAAGTAGTTTCAGAGCTATACATATCAAGCCTTTAAGAAAAGTCCTCATACCTAAAACTCTCTCCTGCTATTTGAAGTTGATTTGCAACCCAGCTATTTGCTTATATACACACTTCTCCGCACAACTCAGGACTGTTCAGTTTCTTAAAGATGAGTGTGAAATCTGGAGAAATGCTGAGTTGCAAAGATTTGATGATTTGGGATTTTATTCAGCATATTTTCCAACTCATCAGATTCTGGCCATAAGAGAACTAGAGGTGGCTATATAAACATATGAAAGACACAGAGTAGCCCTCTTCAGGCATTCAAAAAAAAGTGAGGAGCAGGTGCACAAAAAGCCCCCACTCCCAACATCTCTCTACATGCTAGCTCCCATATCTGATGTTTACACACTGATAATCCTTCATGGATTGAGAATACCATGGTTAGAATCTGGCCCATCCTGTATAATCAACTATTCTCTTCCAAGCTATCCCAATCATGTTCAACTAAACATGGTTAGCATCTCCTTGTGACCTTTGTACTCTTTGTACTCTTCAAGGCATGAAAATCAGGAGAGGCATAGCTAACGCACACGTCCCTAGGGAGCTTCATAGTTTGAGCCCTCCCACAATCCTTTGAATGCCTAAAGTGGGCTACTGAGTCAGAGTAATGGTCATCTCAGTCAGTATTGGGCAGCACAACCTTAGCTTGATGCTACTTGACAAAGCAGCCATTTTCGCCCCAAGGGATTCCATTCACTCCATGGCTCCCGAGACTTCTTCCTGCTTCGTTAGTCAACCAAATATATAAAAGACAAATTTAGCCAGAATCCTGGGAGTGACAGTTTGAGCAGGCAGCTTTAAAAGCCTGACTCAATATACTACATGCCACCCTCTGTCTCATTAAATCCACTTCTGACGGATGGTATAACTTTTTTACTTTTTTCTATGGCTGAAAGCATTTCTGTAGTGTGATTGCAGAGGACTGCATTGTGTGGATTTCTTCAAAGAGCGTTCTCTTGCCTTGAAAGTTCAACAAATTACCTGTACTGCAAGCACAAAGTAGTTCCACAGAACATCTGTTATAATTAACACTGTTATAAAATGCTTCTGCTTGAAGGCTTAATCGAGGTCCATGAATATTCAAGAAAACTTACAAACTCTAGAGAGGAGGAGGAGGAGGAGGAGGAGGATGGTGACAAGGTATATTACCAAGGCATTATATATAGGTGCAGAGTTTGCAAGGGAGAACCCTTGATATAGCAGGATATTATTTTGCTTCAGATGATTTTGCTCGGGGGGCGGGGTGGGTTTAGGCCAGAAGATGAATGGTTCTTAAATATAAAGTTATACCAGCATTTATCAGCTTATATTATTCTTGACTTTAAGCCCTTTTCTTGATGTTTTGGAGATAAAGTGATGCTATTCTATATGAAAGAAATGGCTCTTATCATGGCTCAAATGAAATATGATATTTATCAGATCCAGCTTTGTGTAGTAACTCATCCCTTGAAGCACAAACTTGAGATTATACTCTCTTTCTGGATAAATATATTAGCTTAAAAGGAAGAAAATCAATGCCAGAATTTTTTCAGCTTCATTACAGTAAGTGCTTAACATTTAAAATGATGCTAGGGTTGAATCTTGCCTTGATATTAAATGCTCTGCGCTAGAAATCCTTATGCTTCTAATGGGAATATTGTCATTATATGAATAACAGTAATGGAAAGGATATTTGCACATGCACCGTGGAATTATTTTTTCCATTGTATTTTCAAGTATAAACACCACCACTTAAGAGCAATAATGTTATTTTAAAAGCGTCATTGATGTATGCACATGATACGTTAACAAACACCAAAAGCAAATAAAAGATTATTGCCCCAAAGATCTTAACATAATAAATTTCAGTAGATAACCAGACAACAGAGGGGGGGGGGAAGACAGAAAGAAGGAAAGGTAGGAGAATGATATCCACAAACTAAGTTCTATGTGCTTAGACTTAGTTCAAAAACTATTTTATTCTTAGTAAACATTATAAGCAACTAAGGTAAAGGCAAATATAATCATTTGAAAAACAGATGTAACTAAGGCTCAAACTAAATTTCAGCTTTTTATAAGTGTGTATTTTACTGTTCACAAAATGCTCATTTTAAGCCCAAAGAGAAATGACAGTCCAAGTTATAATATTGTGAATGTTCAGTGTGTGGCACATTATGCACTTTAAAAACACCATCTGCTGTAGCTGTAGTTCATCATCCTAAGAACCCTCTGAGCTGGGTTACAATTTTAGCATTTCACAGGTATGGAGCTGAGAAACGGTTACCTGCTCCAGCCCACCCTACAAGGGAAACCTCTGATTTGAATTCTGACCCTCTATTTTCAAGTCAACCCACCAATGCGACAGAGTGCAATTTTGTTACTACAAAACTATATAACTGTTGAAACAAAATAATTTCCCCCCTTCCAGTAGCACCTTAGAGACCAACTAAGTTTCTTCTTGGTATGAGCTTTGAAGAAGTGTATCGGCTACCTACCTGTAACTATATAACTGTTTTAGCTGTTTTAATGTATGCATCACCTTGAGACAAAAACATGGAAAGTATAATAATAATAATAATAATAATAATAATAATAATAATAATGTAGTATTAAAGGTAAAGGGACCCCTGGCCATTAGGGTCCAGTCGCGGACGACTCTGGGGTTGCGGCGCTCATCTAGCTTTATTGGCCGAGGGAGCCGGCGTACAGCTTCCGGGTCATGTGGCCAGCATGACTAAGCCGCTTCTGGCGAACCAAAGCAGCACACGGAAACGCCGTTTATCTTCTCGCCGGAGCGATACCTATTTATCTACTTGCACTTCATGCTTTCGAACTGCTAGGTGGGCAGGAGCAGGGACCGAGCAACGGGAGCTCACCCCATTGCGGGGATTCAAACCGCCAACCTTCTGATCGGCAAGCCCTAGGCTCTGTAGTTTAACCCACAGCACCACCCGCGTCCCTTCAATGTAGTATTAGTAGAGTTCTAAATAAAATTAAAAAATCAACAGCAGAGGCAGACATGGCTTTCCATCAAATATTGTGGACAATAACTCTCATAAACTCAGCCAATATTGATGATGGGAGCTGTAATCTACAACATCCGGAAGGCACCACGTTGGCTACCCTTAATATACAGTATTAAAATACAGTAAGCTGCAACCTAGCCATATAGAGGGATTGCAGTAAAACTTGGTTTGTTTTAGTAGAGAATGCTGTAGTTCCACAAATGACCAGAGAGTGGCAGAATGACAACAAAAACAAGCACAGGCTGGTCAAGCGTTCCCTTCTGCAACTAGGCGCTCAGTCCTATTCTGTTTTTAGTTACAAAATAGAAACAATAAGAGGACATGAGATACTGCAAGTTAAACTAATTAAGATTAGATAGCATATGAGAATATTCCAGTGAAGTGAAAACGAGAAAAACTAGAGTTGGCATTTCTAAATACAATATTTGATCTGATCTGCTTATCTTATTTAGTGCACACAGCTAATGCTGATTGTCTTATCTACCTAGAGGAAAAGATAACTTTGATGCAAATAATATTCCAGATAAGAATTTTTTCGGTTTTATTTGTTTCAGTCATCACTCATTAGCTACATTTTAATACCTGCATTTAATACCTGTATACCTATATTTAGACACCTACAGTGTCTAAAAGGTAAAGAGCAAGGTGATATGCAGCTTAGTTCAGAGTATACCCATTGCCTAAATATCAATAAAGCACCTGAATGTGTAAACCATTTTTCTCTTTCACTTTCTGGCAGACTTTATTTAAAAGCAAAGGGTGGTAGTTGACGGATATAACACATTAATTTCAAGGGTCAACTCAGAGTGGGACTAGTGTTGACCACAACCCAAATAATCAGTTTTTGTAAACCAATCCTCATGTTCCTTGAGCAATTTAGTGAGGAAGGAATTAGAACTTAATATTTTATGTTATAGATCAGCACAATAACATTGTGGCAAATCCTGTTTTCCCACCTTTGCACATGCAATGCCACAGAGCGCAAGGAGTACTGCAATTTTTTCTCTCTGAAACGGTTTGTGTATTAACTGGAAGCCAAGCCAGATTAAAGCATTTCCCAGAGTGCACCCATTCAAACAAGAAGTAGGGGGCAATCTTTGTGGGGACCAAGAAGAACTATATGTATTTATCTATCATCCTGCTTTTGAATTCCTGCTTAGGAACAGACTTCCTATATCTATGAATGCAGTTTATCGAAGGAAAAATGCTCCAAAACTTGAGTAAATAATATACACTAGGTACTCTAATTTAGCCATGCTGGATTGAATTTGTTCTAGCAAACGTATTTTCAGTAATTTTCTTCCGGCAAAATATGTTAGCTTGAACCAATAATTTTAAATTATTTACTGATGACTCCTACTGTGATTCTGTGAAGCCAGAAGTATTTTTGTGACCCTGCCCATGGTCCCCAAAACGTGTCCTTTACTTTTAAAAAAAATAATTTAAAAATCAGCCGCACCTACTTTTACACCTCAGTCATGCCCCGTTTGATATGCAGCCCCCTGTGGGCTGACCATGGGTCAATATGGCCGGAAAAAGGCAAGCCACACCCACTCATGAGCCTCAGAACTCCCCGTATTTGATCACTGAAATAATTTCCTCATTTCTCAGTGCTAGAATTCTGCTTGTTCAATTATATGGGAATTTCAGCACCAGGTGTGGAGAGCTGTTTTATTCCCTAAGGTATCCACTTTAGTTTTATTGTAATTAATGTTCAGGAGATTCTCCTTGCAAAAAGAACTTAAGGCTACTTCTAAGCAGTAGATGGAAGCCTGCTTAGTGAAGGAAAAGGGTACCATGTTGTTTGCATAAAGCAGTGAAGAGAGCTTTCTTTTCCCTTTGACAGATGGAATGAGTTTCTTATACCTGGTCTTTGAGGCATAATCGTTTTTAAAGAAGTTACATGGGAATGGATGAAGTACACATCCATGTATCCACATTACTATATACTGGTTAGTATATACACTGAATACAGTGTTGTTTATAAGCAATACTGGAAGGTGCAGAGCTATTACTATTGTAAAGAGTTCACACTAACAAAAAAATAAGTGATGACCCGGACAGGTTATTTGAATGTTATTGAAAGCACCACAGAAGCAATGAACTAGGAAGCCTTTCACACAGACACATATTTATGCAAAAAACAGGCAAACAACATAATTATTAATTGTGGCGTAGCTGGATCTGAAACTATCCTCCTCCTTGGCAAAAAATATATATTGGCAAACCATTTCTCAAGATGCAAAACTAGATAGTTTTCATAGTTGGCCTCCATGTTAAGTATAGATGTCTATAATTTGAGGAGTTGATGCCATGCTCCTACTTGTAGATGATAACTATTATGCGGCAGACAACAGAACTGGGTGATAAAATCAAAGTGGTTCCTCATAATCATAGCCCATCCTTTAAGGTGTTCTTAAATAGCTCGCATCTGCCATCATTTCCCAAAGACCTGCTATTACAAAATTGGGTGATCAATGCCACAGGTTCTGGGGCTATGGTAAAAAAAGTAAAGGTAAAGGACCCCTGGACAGTTAAGTCCAGTCAAAGGCAACTATGGGGTTGAGGCGCTTATCTCGCTTTCAGGCCAAGGGAGCCGGCATTTGTCCAGTTTTCTAGGTCATGTGGCCAGCATGACTAAACCGCTACTGGCGCACGGAGGTGACAAGTGCCAGAGTGGACGGAAACGCCGTTTACCTTCCCACTGTAGCGGTACCTATTTATCTACTTGAACTGGCATGCTTTTGAACTGCTAGGTTGGCAGGAGCTGGGACAGAGCAACAGGAGCTCACCCCGTCGCAGGGATTCGAACTGCCGACTTCCGATCAGCAAGCCCAAGAGGCTCAGTGGTTTAGACCACAGCGCCACCCACGTCCCTACACTGGGGCTATGACAGCAGGCCAGAGGTCATAGACATAAGATTGCTATTAAACCCCTGAAAGACCTAACTCAAAGAACACAAAGATGGTGAATAAATGCTGTTTCCAAACACAATCCCATTGGTCTATATCCAGTTGTGTTAGTCCTTGAGCATAGTAGGTTCCTACTCTCAAAGAAGAGTAGTGGATACTTCCTTCTCGCATCTCTTCAAATCTGTTTCAAATGGTTACGGGATTCTCTGGAGCAGATTTGAGTGGGAGGAGAAGAAAGAGCAGTCCACTTGTACAACATAGGGTCACCCATTACTTACTACCGTTAGTCTTTTCTTTACAATCTCTACTAACTAATTTACAAAAGTTGGCAGACCTTTTTAGTCTGAATTGCAATTTCTAAGCAGAACCAAATATGTCTCTGGTCAGTGAACTTTTTGGCTTTCAAGACAGATTTACAACCCCCTCCTTTTTTCTTTTTTTCTTTTCTTTTTGGCAACTACAACGGATTTAATTAATGATGAATAAGTATCTTTTGAAAATTCTCCTTGCAGGGTTGACCTTTTCTTAGCAGCCTTACATCTCGATTGAACCATAATACTCTATTACCTCTTGCTATAGAAGAAATACTAAGTACCATGAGAATAGAGTTTATTATGTCATCTATCTGTTGGCAAAAATATTTAATACTGGACGTAGGAACCTTCAGGGATCCATGAAAATGCAGAAAAGTGGTTTAAGCAGAGTATGGTTTTATTTGAACAGCTTTAGTAACCATTTTGGTATCAACAAGTACTTAGAGGGGTGGGGAACTTAATAGCCTCTGTTCCTTGGCCCTTCCTTTCTTCCTTGGTGTGCCATACCCCCACTCTTCCTGGTGGCTACTGGCTGAAATAAAATGACACAGTAAATGGTCACTTGTCCTGAGACCTGTGTTTCAAGGAAAACAGCTGGATTTCCCTGGTGCAGAAACATCTTAATGAAGTAATTACTTCATTAGTTAGAAATACTAAACAGAAATTTCCAACTCACTTGATATCTGGTTTGCACCACGCCATTTGCAGCAATGTATTATTATTGTGCTTGTACTACTGTTGTTAACAGAGTAACTCTAATGCAAAGTAAAAAATTGTATTATACAAGCGCATATATTGTATGCCAAATATAAATAAAAATTGGTCTTATGGTGTTACGATAGTAAAAAAACAGAAAGTTGTCTTGCAAACTCAGTTTGGCTGCCGTTGTTTGCTACTGTGTGATTGTATAATTGAAATCAGATGATGCAGTTACTTGCCATAAACAAACGGCGTGTATCCATTTGATTTTGTCCTGTACAAAACGTTATCATGTGACTGCACCAAAATTAAAACAACTTGTAAAATGGAATGTCCAGTGGTGGGAAAGGAGACCGATCCTGTTTTGTGTAAATATCAATGGTAATTATCTCTACAGCATGTATACATTAATGACATTAATTACAACGATCCAGAAAGCAAGTCAGCTAATGCGCTCAACATTAAACCACATTTCTGTTGACCTTGAGTTTTCATCTCTTTGACCTTATGTGAAATTACACTAGCTAGTGGCTTATGCATTGCTCTAATTGTTCCTTTACTTTAACATTGGCCTTTACTTTTCTTGCTTTGCCCTAGAGTCTTTTAGCAAAATGGTAAAATAAACATTTCTTTCAACTTTTCTTGGTGGTAGAACATACCATTACCAAGTAGCCCTTAGCACCATCACAATCATATTTAACTGTTTCATCGGGACACCCTAACAGAGTTTTTATTGTTAATATTAACTACATTTACATTCTGGGGTTCCTCCAAGGAACTCAAATCAGCGTACATGGTTCTTTGCTGCCACTCTGTTCTATTTACATACCTTTAATAATAAATACTTTAAATAAATGTCAACATAGAAAAAGCCATGTCAGTTCTGAGCTGTAGTTAGTGCAAACAAGTGATTTGTTGGTGAAAACATCAGAAGATGTTGTTACAATATTTGTATACATTTTTTTCTGCTCATCTTTGAGGATGGCAAAAGTTCCCATTAAAGTTTCATTGATTATAGTACAGCGTAGTTTAAAGGTAAAGGTACCCCTGACTGTTAGGTCCAGTCACGGACGACTCTGGGGTTGCGGCGCTCATCTCGCATTACTGGCCGAGGGAGCCAGCATTTGTCCGCAGACAGCTTCCGGGTCATGTGGCCAGCATGACTAAGCTGCTTCTGGTGAACCAGAGCAGCGCACGGAAATGCCGTTTACCTTCCTGCCGGAGCGGTACCTATTTATCTACTTGCACTTTGACATGCTTTCGAACTGCTAGGTGGGCAGGAACTGGGACCGAACAACGGGAGCTCACCCCGTTGCAGGGATTCGAACCGCCGACCTTCTGATCGGCAAGCCCTAGGCTCTGTGGTTTAGACCACAGCGCCACCCGCGTCCCTCATACAGCGTAGTTTACAATTCACAAATCAAATCAATAAAAAACAACCAATCAAATAATGAAATACAATTAACCCCTCATATCAATATAGCAGCAGACAAAATCCATACAGATGATAAGGGCCTCACCTGCAGATCTCAAGGTGTGGCCCAACACCTTTATAAGGTAGTATCAATACCTTAAACAAGGGGCAGTTGTGTATAGGTAGCCAGGGCAGATTCTGAACATTTGGTGTTCATTTGGAACATTAATTTCATGTGCTGCTCAGTACTCTGACAGATGTATTTTGCACTAGTTCTTATATGTTAGCTGGAAATAAAGTACATATTTAACCCAAATGAAGTTTCTATAGTTGAGAATATTGAGCTTCATAATGTTTGCAAGTAATATCCAAAAAGAAAGCAATCAAGGAAAAGCAATTTTCATTATACTTTACACCACTTGTTTGTAGCTCTTAAACCAGCAGTACTTCCCAGGTTCAGTGATGAGTCTTGTGATATACTGAATATGAGCTAATTTGTTAAAGCACCAGCTATCATGGATTTCAGTTCACTTCATCAGATTCATTAAATGTTATCCAGAGATGAAATATATACACACATGGGGTTGTGGGTTATGGCCTGAACAGTTAGATCAAAGGGATATTTTAAATAAAAAAATACAGATTGTAACAATTATATTAAAGCTAAAATGTATGTAAAATAATTACCATCGACAAAGAAGTGATGATAAGCAAGCATCCTGGCATTTGTCAGCTAATTAACACCTATAGTTAGATAAAAATCCATTATCTTGATTTAGGCCGGAAATGAGCTAAGCCCTACCACATTCAATTGGGCTTACTCCTGTGTAAATATGCAGAGAATTGAGCTATGAATAGCAGTGCATAACAGAGCTTCATGGCAGTTAATGTTTGCTCATGTCTGTAGTTCATGACTACAATCATGTATGCAAAGCTGATCTGTAAGGGATAATTCTCAGCAATAAGCCTTTTGTAACTGCAAACTGTAACTGGGACACAGGTGGCGCTGTGGTCTAAACCACAGAGCCTAAGGCTTGCTGATCAGAAGGTTGGCGGTTTGAATCCCCGTGATGGGGTGAGCTCCCGTTGCTCGGTCCCAGCTCCTGCCCACCTAGCAGTTTGAAAGCACGTCAAAGTCCAAGTAGATAAATAGGTACCACTCCGGCGGGAAGGTAAACGGCGTTTCCGTGCGTTGCTCTGGTTCGCCAGAAGCGGCTTAGTCAGGCTGACCACATGACCCGAAAGCTGTACGCCGGCTCTCTCGGCCTATAGAGCGAGATGAGCGCCGCAACCCCAGAGTCGTCCGTTACTGGACCTAATGGTCAGGGGTCCCTTTACCTTTAACTGCAAGAGATGCTTGTTTTTATTTTAATAGTTCACACATCTGCCAGAGCTAGTGAGTAAAATATTCAGGTCTACCAACATGACCTCAAGCTGATTTTTTGTGGCGATGGTGGGGATAGTCTAAAGGACAACAAACCCAGCTCATTTTAGAAACAAAAGTGTTAAATTTTAAGACTTTATAAGTAATGCCCAGTCCTAGTGCTTCTGTTAATTAAAACCTCTACATTCCCAATATACTTTCCTCTGTACTTAGTCACTTTAATTTATTATAATTTGTTTCTTCCTCTCATATCCTAATGAAATGCCATATTTCTAAAATGGTGAAGTGGATTACATAAATAGGCTGTTTTTAGAATTAATGAAACCTCCTCCGTGTGTTAATTAATCCAAAGTTTTAACGAGGGATGTTTTCAGGATGATTAACCTGCCAAGGTATTGAAAATTGTTCTCTCCAACCCCAATCCAATCAGGTAAGGTGGGTAATAATAGGTGACAGGCAAGTCTCAGGAGTGGCGCCTAGTCCTCACAATTCCCTTCCCCAAGGTAACTCGGGTACCAATTTTCTTTTCAGTGCCAGACAAAAACCCTTTTATTTGCCCAGGTATTTTATGCCTCTGTTTTAAAATTGGTCTTATTTTCTCTGGTGCACTTTTATATCTCTGTCTTTGTACCTGATTTGAGTATATTTTTACCAGTAGGTGCATGTTTGAATTTCAAAGTAAATTGTATAGTTTTTCTGTTTGTGTTTTTTTTTTGCTGCATAATTTCTCCAAATACATTAATATAACACAAACCAGCTCACCTTACATCAGTATTTTACAGCAGAGGGGTGTGTGTGTGTGTGTGAGAGAGAGAGAATTAATAAATCTCATTAATTTCAATGGTGCTTACTTTCAAGTCAGTATGATTATGTACTGTGACCATGCTGCGAGATCCTGCAAAACTAGAGAGGATCACTTCCTAGCTAAAAATCAGTGCAACAAAAATCCAAAGTAAGCGTGCATAGAACAGGGCTGCAAGCCTCTTGACGGCGCTTAACCATGCACACTATCTCAGCAATGTGTCCACCACATCTTATATTGCTTCAGAATACAAATATGTTACATTATATATAAAATGCCAAATATAAATTGTACTAATTATCTAGAAATCTGCCTAAATATTACAGAAACATGCTAAATTTAGAATATGGTAATAAAAATACTGCATTTTCATTTCCCACCCCATATGGACGTTATTTTAGGATACTTCCTGTAGTCATAGACATGGGAATCGGGTGTCAAAAGATTTACTGGAGAGAGAGAGAGGGAGAGAGAGAGAGAGAAAGTTTTACACATTTGCTTGGAAAAGTCAAAAGAACTGAGAAAAACAAAATTTAGATAAACACAAGCTGTCTGCTATCCAGTCTCTTAACCACAAGTAGCCATTTTTGGGTGGCTGTTCGTATTACAGAATTTTAACAGTGAGGTTTGCCAGCGCTCTAGTTTATTGAACAAGTATGCATAAATATGGAAGTATTCAAACTTGGATAATCCAAAGGTGGCATGAATGAAGTAGGGTAGCAAAGTGAAAAGAGGACAGGGCTCTTGTACCTTTAATAGTTGTGTAGAAAAGGAATTTCAACAGGTGTGGTTTTGCCATGCAAGCTATACCTGTTGGAAACCCCTCTTTATCTGGCTAGTCAAATAAGGTTGTATTTATTTTATGTACTTATTTATGATGTTGTACCACAACAGTTGTCCCAAAGCAGTTTCCCAAGCAATAAAATATCTGTACTACAATCAGTGGTTTTCTTCGAGAAAATAGGTGCCGGCGGTACTGACCATGAAATTGTTACAGTAAGTGCCACACTTTTTTTTGTAGATAATTTTTTATTAGTTTTCGATTACATTCCAATAATAGCCTCATTATAGCAATGCCAATCTATAATACAATTATTAATACCAATCGTTCAAATACCAAATTATATAATTTAATTAAAGTGCCTCTCCTACGTGCTAAATTTGCTGGCTTTCTGATTTACTTTATTTCTGCGTTCCAAAATCTTATTAGTTTCAATTACATTCCAGTCATAATAATAATTCCCTATACAACAACTGCAATGTTATAACTTCTATTCGTGTTGACATATTAAGTGATTTATAAAACCTTTTGCAAAATAGAGCCCCCCCCCCATTTTATACACACGGTTCCATTTGATGTTATAATCCATATTGTTAATCCAGTTTCTTCCATCCTCACTTGTACAAGTATAATTTGAACTAACATTCAGGGGAGGGTTGCCGAATCATAAATGTAGAGAGGAAAACTTTAAACAAACCGTAGGCTCCCCTCTCCCCCATCTTTTGCACCAAATGAAGTCTTATCTCAAATACAAACCTTAAAGTCCTCGCCGTTGGTTTGTTCCAGTTTGTGATCTCATCTCTTCTAGCACGAGCCTGTACTTTAGTCCAATTAAGCTCTAATCAACAGGAGAACCTCTGCTTCTTAATGGCGACGTAGGAGGGCTTTTGCCAGGCAAAGTGCTTTTGTACTCAGCACCTCCCTGGCCCCTGCATTCCATGCTGGAGCGAGAGCCAGGTAACAAGATGGCCTGCGAATGAAGCAGCCCTGGGGGGAATTTGCAAGAATGATTTACCCTCTATCATCATTGTTTTTGCATCTCCTATGCTCTCCTACTGTCATGGGGGCTGCCTCCATTAAGGTAGACCAGAACCAGAAGCCAGTAAGTGCCACACTTTTAACCAGTGCTTTTCTAATAGAAAAAAAGATGCTGGTGTACCCTTCAGTACCCCCAGAAAAAAGCACTGCTTAAGAGGATTATGATGATGTCCTCCATGCTTCCAGGAGGAAGTTGGGGTCTCATAATGAATGAGGTTGTATTTGAAATCCACACACACTGAGCAACACTGTCCCCTCTACTTTAGGAAGAAGCACTTAAGGGCTTATATGTTCCAGTAAGATATAAGCAATCAGTGCAAATTCAACACAAGTAGTGTGAGGCCTCATAGCACCTAAATACCAGCTAATACCTGAGTGGCAGCATTCTGCACTGGCTGCAGTTTCTTGTTCATCTTCAACAGTAGCCCTGTGTAGAGCATACCACAATAGTCAAGGTGGGACATTACCAGAGCATGCAGGATTGTGATCAGGCTATCTTGGTCCAGAACTACCATAGCTGATGAACCAGCTGGAGTTTGAAGCAGGTGCTCAATACCATGAATAGCACTTGTGCCTCCAGTGATAAAGATGGACCTACGAGCACATTCAGACCACTTACCTGCTCATTCAGGGTCAGTGTAACTCCATTCAGAATAAGGCTGAACACCCAATCGATGTACATAAGAACCATATTATGTGAAGTTGAATGCAGTCAATGGGCGTTTTTAAGACTAAAAAAAGGTTTTGGGGTGTGTGTGAACAGGCTCTACTGTGCCCTCAAAACAACCGCCAGGCAGAAAGCCAATTACATAGCACATTACCATATTAAGCACATCAAATAATGCCAGCTTGGTTGAGAGCAGTGAAGGCATAGAATAAATAATTATTGACAGATTTAAATACTTTGCTTAGAGAAAAAAAAGTACAAGTATATGGGATCTCCACTCCCTAGTGTGCCCTTGCTAGTTATAAATTGGCAAAATATATAACACTTTACTTTTTATTCTCATGCCATGTTCTTTACTCTTTTCATTCAACACCCCCTAAAGCAGTGAGAGTTAATATTATCATGGCCAGTCGTCATATAAGATGCTAGTTGTGCCCACTGCTGGAATCAGCAATTGTGTATTGTGTATTGCTGGAATCTCAAGATTTTGAAAACAACCCAGAGCCATTTTAATTTAAGAAAGAAAATATACACAGAGCACATGGAATCTGGTGACTGGCACAGAACCAGGTACATTGTGTAACTGATTCCTCAGAGGCCAGCTTCTTTCTTTCTTTTAAAATTGCTATTTAGTTTTATTCTCAATTGTGGATCAAGAGCCTGTAACTTAACCAAAGTTCCTTCTATTTCAGTTCAATTGATGATCACTTCAGGGGCAAACAATACATTATACACAGATATGTGTAACAAAATCCCTGAGTTCTATTTTCTTCCAAAATGAGACCCACACTTGAAAAGTTGTAAGCTGAAACACAAAAGCAGTACGTCTTATTGGTTCTTAGTCCTTTTCCTCACAGCCAAAAATTACTCCCTCTAGCACTTTTTCACACAACAAGGAAAAAGATACCAATATCTATGTTGTATGTTGCTAGCAGTGAGGGGCATGAGCTTTAAAGAAACAGTGCACAACTACAGTATATTCGAGAAACTAGAAGCACTTTTGATAGAACCAGAGTTAACTGGAATAAATGAGTAATTCTTAGGCTGCAAACTACTAAACACACTTACCTGGGACTAAGGCCTAGCAAACTTAACAGGGATTATTTCTGAATAGACATGTATAGGAAGACGCTGTTACTCAAAATAACAAAAAATGCATGAATAACTCTTTATGTCACAGATGATCTCAGGTCTGAGTCATACAATTGTGAATATTTTTTTAGTGTAGTGTACACTCATCATCTTAAAATAGGGCTGTAATCCAAATGGGGGAAAATCTGGCCAACAGAACAGACATAAAAAGTGAAATGTTTAGGTGGATCATAGTTTGCCATGTCGTGGGAAATCTTTCTTAAATGAGTTGATCCAGGATATGTGAGCTGACATCTTGACAGCTATTCGTGCATTCATAAGAGACTGTTTATGACCTCGGAATCCCTCAAAAGAAGTAAATTGTAGTGCCTCCTGCATAATAATAATAATAATAATAATGAATGAAAATGTATATTCAAAGCGATAGGTTTGCTGGATGAAAATATTAAAAATAAAGGAAAATCTTACTATTGTCTTAATATTTGTAGAGAAAGAACATTATTACAGTGGTACCTCAGGTTCAGTACTTAATTTGTTCCGGAGGTCCGTTCTTAACCTGAAACTGTTCTTAACCTGAAGCACCACTTTAGCTAATGGGACCTTCTGCTGCTGCTGCGCCGCCAGAGCATGATTTCTGTTCTTAGCGGAGTTCTTAATCTGAAGCGTACTTAACCCGAGGTACCACTGTATTTATTATAATTTACAGAATGCCTAATATGCGCTAGATACTACACAGAAATAATAATAATTATAAACCCACAAGACCCTGCCTACAGGCTTAGAATCTAAACATCATGAGGGAAGCTAGAGAGAAAGTAGAACCTTTGTACAAGTTGGGAGAAAGTGAAAGGAGAGTAGGGAAAAAAATACAACAATTAACTTCAGAATAAGAAACAGAAAAGCCAAAGAACGCATTAAGATGGAAAATACAAGAGAGGATATGCCACCTAAATATTCCACCCACAAGATAACTAAAGAAAGAACAGAGACAAGGAACAGAGTAAGGGTGTGTCAGTTTACCAAGAAGATTAGTGTTAGATGAATGTAGGTCCTGGGAAGAACAGAGGGATATAAATAAGGGAGCAATATCATGAAGAGAGGTTCAAAACTTACTGCAAAAATAGCAGAGAAATCCAGCAAAGGGGAAAATATGGATACATAAAAGTGAAGAAACAAACACTAAATGAACAGAAGAGTTGAAAACTGAGATGTTTTACGCTGAGCAACAGATCAATTTTCAGAATGTTCTAGACTAGAGAAAGAATGGGGAGGGAAACTTTGTCCAAAGCAGAAATATGAGTCAAAGAGAAGGATAAAAGATAACACCTAAACATTTGTTGAGAAGACTAGAGGATAATATTCCCAACTGCACAAGAAAAAAATTCCAGCAGCAAAAGTTTAAGGAGGAATGGCTAACCTATGGCCCTCCAGATGTTGTTGAACTACATCTCCGACTGTGCTGGCTGGGCTGAGGGAAAGTTGGAGTCCAACAAGATATGGACGACTGCAGATGAGTCACCCTGATTTAGGGAGAAACACAATACATGCACAGTGCGCTTCTATACATGTTTACTCAAAAGAAAGTCCCAATAAGTTCACTGGGGCTTCCTCCCAGGAAATGGTGTGGTATAGGATTGCAACATTAGGCTTGTACATATTAAGGTTTTTTTAAATGTTTTTATTCAGTTTTTACAAAAGCATCAAAACTGTGCGAATATATCAATAGACATTTGTAACAAAAAAATAATACAGTTCTCATCCCTCTCACCCACTGAGGGAGAAGAAAGTACAATTTTGCATGTATAGATGGAGGATGCCGATTTGATGGATTGCCAGGCAGGAAAGTAATAAAAGAAGTGCAATAGTTGGAGTCTTGAGTTCCATTTAGAGCTCTCATATATTTTGTAAGTTTCTCCATTAATGCCACTGTCCGTATTTTTTGTCTCCATAAGGCAAGTTGCAAGTTTGCTGGTTCCACCCCCACCCACCCCCGTTTTGTGCCACCTGTAGTCCAACTGCCACAAGTAGAAATGTTATTAGTTCCTTGGAATGCAACTCCTGTTGCTCTCCGTGGAAAACATATTAGATATTAAGTTTGAGATAATGATCCAACATCCAGGCAGATATAGATTAGACATATTGGTAAAAACAGCAGGAGAAGAGGAAACTGGGGGGGGGGGGTGAAGAGCTAGATATTGTCAGTAGGATACTGAAAGTCAAAAAAAGAAACCAGATGGTCAAGAGGAAGTATACAAAGAGTAAAGGGAAATAAGCCCAATAACTGAAACCCTGAGAAAAGATAAAAAGAGCCATTATTTTATGAAACCTTTGTTTGTGTCACGTTTCTTCTGGATTCAGTTCCCTACCCTGCCTAGTTAATTGTTTCCCTTTAACCTTCAGTGTCTACAAACACAGGAATTTTCTAATTGCAGTCAAGACTAGTCATTATATCATTCCTAGTTCTGGCTGACATCATGGGCATAGCCAGGACTTTTGTTGGGGCGGCAGAACCGATGTGACTGGTCAGTTAAGTATTTCTATTGTTTTACTTGATTGGGGGGGGAGCTGCTCCCCCTGCCCCCACTTGGCCACACCCATGGCTGACATTGCAACACGTAAGAGTGCTTAGTTCAAATTGTCCTTTTTAAAGCATGGACAATAGAAATCGCGTTAGCAACTGTAATGCCCTCTAATTGGCTTCAAAAGCATGTGCCTGAGACACTGATTGGTCCATGTCATCAGGAAGTTTTATAACTATAGAAGATTCTCCAGTCTCAAAAATTCAGATGAAGACGACAGAGAAGGTTTTAGGTTAGCACAACTGGTGCGGTTGCACATGGGGCGTCATGCTGCAGGGGCACCAAAACAATGCTGTAAAACAGAGTGCGAGAGGCAGGGGGTGAATTTTAGTACAGGATGCCGCTGAAATTTGAGAGCCCAAACTCCGCCATTGAAGATGGATCTTGCTAATATAGGGTAACTCCTTTTTCCTACTCCTTTTATCAAAGAGCAACAGCAACCATTAATCATTGGACTACTGCAATCTACATGGGGCTACCTTTGAAGGTGACCTGGAAACTACAACTAATCCAGAATGTGGCAGCTAGACTGGTGACTGGGAGCAGCCGCCAATACCACATAACACCGGTCTTGAAAGACCTACCGGTACATTGGCTCCCAGTATGTTTCCGGGCACAATTCAAAGTGCTGACCTTTAAAGCCCTAAACGGCCTCGGCCCAATATACCTGAAGGAGCGTCTCCACCCACATCATTATGCCTGGACACTGAGGTCCAGCGCCGAGGGCCTTCTGGTGGTTCCCTCACTGTGAGAAGTGAAGTTACAGGGAACCAGGCAGAGGGCCTTCTTGGTAATGGCACCCGCCCTGTGGAATGCCCTCCTACCAGATGTCAAAGAAATAAACAGCTATCTGACTTTTAGAAGATACCTGAAGGCAGCCCTGTTTAGGGAAGCTTTTAATATTTGATTAATTACTGTATTTTAATATTTTGCTGGAAGCTGCCCAGAGTGGCTGGGGGACCGAGCCAGATTGGGGGGGAGGGTGTTAAACAAACAAACAAACAAACAAACAAACAAACAAACAAACAAACAAACATTTAGTTAGGCAACTATGTCTTGTCTCTTTTACCTCATCCTGGGACAAAGAAAATTTGTTTTTAACCAAATTTAGAAGTTATAATCCTATGCACTTACTTACTACAGGACTTATTTCTGAGGAAATATCACAGGATTCTGCGTCTTCTTGTGTATTTGAATGCCAAGTGATCCTGATTTTCTAAAAAAATAAGCTAATTTTTACATTTTACTTCATTAAACCTTATATGCAAATCCATGCTCAAACAGTTCCAGCAGCTGAGAAACCCTGAAATGCCTATGATTACGAACATCATTATTATTATGTATTAGATTTCTTGCCTGTCCTTCACCATAATGTCCCAGGGCAGGTTACAGCAAGGAAGCAATTGCTATTCAGTATTGGGTGACCTGCGCATTTTTGGGTGACCTGCACATTTTCACTATACAGTGGTACCGGTACATCGGTTTTCGAACGTAATCTGTTCCAGAAGACCATACGAGTTCCGAAATGTTCGAAAACGGAAAACTCAATACGGAAGCCGCGTGGCATGTTCGACTTCTAAGGCATGTTTGAATACCAAACCATTTACTTCTAGGTTTACGTCGTTCGAAAACCAAAACATTCGTCAACGGAGACGTTCAAAAACCGAGATACCACTGCATTGGGGGCTTGATAGTTTAGAAAAAAGGCAAATAAGGAAGGGCATGATAGATGTTTATAAGTTCATGTATGGCATGAAGATACTGGGTAGGATAGGAAGAGGCTTTTCTCTCTCACAAAACTAGACACATGCAGTGTAGGAGGCCCAGCGGTGTCCGCTATGGCAAGGCCCGGCAGAGTCTGCCGCAGCTGCGAGTAGGCTTGGCAGGGGCCATTGCAGCTGCAGGAAGCCATGGCAGGGATGGTTGCAGGTAGGCCCTGTGAAACCTGTTGTGGTCACAGGTAGACTGCAGCCATGGGAAGGCCCAATAGGGCTCGCTGCAGGCTGCAGAATATTGAGGAGGCCCAGCCCTATTTGAAAATGGGGGGGGGCTTGCTCTATCCCCCCCCATGGCGCTTCTTATACTAGAAATTGGGTCCATCCAACAAAGGTGGCTGTGGACAGACAAAAGAAACTTCTTTACACAATACCAAGCTAAACTATTGAAATTGCTCCCACAAAATGTAAAATGATGGTCACCTACTTGGATGGTGTTTAAAAGATAAGACAAATTAATGGAGGAACAAGTTTAGCAACAGCTACTTGTGCTGCCTACAGCCTTCCCATAGGAATCTGGTTAGCCACTGTAAGAACAGGATCCTGGAGTAGATGGGCCTTTGGTCTGATCCACCAGGACTTTTCTTATGCTCTTAAACTTTCGTTACTGCTTGAGACAAAAAGGAATAGTCTACGCCTGCCATCTTAGCTGTCCCTGCTACTTCTGCTACCTTCATTAGCCATAGGAATCCTGCTTTGCTTTTCTCATTATTTCTGGTGAGCAAGAAAAGACCCTTGTCCTACCTATCTCACAGGGTTGTTGTAAGGACTTCTGGATCATGCACATGGACACCGGAGAACTCTGTATACATAATCCTGCCAGGGGATTTATGTGGTACTTGAAAGCTCCTAATTTTGCCTGAATTTTATCCTATGCTCTACAGTTAGTTGTCGAATCATATTATATTAAACCACTAAAGCTCAATCCGTTGCCCCTTAGTGACCGAATTTCAGCTGGCATTGACAGTCCGACTGGATCCCATCTGTCCGTGTAATGCGTGTCTTTATTGTAGCGACGATACTCCTCCCTGAACCTCCTTGACATTTTGCAGATTCAAAAGGAACCTGAAATATTAAAAGAGCGAAGGGACAACAGAGAGGTCTCCACCTGCTACTTGCTCCGAGGCGTCAGGAGAAAGGCGCTTCGTTTGCGCGGAGTTCGGGGCAGCTAAGCGCCCGTCCCTAAGCAGAGCGAGCAGGCAGCTCATGATGGTCCTTAAAACCGGGTGAAAATCAAGGCTCAGGAAGTTAAGCCCCAGAGGTGCGTGTAGACACTCACGTTACATGTTCCAGCTCTTTCTTCCTCGTGACTCACACGCCCCAAAAACCGAGGCCCGCTTGCAGCCCGCGCTGGCTGCCTCGTTACGCACCCCGCCGCCCGCCCAGTTTCTCCATTTCTGCGCCGCCCGCGCGCCGTCAAACTGCTGTTGTTCCAACTCTTTTCTGGAGAGGGGCTGGCAGGGACTCGGCGGAGCAGCCTCTCCTTCTCCCCCGCCCTTCCCTCCAGTGCTCGGAGGATTATTGCTCAAAGCCGACTGCTCCAGCGCAAGGGAGGGATTTACCTGCTGCTGCTACTGGAGCTGTTGTTGTTGTTAGCAGCGCCTCCCCGCCTCTCTCCCCAGAGGCAGCGCAGCGGCGCCCAGAGGATTGCGCGCGGCTGAGCCAACTCCCAGGGAACCCGCTCGGGGGAGCGTGTGCGTGTCGGGGGGAAGCGGGCGGTTCGTGCCTCGCCGAGGAGAAAACTTTCTGCTCTCCGGACATGGGAGCCTCACTACTCTAGATAAAGTACCCGGCAGGGGCGAAGAGCACCACCACCCAGCGAAATAACCACCGAGGAGGCGCTCGAGGCCGCCCAGGTATCCCTTCGCTCCCTTTAATTCTTTAGTGTTAATCTGGTGTGGCGGCGGCTCACCCACCCACGTGGTTCTCCCGAGAGGAATTTTCCTCTTCAGGGGAGTTTCGCGTTTCTTCACTCCGGACTGAGGGGTCGCGCCGGGCTGGAGGATGCTTTGCTCTCATGGGGAGTCGGTCGCGACCCCCGGGAATGACGCCGTTTGGACCTCGAATTACCACTGCGGCCTAGGAAAGGAGCCGGGTGCTGCGCTTGCTTGCGTGCGGCGTTTTGTTGTGCCTCCCAGAGGTGATGGGCCAGTTCAGGTTTGAGCGGAGGAGGAGGGGCACGCCTGTTGCAAAGCTTGAAAAGGGAGGAAGAAAAGAAAAGAAAGGCTGGAGAGGTTTCTGAGGTCTTCCCGCCTTTTCCCGTGTCGGGTTTCTCCCTCACCTCCTCCTCCCGTGCCCGAAAGTATTTCTGAAACACTTGTTGCTTCTCCAAAAACGTTTGGAACCGGGGAGTTTTCTCTCCACCCCCCCCCCCCAGTTAATTGTCAGCGTGCCTGGTTGCAAGAGGAGTCCGCACAAAGCATTGCAATTTGCAAATGCAGGAGGGGAGGGTTGGGTGCTGCTTGCCTCGGGTTTTGTAAGAACACGAGCGGCAGATGACTCAAAAGTCTTCCCTCTCTGTCAAACTCTGCCCAGACGAAACCGGTCTCTCTCTTGAGTTAACAAACTTAATCCTCTCCCTGCTGGGGAATGGATGCTGCTGCTGTGGGAGGGGCCAACAAGGAAGCGACTTTCTTAGCTAGAGGAAGGTAGCAACACGTTACAGCAAACTTTGTTTACTTCACATCGCTGCTAATAATTACAGTAGTACTGTTCTGTTTTAAAATTGATTAGATCGACCCTTTCCCATTGCCCCCAGAAAAGGGTTAGGTTGTGGTTATTGCCATTCCATCCCTGGATGGCCTGCACTAATAGTAACTGGCAAGCTGACAAAATTATATAGGTCACTGGGAAATAATTCCAGCTTAATCGCCTTTATCTTTTTGGCTAAGAGGGAAAAGAGTTTCCGCTTACCATAGAGATGGCTGTTTTGATCAAAGTAAGGCTCTTTTCAGAAATGATGCTTATAGTGATTCTTTTTTTCTTTTCTTTTTTTCATTTCTTGCACTTTTATATCAACTATCTTTGTTTTGGATTTTCCTGGAACTAGACATCCGATGCACATTTCCCAAACATTTTATGAGCAAGGAATGATCCCATTTACGCAATTGTTTTCCTTCCTTGAAGCCAGTATGAATTACAGCAAAGTAATATGTGATCTAGGAATAATTTATAGTACCTGTAGTTTGTCAAAGAATATACAGGTTAGTTGTTTAAAAATGCATGTATATTGTTTCATCAGTTGCACGCAGCATGAACCTCTGCTAGCAGATATACTGGCTTAGAGAGCAGAGGGGAGCTGCAAATAGTGGTGGCAGATGCAATGAGTCCATGTATGGAAGACTTTCCCAACCCAGGGCACTAGGTTTGTGAAGGCTGATGTGAAGCTTGCATGTATACAAGTGAACTAGTGATCAGACCCCTGGAGTCCAAATTATTTTTCTAAGATTTGAGTATGAAACTTTGATGTTTCTAGGGTTTTGTGGGAGACACTAAAAGGGTTCTGTTAAACATGTAAATTCACTCCTAGCTCCTCAACAGGTTGTGTGGCCCTGTCTCCCTTTCCCTCAGAATGGGTGCCTAAAAACTGACTTCTGACTGGCTTTCCGAATCTTGATTCTGGCCTCTAGGCGCAGTTTGATGCCTAATGAATCTTAAGGCACAAGCTTAAGCATCTTTACCATCAAATAAGTTTGGCTGGGTGAAAAGAAAGCTTGTAAGTGAGTGAAGGGTCCTTACATGTTTAGGCTGTAACCTGATTCATAGCTATCAGAGTTGGCCTTGGTTATGAGTAAACATGTACATGACACTATGATTTATTTTGATAAAATAGATTGTTAATTCCTTTCTTTGGGTATATTGTATGACTGGAGATTAGAGATAAGGGGAACAATAGTTAAATAAGTTTTTTGGAAATCATGTGAGCCAAGTCATTTTATTATTCTAGGCACACAACTGTGGGTGTGAAGAAGCCATAGAAAAGCTGTTTCAACAAATGAGCTTCTAAAACCACAGTATGCCTTTTAAAAAATGCATTGAAGAACATAGACTTGCTTAACTGCTTGCTTTAATTTTGTGAAACTGGGGGGGTGGGGTGGGAAGAGTTACCTGTAGTCTGATTTGACACAGACTGGCTGGCCTGTGTGAAATCTGTGACCTAAGCAGTCAGCCATGTAGGGTGGTTTATCAGAGTCTTGTTAAACCACCTGTTTTTGCTGTCTATTTGAAACTATAGTACAGAAAGGCAAGTTGTGAAGCACTTGGCAGATCACAATACTTGGCAGGTAGAATGTTGTTTGACTTGAAGTTGGTTACTGATCACTTTTTTCCAGTGCCTTGGTGCATGTTTGATTGATTAAGGAAACTAGTAATGATGGCATCCATAAGTGATGTTGTTCTCCACTAATTGACACGTGATTGTGTTTAGATGTTGTTGTCTACTTTCTGTCTAATATATATATATATTTGCAAGAGCTTAGTATTTGTAAACTTGATCCTAAGCGGTCATGCATTTTATTAATAGGAATATTAAAGGTCATGAACCAGTTGCATTGAATAGCCACAGCTTTTAAAATTGTCCCTTTACTCTGCCATCTGGCTTTCAAATAATGATAACTGAGCCTTTTAATGCATTATCGTTATCTAGATTTAATGATTTCCCAGGACATTCTTGTGTTGTTATCACAGTAAATCTGAGATCATTACTTGATGCAGAAAACCTTGTGACAAGGTTTCAGGACTTTCTAGTGTTTGACATGTAGGCCGGTCTAAAGCATGCTTGTTGAGGGATGGGTGAGAGTATGAGCCTGAGGTTTCCTGCAGTTCATTCATGTAGCACTAAGTCATGGTTTAGTCCCATGTCAAACAAGGTCAATCTAAGTTGTTGAAAGCACAAATACTTACTGTGCTGTTCTGATTGCCTTGCTTCTCATGTTACTATAACTTCTTAGATTCTGTCTTTCTTGCAAGCGCAGTTTGATTATGTGTTGCCGGTTCTTTGCAGTACTTCATATGGCTGGGGCTTCCAGTCTTAAGTGTCTTCCCCCCCCCAAAAAAAAATAACAGGACTATCTTGAAAAGTAAAAACTTTGCTATGCTTGTGTAGAGGTACCGTTATTTCCTCTGTGCCAGCCACTGTCCTTACCATTTTCATCACCCATTGTCTTGCCTGTGCTTTCTGTGGACTTCCACTCTAATCCTCGATACATGTATTTATTATGTAGAAATCCCTAAGGCTTTCTCTTGGAACTTCCAGTTGTGAACTGAATTCCCTTGCTGGAGGAATATGCCAAAAATGTCAGTTGGGTACATCTACTGAAGCTGGCTACCTGACAAAGCAATCATATGACTGGTTCAGGAGGCAGCCAGCTTGACATTCCACCCATTCCACACTCCTTTTGGGGACCTTTGTGTTACTTTAATGATCACTGTCAGGCTTTTTCTGTACTATATATTTTAAACACTATTTTATTACAATTATTTATTAAATTTGTATACAGCCCTTCATCTGAAGATTGTAGGGTGGTTTACAACATAACCCCCCCCAAAAAAAAACTCCCACAAGTTGCAGAACATAATAATAACAACAAAAAGAAACCTACAAACACTTTTCCAAAGCTACCCCCAAAGAATCTTGGGGAGTGTAGTTTGTAAAGAGTGCTAAGAGTTGTTAGGAGAGTCCCATATTCATGTTACAGAACTACAGTTCCCAGAGTTAAACCACTCTGGAATTGTGGCTCAGTGAGGGGAAATGGTTGTCTGTTGTCTATGGGGTATGTAACCTGCATTTGAAAAGCCCTGAGTGCAGAGGCCTTGGACAAACTTACTTGTAATGGCAACACACACCATCTTTTGCAAAACATTTACATGGTGAAATATAAAGGAAATAAATGTATATTGCTCAACAACTGAACATGGCCTTGCAGACTGACAGCATTCCAGATTTATCATTGTGGGCAACTTCGCTTGTTAAATCTTAACCTGTCTGGTGTGATTCAGTATGGGTCATAGTAAAATTGGGTAAGTTGAAAAGGCCAAAGTTACTGTCCAGTTTAGGGAAAAGCAGTTTTCATACAATGTAATTCTGGGTGTGTGTTTTTGGCAGTTCTCAATTCCCTTCACTTTAACTACTGAACTTTTGACTGTTCTCCCAAACTGCCTGCTATGACATGTTATCAGGAATGTAAAGAAAGCTACAGAAATTTCAAGCTTAATTCCTTGATCCTAAGAATAGTGTATTGAAAGTAAGCACCACCGAGTTAAATGGAATTTGCTGCTTTGTATCACAGCCTAATGGAGAAGGAACTGGCAACCCACTCCAGTATTTTGCCATGAACACTCCATGGACAAAAGGAGAAGCTTTGAGAAGAAATTCCAAGGCATGCTCTGGTTCATGGGTCACGGAGAGTCGAGCATGACTAAAACGACTGAACAACGACGATGATCACAGCCTAAATAATAATATGTTCTTGCTTCGCATGCCATGATACCTACCAGAATAGGACTATTGTGCTATTCCAACTACTTATGGAAAACCTCTTAAATGTATCTCCTGTTCCTTGATGGAGTCTTCTTTTAGTCAGAAATGATTAATGGTTCAAAGGAAAATTTCCAGCTTGTTATGAGGCTATCTTATGTTACCTTTCTATTGTGGCAAACGCAGTGGGTAACTGTCACAGTGGGCAGTGTCACAGTTTGCCACCATTCATACTCATTGCAGTATTATCTGAAGTTTGCATAGTGGTATTATAATTGTGTAGCAACATCTGCATAGGGTTAGCATTTTCTCTACAGAGTTGTCTTTCAAAATGGTTGGGATGTGAAAATAGATTTGCCCAAAGCCAGGATGCAAATAACATCCTCTATAACTGTGCTGCTGGAATCTTGGGGTTGTAGCCAATTAGTACCCCTTTGCTGAAGGAAGGCACGTTGAACAGCAGAGCATCCCATCAGCTATTCCGCTTTATTATTCAAGCTGCTAAGACTAGTTTTTTTTTTACTTGGTTACCTAGAAGCAATTCTTATTTGATACAGGCCCAGGGATGGGGAACCTTTGGTCCCTCTGATGTTGTTGGACTGCAAGTCTCATCAGCCCCAGCTGGCATGGAAATGGTCAGGGATGATGGGGCTTGTAGTCTAAGTACACAGTGTCTACTGAGTTATCCTCATCTACAAATTGATTAACACTCTCAAAGCACAGTGGTTCCCAATTTTCCTCCACCATGGGCCTCTTGAAAGTTGCTGAGGGTCTTGGTGGACCACTTAATGGTGTGTTTGTTTGTTTGTTTTTTGCCTATTGTAGCAATTATAATGTGCTGTGCTCAGTGTTAGAAATTTGCCAGGTGCATGTTGCAACTTGTGCTGGTCTAGTTGCAACAACATGGAGACCTCTTGATGCCAGCTTGACAACTGACATCTCCATGTGTCTGGCCCCTTCAGCTTTCTTAAGCAGGTAAGCAGAAGAGCTTCTTTATTGCATTTATATCCCACCTTTTCCCCCAATGAGTGCATGGTTCATCCCTCCCCCCATAGTCAATCCCTACAATGACCTTGTGAAGTAGGTTGTGATTGGCCCAAGGTCACCCAATGAGCTTTATGACTTGAGTGGGGATATGAACACTGGTCTGTCTGGTCCTAGTCCGATACAGTGAAACCTTGACTTACGTTCGAGAACCAAGGTACCACTGTACATTTAAAATATGAATCTCAGAATTGTTCAGTATACTGATATTAGTTACACATTCAACACTTTCCACCCAAGATCTTTTAAAATGCTGTCTTTAGGAGGTGCAAGATGGAAGTTTTGTGAAGACTATATATATTTTTACACCATAGGGCAAATAAAACACAGGAACAGCTTGATTTCTGCCTTGTTATGAAGAATAAACATGAGGGTGTAAGGTTGTTTAACCTCTGCTCTCACTTAAATTTCTTGTAATTACTTCAGGCCTAATGGGAATACTATCACATGCAGTTACTGGACCTAAACTACAACCTCTCATTATACACAGCTATCAAGTGTTGATGGTATTTGGCTGCTAATAACATTAAGAGTGGTTTGTGCCTTAACAAGGATTTTTTTAAAAAAAGTGAATTTACTTAATGAAACAGAACTGATAGTACACTTGGTCCATATATGCACAACTTGACTCATGAGATTAATATAGTGGCACACCTCACTTTATTGTGCATAGTTCCTCCATCAGCCAGAAGATTACGACTCGCTGAAGGCTTAGATGATGGTTCACATTTTTTTAGCATTAAAGGTACATGATGTTATTGCACACTGAGTAGACTATAGTGTAGTATAAACATAACTTTTATATGTACTGGGAAACCAGAAAATGTGTGTGGCTCGCATTTTGCGATATTGTGGTGGTCTGGAACTTGAACCCACAGTATCTCCAAGATTATGCCTGTACTTCTGTTCTGTACACAGTTGAACACATTTTAGCTCTCTCTGTGTATGCAGTGAAACAATTTACTTACTGGTACCTTCTTTGTTTGGAGGCACTTTGAGGATGTTAGTTTCTGCTATTGCACACATCCTCCTGCTTAGCTTAAAAATGTGGAGAAGTCTGTGAAGACCACAACAAAAGTTCACTCGAGGTGTTGCTTATTAAATATGATTTATAGAGATTTGTCAGTTGTGTCTTAGCGCTGCAGTTGGAATACTAGACAAGCATACCATGTAAATAGCCAGTTACACGTATCCCACATACAAGAGGGGATTGGATGATTACTGACTCATTTAATGAAGATAGAGACATGCAGAATTTCCAGCTAGCAATATTCTGAGTCATTCTGTCCACCAAGTTTCATTTTAGGACACAGCACACAGGGAAGGCACTTTAAATTTAAGACACACCTTCATTATTTGAGTTTGTGGTATGTTAACTGTCAACACAAAGTCTAAGATGCTCACGGAAGTGATAAATATATGTTCAGAGGTTTGGTTCTTTAAAATATGAAATATTTACAGTGCATTCCTGTGTGTGTCAACTCAGACAGAAGCCCCAAGGGACTGACTGCCAAGTAAACTTCTATATACTGTACTGTATTTACAGGGTTGAAATCCCTTTGTAACTGCTAAACAAGGTAAATTTTGGATACTTCTAGAAATTTAGATAATTAGTCATTTGAAAGTTATGAAGAATATTTGCATGCTACCTACAGAATATAAAAAAATAGTTTCTTGTTTTTGATACATTTACAAATAGTTTGGAACTTCACTGGTTGAATCCATAGTGGTGAAATTCAGCATTTTCTCAATTGAAATTGTGATTTCTTTGTATCAAATGGGTATTGAGGGGAAAGTGATTAAAATGTAATTTATTACTGTACAAGACTAGTGTAATTATATTATGTATCCATCACTTATCAGTGCTTACATAAACTTGTGAGAATGTAGCCTAATATTCACAGTAAATGGTTCTAAAAGGTTTTTTTTAATAAGTTAACGCTAATCTAAATCTATTGAGTTAAATATATGACATCATAGCGTATGTCAGTTTGTGCACTGTTCACTTAGCACAATATTTATTAAATTAGCACAATGTTTTATTAGAAATAAGATATTAAAGAAATAGGACCCGCTGATTTGTGAATTTACATGGCTTATGTCTCACAGGATTGTATTAAAAGTACAAGTGGTGGCCATTTTAGGTGCGTCCACCAATGTGTGGGTCCTTTCGGACCTGGAAGAGGGATGAATGGGGGCGTAACGGGCTTTTGTGTGCTCTGCTGATGTCTAAAGGGGTATAACGCACTCCGCTAATGTGTGTGGGCTCCAGGAACAAAATCCCTGCACAAAATGGTCACTGCTATGAATAAGTGGTTATGATGTGCAAAATATTCTTCCCACTGAACTGATGGACAAAAACTGTAAAGTTGTCATCTTGAGCCAGAGTTACTCATATTACCGGTAAGTCAAATTTTAATTTATGATAGGAGCATAATGAAGCTAATACACAGTTAGGCAGCATGCTGGATTTGATTCAGTTGGTGACTTGGCATCTCTCATTATGATTGTACATAGAAAACAGCGGCTTTATTCCATTGGGTGGATGCTATGAAATTTGCTGCTTCTCTCCTTCTCCACTTGCAACCTTGAGTTTCTCCTTCCATTCTGCAAGCAGTCTGGCAGCATTGGAAGTCACCCAAGTGTGTGTAACTTCAAATATACAGCACCTAAAGTTGTGAAGTCACGTACGCTTGGTTTTCTGGAGAAGGATAATGGTGAGGGAATTGATTAATGCCCCTAGTTATAATAATTGAGCTGCTTTTTTTTACATACCTGTTAAACTCCTTCATTTGCATTAATTTGGAAAGTGTCACCAGGCGAAGTGAAACAAAAATGTTATTTCAAAACTATTATCAAAGATAATGTGCATTGTGTCAAAAACCTGCTGCTCTGACACTGGATAAAAAAAGTAGTGCTTCCCAATGTGCTGCCAGGACAGATTGGTGTGCAGCCAAGAGGGAGTAAGTACATTCCTGACCTTTGGCTTGGATCCAATTTCAAGTTCCTCCTTTCTCACCTCTCTTGTCTCATGAGACATTTACAATTGTTAAGTCATTTGGCCTAAAGTCAGAAGCCTTTGATTTTTCAGAAGGTCATAGTGGAGTGCTTTTAGACCTGGGTTGCTAATGCTCTAAATTAAAATGACCATGTGATTCTGTGTAGATATAGCCTTTATTTATTTTTGAATAACTTTTTTTACTGGGTTTTGTTTATTTTTGTGATATACAAACGACATGAGAAGATTTGGTCTATTTATTTGTATCATTTATTACTTATATGATTTATTTGTAATAAATGATACAAATAAATAGACCAAATCTTCTCATGTCGTTTGTATATCACAAAAATAGCATAATAAATTTGCAGTAATATTTACAATGTATGGTTCAAAATGAAGATAATAATTTATATTTAAATTTGGATCAATCAGATTGAGCCAAATGTTGATGGGGGGGATTGTTCATTTTTTGGAATACTGGCATATGTTATAAAATTAAACCACACTGGAGTAAAGCCATCTTTCTTGATCTGTCCATGTGTCCACCATAGTTTATTTGTTAATCTCTCAAGGAATGCTGTTTCCTAAACTGTTTTGTACCAATTGTTTATTGTTGTGCCAGAAAGGTCTTTCCAGTGTCTGCTTATGATGCGTCACACTGCTTGCAATAATTCTTCACTATGTAAATCTAGATTGTTGTCTTTGATATATTTGATAAAGCTAATTCTCGTTTGACTTCCAATTGTTTCATTATTTTATTAATTTCTTGGAATTACGAATTCCAGAAAGGCTGGAGTTTTGTACATTCCTGCCACATGTGGAGATGTGTGCTGGGTCTGGAGCAGCCCCTTCAGCAATGTGGTGAGGCACCAAGATGGATCATGGCTAGCTTCTTAGGGGTACCACCTATATATGAGTGTTAGGGTTCATTTTCTATTGCTTGTCGAAATAGACCTGAAGGGTTTTTTTTTTTTGTCCAAAGTATATTCCATTGATCTGGGTCAAGTTCATTCCCAAAATCTCATTCCCGTTGATGTACGGTATAATAGCAGGCATAGGCAAACAGCCCTCCTGATGTTTTTGGCCTATAACTCCCATGATCCCTAGCTAACAGGACCAGTGGTCACAGATGATGGGAATTGTAGTCCCAAAACATCTGGAGGGCCAAGTTTGCCTAGGCCTGTATAATAGGGTTGAGTGAACTCACTGATGCACTGAGTAGAATTTTATAGATTGTGAATGTTATACCTGGGCCTTGTCCTTAGGTGGATATTACATATCTTTCAAATGGGCTTGTAATCTTGTGGCTGCCTTACTGGTAATTCGGTTAGCCAAAAAAAGGAAAAGTGGATTTGATGGTGTACCAACCAAGAGATTTGTAAGTTTCCTAGTTTTGTCCACATTTATTGGTCTAATAGTGGTGTATTTCTGTTATAAAAGTCACATAACTAATATACGTAGATATTTTGCCCTCCATCCAGCCACATAAATTTGTCGTGAAGTGTTGTTTTCTGAACAGCCTCAGCAAAGCCCTGCTATGCCTCTGGCTTGTGAGGAGACCCCCCCCCCCCGGAGCTTGAAGAGGACTGTAGGCAAGCCTTTCTTTAATAAAAGTGGTTTCTTGCTCAGGAGAAATAAGGGAAGATATCATCTTGCTTCTGTGGTTCATCCAAGCAAAGGCATAGCAACTTGTCTGTAAAGGGAACTGTGGACTAAATTGATAATACATGCAGGCACAAATATATGTCAAGAAGTGTGGCCTGCCGGTAGAATCCTGCAATAGAATAGCCAATAGGGACAATAAGGGAAGTGAGTATCAGTTCCAGTCTAGTTTAAATTTTTGCTTAGAAAGTTCAAGAAAAACCAGTTCTGTTATTCAGTGTACAATGCTGTGTGTGAAATAAGATTGCCTTCAGAATGTGACCAAAGAGTTTAGGCAGATTTTCATTGTAAATGTACGAATACATTTTTCTTTTAAAAAAAATTAAATAAATGGCTGCCTTGTTATTGATCTGATTTTCTAGAATCTTTTTCAACAGTTTCTAGAAACTGTTTTTGGTATGTGTGGTTGGAATGGCAACTTCAATATATCTTGATGAAAAGTTACATTGGAACATGACTTTTGCTGCAAAGCTCTTTTAAAAATGAAACAGTTCAACACGAGCTTCAAAAATTATAAATCTTTGGTAACCTGAATCTGTGCATATGAAGCCGTAGCTAGCTTTTCTGTGTAGTAACAAAAGCTGATTTTCCATCCCCAGAAGCTAGAGCATAAGGTAATTTTAGGACAAAACTGTAACTCACTGTAATAGATGTTGGTTTGCATATTTGTTTGCAACATTGTAGGTTGTTTGTTGATACGGCCTCCAAAGATAATATCCCAAACTTGATGTCGGCTATAATGTTGTAATCATTCTTACTGAATTAGAGTGATTGCACTGAGTAATCAAAGTAACCTCCTCTAGGTGCTTTTGTATAGGTTGATTAAGACATGTGCATCATAAGCATTTACATCCTTTGATGTTTGATAGCTATTGAACAGATGCCAACTTACTGGATGGGGACTGAAAGATTAAAACAATTATAACAGAGTGCGTAAAAAAGGAATGTGGCCAGTACAGAGAAAGAAATCTGATTTTTGCAGCTGGTTGGCAAGGAGGTGTAATGTAGGGACTTCAAGGGCATGTTATGGCTTTGAGGGACCTGATGCTGTCTTAATGACTAGAGTTGTCTAGGTGATTCCTGCTGACCCTGGAGTTTCCCACCATGCTGACAAGCAGTGCTGGATTTACGTATAAGCTAATCAAGCTATAGTTTAGGGCCCCACTCTCTTGGCCCCCCCCCACAAAAAACTAAAGGAAAAAAACCCTGGATGTACATTTCTAAAATATAAGTTAAAAAACAAAATAAAACCTACATACAGCAATAGTGTTTTGTGTTGTGTAGGCTCCTATGATGTAAGTAATGGGCCCAGCCTGCTAGCCTGCTCCCTAAAATATCACTGGTTTGCTCATTTCTATGTACAGTGGTACCTTGGTTCTCAAACTTAATCCGTTCCAGAAGTCTGTTCCAAAACCAAAGCGTTCCAAAACAGCGGCAATTTGTTGTTGACAAAGGACAGCTGGACATATAAAGGGCCCCATTACCTTCAGTAGCTTAGGGTCTCATCAAACCTAAACAAGTTTGTCAACCCTGCTGACATGTTAGGAACATGAACCAATATGAACACGAAGATGCTAAGAGATATATCTACAAACCTTTGTTTGCTCAGTTGGCAAGCACGTGAGAGCTCGTTTGTGCTTCAGCAAAGGTTTTTTTTTTTAAAAAAAAAAATCCCATCCACCTACCCAATAGAAGAGGACAAATCTGTCTAATTAAAATATTGCCATGTAATTTGCTACTGAGCTCTATAGGTGGGTTTTCGGGGGGGGGGATGAATTGAAATGTTTTGTGGAAAGTATTACTATTGAAAGTAGGTTAGTGTGGCTAGTGTAATTTGGAATGAAAAATTACAGCTTTCACTGGAAAATTTTCTCATGCCCTAGAGCAATGTTTCCCAAACTTTCCTCTCCACAGACCACTGGAAAATTGCTAGGGATTTTAGCAAACCACTGAATGATGGTAGCAATTGTAATGCTCTGTGCTAGATGCTGTATGATTTTAGATGTATTTTTATAGCTTTTATTTCCTTTATGGTATTACAGTTTAAATTTTAAACTGCAATACAATAAAATACAATATATAATTTGAATTCCACAAAACTCAAAAAGTATAATACAATATAAGAAATAAAAAAGCAGTAAAATACAATAATATCAATATGAATATTAAATGCACTGGATGTTCTGTTTCACATTGTCAGCCACAAATTCACAGACACACCATGGGCCACCTGAATGAAGTTCGTGGACCACAGTTTGGGAACCTCGTGTTAATTTTTTGTGCCGGTACACTACAGATATTCAACCTGAAATATTTGAGTGAGGGAAAGTTAAAAACATCCTTAATGTGGTGTTAGGTAGAATCTTTTTACTATATGAATGCTTCTAAATATTTAAAGACATTAGCATTTACTTCCCTTACATTGTTTACATTGAAGAAGAAAAACAACTCAGCTACTGAAAACTGTTGACACACTAATAAATGTTTAGTAACCAAAGAACTGTGCATGATATGCAACTCACATACTGGTTAGGAGTAATCACCTGAAAAATATTAATTACAACTTTGAAACTGCCAAGCTTGGCTAATATTGTATTTGCAACTGACATTCATTTAGTCATTGCTACTAATGAATGTATGAAAAGAAAATTCTGTGGCAGAATAAAGCACTGGAGATTATATGTTTTAGCAAATTTTCAATGGAAAATTCTATTCATTACGTCACTGCTGTTTGTCTCTGATAGCAATTACTTCCCTGGAGAGCGAAGAAGTAGAAAACAGGTACTGTTAGTGCAAGTAGCTAGAATATTTGGCCTGAGTGTGGAAATTAATGTTCAAATTCCCACTTCCCCAAGAAGCTCATGGTGTCTGTCGCCTTGGGCATGTTGCTATCAGTCAGCCTAATGTACTTCAGAAAGTTGCTGTGAGATAAAATGGGAACCCCATGTATGGTGCCTTGACTTTCTTGTTAAGAAAGAACAAGATAAACTATCATGGCCTTCTTTACTATCTGTCTTGTGCTGCCACAGCTATTACAGGTACACATCCTATCTATTTAAAGATTGGACCGGCAGCGTAAGTTGTTCAGTGCTTCAGTTCCTGCTTGGAAAAGCCATGCCACTAAATTGCACATACGGCTTTTCCATCTCCCGTTTGCTGAAAATGGCAAGCAAAAGCAAGTTGAATGCAATGTGTTGTATTTTTTTTTAATGAGGAGTAGCTCCTAGGATACTGTGTTGTAGTCTGTTCTTCAGCTGTTCCTATTATTATTATTAAGACTTATATACTGCCCTTCATAATAAGATTTCAGGGCAGGTTACAGAATAAAATACAGGATAAAAACAAGTAAATAATTAAAACAAAATAGCAAAACAATGACCCCTCCCTTCCCACAGACACGTTTAAAAGGCTGTGGAATATTAATCAGTCAAATACCTGAAGAAGAATGTTGTCTCCTTGCGCCTAAAATATATATAATGAAGGTGCCCCTGTGTGTGTGTGTGTGTGTGTGTGTGTGTGTGTGTGTATGGGGCTTGGTATGAGCAAACCAGAAGCAAGCCCTTTGATGCCTTTCTGGCTGTTCTTGTGGGACATGAGAGAACAATGAAGCAGGGGTTTAACCATATTTTTCTGGTTTGGATATCATGGAAAACTGGTTTAACAAGCCAGACTATCAACACCAAAGCTGATTGTTTGAAGGAAGGAGTATGCACATGTTGAGACCTATCTGTAACTTTTCTGTCTAGTAATGAAAGTTAATTTTCATTATGCACATACAGAGCTAAATAGAACATGACTCTTTCTGCCTACCTTCTGCTAAAATGGCCAAGGAAAGAGAGGAGAAAATGTGCGGACACACAGTCCCCCCCCAAAATATTATTATTTTTACTTATTAATACAAAGAACAGCAATTAACATTCGAGCATTCTATCACCACCCAAGTATCAATTTATTATATTAAACTTTTAAAGTTTTTAAACAACTATATCATTCACAAGTTGCTATTTAACCATGTTCTATCAATGTTTCATATGTAGTAAAACTATGCCACGCTGAGTTTAAAAAGTTGTGTCTTGTTTTTCACCCGATAAAGCAAACCATAGTTCTTTATTTCATAGGACATTCTTGATTACAAACATTGACAAGGCGTACATGATTTCCTTATTAAAATTAATATAAAGAAATAGATATTTGGTTGCAGTCAGATTTAAGTGTTCCCGGAACAGTGTTGTTCTTTTCTTTTCTTTTTTAAAGCCAGTGTGTTAAACTTGTTTTTAATGCAAATCAATTTTTTCTCTACATTGATTTAGATGTAGGGATTGGTGGAGTAAATAAAGAAAGCACATATGCAAGGTCGAATGAGGGCTTCTAACCCATGTGCAAACCAAATTCAGATTTTGCTGCTTGGATGTCTTGGCATGAGGCCACATGATGCTTTGTATTAGATTTCAGTTTAGTTAGGCCTGTTGGCATAACACAAAGCTATGTAGCTGCAGCATTATTTTCTAGAGTTAGTGGCATGGAAGGCATTTGCCTTTCCAATTGCTTACAAATGTAATTGGTGGAATTTATGTGAAATGGCAAAGTTGCCAGAATAGCCCAATAACCTAATCAATCATGCTTCTCATACAACTTCCAAATCAGCCTTTCCCAACTTGGTACATTCCAGCTGTTTTGGACTGTTCCGTGCTGGCTGGGTCTGATAGGAGTTAGTACCCTCCATCTGTCCTAGACCAAAAGTTGGGCAAGATTGTTCTAGAATCTAGGTAATCTTGTTTTGGAAACTGATACCTTCCCAGTTTTCATGCAAAGCATGTTTATAAAAACCTGTACATGGAAATGTATGTTTATGAGATATGCCTTATGTTTGTTACTCACACATGGGAAAAATTGAGATGAATGGGTAGTCTTGTAGACTTGATGTGTAGTTAATTTGCTCCTTCCTTCCATACCATTTTTAAAATTAATTTATCTTCAAGCCTGGCATCTTTTTGCTATATACTGTATATCTGTGGCATCACAATAATGACCATTTTGTCTCATTCAAGTAGCTGGTATATATTTTATTTGGCTTACCTTGAAAATGGAAAAGTGTGGGTTGTGTGTCCATTTGATTCAGATGTTTTTGGCTGCTATAAAGTTATATTTTTCATGATTATACTATAGCAAATCTATTTGCCTTAGGGAGCTACAGATCTGGAATTACGGATTTCATAGGCAGATTTTTTATCTTAAAAGAAACTTGATTAATGAGTGATCAATTTAGGCATTGGGTCAGGTAGGAGGATATATGGACCAGAAAGCCTTTTCTTTCCTTTGTGTTTTTTAAGGTCAAGTTCTTTTATAAATTGAGTTGCAAATGAACGCTGTATATCTGGTAGAAATGAAAGATGAATTGATATAATTAAAGAGAGGCTGTTCTAAGAGCTTCTGCTAAATGAATTCTCAAAGAAGAGCTGCGGTTTCCTGAAGTGAAAAATTAACAAGAGAGTGTTCTTTGCATTTTAATGGTGCATAGTACGGTAGAATTGTTAGCTGAAGCCAAAGGCAAGCGCTCCAGTATTTTGAGGGTGGGAATGGAGGGTGCCTGTACTTTGGTTTTCAGTTCTGTCTTTTGCAAGATACTGAAACAATACATGAGAATATAAGCAGTTAAATATTCTAGATAGCATGTATTTTTTGAGCATTCTGCATGCTGGTATTTCTATGTTTCAGCAGCATCCCTGCATCTCTTCAAGTCCTCTGTTTTATTCTGCAGAGAAAAATGGTATGGGAGCTCTAACCAATTAATTTCTAAGCAATAAGCAGTGCTTTGGATCCTGACCTGAGAATAGCATTTAATGGGTCTGTTACTATTTTCTGTGGAGAAACACTGTCAAATAACTATCCATCAAATATGATTTGTATGATGGATAAACATGTAATGTGTTTTTCTTTCACTGTTCTTATGACTTGTTCCGTTTCTCTGATTTGCAAGTTGGGTATTGTCTGGGGAAGGAGAACCAACATACTGTACAGACCTAGAATTTTAAAAAAGGACCAAAGAATAAACAGTTTAGTGTTTGCATAGGAATTGGAAGGAGAATGATGTAAGGCAGAGGTAACTAACTAATGATGATTACTGTTTTCCCAATCAATCTCTTTTGGGCATATTGCTGTTAATGGCTCACCATCTGAATCAGAAATGTATGTATGCAAATCCTTTAAGGCTCATGGGTGATGCTCAAGCTACTTACAAACACAGGACCACCATAGAAAAGGATTAAAGATTTATCATATGTTGTTATTGGCCTTTATTGGCATAAGTTTAAACAATAAAAGTCATCCAAATACATTGATAATCCAAACACTAGATAGCCACCATTGAATAAATCAGGAAACTTTAGATTTAGCTTTAAATACCCTGAAACAATCTTGGTAGTTTCAGGAGTATCATCCCTCAACAAATACTGGATTACAGACTCTTTGTGAATCGATATTTTAAGCTGTAAAGGAGTCACTAGAGGCTTTCTTGGTTGTGGCAACCTACCGGTACTTGGGAAATTCTCTTCCTGTGGAAGCTTGCATGGCTCCTGCATCAATGCATTCCACCCAACACCCTGCTACCTCAGACCTTTTAATATGGTAAGAAATTTTTATGCTGCTGCTTGATTTATTATGTATTTATTCATTGTGATTTAAAATTAGTTTCCATTCAAATCCCTGCAATTAAAGTCATGACAAACTTGTTCAAGTATTATAGATTGGATCCAGTCCTACATCTTTAAAGGAAAAACAAACAAAAAATCCCCAATGTGACTGCCTCTGGAATTACAGTGGTACCTTGGTTCTCAAACGCCTTGGTATTCAAACAACTTGGAACCCAAGCACTGCGAACCCGGAAATACAGTAAGTGTTCCGGTTTGCTAGCTTTTTTGGGAAGCTGAACATGCTCTGTTTTAAGTGTTAACGCTTCTGATTTGAGTGCCACACTTCCATTTTGAGTGTCACTCTTATGTTTTGAGTGTTACACTGAGGTCTCTGTTTTTGCTATTTATTTTGCATTTTTGTTTTGTTTTTGTTACTGTGTGAAACCCAGTTCAGCTACTGATTGATTGATTGTGTGACTACAGTACATTGTTTATTGCTTTCATTTTATGGATCAATTGTCTCATTAGTAAAATTCATGTTAAATTGCTGTTTTAGGGGTTGTTTTTTAAAAGTCTGGAACGGATTAATCCATTTTGCATTACTTTCTATGGGAAAGCATGCCTTGGTTTTGGAACGCTTTGCTTTTGGAATGGACTTCTGGAACGGATTAAGTTTGAGAACCCAGGTACCAACGTACTTATTGAAGGCTGCTTTAGAAATTAATTAAATAAACAAATATAAATGCTAAGTATTCTTTCTAAAAATGAAATCCTTTCCTCCCACTGGAACTAACATTTAAGGCCTTTGCTGAGATATACAGAATAGTTGTTGAAATTTGGACCCTACTGTTTGCATTCTAAAGGCAGTGTCTCAGAGCTTGCTGCTGAAATGAAGCGGCAGTTACTTGAGACTCTGGAAATAAGTTTCAGACCAGTAGAAAAACTCTCAGGCAGCTTTTTAAAAGTAAAACTTCTTATTTATTGCAATAAAGGTACATTCAAGGGAATGCACACGTCTCTGCGTGTGAAGCATCTTCTTATACATTTTCATACAGCATAGCTTTGCATAAACAGCCTATCAGAAGCTCTCTTGCATTTTGCCACTATCTCTTCTAACCAATCCCAGCATTCCTTACTGTGTTCACCTTTGTATCTTTCAAGCTATTTGCGTAATTATGGCTCAGTTGGCTCCCCGTTTCCAGTAAGCCTGTTTTCAGGAAACCAGTCAGCTCTGTGGTTTCTGTGGCTAAGCTACTGTCTCACACCTCGCTGTCTTCACCTAGCCTTGTTTGTTCCAACGGATGCTCTGTGGTCAGATCTTTGCACCTGTCAGCAACTGACAGGATGTTCTCAGCCTGCGGTTAAGCCTGTTTTCGCACTTCTCAGCAACAGACAGGATGTCAGTAGCTCTGTGGTCTGGGGCCCTTGCATCCTGTTTTGCAAAGCTTTGTTACAGAAGCAGAAAAGAGCTGAAGCAAGACTTTTCTAAGTTTCAAGATTTTTCCATTCTTAAGCAGTCTCATGGGGCCTAGTTTGACCTGTGGCCTGGTGTCTGGCCTGTCCTTAGCCAGGCCCCAGCCTTGGGTACTTCATTCCCCCCTTTCAGCCAAGAGGATCAGCTTGTTCTGTATCCTCTTCTGGCTGACCTTCGAGTTCCCAATACAGAGTGAGTATCTGCGCTTGGGTTGCGGCCGTCAAAGAGCGAGAAATCATGCGGCGCACCATTTGGATAAGGCATGGCAATAGACAGGTAACAACAAGAAAAATTATAACAACAAGCAATCCTATTAATAAGATTTCTTTCAACCAACCCCATCCTGGGAACCAAGAGTTGAGCCAATTCCATAAGCTAGGGAGGCCAGAATTGACGTGGTCCAGGCTGACCTCGTGGAACAGCTCTGCCTCTCTCTTGATGTCTCTGACATTGGTCTTAACACGTTAACTCTGATTATACATATAACTCTCTGATCTGGTGGACAACTCTCTGATCACACATTGGTACTGGTCAATGTATACACAGCAGCAATCAGGACAACGGGATGGGGACCCACCAAGGCCAGGGCATGGGATCTTAGAAGTTTCCTCTTGCCCTCCTTTTAGGTGATCCCTGTTCTTGGTCAGATAGTTGCAATGCCCACTGTTCTTCCCAGTTCAGGATGTCCTGCGCCTCGGGGTTGGTTATATTCCAATGCCAACACTCGTGGTCTATCACTTTACACAGTCTTCCCACTCTCCCTCTGGGGTGGGTCCGACCTTTATGGCGCTTTTTCAGGACGTACCCTATGGGAAACTCTGTTGGCTCGTTTACTTCAGTGCACCCACAGGTGTAAATCCTTCCCTGTAGGGGCTGCGTGTGTGGTGTCACTATGGTTTCACTTCACCTCCCATCCACTCTAGATTTGTGAAGGTGTGGCTTGGGGCAATACCTTTGGTGAGGGGGATGGTTCAATTTTCTGTCTCAAGGCTACCCTCCGAGGAGTTATCCGTACCTGGGGCTTTCCTCCCGGGGCCTCGGCCATCCAATTTCCTCCTCCCCCCTTTTTCTCCTTTTCACACACACAAGGAAAAAGGAAAACAGTCCCGTTCCCCTTTGGGTCAACTTCAAGGGGTCAACAGGATTCTCCCTTACAATTATTCTCCCAATCTCACCATCCTAGACCAACATCGTTCGCACCTCAGGTGCTCTGTTGACACTACCTTCCTGTATCTCAGACCAATGTTCCTGATGCAGTTCTGATGGAGATGGTCTCTGTTGCATGGAATGGACGTTTCCGGTGGCTCGTGCGTTGAGTGACAGCGTCCGGGTGTGTCACAGCAGGAGCTTCTTGTAGCAGGGGAGGCTGATTGTAGCTCAGGCACAGTAGGGTGAGACTTCACCTCGGCCTTTTACCGCAGTGGGTGTGGATAGGAGAACTGTATACGGCGTGCCACACCGTCACGTACGTACTGACGGGCCATTTCCTGTGGCCAGGCTCTGTTTCCAAGTAGAGCCCGGTACAAAGTGAATTCTAAGTCAGAGTCACGGTCCTAAGCACACTCCTGGTGCATGCAGACCTCTGAGAAAATGGTGAATCCAAGGAGCAACCCCCAGCAATCGCAGTCCGTGGTCAGCAAGATGACAAACGGTCCTCTCCAGCACAGTCACCGCCAGGTAGTAGCTGAGGTGCTGATTCAGAGAGGCCGTCAAAGGGGTATGCCCAAGGACCCACCTATGTAGGAAACAAAACACGGGGAGGGAGAGAGACACTCCACATGGTGATGTAATGCACGTTCCCAACAACCACCAACTCACTGTTCTTCGCCAAAGTAAAATGGGTGGGCCTGCAGTCAGGGCATTAAGGAGAGATTCTGACTATTGCAGTACAGTATCACCCTTCAGATGTGCTTCTGCAACACGGGCACAGAAGACTGTGAAAGCACATAAAATCTGCTGATGATAAACATTTATTTCAATGTGTACACGTCCTCTTGTCCATCCCATTTTTTCATTCTGCAAACATCCAAATCTCTGTCACCTGTCTCCACATCAATTGCATCCACTCTCTTCCCTTCTTCTTTTGGGGTTCCAAGTTCCCCATATCCCACAATGCCGGGGCTTCCACACGTAGCCGCTGCCACCATCCCATTTTTCACTTGCCTCCCTTAGACCTTCGTCTGCATACATTTACTGTACTCTGTTCACATGTACACTGATCATTAGGAGCCAGACTCCCGGGGGTTGTGAGACCCCCCTTTTGTACAACTAAAACAAGCATCCAAAACAAAATACACAGTAAAAAAAGGGAAATTCCTTTAAAAAAACTTCTTAAAAAGTCATGAGAATTATAAGGTCATGAGAGAACAATCCTAAACCTTCCTTCTTCTGCCAGTTATTTCTTTAAATGACCTGAAATTATTCCCTTGTTCATAAATCCCACCCAAGGACAAATATGAATGAGCCTGTGACCTGGATTCAAGAACTAAGCATTTTTCCTCAAAACAATGCCCAGGTAATACAAGCAATGACCATTATCGGGTATCCTTGTGGATAGGAAAGAACATACACCCAAATTTCTGCTGTAAATTGCTCCTTCAGTGATGTGCTGGGAGGCAGTCTCCCTTTATGACACCATTATTCCATAGACATACTGAGCAACTCAGAATAAAACAAAAACAAAAACTTCTATACTTCCATACAGGGCAGACAAGACGGTCCTTAAGTCATTTTCTTCCTAACAGGTGACCTCTTATCCAGCCTTTTCCTCAGGCACCTGAGCCCCTCTGGCTCTCCTGGGTCACTGGTCCAAGGGTCACGCCTGCAGTAGCTACTCCCTGGTAGCTGACCTCTTCCTTAAATCTGGGAACATCTCTTCTAAATCTGTCCCTTCTGGGGGTGCTGACCCTTTTCCTTTTCATCTGGGCTGGGCAGCGGTGGCAGGACTTCCTATATCAGGGCTAGGGGTGCCAGCAAGCTGACCACTTGGCTAGGATTTAGGAAATCCTTTTGGAGCCGTGGCAGTTGCAGCTGAGGTTGTCTCTGGGAATGGTAAGGAAAACAACAGCAGCAGCAGCCCCTAGTTTTACTCTGATGTCCACTGCCCAACTAGGGCAGGACTGATTGCCTCAGGGCTATTTGAGAATCATAGGGAACGTTCTAGCATCTAGCAGCTCCCTTCATAATCCAAAACTGTAGCCGGAGTTTCTCTGTAGGTGAACAGTTTTTGCCCTTCAACTCTGGCTTTGGAAATGATGGGGGTAATTCCTGGTCTCTGAGGGCTAAATCTCTCCTGCGTCTGGCAGCTGTATCTGTTCTGCCTCAGACCCCTTGTAAATGGGCTTCTTGGGGTCCTGTCCCTTCTTTACTGTTCGGACCTATGCTCTGAGAGGCATAATTTTGCATTGCGTCTGTTTGCATTCTTGCAGCCAGGGGGGAATTATCCTAATGGCCCCCTGTTCTTCTTGGTGATGATGTTGGATCCCAATTTAATTGTTCTTTCTGGGAGGGGGGGGTCTTCTGACTCCTAGGGGGGGCCCTCCCCCTCCAGTTTGTAGTCACCTTTTTTTCCACTTACACACAATACAAGACACAAAAGGGTGGGGAGACAAGCTCAGGAGTAAGGGGTCTCCTGGCCCACAGGTTTGTTTCAGACAGACAACATACAACAACACGCCCGCCGTTTCTGACCTGTCCAGTCACCCGGAATCAGGAGATGCAGTACTAGGCAGTCTACTCTCAGACTCAGTCCGAGAGACACACTCATTTGTGGATTTCCGCTAAGGTCCTCCTTCTTACATACCAAGTTTCAAACACTCCACTCTGTCACACACACAATATTACCTCCCAATCCTATCCCTTTTCATTTTAATCAGGACTTCAACCTGATCCACCACCAGACCACTTTCTGGGGTGTCCTTTGCCTGGGATTAAGGTTTCCCTGTGGAACCTCTTTTCCTGGGCGTCCCACGCCCGCAGGGTATTAATCCCTTTACCTCCTACCTAGGCGTGTGTTTCAGTCAGAGGACCTCTTTTCCAGCTGACCAATAACAACCACGCTTGGAGAGTGATCAGGTCTCCACTTCCTCTCCGTAAAGAGGGTCACTACTTACCCAGCCGGCTGTCCCTTACTCTGCGTTGTGTCTTTTCTCGGTTCTTGTTGTCTTTTGCCTTGCCCTACAGCAGGGTGCAGGTTTCGAGAATGCCTTCCACTTCCCCCTGGAAAAAAAGAACTGCCAGTGCGCGCTGAGACGTGGGGGCTTGTCGACCACCTGCATCCTGTTCAGAGGCAAGGCAAGAGAGGGCTGCCTCTGGTCATCCGAGTCACATGGGCACCAGAAATGAAGCGGCAGTTACTTGAGACTCTGGAAATAAGTTTCAGACCAGTAGAAAAACTCTCAGGCAGCTTTTTAAAAGTAAAACTTCTTATTTATTGCAATAAAGGTACATTCAAGGGAATGCACACGTCTCTGCGTGTGAAGCATCTTCTTATACATTTTCATACAGCATAGCTTTGCATAAACAGCCTATCAGAAGCTCTCTTGCATTTTGCCACTATCTCTTCTAACCAATCCCAGCATTCCTTACTGTGTTCACCTTTGTATCTTTCAAGCTATTTGCGTAATTATGGCTCAGTTGGCTCCCCGTTTCCAGTAAGCCTGTTTTCAGGAAACCAGTCAGCTCTGTGGTTTCTGTGGCTAAGCTACTGTCTCACACCTCGCTGTCTTCACCTAGCCTTGTTTGTTCCAACGGATGCTCTGTGGTCAGATCTTTGCACCTGTCAGCAACTGACAGGATGTTCTCAGCCTGCGGTTAAGCCTGTTTTCGCACTTCTCAGCAACAGACAGGATGTCAGTAGCTCTGTGGTCTGGGGCCCTTGCATCCTGTTTTGCAAAGCTTTGTTACAGAAGCAGAAAAGAGCTGAAGCAAGACTTTTCTAAGTTTCAAGATTTTTCCATTCTTAAGCAGTCTCATGGGGCCTAGTTTGACCTGTGGCCTGGTGTCTGGCCTGTCCTTAGCCAGGCCCCAGCCTTGGGTACTTCAAAATGATATAGATGACAACAAAAACTGGCTGTGGAACAGGGCTATAAAATTATGCATTGGATAGTTCAATATGTGCTTCTGCTATACTACTGGCACAGGACAATATATTTTGTTTTCCAAAAGCAAAGCAGTTAGATTGGTGAGATTTAAACCATCTGCACACTAGATTAAATTGTCCAAGGATTATGGGAATATTTACAGACGTGCTGTAAAAGCTATGAAGTAGAACAGATTATTCTGTACATAGCAAAGAGAAAAATCTATTATATAAAGGAATTTGGCTGTAAAGTCTTCTGATGAAGTTGATTTAGTGAGTCAGATGTCCATATGCTTTTCCTGTCAGAGAGAATTCTTGATTGAAATCTGCAGTATGTTTTGTTTGTTTTGTTTTTAGAGTACACAGATCAGCAGTTTTCAATTATAATCTGATATCTAGTTCAATGGCTCATGCTACTATATGCAGTAATATACAACGAGGCTCTGTGCTCTCCTTTTAACATTTATGAAACAACCTGCTGCTGGCTGAATGCTGCTTTGATCTGTGCATGATATCCTAGATACAGATGAACATGTTGTTTGGCTGGATCAGATGTTACTCTTCTACATGGGAAAATGAGAAGAGCAGATGAAGAAGTGCTAGGCTGTTGATAATTTCCTTATTCCAGATTCACAAACGTATCATCAGATGAACTCCTACTTGGTGTTTTGTGTATTCCTGCTCCTTACGGATGACAGCTGTTAAAAGAAATTGAAACTGAAACTTTTCAAAAATGTCACTGGTTATGCAACTGAATATGCTTGAACTGTAAGCAACATTTCATTTTAAATGGTAAAAGTATGCTGTCAGTAAAAATAATGTAGTCTTGAGAAACATGTCCTTGTACAACTTCGAAGTATTTAGTAATCAGTCAGTTTGAGACTTAACGCTGCCTGCCTCTTCCAGAAAATTCCTGTTCCTTGTAGATCCAAGTGGTATTTTGATTCTGATGTTGTTTAATATTAATTTAGACTTCTAGAGCATAGAACGCATGGAAGAGATGTTGGCCCTGTTGAGAGATGTTACAATCCAGAAGCTCATTCTGGAGCACTTAATGTTTATTTTGATCACATATTTTGTACTTGCAGTCAGGATGGCTAAAGTGTAGTTGAAAGCTGATCCCTCTCTTCCAATTTCCTGACACCTGAGTTTTTGTATGTTCAACTTTCTTGTTTTTGAGCACTCTTGTGATCAAATTTTCCATGAATTCTCCTGAATTCAGAATTCTTCTGAATTCTTAACATGAATCTCTAAATGCCTTAGCCAAAACTTTCTTAGCCACTTTGCACTGACTGTGAAACCAGCCAAGTTGTGTTGATTGTGTGTAGTTATTAATTGTAGAAGTTATCAAATAGGGCCTGAGCTCTGTGACAGTTTGCTGGAAGGCATCAACAAGATTTGCTCATAAAAAGTTGACACAATCTTGTCAGATGATGACAGTGTCTCTTGAAAAATGCTGCTCAATCTGAGATCATTTCAGTATTTTCATGGCCTGTATTTCTCCACACACACACTTGCAGATTTGGTTGTTGGCATGCATTCTATTCTAAGACACAGAGTCACTTTTCTAACACGTCAAAGTTGTTCACAAAAGTGAAAAATGAAGGAGAGATGATAATGTGATCAATAGCACTTCCACCACGTTTTTTTCATGTGAGCCTCAGGCACTGACAACCCATGCTACGCCACTGGGTTTAGGGTAGAGAGAGAAAAAATGGTTAGACCTAGGCCAGTAGCTATCAATTTCAGCTCCTTATCTGAAAAATACAAGTATTAATTAGTGAAACAAAGAAGGTAAGGCTTGTAAGGCAACCAAACTAAATAAAGAGCAAACCATATTCAAAGTCTGTATAGTGATAGACAGACTCTATATGAAAACCTAAACAAATATGTAAAATCTTTATATAAAAAAGGACCAAAAGTTTAAAGTGGTTTCAGTCTTCCTGAGATCCAGTCTGCTCAGTTCGTTGGTACAAAGTGCTTTTCTAAAAATACAAAACAAGTGAATTGTCTGTCTTTATAAAAACAGTATGTGAGTGCCTGGTTTATAGTTAGGTGGACTATAGGATTTCTCATGTGTAAATTAACAATGTTCCAACTTTGGAGAAGGACTACAGGAGATTAATTTCTGGCTTATTCCTGAGTGACTGAACTGCACTTTTGTGCTTAGATTTAGACATTCACATGAGCAACACTCAGATTGGCAGGTTACCAGCGCTGCATATGGGATTTAGTTTGTTTATTTGCTTGAACAGGTTTTCATATGAGAGGCCCTAAGAGAGACTTAATGAAAGAAAAAGTGGAATAAAAAAAACATGCAGACTGAAGAATAATTAAAGAGAAGGACTCTTCTTCCAGATGAAGAGAAAGTGTGCCCTGCCCTGTTTTGTTTACAAATAATTTTTTGAACTTCTTAAAGAACAAAATGGGACTATTAATCTCAGATGGAAAACCACGAGGAGTACATTTTTAAAAGTGAGAAAATAATATATAGAATTTAAAAACTTATTGAGTTTTGACTTATTGTATATATATAAATGAATTCATTCCTAGGTATCCTTTCCAATCATATCAGTATGTATTTAAGTAGTTAAAAGAAGATCACATTGTGGCTAATCCTAAACTAAATAATCACAGACCTTTTAGAGATGTTTTAGAATTATATCTTGCGTACTTTAAAAGTATCCTGTACATAAATGCAGCCACAAACTTCTTGGCCTTTGTGGCCTTTGTGGAGACTATGCTTTAATAGCATCTCGTTACTCAGATTTGTACTCCCTCCCTTTCTCAACCAGAGATACAACTATTGAGAAATTGCTTTTGGCTCATCATCAGAGAGCATCAATCACTAAGGGTGGAATTCAGTGTTGGGCTAATGCGATAATTCTGTCACTGCAAGCATTACCTGACAGAATGACATCACCTCTGCTCCCCCATGCAGTATTCTGAGGGTTCTCCTGACCCTCCAGAACAGATTTTGGGTGTGTGTGTGGGGTGTGTGTGCTAGCAGAAGTCCTTGTACTGGTTTCTTATAGCACATCAGATTACCGGGTAGTTGAATCCGGTCCTCTGTTGCCACTTCAGACGCTGCAGCACAGATAAACTTGTCCCACTGAAGTTAGATTAGCATTGTATACTGAGGAAATGGTCCATAAGCTCTGTCTAATTTGTCCATGAAGGCCTATAACTTCAATTTTGCAAATAATCCCTGGTGCCGTACTGTGCTTCTATTAGTTATCTAAGGTCAGTGCCATGGTATTCCAGAAATTCATTTAGTGGTCCATCAGTGGCTTGTTCAAGAATTGCCTTGCATGATCTGCTCTTAGACAACCTACAAACCTTCTTTCTATAACAGAGTTCCATATTGACTGGAGTACTGACATAATAGCACCAGTATGTGTGAATTAAGTTTATAACACCGAAGTGTTAGCTAAAAGTAAATGTGCCTCTGTTCTGGGTTCTATTCACCAAATTCTTCTGGACTTTCTCAGCATTCTATAAACTGTAGAGGGATCAAGCATGACACATCATTTTTCTAAGCTCTGGTTTTCCATTTTTTGTTCCATTGGCCCTGGAGGACACTGACCACATCCAGTTTTTATTGGTATGCTGCCTCCTCCCTTAAAAAAAAAGCTTTCTATTTTTGCATACTTTGGGAACATCGATGATGATCTCAATTGACCATAGTATGCTTCTGAAGCATCTCAGAGAGGTGGGGTTTGCGGGCACTGTATTTCAGTGGTTCCACTCCTACCTCCAGAGTGGTTTCCAGAAAGTTGTCATGGAAGCACCGTGGGAGTTGTCATGTGGTGTCTTTCTTGTCCCCCATGCTGTTTAACATCTGTATGAAGCATCTGGGAGCTGTCATCAGATTTGAAGTGTCATCAATGATCAGATGACATCCAGCTCTGTCTCTGTTCCATCTGAATCAGGAGAGGGAAGTGAGGTGTTAGACCAGTGCTTGGAGGTGGTGATGGGTTGGATGTGGATCAATAAACTGAAGCGGAATCCTGAAAAGACAGAGGTATTATGTGTCCCATGTTCTCACAGCTGGGAGGTGCGGAGGCGGCGTGGCATCCCCTAGATGAGGTTGCACTCTCCTAGAAGTAGAAGTTTTGCAGTTTGGGGGTCCTCCTAGTTGGTGACCTTTGTGTCTAGGAGTACCTTTTCCAGCTCTGGTTGGTTTGCCAGCTACCAGCTTGGCTTTTGGACAGAGATAATTTAACCATTGTACTCCAGGCACTGTTAACTTTCAGATTGGATTATTGTGATGTGCACTATGTGGGACTGCCCTCGAAAATGACTTGGAAACTTCAGTTGGTCCAAATTTCAGCCGTCAGGTTACAGGGTGGGGTTCCATTTAGATCTCATATAACTCCTATTTTAAATAGCTGCGCTTGGTTGCCAGTTCATTTCTGGGATCAATTTGAGGTCTAAAACACTAAATGACTTGGGTTTCTTTACAGACCCTCCAGGGTGCTGAAATCAGCAGAGGGGACCTCTTGGTAGTACTTCCACCTTCAGAAGCTCATGGTGTGGTGGCCCAGGAGAGGGTACTCTGTGGCAGCCCCAAAGCTGTGGAAACCCACCCCCAGAGGTACATCTGGCATTTTTATTATACAGCTTCCGGTGAATGCTGAGGATGCACATTTTACCCTGGCTTTTGGCACTTGAGATATATAGTTTTAGGACCCACCTTATTTTGGGAATTGTAAGTTGTTTTAAATGGAGTTTAATATTGTGTTTTAATATCCGCCCCAGGATATCCCCTTGTAGTGAAGGGAGGGTAATATATAAATAATAATTAGATTTTTTTTAAAAAAAAAATATGCCACTTGTCCTGCATCTGATATATGCTGGCCAGGATGCTGACTTCCTATAATTTTTCAGAACTGTTGGCTCAGTGGGGAAGAAATGACAAGTTTTAAGCACTTTAAGATAACATGGTTCATACTGTTAAGATAGCTTGACCTTCCATTATCTCCTCGACCCCTTTCCAGCTCTGTACCTTTTGCTTTAACATCATCAGTGCAACTGGGTTTTTCTCTTAATAAATAGCAATCAATCTTGATGTCATGTGTTTACAGTTTTCCAGTGCAGAGGCTTCCGTTAATGAACGTGATCATTTACACAGTGTCACTGTAGTATTGGCATGCTAAATAATTTAGCAGGCTGTGGCAGGTAGATAGCTGTGTAGTGTCTCTGTTACTATGGCAATACATTTCCTTAATGCAAATATTAGTCATTCTGACTATGTGGATCTCTAGACTCAGGAAATTTATTAGTGAGGATGGAGAATTTAGCCTGGAGTGATTCATTTTCCGTGCTGGCTCAGTGTTGAGTCTGGTTTTGGTGAGCCAAATTTGCTTGATAGCCATAAATACAGACGGCAGGTAGCCTATATTCAGAATAACTTTCTTAATCTTTAACTTTTTTTTTTTAAAGCCACTTCCTACCCTTGGCAATAATGGTTTTCTCGGTTTTCTTTGTTGGCATTAGATGGAAATTGGTGACAGTGAAACAGGAAGGGGTGGGGAGCAGGTTTGGTGGACCTTTCACCCTCAACACCGTTCAATTTTCATTTAAAACTTCTACAAATGGGTGACTTACAAAATACTTTAAAAATACAGTGAGCAAGGCCCCTATCTTTAGGTTTGTTGCCAAATGAACTCAAGGCACTTAGGAAAGATTGAGATTTTCAGTAGTTTCCCCAAACTGCTATGTGACCTAAACAAGCATAATGCAGAATGGTGATGGTTAAGACTTCCTGCTGACATTTTGGTGCCCTGGTTTTGTCCATCACAGCATATAAGAAGAAGTGGTGCTTTTCTTAGAATTCATATTCCCCTAACAGTGCAATTCTATGCATGTTTACTCACAGTATAGCCCTCTGAGTTCTGTGGGACTTCTTGGTAAGCGAGTATAATAAAGCAGGCTTAAACTTCCTTCTACTCCATGGAGCTTGTGTTTCTTTTTAGTCTTGCATCTCTTTGGGTTTTTTTCCTTGAATTGCTACCTGCCCTGTTTTCTTTCCTACTACATGTTTTCCCTAGTTTTCCTGGGCTAGGTCCTGTCTTGTTTTTGTTTCCTTTTTTTACTTGGGATGTGATTTATACCCATCCCTGCCTTGATTCTGTGCAGACTCTTTAAGAACAGAATGTCATGAAAGTATCGATAATTCTATATGGATGGTCTTAATCCTATCTGGCTACTAGTTTTCGCCCCTGAATCTTCCTTACATCACATCTTCTGGCCTTGGGCCATCCTTCTATGTTTCTGCTACCTCTCCGCTGACTTCTGCATCTACTCACATCCTGGACTAAAAATATTATTCCTAGGAAAGACCCTGTCGACAAAAGACACAGCTAACCAACCCCCCCACTAAATTAATCTTTTTTATAATTATTCTGTTTATTCATAAAATAATCACAGGCCGCTTACTCTTTCTAATCGACCTACCTTACAAGGATAAAAGGAATTTGGAGTGAGAGAAGCAGTGTTGGCTGCTTGGAGGGCAGAAGGGGATTAAAATATAATGTGTTTTCTGACATAATATTCTGAAAGGCAAAGCCACACATGAGCTACTAGTAATAAGAAACCAAACATTATTTGGTTCTATACACTGTATATGCTGTTCTGTATTCTGTGTAATAATCTTGGGCATTTTTAGTAAGTAGTTTTAGCAAGACACTGTCCTCCCTCCCTCCCGCCTAATAATTGCTCCATTTATTCAAGCAATAGTTGCACAAATAAGCATGATTCTAATATACTGTTCACTTGATAAAGTTTAATGTTATCCTTTGAAATTAAACTTTTCAAACATTATTAATAGTGCTTATAATAAAGGTTACTGTGATTTGAAATTTAACATTAAAACGGAGGTGATTGCACTCTAGGCTTAACATTGAGAGAGAAGGTATATGTGCATATTTAACCAGCATAATAAATTGCAAGTTTCACTTATTAGTTCTAAACAGAGCTGTGCGCTGCTTGTAATGGTCCAATAATCTGCTGCTACTGTCTCTTGATATAGTAAGGAGATGAGTGCCTTAACAAACATTGTATTCCTTTATTAAATTTAAAGCTTCTTCTGGGGTAGTTAATGTTAGTGGCATCAATGAACTTCTGAACAGCATAACTCCTGGGTAAGCATTCATGTCAGTTTCAGGTTGCCATATTTTGAAGAGCCGAAAAGACACATTTGCCGACTTCTACTTTTAACTATGGATTGCTATGGTGAATGTCATTTTACATACCCATATAAAAGACAACATATGGCAACCCCATGTCCGTTGAACTTGCATGTATCCTGGATTGCCTCAGATTTAAAACTTGTCAGCATTCATGAGAAATTGTTCTGTACAGATGGAGTATTAGGCGGATATCCACAGATTTACGAATTCACATGCCAGATTGCTAAGGGCAAGTGTCTTCAGACAAGGAGGCCACCCAATATATCATAGAGCCAATATGTCACAGAGCCAGTTGCATTTATACAGAACTTGTATTCTGATTTTGTTTAATAGTTGTTTCCAACAGAAATGAACTCTTGTGCCATTGGAATTTGTAGTGGCTCCAAGTAATGAGGTAGAGTATCCTTGAATTACAACCAATTTGTGCCCTAAAACACTCCTAGGCTGGTTTACAAGTACAGCAGTTGCTCAAATTTATTTTCTCTTGACCAGCATATTTTAACTTACTTTCAGATAAAACCCTGTTAAAAGCTATTGGGCAGTAATTCTCCTAAAGACGATAGAACAAAAGAGCATGCAATAATATCCAGCGGTGACTTTCTACTGATGGAAGGGAATTGACTGGAACAAGAAAGGAGGCAATTTTCATCAGTGTACCATACCTCTAAAATTGCCTCCAAATGAATCTATGGGTTAAACTGTTCCTTTACACAAGTATTCCAATGGCCCTTTAAAAAGTGGAAGTGTGTAGCAGTCCTGCATATATCATAATTGTGAACATTGTTCAAAATTAAATGCTTTTTGGCTATTTGTTAAAGATGCAATTAGTATGGTACTAAATAACATTTTATTATGCTTTCAAGATAGACACGTGTGGTATGCCTCTTGAGCAGGCTTGGCCATGGTCCTCCAGATATTGTTGGACTCTCAACTCATCACACCTGAGCATCAGCCATGTTTATCTGGGACTGATGGGAGTTTGAATCCACCCTTCAACCCAACTTTCAGAAAAAGTAAAGAGAGACAGAAACTTTGGATTCATGTCACCCAAACCCAGTAGATATTCTTGTTGGTTGTTGGATGACCAAGATGGAGAGTAATGCCACACATCATTACAGGAATCTGAAACCAATGAAACCCAGCTTCCTTTCTTAGTTGGAGTGTGAAATAAATTCCATTTCTTATCTCCATCTGTCTTGAGAGACGATGGAGTGCGCCTCCAGGGGTGAAGTCAGTCTGCTGCGATAGAAGCACTGAAGTGACTTCCCTGGGGCACAAGCCTGGGCAGCGTGCATGGAAACCCCGGGCTGCCCAAATGTCAAGATCCCCCTCTTGCCCTTGCTGTTGTGGTCCAAAAGAAAGCAGGACCGTATGTTTGACACTAGCTTGTCTGCAGGAGTTGCCAGAAGGAGGCATACAAGGTGCCATCCAACTGTTTTAGAGGTTCCAGTCTGAATTTGTGTAGGGTTTAGTCCTTAGCCCTTTCTTCTCCCAAAGATGTCCTGCAAGGCAGCACAGGTTTAAAGGTAAAGGGACCCCTGACCATTAGGTCCAGTCGTGTCCGACTCTGGGGTTGCGGCGCTCATCTCGCTTTATTGGCCGAGAGCTGGCGTACAGCTTCCGGGTCATGTGGCCAGCATGACAAAGCCGCTTCTGGCGAACCAAAACAGCGCACGGAAACGCCGTTTACCTTCCCGCCAGAGCGGTTCCTATTTATCTACTTGCACTTTGACATGCTTTCGAACTGCTAGGTGGGCAGGAGCTGGGACCGAGCAACGGGAGCTCACCCCGTCGCAGGGATTCGAACCGCCGACCTTCTGATCAGCAAGCCCTAGGCTCTGTTGTTTAACCCACAGCACCACCTGGGTCCCTCCCAGCAGAGGTTTAGGATCAGAGTATTTCTTCTTCTAGATTGGCTGTCTTCCCATGTTGACTAGCCCCATCTGCCTCTTACTTCCCTCTACAACACATGCTGAAACCATCTTCTTTACTGTTGGACCCACTATTGGTCTTGTCTGCTCAATCCGCTGGAGCCTGTCTTCACATGCAGAATAGAAAACACAATAACTGTGCAGCCTTACATATAGGAAGACATTAGTGTGAAATTTATTTTAAAACTAATGAAGCCAAATGTCAAATAAAAAGAACTTTGGAGTGGGGTGAAAATGAGAAGGTGATAATCTCTCTAATACACAGACTTGCAAATAAAACAAGTGTAGTGAATCAACATGTTATCTACTTCGACAGAGTCTTGGATTTCAGAGTATGTACCTCTTGCAAGAAATGGGTTTTGAGTGAGAGAGTGCATCTTTGGACATAGATGTTTTCTGGATGGCCAAGATGGAGAGTAATGCCACACACCTTTACAGGAATCTGAAACCCATGAAACCCAACTTCCTTTGTTGTAGTGTGAAACTCCATTTCTTATATCAGTAGTCTAAGTGGCTGATCAGACATTATTTAGAGGCTAGCTTTGACATGCAGTGCTAGTGTGGAGAGACTACGATTTTAAGACCAAGGGTACAGGCACCTATGTTATGGGGTGGACAATCTGAAACAGTAGGAGCTTATTTGGATACAGAAAGCAAACACAGAAAGCAGTGGAAAGAACTTGAAGAGGCACATATTCAAAGAGAAACAGAAAGAGAGTTTTGACATGCACATTTTCCTAACCCCTGTGGCACAGTATTTCTGAATTTAGATTTATTTGTGGAAGAATTCATGCAGTTACTTGTCTTATCCTCCTAGGGGCTGCTATTTCCTTGCAAGATCTGTGTGTGCTTGCTGCTTTATACTTGAATGTGTTGAAGAAAAACATTTCACTGAAAATGTGAACCAAATTGTAATTCATTTTAAAGCAGGTGCAGTGGCTCAAATTGGTGGATGAAACCCGCCCCCGCCCTCCTAAACAAACTTAGTACAGTGGTACCTCGGGTTACAAACGCTTCAGATTACATGTTTTCAGGTTGCGGACCGCAGGAAACCTGGAAGTACCGGAAAGGGTTATTTCCGGGTTTCGCTGCATGCACAGAAGCTCCAAATAGCGTCGCGCGTGCGCAGATGCGGCGCTGCAGGTTACGAACGCTGCAGGTTGCGGACATCCCTCCGTCACTGATTACATCCGCAACCCGAGGTTCCACTGCATTTTGGTAAAAGGACATACCATATGCAATTGAGTCTGCAGAACTGTAATCTTGGTTTACACAATAGATATTCCTCAGCAGTTGTGACTGAGCAAATTGAAAGGATTTTTGATTGCTACTGTGTTTGGATATCATAATGAACCATGGTTTATCAGGATGGGAACAGGCTACAGTGAACACATGTTTCCTGTTAAACAGCTGTGAGGAAGAGGTATGAATACAATGGAAGATAAAATGCTGTGATGTGATGAAGAAATGCAAAGAGTCTTGTGGCACCTTTAAAGTGAACATATGTATAATTGATTTTTTTTTGTCAATCCATTTGATCAGCCTCATGATGAAGTAGACTCTAGTCCAGTAGTCCATGAAACTTTGTTGTTGTTCAGTCGTTCAGTCGTGTCCGACTCTTCGTGACCCCATGGACCAGAGCACGTCAGGCACGCCTATCCTTCACTGCCTCTCGCAGTTTGGCCAAACTCATGTTAGTAGCTTCGAGAACACTGTCCAACCATCTCATCTTCTGTCGTCCCCTTCTCTTTGTGCCCTCAATCCTTCCCAACATCAGGGTCTTTTCTAGGGAGTCTTCTCTTCTCATGAGGTGGCCAAAGTACTGGAGCCTCAACTTCAGGATCTGTCCTTCTAATGAGCACTCAGGGTTGATTTCTTTAAGAATGGATAGGTTTGATCTTCTTGCAGTCCATGGGACTCTCAAGAGTCTCCTCCAGCACCATAATTCAAAAGCATCAATTCTTCGGCGATCAGCCTTCTTTATGGTCCAGCTCTCACTTCCGTACATTACTACTGGGAAAACCATAGCTTTAACTATACGGACCTTTGTTGGCAAGGTGATGTCTTTGCTTTTTAAGATGCTGTCCAAGTTTGTCATTGCTTTTCTCCCAAGAAGCAGACGTCTTCTAATTTCGTGACTGCTGTCACCATCTGCAGTGATCATGGAACCCAAGAAAGTGAAATCTCTCACTGCCTCCATTTCTTCCCCTTCTATTTGCCAGGAGGTGATGGGACCAGTGGCCATGATCTTAGTTTTTTTGATGTTGAGCTTCAGACCATATTTTGCGCTCTCCTCTTTCACCCTCATTAAAAGGTTCTTTAATTCTTCCTCACTTTCTGCCATCAAGGTTGTATCATCAGCATATCTGAGGTTGTTTATATTTCTTCTGGCAATCTTAATTCCGGTTTGGGATTCATCCAGTCCAGCCCCATGAAACTTTACTTCATAATAAATTTGTTAATCTCTAGAAGTGCCATTCTTAAGGAAATCAGCCCTGAGTGCTCACTGGAAGGACAGATCCTGAAGCTGAGGCTCCAATACTTTGGCCACCTCATGAGAAGAGAAGACTCCCTGGAAAAGACCCTGATGTTGGGAAAGATGGAGGGCACAAGGAGAAGGGGACGACAGGAAGAGATGGTTGGACAGTGTTCTCGAAGCTACCAACATGAGTCTGACCAAACTGCGGGAGGCAGTGGAAGACAGGAGTGCCTGGCGTGCTCTGGTCCATGGGGTCACGAAGAGTCGGACACGACTAAACAACAACAACAGAAGTGCCATACAACTCTTATTTTTGGTCTGTTACAGCAAATGCAACAAATATGCTTACCTTTCTGGAAACTGTGAAGGGAGGCTGTAATCCACATTCTATTTAGTTTCAAAATAACTGGGAATCCAATGTAGGAAAGGGAATTTCTCTGTTTTTGTTCTGGCTCTGAATAAGTGAAAACACTCTGCCCCTCTGTGATAAAGTTGAATTTACTTGTTAAAACAATCCCACTCAGTAGAACACTTATTGAGAAGAAAACCTTTTCTCTCATTGTATTCTTGCTCACCCTGCCACTGTCGATCACTCCTTGTTAAATTACCTTCCTCTTTCCTTCTCCAAATATTTCTGGTTGCACTTAGCTCATATAAGAATCTATTATAGTATAAAAGAACCCCATCTCCCTGAATAGATGAACTGTATACTCTCAGAACTTCCATCTAGTCAGAACTGAGTTTGTTTATTGGTCTTCATCCAACTCATTAATGATTCCAGGCACTGGTTCAGCACATTCACTGCCTTACCTTAATCTGACAAAGAGAAATAGAGCTGGCTGCCATCAGTAAATTGATAAAATCTTTCCCCAAATTTCAGAATGACTTATCCCAGAAATATCTTAGATGTTAAAAGAGCACGCAGGACAATATAGAATCCTGTGGAAATCGATAGCGCCATCAATAGTGCCAGTATCAGCTGCAGAAATGGTCCTCCAATATGAGAGCAGAACTCCCATCAGGCCCAGCAAGCATGGCCACATCTGGAAGGCCAAAGGTTCCCCACAGTTGTATTAGAGAGACATCTGGAATCAGTTGCAGTACGGTTTTATTATCTAACCAAATCTTGGCTGGGCAATTTTGCTGTGAAAAGTTTTTTTTTTTAGGGGGGGATTATTAGCATGATGAGGCAGTTAATATTTACTTCCCAGCAGTTGTAAAGGTCTTTTGGTTTGTTCATAATGTCAAGCACATTTCTGAAATCAGCATAATTTGTCTTAATTTCCATGGTGCTGTGGGTTAAACCACAGAGCCTAGGGCTTGCCGATCAGAAGGTTGGCGGTTCGAATCCCTGTGACGGGGTGAGCTCCCGTTGCTCGGTCCCTGCTCCTGCCAACCTAGCAGATGAAAGCATGTCAAAGTGCAAGTAGATCAATAGGTACCACTGCAGCGGGAAGGTAAATAGCGTTTCCGTGCGCTGCTCTTGTTCGGCAGAAGCAGCTTAGTCATGCTGGCCACATGACCTGGAAGCTGTACGCCGGCTCCCTCGGCCAATAATGTGAGATGAGTGCCGCAACCCCAGAGTCGGTCACGACTGGACCTAATGGTCAGGGGTCCCTTTACCTTTTTACTTCCAAGGTGGTTTGCCAAGGACTATATATGGAGCAGGTGTATTACTTGGGTAGCAAAACACATCCCTAACCCATTCCCATTAATTGCTCTGAAATGCAAAGAACCAGATAACACTGCTAGCACCATCTGCCAAATAACAACCAAAATTGCAAATAAATAAATACAAAAATATTGTTTTATCTTGTCTGTTGAGTCCAAGAATCTAACTCTTGTTAGTCTGTTGCAGCACCTTCGATTAATGAATTTATTGTTGCATGACCATGTGTGTGGTCAGTTTCATGGGCTAAGAAGCTGATTTATTTAATAACAGTTTGTGATAAACTATGACTCAACAAGCAAAGATTTTGTGAAATGAAACGCTGGCTATTTCTCCTGGCTGTGTGCGAGGAGAATGAAGAGCAGGGGAGCACACTAACCCAAGGCTTGGCTCAGGCTCATAACTAGTGCGAAATCATGGTTTCACATTATGTGTGAATGTGACCTGGATGGTGGTATGCTGTCATTTATCTGACCAAAATGATGCTTTGATTACATGTAGGAACTTCTCTTTAATTTCATTGCATTTTACCATTGGTACAAACCACAGTGTGGGCACCCTGTGCTCTTTCACATCCTGTAATTTCACACAGTTTGCTCTTATTAACAACAACAGCAACAAAAAAAGGTCATGTTTCTGAATGAATAGCTGTTTTTGTCAGAAATCTTTTTAAGAGGCCCTCAACCTTGCATATGTATTCAGCTTTTATTGTTAGTACCGGTATTGCTTAGTTACCAAGGATAATATAGGAAAAGGCATGATGTATTTTCATGTGTACCAAATTTAGCTTTAATTCGCTTTTGTGTTCTTCCAGTTAGTAGCTCCCACAGAAGCCTATCGAAAGCTCTTTGCCTTTCTAAGCCAAGGACCCCATTCTAGTCATAAACATCCTTCACCATACTTTTCTCCCCTGGGGAGGAATGATAACATTTCCCACAACATACTCCTGACTATGGTGTGCTGCAAAGAGCACAGAATCAAGAAATGATCACTTTGTCAGAAACATGGGTTAATCTAGTAAAACAATAAAGTACGTAAGAAGAACCTTTCTGGATCAAACCAAAGGCCTGCCTATCTAGTTCAGTATCCTGTATCCCATAGCGTCCAACGAGATGTCTATGGGAAGCCCACTAGCAAGAGATGAATGCAATATCCCTCTTCTACTGTTTTCTGCCAGGGATATGTAATACAATAAAGAAGTGAGAAGATGCAGGCTTGTGTCGCAAGAGATCCAGGGCCATGTGTATAATCTCACATTATTCCCAGTACATATTTTAAAATCTTAAGTTGTTTTATGTTGCTGTTAAATCCCGTATGTTTGTTCTTTATGAATTTTGATTTTGGTTTCTTTGCAGATCAAAGATGCTATCCAGACTTGACACTTGTGATGCAGTGATCAGCAACAGAAGAGAGCAAAGGAAATTGAATATGGCCTCATAGAATTGAACTTTGGAGAGTTTATGATGTCCACAGGTGCGAGTGGCAGGAAAAACCATCAGGCTGTGAGCCTCGAAGGAGTTGACCCAGAAACCTGCATGATAGTGTTTAAAACTCACTGGGCACAGGTAAAGTCGCTCAGGGAAGCTTTTCTTCTATTGGTTTTTAAAGTTGGTTGCAGTGGAAAGAATCAATTCCAAAACAACAACCATCAAGAAACAACAAAAAGATTAGGAGTTGGTTTTAACTGCCAATACACAGCATGCAGTCTGTTCCCTAACACTCAAGTGTATTTTCTGTTCTTGTTCTGGAAAATGGTAGAATCTTGCTACTCCATTATTTAGTTAACATCACATGTAATAATAAAGGGGCATAGCTCTGTTTGATGGATAGGCTAGGGAAGGAGCTGGGAGATTTAGATTTTATGAAAGGAGATAAAATTTAGAATATAACTTTGAATTCTCATGCTTTGACGGTCCAGTGGATTTTAAAGATAAGGCCCAATTATATATTAGTATTGGATGCAAACCTGCACATGGTTAGGCTGCTTAAATCCTATTGAAGCAGGCTTTGTGCAGGTGTGCAGACTAAGGAGATGCATTTTACAGCACCAGGCAATGATCTATTTTAATCCAGTATTGTTCACATTGACTGACACATGTCTACAGTCAAGTTGCCTTCCTCTGTTTTTGTCACCTGAGATCCTTCCATTGTAATGTTGGGGAGTGACCTAACACACCCTCTTAGCGTTTATATAAGCAAATGATGCCATTTAATCATGGCTTCAGCTACCCAGCTCTCCCAGAAGTTGAATTAGCAAAAGACATTGTCAGTACTGAATTTGGTATTTGCAACTTGGTTGGCCAGCACTCCCAATTTTGATGTTTTTACTTACAAGGATTGTGACCAGTGGTAGCTTGCTACGTAATGTTATGAGGCAATTAAAGAACCATTGCGGCTGAAGACCAGAATATAAATATGTTAATTAAATAATTTTTTAACAAACCCAATAGATACAGTAGTGTATGAGCTGTTTAAATGTGCTTCCATAAATTAATTCCTATTTCTAATTTATAAGTTGTTTGCTACTTGATTAAATTATTAATCTCTGCAATCCATTCTGAGGTCCATTTTGAGAGGCACTTCGCTGCATTTGTTCAATAGATTTTTTGTTCAATACCGGTAGATGTTTTTACATTGGGAGCTTAAAGCACTGATTCAGTCTAGCAACTTTGAAGACTGAGTTTAGTGAAAAATAGGATTTGAGTTAAAAAGTTAGTTAAGAACCTCTTCACTCTGATAATGAGAATGTGTTTCACATTTCTCTAGGTGGTGAAAATATTAGAGAAACATGACCCTTTGAAAAATATTCAGGCAAAATATGGGGCAATTCCTCCTGATGAGGCCAGCACTGTGCAGAATTACGTAGAACACATGCTCTTCCTGTTAATTGAAGAACAAGCAAAAGATGCTGCCATGGGACCTATCCTGGAGTTTGTTGTTACCGAGAATATCATGGAGAAACTCTTCCTTTGGAGTCTCAGACGGGAGTTCACTGATGAGATGAAAATCGAACAGTTGAAGATGTATGAAATGCTCGTCACTCAGTCCCACCAGCCCTTGCTGCATCACAAGCCCATCTTGAAACCTTTGATGATGTTGCTGAGTTCTTGCTCAGGAACTACTACACCAGCCGTGGAAGCTGAGCTGGTGGTTCTTCTCAACCAGCTGTGCTCAATCCTAGCCAAAGATCCATCTATTTTAGAACTCTTTTTCCATACCAGTGAGGACCAAGGAGCTGCAAACTTCCTAATTTTCTCTCTCTTGATTCCTTTCATCCACCGAGAAGGGACTGTGGGCCAACAGGCTCGTGATGCACTGCTTTTTATAATGTCACTTTCCGCAGAAAACAATGTTGTTGCTAACCATATAGTAGAAAACACTTACTTCTGTCCGGTAAGTTGCTTCTTCTGACCCTACCCTCTAAAGAAACCCCCCTCTCAACTTGATATTTTCCCCACCAACAAAACAGAACTGAATTTATTTGGTACATTTTGTTACGGTTTTGCAGAAGTGGGAAGAAGTGGCGTAATAATAATAGTAGTAGTAATAATAATAATAATAATAATAATAATTAATAATTTATTTATACCCCGCCCATCTGGCTGGGTTTCCCCAGCCACTCTGGGCGGCTTCCAACAGAACATTAAAATGCAATAATCTATTAAACATCAAAAGCCTCCCTAAACAGGGCTGCCTTCAGATGTCTTCTAAAAGTCTGGTGGTAGTTTTTCTCTTTGACATCTGGTGGGAGGGCGTTCCACAGGGCGGGTGCCACTACTGAGAAGGCCCTCTGCCTGGTTCCCTGTAACTTGGCTTCTCGCAGTGAGGGAACCGCCAGAAGGCCCTCGGCACTGGACCTCAGTGTCTGGGCAGAACGATGGGGGTGGAGACTCTCCTTCAGGTATACTGGGCCGAGGCCATTTAGGGCTTTAAAGGTCAGCACCAACACTTTGAGACTTTGAGAGGGAGATACAAATTTCTGAACCAGTCTGTATTTAATTGTGGTCATTTTTATACTATAATTTGCTCCTCAACTGAAAACATATCAGGAGCAAAATGAACAAATTAGGGACTAAATACATGCCATTTAGTGAGGATAATATCAAAGTATCAAAGTATGATATTTAAGTGGCCATTTGGGTCTAATTAACGTTGGTATTAGTATACCAACGTTAACATGGTATTATAATGTGCCATTTGAAGATCAGACAGTTTTTTTGAATAAAACATTTGCGTTAGGTATTACAACTGTAAAGTGTTGAAATTTTCAAAAATCTCTCCAGTTATGCTTGTTACGCTAGTTACATTTTGTTTTTAAACAAATCAAACTATTTCCCTCCAACTTAATCTTACTGAACTCACAGTAGCCAAGAATTAGTTGTTTTCCTTCTGCTCCACCACCTACCTATCACATCGACACACATGCCAACTTTCATAAGTCCCTATGAGTTCATGGAAGGTGATTCCCAAAGGGAAGCAGCCTGCTTCCTTTTTATCCTTTCAAGTCAGAAGCTAGCAGCGTTCAAACCAAGCTAACTTCGCGCTTACTGCTTCTGCTCCCTGCCTCCATTCAGTTCCCGCTATCCTTTGACCTGCTGCCTCATCATTTATTTATTATATGCGTATCTGGCTTTTTCAGACAAATACTTTGAAAGTGGTTCATATCAGTCAAAAAAAATTAGGCAGGCAAAGGAGCTAGAGAAGGGAGAGCACTTTGATAACGCTGGAATGAAGCGATGAATTGTGTATCCGTGTTTCTAATGGTGGCCAGATTAGACTGATAACTCTGAACAAAGTGTTGAACTGAAGATGATCCAGTGATGACCAGACCGATCCTCCTTTGCAGTTGATCTTGCTATGGTAACAGTTGGTGCAACTGCCTGATGCAGCTTGTTCCTGAGTGTCGTTAGGTTGGGCTAAGTTAGTTGAAATTAGTTCCTACTGCAATCCAGGGGGAACCAACTTGAATGAAATATTGGGGGATCCCAGGTAGGCCCCACCTTGCATAATCGATCACAAGATGCGGCGCATGCACACCGTCTGAATGGCAATGCCCATCAACTTTGGGGGGGTCCAGGCCCCTTAAAATATTTTACAGGGGTAGAGCAAAGGGACCTTGTCCCCTAGGTGTTGGTTCCTATGCTGCAATCAATGGGACAAATTGGTTAAGACTTGATTTGTTTTCCGTTTCAACTAACTATGTCTGGATCCAAACCTTCCGTTGTACTTTTTGTACCAGCCCATCCATAAGGCAGGGTGAGGCCATTGCCTCAGGTGGCAGAAGCCCCACTGCCTCCACAAGCAGCAGGGAAACACCGCTACTATTGGTGCCAATCTTGCGGAGAATACAATATCTCATGTGATTTTGGGCAAGATCTCGTCCAAATCAGCCTGATTTCCCCAAAAATCTGTGCCAGTGACAGCGGCACTTCTCTGTCATTGGCGAATGCAGCAGGGCATGTGGCGCTGGCAGAGCAGGTAGGAGGTGGCAGGAGGAAGGTAATGTGTCACTTCTCATTTCACATCAAGTGGTGAGACGAGTTGTGGCACCCCTTATTCCAGGACAACGGGCACATAGATCCAAATATCTGAGAATGCTTTTTTTCTCCCCCACTGCCCTGGTATACAAAGAAATGAAATCGGATAGGCTCAAAACAGTTAAGGAAACTTTTAGTCTAAAAATTAACACAGTAGTAGCCTCAGCCCTTTTTGGCATCATTTTAAAGATCCTTCTGGAAGAGTGTGTGTCGAGAGTGACAACATGGGTCACAGCATGTAAACAATTGAATGACACATTATGAAACAACTTTCTACCCTGTTTCTAATGAATTTCTTTAAATGTCTATCAAGATTACAGTTGTACTTGCAAGCACTGAGTAAAAAGTCTCTAGCATAGACATTTTCTTGTTGACTTCATTTAAATTGATACATCTAAAGAGTACTCATTTTTTAAAATTGTCCCCAAGGTAGATACCCTTATTAGATCCATGCTGTAACTTCCATAATTACATTTGCCAATTAATTTTTAGAATGACTTTTTACTCTGAAGATTAAAGCAAGCTGTATTAACCTTCAAACAGTTGGGGGCCTTGAGTGACAAAACACATTCCTAATTAGAATGATTGTCTTAGTGTGTAAAAGGTAGCTAGCCCAAGTCTATAATAAAATATCAGAGTCCGCTCCTGAGGGCTGCTCACTTTTTAAAGACCCATAATGTGTTGGTCTTGTGAGTTTGATCTTTGCAGTTTGGGGAGTTCTATACTGCCTTCGCAAATGATGCCGCAGGGATCTGGTTAGCATCCATCGTTCACTCAGGCAAAAAATACAGAATGATTAAAGGATTTCTCTCACTGTTATTTGTCCGTGAATGTAATAAAATAATCTAAATTCTGATTCAATTAAAAGAAAGCTAGGCGTGATATTGTACTGAATGTCAAAATCCCTCCCTGTAATTAAAATAATAATGATAGCTAGAGTGCAGAAGCAAGCATTCAACCTTAGGCCTTTCCAGAATGTGTGCCCTTATGCAAACTTCAACTAGTTGAAAAAGCAGGTCAGCCTTTCTAATGCTATGGACTTTTTAGCTATCCCATGTGTGCAGGGATACCCTTGAGTAGGTCTAGAGTACTGTGGATTGCAGCAATCCTGCAACACCATATTAAATATCTGATAGATGAGCTGTGTAGAACTGACATCATGCAAGAAACAGAGGATAAACAGAGTGGAAGATCAAAATTGCTGCACGGGGAAGCTGGGGGTTACCTTATCTTTTGAAGCATTTTCCTAACTGGGAACTGCATGAGTAGGGAAGAGAAAAGCAATGTATCATACTTGGGGAAGAATTCTTTGTTTATTCTACTTTTTCTTGTTCCTTTTGAAATAACTTAAAGGTTATTTGGGGTAGGAGAGGAAGAAAGTTGACAACTGTCAATAATACCACTACTGACAAACGGTAGCTGTCTGCACTAGCTACATTGGAGTATAAAATTGTGTATTTATTGGATTGTGTACTACATGAGTAACGTGCAACTCAACCATGCAGGAATGTTGCTATAGTTAGTCTTTCTAAAAGATTACTCTGACAGACTATAGCTTATTTTCACCCCACAATTCTATTAATTGTAGCTTGGGTGATGGAATAAGTAGCAAGTGAAGAACATAATAGATGCAGAGAAACACACATTGGCAGTCTTTTTATGCCTGTCAATCAAAAAAAAATTAATTTTTCAACTTGGTGCCTCTAGAAAATCAGGCTTATCATCCCAGTACTCAAAATGATTTACAAGTAGAATAGCTTTAACTGGCTCTTGTAAAACTAAAGTTGTGTGACTGGTAATATTTATTCTTCCCATGTCTCTGCATTGATTGTTGGAATAAAGCTAAGAACTTAGCTCCACCACTTCCCGTCAATAACTATAATGTTAAAAAAACACACATAATTCCTTTCATGGCTTCTGCCTAGACTGGGTATTTACATTCAGAGAAAAACCTATAATGTTCCACCTAGTATTCTTTTACTAAGTCTTGCTTGTGTTGGTCCAAGGGTCAATTGCATTCATAGCAATATAGATTGACATCTATAAACATACAGTAATGGTTAGTGTACTGAGCATGGATTTTGTATGTCCATTCCAGAAGTAGCACTGTTCTCTAGGCAGAAGGCTGTGAGAACAAATCACATCAACTCTTCTGTGAGCACATTGTTTTCATTGACACCTACAGTTTATATTTTAGAAACAGATGAAAAATACAAATTGTGGAAGCAAGCACACCTTCCGTTTTTGCATTAAAGCAACCATATATTACGCAAGCTGAGCTGTTACAAAAATCTAGAGCAACAAATTCTGCTATACAAACACAAAGGCAGGTGTGGGGAACCTTTGGCCCTCCAGATGTTGTTGAACTACAACGCTTGTTACTATTGGCCTTGCTTGCTGGGGCTGATGGGAATTGTGATTCAGCAGCATCCAGACGGTCAAAGGTTTCCCCATACCTGATCTATTGGCTAACCTACATCATACTCATCAAATGTGTTTCCTGCATCTACACAGGTGCTTACATTGGAAGTGTGAATCTTACACTTTTCAAACATTCAAGCTTGCAGCAGATGCAAAGAAGGGAGCCATTTTTTTATTTCAGTGTCCTGTGTATACTGTGTGTTGCCCACATGCCGTTGATAGTTTGCATACATGTGTCTCCCTTTCGATGTTAACAACTAGTTCTGTTTGTTTACTTAACTTGTTTTTTTATATTCTAAGAAATCTCAGTTCTGTCTTAATGAAAAGCTTTTCAGTGATGCAAACACTATGTTTAAATACTTGCTTTTATCTCCCCTTCCCTTTATATTCTTCAATTCAGGTGCTAGCCACAGGCTTAAGTGGCCTATACTCATCTTTGCCTACAAAGTTGGAAGACAAAGGAGAAGAATGGCACTGTCTGCTGAAAGATGACTGGCTTCTTTCTCCAGCTCTTGTCCAATTCATGAACTCCCTTGAGTTCTGCAATGCTGTAATACAGGTACTGGACTCAAGGAAAGAGCCTGCTTATGAAATCAGCCTTTTAAAATATCAGGATGATGTCCAGTTGTGCTCTTCCATTTGTTGGGGGATTTTTAATCCCATGTCCTCTGCTAACAAAAGGCGAGCACAAAGCAATTTTTGCTGATTCCTTTTCTGCCCTGCATCCCTCTCCTTCCTTTCAAAATCTCCTCCAGAGAGATAGGGGACAGTGGAGAAGGTAGAACAAGGGAGGGGGAAGGAGAAATGGGTGCAAATAGTTTTCATTCCCTTCTGTTACCAGAGGTCTTAATGAGATCAAATGCTTTTTGATGAACAGAAGGCATTCTGTCCACATTAAGGGCACAGTTGAATCAAACCCTATGCTGTGAATATTTACAGTTCATATAAATAATTAGTCGGTCTTGATTTCAAGAGAGAGCAAGTTTCTTGCGAGTATAGGCAAGTATTAATAATTGTGATTTACATAACAAATATTCCTCATGAATTAGATACATATTTCTCTTTATTAACATTGCCCTCTTCCTAAAGATGGTTGACTGAACACCCTTTATTGATTCTAAAATCAAAGATTTTTTTTCTCAGACAGAACATTGTGGTTGTCTGGGCTAATTATGCTAGTTTATGATCAGGTTCTCATAACAGTAAGATGCATGCACACAAATGCACCCCAATAGCTGTGAACCATTTTCATTGTGGTTGAGCTGATCAGGAGGTTAAGTATGTTTCATGAATCTAAATTAAATTCTGTTTGGTCTTCTCATGTTCTTTGTTCTTGATTATTTCTTAATTAGATTTTCGCTCTTTTGAGTCTTTGTTCTTCTCCAGTCTAATGATAAAATCACATTTTATATCTCTTTGATGCTGTGCTTAGGATTCTTATTGCAGCAAGGCTGTTCAGTATCTATAGCTTTATCTGAGTTATGCAACTTTGCTCAGTTTCATTAGTGAAAATACAGGATGGAAGTGTTTGTATGGTATACAATGTAGAAAAAAATCCTGTTTTTATTCTCTTTACAAAAGTGATGCATGTAGGGAGAAAGGTTCCTCATTTTGTCTTAATGTCTTTGTCTTTATTTCTTTTTGACTTCCAAATGTATTGTATTATAAAAAGGCCTTTGAAAAAGTGTATTTGTCAGAGAAGTTACCAGGTGCCTCACACAGTCCGTTTCTGTGTTTCTCTCACTACAGAATAGTAGTTGCGGAAAAACTGGTTTGTTTGAATTATTGAAATAATGTTGCTATGTATTGAAAAGCTGAAACATAAATAGTGGTCTTTCTGTTGCTTCACTATAATTTGATAAATTTAATAGTAGCTTGGCCATTCTAAAATGACCTCGGTAGGCTGTAATGTACACTTGGGTGGCCATTAATCTATCATCTTGCACCATTAAATTGTATGACATAGGGATATGAGCCTTTTGATCTTTGCTTACATATGAATTAATTTCCCTTAAATATACTGCCCAGTTCTACATATGCTTATATACACAAGTAAGCATATCTTGAATTTAATAGGATTCAGTGCATAGGATATAAGCCATAGTTTATCTCTTCATTTGTGTAAAGATGGTTGGAGGACTTTATCAGAGGTTAATTATTATTACTATTTAATTTTTCTGTGAACTTCAGAAAAATATGTTAAATCATAACTTAAGTTTGATACTCTAGGTGCCTTTTTGATTGAAATCTCATGATTACTCTCCCCTTCACTTCTTTAGGTGGCACATCCTTTGATTCGGATGCAGCTTGTGAATTACATTTATAATGGGTTTCTGGTACCAGTTATGGCCCCAGCATTGCATAAGGTCAGTGTTTTTCGTATGTTTTTGTTCTTTTAAAAATCAGCAGCCATTTTCAGTGTCTTAAGAATATTACGTGTGTGATGAAGATGGACCAATCTAAGCATAACTACTTTAGCCTAGTTTCTTTACTTGAACTACTCATTAGACACCTGCTGATATAGCAGCAGAAGGTCACATCCCTTGAGTTGCTATTTGATCTATAATCAAATACAAAATGTTTGCCTGGCTGAAATCATAGTAATTCAGAGAAACTTGGCAGGTAGTTCTGCTAGTGAAGTGAGTATATTTGAATAGCTGACTTTAAATTGATTTGCTGATAAACTTCTTAAGAGGTCAAATGGTTGTTCACAGTGGCCAACCAGATTCCTATGGGAAACCAGTAAGCAGGACCTGAACACAACAGCGCTCTCCCTACTCTGACAGTTGAGGTAGAACATAGCCACTGCAGCTAGTAGTGACTGATGGTCCATTAAGTTCTAGTATGTCCCAGAGTTCTAGAATCAAATTCTTCTACACCATGCACATTTTTTTTTACACTTCTGTTATCTCTCCTTTTACTTGCCTTTCCTCCAAACTAAAAAGCACCCAAAGTTGTAACTAGGGCTGGGCGACGCTGGGCTTTCAACATCGCGGTGTATCACCAATCAGGCTCCTGCCCCCAGCGGAGCCAGCCCCGAGTCCCCTGCAGCTCGCGCTTGGGGCTCCTTGCCAAGCTCCCCCTGCCTTCGCTGGCATGGGGGGCGGGGGGGCGAGCTACCTTGCCCGCTTGCCACCCACTCCCCGAAGATGGACCAAGCATCAGTAGCCAAGCGCATGGAACCTGTCGGGCTCCGTGAATTTGACTGCCTTCGCTTTTGCCCGCACGGGTGCGCAGTCTCTTTCTTCTGGTGAGGGGTCATTCACCCCAGGAGGAATGACACAGCCCACCCTCGCGGGCGTGGTTTGCAAGGTGCGGCGTGCAAAGGCACCCTATCCTGCTGGAGGCTTAGTGCTTCCCAGCTGAGCAGCCTCGATCCCGCTCCTACTCGCGTACAAGCAGGGACGGGGCTCTCTCAGCTGGGAAGTGGAGGCTTCGTACTCCCCAGCTGAGCAGCCCCGATCCCTCTCCTACTCACATGCAAGCGGGGGCAGGGCTCTCCCAGCTGGGGAGGGGGACCACTTTTACGGAGCCCCCATCCTGCCGCTGCGAGCCGATGGCGGGTCGGCAGCTCTGTAAAACTGCTTGGCTGAGGTGAGGGCAGCATTTTAAAGAAGTGGAGGAAGAAACAAGCTGTATCGGCACCTCGCTGATTCAGCTTGATTCTCCCTCTGCCTGGGCAGAGTGTGATGGCGGTTTCACCAGCGGTATGTCGCTGGTGAAACTGCTGCCGCTTGGGTGCCTCTAGCTCTTAGGTAGTTCTTTTCTCCCTCAGGGCGTTGGAGGCAGAGGGACTCAAGAGTGGTGACAGTTTCACCAGCGATATACAACTGAGTGAACCCGTCATTTGCCCCCACATACTGGTCCCGGACGATATATCGATATCGCCCAGGCGTAATTGTAACCTTTCATCATAGAGGAGTTGCTCTATCCCCTTGGTCATTTTGGTTGCCTTTTTGGGAAACGTCTCCAGTTCTACAGTATCTTTTTTGAAGTCAGGTTACCAGAGCTGTACACTAAGTATTCCAATCGTGGTCACACCATAGATTTGTATAACAGCACTATGGCACTGACAGTTTTAGTTTCTTTCCCGTTTTAATGATCTCTAGCATGGTATCCACCTTTTCCACAGCTGCCACACACTGGATCAATGTCTTTATCAAACTATGTATTGTGACCTCAAGGTCTCGTTCCTTGACAGTCATGGCCAGTTCAAACCCCATGAGAGTATCCATGAAATTAGGATCTCCCTCGCAGGTATCACTTTACACTTGTGTGCATTGAATTGCTTTTGCCATTTTACTGCTCACTCACCCAGTTTCACATTTGAATTCCTTAAGAACTCTTGAGTGGACCTGGTGATTTGTCAGTATTTGCTTTGCCCGTTTTTATTTTGTGAGGAAGGTTCTTGTTGTGACTATTTGCCTCAGTTCCTCAGATCCCCTTCCTGTGGAATTTAGTTCAGGGACAGGGATCTGCCCTATATCTTCACAGCTTCTTTCTCTGCATCATCGATCCATGACACCCTCCCATTTTTAACATGTTTTGGATGTGTTGCCTAAATGAATGTGATATATTCCAACTGCAACCCATCAATCTTATCAAGTTATGCTTCGGCAAACTAGAGGGGGAGAACTTAACCTGGGGCCTGGCAGCACATCTGAAGCATGGGCTGGTATTTCGGCAGCGCATTGTCGCATTGCTGCAGCATGAGCACTTCAGCTGTTTAAATGAGAGATTGCTGTGACAGTCTCATTAGCATTTGAAAGGCTCTCAGTTCAGCTTGCCATGTAGATAATTAATAGAATTATTAATATTGCCGGAAAAGTGTCCTTATTTCCTTTGGATTTGTCAGCATGTCCTGTCATCTTTACCTGTCAAGACTTTTGAGCTCTTTTTTTTCTTGTCTCATCACCATGTTGGCACAAAACAAGTACAAATATAATTAAATGTCTATGTATGTGTTTTTAAATGGTTTATGCACTTGCAGAGAAGCAAAACTTTCCTTCTGGGTATGAGGAAAAATAAATAAATCCTAGGAGTGAATGTGATCCAAGGCACATTCAAAGGACTTCCCTGCATCTGGATCAGAAACGCAGGGAGTTGAAATAGATGATCTTTGTGATCCCTCACAACTCTACAGTTCTATGAGTCTGTGTGATTTGAACATCAGAACTACCTGTTTAAGTGGTTAAGTTCTACTAAAAAGAAAAAAAGAAACATTTGAGCAGTACTTCTGGGAAGTATGTTTGAGCACTTTTTTATTTTATATGGCCAGATGGTACAAATACCAATGCTTCTTCTTACTGAAGCTTTGGTAAATGAAGAAAGGAGGAAAAATAAACACCAAAGTCCAAAAATGCCAGTTTGTAATGAAACTTGTGATCATTTCATTACTTTGGCAACTTCATCCAAAGGGTACAGTGTCCCCTGCGAATAAAATTTGCTATCTAGTAATTAATTTAGAATTTTAAAAGTGCCTTCTGTTTCCTTGTATTAAATATATCAACATCTGCAGAATGTCTTCAGTTAGAACTTCTGCCACTTCCAGAGATGAGCTACCACCAACCTCAGCGGTTCTTTTTCATTTCAGCATGGTATTTTGTTTTGCTTCTAAAAAATCTACTTTTGCAGCTGTAATCATTACTTATGTGGGCGTAAGTCCTATTGAATTGAGGTTATTTCTGAGTAGACATTAGCGAGACTGCACTGTAAATGGCTTATTGTCTAATCTAGCACTAGAAATATATAACATTTATTTATCAAATTTATATCCCACGCTTCTTCCCAGAGGAGCGCAGGGAAGCAAGCAATAATTTATAAAGCAATAACAAAGCATCTTATAAACAGTGCCAATGCATATGTAGACTGGGAAGGATCTAAACTTAAAAAAGGATTTTTGAAAGAGGAAGGCACTCTAAAGGCAACAGAGATGGTGCCTATATAATATTCCGTGGGAGGCTATTTCAAAGCATTGGTGTTGCAACACTAAAGGCCAAATTCTTATATTGTGTGGAACGGACCTCCTGAATTAGGGGGGAAATAATAGAGGGAGTGGTGTAAAACCTGCTGAGATGATTATGTAACCTCTTCAGTGGTACGTTATTAGAACCTCCCAATAAGAAATGTTATAATAAAAAAAGAATGTTTGGGGTCCCCTCCTACCCCCCAGCCAAAATTGTAGCTGTTATCATAAAGAAACAGATGACATCAAACAGCTGATAACTCTTATCCATTACTGGATTTAATTAAAATTGGTGGTATTCTTAGATCATTTTTTGCCCTTGTTACCCCAATGTATGCTGATCACATGTTAATTTTTAGCAATGTCATTTGCTGTATCTTTTTTAACATCTTGGACAGAGAAGGTTGGAGTGTGCCATCTAGTGGATCTGAGGGGAAACTAAAACGGGTGGCTGAAACCAAAATGCTCATTCAGATATAAATGAGTTAACTAAACATGCATGTGGATTCTTCACTTTATTTGCTTTTTTCATAAACTTGTTTAAATACTAAACAGGTGACACTTACACAATAATGGCCTTTGCATTCAGGACAGACAGTCTCTGGCTGACCCAGATAAGGAACACTTTTTCACTATTCTGGGACAACTCTTTTTTATGTTACCAAACAATTTGTAATCACCAAGTAATTTGTACTGACTTGATGGTGTTTTCTAGCTATCTCTCTCACCCACCTGATTTTTATATATATATAGAATGGATAAATTAGAAAAAAAGGACATTCCAGATCTCACCCAATTTCTATCTCTAGCGCCCCCCACCTCAACTTATTAAATTAAATGGAAGCACATTATAATAGTATTCTAATCTGGTGAGGATGCACTGATTTTCAGAATACTTAATTTTGAATGACAGAGGCTGCTGTATAACTGTTAGGCCATAGTTTGTCCCATTTGTCTCTGGTACTCATTTTGCTGGTGGAGAAATATGGAGTCTCCATTCTCCTGAAATTCAGTCTACAAAATACACTTGCAGTCTTGTTTATTGTAATTACTTTATAGTTACTCCACCCTGCTCACCCACCCAGGTCTCAGTGATACAGACCAGATCAGCCTCCTCATCCATAATCAGATCAGGGCTGAGAGTGGTCTCAGCTTGGCATTCAGCAACAGCAGCTGGAAGCCAGAGGGCTGGCAGATAGAACAAACTTTGATTTTCTTTTGGAACTTGCATGTGTTAAGTGACTTTTGAAGTGTGAACTCCTACTAGAGCTATAGTGTGTATGGACAGATCTGGACCATCAGCTTCTGCTTCCGTGCTCTCTTCATCTCAGCATGCCCACACAGACTATGGAGGAAAAGGTGGAACCTAGTATGCTGTCTATACTGGAATATTTGTTCATCTACCTCAGTATTATCCAATCTGATGGATGGTCCCTCTCTGGGGTCTCAGGCAGACATCTTTCTTAACACCTACAGTACTAGCTGTCCCCTCTTAACTAGATATACCAGAGATTGAACTTGGAACTTTCTGGGAACTTTACCAGAGAGCTTTGCTAAGCAGAAGGTACTGCAATGAACAGTCTGAAAGTAGCCAGCTTCCAGTTGTACTAATACAGCACATATATGATGCCTTTTCTAGGGCTACCACATCTTTGTAGCTACGTAGTGAGATATTCCCTTGGCTGAAGCCATTTCTATTTCAAGGCAGATGTCATTTTATCTAAGCAACTTTATTATGACTGAGAGAGTCCATATATTAAAAAAATTAAATATCACTTTTGTAAAAACAAGTTACTCAATACTATTTTTAGCAATAAGATAAAATGCAACAAGTGGGAAGGGGGAAAATTCCATGCAGCCCAAGGTCTTGAAAGTTAGTGTAAAAAGCTAAAGTACAGTGGACGCTCGGGTTACGGACGTAATCCGTGACAGAGGCACGTCTGCAACCCGCAGTGTTTGTATCATGCAGCACACCGAAACCTGGAAGTAGCCCATTCCGGTACTTCCGGGTTCGGCGCTGAGCGCAACCCAAAACGACGTAACCCGCAGTGGCCATAACATGAGGTATGACTGAAAGTTGTATGAGTTATGTACTGAAAGTTGAAGCATGGACTTAAGGCTACCACAAGCTGAAAGAAAAGGTGACAGACCCAACATAATATAACAGATTACAACTTGGTGCAGATCTAGAGGGCACCCTAAGCTGCACCTCCCAGGAATATAGCACTGGATTGCGCCATCCTTGGAATATATTAAAACATGACCCTCTTTTGACAGAAGGCATGCCATAGCTACTCTGCATTGGAGGCTATAAGGTTTTTAATTTTTGTACTTAGAAACTCACTTGGTCCACATTATATGCTGCCTAAATTGCCGCCCCCCCCCCCCGGCCGTCCCACAACAAAAAGGTAGGCAAGAGTATTCAGCATTTGCTGCAGCTTCCAGACAGCAATCAAAGCTAGCCCTTTATTACAATAATAAATCCTCAGGGCTGCTGGAGAATGAATAATATGGCAAGGTCTCCATGTAAGGGGATAGCTGGCACACCTTAGGGGATGTATCCTCCCATAAGTCCCTCCCTTCCACTGCAAACAGAGGGGGAAAGGTCTCCTCTGTTTTCAGTTCTCCACTCATGTAAAACTGTTTTGAGCAAGTATCAGTGCTTTTTCCCAACAGTGCACCATCTCTATGAAACATCCTCCCAAAGGACATTCCTGATGCCATTCTGCCAGCAAGTAAAAACTCCCTTGCTTTTAAAACCTTTTTTATCAGTGAGTGAGCAGAAGCTCTGTTGCTGCTGAGGTTTTTATATGGGAATGGTAGTGTTTTGCTGCAGCCTTGATCGCATAGCGTATAGTGACTTTTATTAGCTTTTAAAGCTTGGACACTGCCTCAGGTGTGTCTGGCATAGTGTAGTTTGTAAATACCGTAAGTAAATAAATGAATAGTTGGAACAAATGAAAACCATTTGTATACATACTGTCATCACCTTAAGTCTTCAGTAGCAAAGCTGGATCCAGAGTATTCCGAGGCTGTGTACATGATCCTTCAGGATAATTATGATCCTCTGCAGAGCAGGAAGCCCCTCCTCATCCAGAATGTCTAAACAAGCCTTCACCATCTCATGCTATCCAGATGTTTTGAACTATAGCTTCCATCAGCTACATGCAGCACAGCTAATGGTCAGGTATGATAGATATTGCAGTCCAGAAAACCTAGAGGGTACCAGACTGGCGGAAGCTGGTGTAAACCATGATTGATCAGACCTCGTAAATTAAAGTTAGCCCACTTCAGTTGTAGCCTATGTGTTGAATCCAAAGGTGCTGTTCTGCGAGCAGAAAGCTCCTACTACATGTGTAAAGGATTCTCTTGACCCAGATTGTAGTTTGTGGAATACCCTTGTCTCCATCATTGCTAACTTTCAGGAGGAATTTGAAAACATTTCTTTTTGCCCAGGCATTTAGTGACTGAAGAATATGAAACAGGTCAATAAAACATTAATCTCTCACAATAAAAAAAAACCCACTGTCCCCTCCCCCGTCTTCCTTATGAATGTAGTTTCATAAGCTTGACCCTGCAAAAATTAAGATTTATGCATATTGTGCAAGCCTTCACAGTCCTGTCCAGGCATGTCATACTCCTTCCTTCTCATGCTGACTGTGTGCCACAAGTTGGCCACCCTCCATCTTATAAAGTGTTGGGAACAGGGCGAATTCAGCCCATTTCCTAAATCTTCCTCCTCTCCCATGACAGCTGCTGCAGCATTTTATGTTTCTGCTATTCCTATTGTTCTTTTCTATTAGTCCTTTGCTGTGTCAGCAGTGGTGACAAGAGCTTGGCCCGTGTTTGCATTCAATATTGCTTTTGGCTCTCCCCCCCCCCAAGAAATTCCCCAGTGCAAGCATTTCCATTTCAAAAGTTTTTGTGATAGATAGCCACTGTTGCAAGTTCTGGGGGAAAGTGCAGTTGTACTTTAAAAATGTTTATAGACAACCAACATTTATGTATACAACACAACTTCCTCCAAACTGTTAGAAAGTTTCTCCTTCAGAATGTCTTACCTTTTCATCATAGCCTGGCACCCTCCCGATGTTTAGCAACGCTAGCTGAGGCTGATGAGTGTTGCAGTGCAGATCTCTCAAAGGCACCAGGTTAAGAAGGCTGCTGTATTCTGTGGTGTGTTCTTCTCTATGTACACATAGGGTCTTGAGCGGTTTCCTGCTTAAAGATGTCCACATAGGGACTTGCTCATCTTGTAGCTGTTGACTTCTATTCCAACAAAAGTTGCATCTTACACTCCTCTTTGAAGTTCTGGTGATTTTATTGTTCATCTTCTTCCTTTTTTAGGATCTTGAATATTGTTGTAAATATTGCTTATTCACGTTGGAGGCAGCTTCTAACGAGGCATGGAAAGTATAGAAAACCCTTTGAGTACAGAGCATGTTGAAGTTGTGGGTTATCAGGACCTCAACCTGAAGTTGCGTTTACAGAGTTAAATGCTCTGACGCCTCTGTAACTCCTGCTTGCCCTCTCACCTGGCAAAGTGAAATAACATCTGTTGTGTATATGAGAGCATTTCAATAAGGTCTGAAAGACACACACACACACACACACACACACACACACACCCCTCATAGGAAACTGCTAGCAACCAAAGCCCAGGCCTGCCCAGAACTTCATCCCTGCTTTTAAAAATGTGTATACACTGCTGTTGGAATCAAGGTTAGGCCGTAAGCTTATTTGCTCAGGAACCAGGTCCTCAAGCCAATTTGGAGACTGCTGAGTGTACATCCCTCTCTCATAAATAATGTATTGCTGAGGACTGTCAATCTAGTATATGCAGGGTACAGAATACATTATATGGTCTTTTTCTGTCTTTTCCTCCCTGAAATTGCTTAAGTTGAGAAGCCTATAACGGTGGCTCTAGAGGATGAATGTAACTCGGAGGAAGACTGAAGTGATCAGGTTTTTTATGGTTGGATGTGCTTTTATTTGCTTCTATTTTAAACTTAGATAAGGGGGGGGGGGAATGCACCTATAATGAAAACTGATCATGTTGCATCTGTGGTAGCTTGTGTTTAATCATATGACTGTGAACGCCTAAATATCCTGCAGAAGTAATAGCACAAACTTTTGAAGCAAATGTAGTCCACAGGTTAGTCGTTAGATGCTATTTGGTATGTAAATATGACTGGAAACATGGTGTTAACAAGATGTTTTCTTTAGTTGAGGTCTTTGATGTTAATACGTATGTTTTTGATTACAATCTTTAAACTGCTTAACAAAACAGCTAATGTGTTGCATGAAAAGACTCAGATATATATATATAGAGAGAGAGAGAGAGCGCACACATTTTATGCAAAACCATCCACTGGAGTAGTTTCCAAATCCTCTTAGCTCTTAAATGACAGCTTGGAGTCTCTCCCTTACCTGTTTCTTTCTTAAAGAGGAAAAAAAAACCCTCTCCTCATTTATCCAATGAAGAATACTAAACAAAAGATGGTTAATGCTCCTTTTCATATAGGCAGACCAGTATGTATTTGTATCTGTGCTTTTAAGCTTATTAAGTAACTATTTTTGAAAATGCTGACTTTGCACCCTTTGGTGCACAACACAAAGGCTGGATCTAAAATATCAGACACCTACTGACGAACGATCTTCTAGGGACTGCATTAGCAAAGTAACTTGTTTCACTAGTAGAAACCGGAACATTCACCACAAGAGGCTGAGGTGTAATTGAAAATTTATAGCTAGTACATAAATTCTATTATTTGTGGTATTTACTTTACAACCAAATCTGTTTTTCTTCTGGGACCAGGCACTATTGGTGTCTAAAATAAGCCTCAGCTAGCTAGATGTCAAAATCTGCCAATGTCTCTTAGTGCAGCAGCCAGGTGGCAACCTGTAGTGGCGCAATCCATGGAGGGAGGGCTTGCTGCAAACAAGGTGAGCTTTCATAAGCTACCTTGTGCTCCTCGGCTTCCGTAGCAGACAAAAGAAATAGGTGTGCTGTGTGACTGACTGAACTGGAAGGAACATGCTCACAATAATTTGTTCCAACTGATAGGAGAAGTGTGATTTTTCTTCATAACTCAGTATGGGCAAAGCTAGAGGCAGGAAAAGTAGAGAGCACATATAATGCAGCAGGAGGATTTTTATAAAACCCTGTATCTCTTGCAAGCACCTTCTCTGAATGTCAAATAGCAGACCTTTTGGTGTTTAGCAAACAGCATCTTCAAGAGGAAGTCAAGTACTGGAAGAGAATGTTCCAAATAACTGTGGAATGGTTCGGTTGTTTGCATCCATCTTTCCCAGCATAGCAATGAAACTCCTGCACTATCATTAGCTAATCAAAATACTCAAACTAGCACACCGATGTTTCTTTTTATGTATGCTGGCTTAGACCCACAGAAAACAAACAAACTGTGCTTATTATATATCCCATTGCAAGGTCATTGTGGAGGCCACATAGACTGTATAATCAGAGCGGCAAAGTTGATGTGGTCTGTAATCATTTGTGTATTCATTTCCAGGTGACTGTGGAGGAAGTAATGACTACAACTGCTTACCTGGATCTCTTCTTGCGGAGTGTTTCAGAACCAGCTTTACTACAGATCTTCCTCCGATTCATCTTGCTGCACCGCCATGAGAATGTGCACATCCTGGACACCCTCACAAGCCGCATAAACACTCCATTTCGGGTGAGATGAGAATAACAGGAACATGGCCGTCTTTTACTCTGTGGGATTGTTTTAGACAACTGCAAGCTTATTTTGCTTATGCCTTGTGAATTTAGTTACTTTAATATTCTCAAGAAAGTGCTTAAAATTTCTTTTAAAAAACTTCACACCTACAGGTACAAACAATATTACAATTTAATGGACTCGATACAAAAAGAAAAATGAAGGGAAGAAGAAGAAAATAAGGAAAATTCCAGTTTCATCTCTTACATAATGTTGCAATGACAACTACCATTTTATTTCACCAAGTGGCCCATGTGATTATTATTTTTCAGGGGCATTCTGGGAATTTGTCCCAGAATTTCTCCTCACCTCAGAATGACACAACATCCAGGGCATCCACAGAATAAAATGAAATGAGCTGCAAGGAGGTGGGAGGGAGGATAACCTGGGATGTTTGGGGGAGGAAGTGATGTACCAAAGCTCACCCAGTGAATCTACAACAGACTGGGTTCAGTTCAAATCCCCAATATAAGAATCATTCTCTCCTTAGCAGTTTCTGCACATCTAGAAAACTGTTCCTCATCTAAAGTTTGAGCTGCATAATTCTGCTTTTGGATGGCATATTCATTGTTATCCAGTTACGCTATCACAGGCTGTGAATCCCATACATTCAAAGCACATGACTGCCCCCTGAAAAGAATACTGGGAACTGTATTTTACTCCTCACAGATCTACAATTCCCAGGACACAACAAATTGCAGTTCCCATGATTCTTTTTTTGTGGGTGGAATGTGCTTGAAATATATGGTGTGTATGGTTCGAAAGCACGCCCAAAGGTGCAAGTAGATAAATAGGTACCACTCCAGTGGGAAGGTAAAACGGTGTTTCCGTGTGCTGCTCTGGTTTTGCTGTTCTGTTGCGCCAGAAGCGGCTTAGTCATGCTGGCCACATGACTCGGAAAAACTGTCTGCGGACAAACGCCGGCTCCCTTGGCCTGTAAAGCGAGATGAGCGCCGCAACCCCAGAGTCGTCTGCGACTGGACTTGACTGTCAGGGGTCCTTTACCTTTAAGGGGGCGCTGGTGGTGCTGTGGTCTAAACCACAGAGCCTAGGGCTTGCCAATCAGAAGGTTGGCAGTTCGAATCCCCGCGACAGGGTGAGCTCTTGTTCGGTCCCAGCTCCTGTCCACCTAGCAGTTCAAAAGCACATCAAAGTGCAAGTAGATCAATAGGTACCCCTCCGGCGGGAAGGTAAACAGTGTTTCCGTGCACTGCTCTGGTTTGCCAGAAGCGGCTTAGTCATGCTGGCCACATGACCCGGAAGCTGTCTGCAGACAAACGCCGGCTCCCTTGGCCTATAGAGCGAGATGAGCGTGCAACCCCAGAGTCGTCCGCGACTGGACCCTAACGGTCAGGGATACCTTTACCTTTACCTTTATGCAGCCACAGCCTGAAGGCATGAGAGGCAGAAACATATTTCCATTGAAACAAATTTGTAGGTTCTAAAGAATTCTAAAGTATCAGCCATCTGAATATAACACTATTTCAGATAAATCATGGAACTGGTATTAGTATTTTAAATTGCTATTTTAATGCTGGATGTGATGCCGTGTCTGCCTCTTTGCAAGTTGTTTTTGATACTTAATTTGAGTTTATTTTATTTGTTTCTTTATTTTAAGTTTATTGCTTGTCTCTTTCGCCTATACCAAGTCCTCAAACCGACTCCACTGCATTAGAAACAACCATAGCAATACAATAAAATTTAATTGTATAAACAATTAAAACAATAAAACTATTAATGTAAACAACAATAAAATCAATGAGTCAGCAGTAAAATCAGCCCTGCAGCAGCATAAAACCAAATTGGAATTTTGGAGTGTTTTTCTTGCCACTTAGTTGGAGTTTGTTTTTTGGTTATTCCCCGTGCGTTAAGTAATCAACTGCAGAAGTGTGCATCTCAGAAGCAGGCTTCTATAAAATTTTAATGACACCATATTTTTGAGTGTTCGAAATTAACTATGCAGACTTACGAAGTAGTCACTCGCCCCCTTCCCAAAACGTTACTCGCTTCTCCCCAAGCAAGCTTTCGTATTTTCATTGTCTCAGTTTAGAGAGGTAGAGTGAAGTGGCCCTCTATGCTTGCTTTTAGTATGCGGATGTTGCTCAGTATGATGTCAATATAATGCTATCAGTGCAGCCAGCTTGATCGGTCCTTTGGTTTTTGCAACATAAAAGTATTTCTGTGGTATTGAGTGGACTGCCAAGAGCCGCTTTTGAAAATAATTGTGGCATGTTAATTAAGCCACAGAAATAGTTAATCTAATAGGAGCTTCCATTTGCAAGCAGGTTAATCTTGAAGCACCTGCTGCAGTCTGCATTCAGCAAGCTGCACTTCTGATCCCCTCGTTGGCTGGCACTTACTCAGTATTAAATGATGGAGGATGCACTTCAGCATATGGGTGGAAATGCAGGCAGAGCCAAATGATCAACGTGTGTATTACGTTTATGTATTAAGGACGACACCTTGCGCCAAATAAACATTTCCAAGTAGTGGAGGGCATGCATATAGCTGCACGTACTCGCGGCTGTGACTCTAGCTCCAAACAGATTAACTCTCTGAAAACTCCCAAGCAGCTTCAGTCGCTTACAACTTGCTAATGTGTGTCTCTCCTGTACCATAATTATTTGTTCCACAGACAAGAGGGGTTGGGTATTGCGAAGAATTCTCCAGCCACGAGCAACTCAGGAGCTCCGCCAAAATACATCAGTGATGCTAAATGAGTTCTCTGCTGTATAACTTAGCCAAGTATAGAAACCAGCCCCACAGCTTTCGGCACTGTTGTTATTGCAGAAAGGTTTTGCAATACCTGATAGGATTAAATGTGCAAGCGCTTCTGTCCACTTGGAACACACATATAAAACAGCTTTCCTTTCGCCTATTGAACAGATTAAGACCCCCGTTTCTCTCCATGGATGTTTTTGGTCACTCCCCCCCAACATCCTATTCCTTTAAACTATAGGTCCATAATTTTGATCAGTGTATTCTCCACAGCTTCAACAGATGACAGCACTCGGCAAGAACAAAAACTCTATACAATAGCAGAACCCCATTTAATGATGTTCCTTTACGGAATCCAATTTTAGTGTCCTGTTAATCAATAATCTTCCCACATGAATTTTCATTTAATGCCGCCTTGCGGTCCAAACCAATGAGGTGAACCATCTTAAAAGAGCCTCAAACTGTTCTCTCAAACAAGGATATGCATGTAATTTTGCTTGGCACTCTAGGCAAAGCAGCAGTCCGCCTTCACCTCTTTGTGCAGCTGTGTAGGCAGCAGTGATTCACACAGTACAAGAATAGGAATAGAAGAGATAGTATTGAGGATATCATGCCTAGCTTGACAGGAAGAGGAAACCCTTTTTGTGCCTATAGTGCTTAAGGGCTGAAGGTCAGGCATTTCTGTGCTCAGCTGATTTTAGAGAACTGCTGCCATTAGAGAGGCTTGAGATGCTCTTCCTTGATTTAGGAAGCCCAGATTTTGAGTGGGAAAACATAACCTGAGCTGCATAGAATGTCATGCATTTGAGTATCGCACCACAGAATGCAAGCAACTTTATCCCTACTATAAGCTTTCAGCAGCTGGGGTGACTTTGAAATGTTGATGTTAATCAAGGAATGCATCATGTGCACTGAATTCTCCTAAACGTCTAAACAGTCTCCCAAGTTCCCGGTATTCAAACTTCCAGATGCAGCTAAAACACTACCTTCAGTGAAACACAGTAGCTCTCACAATAGATCTTTCCCAATACAGTGGTACCTTGGGTTACAAACACTTCGGGTTACAGACTCCGCTAACCCGGAAGTAGTACCTCGGGTTAAGAACTTTGCCCCAGGATGAGAACAGAAATCGCGCGCTGGCAGTGGGAGGCCCCGTTAGCTAAAGTGGTACCTCAGGTTAAGAACGGTTTCAGGTTAAGAACAGACCTCCGGAACAAATTAAGTTCATAACCAGAGGTACCACTGTATCTAGTCCTTATTTTCTAGTAAATTACAGATAAAATGTATTTGGTAACATGACATGAGTGTTAATGCTTCTATGCAAGGTTTGCATAAAACAACCTTTTCCATTTTTAGGAAGCCGTTTTTGATGAAAAAATATATGATGGTACCTGACTGGTACATGAGTTTCTCTGCATTTGTTGAGGAACAGAACCATTTTTCTTAAAAGGTCTCCAGCTGTTTCAGAGTGTTCCAGACATATGACATGATAACATTCCAACATAATTTGTATAATAATTCTGTCTAAGAAAGAGAAAAGAATACTTACGTAAGTGTTTGAGGGTTTAGGGTTAATCACATTTCAGTTCTCTGTAAAAATTCATATTTGACTAATTGGAATCTTTTCTCCCTTACTGCATTACTGAAAGGATTATAGTATACAGTATATCTATGCTTTCATCTGGCTTTATTGGGGCATGCTAAATTAATTTGTCAGGCGATGTTTTCTAGGTGAACTAAAACATACCTCTCATCTCTCAAAAATGCAAAAATTTAGGTTGTGAGCTGCTTTAATGCAAAATAATGTTTTACCTTAGGAAAGCATGGAGAATTACAGATTTTGACTCCGCTTATCTTTTTCTTTTTAGCTCTGTGTGGTGTCCCTCGCATTGTTCAGAACACTTATCAGCTTACATTGTGAAGATGTGATGTTACAGCTAGTTTTAAGGTAGAATCAAAACATTCTTTCTCCTGATGTTGCCCTGCTATTTCCTCCCTGATGATTAGTATCCTGTGATTGCTTCATACCTGTTGTTTTACCCATGCTGTGCATGGTGTGAGTAGGTGGAGATGTATGTGTTACACTGTTGTAGGTGAAGATCACACACTTCAGTTTTAGGATGTACAGAAAGCTCACTGTCAATCCTAGACACCTAGTGCCGAAAAAATGAGAATTTTTTAAAAAATCACATACCACTTAGAAGAATGAAAGTAGACTTTCCACAAATTTAGCAGACTGAGTGAAGGAATTTACATTCATTCGGACTAAATTGACAGAGGCTCTTCTGCATACCAAGTGATGTGTCTTGTTTCTGAAAAAGGTCAGTACTTCCTAGGATTTGTGAGTGCATTAGGAAGAATACGATCAATTTTCGCAAAATAGTTTTGAGGAAACCGAATGAGAGTTAGCTGGCTCGGCACTGCACTTTCACAACAACTTACCAGTCAGATACATCCCTGTAAGATCGGCAGCTCGAGTATCTGGTTGTTGGATGGTGTCATGCCAATTGCTAGTATTCCTATGACGATAGTGAACCAGTTTGGTTCCTTCACCATCCTGTACAAACTCGAGTCCACTCTTCCGTAGTCCTTTCTTGTCGTATTTCCCATATCCTGCAGACAAGTAACAACTCGGCAGCTCAGTCGTCAGACCTGAAACAGCTGGTATTCTAAAATTTGGCTCATCTATGTGATTTAGCTTAAGGAATAAATGAGGGCTGGAGAATAACTTTTTTAATAAGAGCTATGTCATGGCAGTTAATTAATGAAACCCTCTGTTCCTAGGTACTTGATACCCTGTAATCACATCATGTTCAGCCAAAGATGGGCTGTGAGGGAACGAGATTGGTATTCTGTATCTGCTGCTAGATTGCTTGCCTTGACTCCAGTCTGCTGCTCTAGTGGGATTACTCTGACTTTTGAAAAACAAGAAAAAGATTATATCCTGTGGAGGAAAAACATACACAGGGCAGGTAAATATTTCATCTGTTTTCTGAATGGACAAGTTGCCATCAGGCTGTTTTCCCCTCTTTCGTTCCTCGTGGCGTATTCAGTGGCATTGAGTTCATGATTATCATTAAGTTTCTTAATTTCCCCCATGTGTAACATTTGGCTAGATTCATATTCTACTGGACTAATGAAAGAACACTCCCCCCCCCCCCCCGCCCTGCATCACATCCATGCTATGCACTTAAAGCAGCATGAGGACTTTAGTGCAAGATTTCTGTGTTCCAGGCAAATGCTTCCTTCCCTCTTACACCAGTCTCATGATATTTTGTGAAAAGCTCTTTACTCTTGTCAGCATTTGGATTGAAGAGCTGATTATTTACTAATACTAATACCTGTGTGTAGGATGCTAAGTTTCTGATTTCACGCACCATACACTATTAGGTGTGGATTTCCTTAACGCTAGTTAGAATCAGGAGGAGGAAGCTTCAGGAATAAATGTGTGTGTGTGCATGAACATGCAGACTGTTTGCAAAAATATGGAAAACTCTTTACTTCTGAAAGGCTTAAAAAAAAGTTTTTATTTTATTTACAGTGTATAAACAACAAGAACTGTTACGAACCTCTTGACTGTATTTGCATTATTCACCCATAAGAGCATTCAGGATACTGTGAATGAAAGTAATTTACATTGACACACCATACAAATAGTATACAAGAATATACTGTAATCAAGGAGATATCTCCAATGTCCACCATAAGACTGGGGGGAGAATCCTTGTCTGTTCTTCCTGCCTCATGTACAATATAAACATGTGGTAGTTTCTCATATTCTGAGACAACAGAGGAAAAGAGATGCAAGGTTTACGAGCTCAATCCGTTCCGGAAGTCTGTTCTTAAACTGAAACCATTCTTAAACTGAAGCACGCTTTCCCTAATGAGGCCTCCCGCCGCCAGTGCCCTTCCACCGTTCGGCTTCCGTTCTTAGACTGAGGTAAAATTCGCAAACTGGGACACTACTTCCGGCTTTGCAGAGTTCTTAAACCGAATCGTTCGTAAACAGTCCCGTTCTTAAACTGAGGTACCACTGTATCAGCAAGTGGTCCACATTACTACTGGGTTCACACTAGGAATGGACGGCTGTTGATTTCAGTTTCTCATTTTTTTCCAGCCTTAACTTCAGTTTGTCTCCTTTCTGCATCAGTTTAGCAAGTTGAAAAGAAAAAAATTCCTCATGAAAATCAATACACATTTGTGTGCATTTCTCATAATATATGCATTTACGCAAGCAATTTTCTCAACGCATTGTTGTCATTATTTTCACTAATACAAGCATTATTGTGCACACTCTCCAAAAATAAATGCTTTTTGTAGACAATATTTGGTTTCAGAGCTGCCTTGCAAAATTTGGAGAATTACAACTTTTGAAGCATAGCACCATTTTTAGTGAGTTAGTATTAAAATGGAAACTGAGCAAATTTCCCCCCTATCCCTTGTTTGCACATGGGAAACCAGAGTTTCACACCCATACTCAACTACATACCTCTCTAGTACCTTTGTTCAAGCAGTTGTTTCTCAACCTAACCTGCCTCTCGGAGGTGGTTGTACCAGTAAACGCAGCTAAATATGTATTATAGCACACTTGGAGTTTTTGAGATGGGAAATAAAATCTAAGTAAAGGGGAGCATTGCCCCTTCTTTCAAATCTATCAAAAGTAAAACCATTCCCCACTGGAAAGAAATGTCAACTATGCAACCTAATAAAACTTGAGTCGATTGCCCCAAACTTTTGTATTTTGTCTACAAGAGCATCATAAATATCTTAGGACATCTTGGTCATAGGTCAGTTGAACAAATTTATTGGAAATTTGGTGGAAATTGCCTTTCCGGTGACCAGTGACATGATCTTTAACACTTCATTGTTTCTGTGTTTATGGCTGACAATTCAGTCAGATCGAGGAAGTATTGCAATACCAATGAAAAAAATACACCTTTTTATCGTGGGGGGGGAAATTCATTGCACTTCTTGTTTCAAGGCAAACTGTTGTTTTAGAAAAATTTCTTCCAGTAGCACCTTAGAGACCAACTAAGTTTGTTCTTGGTATGAGCTTTTGTGTGCATGCACACTTCTTCAGATTCCAGGTATCTTCAGATTCTTCAGGTATCTGAAGAAGTGTGCATGCACACGAAAGCTCATACCAAGAACAAACTTAGTTGGTCTCTAAGGTGCTACTGGAAGGAATTTTTTTATTTTGTTTTGACTATGACAGATCTACCTGTAACTGTTGTTTTAGAGCCATCCATAAAAATAAAGGACATTCCACACCACAGAGAAACCTATTAAATTTTGCCAAATTCATGCATTCTCCACATTTGTTTGGCTGTTCTCTAAAAAATTTCAATCAGTTGGCTGTTTTGTTGCTCAGTACTGCTTGTTTGATTTGTAATGCATGGAGCTTCCTTGAGTCATTTAAACTTCAGCTGGATCATTGCAGGAGGATTTTTTCCTTGAGCTTATAAGAAGAGCAAGATCTGAAATAGGAATTCAGTAGTAGTGTTCAGTAGAGTTCATTCAACCAGCTATGGTGAACTGATTTAGAAGAGGCTTGGCAAGTGACCTTGTTTCTTGGACCATTGAGAAGCACAAAAATGTGTGCCATTACGGACAGGGCAGGGCAGTTTTCTCTCTACTGCATCTTGAGGTGTCTGGTGAGCCTGTAGGAGCAACATATCTCAACATTTATTTGCTTTGGAGAGTTTTGTTAAAATAAAGTGGGGAGAGGTGCTTCCTTTTGCCCCACTTGCCATGGACAGGATGTGAGTTTGCAGCAATTGCATAAATCACTCTTCTGCACCGTTGCAGCTTGTTAACTGATAGCATCTTGCTGTTCAGGAGCTTACTTCCAAGTTTTGAGGACCATTGAACTAGTCTGCATAAAATAGGGACTATTGAGTCTAGGGAAACTGGCAAATCTTCTTCCGTTGGCCTAATCTAAATATGCACATCTCTCTCTGTAAATTTGCCTGCTTGTGGAATAGTGCTATTTACTCATGTGCCACGTGGCTATGATAGCTGTGTAACCAAGGTATAAGTTACAAGCATATCCATAGGATCTTTCTATGCATGTTTGTGTTGCTTTTCGACACCCTAACTGTGACTCCCTGCCATTCCATTTCAGGTACAACTGAAGAGTCCAGCAGCAGAGGTACTGCAGACTCCACATGTATTGTGGAATATGGGAAGACTGTTGATATCAGTTACCTGCAGTACCTTTGGGATGCTCAATCCCTCATACTTCACTGTATGAAAGACTGCCAGGTTTGGTCTGCTCCGTATGATGGTGAAAGCCCTGATCCACGTACCTTTATCCAAACTCTAGCTGATGAGGATGGTAAAAACCTAGATCAGCCCATTTTCCGATTTCAGCACAGAACACCTAGTAATACAAGCTCCTCTCAGATAACTCCTTTGGGAGAAAAGTTGCAGCTGGACCTGGAATGGGATGATAGCTACGATACAGGGATCTCTCCTGGATCTGATACGGGCTCTCCACAGCATGATAATGCTTTAGGCAATGTAGACCCACAACCACCTGCAGCGCCACCAAAGCACATTCAAGAAATGAAGAAAAATGCAATCATGCTGATCAAAGGGTCATATATAGAAGAATCAGACTTTCAGGATGATGTCATGGTTTATAGGTTATGTGCGGAAAAGGATGCTCAGGAAGCAGACAGCGTAAAGGAGGAAGCTTCGGTGTCAGAATCTCAAAGCACAGATGATCAGCAGTCGCTCCCTGCCAATGGTCCCCTTAAAAGTCCCCAGACAGACTCCAGTTTGGAGGAACACAACATGAAAAATTCAAACTTGACCCAGCACACAACAGTCAAACAAATCCATGACAGCGTTGATGAAACCCCGCAGCCAGACTTGGAACTGAAGTTGTCTTGCCTAGAAGAAGACCACAATGCTAACACAAGCTTGCTGAGCCCAGAAAGTGAGGATTTTATTTCCCAGTGTGATAACATCATTAAAGAGTTGGATTCTACCCCTACAGAGTTGGTAGAACTTAAATTGCTCATTCCCGAACCAATCTCTCCCATGGAAGAGGAAGAAGACTTTGAAAATTTTTCAGCTGACACACCATCAGCAGAAAGTATGCCTTCACCTTTTGGACCAAAAGATGTATGGTCCAGCAATCTGGCAAGGACCCAGAGCATCCCATTTACAGGTGAAATTTTCTAATCAAGTCACCTAAAACTCTTTTAAACAATAATGTTCTTGGTGGGGGAGAGGGCCATGTGAATAAGAGACTTATTGATTATGTTGACATTGAATATTAAGTGTAGATATATTCTTGGCTTGGATTTCATACCAATGAGAAGTAGACCAATATACTTCTCAATATATCCTGTACAGAAATTCTCCAATAGCAGCATAATTCTAGAAAATATCCCTACATAGTTTAGGAAAAGGGATAATCGAACTATTACAGCAGGCGCTGCTAAAGAGCAATTGCCACAAAAGGATTTGACAATAGCTATTATTTCTAGTAAGACAAAACAACAACACTTTGTTTATTCAATGTAAAATAAAAGTTGCAAATGTCTTAGTCACTTCTGATCACTAGATGGCAGCTCTGCTGCCATTCTGTGCATCTGCCCCATTTTAGACATTTTGCTCCCTACCAATTGTGAAACGCTTAGCACTGCTGAATTGAATTCATCCTGTTTTCAATATCACACTTCCCTAAATGATTTTATTGTAATGATGTTAGCAGGACACATTGTATTTGGGCTTAAAAACACTGTTATTTATTTGACTTTGGTAGCTCTTGGAACACAATTTGTTAAGAATTATCTCAGCTCCTCTGAATGACATATGAATATTCACCCTATGGGGGGGATGATGGTGGTAAAATGGGTGGGAAATTTCAAATATGTGCTCATAATGACAAAAGCAAATAATTAAAGCAAACTTCCATTTATTGTTACTTACTAATTTAAAATTGTATTATTTCAGAACATTTTTGTTCCCATAAGGATCCAGGCAATACAACATAACTGAGAAATTGTTTGGATAATACTTTTCAGGGAAAGGGTGAAGAAGAAGAAGAAGAAGGGAATGTTAAATATGGCTACATGTCACATAACTCCATCGATCAATTAAACCGAGTAATGCAATTGAATAAGCATATTGCTATCAGATTTATTATTCTGGTCTGGAAATAATTTCCTTTCCACTGGTGCAGCTGTCTGGCCACTGTGAAAAATAATCAGCTTAACGAAAAAACTTCATAAATAGTTGGATTTGTGTTTCTAAAAGACCAGGAGCTTTGTGGCTTCTGAACAGTAGCAGTTTGTGGTAACTTTGGTATTCCAAAACCCACACGGGCCAGTCAAATTAAGAAAAGTTAACATTTCACATTGCTGCAGTATTAATACATCTTCAGCTCTTTGAGTGGCATCTTCCTTCTCAGTCGCCCAGCTGGCATGTAACAGTAAACCATATTTTAACATTACTAGGATGAGCTGCAGTAAGCCTTGGGCCTCCTGGCTTGTTTTCCCGTTTATGTAAAGGAAGGAGCTGCTTGCAAATGCATAGAGCTTGTACATATTCTGGTTTATTAAACCACAGTTTTATCATCGAAACACAGCCAGCGTAAAGAATTCTGTTCATTCCTCCTTTCCCATAGGATTGTAGCACTGAAACATAGTTTCTGTGTCAAGGAATAAGAAGATTTCTTTTGTTCAGAAGTCAAGGTGGACAATGAACTGATCTTTGTATGTGGTACTAATGTTTGGTGTTCATTGAGAGACAGAGAAAAAGCATCCGCTCCTTCTAATAATTTATTGTGACTCAAATCCCAACTCATTCATCCACCGCACAAGGACACAATCAGTATTTTAGTAATGGGAATGTAATGTGGCAAATAAAACTTTTATTATGAATAGGACCCCAATTAGTTTTATGTCCGCCTGCACGGTGAGTTTTGTATAACATCATTAATTTTGATCTAATTGGTCTGTGATACTCCTCTTGCAAAGCTTGTAAACTTCTAATTGTCACCTTAGATTCTTCATCTAACAAGGTGCTTGAAGCTAGCTTAGTGATGACAGGGCCATTTATATGCACCATGGTTAAGTATCTGGAAGCAACTCATCGTGCAGCAAGAACCCTTTTGCAACTGAAGCTGTTTATGTATTTCCAGAATAGTTTACCATTCAATATCTACAACCCCCATACTTTTCTCTTAATCTCTCGCACAGCTTTTGCTCTTGGATCATGTCAGCAGTAATCATTAGTGTCTGAAAAAGATTGTTCCAGTAGGACAAGGGGATTAAATAATAATAATAATTATGGAGCTGTCCTGTGAGCTTCTTAAGAATTGCAAGATGGCATGGGAGAACTTGCAATGGTTACAAGCAATCCTACTGCCAGTCTCTCCCAGCTCTACCTGGAGATGCCAGGGATTGAACATGGGACCTTGTACATGTGCTCACCCTCTGAGCCACAGCCTTTCACAGAATAGCTTAGTAGGTTAGAGCATGGTGCTGATAATGCCAAGGTTGTAGGTTCAAAACCCCGTATGGGACAGCTGCATATTTCTACTTTGCAGGAGGTTGGACTAAATCAGGGATCAGCAAACTTTTTCAGCCGTGAGCCAGTCCACTGTCCCTCAGACCTTGTGGGGGGCCGGACTATAATTTGAAGGGGAAAAAATGAACAAATTCCTATGCCCCACAAGTAACCCAGAGATGCATTTTAAATAAAAGCACACATTCTACTCATGTAAAAACACGCTGATTCCTGGACCGTCCGCGGGCCGGATTGAGAAGGCGATTGGGCCGCATCCGGCCCACGGGCCTTAGGTTGCCTACCCATGGACTAGATGATTCTCAGTGTCCCTTCCAACTCTACAGTTCTATGATGCCTGTGCATTGTGCATATAGCAACATGGCTATGCTAAACAAAAGGTGTTGAGTTTTTAATACCTTTCCTTGGTAACGCAAACTTTTCTTGGCGCAGCAGAGGTTAAAAGGTCACAGTCCTCTCTGATGGACTTCCTGGATTTTAACTGCCATGTAGGAAGGCTGAGAAACCTGATTCTAATGCTATGCTGCATAGTGGCATCTTAGGCATGGCAAGTGGGGCAGTGATGTCCAGCTGTGCCCTGCTTGCCATTTTAAACCCTTTTATATCAATTAATTGGTCAAGCCTCTGTGAAGTAGACACTGTGAAATGCCAGAGCTCCAAGACCATGCTAAAATAGCACGAGGCTGTCACTGTCTGTACTCCCTTCTAAGCTTAGGAAAAGGATATATGCAAGAATGCCATTGTGCAATTCCTGGGCTGGGTGCTGGTGGTAGTTGTGTCCTCCAGAGCGAGGGGTGGGGGAGTTCTATGTTTAGAGCAGGGCAGCCTTGCATTAGTGCAGCCCCTCATAGCATTGCTATGTGTGGGGCCAATCTCCAAGTCAAAATTCCCTTGTTTCCACAGCAGGGAGCAGGTAGAGGAGACAGGAAGTGCCCATTGTGCTGGGTTGAAAACAGGTCAGAATTCCCTTCCTGACCCCCTCCCTCTTGGCAGGTCATGTCAAGCTGCAGGGAGAGAGAAGGGGGGGGGGAGAGGCTCTCCTTTCTCCGAAGCATGTCAGGCTAGGCCAATGTAGCCCATGGGAAATGTAGGGCTACTTGACATTGCGTTAGCCCTGTAGAAACTGCAGTCCCCAGGGGCAGCTGCTGGAGAAAAGAAGGGAGTCCTCTGTGGCTTGCTGGAGCGAGAGGGCTGCTGCCAGTCAGCCCAATAAGTGGGAATGGGAGCAAATGAAGGCTGAATGGGTGGGAAGGAAAGGATTTTAAGCAGGGGGCTAATTGAAAGGGAAAATAAGCAATACTTCTTAAGTATTTTTGGGAGAAGGAGCTTGGCTTATTTCTGTGGAAGCCTGATGCAAGCAGATGGCCCATTGTTGGACTCCACTACAGCCTGCCCGGTAGCACAAAGTGAGCTTACCCAAAGGCCCAAATGGGCTGGAAAACAATGCTTCTTAACATTACAACACCTTCCCGTTCTTCAGGCTTCTGTTCATTTAGTAATTAATCGCTTGTGTGTGTGTTTTTTTAAATCTGCAGGTCCATTTATCAGTGTGGTGCTCTCAAAGCTGGAAAACATGTTGGAGAACTCCTTGCATGTCAACTTGCTGCTCATTGGCATTGTCACTCATCTGGCCAGTTACCCACAGCCCCTCCTTCGTTCCTTTCTGCTCAATACCAACATGGTGTTCCAGCCTAGTGTGCGGTCATTGTACCAGGTACTTCATGATTGTTTGACAGAAGTCCTAATATGGTTGAAGATATAATTTGTTGTTAAACATTATCTGTATATAGTGCCATCATTATGCATGGATGCTAGAATGACAGAATGACATAAGCCACAGCCAGGTCCTTGCTCCAAGGAGTTTACAGTCCTCCTTCTAAGAGGAAAGAGGAATAAGGAATGAATGCAAGCAAATGTGGTTGGGTTTCAGTTTGTTCAGTTTGTTCTACACTTTATTTCCCTTTGTAGTTGCAGCTTAACTCTATTGGGCCTCACTCCACAAGGCTGCAATGAGACACCTAGAGATCTCCTTTGTGAATTTCCATTGTTTCTAATCACACTTCAATAGAATAAGGCAGTTAGAAGTCTCCCTGTGCCACCCCCTCCTTTAAAAACAAGGAAGATTCGCAAAATACTTTACCCTGATCTTTTTCTTTAGTTGCCACTGAACGGTGCCTTAAAGTTGATGCGTTAATAATGCTGTTGGGCAGAGCTTGGCACCACAGCTGCCCTTAATGTGATTTTGAGAGCAAGGGACACAGTAAACAGATGATTTGGGACACAACTCAAATGACAATATGAAGATTTATTGCTGCTATTGTTTCGGCAGGTGCTGGCATCTGTGAAAAACAAAATTGAGCAGTTTGCTTCCATTGAAAAGGACTTCCCTGGACTACTCATAGAAGCCCAGCAATACCTGCTTTTACGGGTGGACATGTCAGATATTCCTCTGGAGTCATTGACTAAAGGCAAGTAACTACTATTCTTAAAAGCATAAAATTATTTTTTTAAAAAACATGTATTACTATCTATTACTTATTTTTAACAATATCTCAAATTAGTAAGATGTTCACTATGTTTATGTTCCTATGAAAGCATGTTTTGGGTTTGTTTTAACTATGTGGTAGTCTTAATATATTGGGATTAAATACAATGTGAAACACCGCCCCCCCTTCCTTTAGATACAGAAGGTTGGAATATTTTGAGTGTTAGCTTCACTATGTGGTTACACCGCTGGGAGTATGGGTCACTCCACACTGGGCCCTGGGGTACCTGAGCTGAGCCCTTCAGAAAGATATATGATACAGTATCAAAGGTGTCTGCAGAACTATCCTATAATGAGAGACCTGGTTAAAGGACATACAGACTGTGGCTGCTATCTTGTAGAAGCAGGGTGAAGCAACAATCTTGCAAGAGCAAAATCTAGATACCCTGTTAAGTTTACAGGAGCAGAAGAATTTGCCTTATATATATTAGGGCAGACTTAGTTGCATATATAGCTTAGTATTGTCTACTCTGACTGGCAGCAGCTGCCCAGGATCTGGGGCAGATGTATTCCCCATCACCTGCTATCTTATCCTTTTAACTGGTGATGTCATTGATTACACTCGGAATCTCCTGCACAGAAAGCCTGCGCTGTACATTTGAGATGTGTTCTCTTCCCCTTCCTCATCTCCTCCTCCAAGCAGCTGTGGGCAATGTACATGGTTGTCTCAGTTTATCCTCATTACAAGGCACCAAGGTAGGGTAGGTTGAGATAGGTAACTTGCCCAGGTTGACCCAGTTATCTTTACGACAATGGACCCCACTCCCTTAAAATATCTCTGTAAGGGCACGGCTGCTTTTCACTATAACGTCTAACTCCTGAAGGGAGTAACCATGTTTTCTTCTTTTCAGGACTAGCAGAAGGGTAACTGGTAATATGTGTGTGAGTTGTTTTATTTTTAGAATGACCATGTGATGGGGAGCGTGGTTGCAAACATTCATTTAGGAATCTTAGTGTGTGGGGGGGGGAAACCTCTGCAGTTTATGCATTGTCGTGAGAGATGAGCATGTCCAACATTTCATGAATGTGCTCTCTCAAGTGGAGCTGACCATGTTAAAAATAAGTCCTTCCATAACTCCCTGGGGGTGAGAGGGAGGAGTTGTTTGGTCTTATCAAGCGGAACAGCTTCCCCATCTGCAGCTGCCTTCTGAATATATTACCACCAGTTCTCGTGCGTTAGCCAGTCAACTTTTATTACTGCGACGAAGCACAAGCAGGGTCATGAGTAGGAAAGTGTATTACCTGTGACTGAGAAAGGTATGCACATTTTCTGTGATTCTCTCTCCAGACCTTCTTGCAGAGAATTCCCAGGTTGCCTACTTACAACAATGCAGTCTCGGAGATTATTTTTTGCGCAAAAGCTGTTTAAAAGGAAACTTGGGAGATAAAACTATCCATGTGCACTAGAGCAGTGTTTCCCAACCTTGTGCCTCCAGCTGTTTTTGGACTACAACTCCCATCATCCCTCGCTAGCAAGACCAGTGGTCAGGGATGATGGGAATTGTAGTCCAAAAACAGCTGGAGGCACAAGGTTGGGAAACACTGCACTAGAGGTCACTTCCTTTAAACAGCTCTTGTACCAAATCTCCAAACTGCTTCTTAAATTTGGGACTTTGAGTTCCTTGTCACCCAGTTATTAGTGTGCTGAATGAGTAGTTCTATTTGTCGTACTAGGATTTGGATGCCACCTGTCAAGGTAGAGCTGTTGTTGCCACAGAGATATCAGATTTTCCTAACTAATATAAATCCATAGCTTTCAGTGGGTCTATACTAAGCATGACTAAGTCTGGATGTAGCCCACAGAAAACAAGCCATTCTGATTGAAAGAAAAGCCTTGAGGGGGTCAGCAAACTATTCAAATAGGGACGGTTTGGCAGTCATTACGTGCCAAAGAGCATTTGATGAGGTCCCTTTCAAATGTACTACAGAGCAGCAGTCAGCAGTTATGGGATAAGAAGCAAGATCCTTTTATGGATTGTTAAGCAAAGGGTAGGAATCAACAGAAAGTTCTCAAAGTGAAGGGAAGTAAACAGTAGAGGCTCCTCAAGGATTGTTGGGTCTGGTGCAATTTTACTTATTCACAAAATATGCGTAGTCAGAGGTGATGATGACTGTCACAGTTTCTTGCCTACCCCAAATTAATCAGGATGGTGACATCCCAAGCAGTGTTTGAAGAGCTCTCTATAAAGAATGCCCTTGTGTTGGAGGAGGTTTTCTTTAGTTGAGATGAAAGATGACCAAGAGGAAGCAAGTCGCAGGTTTACAAAACTATGAAAAACGTGGGGAAAGGGTATCTCTCTTCTCCCTACACCTCACTGATGATGTCTGCTTGGTTATAGGTTGATGATAAACAAATCAAAGCACTACTTCACACAGCATGCAGTGACCATCACAAGCTGATGTGGTATAATGACCAGCAACAGATGTGGTGGTAGATTGCTCTTAGACCAATGCATAGATAATAGGTTTGGCAGCCATGCCTAAATGGAACCTCTGTCTTCAGAGACAATATACCTCTGTTTCCTGAATAATCTGGAAGTAATGTGGATGTTCCGTAGACTGAAGTTGGACTGCGTTCTGCTTTCATAATTAAATTCCTGCCCCTTCCCCCCAGCCCTGGTTCTTATCTTGCTAGAATCACTGTATCAGAGCACTGTTCTTGTGGGTATAAATTTTCATTAGAAGCTATGTTCAGGGGGTAATGGGGAAATGTACAGAATCTGATGAGCACAGTAACCATAGTGACTAATTGCTTACCAGTAGTATGTGTAAAGAAGTCACTTATTTTGGGAAGTAAAATCCTTGCCTTTCTGCTTGATTTAATTTGAAGCATTTCAGTAGTGCTGTGGGAAGCAGCGGAGGCCAATGTGCCCCCCCCTTCCCTTGCCTTTGAGCAGCTCCATTTATAATTGACATACTGACATCTTCTAATATACTATGGAGCTTGCAAGATCATTGCCTGCTTCTTAATGTATTATTATCCTATCATGGGTGTGTGCAGTAAATAGGATGCTTAGTAGAGGTCATAGGATTTGGGAATCTGTTTCAGATAACTACTACAGAAAAGCTTGCTGTTGTGAGGCACTGTAGCTTGAGCTATGGATTTTGGGTTTGCAACCCAACATCCAATGACTGGGATCAACAGTTGCTTAGGTTCCTGCCTATGGCTTCCATTATCCCAATGAGTTTTTCTTTGAACAGCTGACTCCTAGGTTATATCATAAACTGCATTTGAATCAGGCCTAGGTTTCAAAATGAGTCTTCCTGGGAACATGAGGAGTGCTTTTAGAGGGGAAAACAAGCCTCAAACTCCCTTGAGGACATAGAATTATATTTATGTTTCTCTGGATCCTGGCTACCGTTTTATGTCTTTCCCTAAGGGCTCACTATGAGATCTTTTCCTATCATATTCTTAACGTGGCTTCATCTATCCAAAACGCTTATTCATGCTGTGTGAACAAGTCCCAATATTCAGTGAATATTATTCATAGTTTGGTTCATATTATTTAGTTCTTCATCTCCTCCCTCTCTCACACACACACCAACACCTTTATTATTAAAAAATTGTATTGATCATTTGCAAAGATGTTGCACATTTTTTTTATAAATCTGAAGCACAGGCTACAGTCACTCTGCCTGTGCTGCCCCCCCCAATGCACAACCATATTAATGCTTATAGAATAAACAAATGCCTGGATAGCTGCAAGTTTGGCGCTTAGTCAAGCCCATAATGTCAGCAATCAAATTGCAGTGCCTGCAGCCAGTTGTCCATCAACTTGTATCATTATGTCAATTAGGGAATATAAGGTAGAAATGGCCTGTGGTAATGGTATATACAAGACTATTTGAACTGTGCCTAGGTTATGGCGGAATGCTCAGATCCAATTTTACCAATAAAATGAACACTTTTCTTCCTCGAGCTGTAAAGTAAATGTGGTTTGTATATGTATACGGGGAATTTTTTTGGCACCACCTTATGTTTTGAATACCGATGGATTTATTTTTCAGCCTTAATGACAACGATTTTGTTTAAGATTAGAGCATACAGAAAACATGTGCATGTATAAATGTATTTGCTGGAGACTAGAAAGATATATTGTAAGATGTAAAGGTAAATGACCCCTGGACCAGGCATAGGCAAGCTCGGCCCTCCAGATGTTTTGGGACTACAACTCCCATCATCCCTAGCTAACAGGACCAGTGGTCAGGGATGATGGGAGTTGTAGTCCCAAAACTTCTGGATGGCCAAGTTTGCCTATGCCTGCCCTGGACAGTTAAGTCCAGTCAAGCTTGACTATGAGGTGTGGCGCTCATCTTGCTTCAGGCCAAGGAAGCTGGCGCTTGTCCGCAGACAGCTTTCTGGGTCATGTGGCCAGCCTGACTAAACCACTTCTGGCGCAACGGGACATCGTGACGCGTGCCAGAGCGCACAGAAACACGGTAAAGCCAGAATTCAGAGCCTACCAGTCCTGGTTCTCTATTGGTGGAATGAGAGTACTTACGACTGATCTTCCTAGGGTGATTGTGTGGGTGAAAGAAAATGAGAATTCTAAAGCACTTGGCAGATTTTAAAAGTGCTATAGGAATTATTTAAAACTGATTCTGGGCTAGAGTTCCATGTACTAAACTTGGGTTGCAATTGTCTTAAATTTGTTTTGGTACAAAAGTGATTATTTTTTCTCTTTCTCCCTTTCAGACAATGCACAGCACAACCATGCTTTGGGAAAAGGCAGAAACCTTTCTGAGGCTTCCCAGGTCATCCTGCAACCTTTCTTTGGAAGTAAGGCAAAGAAAGGAATGGCTCTTCCCAGTGTCCCTCTGCACATCCGGAATGCCATCCTGGCAGCGGCCCTCTTCCCAGAGTTTCTCAAGGAGTTGGCTGCTCTTGCACAGGAACACTCCATACTCTGTTACAAAGTATTTGGTGACTTTGAGAATTTTTATTAGTTTTAAGACTTTTTTTTAAAAAGGATGTTTTAATTTAAAGAAACACAGAGAGCTACTTATAAAGGAAAAATCTACTTTATGTTCCTGGTAATACTTGATTTGGGGAAAACTGTTACACCTTTATGTTGGGCCTTATTTCCTACTGTGCAGCATAGACACTTGATGTATTAATGGAATGATTTCTTATTTTACCATATTCCCACCCTTGAGCTTCCTTACCTCAAGATTCCTTCTTTTAAACTCTGCTATAGACACTTTTGGTTAAAAAGGCACAATTGTGTAACCAGCTAAAAGGTGATTTGCTTTTGTTTTGTTTTTTTTCTATCTAGGAAAGTTGGTTGCTCCATAAGAGAGTGCTTACCAGGATGAGCATGTCAAATCTGATAAGCCTTTTATGCAAATAATGTTTTAGGTATCCATTTGCGGGGGGAGGTTCACAATTCCTTCCCTACTTTCCCCATTGTGAGTGGCTGGGGTTGTGAATCCAAATGGATTCAACAAATATAAGCCTGCAACTTGCTAAAAGCAGGTGCTGTGCTGAATACATACCGTATTGCCTTACACTGTGGACAAGTCTGACACTCTCAGCTGTTGATTCCTTTGAAGTTTAAATGAAATGAGTAAATGGATGTTGAGTGCAGACTGTATGGAATTCCCTCCCCCCCGCCGCCATTTCTCAGCATTCTTTGAAAATGCTAGATCTCTACCTAAACTAAACACTCAAGCCTTAATTTTAGTAATATTTGCACACAATGAAATGTTTCTATGCAAACCGTAGCCTTTTTTGGTAGACCATATTTGTACACTTTTATTGATAAGCTGAACACAAATACTCCAGTTATTGTTTGAGTAGTGTTAAAAGGTTACCTTCACCTGGGAGTTGTTACTATCTATTTTTTAAGTACTATTTTTTTTAAACAAAATTGAAAAAAATAGCCTGCCTTTATAAGCTGTGTTTTTTTCTTTTTAGCTTAAAATGTTATTTTGGTTCAAGGAAAGCTTTGTGGTATTGTAAAACACTAGCTGTTTATTTATGATGTATGTTGACTTGTCCTAACATTGCACTTTTAAAGGATGGCAGAAATGTTTTGCTCCCTAGTAGTAGAGAAAAGGATGTTTCTTGGGGCAGATACACTAGAACCTGTTGCAGCTGCTGTCCAATAGCTTAAGAACATTTTCTTTTGTGAGTAATGAGACTCATTAGAACGGGTCCAAACATGATGAATTGCTGCATTACAGCTGCATTTCAGTTTGTGCTAGTAAGAGTAATTGTTCCTCCAGTGCTGAAGTTGGCTTTGTGTTAATAGTGGCTCTGTGCTTGAAAGCCTTCATTTTCTTTTACAGTAGGTGAATATGACAAACTGCTCCAAAACCAATGAAAACAGTATCTGAAGACAAGACTTGAAAATAGCTTTGCTCCTCTTTGTAAATTCCATATTGAGGTACTAATAGTAGCAGTTGGGGTTTGCATGTTCTATGCTAGAACATGGCACCTGAGCAAGTGGGAATTTCACAGACATCTTTTGGGAGGGTTGCCTAAAATGGTGTGTATATTTGTTTAGAAGTGCAATAATGGCAAGAGAGGGATTTCAATGTCCCCATTTCTTGCTCCACTGGTCTACTGTGACTGGGTCCATTTGCTTAGTCTTCTCTTCCACCATCATCCAAGGGCAGAATTAGAATCCTGCAGGCCATAGAAATCAAAGAGAGGAGAGCGTCTTCCTTTAGCTTCTCAAAGCATTGCAAGCTGTAAAAATCTTATGCAGGGAAGGATCTGCCAGTCCCGTTACTTGGCCCGTTCCTCATGTCTGATGACATCTTCATAAAAAATAAAATGATTTCATAATTCTAGTCCTGCTACCTTCTCTGTGGGAAGCGATCCATCCTTTTGATTGACTGATTAATTGTGTATGTGTTAACTGTAGCAGATTTTTTAAAATTGCTCTCAAAAGACATTGTATTTTCATGCTCTTATTTAAAGTTAAGATAGGTGAGGTTTTTTAAATAACGTGTGTGTTAATCACATAAAATGTGATTATATTTGCTGCATTTGAAAATCAGACTTTTAAAATGTTGGACATTTGAAAACCAGCAAGGCTACCATAGTATGGACTATGTAGTAGTTTCAAGATATTTTGACATGCTTGTTGCTGAAAGGGAGCAATCGTGCCCACACCCTCACAATGTTTAGGCTTGGTTCAAGACTTAACAGAGCATTTAATAGTGGTATAGAAAAGTAGAACAGATTACTTTGTTAGAAACTATTCATCTTTTGTTTGAATCATGATTACAGCAGGAAAGGCAAATTCCACTTGTTGCGTCAGTCACTGAAATGTAGGCCCAGGATATGGCATCTTATATTAATCAGGGAAGGGCCATAGTTCAGTGGCAGAACATGTGCTTTCCATCAATCCCTGGCATCTCCAGGTAAGGCTGGGAAAGATTCCTGTCTTAAACTCTGGTGAACGGTTTGAGGGCAACTTGACTTAATAAGCAATCTTCTGAGCTGCATTCAGTGGAGATACTTGTGCCTCTCTTATGTAAGCCACTGTTAACATTTGTGAAGTTAGGTTCTCGCTGAGAGTAGAGAGAGGATATTTGGTCTCTGTAGATTTTAATAAAATAGTGTTAACAATATGAATTGGAGATTTACTGTACAGTCTTTACAGTGACTTTTGGGAGGTTTAGTGATAGCAAACCACAGAATGATATACACAAATAAGTAAAAATGATAGCTATAAATTGCTGGTAAGCTTGATGATCCTTGACACATATGAGTACAAAATACAAAGACTTAGCTATTTTGGCTTGTTTCATGTCAAAAAGCACCCAAATCTTTTTTTTTAAACATAACCACCCCTCCAAACATCTCTGAAATTGAGTGCTGCAGTCTTCTGGTGTAATTATCCGAGCCATGATTATAGCACTAATTCAAGCTGTAGTGTTGTAATTATTCCTATATAAATGCCATCTCAGGGAAAGTGAAAATTGCATCTTGCTTAATGTGGCTTTGGATTGCTTTGCATAAGTAAGCTATTTGGAATAATTTAGTGATGGGTACTAGCCCAAAAAGGCATTTAGAAAGCAAGCTAGCCCTAAAACACTTCTGCAGCGGGAATAGTTAACAGCTTTCCTTAAGTCAGCTCAAATTAAGCATTTTGCTGATTTGAATACCATTCTACTAGGGATTGTTGTGCATCTATTAAAGTGACTGAATCTTTGTGGCCATTGATTTAACACTCACATGTGGCCTCTGTGTTCAGTCTTGGCTTTAAAAAAACAACACTTTTAGTCTTAAGTAGAATATATTCCATTGCCCTGTCTCTACAGTTCTCTCTATGCATCTGATGGAGTACATTCTTCCCACAATTGACAGCTCATGCCATACTCACGTTATCTGTCGTTAAGGTGCCACAGCTACTCTAATTAGTTGGACTATGTGAAAACTGACTTTTTAAAACACTGACAAATTCTACTCCTTGCAGAATACAGGAATGTTAACCCAAAGATGCTGTATGCAGAGAAACTATTTTTTTTTTTATCATTCTTTGGTTTTCCAAGAACAGTTTAGGTGCTTTTTAATCAAACATAGATTTACCAAGCTAAATGTTGTCTAATCATAAAATTAATAGCAGATTTGATTGTTTTTCACACCCAAAAACATATTTTTAAGACCCCCTCACTGAAGAAATTTGCAAAAATTAAGTTTCACCCCCTTAAATTGACACACCCTACTGCCTCTCAGCCATTTTACAATATTATAGGAGGAAAAAAATGTACCGGTAAGTCTCTAATGTGCTTATTGCATTTGCACCAAGATTAGTGTGTGGCATAATATGCCTAGCTGCTGCTACAATGTAATTTTTTATTTACTTATAAATTCTTTACAGACTTTATCTCATTAATTGTAGAAAATGAGGAGCACTGTACTCTCAATTTGGTGGGTTTCATTTGTGTGTGTTCTTCCAGCTACAACAATTTGCAGCACAAAAAGACTTTAATGCAATGAATCTGAATTCAGTTGTCTTTAGTTTCTCTATTCTAAGCACTTTAAAGATATTTCCCTACATCACAAAGCAACTTATGTAAGAAATGCCTTTTAAAATTGGACAGCTTGGGAATGTGGAGTCTTTGAAGATATTGCTCCTCAACCTGCTCCTACATCAACTACCGTTCTCTAGAGCAGTGTTCCCCAACCTTGGGCCTTCAGCTGTTTTCGGACTACAATTCCCATCATCCCTGACCACTGGTCTTGCGCGCGAGGGATGATGGGAGTTGTAGTCCAAAAACAGCTGGAGGCCCAAGGTTGGGGAACACTGCTCTAGAATCTCCCTGTTGCATAGGTTCAAATATATTTGGATGTATCCTTTCACAGTTCTCTGGATCCCACTCTCCAATTAATGATTTCAACAAAACAAAATATATTCCCTGGCCTACCAACACCACCTATGGTCCATGCCTATTCCTGGCAAGAAGTCATGTTGTTTCCAGGCTTTTAAGGTAAAGCTGAAGTTATCACAAGACAGCTACAGTGGTACCTCAGGTTACAGACGCTTCAGGTTACAGACTCCGCTAACCCAGAAATAGTACCTCGGGTTAAGAACTTTGCTTCAGGATGAGAACAGAAATTGTGTGGCGGCGGCGGGAGGCCCCATTAGCTAAAGTGGTGCTTCAGGTTAAGAACAGTTTCAGGTTAAGAACGGACCTCCAGAACAAATTAAGTTATTACCCCGAGGTACCACTGTATATGTTTTCTTCTCTATGTCCCTTCATTACAAGGCAAATTATAGCATTTCACCCCAGTTGCAATTCCTATGTCATCTTTCAAGGGCTGCCTTGCATCCAACATATTACTGTGGCAAGCTCTCATGCCTCTAAAAGGGGACAGAGCTGACACAGCTAAGAAAATGTATTCCTGGATACTCACACTTTGTCCAGGAGAACTGTCAGGCTCCAAACCTGTTCACCTTTAAAAACAAACAGGACAATGATCAAGATTGGTGGGATTACTCCTTCTGATCTTGACTCAATGCCAGTTTTTCATCCACTTGCCGCTGCTTCCAGACTAAGATGACAATTTGTGGATACCTAGTTAATAAAATGTAGAGCTAGATGCTTTAATTCATTGATAAAAAGGTAAAGGTGCCCCTGACTGTTAGGTCATCTCGGACGACTCTGGAGTTGAGCGCTCATCTCGCTCTATAGGCCGAGGGAGCTGGCGTTTGTCCCCAAACAGCTTCTAGGTCATGTGGTCAGCATGACTAAGCCGCTTCTGGCGAACCAGAGCAGCGCACAGAAACGCCGATTACTTTCCCGCTGGAGAGGTACCTATTTATCTACTTGGACTTTGACATGCTTTCGAACTGCTAGGTTGGCAGGAGCAGGGACCGAGCAACGGGAGCTCACCCCGTCACGGGGATTCGAACTGCCGACCTTCTGATTGGCAAGCCCTAGGCTCTGTGGTTTAGACTACAGCGCCACCCGCGTCCCTCTAATTCATTGATACCATACTTAAATTTGGATTGATTTTCTCCAGAAACTATGCAACAATGTTAAATTGCAATGTCAATAAACCAGAACCTTTCAGAACACTTCAGGTCAGTTTCTTATAGTACTGAAGTAGTCTTTCTACTGACTTACTGTTGACTTAGGTGAGATAGAAAAGATACAAGCCATTAAGAGTCTTGTCTAGAGTCCCCTAGCTATAATTTAATATATGATATTAGAGCTGCAGAGAGCTGCAGAGAGCACCAACTCAATCATCAGTGAGATAGTATCTTTGTTAATTTCAGAAGCAGATTACCCATTACGTTCACTAATACCACCTCACAGTAATGAGTCCCACAGCTAGGCCACAATTTGCAGGGGAAGAAGGTTAGTGAGTCCCACAGCTAGGCCACAATTTGCAGGGGAAGAAGGTTATAGTATATCCAAGCATGTTTGCTCAGCTATCACTTAAGGGGAGGCTGAATATTAGTCTTTAACTGAGAATAATACAGCCAGTTATACACACCTGTATCCACTGTCTCCTTCCTAGGGAAGTTAGCTGCATGTTTAGTTATACAGGAATAAGTACTACAAATTATTATTACTTTTATTACTAATGGATAAAGCAGCATCCTTCTGAAGAACCCATTTATGATAGAGGATTGTTTCCCTCAAGAATTACTGCTGTAAAATGACCCTTGCTAAAATCCACTTCTGCTAGACTTGACAAGGCATCATGTATGCACATCATGCAGGCACATCATGCCTATGCTAACTTTCCAAACCCCCAAACATACTCTTGAAATAGTAGATTTTTACAACTGCAAAAAAAGTGGTTCTTTCCAAAGCTGCTACTACTGTGGACACTGTATTTACAATGTGGTGTCTATGGCAGTTAAGCACATAGTATCCTTGTAATAAGTTCAGTAACCTCTACAAGATTTAGTAACACAATTGGGAACCAGGGTGATGGTACAAGATTGGAACTATCTCGAGGTACAATAACTCCCTGGAACTTGTAAAACAGCATTCCAAGCAAGCACTTCCTCTACACAAAGTTGATGGCCAGCACTTCAGTTTCTGGTCAAACACCAAACAAGCAAAGCAATGAAGCGGCATGTTTAATTCTTAGCTTTTTTAAAAAAAACCTGGTTGCTTGTTACTACGCTATCTTTGTCCACAGATTTTGACAGACAAAAAGAGGCTTATATCTTACTGGTTGCTTTTGGTAGAAGAGTTGATGCTGAAGTTCAGTTTCAATCCTAATAACTTGTTTCAAATTATTCTTATATAGCCGAAGCACCTATTGCCAGAGTTGTATTGAAAATGGTAATTCAAACACTAAAATCTGGCAAATCTATCCATCCATGATTGATTGATTGATTGCATAGCATTGTTACGTTTTGATACTGTGCATAATATTCCTAATTCATTGCTACTCTCATATAGGAATGTTCATTCAGATAGTTCATTGACACCTGAAAAGAACCTTCTGCCTAGGATGGAGATACATATCCAGATGTACATCTGAATCACCTACCCAACACAGAAGCCTGCTAGTATACATAGGGCACACTGGGTGATGGTTTACATCAGTTTCATTCAAAACAGTACAAAATACCTACAGGGACAGACAGGTGTTCAATAGAACAGAATAGTACCTAGTTTTTATTTAAAAAAAATAAAAGACACAAAAGGCTTTGTCTTCAATTTGCTAAGTGTTATGGTTTCTCTAATTTTGACACTGATGGCTTACACCCATGACAGCCCCAAAGGTGGTTTATTATAACCAGCCAGTATGGTGTAGACACAGCATGAAAATGGCTATGTAATAGGTAAAAGGTAAATGACCCCTGGACAGTTAAGTCCAGTCAAAGGCGACTTTGGGGTGTGGGCTATATAATATAAGCCAACAAAGAGGAGTCTGGTATTATGAGTCAAATGAGGTTTTATATCACCTACGAGTGTCGCCATAAGTGACCACTCCACTCTGCTCCCCCCCCCCCGCATACATGTGATCTGTAATTTAATTGTCACTATCTTTGTTTTGACCGTGTTGTTTTATAACCCCTGTTACAACTATGGACCTATATACCTGCAACTGAGGAAAACATGCCAAGCGTCTAGCAAAGAATGCAGAATCTAGTCTATGAAAGCTTATGCCATAACATTTGTTAGTCTTTTTAAGGTGCCACAAGACTTTGTTTTTTGCTGCACATGAACCCCTCTGGAAATTGTATAAACCACACAGTTAATTGAAATGTAATGTGAACCAAGAGACATTAAAACACAAATCTTTCTTTGCAGAAGTGTCTTCTACAATTTCCATTCTCATTACTTTGGGTTCCCACTTTGGCAGCAATTGATGGATTATAAACTCATGTCCACTGTCAGGTCATCACCATCACAACTAATGCTTCTACCTTAAGGGCAGTGACCAGACTGTGCTGAAATCTGAGGACAACGGTGAAATGGTTGTACATTGCCCCTATAACTTGTATTTGGTGTTCTTACCTTTTGGAAGCATTGGTCTGTTGGATCTCATCTTTCATGTGTGTTTACTCACTTAAGCTTACATCTCAGCTGAACCAATATAGAACAAAAAGGCAACCGCAAAAGGGCAAAAGGCACTATGGGCTACCTGCTATTACAAAAATATGTAACTCCAAACCATAAGCAACATCTGTTGCTTATAATACTTGACTTCATGGAGCCATGCATCTCTGTGACAAGAATGCAGCCTTTGACAACCCACTTTTAAAAAAGTGTTGAAGGTGGTTTAATTCTCCCCAGCAAAAATAAGTCTATTTAAATGTTACTTTTTTATTGCTGATAAATAGTTATTCTTATGTACAAATTTTAAAATCTTCATTACTCTAGTGCAGGCATAGGCAACCTTGGCTCTCCAGAAGTTTTGGAACTACAACTCCCATGATCCCTAGCTAACAGGGCCAGTGGTCAGGGATGATGGGAATTGTAGTCCCAAAACATCTGGAGAGCCAAGGTTGCCTATGCCTGCTCTAGTGTCTTGAAATGCCAGGCTATTTTCTTTAGATATTGGGGGAAACCTGCAGTCTCTGAAATCTGTTTGAAGGGCATCATTTTGGCTTCAAAAGCAAAACAATTTTACTCTAGGTTGAAGCCTAGAGTAAGGGGTCATCTTGGGAGGACTTAGCTTAAAATTCCAGAAACAGGCAGCGGAGCTGCTTGGCAGTTATCTCTCCCCACCCAAATATACAGAACTGTGATCATTCTAAACACAAGAGATTTTTAAAAAGTTTTTCCTTTTTAATAAGGTTCTTCATTTTGTTTATTTGCTAAATCAGAAGAACTGACCACCTCATTCTATAGTTGTTTGTGGAGCTACAGGCAGCCCTGTTTAGGGAAAGTTTTTAATGTTAGGAAGTTTTATTCTGTTTAATATTCCGTTGGGAGCCACCAAGAGTGGCTGAGGAAACCCAGCCAAATGGGTGGGGTATAAATAATAAATTTATTATTATTATTGGAAATTACATTAGAATGAAAAGGGTTCTTCCTCAGAGAGGGCATAAGCTTATTACAGTCAAAAATGCCCCCCTCTTCCAATAAAACGAAGTGTGAAGACATGTCTGGTCTGCTTAATGAAACATCAATACTGAAATAATACCTTTAATATATTATTTACATTCCCTTACTCCTATAACAAAATACTTGCTTTTAAACAACTGTCCATACAAGCAATTGTGGGTATTAAGTCTCTCGAGTACTTTACAAACTTAGGAATGTTCTGCTTTGATCATTCACCAAGAAAATACCTTAAGAAGTATTTAAGCTACTTCTGAAAAATATTACTAATAAATTGGAAGAAACAGTTCATTACATGTTACAAAACCAGAAGCTTTCATACAGAAAACTTGCACATTATACCATTTGAATTCTTTCTTTGCATACCTTATGTTCCAGTTTGACAGTCACTTAAGAGGGTGATGGCCTGAGTAAAGCTGAAAAACTGCAGAAAGTGGCTGCAGTTAACTTGATACAGTAAGCAAGAAGTGAATGAAGTCAGTACAATGGCTTGATTGCGAAAGATAGAAGTATCAAGTAATTACCACTCTGATAACGGCAGCGAATATCAGATATGGAATTTTCACCGCAGGCTCCTATGATAGCAGCTTCTCTAGTATTTGTTTCACCAGGACAGGGTCTGAGCGTCCTCTTGTTGTTCTTTGAACCTGCCCAATAAGCTTATTCAGTATTTTTTTGTTGCCCTTCTTTATCTCTGCCACCTTGAAAGAAAAATTACAAAACAAAACTCAATTCCGAGCAACATCAAACTAAAGCAAAAACGCACTGAAGAGATCGCTGCTAAATCCTAGTCTTCACGACTGGAAAAGCAAGAGCAAACCTTGAGAACTGGCAGGTTATTTTCTGTTCTTGATGTGCCATCATAAAACGTGACAGCTTAGCAACCCAGAAGCTTAGAATGATTTTATTTTATTACCATAATATTAAATAGTACAATTCTCATGTCCTTTCTCATATTTCTGTAGAGCAAACTAAGGTCTACCTGGATTTAAAGATTCTGCATTTGCAAAGCAAGGTTGTTGTGCAGCACAAAATGGCAAGCCAAGCTGGACTTTCTTTTTTGCTAACAGCAAGCTTGGTGTAGAGAGCATGCATTGTGAAATTAGACTGTTGCACCGATCAGTCTTTGCCACTAATGAGGTGAAGGATCATTACAGCACTCTACAGCAGGCTTGTAATGGAGTCTGTTACAAGAGGCAGTGCATAACTTTTCGTTAGTTGGGCCAACAAGTTATCTCACTAGTAGAGCAGATATTTCTCCATTAAACCTTTAAAAAAAACACCAGATATATACATGGTGTTTTTCAAGAGCAGTAAGTGATTTCACAGATTTAAAAACACACACTAACCCATGTATGTTTTTTGTTTGTTTTTTGCTGAATTCTGTGAAACAAGTTCTTGCTCAGCAGGAAAACTGGTGGGGGGGGGGAGTGAACTGCCTTGCTTGAGCACCTAGCAACTTACAGTATCCCAGAAGGAGATATATATGAATGGCTCGAACCCTGAACAGGAGCACTGCTGTTAAGGCAGATATGGGGAACTTTTGGCTCTTCAGATGATGATGGCCATTGGCTGTGTTGCCTGGAGCTGATAGAAATTGGAATCCATCATCCTCTGGAGGACCACATGTTCCCTAGGCCTGAATTAGAGAGTCAGGATGTGATTTCACCCTTTTACTACAGGCCCCACTCATTTGAAAGGGAGCTCTCAGCACTAAAAGAGCAGCAATGAAAGTCTTGGAAAGAATAAAGCAGGTCAGAAGAACCTGCTAGCGTTATGTCAACCACAGCCCACCAGCCATGTACTGTGATATGCCAAAAGAAATCACAGCCTTTCCTAGCCTCATAAGGTAAGCGAAGGTAAGAGGCCTATAAACCCACTAGCTGTGATGCATTTGGCTTGGTGGGTATGTGAATCCCACTTCTGCATCAGAGCAATGGTTCCAGTCCATCCAGCTCTTCTGGGGAGCCCAGAAGCACAACATGAAGGCAACAGCCTTCTCGTTGTTCCCCAGCAGCTGGTATTCAGTAGCATCCTGACTCTGAACTTGGAAGCTGCAAGCAGACATCGTAACTAGTACCACTGGACTGGACTGGATTGAAGGGAAGCAGTGCATTCAGAACTTGCATCCTACTTTCAGGCTGAGCAGGGAGTCATCTTTGGACTAAGAAGAAGAAAAAATGCAGCTACTGAATCTCACAACTATACACTAATTCAAGGTGTGATGGGGTAGAGCTGCCCTGTGGATGCTGGTATCATTGCTTACCTGAGCAAGGGCGCTGACAGGGCTATCGTGGTACTGGGGGGCAGCCACTAATCTTGGGCAACCTCACTGGTCCCCCTTCCATCTTGGTAAGTAGCAGCAGTGCCTGTGGCAGGAGGGGGGCTCCAGGGCCCAACCCAAACACACCACTACTGAGTGTTTGCCAACACTTGAACTAGTATGTAGTACTATGAGATATGGCATCTGCTTTGTGGCTCTAACGTGCACAGCTTGCTGGCAACACCCAGACATTTTTCAGATGACTTATGGGACTTACTATTATGCTTAACTGAGAAGCCATTCAGAACCATTCAGAATGTAAGGTATTCGTTCACTCTTCCAGTTAAAAGCTCTTATTATTAAAGCATTTTGAATTATGGTGCTGGGGGAGACTCTTGAGAGTCCCATGAACTGCAAGAAGATTAAACCTATCAATTCTTAAGGAAATCAGCCCTGAGTGCTCACTGGAAGGACAGATCCTGAAGCTGAGGCTCCAATACTTTGGCCACCTCATGAGAAGAGAAGACCCTGGAAAAGACCCTGATGTTGGGAAAGATGGAGGGCACAAGGAGAAGGGGCGGCAGTGGAAGACAGGAGTGCCTGGCGTGCTCTGGTCCATGGGGTCAAGAAGAGTTGGACACGACTAAACGATGACAACAACATTATTAAAGCAAGATACCTGTTCTGTCAACAAGTGTAACCAAAGCTAAATGGCTTATTCAAATAATTCTATAAACAATACAGTTATTGCCACAGTACTGGAAAACCAAGTAAGTTCTCTTCAGGTAATGCTTGCTTGCTGAGGGGGAAATCTAATTTTCCTAGCACCCAAAACATAGCTTTCTGTTGCTGGGGCAAAATAACATATTTCCTCAGGGCTAGCACGGCAGTTTCTAATCTGATTGCCAAAGCCACAGAGGAGGTGGTTGCAGATTTATAGCACATAGAAGGTCCCTGTGGCATCGGATACGGCACAACTCTCCCTATCCTGTTTTGTGACTCTAAAATAAACATTGCTTCAAAATCACTTACAGGGGCTACGTAGCAGTATGTATCAAAAAGGGTCTTTCACCATCCCCTACTTCCATTCCCAAACATCCAGCTATGTCCTGCCATTTTGTGGCATGATTGGTTTGCTCTTGGAACTGAATAGTTCTCTCTCTGCAGAAAGACTATGGTCCCTGTGGTGAGTGCTTTGCCTATTATACAGGAATTGGACACAGTGCTACTTGTCCTGGAAAAGGGCTTGCAGGATTATCCTGTTGATATTGAAGTCGTGTTGTAGCAAATACTTTAATTAGTTATCTGGAAAAAGTCCTAACTCATACATAAGATCCCATGGTAGTGTGAGCATAGAGTCACCAATTTAAATAGTGTCTTAACGTTTAGAAAAGCAGAATCAAAACAGCCTTTGATTTTTCATGCCCGCCTCCACTAGAATACTAGTTAAAGAATTAAATACTCAAAATCCATGTTGTTATTGAAACAAAAAACACTTGTGGTCCTTGATCTGTTCTAATACTCAGACTGTCTCTGCTTGCGCTTCAGTACCAGCTGGAAAATACAGAGGCACTTTCATCAGCCACTGCAAATTAGTTAGCACGATGAAGGTCAGACAGACCTAGAACACGCTCATTTTATTTATCAAAAGCTCTCTGCAAAGCTGTTAGTCTCCACTGAAGAGCTGTAGGCGTGGGTAGCATTGTTCTCGATAGATGTTAGCATTTTCCCTACTGCATATGTAACCAGACAACATTTTACTTAACGTTAAGCCATTCATTGCTGCTTTTCCAATCTGTGCTCATGAGAGAACGCAAAAGCACTTACTCTTTATAAAACTAATTTTGGATCTTTGGAATGATTTTTTTTAATTTGCAAGGGTTTATTAATAAAAAAAACCCCTGTAAAATTAGAAGCTTCAGGTGGAGATATTTTCTACTTTGCTCCTATTATTCCATGCAAATGCTATTTTGCAAGCGTACAGTCTAAATAATATTCACGTTAGTGTAGAGTTGCTGGAGTCAAGGGGACATGGATTTAAGTTGCCATCTCCTGCAGCCACTTCATGTGTCACAATGCAATTTCCCTCCCATCTTCTCTGAAGAGTTTCCAAACAAAAAGGCATCATGAAAGGAAGGTGGCAATTTAAATCTTTTATCTCCACCACCCACCCTGAAGAGTCAAAGTCTCTTGTTCCCAATTTCCCCGGGTTGCTATCAATATCACCTCTTTCTGATGGGCTCCCATCACAGTCTGACAGATGCACTCAAGCTCATTCTGATCCTGGAACAGTTCAAGTTTCTCTTCTTTAACAATCAGAGATGGAGTCTTCCCTTCTCCCTTCCACATCACTTCCAACACCTGCAGCATCAAGATAAAGGAAAATCAGTGCTTGAAACATGTCTCTCAGAAGGCAAGGATGACGTTTGCAAGAATAAGAAGGCAAAGACGTATTAACGGGCATAATGACTCCCATTCTGACACAAAATCAGAAATCAGCCTACTGATAACATCCCATATCTAGATGCGCAAAGGATGTAAAGTTTCCTACTTCTCAGGTAATTTTCCTAAGCAGGGTAATATTTAATCTCATGTGTCAAGAAGGTATTTTTTAATTGTGGCACAGGTGTGCAAGGCTATGTCACAATCCTACTGAGAAGGTATTTTTGGTGACCCTTATCCAATCATAAAAAAGCATCATTAGAAGAGTCACATCGTCCCACATCCCAGAACACAAACACCCCTACGCTTTAGGGCCTACGGTATCCAGTACTACTGTAGTTACTGCCCAAAACAGTAACACTAGGCTAAATTAATACTTCTCCTGTCTCCTAATGCTGTTTGCAGGCTCCACATAATAAAGCATCTCACATTTGGGTTTATCACAGTTCAATAATGTGCCACAATAAAATGTCTATTGATCAGGCTTGGTGGAAAATCTCTCTCATATTTTCTTCCTTTATAAGGGATAATACATGTCCATTCTTTAAGTCTGTAAAATGCAGCATCTTCCTTTTGGTTAAAAAGGGGGGGGGGCTCTTAGCGAAAGTCTGGTCTCAAATGTGATGTATTGTACAAAGTCAAGATTACTAATGCAGACTGGTTATAACTAACCGGTGTGTATAAGTGTGTGTCTAATACTATGAATACATATTCCAGGTAGTTTTTGGATCTCTTTCCCCGCCCCTCAATGCTTGCTCATCTGCGTACAATGACGATTTGGGCCATAACTGTGAATACCACACTGAGTTGGGACTGTGTAGCTGGTAATATTTATTAAGGGTGTGATCTTTGCATATGCACACCACATGAACCCTATCTGTTATTCCATGGAGTATGGGTAAATGAAATTGCAAAATGAGATTTAGTTGAGATTCCTGCATTGCAGGGGACACTTGGCTAGATGACCCTCAGCGTCCCTTCCAACTCTCCAATTCTATGAATTTACCATAGAGTTACCATTTAACCAGGCAACTGTTACTCTGCTGACTGTCAGTGGGAGAAAAAGGAGTTTAGCTACATAAAGGCAGGCCATAGACCACAGAGGTGTGGAAGGTTATAATGCAGAACCCTGTGGCAGCTCCAGCCCAGTTATCCATCACTGTGAAGCACAGCTGGATGAACTTAAGTGTCTGTCTGGAATAATTATTAGTTAAAGTTACAGTGCTTTGTAGTTGGGCTCTGATACCTTGGGAAAAACCCTAGAGAATGGGGCTATTTATAAAAAAGCAATTTCTTTGGGCAGTCATTTTCTGTATTCCCTCTGCTCTTATTTCAGAGATGGAGGCAGAGAAAGAGAGAGAGAGAGTGCAGAAGGAGAGAAAGAGACCTTTTAAAACAGCTGCTTCTGCTCGTTCCTGCACTGAAGACATAATTGCATGTTTGGGCAATTGCAATCTGCGAATGCAGAAATGACTGTCATGTTGGAAATTCCATGTTACTAATTCACCAAAGCTAAGAAAATGGAAGTGCTTTTTAATGTAACGCTCCCTAGCACAATTAGCATTGCTTTACACAAAACAAGATTAAAGTGAGATGGGGGGAAACTAACAAAGTTACAAATCTTCCGCCACAACGGATGAAATTTCTCCCAGGGCTACAAGATCACCTGATCCAAAGTAACGGTACAGGTATATGGCAAACTACACATTGACGCTATTTGAGCCACTCTTCAAATTAATCTGCCTTGTACCAATTCTCCAAGCTGTTTCTAATAAGGTTCATAACCCTTCACAATTTGAGCTTCTTGATCCACAGAAAGCATAAACAGTACTAGCAGCAGCAGCAGCAGCAGCAGCAGCAGCAGCAGCAGCAGCAGCAGCAGCAGCAGCAGCAATAACCCTGCTGGAAGCTTCCAACAATGTGTACATGTGTTGCCTGTGCGTGTGTGTCTCAGTTTGCCTAGCCCATCAGTGCTGCAGTTCAATCACCCCACTCTCAAATGCAGCAATTCATTCACTGTTGTGTGTGCGTATATAGCTATTTGTGCCCTCAGGCCATCCAATCTCCCTGCCTACTGCTGAGAATCGTTGGAAACATTTGTTATTCTTCAGACATCTAGCCCATCAAAGTCCTCTTCTAAATGTAGCAAGGATGCTGTTTTTCACAGGATTAACCAATAATAGCCAAACAATGACATTGTTAGTTGGTGTCTTAATTATATTGGTTATTAGACTGCATTTGTGAAGCCCACCCTGGATTTGAGGTGGGTATAAATCTTGAATAAGTTATTAATTTAAAGACACAGAGAATACTAGTTCTATTACAAACAGATGAAAGCTAAAGTCCTCCCCCAACAGGTAAAGGTAAAGGACCCCTGGATGCTTAAGTCCAGTCAAAGTCAACTATGGGGTGCGGCACTTATCTCGCTTTCAGGCTGAGGGAACCAATGTTTGTCCGCCAACAGCTTTCCAGGTCATGTGGCCAGCATGACTAAACCACTTCTGGTGCAACAGAACACCATGATGGAAGCCAGAGCACACGGAAACACAGTTTACCTTCCTGCCACAGTGGTACCTATTTATCTACTTGCGTAGGTGTGCTTTTGAACTGCTAGGCTGGCAGAAGCTGGGACAGAGCAACGGGAGCTCACCCGTCGCGTGGATTTGAACCGCCAACCTTCCGATCAGCAAGCCGAAGAAGCTCAGTGGTTTAGACCACAGCACCACCCACTCCCTGCCATCAACACAGTATACATGTTTTGACAAGAAAAAAATATTAGAAATCTAAATTCTTTCTGTAAGACACTGACCTGGTTTACAGATTTTAAAACAAACTATGATTTAATGTGAAAATAAACACAATGTGCAAGTTGATCTGCCATCTAAACTTGTGCTTGTGCTTTGTTTATCTCCAAACAAACCATGAAAGGTAAGGTTTGTTCTTTGTTTACCACTCATGGTTTGTTTGGAAAGAAACAAACCATGAGCCTAGGTTTGGATGACACATGAGTCAGACTCTGGCTACTTTCATTAGCAGGAAGGAGTGCTGAAGGAACTTTCCTGCAGTGTGCAAAGCTCAATCACATTAAACCATAGTTTGTGACATGTGAAGTGGCCCACTGAGAGCATTGATAAAAGGTAAAAGTACCCCTGACCATTAGGTCCAGTCGCAAATGACTCGGGTTGCGGCGCTCATCTCGCTTTACTGGCTGAGGGAGCCGGTGTTTGTCAGCAGATAGCTTTTCCGGGTCATGTGCCCAGCATGACTCAGCCGCTTTTGGCGAACCAGAGCAGCGCACGGAAACTCTGTTTACCTTCCCGCTGGAGTGGTACCTATTTATCTACTTGCACTTGACGTGCTTTTGAACTGCTAGGCGGGCAGGAGCTGGGACCAAACAACGGGAGCTCACCCCTGTTGCGGGGATTCGAACCGCCGACCTTCTGATCGGCAAGCCCTAGACTCTGTGGCTTAGACCACAGCGCCACCCACATCCCAGTGATTGGTGGACCAAATATCAATGCATTTATGGAACTTCTGCAAAAAGCATACAGAGGACACTGGGTAACGGTACCATGCCAACCTGCTTTATACAATACATTTCTCCAAAGGCTTATGGTTCAGTGCTCTTAAAAATACTGCCCCATCCTTTGCTAGGCTGCTACTGCAGAAGAGAACAGACGTCATGTCGCAGTGGCAATCATGGTGATTAGCTGCCAATAATGTTCATATAAGTGATGCCTCTTCACGGGGACAAAAAGGCAATAAACTGCCATTCAGCCTCAGTTACAAACAAGTCCAAGATTACTGTACATGCCCCATGAACTATAGTCACAAGTTAAAAACAAGCCCAACACACACACATGCTGTATAAAAATGTTAAAATTATTAGCTTTACTTCATTTATTAATTAAAATTATATCCCATCCCACCTCCCAAAGGAGCTCAGGGTTACAAACAACAAGCCACAAAATAACAAAAAGTTCTTTACAAAACATTTTGAAGAAGCTTGCATATGTCTTATATGGAACTGAGGCATAGAGTACACATGGTAATGATCCTGTATAGTTTTCTCCACCTCAAAACCCCCATCAATAATTTATTTTCACCTAAAGTGGCCTCTGAGGCTACAGTCTCCAATAGTAAACTAGCATTAGGGGAATATGAACTGGCAGCTTTTCAGCTCTAAAACGTGTCCTTCCCCCCCATGCCAGCCATTTTGCGAGCCATGGAGAAAAACAAAAGGATACCTTTTATCTTCCTCTACAGAGACAAAAAGAGATTGGGTGAGCAGCTGGCTATTTGAAGGTTGATGACAGGCCGAGAAGGAAGATTTAATATTACCCCATCTCCAAAAGAAATTTTTGAATGGGGGAGTGGAAGTAGAGAATCACTGCCACATATGATTTTCACCCAGTGCTGAAATCCTACCCACATTGCTCAATAGAGCTAAGTTCAAGTGAGACTTATTTCAGAATATATACGCACAGGATCAGCCTTGCACAAGTATGCCCAAACAAGAATCCTTCTATCTTTTGTCCTTTCTTTGTAACTGAACACAAAAATGAGGATTATTCAGATAATAGATAACAGCTTTTTTTTGGAAAGGGTTTTCAAACTAAGGCCAAACAAGATATAACATTTTACAAATTCAAGAGTCAAATGCACCATGACACAAACAAGCTCATGCTGAAGGTAATGTTAAAAAAAGGAATTCTCACTTGTTTGGCTGCCGAGGAGGAAATCGTTCCGCTTTCCAGAAGGTTCAGAAGTTCGGCCAAAAGAAGAGGGCTGACTGGACTAGACGACATAAAATGGATTGAAATAAGCAGAGATGCAGAAATACAGCACGAGCTACTCATCACATTTAACATGGTTGTATTGAAGTTGGGATGTGCAGAAAACCACCTGAGCAAAAGTCTCCAACTGTTTTGCCTGGGTTGTACATTAGGTTTCCCCATGACCATCCTAATCCAGCCCTGTTCATGCAATTTTAAACAGGAGGAGATGTGCTAGTTGCAAATGGGAACATGCATCCCACTGAGAGTACTGTAGTGCTGGCTGACATCTGTAGTCATTTGCACATTCTAATGGATGTTCACCCTCTTTTCTTCGCTGTCCACCTATAACTTGCAAAATACTTTTCTCCTTCACCCATTGATCTAACCCCTCTTCCTTTTGTAAATTAGTAGAAGCAGATAAAGAAGGTTCAGTATGATTTTTATGCATCAGTTGAACAACAGTAACTACTATGTAAGAAACTGAACCTTGAAGGTTACTGGGGCATCCCTAATCACAGAGCAGTTTATTCAGATGCCCATGTGGTAACAGAGGACTACATTATTTACCATTATCGAAGACTAATATTTGTGTACAAGATTTGCTTGCGCAAAAGTATAAACATCAAAAAGCCTCACCTTTCCTTTACTTCAAGGTTATACTGATTTAAATAGCCAAGAATATCTTTTACAATCCAGCCAACGACCTTTTTGGGAGCCATTCCTGTTGCATTCACCACATCTTCAAAAAAGTCTACTAATCCATCTTTGTTCTGCTCAGAGACAAAATGGTGTGTTAAGATGGCAGCAGCTGAACCAGCTATCCACACCACCACAAAAAAATAAAAATAAAAAATAAAATAAAAACTCCTATCCATGAGCTTTTGGGTCTTATCACATGTGGAATATTCTTAACCTCTTGGCTTCTCAGCTATTCGCAACAGTCAATTGATCAACATGCCTCAAGTTAACTTCACAATGCTTCCAAAAACTGCCACAGCATGCGTATTCAATAGAATAGCAAGATAGGCATGACTTCAGCCTCTCCACTGCTAGTTTTGCAGAAATTAAATACCCTTATAATTTGTGAAGTTTTTTGCTTCTGTGTGTATGTTTTCACAGTTAGGCTGCTCTTTTTAGTGTTCTGAGACCACCAAATACATACACAATCAGAACGGCACGACCCACCCTGAAAGCATACCATAGTTGTTCTTCCTTTCCCTGTGAAATCTGATGACATCACAGAAGCGTGTGAGCACTCACACTATAAGGGAGTGTCCCAAGGGAGAGATGTGTACACATGTGGTAAATATTTGTATCTATGTCACTAGGCAGGTAAAGAAAGGCACAGGCGTTGAGTGTAGTGGGGAAGGAGGAGTTTGGCAAAACTCCTGTTAACCCAGTATGAAAGACCAGCCAGGACTCGCCCTGCTTACTGTCCAATTTCATAATGGTACTCTATACTGATGCTTTCTAAAATGGCTGAAATAGATATGGCTTCAACAGCCCACCCAACAGCTGAACCAGAACTGGCACATACAGTCAGAATCAATTTCAGACAAACACAAAGCAAGAGGAAAACACACAACTCTATAATCTTTAAACCGATTATATAGAGACTCGGTAATTAAAGGCAGATCAGCAAGCATCATTAGTCACAATGTAAATTTGCTTCTGTCAAATGCGAGTGTGTGGTTTAAGTTGAATCAAAACTCCTCCTGAGTGACAAGCTGATTCCTTGCCTTCTAGTTCTTGCAGTTTTTGTATTGCAAGCAAGACTCAAGCAGTTGTTTGCTTCCAGACAGCTTTTACTGCCGGAAAGTTGATCAAAATGCATGGCAGACTCAAACTAGCACTCACTCAGCACAGAAGGCTGGAGTAATCCTATGACTCATAGGAGGAATATTTTTCTCTCAGACAGTTTGTCAGCTTAGGGAATAAGCTCACACACAAGGCAACCCTTAAACGGAACTTGCTTATATCCAGTGCCAAGTGCAATCGTCTCCAAAATCCTAACCCTTATCCAGTCCCATTCAGTTCAAAGCAAGTTTGTCAGGAGATTCAATTTTCTTACTGCATATATTATACACATATTCCTAAGAGCTTGATGAGATGTTCAGTCTGGTAGAAAGCCTACATATTTATCAAGTACACTGATGTGGATCTGTCTACTACTGCTGCCATTTTAAATTTCATACACACACTCGCATGCAAGTCAAAGATGTCAGGAGATGTTTTGGAAGAATACTCGGGATCTATCGGAAATAACACCCTGGTCCCACAGCAACACTAACCCGCAGTCCACATGCCTAGTGCCCATTCAATCAAAGGAGAGATTTGAGCAGGAGCTCAGAGCAATTACTAGCTGTGTTCAGGCATAACCAATTGAGGGGGGCATTTGGTCCAGGGCCTCGAGCTCAAAGGGGGCCTCACATTTAGTAGTAATAATAATAATAATAATAATAATAATTTATTATTTATACCCTGCCCATCTGGCTGGGTCTCCCCAGCCACTCTGGGCGGCATCCAAAAGAGCATTAAAATACAATAATCTATAAAACATTAAAAGCCTCCCTAAACAGGGCTGCCTTCAGATGTCTTCTAAAGGTCTGGTAGTTGTTGTTCCATTTGACATCTGAAGGGAGGGCGTTCCACAGGGTGGGCGCCACTACCGAGAAGGCCCTCTGCCTGGTTCCCTGTAACTTGGCTTCTCTGGTTCCCTGTAACTTGGACACCAAATGCATCCCATAAGGCCGTACCGTAGCTATCATATGTAATGTATAAAAAGCTGTTATTGTTGAAGCAGAGGTAAAAGTATGTAAACAGCTCAGTGAAATCAAAAGCATTTGGTGAAATTTTAGCAATATAAGCGGTTTCAGTTTTGAACTTCAGAAAGTACCGGTAGGTATCACTTTTCACTAGCCAAATATGCTATTTTTCAGTGGTTTGGGGAAGTGTGGGATTTTCTCACTGCTGAAAATACTTGGGAGCCAAATTAGTTACTGTGAGCAGAGCTAAACCAGAGATCCTTTTATGTATTTTTTATATTCACTGAATATGCTGGAGGTCTTGGTGGAACAGCAGCATAGTCCAAAAGATACCAAACTATATACATACATTAAAGCCTTATAACTCCAACCCTTATTTAGATCTGTGTTTCACCATACAATGCCTTATTCATACTTGGACCATAATCTGCTTCAGCTACATGTACAACACTTAATTTATTGCCTTTGCTGCATATTGTTTGTTTCCTGCCTATTTTTATGCGCAGGCTCTAATTATTTTATTTTTGGGTGCTCGTTACAGTTAAAGTAGCCTGGTGGAAATTTAGAATACATACTTCAAAATCCCCCTAAGGATTAATGCAACACTGACTAGAGTAACCAAAGAATAATAATAATATTTCATTACTGAAGTATGACTTTATTTTAATGCAATTTCCCCTGCACAATGCTTCCGCTAACAAGTTGGCAGGGAGTGTGGATCTTGCATTTTGAAGGTGTCCCAGTACCTATGCCATTTATTTAATGAGCACGCTTGGGCACTCTAACTTGAAAGACTGCTCATTAGATTTATGCATCCTCCCCATTAGCAATCTGTTTGCATTCCTGATGTAGGCTTAAAACACCAACGGAAACTAGATGTCTCAGGTAAATTGAGATTAGCTGGACTCTCAGTAAATCAAAAGAAAAGAAATAGTGTTTGTGGAACAATACCCCCCTCCCCAAGACCTAAATGTAGAGAGAATGGATGGCAGGGAGTCATTATTGGCCCAAAAACATTGATAGTTGGCTCAATGGGTTGGTACCATCTTCAGACTAAGCACCTGAGTTACTTTCTGCTCAACTATGCAGGCTTCCAGAATAGGCCTAGTGTCCAAGTGTCAGAAAGACGCATTAGACAGAAAGAGATGAGGAAGAAAAAACACAGGAGAAAAGGCTAACATTAGTCAAAGCTGAGTACTCAGCAGAATGAAAGGAATCTAAGGTTAGGCTAGGCACTCTCATTTATTTCCACTGCTAAAAAGAAACCCTGGAGCCAGCATATATGTTACATGAAAGGGCTTGTTCATATAGTAGGCTTATGACAGATACATGCATGATTAAATTCCAGCAAAGTGTCACAGTTTCTTTCTAGTATTTAGAGTGCGTTAACGTAAGTTTATGGTAGAATAATGGATCAAATGTCATAAAGCCATATGGTGCTGTTCTATTCTACGAATTCCTCCCCCTTTAAGCTACAAGGGTGGTCCAAAGGTCATGCATCCAAGAGAAGGTTAACAATTTTTTTAAAAACTGCTTGGTGTGAGACTTTTCAAAGTTACAGACAGTGATACTCCACGGAATATAGCCACAAGCTGCAGAATAATGTGGAAAAAGCCCTACTGGCCCAGCTCTTAAGATTGATTGAGCTGGTACATTAGGATGAGATGCGCCAACTGGGCTCACAGAGCACACACTTTAATGCCAGCATTCCAGAGATAGCAGTGTTGTAGGCAAATACATTGAAAAAAATACAATACAGGAATGTTTTTAAGACAAAAAGGACTTTGAGGCTACAATAACTAGCTATATATTTCAATTTACTATGATGCTGATGGACGCATGCCAAAAAAAAGCAGGTATGGTTTCATAGACCCTGTTGTGTACATTATCTGAGCAGAAACAGCCAAGCGTGTTGAACTCATTTTCTACGTAAGAAAAATCTATGAGAACCGACAGCTGGCTAATATGGCATTTTTTAGGAGTGTTTTCTGAAGCACTGAATCTTTTGAAGTTTCTTGGTTTACTTGAATGTTCAGTCAATAGACCTACCAATAAGGTGAAACTGTGCTGAGGCTGAATCCCATAACATTCAACAAGCTTTGCTCGCTTCGCACTGGGGAGGTCAGGAAGGCTCTCCCGAAGCCAATCAATATTCACCACTTGCCGGTCGCTTGGGTGAGCAGGAGGAGATTTAGAATCGCGAAGAATCAATGGAGGAAGGTTCGGCTCCGGCATAAACCTGAGAGGAAACAAAGGGAGGCTCCTCTGCTGTCCTTTTCACTTAAACCCTTTTTCCGCATCCCAGCCACCTGTGATGAAGTTGCTCATTCTCCTAACAATTATGGGACTTAATGTAAGCAAACCAAATGCCCAGAGTCCGCAGCTGAGTGCAAGTCCTCTCAGCAGCAACAGATAAGCCCCTGTGCCGAGGTGCATAGCCTCAAGCTTTCTTTTTTTCTTTTGATGATCCGCCACTGGCTGTCAACAGCCAGCAATGGGGAGAAGGAATAAATTTAAGCCATTTTACGCCCTCCCCAAAAAACACAAACAGAATGCAGATGCCGCTTATCGTCCTTGGTGCCAAACAGGACCTGTGATTTCAGACCAACTGGGAGTACAATCTGGCAAAGGGAAAAAGGAAGAATTGACAGCCAGATGCTAGCAGTGTTCCACGCAGGTTGCAACCTCCCTCGTATTAGTCGGAGGAGTTTCAATGAAAGGAGGAAACCGCGCTAAAAGCCAAGTTGCCATGTTCAGCGGGGTGCCATGGCAAATAAATCTGAGTGACAACATCAAATGACAAGGGCTGCGCCGAAGAAGGGGCTAATTCAAGCCGCCACAAAAACATGGCGATTAAAGAGCCAACTCCTGCCTTGCACGAACAAATGACGGATTTGCAAACTTAAACAATTAAAGCGTTGCCATGTCTCTTTGCAAACAGCTGACATGCATTCCTTGAAGAAGTTGCACTTAAGCTACACCCACTGCTTTCAAATCCAGATTTAAAAAGCAAATTTCACTATAGGTTTTGAATTGATTTGTTCATGCTTTCTTTCTCCCTGTTTTTATTTTATTTTAAATAAAACGTTCAAGTTCATCAGTTTAAGCAGTGAAACAGGCTGAGGCTAGCAGATGTGTAAAGAACTAATGAAATAGCCACAGCCCTCTCCTCACACAGTATCCTGCGATATAGGAAAATGAGGTCTGGAGAGGTTACTACTGCATTAGCTACAGTGTTCAACTGCATTAGCTGTGGAAAAATCAAAAATATTGAAAAAAAGTACACCCACTTTTATCCATGTAGCAAGGGGACATACATTATGATCAAACAATGATGGACAACTGGAAGTGCTATTTATGCAGCTTTGAACATACCTGGAAGTGGGCTTTTAACAAATTTCAGCTGGTAATAAAAATTTGTAGCACAGACTACTAAAGAGGTGGTAGCTATTTCAAATATTTGAAGGGCTGTCAGAAAACAACAGATCAGATTTATTTTCTGTAGCTCCAGGGGGTAGGAGCTAAACCCATTGGTTCAAAGTAAAAGGGAAAAAATGATTTAAATATTAAACATTAGAAAAAACTTCATGATGGTACGAGCAATCCGACAGTAGAACCGACCAGCTTGGAGTGTGATGTATTCTCAACTCACTTTTACTCAGAGTAGACCCATATGTCATGGCTAACTTAGTTCCATTAATTTCAATGGATTTACTTTCGAGAATACAACTCTGTCTTCTAGCAGCCAGGGAAACATTGCAAAGTCCTGACCGACGACCAGCAAACAAGAATGAATGTTATTTTCAGCTGTGGTCTGTCTTGGGATCATTTATAGAAAATTTTCTGTTTTGCCTTTTAGCCTTCTGGGCCCTCCAAGCTTGTTTACATTTATAGCAACAAAACACTACTCTTGGTACAATAAAAATGAGAACAGTAAAGCAGTTAGAGCATGGTGCTGATAACACCAAGGTTGTGAGTTCATACAGGCCACCTGCCCATTGGACTAGATGACCCATGGGGTTCCTTCCAACCCTACAATTCTATGATTCCAAAGTAAACTTACAATAAAAATCCACCAGAAGCCTTCAGAAGGCAACATATCTTGACTAAAAGCCATTACTGAATAGGCCAATTGAGCCTGTCTTGGGAGAAAGAGGGTTGCTGCTATAGAGAAGGCCCTCTCTCATGCTACCTGCTAGTCTCAATGGGATTTGGCAGTGGAACATTGCCATTGAGACAAATTATAATTATTAATAAATGCATCAGAGCAATATCTTCCCTCCCCGCACCCGTTGTAAGTCTAACCGAAGGGCAGCAGGTGACTAATTCTGTTCAGCTTCCTCTCAACTCCGAGTAATCACTCTGTGAGGTAATTACCATCACCAATGACTTGTCAAGTCTGAGGAAGGCAAAAGGGAATCGCAACTTACAGGCGCTCAACGAAGAGCTTCCTTCAGAAACAATCTAAAGATAATTACCGATAGTCTTGTTTTCCTTCTTTGTCTCTCATTGCTATGGTGCGCCTAAAAAAATAAGGACAAAAAGTTAGGTTGGTTGACTGGTGCCGACAGTGAGGAATCCCCTACTGCAGCCAACCTAGCTGACTGCTCCTTGACAAGCGGGGTTCACTGACATTTTAAGCTTCGAATTCGTCCTTTGCAGCTTCATGGTTACCTGGTGTCAGGTGTGGGGGCAGGTGGCCATGGTTTGGAAAAACAGCCTGCTGGATCTAATTTGGCCATAGGCCAGAGGTTCCTCATGGCCACCCTAACAGATAGTTTGGCATTTACTGTACTCTTGGCAATTTAAATGCTTATCTCCTGATTTAATCTGCCGACTTCAGCGTCTTTACATAGGAATCTTCCCATTCGGAGGCATAATCACATGATTATCTCAGTATGTAACATAGGGTTGCCAGACATCCCCATTTCCCGGGGTCAGTCTCCGGATTTGCGAATAAGTCCCCGGACAAATTCCATCCCCGTAATGTCCCCGGATTTCATCTAATGCCCCCGGGAAACGCAGCAGCGGCAGTCTCAGCAGCCCGGAGCAGTTGGCTCTGGCTGGCTTCAGGAGCTGCTGGGAATTCCCCATATGATGGTGGGGCAGCTTCCAGGCTGCCTCCACCTTCCCTGACCCCAGCAACTATGCTGTGAAGGGAGGCTTCATACTGCCTATCGGAGCAGCCTCCCAACTCCTACTTGCGTGCAAGCAGGAGCGGGGCGGGGATCTCTCAGCTGTGAAGGGAGGCTTCAAGCTGCTTATCAGAGCTTGCGTGGAAGCAGGAGGGGGCAGGGATATCTCAGTTAGGCAGTGTGAAGCCTCCCTTGCAAGCTGAAGGATCCCCGCCGGCTCCTGCTTGAACCCAAGTAGGAGTTGGGATGGGGATGCTCCGAAAGGCAGTGTGGCAACGCTTCCCCCCCACCACCACTGAAGAACCAACAACTCAGGGGCTGCCCAGGCTCATGGAGAAAGGAGATAGACCCCTCGGAGGAAGTGGAAATGTGGTGGTTGAGGTTAAGACGGCGGCCGCCCCTCTGCCACCGCCATCACTGCAGCATCAACTATGCTGTACGTGTAGTAATTAATTAATTAAAGTGTCCCCAGATTCATTGAAAAAAATCTGGTAACCTTAATGTAACAGGCAGTGGGGGGGGGGCGGGGGGAAGAAACCTAGGCGCTTTGGTGGTTGTATGCCAAGTCCACCCTCTGTAGAATTTGACTTTCAGCATTTAAACACAAAAAGGAGAATGTGTAGAAAACCAAAACTACAAATATGGCAGAAAGCCAGACTGCCACAGGCAAGAACCATCACATAGAATTTCAAAGTACTTTCCTCATAGCTGCCACATGTCCAGTGGCTGGATGAACAGGCCATGGGTCCATAATTCAAAATAATTTTGTTTAGGAGCAGAGCATCAGATATGTTCGGGGTGGCTCTGTGGCTAATAATGCTGCCTTCCTCTCATTTGAGATTTTTTTTGGGGGGTGGGGGGTGGGGGGTGGGGATGTCCTTCCAATATGTAACAAACAATCCCCACCAATGGTAGAATGAAAAACTTACCCAAGTTTAAAGTCAAAGGCTCTGGTTTCATTCAAAATAGTTCCTCCATTCTCCAGCTCTCCAATTTGCCTTTGTATTTCATAGTCTTAACAAAACAAATAAATTCAGCTTAGTTGTGATGCAGCTTTACCTACTTTTAATTTTCAAACGGGGGGGGGGGGGCACACACACTTTAAAACACTTATCAGTGCCAAAGTAAGCCTGACTGAAATATTAGAGAATCACAAATAAACTGAATTGCTTTCTGACATTTAATTTATACCGTTTTTGGAAGCCATAAATTTTCAACACAATCCCATTCCAAAACACCCTGAAGTCATACAGCTGAAACAGTCATTCTGCTCTCATACAGAATAAGACTGACTGCACACTTTTATCTCCACCTTTATTCAAAAGGGCCTTTGCTGGACTAATTTCTTTTGGAGATCAAGAGCAAGTTCTGTGTTTTTTAACTCACCCCGAGATGCAAAAATAACCCGCATATACAGAAATATAATAAAGCTGCCTTACTCCAAGTGAAACCACTGGTCCACCTGGCAGTGGCAATCCAGGATTAAACTAGAGTCCTTCTGGTTCTCCTTGGAGATGCCACAGACTGACCTTTATGTATGCAAAGCATGTGCTCTACCACTGAGCTACAGCCCTTCCTCTAACATATAGTGGCACTCATAAATCTTGACTGATTCCTGGAAGACATGCCCTCCGACATGCTTCCCCACCTGGCCTGGGAGGGTGCAGCCCTGACTGACTCCAGCTACAAAAGCTAAGACTGCTGAACAGAGTCTTGGGCTGAGGTATTGTTTAGGGTTTTTGGTTGTGGGGGTTGTTGCTGTTATATTACTATTTTTGAGTTTTGTTTCAGATCTTACTATGATTTATGTGGAAACTGAGCAATTTGGTTGTGTCCTTTTTGATGTTTTATTAATTGTTTATGACTACTTTTGTTACATTTTGTGATTATGGTTTTTTTCCCCATATTGTAAGTGGCCCTGAGCATGGTTCTATTTATGGAAAGGCAGCATACAAACAAAATGATGTATGTATATGCCTGCATTGTAGGGGGTTCGACTAGACAATACTATGCAAATATTTCCCTTTCTCTATTCTGAGCCCAATAATTCTTTTGCATAGAAACATAGCAGCATCTTCTTCATGTTACAGGTAGGTAGCTGTGTTGATCTGCCGTAGTCGAACTAAAAAAATTCCTTCCAGTAGCACCTTAGAGACCAACTAAGTTTTTTCTTGGTACGCACACAAAAGCTCATACCAAGAAAAAACTTAGTTGGTCTCTAAGGTTCTACTGGAAGGAATTTTTCAATTTCTTCTTCATGTGACACTCACATTGTAGATGCACATTCTCTGTGGATCACACACTCCCCCCCCCCAACTCACTGCATCTCTTGCGTCATCTAAGACAGTGTTCCCCAACCTTGGGCCTCCAGCTGTTTTTGGACTACAACTTCCATCATCCCTCGCTAACAAGACCAGTGGTCAGGGATGATGGGAATTGTAGTCCGAAAACAGCTGGAGGCCCAAGGTTGGGGAACACTGATCTAAGAGAATGTGGCCGTGCTACTATGGAACGAAAACTGTTATGGGCTAAACAGCAAACCATTACATTTTGCTTTCTTTGTTGCAGAGGAGGCCCTGCTAACAAAAACCCGCCAATCAATTGCCAGCCAAGAAATTATACTTTCCCTGTATTATAACACCACATTTCATGCATGTGTGCACACCTAATGGGCTAACATGCAATATAAGGTAATAACTTAAAACAAGGAAAACAGAATTAAGAAGAACAAATTAAACCAGCATGCTTGCATTTCAGCCAATTAAGTACCGTTTAAGTAGTTTGCAGGCACCTGGTCCTATTGATTACAGAAGTGATGGTACAAGCAGCCATTCCAAACAAGGAAGGCAGCAAAGAAGTTATGTTCCCAGTCAAGGTGTCCTCCCCCAAAGGCTCGTTCCAATCACTATATTTCTAGACCATCTGTGGCCAGGGGCAAAAGCTACACTCCAGTCACACAGAAGCCAAAGGTTTCTATACACAGAGACCGCTATTAATGCAAAGACACATTATCACAGTTCACAAGGATGGATTTCAGCTAGGCTAAAAAACATCAAAACAATGCATGCAACTCAGAGGTAGCAAGTTTGTATATCTTTAGCATAACCTGCCCAGTAACAGAAACTGATGTGGTTCCCCCCCCCTGGCATGGGATTCCAAACTCCCTGTCCAGATTTTCATTTGGGAAGTGCTTCACTTACCTATGGCCTTGGCAAGAAATCGGGCACTGTTGATATTCTTCACTTCAGTCCTCACTCCAAGACGTTCTCCAGGGTGATGCACGGATACATTGGCATCTACTCTCATTTGACCCTCTAAAGAGATATCAGCGGTTGAATGAGATTTCATCAAATGGAATTAACCCCACATTAGCTGCAAGTGGTTTGTACAGGGCTTCCAATAAAAAGTTTGGGACAGGGACATGGATTAGCTGTCCCTGAAGAGAATCAAAGGGCCATTTCTTCCTTTATGCCTGCATCTTTCTACACCTGAAGATCTAACAAGAAGGGATTGACAGTTCTGTCAGAGGCAACAAACACACACACACTGGTATCTCTTCTAGAGATTTGTCCCAAGTCGACATTTCTTATCTGTGAAACAAGCACATGGACATCCCTCTCAAGATAGCAGTTGCATACATCTTAAGACACAGAAGCGACTGGAGAATACCCAACCGTTTCAGAAATCAAATGGAATGAAGCTCTTACATAATTTCCAAGCTTCTAGACTCATTTTGAATAGACTTCAAGTCATTGCTTCAGAGCTATATGGGATTTGTGCAGTCATAGTCTTTTTTTTTTTTAATAGAGGACATGCCCCCCATTAAGGTTTTGTAGCTCAGATACAAATTCCTGGCAAGACTACATAGCACAGAGAACTACGGCACAACATTTGGAATCTATTGTGCAAACTTTGTGCAACGTGACACCTCCTTTGCTTCTTGAGGTTTTAACCAAACTAATAGTTGTACACGAAGGCCCTTTGATGATCCTCCCTAGGAAGAGAAGAGAAATCTGACCAAAGTCCCTAACGGCAAGCAGTGAAACCACAAAACGTCAAGACAGAATATGGCTATTGTCTAGTATGAAACTATCATTTGAGGAGTTCACATGGCTCTGTCACAAAGCCAATTACTGCTCAGGGCAGATTTACTGAAGTGTCCTTGAAAATTTACGCCTCAAGGACAGGTGTCAGAAACCTGTTTTTGCCTTCCCTGCAAGGAACTGCAATCTTTGCCACAAATACAATTTCGAAGCCTTCCCAGCTGCCAAAAACTGTCATACATATAGCCCTGTATAAAGTGATGCAGAGGGCAATCTCCTGCTAAAGAGAAAGCTGGGGTAGAAACACCACAACAGCCTTTTCGAGTTATTATTCTTTGCTTTTCCACATCCTTTTAAAAACAGGTATTTAACAGTCTGGCAACCAATATAACACCCTCTCCAATAAATGCCATCCCGCTAAATGACACAGAACACACACACTTTTGCATCTTCCTTCTTATCAGCACTTAAGTTAATGCCCTTTAAAGTGAAGCAAATATTGGATATTTACACAATGCAGTAAACAGCACAGGAATTGCATTTGTAAAGGATAAAATCTGAGTGTCCAGCCAGAGTGAAGTCTTCTCAAGGGCACCTTCCAAAGACACAAGTGCTCCCATTCTATATTTTTGGGAAGAACACTAGGCAAGGAAAAGTGCTGGAGAATAGCGCCCTTCCTTTTAAGGCGTTCTCACAAAGCACATGTACATGGATACAGTGGTTTTTTTCCCCTTTAAAAATGTTTAGGGGTACTCTCATTTTGACTCAAGAAAATCACCATTTTACAGTTGAAATTGGGGGGAAATAAATACAGTAAATGGACAAAAGTACAAATATTCACAAAATGTTTAGGGTTATGCGTACCCCTGCGTCCCCCCAGGAAAAAAAAGCACTGCATGGATTCAAGGAAATCTCATTGCCAGAATGATGGATGACTTCATGCTGCTGGTTTAGTTGTGGGTATGGATCTGTTTCTCCTCTGATCAACAGCTACTGGCATACTTCACACATGGCGATTTTTATATTATAGTAAAGTATGAATACTGTAAGTGTGAAGTATGAAAATGCATGAATACAACAAACTTGTGTTTGCAAGCACGTCTATCAAACAAGCACATTTGTCAGAAAGCTAGACTGCTCAATAAACTGATTGGCTCAATAAATTGATTGGTTAATTTATGAATAAAGGAAGATACGACGTTTCACCTAGCTCAGTATTGTCCACTCAACATAGTTTTTGGCAAGCCAACACATACAGGAGTTCCTCAGTAGGCTTGTTAATGTGAAAAGGGTTCCCTCAAGGCCTGAACATCACTGACTGAAGCCATTGGACCTCTTGCTTATATTGAGAGCTCTATACACAACCAATTCTGTGGTTGTGTATGTATTGCACAACCACAGGAACCCAAACTCAGCACCAACCAAGCAAACAGAAAAATCTGCATCTTGTCCTTGAGACACATTTCATACTCCTATGATTCTACAAAATATCTATATGTAAGTACATTTCCCCAAATCCTGAGGACTAGAAACATTTCTCTTTTAAAAAAAGGCAAATATTGTCAGGTATTCTTTGCCAAAATTCTACAGGGCAATAATGAAATTGCAGAGTAACAGAAACTCTGCCTGCATTCCCTAAGACTTGAAATTGTATTTGTATTGAGTGGAACTGAATCTCCACTACCTGTTCCCTTGGCCCACAGCTCATTTGTAGTTCTGATATGTCCTTTATCACAATGCTCTTTCTGGATTAAGTGTCCATTAAGCAATTGCATGTTCTTAGACTCCTAGCTGCAGATGAACTACTTATTGCTTACCCTTTAACAATTCATACTTTCACCTTCATTTTTAGTTGACTTCAAAGTCCCACTCTTGTAGGTAGTAACCATGTGCTCAATCTACTCCTAGAGACTCTCATAAACCCAAGGGCACGGCATGGCAATCAGACAGCTAGCATCTCCCCCCAAATGCCTTCACCTTTTCCGATTATCTTGCAATGAAGTCATGTACCTGATCTTGGCACACTGCAGGTACCTGCTACTGAAAGGATGGATGTTGAATTCAGCCTTTGTCTCCACACTCAATTGGAAGATAGATAAGGCAGGAAGGGGCAAACTTATCCTCAATGAGAAATGACTCAGATAATACAAAAGTAGCCTCTGTACCACTGGCTGAAAAATGAATGTGGCTGAATCTGATAAGACTGCAGGAAAAAAATACCACTAGCAGACAGAGGAGCAAACGGTGCAAGTCCCATAAGAATTTCACAGCCAAAAATCCACCATTGGAAAAAAGGGATGCAAATTAATGTGCATTCCCTGAAAATTATATCTTAAGGAATATGCTTCATGTCAAGGCTTATGGGTGCTTGGTACTTCAGTTAAGTGCTGCAAATAAAAAAAGAAGCCATCACAAAGAATACCTAAAAAGATGCCTTGGGTACCATTCAGTACTGTACAAAAGCAGGAAACAAATGGAAACAAATAAATAATAAAATGGATAAAAATCAATGAAACCTCTTCCAGGTAAGGCTGCTTTCCTGAAAAAGTTCTTAGAAGCAACTGACACCATCAGCAGCAGGAACTATTGCAATTGTAAGCAGAGGAACTGGTGTTGGGGAAGGCAGCGGATAGCAATGGAAACCTCAAGTAAACTGACAAGGAGTGGCAGACGCCACCATCCACTCCATGCCCCAAGGAGGGTTTCTTTGGAAGGCAGCTTGCCCTATTTAAGTGGCTGCAATTTTCCTCTACTGATGATTTCTGAACAGGAGGGGCAGAAACAAGCAATGCTGCTGTCCACTGATCAGAAGCGCAGAGCCCACAGCAGACAGCGTGTTCCCTCCTAAATAATTATTGCTGCTTTCGACAACTGTGCGGCTGCATGCAAAGACGAGAGTATGAAGGAAAGGGGGATGTGCCAAGATGCACACAATATAATGAGGAATTGAGTGTGAGAGATGTTGATGCTTATTCATGCACTCCACCATAGTAGTTTGTGGGGACCTTGATCTAGAATTATTCTGAGGTGCTGGGCGAATCCTAATGTGCAATTGGTATATGTACACATATATCCTACCATGTTAAGTGTTTGATATCAAACATCATTATTATAGGTTTTCAGAACATTGCGGCAGCTGTAAATAAAGTTTGCTCTCCCATATTCTATGATTTAAGTATCTTAGACAGCAGGGTCAACTATATTACTAAGTTAATAATCCCAGCCCAACATAGGGCATTTATGCTGGCCCGACTGAATGTCTTTCCCTCGGCATTTGTCAGGGGTAGATATCAGAACATTCCTAGAAACAAGAGATACTGCAGATGTTCCCTGAATGTCCCGGATACTGTAGAGCATATTCTCTTTCATTGTCCACTGCACAGTATGCTGCGTGAACGTGTGCTGTCCTCCCTCCTGGGTGGTTTGAAACCGCTGCACGGTGGAAGTGTTGGATTCTGTCTGTCTGACATTGACCAAAGGGTGACTGCGGGGGTAGCTGAGTTTTGGGCAGCAGTGTCCCAAGGAGTAGTTTAACAGGAAGAAATTCTAGATTTTTTATTTATTTATTTATTTATTTGTGTGTGTGTGTGTGTGTGTGTGTGTGTGTGTGTGTGTGGTGTGTGTGTGTGTGTGTATATATATATATACATATATATACATACATACATATACATACATATATATACATACATATATACATATAACCAGCCTATGTACTCAACTGTTGCTTTTTTGTATATATTTTAAGGCTCTTGTACGTGATTTTATCTATCGTGGTTTTATTTGTAAAATGCCTAATAAAGGTCTGATAAGTTAGGATATCCACTTCTACCCCCCCATCACTCGACCTCCCTCCAAACCCTCCCAGGATTGCTCCCACATAGCTGAGGTGAGCCCAGAGATTAATAGTCGGGTTGCAACTGCAGTCGTTCCAAAGAATCTGCATCACAGCATCACTTGGAAGGAAGGCAAGCTGGCAAGGGGAAGGGGGTGGGAGAAGCAGCACAGAAGCCATCCGTCATTCCCTTCCCGCTAAGATTTATTATGTAAAATTTAGAAAGGCCTAAGAGTACAAAAGAATCTGAGCTGAAGATGAGGCAGCTGGGCCCCTCTAAGGCACCAGAGGCGCAAGTGACCTTAATTCAGAATCAGAAGATTTTGACGAAGGAAAAAAGAAACCAGAACACAACACGGCACCACAACAATGCCGAACGATAAGCAGCTGGAAGGCAAAGTAAGTAAGATGCCGTGAAAGTGCCTTTGTGAGAGGAAAATTACAGCTGAGGAATGATAAACATGCCCTCCTCGGTCTCTACCTGCCATGTTTGCTTGGCTGCTCCCAAGAGCCTGCAGGATAAGCTGAAGCTCTCTCACTGCTGCAGCCGCCTCTTCCCCACAGCACATGTCGGGCTCCATGACAACCTCCATGAGGCCAACTCCTACCAGAGACAGACAAGAAATTCTGAACAGCAGCTTTTGATCTCATGTAAACAGTTCAGACATTAAAAAAGAAGAGCCCACGTGAAAAGCGCTTCAACTTTTGTGTGAGGGAAAACTGGTAATCATTTATTATTTAATCACTGTCAAAACGCTTGGATCTGCAAAACCGGCACACGAACGCTTATTTCCCTCTATCACCAAGAGAAAAAACGAGGTCCAACCTTTTTTCAAGGGGAAAGCAGACAGCTCAAAAGCAGTTGCTCAGGGCCAGTCTGTGTGTTGAGTTGATTTAATATTTGGGTATCCCGCTTTTCCAACGACAAATGTTGAGCACAAAGAGGCTCACAATAATCGCAGTAGCATTAAAAAAACAAACATTGCAACCACTATAACATCAAACACATTGGCATATAAAAGCAAATGACAAGAACAAATTCATCGAAACAAGTAATACAATTCGACAAAGTCATAGCGACCCATAGTATTGCCGTATCCCCTACTCAAAATAGTCAGCATGTATGTATAGGCCAGGCATCCCCAAACTGCGGCCCTCCAGATGTTTTGGCCTACAACTCCCATGATCCCTAGCTAACAGGACCAGTGGTCAGGGATGATAGGAATTGTAGTCCAAAACATCTGGAGGGCCGAAGTTTGGGGATGCCTGGTATAGGCTGTTACGGTTCAGCATCTAGGCCGTATTGTGTCACACTCAAGATATTATATCAATCCGTCGTCTCATACTTTTCCATTCAGTTCATGTCTAAAGCCACATTCTTCCATTCACACTCCTGGATGGAAGAACCTGGGCTTGAAGAAAAGCGAGGTGGGTGGGTATGTATGCCTGAGCGTGTATGAAGGATCCAGATTCACACAGCCACCTTTCACCTCTGAAAATGGCAAACACTACTATCAGCCAGAGTCCCATCCCTGGATTTGCTGCCAGACATGCAGACTAGCTGTGAGAAAGGCATTCTCTTGATGCCTTGATCAAACCAGCCTTTCTGTGTGTGTGTGTGTGTGTGTGTGTGTGTGTGTGTTTGTAGAACAACTCGCATTAGGAGGTAATACTGACAGCCTCAGATAGAAGCACAGAATGTTGCTGCCTTTTTCCTTTAATATATATATATATAAATAATAGTTACATAGACAAAAGAGTATCAAACCTACCTGCCCTGTTCAAATCCACAAGGGTCTGGCTCCTTAAATCATCATGAAGACTCTTTCCACTGTCTTGCTCCAACTGTATCTGCTTGATCCTCACACTCCTGGTTACCATTTCATTCTGGTTTTTCCTCATGCGCAGAATGTATGACAAGTTCCCATTCACAGCAATGGGAAGCCTTTGCTGAGTGATCTGATAGCCAGCCTGCATTTAAAATTGCAGCAATCAACAATTTTAAAATGGTCATACATCAGGTTTATATTCCAATAGATGGCCCTTTTCTCTAAGCAATTATTAACAACAAATTCATGCAATACACATTAAAGACTCAGTGTAATCTTTCCCCTTAGCTTTCCCCTCCACCATTCCCCATTAAAATGATTACTTTTTAAACCTAACAGATGACAAGCAACAAGAAGAAACAGGCATTCCATTTTCTATCTGAAGCCCCATTTTTCATATCCAACCGTCCAAAGATCTCCAAAGTAGCATTTATCTTATCTACATGTGTAATAAAACTATGAATCTCATTACAGGCTCTGATCATGCTAGCTTGCGGCAGTTTTGCATGAGAAAAACAACCTTGGGGAGTAGGATTGAACTGGCTGACAGAAGGGTCAAGTATCCACTCCTGCCTGCTATCTCTCCCCTTCACATGTCACACCCTGCAATAGTGTTCTACCCCATTTCCCCCTCGTAACAAACTGGGCATTGCACACTTAACACACTGTATGGCGAGGGAAAAGGCGCAGACTGCATGTGTATTGAGCTAACAAAATGTGACTTCTATTGTTTTGTTACAGTGTAAGAATAACTTTATTATCCTTTTGTGTGTCATATGTGAATGTACTGAATATAGATTGTGGGGCTAAATTATAGGGAGCCCTGGCTAAAATTAAGGCTTGTGTGTGAACCTCAAAGGGCAACTCCAAGCCCTAATGAATGGCTTGTTAGTTCTTCTATTTCAAGTTGAACCACAAGCAGAACCCCTTTTAAAATGCTCAAAAAATAACAAACAGGATTGGCAGTCAACCTCAATCAACACCCAGAATGGAATTTTGTTGTTTATTTTCATATGGTCTTTGTATACAGTACCATGAACACACTTTCAAATTCCCACTCACATATAAACTTGCAAAGGTGAAAGTAGACAATCATGGATTCCCCCACCGACTTGTTAAGGTTTGAGCAACCACATGGCTCCCCCCCCCCCCGTTGTTTTTAGGCTAAAAACCACTTGTGGTCTCTGCATGTGCATATTGCACCTGTCTCTTCCCCCAGTGGAGCCCACATCAGCCTCAGGACCAGTAGTTCTGAGCATAGCAAGGAAGGCTAAACACCTTTTCTCCAGCTCCACTCCTTTCCCCATGGCAGATTTTATACTTTTAAAAAGGCCAGGTGATTTGATTAGAGATCTCCCACATAATGTTTAGTTTGGCCTGGGTGACCTTTGGCAACCTCTATCTCTTAATCTAATCTACATTGAAAGGTTTTTATACAGGTGTAGAAGTCAACAATGACAGCAACTTATTAGGGAGTTTTCTTACTAAACACTTCTAAGGAGATACTCCCTCCCTGCCATTGCATCCCATCCCCAGAATATGGGGCAGGGGTGGGGAAACTATTTTGGCCAAATTTGCCAAATAGGTGAGGCCAACCACCTGTCAATCACCTCACCTTAAAGTGATATCAGGTGATGCTGCCCTCTGAATACCATATTGGTAGGACTTTCAAACAGTAAACAACCCACACTGCTCGCAGGAATGTTTACAAAGGGCTTTCAAAGAGCCCTTGTGCTGTTCCTTCAAACTTCCACAAAATGGAGGTTTGAAGGCGCACTGCAGTGCACATATCCAAACTGCTTCTTCAAAAGGATGCATGATATTAGGTGGGTCATGGCTTCCCCAAAATGGCCATTTGGGCACAGGCTGGCTGGAGGTTCTCCACTCCTGATGCAGGGATTTTCTGCAAAGAGCAGAAAAAAACTATAATGTATCTTTAGCATTACAATTGTGGCTTCAAGGAAAAACACAGGCCCCTATTTAAATTTTAAAATGATAAATCCTGACTGTTTGATGAATTTGAACGGACGGTTTTCACTTTAGATCTGAGCTTTGCCTCATTACGTTTGAAAAAGCAAGTCTGGTCCTAATATAAGCGTCATCTGTAATATCAGCAGGTAATACTGCATGGTTTTTTAAAGTCTTCTTCATTTGCTTTTGCGATCAGTGACATGTAAAAACAGAATGTTGCATTTCAGATCCTTTAAAGTAATGAGAACCAATGCCTGTGATGTCTACAGGACCATAATGTAGATTTGTAATACATTCGTTTCAAACGCAAAGATCAATATCAGACTGTTTGTCTTAACCCTAACAGACAATTAGAGGGAATAGAGGAAGTCTGGCCCTAGCAGCGCCTCCTCTCAATTCAATTATCCAAAGCCATTGGAAACATGAGGCGCAGGACTGCAGTCAGCAATCAGGACAATCACCTTCAATCAGAAAGAGCCTGGCTACAGCTGCCTATTCATCAGGGCTCAGTGCTTGGATGGGCAAAACAGTGGCAGAGAACAAAAAACCGTCTCTTCTCCCAGCCTGTTTTCCCCATCAGTTCTCCAGGCTTGTCCCTCTTCCGATTTGCAGAGGGACAAAGCTCAATACATACTCACAGGCAGATCTGCATAGAAATAGTGTTTCCTGTCAAACAAGGACTTCTTGTTTATGGTGCAGTTCAGCGCAAGGCCCGTCATCACTGCGGCTTCTACACATCTCCTGTTGAGAACCTAAAGAAACATGACAGATGACTTCACTCAGATACCCAGTATGAAACAAATGCCTCTCCCACACACTGCTTTTTAAACAGCGCACATTCCACTTTGCTTGCCTTCAAGAAGCATTATCTGTCTTTTTCATGCGTGGGAAGCTCAGCCTCAGCAGCAAGGCGCTGGAGCCTTATGCAAAAGAGTATCTTCCCATGCCAGAGTGAGTGGGGTGGAAGCTGCTGCTCAGGGATAGAAACATGCTTTGAACATATGGCACATCCTGGGTTTAAGGTTTTGGTTCCCACCCTTGCCAGCTACTGATGTAAGTGAAAAACAGGCAAGCGTCAACTCACAGGAAGGGGTTCCTATAGCGCTACAGTAAAGCTCAGGTGCTTCAGAAGGCAATTCAGGACCAGAACAACATGGGGCATCTTTCCAGGCATTCTCTTTGCCTCATTTGGATTTGAAAGACCAAGGAAAAGCATAATTTCTGACACTGCACAAAATCAATTCTGATCGTAGGGCACAGATAAGCCTCACAACATGCAATAAATAAAAGTGAAATCCAGTGTCGAAACCTAGGTCATATCCACACCATATATTTAAAGCAGTTTTATCAAGCAAGACTTCCTTCAAAGAATACTGTGAAGTGTAGCTGTTAAGGGTGCTGGGAACTGTAGCTCTGCGAGGGGCCTCCTGACAACTCTCAGCAACCTTAAAGTACAGTTCCCAGGAGTCTTGGAGGGAAGCCATGACTGTTAAAGTCATATAACAGTGCTTTCAGTGTATGTTGTGGGCATGGCCCTACTCTCCATTCTCATGCCAAGGGATGTCAATTTATTTATGTGCCAACTCACCTTCCAAATCCTCAGGATTTGGAGTGGAAGGGGAGGGGGGCACTCAGACTGACTATTTGATAACACTCAAAATCAGATTTCCAAAATTCTTCTAATATAAGGCCATGGGTCTTTACTTGTTCAGGCCAGGTTAATACAGCTTTAAGTCAGGGGTGGGGAACCTGTGGCCCTGCAGATGTTGTTGTGCTCCAATTCTGTTGTTGGCCCCAGCCAACATGGTCAATGGTCCAACACTGTTGCCATTGCATCCGGAGGGCCATAAGTTCTCCATCCTTCCCTTGAATTAAACTGAAAGGAATCACCAAGCCTTCCTTTAATATGCAGCTTCAAAGTGTGCCTATTGTTACCGATTTCAAATGGCAACCGAACTGCCGTTATTCTGTGCTCCATCATAGTATAGCTATCAAGAGGTCTGGAATAGCAAGATGAAGAAATTATTGCTGTTCTGCAAGGAACTTCCTCCACTTCAAACATTTTCTTTCCTCCTCCCCTCTCCCACGGCTTTCCTTGTGGAGGATGCAATCCCCGTGCTTTCTAGGACAGGAGCGTCAACGTGTAGAAATGTAAGAAGCTGTGTTATATTTAGTCAGAGCATTGGTCCATATAATGTCTACACTGACTGGCAGTGGTTCTTTGGGGTTTCAGACTTTCGCAGTCATACCCAGTGGCACCGAGGATTGAACATGCTCTACCATTGAGCAATGGCCCTTCCCAAATGAAAAGCCAGTCTGTAAATAGGATGCACAGCTCCAAATCTTTCCTGAGATATATACCACTTGGCTATAATATGTGTCAAGTCTTGGTCCCCTGCCCCAAGGAATTCAATGATTTGGCTTTAGAATGAACTCAGTCCTAGAAGCAACCCCAAATCTGAATCTAATAAGGTAATGGGATACAGACATACACTTGAAGGAAAGATGGCAAATAACAAACAAACAAATAACTAGGATGCTGTTAAACCTTTCGTGTAACTGGTATGGCTTCTTGGGTGTTCGCTATATATTTGAGAAAACTGTTGAGCCTAAAATAAAAATGCGTAAAATAGAGCAGAAATGTTTGAAGAGCAGCAGAACAGGATCCAATTAGTCCTGACTTGTAGACCAAAATGAGAGATTGCCAACAATGCTGAAGTATTAAATTGTTTTAGTGTCAAAATAATAGTTTCCTATGCAGGAAGTGTTTCTGGTGTCAGTTGTAAATTTTCTCTTCTACAACATAAAAGAATATCCATAATTGCCTCTCTCTTGGCATGTTACATTGGTTTTTAACTGTTCGGCTATCTTAACTATCTGCATGAAACTGGAGCCTTTATTTTGCCACTTGGGTTTCATCACTGTTTTATTTAAAAGCATTTCTAGAGTTTTAAAGGGTAAAACTTATTGTAGAACTTAGCTGAAAGCTTCTGACCACGTGTGGGTTTCAGTGAAAACAGTGCTTCCCCTGGGATTTATTAATTTTGGGGGACGTAAGCAGTAAATTTTGGGGGACCCAGGTGGCGCTGTGGGTTAAACCACAGAGCCTAGGGCTTGCTGATCAGAAGGTCGGTGGTTCGAATCCCTGCGACGGGGTGAGCTCCCGTTGCTCGGTCCCAGCTCCTGCCAACCTAGCAGTTCGAAAGCATGTCAAAGTGCAAGTAGATAAATAGGAACCGCTCCGGCGGGAAGGTAAACGGCGTTTCTGTGTGCTGCTCTGGTTCGCCAGAAGCGGCTTTGTCATGCTGGCCACATGACCCGGAAGCTGTATGCCGGCTCTCGGCCAATAAAGCGAGATGAGCGCCGCAACCCCAGAGTCGGACACGACTGGACCTAATGGTCAGGGGTCCCTTTACCTTTACCTTTAAGCAGTAAAAGGTATGTAAACAATATGTCTGCTAGTGGCACAAGCAAGCACATTTGGGCAGCTGCTACACTGATCCTACAAGAAAAGAAGGACAACAATATGCAATTGTTTATACATGTGTGTGTTTAGGATAGGCCAATGGGTTATTCTGGCAACGTGTGTGTTTGTGTATCTGTGGAGAGGAGAGGAGAGATCTTTAATCCCAGATTGGATGAACTTCCAATTTGGGATTCCCAAAATCCATGGTTTTACAGGAAAAAAACTAAAACACCTAAAAAACAGGAAACTTAAATCTAATATAGATGTTTAGGAGCTATTACAAGTTTATTGATTCACTAATCTACCACAACTGTGTTGTTAGAAAGCAGCTCTTGCATAATAAAGCCCTCAAATATTGGCGTTTGTGGAAAAGAGAAATTCAATAAAGGCAGCCCTGCATTACCAGCACAAATTGGAAAAAGAGATGTTCTCAGTGCTAATCATCAATGTGCATGTATTGGTTTAGTTCAGTGAATGGGCTGGATCCTTCTTCCAGATAAATAACCCATCACATTCAATCCCTTGCTACCTCAAATGAGGTGCCATTAATTACATAAGGGATTTGCCAAAGTTAATAATGAACTGTGCTCTTTATTTTTTATTCTGCCAATGCAAAACTAATTTAAGACAGATCAAAGAAATATTTAGATACTGTAGTACAGAATAATGAAGACCACAAAAAAATCCCTTTGCAGACAGAAGACCTTTTCCAGTAAACAAAATGATTCTTCCTCAATGTTCAGCTGTAGACATCATTCCCCAGGTGACAGATTAATCTAAATTAATTAACTATTGATATGGAACTTCAGGTTCAAAATAATTAAGCTCTACACTCTCCTGGTTTAACTTTTCCCCAGCTATAAAAAATGTTGGCACACAGCTAGGATTGCAAAAGTCTCAGTGTTGACCTCATTTGGCACCTACTGAAGTTGAAATCAATATGAAATTCATAGTAACCAAGCGAGTAGATTTAAGCTGGCTAAACATTTTACACCCATTCCATGAAAGACCCTCCTCACTACTTTAAGCAGGAACATCAAATTCATGGCACGAATGACCAAACTCCATCCAGCAGATGCCCAGTGGCGGTACGCAATTTTAAAAAAATCAAAACAGCCAACTTGGTAAAAGTGTAGCCAAACAAGGGATCAATTTCATGGTATAGCGAAATTCAAGCTGGAGACACCCCAATTTGTAGCGCTCCCTCAAGAAATGCACTGTGCCAACTTTAAAACTAGGATTTTAGAAATATTTTTAATGCTGAATGTTAGTGGGATAGTGAGGTGGTAATTAGGAATTGTTTCCTTGCAGGTTTTAGGAAGAGGACACCAGTGAACTCCAGAGAGCCACACAGGGGCCATTTGCCTCTGTGAAAGAGCCCAAAGTGTAAGGCCATCTTCCTAACTGGATGCAAGCCCCAAGCCTATGCAGCCAACTTTGTGTGCATCAGGCATCGTCAGTGTGCCATTGCTACTAATGCCCAACCAGTGGGCATATATCTCTGTGTGAGCTGTATGACTTTTGGGGAGATTGGTAGCTAAACATGTGGGCTGCCCTTCTGGCAAAAATGCCTCCCAAGACAACCACCCATATAAAGTACCGTAAAACATAACATTAAAGGCATTAAAATCGCTTAAAACAATTCCTTCTTGTGTGTCCTTGAGTTCTCCATTTTGTTTCAGTCTGTCTGAGAGTACAATGAAGTTCAAAGCAAAGAGATGCATGATGTATGTTCTCTCACCACCCTCCTATGGGGATAATAGCTTTGAATGAGTGATCTAGATTAGGACAATGATGCAGGTAGCGTGTTAAATCTCACCTTTCCTAGCATCAGTCTCAATTGCCTCTCCTGCATTACTGCTTTTAATAATAATAATAATAATAATAATAATAATAATAATAATTTATTATTTCTACCCAGCCCATCTGGCTGGGTCCCCCCAGGCACTCTGGGAGGCCTCCAACAGATATTAAAACACATTAAAATATCACAGGTTAAAAACTTCCCTAAATAGTGCTGCCTTCAGGTATTTTCTGAATGTCAGATAGTTGTTTATCTCTTTGACCTCTGCTGGGAGGGCGTTCCACAGGGCGGGCGCCACTACCGAGAAGGCCCTCTGCCTGGTTCCCTGTAGCTTTGCTTCTCGCAGTGAGGGAACTGCCAGAAGGCCCTCGGCGCTGGATCTCAGTGTCTGGGCTGAACGATGGGAGTGGAGACGCTCCTTCAGGTATACAGGACCGAGGCCGTTTAGGGCTTTAAAGGTCAGCACCAACACTTTGAATTGTGCTCGGAAATGTTAATGCCCACCTCCCCAAAAGTCCTCCCCGCAGATGATTAGTTGGAAGATCTCCTGGTGTCTGTTTTCCAACCTTCAACAGTGCTGGGAAACATGTTGTTTGAATCTGCTATAAGAAAGTTTGGCAATTACTGCATAAATATAAACAGTCTTGTGTTTAAAACTGAAATTTTCATATGCAACTAAAGTATCTAAAGGACTACTTCTTCCATCTGTTAACTTTAAAGCAGGCAGATTTTTAAGCCTAAAATAGATGCCAAATCACATCTGGAATAATACTCCATTAACTAAATTGTGCAACCATTAAGATGTTCATGCACACTAAAGTACTCTGTTAAAATCAGGAAGGTACCATCACTCTTGCCTAAAACCGTAAAATAAAATAAAACCTATGAAGCAGTAATACTAATAAATAAAAATAGAATTCCGTATCACATTCTGACACTCGAGTACTAACATTTTTAAATATCCACTTTCAACTTATCTACCAAAAACTGCAAAGGAAAATATATATTTTTTTCTTTCCCTCTCCTTGCACAGATAAAAGCCTCTGTTGGAGGTGAACAAGAGCAGATCACGAATTTTTCATTAGGTTAGCCATCAAGCTGACTACTAATCAGGAGCTCTTATCTCAAAGGAAGCCTGTTTCAGCTTAGGCTCAAGATTTCTCACTAGGGAACAACTGTAAAAGGAACAACCATTTCTCCTTAAAATGTACAGAAATCCAGAAGAATATGGCAAGATGCATGAAGGCTGCCCTCACACATATTCCGTCTGTGCTTAGGGACAATCTTAACACGCAACTTTATTTTGCTTTATTTATTTATCTAGGCACTTCTAAGGTGTTCTGTATGTTTATATTTATCACGATTAACCCTCCCAAGGTAGCTCACATCATACAACTTTATTGTGAAAGAATGGTATAGATACAGCAAAAATACACTGTACCACAACACACTCTCGTTTTTGCCTGATGTGGGCAATTCTGATGGACAACAGCTCTACAACACTTCAGATGGGGTGTTCCTCAGTCATAACCCACAGCCCTGCTACATGACACATCAACAGCTGCATCCAGGAAGTTTTGTTTGTATAGCACGGGCTCCGTTACAAATAAAAAATAGCAAAAAGGTCATACACATACAACAAAACCATCAATGGGTTTTATCCATTTATGCCCTTAGCGGAAAATGACGCTAATTTCTTGCCAATCCCTCCTACATACTGCAGCCCTCTCTGCCCATTCTGGGTTCAACCATCATTAACAAACAAAGACGGAGAGAACAGTTGGCTTAATTGGGTTAGGGGAGATGGCTGAAGATGGGGGTGTCCCAACTTATGTGAATGGAAGCACTTTATGCAAAGGCAAAAGGGACCATTGGATGCCACCCAGTAGGTTTAAGGCTTTTTCTTCATGCGTACTTAGTCTGTCCAAAATAAGAAATATAACAATACTACACTATGCTGAAAACTAATTTGCCACACCTAGCAGTATCTCTTTCCACATGTAACTCGTTCAATATTCAATAATCTCATTGCAGCAGATGCCAGTCTCTTGTTGAGGGACATGGCTCAGCAGTAGAGCACATGTTTTGTATGCAAAAGGTCCCAAGTTCAACTCCCAGCATCTCCAGTGAGGACTGGGGAAAAGTAGGCCAAGTAGACAATAGTGAGCTAGCTGGCCCAATGGTCTGACTTGGTGTAAGGCAGTTTCCTATGTTTCTATACATAACTACAGATAAACACAAGCAGAGGTAATCAAACTGCTTTGCCAAATACTATAGTTTGGTTAGGAAATCAGTCAGGAAGGCTCACAATCTTCCACTCACTTTCAGGCATAGGTCAAGTAGTAGTTGTTTCGAAGTAAGCACTCAGATGGCAAACTACCCAATGCTCATGTTGTAGATTGCTATGGCAGCAGGGAAACACCACGTTCCCATAAAAGGCTAGTAGTGTTTAAAGCTGAAGGAAAATCAGAGCCTGATGTGGAGTCAGTAGCTCTACCAAGTCCAGAGAACCAAACCCATACAGTGGCCGCTTGGGTTGCAGACGTGATCTGTGCAGGAGGCACGTTCGCAACCCGCAGCGTCCACAACACGCAGTGCCGCATCTTCGCATGCAATTCGGCGCTTCTGCGCATGTGCAAGTGCCGAAACCCAGAAGTAACCCGTTCTGGTACTTCCGGGTTTGGCGTGTCCGTAACCTGAAAACACGCAACCTGTAGCGATCACAACCCGAGGTATGACTATATTACTTTTCCTGTTGTAGCAGAAGAAGCAAAGGAACAATATCTATTAAGTCTTGTGGGTGCATGTGAGCCAGCTGTAAGGACAGTTGTCTTTTTTGTTGTTATTAAGCTTCTTATAAGTATGTGCAACATGGATGGTGCTCTGTTAAATAATGGTGATTTATTTGAAGTGGTTATATTTGTATCCTGCTTTTCAGACAAATATTGTATGCCAAACCAGCTCATACCAATATTAAAAAAGAAAGTGGGACAAGAGGCACTGCCCTCTAGTTTACAAATTTAAATAGGCAAGATTACACAAAAAGGAATCAATGTGGAGGGAAAAGGTAGAGGGAAATTAAGTGGCCAGCTGCAAGCTGCTTGTTCCTTCTTAGATAGAAGTGTTTCAACCATCTAGTACCCCTTTTAAACATTATGACTCTTAATAATTTTAAAAACCTGAAGAATGAATGGTGGCTGCCTGTTCCTGTTTGACAAGACAGGCTTTGTTGTTGTTGAAAATTCAATACTAATATAAGCATTCAATTCAAACTTACAGGTAGAGTTCCAGGTAAAGAAGCATCAAAAAAAGATACTAAGGAGTTAGGTGCTGCTGCAAACTGGACTTGTGAACCGGAGAAAAGCTTTGAGTTGGAGCAGATCTGTGCATGAATTTCCAGGCCTACCACTGCTGCCCAGGGAACATTCCTAAAAGAAAGTCAAAAGAAATATTCACTAGCTGGGTTGATGCAATTCAAATTTCTAAAACAGCTGGGGTGTGGTGTGGTGGAGAATACAAATGTCAAAAGTATCAGAGTTCAACAGTATGCTGGAGCACACTACAAGCCCACAACTGCTGTATAATGAACATCGAAAGATGTTGTGAAATGTTTTCATAAACAGCTGAAAATCGTACAAAAAGCAGCATGTTAGAAGGCAAAAAGAAACCCACATCCTGAAAGCCTTACATCGATTTAAAGTACATTTCAGAAGTTAATTTTATCCAGAGAGAAAGGGTTTGTTGGACAGGTATCCAATTTTGTACCCAGTGGAGATTATGAAATAGAAAATAAATATTAATTGATATCCTTCTATGTATGAGAAATCTCCGACAGACAGGTGGCATATTCAATTATGCATATGCTGTCAGATGGTCACTTTCAAGCTGGGAAAGGTGGGTCTACAGAGCACTATTAGTACTGGATTAGCATAAACATCAGTAGTCTGGCAATAGAGAAATCATCTTTTCAACTCAAGAGATGGTTCTCTGAACAGGAAGAACAAGCACCTTCCTATCTGCTGAAAAGTAATTGCAGCTCTCACATCCATAATCTTTATATGAGCAAGAGAACAGTCACCTTTACTGCCTGAACTGCTTGACAGGTTCTGGAAGTAATTATCTGGACTTGTACAAAGAAAAGACACAAATATCATATTTCACTGGTGAAGTCAAGCTTATGCCGTAGCTATGACAGAAGTACTTAGATCAAGATGGGAGATTAGGAAAGCAGAAAAGCTCTAAGCAAATACATCAAATATAGTGCTTCTTTCAAACATTAAAACACTTTTTAAAAAAACCAACCAAGACCAAAGTTCTGTTTCTGTATAATGTAATTATTCAAACTATAACAAAGTGAACTTCCCATTCTCATCTCATTTATTATAAAAAGTAATTAGGAGTAATTGTTGAATACTGTTTTAAGTTACTATTTTGCTTATATTCAAAGCACATTGGTGGGGGGAAAGGAAGCAAAATATACATCTGGGTGGGGCACCTGTGGCCCTGCAGATGTTACCGGATTCTCACTCCCATCATCCCTGACTACTGACCAGGCTGGCTCAGATTTATAGGAGCTGAAATCCAACAATAGCTGGAGGGCCACAGGTTCCCCGTCCCTGGGATATATATTCAACAGAACATCACAGAATAAATTATGGAACAACATGCATTTAGAAAACATTAGAACTAAAATGACATGTTTTGCCACAAAGGTTACAGCAGGGGTTAGCAAACTTTTTCAGCAGGGGGCCAGTCCACTGTCCCTCAGACCTTGTGGGGGGCCGGACTATATTTTGAAGGAAAAAAGGAACGAATTCCTATGCCCCACAAATACCCCAGAGATGCATTTTAAATAAAAGGACACATTCTACTTGTGTAAAAACACGCTGATTACCAGACTGTCTGTGGGGCGGATTTAGAAGGTGATTGGGCCGGATCCGGGCCCTAGTTTGCCTACCCATGGGTTACAGGATGGGGCGGAAATCCCAAATTGTACCTTCTGTAAAAGAGCATCATGATCTTGGCATGATGACTGTCTTAGTGTAATTTCCAGAGAGATAGTCATGCTTGTGGTTTCTACTGCAACACCAGCTAAGACTCTCATGGCACTTTGAAGACCAACAAATTTATTGTTTTATTAGCTTTTGTGGACTGGAGTTGACTTCATTGACTGAATGATACTCTGGTGACACATCTGATGAAGTAAACTCTAGTCCACAAAAAACTGGTCCATATTTTAATCTTTAAATATGCCACAAGACTCTTTGTTGTAGATAGCTTAAAAACAAGCTGATTTTAATGAACCAGTTTCTCATGTGTGCTTGAAACTGCAATTTAAAGGCTGCTCCAAACATGTTGTTTATTATGCAGTTATAGGAAAAGAAGGCAGTGTAGATGTGCAGACATCATAATGCAATGTGCACGTACTGTATATTTATTTTTTGTGATGCTTGCATAGGAACATAGGAGGCTTCCTTACACTGAATCGGACAATTAGTCCATCTAGGTCAGTACTAATTTCATTAATTGGTAGTGGTCCTCCAGGGTTTCTAATGGGATATTCCCAGTCCTACCTGGAGACTTGAAGCCAATACCTTCTGCATGCAAAGCAGATGTTCTACCATTGAGTTAAGAACCTTCTCCTGTATGCCAGGTGCTGCACATTTCGCCCTCCACAAACTTGTGCCACTGGTAAAAGAAACACTTGCACTTTTTAAAAACCCATAGTACTGTATTGGGTTTTTAAAAATGGGTAAGAAATGTATACTTTTTGACGAGATCCTCAGTCTATTTATATAAACCTTCATTTTATTTTAAACTTTGAGAAACAAGCCAGGGATTGCGGTTTGTTAGCTACCCTATTCTACTACCGCTCCTATCCAGACCTTTGCGACAATCAGATTAATAGTTGCTCTGCGTCGTGAAGGGGGGGGGGGAGAGAACGGGGAAGGCTGACAAAAACGCAGAATATCACCCTAGGGAGGCGAACTGCATGAAGCGCAAATAAACATTGCAAGGGATGGAGGCGAGCATATGCGGCAGAAGTCCTTCCTCCACCCAGCCCGGTTACTACTACTCCCTGTCGTACCGTTTCTGCTTCTCTGTCATCTCTTTCGCACTCCGGCAGAGCGCGCTAGCGGCCACCGGACCCTCCGGGCCGCGCAGTTCGGCGACATTCCCGACGCTGCGATGCCCAGCCCCGAGCCAAACCCGGCAGCGCCGCATCACGGGCGCCGCCATTTTGCTCGGAGTATGTGAGGTGTCAGGTGACCCACCTACTCTTGCGGAGCCTCCTGGGAAATGCAGTCCCGACCGCGAGCGGACTAGAGGAAACGAAGGGAAGCAAAAAAGCATTTCCCGTGGTGCACCGCGACTGATCCCTTCTAAGTCCAATGGGGAGAGTAGTAAGGAGAGAGGCTGATCTGTTGCAGCCGTTGCTGCCGGTGGAAATAGGCCGATGCTTCACGCTCCCTCTGGTGGCAGGTGGGCGGGTGGGGTGCAAAATTAGGTGCCTGTGGTCTGGAATCAAAAGGAACCTAGGGCCTACAGTATACTGTAGAGTAGTCTGCCTGTTCCACTGGTTCATCCTCCTCTCTCTATCTGTACCCAGTTCACGTACAGAATGCTTTTTCCTATGTCCGTTGCTCCTTATCTGACTATGCATTTATTTTTCAAGTGAGATATAATCTTACAAGATACTCAGCAAACGTGAAAGCACGGAAATTATACTTTTTAAGATGCATGCACCAGACGAGTCCAGCTTGCACAGAAAATTATGCAATGGAAAGTTCAGTAATTTATCTGGAAATTCTATTCTTTAGCACTGGAGCATCTCCCTGTAATGTGAGCAAAACAATTTCATGCTGAAATGGTGATATGCTCAAGATTATTTATAGCTGTTGTGGGCCAATTTCATTTTTGTTTAAATCTTATCAGGGTTTGGCCTGGTATTGTTTCGTGGTGGAAGTGTCTGTTCCATCACAAAAATATGTGCATAATCATTGTGGTATGTTGTCAGTCACTTGTAGGTGTTTTATTATAGGAGCAGCTGGGATACTTTAATAGGCAGGCTCCTATAAATGAAATACATTATTCTCTCTGTCATTTACCCTAAGGGAGTGAATCGCTGTTCCTTTTCCGTAAGTGGATATCTTGAGGCTTGATCTCTTGTATGTCCTTGAAAAGATGGACATTCAATAGGTAAGGTACAAATTGTGCCAGTGTTTCCTCTCTCACTCTGTTACACAGCTATTACACTCATTATATTACACAGCTTATTATACTATTGCTGTATTGCCGTTGTTAACTCATTTCTTGCCTATTTGCTACCCTGAGACTCTTTCCCCCCAAGACCACATGCAAACAAAAGACCTTGTGGACCTTCTCTCAGTTCAAAACAACAAGATGAGGCTGGGTCTACATATGCAGCAGAATGAGGTGGGGGGGGGGCTGCATGGACTGTGTGACTTCAGACAACAGATGGGAAATTGCATTTTGTAATGCTCCCTTGTGTGAACAAATAATGTAAGAAGAAAACTAGAACTACTCAGTTAGAACCTTGCTCCCTGATATGCTAGCTTTTTACTTGCAATGAACTTTTTGTTGTTGTCATCAAATGTAGGATAATAATAAGAAATGACATATTCTACCTGCAGCCCAGAGTGATGGTACAGCCCACACTAAATACCCCCCTCCTCAGGTGTCCCACAAATAATTCTGTGGCATTTATAGCATATATAGACTAGACTTGATTATAAAGATTTTGGCTAGCACCTGGATCAGTGTCTAGAATGTACTTGGCAAAATGGGGCTCCGGTTTCACAGTTGGAACTGAAGGCAGTTATAGACACTAGTTTAATATTGTACAAACAAATGTGTAAGCATATACCACAGATGCCAGCTGAACAGGTAAATGGCATAAAGAACAGAACAAACAGACCTGTGATCTACATTCCCAGCCCCCTGAGGCTTCACTTGAATGTACACTAGATGCTGTTTGTGTCATCTTTGTAGGACATTTGCTTGAAAAGATGATGAGTCATGGGCACTTTGAGTCAGTAGCTGTGATATTATCCAGCAGAGGACAGTGGAGTACACAAGGCCCCAGCCAATATTTTACATTCCCCGAACCATAAAAAAAAGCTGCAGAAAACATGGTAGGACACTTTTTCCCCCTTTAGAAAAGGGCACAGTGCTCTATAGAATAATTGCCCAAGTTTTCTGCTTTTGGCTGCAAATAATTATGAAGTGTATGAAATTAACGTGGCGTGTAGAAAGCGAGGGACATAAGGTATGGATTGTAAAGCATTCTTCATATTAAAAGTGCTATAGAAATGATAAATGCATGCTTATAATTCTCTATAAATTACTGATGCTCCTTACCAGACCGGGAGTTAAATGCAGCAGATACTTGTTTACATTTAACTGTTCCATCCAGACTTCAAGTTGATGATTGTTTGTTTTCTGAAATTCTCTCATCCTGCGCAGGATGAACCAAACTGTTCTTGCAGCAATAAAAGGATTGGAAGCAATCCCTCAGTGACACTTCTGGAAGGAAAAAAAGGGCCATTTTGGATCTTATATCATCTGCTGTTGCAGAGCCTTGAAAGGTTTATTAGAGTTTCTGGGTTTTTGGTTTTTTTATTGTGTGAAAAGCTCTGTGTCCAGCACAGCAGAGACATCTATACAGCATCCAGGTATCATCACATCCAGTTTATCACAGGATTGAGTATTAGTGTAAAAAATATGTTATTCTGATAAAAAAAAATCCTTTGCCAATTGTAAACATGAAATTAGCATTGTGTAGGGAGGGACAAGTAAAAGCAACACATTCATAAATATGCAGGGCAGTCCTATGCATTTCTACTTGGAGGTAAGCTGCACTGAGTTCAACAGGACTTACTCTTGGGTAAGTGTGCCTAGAACTGCAGCCATTGTTGTTCATTTTAATTTAGGCAGCATAATGGTATAGAATGGGAAACTATCACTTTCTTTTCAAGTTTAATATTACATTGCAGCCACAGTGGTTCTGCAGTAGAATATTATTGGGGAATGCAGAAGAAATCATAAAGCTGTATTTCCTAAATTATACATCTCTCCTGTTTCTGGGTTAGTTTTGCATCAGATGATGTGTGCCTTTTACATTGTGTTGTGAATCAGTTCTACGAGATATGCACAAACACACAGTTATTCAGCATAGGGACAGGGCAATTACTAGGTCAGGGCTGTGTTTGTGCGTTCATCACAAAAGAGGCCCAGTATGTATGTTAGCCTTTGCCAGCCTGTATCCTCAGCTGGTTTGGACTGCATCTCCCATCAGTCCCAGCCACCAAGAACTAGGTTGGAGAACAGTAATCTACTGCATCTATTTCAACATTGGAAATAGCTTAGGGTTCAACTACTGCTGGATGAAGTCTATCAGCTGGAGCAGAGACTTTCTTTGCCAAGGTGTGGGGGTCTTCTATCAGTTTAGGTCAGGAGGTGAGGAATGTTAGGCATTTATTTTATTTATTTATGTAAAATGTTTCTATTCAGCCCTCCTAGTGTCTATACACCACTAAGGGTAGTTTATGATAATTTAAAATCAAAATAAAGGAAAAAAATGAGTTAAAGCCAATGGGATTTGCAGGGAGATGAGCTAGTCAAGCACCTAACAAACTAGGACAGCTGGTTCAGTTACTTCCAAAGAAGAACTGGTATTATCTGTATTCTGTGTATCTACAATGAATCCTAGGGTGGCTTTTCCTCATTGGGAAAGCGTTTTCTAATAACAATCATTATTACAATTTATTGCACTTAATAGTCACTTTTTAATGAAAAGTGAACCCAGAGCAGATTATACAATAGAATACAAAAAGCTAGCCAATATAAAATTAAAACAAAAGCTGAAAACATTCATATACAGTACATAGAAGGCACACTAACACATCCAACCCACTAAAGGAGAACGCAATACCTAAAACACTTCAAGTTAAGGCCAAATGCCAGCTCACTTAACTTAACCCTTTCTTGTCCTTTTCTCTGCATGCGTAAACCCTTATACATTAATAGACTTCAAAACTGTTGGGCATTAGGAAATGTATGAAATGTATTTTACAAATTATTGGTTTCCACATAACTTTAAATTTGGGGCTAAACTGGGATTTGCTTGGTGGTACTGATTCTACTGTTGCGGGGATTTTTTTTTTAGAGCACCTCAGGATACTTAATAACATCAAGATGTAATTTTAGTTCCTCTAAAAAGTGATTTATATTTCTTCTCTGTTTCCCTAACTATAAAAGGTAAAGGGACCCCTGACCATTAGGTCCAGTCGTGTCCGACTCTGGGGTTGCGGCGCTCATCTCACTTTATTGGCCGAGAACCGGCGTACAGCTTCCGGGTCATGTGGCCAGCATGACAAAGCCGCTTCTGGCGAACCAGAGCAGCGCACAGAAACGCTGTTTACCTTCCCGCCAGAGCAGTTCCTATTTATCTACTTGCACTTTGACGTGCTTTCGAACTGCTAGGTGGGCAGGAGCTGGGACCGAGCAACGGGAGCTCACCCTGTCGCAGGGATTCGAACCGCCGACCTTTTGATCAGCAAGTCCTAGGCTCTGTGGTTTAACCCACAGCGCCACCTGGGTCCCGTTCCCTAACTATACTAAATACCAAATAGTCGCCTCATAAAGTCATAGAACTGTAATGTTGGAAGAAATCCCAAGGAACATCTAGTCCAACCCCCTGAAATGCAGGAATCACAATTAAAGAATCCCTGACAGATGGCCATCCAACCTCTGTTTAAAAACCTCTAGTGAAGGAGAGCCCACCACCTTCCGAGGGAAGTCCGTTCCACTGTCGAACAGCTCTGACTGTCAGAAAGTTCTTGATATTTAGTCAAAATCTCCTTTCTTGTGATTTGAACCCACTGGTTGCCATCATCTCAAGGTTCCTCTCTTGTGTTAGGCTTAGGGCAAAGGAGAGAGAGAGAGAGAGATTCCTCCCTTGTGCAGTATACTTCATAAAACTGAATGTTAGATGCTTGGGTGCCATTTTGAAAATTCAGAGTGTATTCATAAAAACCATTCCAAGCATGCAATTCAAGAAGAGCGCAGCATGTTTGTAAAATAAATACATAGATTACATTGGACTAGCAAAGGATCAATATTTGTAATGTAATTAATTGCAACAAGAGTAGTGTTATAGATTAGTGGGAAGACCACCTCACTCCTGAGAGCAGTATCTTGGGACTGGTGGAGCCTCTCTAAGTGTGCTCCTGAAGAATAATGTGCTATGAGAAAAATGTGAATGGAATGCAGCAGTACTAAAGCAAATAGTCAAGATTGCCTGCATTCTTGTCAGGTCTTAGGAAAGCCTTAGAAATAGAAGGGGGGAGGGGACAGAGATCTACTTACAAATTTCTGCCCTGGCTGATTGTACTAATTGGTCCTCCTAATGAATTATCAAATTAGGCTTCCTAGTGCCAATGCATTTGATCAGTGTCTGTGTGCGTTTAGCGGGGGTTGTGGTTGAAGATACCACTAAGCATCTGTTAGAAAGCTTTAAATCCTATTTTAGAACTGGAGATGTGTAAACCTTTCAATGCTAGGATCATTCCCAGAGATACTAAATACCCAACTAAAAACTCAGTGAGCACACTCCTGTTATAGCAGTAGATAACGGGATGTCTGGATAAAAGGGAATGTTGTCAACTTTAAGATGGGGGTCACACGAGGATATATCGTGAAATAGGATTAGCGTGGAGTTTTAGGTGACAAAGATGCACATAACTGGAGTTCTTTCCAGGAACAGCAGGCGGTTTCAAATATTGTAGGAGGACTATTATGAAATATGTGGAAACTGTAGGCATAACTACTTGGGCAGGGCACAAAGTGCATGTTGTAGTGAATCTGAGCTGGTCAGTTTAGGATTTCACAAAAATGCCTAAGGGGTAAATTGGGATTTGGTGTAGGACGAAAGTTCTGTTATTTAATGTAATGGTCTAAACCATACGGTCTCACTCATATGAAAGAAGACCTCCTTGAATTTCACTCAATGGTGTTAGGGAGAAACCTCTAAAGTCATGTTTCTTGAAAGCTATGTTTAGCACACATACTTATCCTTTTTGTGGGAGATCTGTATGCAGCATCCAGAGTGTAAGCTATTCTTCCTGGGTGTTTTGTTTCAGCATATGGGATAAGGATAGGCTTGGACCTCTGTTAGATTTTGAAAGAGAGAGAATTGCTTTGGGACAGTCCAATCCCATCATATTAAAAGCCAAATATGTGTGTGTGCTTTTTTTTTTTTAAGGAAGAATAATGGGGACTGATTTTAAACTGGGAAACCAACATTAGAAAGGGATGCTTTCAAGCTCCTAGATGATTAGTATTTATTAAAACCATTAATTGTTTTAATTGCAATGACAACATTAATGAAATGAATGTACCAGATTATTCTACTGTTATATCTGTATTCTTTTAATCATTAGTACATGTATGAGATCGTAGACTGGGAAAATGTTAAAAAGCCAACTATTCCCCAAAACAGCACTACCTGCCATTTCTGGTCCCAAAAATCAGAACTACTTACCTGCCATCTCCTTTCCTTTGTCCCCACCCCACCTCTTTCTCATCAACTTATTATTCCAGGACAAGCAGAGATAGTGGGGGCCGAGACCCTAAGGGTGTTTGCAGAGCAGATCACTCCTGGTGATGCAATTTGAGAGCCAAGTCAAACATTGCAGGCAACAACAAAAAGGCAGATGAGGCCAGTCTCCTGGCTTCTGTAACATCAGCCTTTTGCTCATGGCAACCATGAATATGGCAACCAACTTTGCTTGACTGAAAAGACAAATATGAGGTTGTCTAATGATATCATGTAGATGGCCCCCCCTTTTTTTGTCCTTTCAATTGACAGCCTTCCTCGATCCCAGTATGAGATTTGTACATGCCAAGGAAAAGGCAAGCAATAAAATTGACAGCCTGATTTGAAACTTCTCACCAAGAGAGTACACAGGAGGAACTTTTGTGTGTTGTAATGTGTTTGTTACATGAAGCAAAAATAAAAACAAACCAAACAAAAATTTTGGGCTTCCCAATGTAAAACAAAATAAATGCAATGAGTGTTGTTTAACAGCTGAAAGTTGCCACTTTAAATCTCAGCTGACCTTTAAATCTGAGTCACAGTTTCTACACACCTGGGAGTAAATCCTATTCAACTCAATGGGGCTTATTTCTGAGTAGTCGTCATGTATAGGACTTATCACACTGTTAGTGACTTGCTCAAGGCTGTAGACAAGTGGTAGTCTGCCTCTTCTCTAGATATTGTTGGACTACAGTTCCCATCATTTCTCACCGTTGGACTTGCTAGCTAGGGCTGATGGGAGTTGGAGTCCAATAACACCTAGAAGACACAATGTTGGCTACCTTGTTTATAGTCTGAGTCACAGTCACCAAAGGTACATATAACAAGTGCATGAGTGACTGTAGCAAGGTCCAATTTGGCTAGGAAGGAATGAGAGGGGTTAACCAGCTCCAGCTGCTGAAAAGTGTTCCTGGGCATTGCCACTATCTGGGTATCTAGGAGACACTTGGAATCCAGAAGTGCTGCCAAGCTGCCTACCTGATCCTTTAGGGAAAATGCAACCTTGTCTGAGCCTAGGACTTGCCGATCAGAAGGTCGGCGGTTCGAATCCCTGTGACGGGATGAGCTCCCGTTGTTTGGTCCCTGCTCCTGCCAACCTAGCAGTTCGAAAGCACGTCAAAGTGCAAGTAGATAAATAGGTACCACTCCGGCGGGAAGGTAAACGGCATTTCTGTGTGCTGCTCTGGTTCGCCAGAAGCGGCTTAGTCATGCTGGCCACATGACCTGGAAGCTGTACGCCGGCTCACTCAGCCAATAATGCGAGATGACTGCCACAATAATGCGAGATCCCCCCCTCCAATAGTGCCTCCATATTTTCTAGTTAGTTTCAGCTTTTTCTCCATATCCAGCCCAATACCAATAACAAACAAAAGTTCAGCGTCATGATGTGCACTTTATGGCTCTAAACTGAAAAAACAATTTTTCCAGGAATACAGCATAGCCCAATTATAAGCAGAGAGCGACTCCACTGGGCCACCTAATTTTCTATAAACACAAACAGGAACCTGCAACAGTTGGGGAGGAATGCATGCCTTTTAAGAGAGGCCCTTCTTGGCCAAATATGTTATTAAAGTACAACAATCTGAATAGCAAGAAGCAAAAGTCTATTATTTATTGAGCTGTTGCTTGCTACTGATTTTGTTTCTATTTAATCCAAGTAATATTACTGATCATAAAAATATTCAAGCTCAATTGCTCCTCAAAAATCTAATAAAAGTATATTGCCCATCAAATTATGCGGCACAAAATACACAAAAAATGCAGCAAACCAACAGAAACAAGGAATAGATTAAGACAAGGAGCCATCCTAGGCTCACTAGGAGAACGTTAATCTAAGCAAGTTTTCTTTATCTCACAGTGCCTGCTATTGAAATTCCTTAAAAATACCCAGTCACAGAGACACGTCGGGACAACAATCATATATAGAAGCTTAACAAATGAAGCTTTCCTCATTGCTGTGTCTCAGGGCAGATCTGTGCCATACACTTAAAGCACATGACTTCCCCCACAGAATCCTGGGAACTGTAGTTTGATCAGGATGCTGGCAATTGTAAATCTGTGAGAGGGAAACTGAAGATTCTTTGGGGGAAGGCACATGCTTTAAATGTGCGTTGAATGCGCTTCGAATGATTGGCGTGGATCTGCCTGGAGGGTCATGGTAATTCGCTGGATTTCTGCAGGTGGAAACCCTATTCAAATAAGAGGGAAGAAGGGAAGGTTCGCAATGGGGCTGCAATAGGGAAGGGAGATACAGGCTTGATGAACAATTCTGTAAGTGCTTCTTACCTGGGCTACTAAATGCAGCATATTTCCAATCCCGCTGAAATCCATTTTAGGTAATCGACAGTAGGCTTGGTGGCTGTTCAATGCCCAATCTTCCAAACTGCAGTTGAGAAAAATGTTTGTTAATTAGCTAAGTGCTAACCTAGATATTAGTGAGAACTTTAATATGTTTGAATCCCAGCCATCTCTACCATATAGTGACACTAAGAAAATCCCCCGCCCCCTTTAACAAGGCAATTTCCTAAGCTTTTTGCTTCCATTAGTTCTGGTGACTGTATTCTTGAGGGGTTGGAATTCTCAAATTATTATTCTAATCTGTATGAAAAGGAACCCAAACTAACCTTGCAGCTATTGCCCCATCAGTTAATGCAACTTTAATGCGTTCTTTAATGATACAGGCTGGGAAAATAGGGGTGCAAATAACCATTTTATTATTTTGCTAAGATCCAGGTAAATTTAGGTCAGGATGCTCCACAATTAACAATTCTCATTTTAGAGCATTTAATTTGCAAAATGCTCAAGGCAGAGTAGTGACATCTCTATCCTGCCTTTGCGGATCTGAAGCTAATAGTTGAATCAGTAGGATGATACGAACTCTGCAGAGTAAATTCAGATCATAGACTTGGCCATGATATCAAATATTGTGATACCATCGTTCAGTTATGATGACAGCCTGAAACAGTGATGCATTTGGGCACCTTTTCTTTGTAATTTTTATTTTAAGTTAGTTACAGAATCCAACCAGTCCTTTGTTTCTGTTGCCAATACTATACATACTTATAATATGTTATCTTAAACTCAAAATGATTTGCAGTGTTTGTTGGCAGCCTTAGGAATTTTACAAATTGCTGTCAATGAATGATGACAAAACAAGCATTTATATTCAGAAGCAGACCTAAGAAACCTACCTGATCACTAACTGCAAAACCCTGTACAAGTATACTCAACACAGTATGTCCTTTTTGAGCTCTGAGGGGCTTGCTACTAAGTATGGGATTGTAGACTAAATCAGGTGTAAACTAAATCTTATTGTTACCTGGAAACGATATTTTCTGAAACTAGTGGTTGAGAGAATAACTTACAATCTATTAAATAGATTTTTAAAAAAACCCTAACTACCAAATGGTTTGCTTAAGTCTTGGAATCAAAGTTTTCCCAAAAACATAAAGATTAAAAGGTAAACTGTACCTACAAATATATTTTGGTGCTGAAATGTGGACATCATTGGTGCTGTAGAACTGCAAAGACTTCAGAAGAAAATCACATTCATCTACCTTAGTATGGTGCTAGTTTGGTCTGAACAGGTAGCATACCAGTTAAGGTGGGAGTTCGCATATGTATTTTAAACTGTTGAATTAAAATTCAATGTATGATACACAGCATACTACCTAAATTGTGTTTGCAAGAACTAATGGCTAAGGGGTAATGATTAAAGGACACATGACTCCTTAAGATGGACCATTTAATTCAGTCATATGGCTTTTAATTAGTTTAACAGGGCTAGAATATCAGTGGTTAAACCCCGCTCAAAAATAGACTAAATGAGGTTGTACATTCAAATTGAGAACAGCTCTCTACTACAAGATCAGCAGCAGTGACTGGTGCCCATGAGGACCAGGGAGGCCAACAACAGGTGGAGCCAGAACCAATGAGAAATGGAGAAAACTACCGTAATTCTAGTCCTGGCGTTATTCTCCTCCCTGCTGAGTTCTACACAAGGGCAAAACTGAGACTAAGGCGGAGGAAGCTGATAGGCAGTGCCGCTCCCTGGGTTGGTTGTATGTAATTGGGGAGAGTTGACTGAAAGCAGACTGAGGTTGGTGGAACAGCCTAATGGAACAACCTCCACTGAAGGCCATTCAAGTTGGTGTTCATTCACTGTAGGAGTGAATTTCATAGCTCAGCTATGCATTGTGGTACTGCTCAGCAATAATAGGTCTGTTTTTGAAAAAGTTGTGTTTTTAAGTTGTTATAGGTAAGCATCAATAGTTCATCTCTGAGTTTGTAACTAACAGTTTTTATGGATGCCCTTGATTTTAGAGGATTTAACTACCTTTAAAAATGGGCATGGATTTCTTGCTGTTTTAGAGCTCAGACATTTGTATTTTGTCAAAATCTTTTGATTTTAATAACCTGATTCTGGTTGCACAGATAACATGTTCTAGTGGAAAGTCGGTGCGTTATGCATCCACAGAAATTATTCTTTCTGTGGCCATCCTGTGGATACAAAACATTATTTGGGAACAGGCTATGTGGCAGAGATCTAATATTTCCAAAGTTAAGAGCATCACCTCTTGTTACAACTCTTGTTTCAGACTATCTGTGACTGCATATGTAAGGTCAGAGCTATCAAGTTTCCTCTGTGTATAGTCTCACATAACATGGGTCCAGATTGAGAACTTAATTACCATGACTCCAAATTCAGAGGGCATGCTAAGAGCCATTATTCAACCACAAGCTTGGATATTGTTCATTTATTGTTTTTAAAGCCAATGCGTCGTACCGTTGCGGTTCGCCGTGATAATTCACTTAGATGTAAAAGTTACATCAGACACAGAAGTTGCTCATAAAGGTATCCCTTTTCTAGTATGATGCTTCAGTTCCACATATTCATTGGCAGTTTTAAGATTCCAGCTGGCAAATCCACCAAAAGCAAAAATAGATACAAAAGAAGATTGTTTAAAGGGGTGCGGAATTCTCTGATCTGTGACGCACACATCAAAGTGATTTGCCTGAATGCCACAACATTAATGATCAGCCACATTTTTCAATTAACATTGACACTCAAATCATATGAGAATCTTCAGTGAGAGGAACTGATCGAGAATGGTGCTGAACAATATAAAGCTTGTATTAAGGCCATTATAATGTTAGTCTAAAATTAATTTTTTAATCAAACACATTTTAAAAATAGTCTCAAGTGTTAAATTCCAGCAGGGCACTGTTTTTCATAGCGGGATTTCCGTAAAATGCAGGATTATTTATAGGTTACAAGCAATTTAATGAGGTTACATTATAAAAGAAAATGATACTCCAGAGCTTTAGTGCTGTGTGGTTCGGAGCCGCCATTGCTGAGCTCCCCACACAGCAGATTGCTTTTAATCTTCTGAAGCAACAAGAGTTGTGAGTTAAAAGGTCTCGTCAGATAGCTGTTCAGTTGTTTTTGCTGAGCTTGGGTGGAACAAAGTTGCATGAAGGCAAAGAGAGATACGATGCTTGCTCTTAGGCAGGGCTGGCCCTGTCACAGGAGGAGAGAAGACTTGTAGCTTTGGGCTGACCACATGCCTTCTTGATCCCTGCTGATCTTGGCTGGTGAAAGCCAGGCAAGATGGTGTGACTAGTAGAGTTCAGGGTCTGGGAAACACTTTGTTGTGAGATAGGGTGGTACCTGCCATCCTGAAAGAGCAGGCCTGGAGAGTCTTCAGGCATGTGGGCTAAATGAATCCCTCTAAGATCATACCTCCTCTTCTCATGCCATACAGCAGTCACGAGTCCTCAGTGCTCTCCTTAATATTTTTGTTTAAACTGTTGTTGTTTTTTGCTACCCTGGGCCCCTAAATAATAATAGGGTCTCTGACTCCAGGGTCTTAGAGCATGAAAGGGGGGGGGGCTTTTTAGCCACAGAGAAGACATCTTTTCCACCCTTTGTGCTGATTCGAGCCAATCAGAGTGAAAGGAGGTGAATCAGCCACTGAGGACTGGCTCCTAGGGTCACTCTGGAGAAGGTATGTGGGAAGAACACCAAGGTGCTGTTCTGCATGTTCTAAAGCTCAGTATTTAGGAAGGCCGAAAACACAAGATGCTTCCGTTTCATGAGAATGGTGTGCAAGTTCTGTCTCATACAATAAAGCTTCAAGGAAAATACAACTTAAGTAACTCTGGAAGAAAATACCGGAGCACTCCAAAATCATTTGCCCATGTACACGCACAGAAAACAGTTGGTCCAGCTGAAAGGCAGCACATTGACCATTGCTATGCATCTTTCATCACTATTATTGAAGAATTCTAATATTATTGTATAACCTTAGAAGAAGAAGAAGAGTTTGGATTTGACATCCCGCTTTATCACTACCTGAAGGATTCTCAAAGCGGCTAACATTCTCCTTTCCCTTCCTCCCAAACAACAAACACCCTGTGAGGTGAGTGGGGCTGAGAGACTTCAAAGAAGTGTGACTAGTCCAAGGTCACCCAGCAGCTGCATGTGGAGGAGCAGAGACACGAACCCGGTTCACCAGATTACGAGACTACCGCTCTTAACCACTACACCACACTGGCTCCCAGAAGGTTGCATAATCTTAGAAGGGAGTATGGCAGTGAGCAGACATGGCTGTAAAGGAGCCCCACACTTCTGAATTTGCCACTACACTACTTATCATAAGAGCTGAGTGAAGTTCTCTTGTCCAGTCTCCTGGCCAATGCAGGAACTGCAGTTCAGGATTCAACCACAGCATCCGTGGCAGATGATGGTCCAGTCTCTGCTTAAATACCTCTGGTGATGGAGAGCCCACTACCTCCCAAAGCAGTCTGTTCTGGCTGTGCTTTATCTGTTAATTGAGAGAAGAAAGTGCAGAATATTATGAATACTCCAAGTATCATTATACATTTGGTACCTAATAATCCCAGCAGTAATAATTCTTGATTTAAAAGGCTACTGTGTGAACTAGAAGATGCCCCCCACCAGCATCCATTCCTGCTTAGTTTCATTGTTGAGAGGGAAATAACTTGGTTAAAAGGAAAACTTTAGCAGTAAGCATTTCTCTTAAAGAACTCACAAGAGGTAGGAAGTTTATATCTCCCAGTCATTCTGAAACCTGTAATAAATAGGACCCTAAGCCGAACAATTCCTAGGCTGCACTAAATTAAATTACGAAAAAGATCAAACCCAGGGAACAATGTTTCTCATGCAGAGAGATTGACAAATTTGAGGTAATGTCACAGCACACCTCAAGAGGAGCTGAATGTTTAATTGCATTGTTGCTCCAGTATCTTGAATACATCAAATATAATAAACCAAATTACAACAAACTCAGGTCTGTCAATTGCCTTTTGCAATTGATGCGGCCTGCATGGTTAAGCAACAGATACTTACGCATTGTTAGGCATTAGATACAATCTTGTATGTGGGAGACTGTAAAGCCAGAATAATAGATTGAAGAATCTGCTCAGTTTCATTGCCCGTTCATAATTCTAGTTACATGCTATGATCCAGATATGCCCATATGCCCACGTAATGCACTTCTTCCCCATGGCAACACTTTGCTGCTAATAAAAAGATAAGGTAAAAGGCAGTTAAGTCCCGTCAAAGGCGACTATGGCATGCGGTGCTCATCTCGCTTTTCAGGCTGAGGGAGCCAGCGTTTGTCCACACACAGACAGCTTTCTGGGTCACGTGGCCAGCATGACTAAACCACTATTGGTGCATGAAGGACCGCGAGAAGTGCCAGAGCGCATGGAAACACCGTTTACCTTCCCAACACAGTGGTACCTATTTATCTACTTGCACTGGTGTGCTTCAAACTGCTATAGAGTGATGCTCAGGGGGGCCCTTGACCTTTGAGGGGCACATCTCAGGAATTGATGCTGAAACAGGAGAACTGGAAAAAACCTTCATAAATATACAGAATACTGCACAGAACACTTTTCACCCTTGCGTAGGGTATGAGTGGCTATTGTGTTCCCTTGTAGAAAGCATGAAAAGGCATGTTCTGGTCTGCACTCTGCATTGTTTTCAGGACAAATGCAACACGTAAGTTCTGTTGATTGCAGCTGGTTCATACAACTATCACATGTTTTATGGGTTTTTGCAGCTTTTCGGCAAAACAATGCAGCGGAAGAAATAAAGTGTGTGGACAGAAGACTTGTGGTACCTCTATTATTTCTGACTCTAGGCAATGGGTCTATTCCTTCAGGTTAGACTAATGCACTGATGAACATTTTTTGGAATTAATACATGCAAGAAACTTTTACCAACATGGTCCTATAAGACGTGTGACTGCAATTGGGCCATGACAGATCTCTGTCCTCCAATTTCTCCAGCAACGTGGAGGCAGTTAAAATGGCCCACCATCACAAGCCCATGGAAAACAGCAGGAAAACAGAATGATTTTTGCCCCTGTTAAAATAGTACAGGAACTATCATATTACAGTGGCCAAATGCGGATCCTAGTCACTGGCAAATAATCTCGGGTTTACAGCTCCAATGCATGTGGCATTTTCTTTCACATATGCTTGTTTTTTAGCCTTTTTCCTACTAGGGGTGAAGCAAACACCTGACTTTTGAGGTCACAGAGCTTTTAAAACAGTAGGGAAAATTTCTCTATCCAAAGATTAAGTATTATTAAGCTGATTCTTTTGTCCCCCACACAAATACCTGACTGTACAAACCACATTCAAGCCCTTCATATAATTCCCTGTTTTGTATGTCTCCTATTGTTCTCCTTGCCACAGAGACTAATTATTTTCAAAGCTCCTTTGGGTCCATGACATCTGACCTACTCATATTTACCAGCCTTGATCTTCTTTGCCTTTTTTGCATTAGGAATCTCTGCATCCTTTGTTTCTTAGCAACTACCTGCACTGCTTCCATCAGTTTCCCACCTTATTTCTACTCTAATTTGGAAATCCCTAGTGTCTGCTTGTATCTAGTGCAACCAGCTTCTCTGGACTTGAACCCTTTAGTGTGCTGTCTTATCCTTACCTGAACTCCTGTAATAATCCCTGTTGCATACATATTCTGAAGTTAGCTTGACCCCTGGCACTCCTTTTGACTTCGGCCCCACCTGGTCTTTACCTGCAGGCAGACCTGGCCCCGCAGCCAAGTCCTGTCACTGACCCAGTACATAACAATGACATGAAAAATACCTCACTGGAGATAACTGGGGAAAGATAAAGCAATCCTTTTGCAGAGCTTATGCTGTTTGCCGCTCATACTGAATTCCTTTCCCATGCTGCAGTTAAAAAAAAGAGAAAGAGCAAGTCTAAATTTAAGAGATTATCCAATTTATTAAAATTTTATGATCCAGGGTCTTGGCATATGCAAAGCCGGCAGGAAGCTTTTAAATGTGTAGATATAAATGGCAATTTACTAACCAGTTAGTGGTGCTGAAAGAAATTCCATACTATCTTTGATTGATAGGTAAATAAATTTTTCTATGCAGGGAACCATAAAAGGAGATTTAAGGAGGAATCTCAACTTACACTGAAATAAGACTGATTGTAACTATCCTAAGTGATATAAAAGAAAGCATGCTGGTACTGTATGCATTTTGCTTCTTGTGCTTTATGTAGGAAAGCGCAATTCGCACATGAAAACAGTACAGTAGGCGGCAACTTAAATGCTTTACATAACAAGTTGCTTTCCACACTGTTCCATTGATTTTTAGGGTTACGGCAAACCTTCAATAGCTGGTTTCTAATGGCATAGCAAAAATCACCAGAACCTCTTGGACAATTTAACTCAGTATTGGTGATTACATCTGTATTTTATGATGATTTAATGTCTATATTGGTTGAGAAAAAAATGGATTCTATCCAAACAGATATGAAACAACAAGTTTGGATCAAGACTTGCGTCATGTGGACTTGACCAAAAATCCAACGAAAACGATCTTCTACAAGAAATGTGAATAAAAAAACCATAAATGATATACAGTATCTACTATATGTTTTGGAAAGTGGTCTGTCCATTTGTTCAGTCATCTTTCAAGTAATTGGTGCTAATCTGGGCACAAGGTTTCCCAAGGTGGGAGTGGCAGTCTTTGTCAAAGTTTGGATGCCACCCGCCATTTTGAATAATTTCTCCCAGGTCAGAAAGGCTAGAGTTTAGAAGTGAAGAAATGAAGTTCAGACTGGGAGTTTTTTACTCTGAAGCACCGCCTATGTAAACTCTCTTCTGTTCTGGTGAGATGGTGGGGGGAGGGGTTTTTCTGAATGCCAGCCAGGAACTGGTGTGGGGACAGCTGTATGTTGTTGCAGAAGTTTGTTAGGAGAGACGGTCCCCTTCACCATCACAGTGGAGGGAATGCCTCTTAGAATGGCATTTACGTACCGTTTTGTTTGAGTGGAAGGACATTCTGAGTGGCAGCCCCAGGTCTCATGGTTGTGGAATGCCCTCCCCTCTGAGGTGCTTCCATTGGTTGATCAAGACACACCTCTTTTACTAGGCTTTTGAAGGGGTGGATTGGATTGAAGTGATATTTAGTCAGTGACTCTATTGTCTTGATGCACTGCCCTCTTTGTTGTGATGTTCAATTTTGTATTGTTGTATTTTTTATTTTTATGTAACCAGCCCTGGGACCTTTAGGTGAAGGGCACACTTGTTAAATATAATTTAAAATGTGCTGTATGATTAATTGGTAGCACCTTTTAGTTGATCAAGATGTTTTAATCAATTAAACACTGCAACCCTACTTAATTTGAAGCTATAATTTTTTTTTATTGTGAAATCAGGTCTCTGGTAATCATGGTGAGAAATGTACTGGATGAAATGATCATTCAGGAAGATTGGAAAAGAACAAATACTTTAAAAAAAATAAGGGTCACAATGAAATATTAATGCTTTTGGCTCCTTTGTTTCCATGTAGCCTGTAAAAAATCTATTGGTTCGGATTATTTTTATGCTGCTGATTTCTCCATATGCAGGAAAAATAAAAAAAATTATGTTAAGACTACAAGAGAACAAATAGAACCAAAACACCATGAAACACCGCTCCCCTCCACAGTGCCACATACTCTCTCTTTACGGTCTGCATTGAGCAGAACAAATAACAACTCGTTCTTTTTTCTTTCAGCCAAGCCATTAGCAATTTATGGGAGACAAAATAGATCAACCAAAATCAGATGGCCACATAAAGATCATGTAATTCATATTTATTGTTAACGAGAAAAAATTAACAGCTTTCCCATATATACTCTGCAATCCAACATAGTTTCCCATTTTGTTTCTATAATACTGTTATGAATTTTGGGGGTGGGAGGAAGTAGGCTGTATGCAAGATCCCTCTTAACTCCTGGATCCAGCAACCACTGGACACCATCTTCCCAGTCTGAAATCCTGTGTGTGTCATGTGACCTGCGCGAGATATTGGACCCGGAAAAAGCACATTGAGGGCATGGCACCCTAAAAACGCCATACAACCCCAGGATCAATACAAAATATACAGTCACAAGTGCTGGGAATCAGTAAAATACAAGTGGCAAGAGAATGGCAGCAAAGATCATACCTTTAGAGCAGTGATGGCTAACCTTGACACTCCAGATGTTTTGGAACTACAACTCCCATCATCCCTGGCTAGCAGGACCAGTGGTCAGGGATGATGGGAGTTGTAGTCCCAAAACATCTGGAGTGTCAAGGTTAGCCATCACTGCTTTAGAGGAAAGATCAATTGTGCTCAGCAAAGCAACAGTATTCCATAATAAAGACATCTTCACAAGTAAGTGGAAGATGACATCAGGCCACCCAAGTTCTACAATTTGGGTGCAGCCACCAAGAAGGTGCTCACACATGCCAACAAAATGGTCCTTCCCCATTCAATGGGACACAGAGAAAGGCCTCTCCCCATGATCTTAGAAAGAGGGCAGGCTGGTACAGGAGACAGCAGTCCCTTTGGTATCCTGGACCTAAGCCATTTAGGGCTTTAGCTTCGTGGCAGTTTTTAAGCCCCAAAGCATTTCTCAAAGCCACCATCAGTTGAAATAAGCGTGCAGCATGGTGTGAGTGAATTAAGAATTCTATGGCTCACAGTATAGGGTCTGAAACTGATGGTTTTGAAACAAGGCTAATATGCTTCTATAGGCTTTAGACTTACAACCAAGTCTATTAACAAATCAGAGCCTCAAAGCAGATGATGGAGTTTCTCAGGACTTGCAACTAACTCCTGGAGCTTTTTGGCAATGTGCAGATGTCCCACGTACAAGTTCTGCTGTAAACTGTATTATTGCTACTGTCGGTGCTGTGTACTTAGTTGTCAACTAATGCAGGACAAAAGACAAAATACCACAGTACAGGAAAAAGCAGATTGCATTTGAGACAACAGATGTGTCTATCCTACAAGCTTTTCTGGTTTAAATGTCATGGTTCCCACAAGCAACCGTGGGAACTGGAATTGGCTGGAATTTACAGGGTTCTGTGGAAGTATCAGTAATAGCTGAACTGCAGTATAGATATGTCCAGCAGCTGAGACAGGAGATGTGGGCTAAGGGGACATGCCACAAATAACAGCATATAGTCTTTGGCCTGAACAGCATATATTCTATGCTTAACAGCATGAGTCTGTGGGCTGTTGCTATGATATAGGAACCTATGGGATTGGGGAGTTTGTACAATTCCAGTCCAAGCACTGAAATAGCTTCATCAAAGAAAAGGCTTGGAAAATTAGAATGGCTGCTTATCCAGTCACAGGGTGGATGGCTCCCATATTCCAGGAGTGACTCTTGGGTTAAACAGCCAGCAGATTGGGAAATTCCCTGGCTGGCCATTGGGATTGGTGGGCTTTCTCACCAGCTGCTTGATTTGAATTCTGGCCTGTCCAGCCAGACTGAGTGGGTGAGGTTTGGGACCCCTAAAGGTAAGCTGTGCCCAACCCCAGGGACTGCAGTCCTCCCTTCCTACCCGATTAAGTAATGCTGTGGGTTTTTGTCTGCTAACCTTTTCCTTCCTAGGGCACTGCGCTTATTGGCTTTGCTGTGGTTCTAGAATGGTTGCCGTATTCAGAGCTGGCAAGGAATTTGCCTGCAAACAGATTGGCCTGTTTGCAGGTTTTGCCTCTTCCCCACAGTAATGGTCACAACTTTGGCAAATAAGGCATTGGGTGGAATCCTTCTAGTCTAACATCAGGTGTGTGAGGTGGTGCATCACCCCCACCTCAGAACAATGCAATAACAGGGTACCCCGTTAGAGGGGTCTCGTTGGAAGTCTCTGTCCCAAAGCCGAAGCGTGAAGCAGATGGGCCATAGAGCTTCCTTCAGCGGCTTGGGAAAGCTGTCCATTTAAACCTGCATCTTGCAAAGAACCCATTAATCCTAGCCTCAACCTTGTCATGCATCAGCCCTCCACCAGGGGATCTGAGAGGGATATACAGTGGTACCTCGGGTTAAGTACTTAATTCGTTCCGGAGGTCCGTTCTTAACCTGAAGCGTACTTAACCTGAAGCACCACTTTAGCTAATGGGACCTCCTGCTGCCGCTGCGCCGCCAGAGCACGATTTCTGTTCTTAGCGGAGTTCTTAACCTGAAGCGTACTTAACCTGAGGTACCACTGTACACCCAATGCCCAAGCCCAAACCTTCCTACATCTGGAATCAAAGTTGTGGCCAATTTTAAGTCACACAACATTGCCCTGTCCACTTTGTTCTCCCTCGCAGGTTAGGCCTTGCTCCTTTGGGAGGGGTCACTGCGAGCGGGTCCACAACACAAAGCACATAATTTAATATAAACAAACCATTAACACCCCACTTCCCACAAGCACATTTAAAAGGCCATATAATGTTAATCAGCCCAGGGCCTGGTTATAGAGAAACGTTTTCGCCTGAAGTTTTAGGTAAGGAGATCAGGGAATGCTGCTCTAAACAGGTGTGTCTTCAGGAGCTGGCAGAATACCAAGTTGATTGGCTCCTCTTGTGTTTCGACAGATATAACATTGTGCAACCCTGGTGCCACCTGTGAAAAATCTGATAATCACCAGTGCATGCATGGCCAAACTAAGCAGGTTCCATTTGTTGAAATCTGCTGAGAACACCTCCACAAATCACAGGACTGCTCCTGCAAGTCACCTCAATTTTTTTTTTAAACCCCCCCCCCCAGCAATTTTATATTGAGAAATCTATTCCAAAGTCACGAGCATGAAGAAATCTATACCAGATATATCAATGCCCAAGTTCTGGGATTGCCTTGGCAACACACAGGTGCTATATATGTATAATCCCCTGGCACATCATGATTTTAGCAGCTCTTTAAGAGGCCTTGCGGGAAGGTGAAACTTAGAAGAGGCCTTGGGCTACTGCATATTGTACTGAACCTCAACCTGCCCTTTAGCACCCTAGAGAGTGGAAAGTAGTTTAATGCCCCGAAGCAGCTGAGGATTTAACCCACAGATTCCGACTTGAGTGAAATTGACGTAATTTAGGAGAGCCTCTGGCAAAGTCAGTGAAACGACGCCCATTTAAAACATGTGTGTGCTCAACCTCAGGCAGGCCCAGGGAAGCCAGTGATGGGGTAAGGGATTCCATCTCAGTACTTACACCTGCTATAAAATCTGGTGCCAGCTCAGCAACAGCTGGTTCCCTTAAACTTTGGGTCACACCCAGTTGGATTGCAGACTTGCAATGCAATAATCCAATACTGACACAGCTGCAGCCAAGCAATGGCAATGGCTGCTGTTTCAGGAGCAAGAATTTGCAGCCCTTTCCTATGCAAAGTTCTCTTCTTCCCCCCTGCCCCCCCCCCGCTTGAATATCAGTTTTCACAGTTTAGTCACACGTTCCTTTATATACAATAATAATATTTAGCACTTCCACAGCACTTTACAGCTTCAAAGCACAGCACAAGCATTTGACTAATTAATCAGCAATTTGTTAGTTAAATAACCATTAGCATATATAAATATCCCAGGCTGGATTCGTTGTCCATGTAATGGAAGGAGTAATGATTTCCATGTGAGTAAAACATTTCGTGAGTGTATTTAAGTCAGGCAAAGTATAATTCTCACCTCCACACTATTTCACTATTTGGCGCTTGTGGGAACGTGACTATCATTCTCAGAGAGGACTGGGAGGACTGGGGCAGAGATGCCGACAAACCAGGCAGGGGGAAGGACTTGAACTGCATCTGTTAAATCACAATTGTGGGTGCCTGTATCCAGGCAGATGTGGCAGAAATTAATTTAAAGGTATCTAAATTAAAGATTCACATAATGCAATCCTGTAAATGCCTACTCAGAAGTAAACCAAAGTGAGTTGGGTGAGGCTCACTTCCAGGTAGGGATGTTGGGAAATTCCAATGAAAAAGGAGAGCAGGAGCAGACATTGCCAATGTTTACTTATTTGCCCCATGTCTGGAATGGAAATCAATCCAGAAAATGCAGTATTCGCTGTCGGTGCTTTCGGTCTGCAGACATTGTGTAATTGATTACGTTTCCCTCCCACTGCCACCTTTTGCACCGAGTTTCCTTACTTATGACTTATTCACACATTAGTCAAGAGTGGGACATTTACATGTTGACTACAGAGCGGGGCCATACTTTTAGCCTCATCCCAACATTGTCTTATGCCTGGTTCTCGGCAGAGAAATCTGTAGGTGCTTCATGTGACTGGGACACTCTTGCAGCACAGTTGTTGCAGGTGGGGCTAAAAGCCCACCTTTATCAGTCAGCCCAGAAAATATCCTACAGTGCACTCAAGTGAATAGGGCTATCGTTTGGCTGCAGTCCTATACCCACTTACCTAGGAGTAAGTCCCATTAAGACCAACGAGACTCCCTTTCTGAGTAGATATGTTTAGGATTGCACTGTTAGTCTGCAGGTTCAGAAGCATCTTTTCCCAGATCTTCATCAAAATCTGAGCCTACGTCCATTGGAAGTGTTTGGTTTCCTGAAACCAAAAAGCAAAACATTAACTTGAAAACTAGCAGAGATTTCAGACTGATCTGCTTTTGGCAAACTGCACATGCTGCTTCAATGCATCCAGTCCCTGGAGAACATGAAAGTAGGTGCTTTAGCATTTTCTGGACAGACTGGTGTGGTTTATGCAACCTATTTGCCTGGCTTCCTAAGGAACATCTGCTTACAGCCCCACAGGACTGATTCACACAGCAATTTTGCATACAGTGGATGCAGATTCACTCACACTTTAGTTCCATTGAAATCAATGGGAGAACTAAGGCATGACTAATAAGTCCCATTGATTTTTCACACCACTGCAGACTTGTTTTGAGCATTTGACAATGTGTGCTGAATTCAGTACATGGCAGTGTATGTGCATTACTGGGTGTCTCAGGAATACACTTCAAGGAGTTATATTCAAACGACCTGCATTGCAGGGGCTGGAAAAGATGACCCTTGGTGTACCTTCCAACCCTACAATTCTATGATTCTATGACCACCATGTTCTGACTCAAACTGGAACAATGAGAATCTTTTGGATATACCTTAACATTAATGGTATACATTTTTAAAGTATTAGCATTGCAATTGTATGCACACTTGCTTTGGAGCAAGCCCTGCTGAAATCAATGGGACATTTTGCTGAGCATACATGCCATGCAATTTGACCATACATTTAACATGTATGCATGCATCTTAAGTATTTAAGCAGGTGTTCCCAAGTCCACATGAAAATTCACAAACTCCTGCAGGGTCCCTATATGTACCTGCACAATGGCCACTAACCTAGAAAAGTCCTGGGCAGCGGTGGTTTGCTTCCTGGTGCAGGTGCAGCCTTTGTTCTCCATGTCTCCATTGCGGGGTGTCATGGACTGCCCGGATGCAGAGGAGTGTTGGGAGGCACCAGCGGGGGAACCTCCAAGGGAACCCTCAAGGGAAGGCGGCTCAGGGCCAGGGGATTGGTGGTGGGATGACAACAAGTGGTCAGAGGGAGAAGAGGAAGCAGATTGGGAGGAGGTGGTGTCAGAAGTTGAAGAGGTAACAGGGTTTGATTATCAGAAAGAGGCTGTGGCAGAGAGCAGTCCAGAATCAGAGGCAGGAGTGGAGGCCAGAGAGGAGTGGGGCCAAGAGGCAGAGATCAGGGAGGCTGCTGAAGAAGCCAGGGGGTCTCCTCCTCCTGCTGTGACCAGCTCCCCTCCCCCTGGTCTCCCAGGAGCAAAAGACATAGGAAGAGGGCAGAGCAGAGACAGGCAAGACAAAGGAGTCTCAGATTGCTTGGGAAGGAACCGGGGAAAGAGGAAATTGAGGCAGCTATGGGAAGGTGGGGACCTTCAGTCCTCACAACTGCCTCACTGGGCAGGAGGAGTTGCTGTGCCCCCTAAGCCTGGCCTCCAGAGCTGTTTGTTTCTTTGAATAAAGAGTTAACTTCACAGACACCATGTGAGTTAATCTTGATCTGCTCCTAGCACCCGCCCCTGATATGGTCATAGGAATCACCACAACTTTTGGCTGATAAGGCACTGGGCTGGATCCTTTAGTAAGTGGGTATGCACTTAAAGGGGTTCAGGAAGAGGTTCTCTTTCTGGGAATCCGCATGGGAGCCAATGGGCCATGACACTCCCAAATGGCGGTCCTGGTAGGATTGCCCTTATTTGACCCGTGTCATGGGGGAACCCTCAATCCAGGGTCGACTCAGCCTTCCAATCGGACAGCAGATTACAGATTACATTAACCAATAAAAGTTGTGGCCTGTTTCAACCCAAACACTGATGTAATGTGTCTTATTTCACCTCTTCTCTGTGCTTCCTGTGACTGGGTCCACAAAGACTCTTCCAATATGGGATTAAAGATATTGCTCAAACCTGTCCTGACTTTTCAGACATTACTTAGGGGCTGCAATATTCTTGGATTCATTTCCATCTGTCCCCCAGGATATGGGTACTGATTTTTGTTACATGATTTAATTCAAGACTGTCAAAATTATTTAGAATATATGTTTAAATATATGTTTGTATTTATTTCCCTTCCCCCTCACCTCCAAAGAATCTAAGTGACAGTAATACAGTGCATTGGTGAACATACTCTAGTTTATGTAGGTCCAATTTAGTAACATCAGATCTCATTATCTTCATCCTTAATAGAACCTGCAGGCAACATTTTGAGCAAAATCGCTACTGAAGTGAAAAATAACTAACGTTGAAACAGTAAGGGGTTAATCAGGGCTATTGTGCAGCAGCAGCAGCAGCTAACTCACAAAGAATATTCCTCAGAAACTTCAATTGATGCATTGCACTCTCTCTTCATTCTTTCGGTATGCTGTTATTAAAGCATCAGTCCCACATTGTGCACTGTAAGAACACTTAATGATAGCAAACAAGGCAAAAAATGGAAACTAAGCAGAATACCACTGAAGATAAATGGAATTCTTAATTCTTCTTGAGAAAAGGTGGGGGTTTTGGGGGGGGGGGCAGCTTCTACATAGAAGATCAGTTCAGAAGAACCAGGTTACACATGGTTTGGAATAACAGAAGGGAGCCTGGGGCTTATTGTATTTCATCCACACTTTGCACATTCCTTGTGTGACAAACCATGGTTTTTCAATCCTGGTTTGAAGGGTGAGCTCAAACCATATTTTGCCAGTATAGATGTAATGTAAAACTTTGGTTTGCCGTGAAAGGGAGAAAATAGGACTGTGCCAAGGGAGGAGGGAATGGTAAGGTAAAAAGAGTGTGTGCAGGCCCGAGTCTCACTCACGTAATACGAAGCCATGGTTTGGTGTTCCATGTGTATATGAAGGGTATATCTGGACTTATAAGCCATGATTACTTGCAAATAATAATAATAATAATAATAATTCCCCTCAAGTACAAAAGTGCTTCTCATTATGGAAATAAATGTTTTTGGGGATGCGATGAAATTAGCACACCCAATATACACGTTTGTGCATGCAAGAGATGGAGAACTTCCCCCAGGTAGAAATCTTGAAGTTGCATTCCTCATCCTGTCTCCAAAGGACTTCAAAACCCTTGTGTGCAGTCCTTCCCCCCCTAAAAACAATGTTTAGGGGTACTCTCATTTTGTCTCAAGAAAACCATCATTTTATAGTTCAAATTGGGAAAACTAAAGACAGTAAATGGACAAAAGTACAAAGATTCACAAAATGTTTAGGGGTATGCGTACCCCTGCGTACCCCCAGAAAAAAAGCACCGCTTGAGTGTAAGATGTAGTAGTATTAAACGCAGTGCAGAAGTGCAGCAATGGTTAATTCTGATATTGGGGATTGAAGTGTGTGTGTTTTGCTTTGGTCTGTAATTAGCTGAGTGGGGTGTTTGGTTTGGTTTTTTTTTAGCAACAATGTGGAGTTTTGTTTAAAGTAGTAAGCCAGATATCCACTATATAATAATGGTGACTCAATAACTAATTACTGTTCTTTTAAATAACTGTTGAAATTGCAATAGCAGATGAGCAACTGGTCTTCTCTTAAGAGTTTTCTGGAGCAGAATGACATTTTAAACCACTTGTCTTCTCTTTACTGCATCAAAACAGTTCCTTGTCTCATTTAAATGGAACAAGTGGAAATGTGTGCTCCTTCCCTACTTGTTGTTGTTATCAGAGGCATATGCTAAAGGGAGTTACTTAAAAAAAAAATTACCATTCTATTTACCATTACAAGAAATCTGTTCCAAATACTATAGTTAAGATTACAATCCTATACACACTTAATCCGGGATGAAGGCTCACTGAAGACAGTAGGAGCTTTGCTTCTGAGTTGGCATGCACAAGATCACGTGGTAAGTGAACCATAAGTGCCGAGAACATAAAAACATAAGAATAGCCTGCTGAAGGAGGCAATGCTCTGCATAGGGCAGCATCCTGTTCTCACAGTGGCCACCCAGGTGGCCGTGGGAAATTCAAGCAGGACCCGAAAACAAGAGTACTCTCCCCTCCTACAGCTTCCAGCAACTGGTGTCCAGAAGCATTATTGCCTTTGGCCATGGAGGTTGAGCATAGCCATAATGGCCAGTAGCCATTGATAGTCTTTACCTCCATGAATTTGCCTAATCCTCTTTTAAAGCAATCACTGTCTCCTGTGGGAGCCAGTTCCACAGATTAACTATGCACTACATGAAGAAGAAACTCTCTTTTATCTGTCCTGAATCTTCCAACATTCAGCTTCATTGGCCCTTCTTCATGTGCCGCCTTCACGAGAGGTCCGGAGGGTGGCAACATGAGAACAGGCCTTTTCTGCAGTGGCTCCCCATCTGTGGAATAATGCTTCTCCCCAGGGAGGTTCGCCTGGGCACCTTCATTATATACCTTCAGGCTCCAGGCGAAAACGCTCCTTTTTAACCAGGCTTTGGGTTGATTGACATCCTATGCCCTTTTAAAAATGTGTTGGGTGTGTGTTATTGGGTTGTTTTTGTTCTTATTTTGATTATGTATTTTGTGGTTTTATATTCTGATTTTATCCTGTGAACTGCCCTGAGACCTGTGGATATAGGGCGGTACATAAATTTAAACAACAACAACATCATCCACGAGTTCTAGTGTTATGAGAGAGGGAGAGCTTTTTCCCCTCTCCCCACTGTCCCTACACCATGCATAATTATATACCACTCCTCTTGGTCACCTTTTCTCTAAACTAAAAAGTCCTGAATGCGGCAACCTTTTCTTCATAGGGGAGCCGCTCATATTTGAGGCCAAGGCTTCTCTGTACCACATCACACTGTCTTTCCCATTTGACAGAGAAACACACAGTTGTTACATCTCCACTGAATTTGTTTTTCGCTACCACTGTAATTTTCCGGCGTTCATCACCTGCTGTTTTACTGTGGTTAATCTGATAATTGATACGACTGTTTTAATGGTTTTCATTTTGTTAGCCACCTGGGGAACCATGATTCTGAAGGGTGGCATAGATTTCCCCCTAAGTAAATGAACGAACGAACGAATAAAACTGCCTACCTCACAATGTGATTGCGGGGGTAAAATGAGAAAACAAAACAAAACCCAGGAACACTATCCCAAACTTCTGGGAGGAAAAAGTGGGAGAAATGAATGACAAAGAAATACACACCAGAACACAGCAAGAAGACAGATTCTCCCTTATTAAATGGCTTTCACTGAGAGGAATGCTGCACAACACAATGAGTTATATATAATTTTGTCCTTCCATTCACAGAAGGCTCTTTGATCCAGTCGAGGCTTCTTGGAACGGAAGGGCAAGAATCAATTTTTGAAATATCCTTCTTACCCCAGCATACCTCACGAAACCTGCTCCACAGTAAGGTTCCCAGGATATGTATGAAGGTACATGAGGTCACCGCATTGCTGAAGCTAAGCAAGTCTGGGTCTTGCCTATGCCTGGACATTTCCAGATGAGTTTGTGGTTTTTTAAAAAAAATATTATTTAAGTCTTCAGGAAAATTACCGTAATCAGCATTTCAGGGTGAATTTCTTTATATATACACATTTTAATATGCATTTTTTACCCAATACAGTGGAACCTCGGTTTTCGAACGTAATCCATTCTCGAAGACCGTTCGACTTCAGAAACATCCAAAAAACTGAAAGCTGGAGCCTCAATTCAATAGGGAAACTCAATATGGAAGCTGCGTAGCACGTTCGGCTTCCGAAAATCCTTCGAAAACCAAAGCAGTCATTTTCGGCGTTCGGGTTCCGAAACGTTCGTCAATGGGAGACGTTCGAGAACCAAGGTTCCACTGTATACCCATTTTTGCAAAGCAATTTTGCCAAACAGAATGCAGTCAGATGGGCAGCATGTAAATAATAAATTATTGTTATTATTAAATGCTATTTTCACCAACATATGCATTTACATGGCAGTATGCTTCAGCTGGTTTGCACAGGGAATCTAGCAGAAAGGAAGAAACCATCCTGCCCTGCCCCCTCCTCAAACCTGCTTCTCTATTTTCAGTGTTCTGATCGCACTATGACACCCTGCTCTGGCTACCAAAGGGCTAATTGACTCTGCTTGCTACTTGATCTGTGCCCAGTGGTAAGATTGTACTGGAGAACCTGGGCTTGCTCTGTACATGTCTCTTGCTGATTATGTGTGCTTCCCCCACCAATGCCCTCCCTCCCTTTTCTTTTTAGCTGCCTGAAATCACTCTGAGGTAGAGTGCCTGTTATGTGCCAGTTTTGCAGGGGAAACACCACAGGAGGAGGTAAATGAGCTTCTAATGTCAGCTGCATAAATGAGTTCAACTGAATCAGTTTCAACTTCACAGGAATCAGATTAAGCATATAAGAAGAGCTCTGCTGGAACAAACATGTAGTCTGTCTAGTCCAGCATCCTGCCTCCAGTGGAGACCAACTAAAAACTTCTGGGATTTTACAAGTATTTGCATTAAGGCTGCAATCCTATACACACATAGCTGAGAATAAGAAGGGCTTAGTTCTGAATACACAAGCACAGGGCTGCACCTACAATCTCATTGTATGATGTTAGATTGCCTTTAACATGTTGGGAGGCATCTTGAGAGGGGCAATCCAAGTAAAATGATTTTGCACTCTTTTTCTGCCTGCTCACTTGGTTTATACAGATCCCTCTGGAGTTCTTTACAGCCTGTTTGGGTTTACACAATCCTGAATAATTAGGAGTCAACCTTGGCTACCTCACTGCTCACCCCTGACTCAAAATCAATGTAATAATTAAATAGCAATATTCTCAATGCAGAACCTTGTGGGATCATCCTTCAGCTTACTTCCCTCCATTGTGAGAACTGTCCCTCTGCTTTCTGCTCTTTAATGAGTTACCAGTTCATAAGGGGAAAGGCCTTTTATCACCTTGGTTTAATCAGGAAACTCTACTGAAAGTTTTTGTCACAAGCTTTTGGGAAGTTCAGGTTATGTTGTGTCTACTGGATATTTACGTGCTTACAGGTGAAACTCGAAAAATTATAATATTGTGGAAAAGTCCATTTATGTAAGCAACTGTTTTCATTAGCTACTGGAGTTTAATATATAAGATAGACTCATGACATGCAAAGCGAGATATGTCAAGCCTTTGTTTGTTATAATTATGATGATTATGGCATGCAGCTGATGAAAACCCCAAAGTTGAAATTGTTACTTTGGGGTTCTCATCAGCTGTACGCCATAATAATCACAATTATAACAAATAAAGGCTTGACATATCTCGCTTGGCATGTCATGAGTCTATCTCATATATTAGTTTCACCTTTTAAGTTGAATTACTGAAAGAAACGACCCTTTCTACGATATTCTAATTTTTTGAGTTTCACCTGTATTGGCACTCTTAAATAAACCTAGAAGGTTGTTGAGGCAGGACTTGCATTTGCAGAAACTATGCTGTTCCTTCTTCAGCAAGTCTTGTTCTTCGATAAGTTGAATCATTCTAGTTTTTATAATGCTTTCCACCAAATTGCCAAGGACGGACATTAGACTAATGAGGTTGCCATTGCCAGGAATGTTAACTATCAATCATACTTTGAAATCTTTCCTAGGCTGGCCTAACAGATCCATTATCGTATCTGTGACATCTATTTAGTATTTAACAAAAACTAAAATTCTGGGAGAGAAAGCAGCAACAAACAGGGTCAGTCTACATGAAATTAACTCAGTGGTTCTCAAAGGGTGTGGCAGGAGGGGATGGTAAGTGTGGTGGGAAGATTCAAGGACATCAGAGAAACATTAAAACATTTCAGTATAGTATAGTATCAAAGGTATCTTTTCAAAATGAGAGCAAGAGTGATACCGCAAGCTCACACTGGGTTTGTATACATCCTTAAGGTACATATTGTGAAGCTCATTTATATTTATATTTTGGGAATGATTCCTGTTCTTATGTAGCTGCATTGTTTTGTACTTTATGTCCTATGATTGTGGTGTGGCATGAGGAAATTTTTATTCTGAAAGTGTGGCCCAGAGAAAAAAAGCTTGAGAACCACTGAGTTATTGGCATAGTTCTGTGTTCTTACCCATAGATTGCCAGAACAGGGAATCTAATTCAGATTAGTAAAGGTAAAGGGACCCCTGACCATTAGGTCCAGTCGTGTCCGACTCTGGGGTTGCGGCGCTCATCTTGCTCTATTGGCCGAGAGCCGGTGTATAGCTTCCGGGTCATGTGGCCAGCATGACAAAGCCGCTTCTGGCGAACCAGAGCAGCGCACGGAAATGCCGTTTACCTTCCCGCCGGAGCGGTACCTATTTATCTACTAGCACTGTGTGCTTTCGAACTGCTAGGTTGGCAGGAGCAGGGACCAAGCAACAGGAGCTCACCCCGTCACAAGGATTCGAACCGCCGGCCTTCTGATCAGCAAGCCCTAGGCTCTGTGGTTTAACCCACAGCGCCACCTGGGTCCCATTCAGATTGGTACTCTAGTGTAAAGGTAGTGGGGGCTTTAACCCTTTCTTTCCCGCTCTGTATGCCCCCCATGAGCTGTTTGCATTGCAAAAAAAGAAGAAGAAAAGTTTGGTTGAAATGAATGGGACTTTTTCCCAATGCAAATTGACTGTGTTTATGCATGTGTGGGAATCCAGATTAGGACTGCCCTGAGATGGTTAACACTTTCCTACCCGCACACCACCCTAAAGACTGAATCCAAGACTGACCATTTGGAAACAACTACTCAGCACATTTAACTACATGGTTAAGGTTGCATGTAGTTCAGGCATTGCGGCTGTTCTTTTGGCTCTTGGATTCCTTCTGCTTCCCCTCATGATGTTCTTGTATTCCTGCCTGCAGCTATATTTCCTGTCCTGGGGTCCTGTCTACATTGCTCATATGCAAGTGTTAATTCATTCCAATGCAAACACCTTCTACACTGCCAATTTCTGAAGCCAAAATACAAATGGGCCGATTGATTGGTTTAAAATAACTGGAGGCAGCTCTAGCAATATTGCATAAAGAGATTATAGCTCTTATATTCCAAATAAATGAGACAGCCTGACCAATTCATATATGCACCCATACAAATATGTGAGTAATTATGAATGCGTGCAGTTTATAACCAAACTGGAGCAGCAACTGGATTATATAGGCATTGTAGGGTACTCCCTGTTTAGCTGCTGTGAGATTTCAAGTTCTTGAGAACAATTTAGTTAAAAGGCATATGCCAAGAGAAGCTCGAAGTGACGGATTTACACTTTTCTTGTCTCAGTGCCTTTCCCATGCCAACAGTGACATCCTGGGATAAAGCACAAAAAAGGAGAAGCAGTATGTTCCCATTATCCCAGGATTTGCCATTATCCCCTCTTCAAAGGAGAGTAATGTCAAAAGGGATTAAAACTCCCCTCCCCCCGGAATCCTACTTTTGGCACACATACACAAAAACCTCCACTCCATCTCCTTTTCAGGGAAGGAAAATCAACCAACCGCTACTTGTGAGAAAATAATGTGGTTGTAATTGTTGAATAAATATTATCAGTAAATAGAAATGCATTCTTTGTGGTTGAGGATTGGTTAGGTTATTGATTACTGTATTCACAATTATTCCTTCATGAAAGGTCTCCAGAGATGTTGACACTGGTCAGACTAAATGAAGTATATGCATTCTTGACTGAGGCAGACAACTTCTTCGTCCTAAAGTATTCATGTGGCTAGAAATCCCATTGACTATTAATCAGAAAAAAAAATATTTTTGTAATTTTCCATTGTGACAATTTCCAGAGGGATAGCTATGGTAGCCAGTGGTAACAAGAAAAAGCAAAATTTGTTAAATTTCCTAATCTTTAAGGTGACAAGGCTTTTTGTGCTGTTCATCCATCACTTGATATCCCATTTCATTATTGTAATTCATTTTTTCCTTCTTCTTTTTTTTTGGGGGGGGCGTATTTTTTTTATTCAGCTACAAAATTGTTATCAGTCTTATTTGACAAAATCTTCCAGAATTTGATTAGAAGCATACTATCTTCTGTTTACACCCTCAGGTCACCATTGGACTTACTTGAATCTAAGCTTGAAAATTGAATCTGAAACTGTTCTGTTTTTCAAAGGAATGGATGACATAGCGCAAAATCTGTATAATAAGATCAAAGACTTGAATGACCAGAATGTAAATACGAAGGCTCTTACAGGAGTCCTTATTAAAGATAGCATCTCTTTGTATAGCAGAACTGAACTAGTAAATTGTTCAGTGAAACATTATATAGAGCAGTAAATTTTTCTAGACATCTTTCATCTAACATTTTTAAGTTTTAAAAACAATGGTAGAACATTTTTGGGCGTTTGTCCCTCAAAGACTTAACACTGGGAACCATTCTAAAAATCAGTGCAGTGCTCAGTTTAGTAGAAAATAATCTATTGGTTTTCAATGGTCTTGGACTAAGGGCGAATCTATACATGTATGCTAAATGTGTCCGTTCAATGTGAATCAACACTTCTCTCTAAATAGCGGCCATGGAGGCCCTGATCATAACTGGAAGCATGGTAGATGGAGGTAATAACTTAGGAGAGTAAAATTTGTTGGGGCCATTACAGGGAAGGAAAGGGTTAACTACTCCCTCATGCTTTATGGTCCTGATTAGGGTTGGAAGGATCTGTCAGTTTTGGTCCCCTCAATTCCTCATTTTTTCCAGTCTTAGGTTCATTCTCCACATGTCTGCAGCAATTAAAAAAAATAAAAAATAAAAATCCTCATTTTAGTGGGAATTTCTCCTAATAAACAGATTTTGTATGAGGCTTTAGCTAATGTACACATTTTTGCAATCCACTTCTCTTAATATAATGTATCTCTGTGTGTTATTTTTGCAAATAATATTCATTTTTATACACCTTTCCCTCTAATATATGCATTGTTCGTAAACATTGTTTTATTGGCGAGCAACATTGCAAAGTTCAGATAAGTGTGACTTTTGGAAGATGGTGGTGTTTCAGTCCTCATATTTCCTGGAAACTGCACATTTGATCAATTCAGCTTTAGATGTAAACTGAATCAAATTTTCCCCATCCCTTGTCATGAACCTTATAACGCGCTCGCGCGCGCACACACACACACACCTTACTCAGAGATACACACCAGTTTATGTTTTATTTCCATGGACAGCTCTCATTTCCATCACTGGTGACTTTTAAAAATAGCTTCTCAGTATGAACCAGAAATGACCTGCCCAAACAATGAGAAGACTCTTTTCATTGTATTTTTTAAAAAATAAAATACATTTTTTTGTATCAATGTGTCTGTTCCTCTGTCCTCCTTTTCCAGAATAATCCATTCCTCCCTGCTCCCGATTTTCTGCCGCTTTCCATTCCATGCCACTGGCCATGCTTATACCTTCTTGTGCATGGAAAATGCAATTTTGGCTCTACATAAGGACTGGAACTTAACGAACTGAGATCACTATGTGGTGTTCTGTATGTGTGTTACAATTATAACAAAACAAAACAAAATGTAAAATTTTTATTTAACCATTGTGATTACAAATGTTTCTATTGCAAGTGGTATTTTGCCTTAGACACCACTTTGTTCCTCTGGGTAAGGACTAACTTCAAACTATGAATGATACCAAATCTTTCTATAACTACCGATTTCAAAACAAAATAAAAAATAAAAAAATCCTTCCAGTAGCACCTTAGAGACCAACTAAGTTTGTTATTGGTATGAGCTTTCGTGTGCATGCACACTTTTCAGATTACAAATTAAAGAAAAAATTGAATGAAAATGTTGCTACTTGTAAATTTCATTGCATTTTTTTTTTGTGTGCAATTTTTTTGTAGTCCCTCCACCCCCCTCAGTTTAAATACACTACTAGCTAATGTTGGTGGCATTATCCATAGATTTAAATTGTCCATTACTCTTCTTTATACTTCTTGTGTTTTGTGTGTTTACCTCTCTGCTTAAATGATCTATAGGTATTTTTATACACACATTCTGAGTTTAAATGCAGATGGGGATTATACAGATTTATAGTTTTTTAAATAAGTCTTTATATATTGTTAGCCATGCAAGATTCCTTCCATATTAAGAAGGAAGTAGGACAGATCTACTAGCAGGAATGCTGCCTGCCATCTGATATAGGCCTTGGGCAGTTGGGCAGCATGGTCCAATACACAAACAGCAGCAGACCATGTCAACAGGCTTATATTGCCAGTGCTTTCTCTTAAGCTGACTTGTAAAAAAAAACCAACTACAACCACAATTAACAACACTGAAAGCACTGATATGTAGGCATTAGCTTGCAAACCTCACAATGTAGATAATCACATGTGACAACTGCACATATAATTTTGCAATATGCAGCCACATTTAAATTAATTTATTTAAACATTTATACTTTGGGTGGTGTTTTTCCTCCATACAGTGACTTACAATAAAACCAATGCCACCTAACCGAACAATGACAAAATACAATGTGCTTAACAGATAAACCAACATTAATAAAAAAAACATTAATAAATCCAGCAAACTTTCCAGCTATGACCCTCACCCTTCTTCTGCCTTTAAAGCCAAAGTGAAAAGATAACTTTTTAAACCTTTTTGAAGAGATTCAAATGACAAGAGTTATCCTGATCTCTGTTGGAAGTGAATTCCAATGCTGAAAAGGGCCGAATTTTGTGTGCCCATCAGTCTAATAGTTGTCGGCATTGCAACAGACTCCCTGACACTGATGTTAAGATATGGGCAGGAGAAGATGGGCAATTCTCTAGATATTCTAGTCCAAACCCATTCAGGGCTTTAAAGCAGTGGAGGATGAACCGGGCACTGCCGCACCAACCTCAGTTGGCCTTCAGCCAGCCCCTGATTGCCTGCCTTCTTACAAATAGTCAGAGGGCAACGTTGCCTATTGGCTTTGCCTTCCTTATTCTCAGTGTTGACATTATAGAACAGGGGTCAGCAAACTTTTCCAGCAGGGGGCCGGTCCACTGTCCCTCAGATCTTGTGGGGGGCCGGACTATATTTTGAAAAAAAATATGAATGAATAACCCAGAGGTGCATTTTAAATAAAAGGACACATTCTACTCATGTAAAAACACGCTGATTCCTGGACTGTCCGCAGGCCCGATTTAGAAGGTGATTGGGCCGGATCCGGCCCCTGGCCTTAGTTTGCCTACCCATGTTATAGAACTTAGGATGAGGGAAGATGGGAACAAATCTGGAACTAGTTGGCTCTGCCTATGATTCACTCCGTCTTCATTTACTGTTGGTATCCCTGCCTTCCACCTTACCATTCCCAATGGGCACCAAGCACCACAATTTAAAAGTAATAACCAGCACCAGGAGTGCACATGTTCTTGTGCATTTCTGGGTACAATTCAAAGTATTGGTTTTGACTGGGCTCTGTAAATGATTGTCTGCTTCCATAGGAACCTGCCTGCCTATTAAGATAATCTTCAAAGGCCCTTCTTCAGGTGCCTTCACAGGCGATAACCAAAAACAGAACCTTTAATATGGCGGCACCACTGTTATGGAATACTCTCCTCACAGTTTTGCCTGCAAATGAAGCTATTGAGTTTCAGGTGCCAGGTTAACACTGTTTTATTTGGCCAACCTATCTGTGAGCAATGATCTCCGTGCTTTATTGCTGATGTCTGTTTTGATTTACTGTATTAATATTTGTTGTGGTTTCTGGGTTTCTCACTGGAAGATCCTTGCAAATTATCTCAGCTTAAAAGCAGGATAGATATGTATTCAGTGGGTAAGCAAATAAATAAAATATGCTGGGAAGTTATTGTTCCCTGGAATACACGGATTCTCGAAAATGCATTCATGTGCGGTCATAAGATGAGGCAAAACCATGGGGGGGGGCAGTCTCACATTATGTGAAAGTGCTTTTCTGTATTTTGGAACATTTGGAATGGCCCCCATTTGCGAAACAGTTTGGGTTTCCCTGGTGCGTGACACCTCTGGGCTGTGTATTTTTACCCTTGTTACAATGTCTGGATTGCTCAGTAGTAGTGGTAAGACAATACTGTCGTTTGCTTAAGGGCAATATGTCATCTTCCATTTATTCATTAAACGGGACGATGAAGTGAAATGTTGAATCGTCTTATGCTTGGTTTCTAAATAATTTATCCAAGTTTAAGATATAGGAAAGATACTCTGTGGGTCAATTATTTTACCTTCATCATTGCCAGTTAAACCCAGAGTATCATTCAGACGCAGATCTGAAGCTTTGTTTGTATGGCTCCAGCAGTCTTGCCATAGTTCTGTGCTGCCCGCCATGGCAGAGCTCAGTGGAGAGAGAAGCCAGCCAGTCAGCCAGTCAAGTTTCGCGGGGGGGGGGGGAACTTGCCTGTAGGCAAAGTCCATATACAAGGTCCAGTCCAGTCTTAAGGTCAGAAGTATCTCAGTTCAGTAGTCAGATGATTCAGGGGTCAAGAAAGCCGAGGGTCCAAGGTTGCAAGAAGCAACAAGGTCTGGTCAAGAATGTCAATTGTTTCCAGCAACTGACCGAGGAGGGAAACCCTGCTTAAGACAGCTGGAGCCAGCTGGTTCTCATCAATGAGCAAGAAGGCTGATCAGCAGCAGGTGGAGTCACTTTGACTTCTGCTCCTACGGTACAGGTGCTGCTAAGCTGGTGAAGCTGACTCCTGGCCCATGACAAGTCTTACATTACAATGTCTGGACATTTTCCTGCATATGTGTCTGGCATTTTCCTTTGGGCCAAAGAAGGGTAATAGCACTTCAGGCATCTGAGCTGAGTGTTCAAATACGCCTTAAGTCGCAGCTTGGCTTCTCTAGCACAGCATCAGAATGGTGATATGACAACTCCAGCTAAGCAACCATTTCCTTAGGATGAAAATGAAGAGGGACAGGATGCTGGAACCTGTCAAGTAGGAGTATTGCTTTAAGATACAAAATACCTGAAAAAACTTCCTTAGGGTTGAATGAAATGACACAGGAGATGCATAAATGCACCTTCTAACATTTTAAATTTTGCTAAAAGAAGCTGCTGGGGGGATTTAAATTGGAGTTGTGGCATGAGGGGGGTATTTAACCCTCTCCTTACATGATGATCGGAATTGCCTGCACTGGAACTATGCAGGGGAAAAACATACCGACACTCATATTGCAGCTGGTTTTAGGAAGAGGACAAGGTTTTGGGAGATCCACTGGCATATCTCCTGTGTCAAGTTTAGTTAGGTCCTTTGAGCGTAGGTGATAAAGATATTGTGTGCTGCTTAATATTATTCACATCATTGGCATTATCCATTAAGCACTTATGACACTCAAGCAGCTAAGTTCCACCCAGCAATTTCAATATAAATGGTTGTGATACCTGGGGAAATAATCACATTTTCCCACAAGTGATGACCCAGGAGATTTTGCTGCCTGAGATATAACATCCAAACGTTCTTCCATAATGGTAAAAATATTATAATAGCTAAATAATTGGAAATTTAATGGTACCCCTGAAGTGAGTGATCTTACCCTGTCTAATGGCAGAACTGTCCATGTTTCCTAGCTACAAAATAGAGTGCATCTATTGCTAGAAAAAATCATATGTGGGGTGCTTAACAGAATCGCAATACAGAGGGAAGATATCTAGACTTTGAACTACAAATGGGAAACAAATGTGCATTTGTTGTGCTAAAAACTGATTTTGTGGAAAGGCTGTGGGTTTGATGATGCAGTTATGGGCTTCTTCATGTAAGGAGCCACAGCTTCACTCCCCAATCCACAACCACTTAAAGAAAAGTTAAAGCTACAGCATTTCCCACAGGTGGGATCCAAAGTTTCCCTTCTACACAAGAGAAAAGGCTCTTTTCTCCAGTGGAGAAAGTTCGTGTTAGAGCAGGCATAGGCAAACTCAGCCCTCCAGATGTTTTGGGACTACAACTCCCATCATCCCTGACCACTGGTCCTGTTAGCTAGGGATGATGGGAGTTGTAGTTCCAAAACATCTGGAGGGCCTGTGCCTGTGTTAGAGTAAGCTTCCATATTGGCAGAAATAATCAACCCCATGTTTGTGGTAGCTGGGGAAAAAAAAGTGGTTTCAGACTTGTAGAAGTTGTTGCAGGCTGCATCTGTGCACAGCCCAGTTCACACTGCAAGCTTCAGAACGCTTCCATGGAAACAGAAAAATAACTGTTTCTGAACCAATCTTATGTTTCTGTCAAGGTTAAAGCCAGCCCAAAATACAATTCACATTGTGTTCCCTGTTGGCATCTTTAACCAAGATACAGAAAACGCATAAAGACAGATATCTTCTGAGAGCATATTTTTTTCTTGCTTAAATTGCTGGAGGTGGGAACTCCTGTCTTTTTCACTCTTTGCTGAAGGTGTAGAAAAGAACTGTGTTTGGGAAGTTGTTTCCTTATTTTCTCCTGGGTAGGGGGAATGGGGTGTATGGAAGAGAACAGAATTTCTAGCCCAGTTTGGAATTTCTTGAGTGCACAGGTATTTATACCGAAGTGCTCTCTCTCTCTCACTCTCTCTCACTGCTTCTCCTGAGCTCTCGGTAGTTTACAGGTTTCTACACTGATGAGATCCATTACTTAGAAAAATTACCATAATCCAATGACAGCCCTAAAGAAAGCCGTCATAAGACTGATAACAACGTGTCAGTTCAGAGAACTATGATATTTTAGCACTTCACTGCTTTCTACTGCAAATCTTTTCAGAGTTCTGTTGATATAACTAAATCTTCATAAAAGAAAATCTGCTGCCTGCGCTATATTTAATAACACTTACTATGCCCCTGGGAAGGAGAGCTAAAATATGCACCTGTTTACATAGGAATTTAGATGTTTCAATCTTACTAAAGCTACATACCGGTAGTTTAACTACAAATAGGGGGACTTGAGCTTCTTCTTTCATCAGCTGACATGAGGATGCCTGGGAGGGAGGGACAGTAGAGGTGGCTCTTTGTAGGTTCACCTTATTTACTGTTTACCTTAATGCTACACATCCTGTAGGAATTCAGGTCTGTCAGAGTTGGAAATAAAGTGTTGCTTTCTGGATTTTTTCTCCCCTACTGTAGTCCAGACCTACAGATTTCAGCCAGAAATAAGTATGACAGACCTGGATATTTCAAACTGGATTCTGTTAAATTTGTGGGATGCATACAGAAACTGTTCTGGATTCCAATGCTGGTGATGAATTGATCGGAATCTGATGGTTTTCAGTGATTCCAGAAGTTTTCCTTTTGCTGTGCATGTTCAAAGGCCTACAGGCTAGTCCCCATTTCCATGGGTGTTGAGTTTTAGGTCAAAGCGCACATCGCATAAGCCCACCCCACCCATTCTGTCCCCGTTCCATTCCCCGTTCCACCCTGTTCTTCCCTCTGTTCTTCCCCATTCCTTCTGGATTGAGCTTCGGTTTGTTGGTTCTCATCCAGTCCTTTACCAAGGCAAGGCAACAGTCCAGCACAGCCACTGCCTCACCTGCAGATGTAAAGGAGAAGTAGAGCTGTGTGACATCAGCATATTGCTGACATCACACTCCAAACCTCTGGATAACCCCACTCAGCCATTTCATGTAGATGTTAAACAACTTGGGGAGTGAAACTGAATCCTGAAGAACCCAACACTGAAGACTCCATGGGCCCAAGCATCACCCTCTGGAAATGACCATCAAAGTAGGACCAGAACCACCACAAAGCAAAAGCCACTGAGAGTTTGAGAATTAATAAGGACTTATTTCCTCTGTCTCTCATCCAATAGAGGTCCTCATACAAGGAAACCAAAGCAATTTCTATGCCAAAACCAGACCTAAACCCCATTTGAAATGGATCTAGAAAATCTGTTTCCTTCAAGAGCGCCTGGATCTCGTTTCTGACCACCCACTCAGGAACCTTGCCCAAGAAGGGGAGATTGACAACTGGCCAGTAATTACTTAGATTTTCTAAATCCAGGGAGAGTTTCTTGAGGAATAGTTTTACCAGTGCCTCCTTCAAGCAGACAGGGACCACCCACTCTAGTAAGGAGGCGTTAATCTATGCCCTATGTTGAGCAGAGGAGGCCCTGTTGGTGCTGCTGCCATGGGGGCTCTCTGGTTGCTGCTGACCAATGACAGATCCATCTCAGTGGTGGTTCTCTTTTTGTGGTCACCTGGTGAGGTGTATCTGTCACTAAATATTAACATTCAGGAGGAATTTATAAACATTCCTGTTTACCCAGGCATTTGAAGACTGGAAAATACTGCTCTTGAAGTTATTTGTTATGAGGGTATGTGGCTGTTATTATTTTTAGATTGTCTTTGTTTTGAAAAAGGTTTTAAATGCATTTCTTATTTTTAATTGCATTGTTTTACTACTTTGCTGTTTGACACTTTGAGCTCCGTTTGGAAGGGCAAGATAGAAATTTGATGATGAATAATTTAGAATTCTTTTTATTATTTCTAGTCATCTGTAGTTAACTGATGTTTCTCTGCAGCTGTAATTTTGGTTTGGTGTATTTTATTGCTATTTTAAAAACATGCTTGTTCTAGCTGGTGAAAACAAGGGGCAGCCAGATCCTTTAGTAATTGGAAGGTTCTGGGGTGTTTGTGTGGCTAATATATAATTGTTTGATGGCTGCTCAAAATGCCAGTGCTAGATTTGGATTCCCTGCCCAGACAGTGCCTGAATTCCAGTTTTTCATCGCTGGGGTGATGATGAATAAAATTAGCCATCATACGACACAGGGGGCAAGCAGGTTACAACTCCAGGGAACAAGACTGAAGTAAGCCTTAGTTATTATGATTATGGAGTATAAAAGTGAAGTCAGGTGGCTTGGAAGTTTTTCAGAAGTCCTACTTGTTATAATTTGAAACCATTCTTATTATATTTTAAAGTATGTGAAGTATAAAGGTAAAGGTACCCCTGACCATTAGGTCCAGTTGTGGACGACTCTGGGGTTGCGGTGCTCATCTCGCTCTATAGGCCAAGGGAGCTGGCATTTGTCCACAGACAGCTTCCGGGTCATGTGGCCAGCATGACTAAGCCGCTTCTGGTGAACCAGAGCAGCACATGGAAACGCCGTTTACCTTCCCGCCAGAGCAGTACCTATTTATCTACTTGCACTTGACGTGCTTTCGAACTGCTAGGTAGGCAGGGGCAGGGACCGAACAACGGGAGCTCACCCTGTCGCGGGGATTCGAACCTCCAACCTTCTGATCAGCAAGCCCTAGGCTCTGTGGTTTAACCCACAATGCCAACCGCGTCCCACATGTGAAGTATAGAAGAGATATAATTCAAAACAAGACCACCATCTAGGTTCTGTACCTAAATGTTTGGATACAAAAGCTATAGCAAATGTCAAAGCGCAGCACTTCAAATTTCACAGATGATGGATGAATTCACATGCTCAACATATCCAGCCAATAGGTTGTATCCAAAGCTGTCAGTGCATGAGTAGAATGCACTCCTACTCACACAAGGGGACTTCACCTCCCTCTCCTCCCTTATGCAGTTCCCTGCTCCCCCAACCTGCTCTTAAATGTTGGGAACCCTCCGAAGCTGATTATAGGGCGTGCAGAGGGCTTCAGGGGAGAAGTGAAGAAAGTGAAGTCTCTTTATGTGAGTGAAAGCTTGTTCAATGGTGGATTATTACCCAATGTGATTTTAAAATAATGATGTGCTTTTATTCAAGTGTGGGATGTTTCACATAATGGTGGCTTATGTACAATGTTGTTAGCTACAACAATATTTTTAGATCTCCCTTTCCTCGTTCCTTTCACTGACATTCTCATCTCTCCAAGATGTTTTCCTTTGGCTCTCTCTGTGTGGGTATATTACTCCCTATAGCTTTCACTGATTACTTTGTATTCTGGCATTAGTAACAGATAACATTTTGTTAAAAAAAAAAAGACTTCAGATATCTATCCAGGCCTTTTGTAGTATGAAAAGAGGAATATAGCTGTGGCTGAACACATTTGTGCATTGGAATGAAAACACAGATCAAAGATGGGGCTATTTTTCAAATCTCTCCTACCACTACAGTCTTCAAACTTGAACAGCTAGGCAATTTTAGCCATGCTTTCAGTGGAATACTTTGCAAAATACCGTGTATTCTGTTTGCTTTCAAATATAGTTCTCCCTATTTGTTGCGCACTCTGTGATTCCAAGTTAGAGGATTCATCATTCAGTGAAGGGGAGAGCTCAATTCAAAAAAATATTTGTACAGAGCAACCCTTTCTGCTGAAATGAGCAAGAAAGTCCATGCACAGGTAGAATGAGTGGAGAAATCTGTCCATTTGCCCCATGTTGTGATTTTTTCACATGTGTTTTTGTACACAATTTAAAGGGCAATTTCTGATAATATAATGGATTTGTTTTGTTATTGTCACTAAAATATACATCTTGGGTACCATGTTCCATAATATATTTACAGTGTCCCATGTGTGCATTTTTTTCTGCTCCATTTTTGGTTGGAGAACGGCATCATGAAATGCAGAGAAGTGCAAATATTGAATGATAACTTTTTTGGGTCTCTATTAGTTTTGGAAGTGCAAATTAGGTAGATCTGCATTAAAATGTGAGTAAGAAAAGCACACCCCCCATGTCCGATCCCTAGGTAGGAATCCTGTTTCTGCACAAGTTTTGTTTTTGCAGATGCACATGCAAAGTGTGAAAGATTGAGACAATTCTCTATTATTCAATTGCAGTTTCTGCAGTCAGCCAACGGTAGGCCCTTGTTTGCAGCAAAACGACAAAGAACCTTTTGGCACCTTAAAGAGTAACAAATTTTGTTGTGGCACAAGCTTTTGTGCACTAGAGTCCACTTCATCAGATGCCTGAAGTGTTACTCTCAGTTGCAGCTGACACATGGCGAGGAGTTGTAAGCAGTGAGGTCAGAGGGAAATGAAATGCAAAAAGTACAGACTGACAGTTCAGATAGAGTTTCTTGCTCTCTCTGGCAAGTTAGAAGGGACAGATTAAACAAAGAGTTGTTATGGGCGGTTGCCATGCAGTACTGGAACTCCCTCTTTCATAGGACATACCGGTATGTAGGCTTGAGCCCGAGTAGAATAAAGCATTGTGACAATAGAAATACTGGAAAAGCCACTGCAAGGATTCATGAAAGGCCTATAGCAACACCTAATAATAATAATAATAATAATAATAATAATAATTCTTTTATTTGTACCCCGCCCATCTGGCCGGGTCTCCCCAGCCACTCTGGGCGGCCTCCAACAGATATAAAAATACATTAAAATCACAGGTTAAAAACTTCCCTAAATAGGGCTGCCTTGAGGTATCTTCTGAATGTCAAATAGTTGTTCATCTCCTTAACCTCTGCTGGGAGGGCGTTCCACAGGGCGGGCGCCACTACCGAGAAGGCCCTCTGCCTGGTTCCCTGTAGCTTTGCTTCTCGCAGTGAGGGAACCGCCAGAAGGCCCTTGGCGCTGGATCTCAGTGTCCGGGCTGAACGGTGGGGGTGGAGACGCTCCTTCAGGTATACAGGACCTGAACAGCGCAGGTAGCCGCAGAGTAATGCTTGTTTGAAAGCCATAAGTGCTATTTCAGAAGAATCACAGAATAGAATTGTTGGAAGGGACCCTAAGGGTCTTCTGGTCCAACCTCCTGCAATGCAGGAATCTCAGCTACAGCATCCATGACCGATGGCCATCCAACCTCTGGTTAAAAATCCCCAGTGAAGAAGAGCAAGAAGATTAGGTCTGGAAGATTCACAAAGGCACAAAGTTCTGCAGTATGGCCAATGAGCACATGCCTACTGAGAGTGTATTAAGTCATAAACAGGAAGTGAAATTACGAAGAGCACCACTTTGCAGAGGATGAGAGGAGAGTGTCGCATGGCAGGGATTGACTGTTGGGCCTGGACTTTTGTGAGGGTTGGGGTGGGATGAAGAGGATACATATAGATTTGTTTTTGTTTTTTCTAGTTAAAAGGTTATGATGTTTGGATTTGGATACTGGCGTTAATGATGATTATATGTGAATAATAGGAGGTTAGTAGGGGGAAATACAGCTTAAAATTTTGAGATCGGAGGGAGGTAAGGGTGTAAAATAGAAAACTAGGAGTCTAAATTAGGTTGGTGGAAGGGAAATTGATAAGGCATGAGGAAAGGATCAGAAGTACTAAGGTGCTGAGGTAGGGAAAAAGGAGTTAGATTATGTAAAATATATTTGGTATATTATGTTAGTGTGAAGTTTAGGAATTTGGAAAACTGATAAAGAATATGAAATTGAGGACAAGAAGAATACCTGGCCCACAGAATCGGGCCAGGCCTAAGCAATGATATTTAATATGTTAGCAACATTAAATGTATAATGTTTATGTTTTGCCCGGTGAGAGAGGGGGATGGAAATTTGCTTCCCTCAGTGAGAGGGGGGAAGGATGGTAGTTTAACGGTATTGTTAAGTGCTTAAAATTGTTAAAATCAATTAAAAAAATTGGGGGAAAAAAGAGAGAGAGAGTGTATTAAGTCATAAACAGGAAGTGATATGAACGTAAGAATAGCCCTGCTAGATCAGGCCTATGTCCATATCATCCAGTGTCCTATTCCCACAGTGGCCAATGGGAAGTGTGAAAGCGGTATCCAAGTGCAACAGTGCTCTCCCCACTTGTGATTGTCAACAACAGTTCTATGCGCTATGTGCCTGCTCCCGTCTTTATTGCAGCTTACATGAGGAAGAATTGTGTCCCTAGGCTTTGCATTGGCAGTACAGACTTTCTAACCTTGCCCACTGCATATAAAAAGCAGACTTCTGGAGTACATATTTCTGCTGCACTCATTTTGCTCCCCTTCATGATCGTCCATCTGTCAATGCCCCTATCAATTTGCAGTCACCGTTAGCTTCCTTCGCTGTATCAGACAGCCAAATTGGGGTTGCGGCACATTTTAGTCTCTCATCTATTTCTGCACTGTTCTCTGTATCTGCTAATTTCCCACATTGTTTAGCTACCTAGTGTATGTTACTGCAAATTTGAATGGTATTCCATACACGTACAGCAGCAGCTGAAGCATGCCAGACATCGGCATAGGTTAGGCATTCTGGCACACACCCTGAAAAAAAATTCAAATATAAGATCACTTTGAGGTCATCAAAGTGTCACCAGTAGCAGCACAGCTAGAAGATACCATTCAATTAACATCAATTGCTCACAACTCATTCAATGGCTCGTAGAAGAATTTGACAGATAAAACATAACTTCTGCTGTCTTTTTTTTTTTTTTTGAAAAAAAAAAAAGATTTTAGGATGACATGTCTCATGAGCTAAAATGTTGTGGAGATCTGTTTTCTTCCTCTTCTTCAGTATAGTCACAGAGCTATATTCCTGAAGGTCATTTTACCCAGCCTTCTGGGTTAAAACAACATATTCAATACATTAAGCTCAGTGGCACCATCAAAGTAGGACTTTGGGGCGTATATCCAGGGTCCCACCAAGGAGAAAGAGTAACAGGAGCCCCCAAACACAGCAGGGCTGACTTACCACATTTTGAAGTAAGTGAAGTAATACACATTACCATCTCAAGAGTGCCCCCCACCAAAGACCATTAAGTGTAGGGTCTAAAATTACCTAACTGCACCACTGATTAACCCATTTCCTCATCACATATCACACATCATTTAAGCATCTGCAGAGAAACACCAAGGAGTGGTGGTCAATATGTGGCTCCCCAGATTGGAAAGCAGCAGAGGCAGATTTAGGGCAGTGCGGCCGTTTCCACCACTCTGGGTACTGAACCTAGGGGGCATCGCAGGGTATCACAACTATGACATAGTGAATTGAGCAGAACAGAAGGTGAGAGGCGGGTGTGCGCGCTGAAGTTTGGCCTCGTGCAAGGTGCCGCTGAAATTTCAAAGACCAAAGTCCACCCCTAAGGGCAAAGGGATTCAATATGAAATGAGACAGCCAAACTGGGCAGGTTTGCATAACCTGCAACCAATCAAGTTCATCACAGTGAACCAACCTTGTTTCTCTCTTATCCGCCACCAACATACAGGTTTTGTAGCATAAGGCAGGCCACTAATAAGGATGGGGGAGAAATTTGATTCCGTTCACATTTAAAGGTGAGCTTACCTAATTTGCACTTATTGAAACAATACACAAACCAAAACACAGCCATTCTTTGATCTTTTCTTCGCCTCTGAATTTTGCAATGCAGTTTTCTAGCCATGTAATGTGTACAAAAATGCATATGAATGCGCATAATATTGAAAATAGCATACAAAATGCACTATATTAGAAGAAAATACTTTTCAATGTGTAGATCAGGCAAAACTGCATACAAAATGTGGCTATTAGGAGAAATTCGAACTAAAATGTTGATGAATTTTCATGAGAAGTTTTTATAAAAAAATTGCAAACTGGTGTGGAAATGTAGGGAACTGAACTTTAAGATTGGAAAAATGAGAAACTGAAACTGATACATATGTCCACCCCCAGCCATTAGTTTGCTGTCTAACCCAACCTTGGCTTGAAAACTCACCAGTTGTGCAAGACTGATATAGAAAAATACATCCATTTGCCTCAAGCTACTGGACAATGTGATCTGAGGAAAATTCCTTCTAATTCCAAATATAACACTTATGGCCAATTCAAATGGCCATTGTCAAAAGGGCTGAGAGAGCACAGGTTGACTTTTTCAATGGATACGGATGTATTTAACAGGTCTTATAAATGTGCCAATGTGTGACTAGTTAGTTGCATCCTGGTTTAAAAATAGCACCTTTTTAGTATGTGAAGTGCTGTGCAGTACAATCCTGACTGTGTTTATTCAGTAAATAAAATTTCACTTATAAAGATAAGCTGAAAGGAATGTGAAAAAGGAAGGGAGAAGTTGTGAATTTCAATCAATCATGTTTGTTCAAACACTATTCTATTCTTCTGCTATTCAATTAAAAAAAGTAAACTCCTAAACTGCACAGAAAGTGTGGAAATGGATTTTTTTTACATTCAGTATCCCATATAGTAAATGGAACTGTCTCCCAGGTAACTGTGATTAAGCCATTCATCTGCACTTCTCTTATAGACACTCTCCATTTTAACTGTAACTGAGGCTGAAAACAATGACTTGCCCAAGGCCATCTAGCGATTTGAAGTCAGGATTCCTCAATACAAACTCTATAGTCTATAATGTATCCCCTCTACATCACACTGAGTCTTAAGTTTTGGGAAGAATTTCCAAGATGCGATGGATCATGTGACAGATGTGGCTTCAGCACTTCACGAGACCAGTTCAGCACTTAAAAACCAGTAAAAGGTGGACCCACCTCACCTTTGAATAGTGAACTGAAGCACTGAGTGCTAAGGGCTGTGCTGATGCTTCAGATGATCTTTAATTAAACCCTTCAAAGGTGAAGGGAGCAAAAGTTGCAAAGGAGGGGATAGAACTTTGTTTTTAAAGGATACATTTTGATGGAAGGAGCAGGGGAGAGTGGGCTGGCTGTGACTTATGTGAGTTGGAGTCCAATAATATCTGGAGGACCTCTGTGGGGGTGGAGTCTGGTCTTTCAAATTTCAATGGCCCCAGTGCGAGGCCCAAATTCAGTCCCCCGCACCCTCTGTTTTACTCAATTCACTATATGCCATAGTTGTGGTGCCTTGCAGCACCCCCTAGGCTCGGCACCCAATGTGGTGAAACCAATCTCTCTACCCTAAATCTGCCTCTGCTCCCTATCCCTGGGCTTAGGAACTATACAAAGGCATTTGAGAGCTGTTTTTATTTAGTTCAATTAAAAAAACCACACACACCTCCTGTGCTTTCCTTCAGCAGTGCAGGGCTCTTTAAAAATCAACATTCCAGAACAGCAAGGTTTTCTGGAATGATCATATGGCCACACATGATGTGAAGCTCCAGCACTGATCTCTGGCATTTGTAGGGTTCATAGAACATTTCATTCAAGACTCAGAAATGAAGATCTCTACTCAACATTTGGTAACATCTCATTATTTCAAATATAATATGGAGAGTCACAGAACTTTTCGACAACAACCCAGCTAGCCAGAAGTCCCAAGAGGGATAGCTTTCATGCTTCTCTACATTCCAGGAATTGTTTTCTAGAATAAAAAATGACACCCAAAGCAGAGATTCAAGGGCAGAAAGCTCCAGTGCCATTGTGTTAAAGCTTGTTCCATAAGCATGCAAATTGCATGCAGATTTTGCCACTTAAATGCAGAGGAATATGTGAACATTTGCTGTGGCCCTCCATTCTTGAATAAGCAGCTCACCTCCGCCCCCATGATGTAAAAGAATGAGGCTGATTAACAACATGGTGAAAAAGGGGAGACGAGATTATGAGAATAATGCATAACAAAAGATATAATGTTACTCATGGTAATGCTGACGATTCTCATACTATAACAGGAAGGATCTGCCCCATAACCATGAATACCCCCTTTTCATTCTACCCTGCTAATTATATTTTCAACTAGATATATTATTCGTAAGTACTCTAAGTGCTTTTCTCTGATTGCATTGGTGCAGTTAGGTGAGCCATTACCTATCATTACCTTTATTTCAAATTGTCAATTCTTTTTCTCCGTAGCCAGCATCCTTGGAAAGGCTGTGAGTGTGCGTACGCATGAGAGAAGAGTTGGAGTCTCGATCAGAAAATAAAATCTCTCTGTAAAAAATGAGGTGATAGAAATGTGAGCGAGGAAAAAGGAAGAGGGGAGATGTGAATCTTGATAAATCATCTTTGTCCAAAGGTCATTCTATTCCGTGGCTATAAAAAAACCCAACACCCTTCATAGCAAGCGTGGAGATGGTTTTGTCAGTAACTCCTTTCCCTCCTTTGTGCTTACAGTCTCAAACGTTGTTTACATAATATATATCAATGCCGTATGGTTACATTATATATCCTTAGAGGAGACAAGGAACAAAAGAGGCAAGGAACAGATTCATCTATGAAGTCCATTAACATCAGAAAAGGTCATTGCATCCCCCTTTCCAAATATATATAAATTCTGGGCAAAGCAATCCAAATTCTTGGCTGGCAGGGACTGGGACTGGGCTTAATAGAGCAGCCACTACCTCACTAGACAGGGTGGAAATGCTCTTGTACTAGACCAGCTTCTGGGCCGGTGCAGAGAAAGAGGACCAGATTGGGCCCTGTATAGACTCTGCTCTTGTCCCCTAAATGCCCCATTTTGGTAGTTTCTGATTGGCACTTCCAGCAGGGACACAATCAGCAGTAGCTTCTGCCTGTCCACTGTGGGCAACAGAAAATCACTTGGACCCATGCCTCGAAAGCATGAGACAAGCAGAAAACCGCTCTGACTTGTGTTTTCTAGGCACATGATAACTGGGACGGGCCCTTGGCTGGGGTTTCACTTCAATTGTGAATTTCATCTGGATGGTATTTGTCCTTGGGGGCTGCAGCTGATGCACCTTTATTGGACAGAAAGTAATACAGCAATTCAGCCGCAGTTCCTCCATTTTAGATATTGTTCTCCTGAAAATAAATCACTTTGTCTGTACGTGGTTTCTGGTTTTGTTTCTCAGTAATCTAGAATCTTTCCCCTTCTAATCACTGTACTATATGATTGTTCCATTTGGTACAGTTTCCCAAACCAATTATTTAACATTCTTTTCCACTAAATTGCATTAGCCATCTGCCAGCTTAATTACCTAAATTATCCAAATCCTCCTGAATCCATTTACATTACTTGTCATCATTTGCTCTAAGTATCAGCAATGAATTTGACGGTGTTATTCCCCACCCTGCTATTATTGCAATCACAGGCATAGGTCATCAGTAATAGCATTTGGTATCGAGCCTTTATGTCACCCACTATTCTTTCATCCAAAACCAACCTGGCCTGGGACACTGAAGGTCCACATCCACCATTTCAGTTCTGAAGAACTTTACCATTCCTGCTGAGCATTACCTAGCAAAATTAATCTTAAAAGTTTATCTCAAAGCATCCTATATTTCCCCAAACATGCTATAGTGGTCCTGATCTTTTTATGAGGAAGCTTGAAGTGGCTTCTTCAGTAAGGTCTTCCTAGTACCCTTCCTTTATTATTACTGTAATAGCAATAAAAAATACTGTTACTTTAAAAAGAAGCATCTGGTGTGCTTGCAATGTGATGAGTACTATACAGAAAGCACACACATATACATCCCTTTCCTAGAAAGCTGATGGTCCATGTCAGCTGAACAATAAAGGAAAAAGGTCCCCTAAGCACCACAACATTGAATGCAGGGTGGGAGAGATTGCTGGGGCAGGAAAGAGGCAGTATAGGATGCCTTGTGGCAGGGATGACGCAGGAATGCATTGTTTCAGGGTATTTCAGGGCTGTGCAAGAGAGGCGGCAATGAGGCTCAGAACAACAGAATCACAAATTGTAGAGTTGAAAGGGGCTCAAAGCGTCATCTCGTTCACCCTGTACAATGCAGTAAAAGTAAAGGTAAAGGGACCCCTGACCATTAGGTCCAGTCGCGGATGACTCTGGGGTTGCGGCACTCATCTCACTCTATAGGCCGAGGGAGCCGGCGTACAGCTTCCTGGTCATGTGGCCAGCATGACTAAGCCGCTTCTAGTGAACCTGAGCAGTGCACGGAAACACCGTTTACCTTCTCACCAGAGCGGTACCTATTTATCTACTTGCACTTTGACGTGCTTTCAAACTGCTAGGTGGGCAGGAGCTGGGACCAAACAACGGGAGCTCACCCCATTGTGGGGATTCGAACTGCCGACCTTCCGATCAGCAAGCCCTAGGCTCAGTGGTTTAGACCACAGCGCCACCCGCGTCCTCTGTACAATACAGTAGTCACAGCTAAAGGGTGTTGCCTGGGCAGGCCAAAGAACAGCACAACCCATTTCCCTGCTACTTTTTGGTCTGAGGAGCACATTAGACTTTGGGTGGTCATTTTTCTAACTGGGAAGGGACTTTTGTCCTGGTCCTGATTGGCTGATGGCCCCCCCTTTCCTGGGGTGCTGGTGTTGTTATTTATATTTACTGCTTGCTTTCCTCTCCACAAAGGTGAACTCACAGGGACTTGGGGCTCTTCAACACTTGTGCCATGCCTAGAAAGCATGGGGCCAAGTGGTTTTCTGCTTGACCCTCACTTTCTAGGCATGGGTCTGAGCAATATCCCCCTTGGCCTGCTCCTTTCCAAAACCCGCTCTTTAGTGACAGATCGGAACAAATGGCAATCCCCGGGGGAAAGCAGTGGGGCAAGCCCTTACAGAAATAAACATTAAAAACAAGTACAAGAGAAAAAACAACACAAAACACCCAGTAATAATTAGTATAAAAGAGCAGCATAGTTAGTGAGAGTTCATGTGCTTTGGTTTATTTGGTTCTATTTTTCTATGTCTAAAGTGCTTCCCTTTTGCTCTTGGGTTAGCTGGCTCTGATGGAAGAGGAGAAGGAAGAAATAGAGGGGTGGGGGACTGGATGGTGGGAATGGCCGCTCACCGCTTCCACGGGGGGTGATAGTTGCAGCCCCTTGTGCTTTGCCTTCATCCCTAGCACGACAAAAAAACCTGCGTGTTGCACTTTTTAAGCAGAAAACCAAAAATAAGCAACACAACGGCCAACGATGGTTTGAAAGTGATATATATATATTTTCTCTTATGAAATAACAAAAAAGCAACGGACAGTGTTCCGGTAATGCCACTGTTTCGTTAGTATCTTCTTCAGCTCAAAATAACTAACCATACGATAGAATTTTCACGGAGCAGTGGTCATAAAATATGTAACCACTGCTCCGTGAAAATTCTATCGTATGGTTAGTTATTTTGAGCTGAAGAAGATACTAACGAAACAGTGGCATTACCAGAACACTGTCCGTTGCCTTTTTGTTATTTCATAAGAGAAAATATATATATATCACTTTCAAACCATCGTTGGCCGTTGTGTTGCTTATTTTTGGTTTTTTGCCTTCATCCCTGGCAGCCAGAACATGCTCACCCGCAGGCTGTTGTTGGGAAATTACCTTCGGCTGGCGGTATTAAGGGGCAGTCTTCCCGCAAAAAGGTGCAACTTTGATTGGGCCAATTGTATGGCTGGCCAGGCATTTGCTGCTGCCTTTCCCAACATGGCAGCGAGGCTTGAAAAGCCAGCTGTGTGAGGCTTCCACAGCAGTGAACCTTCTATTCCCTGGTCCCAACTTAATTCGGTTTGGAAGAGAGAGCCAGGTTTGCTGGCTCTCCCAATCCAATCTTCCTGCAGACTGTAGAGTCTCAATGGAAGCTGGGGAGGACTTTGAGCAGGCTGAACAGAAAGAGGTGTCTGAACTGGAGTCAGAACAGGAGGGTGCAGTCTTTTCACCTGGAACCACCTGCCGTGAAGCAGCACGCACTTGCAATCTTGGCATTTCCACAAGATGAGACAGTCTCACGAGTAAGCAGGCCACACCTTTAAAAGCACGGTAGAAGTGGTGGGAAACCTTGTTGGGACATCTCTTTCACTTCCATCCAGATCTGAACTTCTTCCCTTCCTCCTGAGTTCCCGACTTCTAAGCATTGTTTCAGCTGCCAAGCATCTACTGTTACTTGCCTGAATGGAGCTATCTTTCTTACTCATAAGTAAAAGCCTCTGCCTGCATATGCTGGGCAGAAGCTAGGACAGGTGGTTGGTTGTATTATGATGGAAAAACCTATAAATTAGATTGGCTTTGATTTTTCTTTTGTTTAGTTTTCTGCTACCTAAGTGGCTTAATTAAAATTTCAATTTTATCCAGAGCTCAGTTTGTGATAGCAGATTGGGGTGATGCATTTGGCAAAATTTCTTTCTGTCGTGTTTCCGTACTCAGTAATCTGACGTACATCGCCAAATGAGAAACAAGAAAGGTTCACGACAAAGAGAATTTATATTATATTCCTTTCATTCCAGGATATGAGTCACGGGGAAGACAAATGACCTTTATCAGATTGGAATTTAATTTGAGATTCCTTTTGAATGAACATTTGTCATGCTTTATTTACTGATGCATGGTGGATTGCAGGTTGTTTGAACTTAATATAAAACTAGAGTTTAGTATTGAGTTATTCATTTTCAAAGGATCAACTTTTCTTCTGCCTGCATGTCTCTAAAGGTACAAAAGGGGACAGAAAAATTAAAAATTGTTCTGTAATTGTTTTTGTTTCTTTCTAACAAATTCTCCATTTACTTATATTTTCAAAGTTTTGGGATGTGAGTTCTGACAATTATTTGCTATGAGTCCTTGCTTCAGATTTAAGAGCCAGGAGACAAAGTCCTATTCTAGGATGGCTCCAAACCAGGTTGTTCTTCACATATATGTGTGTGTGTGTTAGCTTGGTTTGATTCAGCACATGGCAACTGGTTGTGCGAATGTGTTCATTATTAACACAACTTACTGTACTGTTCATTAGTGAGCTCTGTAAACTCTTCAGTCGCAGCCATTGCTAGATGATAAGTCCATGCTGCTGCATCTCTGCCCATACTTGAAGCTATTCACATGAGCAATCATTCTGTAGTGATTCATAGTGAGTTGCCTACAAAACCAGATTAGCTGAAATATAGCTGAAAAAAGGCCTTGACAGTTGGCATTCCTGCTCTCTCCTGAACCTGTTTGGTAGAAAAACATATCTAAGTTAGGGCCAGCCAAAACAAACAAACAAAACCTATTACAGCGGACGCTCGGGTTGCAAATGTGATCCGTGCGGGAGGCACGTTCGCAACCTGCAGCGTTTGCAACCTGCAGCACCGTGTCTGCGCACACGCGGGTCATAATTCAGCGCTTCTGCGCATGTGCAAAGCGCGATTTAGCGTTTCTGTGCATGTGCGAGCGCCGAAACCTGGAAGTAACCCATTCCAGTACTTCCGGGTTCGGTGCGGTCCGCAACACAAAATTGTGCAACCTGAAGCAGCCGTAACCCAAGGTATGACTGTGTAGCCCTTGACCAGCTTGTTCAAACTAAAACTCAAAAAGGAACATCAAGTGAGAGATGTCAAAGAAAGACATTCCAGGTAGTCTATGGGTAGATCTACACACAGGAAAAAACCACTATAAATAAGTCAGAAATTAAATCGTTATAACAAAAGGAAAAAAATGCTATGGAAAAATCGCAAAGAATTTTTTTTGCTCTCCAGCGCCATCTGGTTTTGCATTCAAAACACTTTTTTGACTAATGTAGCTGAGTCCTAGGTTGCTTCTACATCAGATGAAATTAGCATTCCAGTCATCAATTAAATGGTGCTACAGTATCTTGCATTTGGTTTATTGCCACTGGATGCCCAGCATCTAGGAATGCTTATTTCCAGCTTCAGTTGGCTCACCAGATGTGGCTCTGTTTGGGCAGAGAGTACTAGGCCATTGTACTCCATGCTCAGGCGACATCCAGATTGGATTATTGCAGCATGCTCTGTGTGAGGCTGCCTTTGAAGACAACTCAGAAATTTCAACTGTTCTGAAATTCAGCAGCTAGATTATTGTATGGGGTTCAATTTAGAATCCACATCACACAACAGCTGCATTCCTTGCCAGTTAATTTTCAGGCCCAATTTGTATTAGTGTTCAAAGTGCTAAACAACTTAGACCCCAAATATCTGAAATACCGCCTACAGACCCTACTAAATTTAAATATAAATTCAATGTAGCTCACCCATAGTGGGGAGGACCATGGTCAGATAACCTATGTGCTTGCTCAGTCTGTTGTTCTACTGCTAACTGTTGGTGGGGTCCCTGGTCTCCCTTCTTTTGATTTCTTATCTTTAAGACAGATTTCGTTTCAAGCTGCTGCCAGAGACACTTTGAGAGCCTGGAGAGGTGGGGGCATAAAATAGTTCAAATAAATAATTGAATTCTATTTTCTTACAATGTTTCTAATTTCAAAATTTTAGGGCCTTAATTCCTTTGAGTTGCTTTTGTTTTCCTTTTCCATTTCCCTCTAAAGCAAAGATTATGTGAAACGTGTACGTGAAACACGGCTGCAGGCAAACGTAAGCTGGCATTTCCAAAAGAAGAATGGTTCATAAACTCCCCTTACCCCCTTTCCATTTATTTATTTATCTACACTTATTGCCCACAGCATCTGTGGCAGTGAAGCAGCAAATGCGCATTACAAGGCAGGCTAAGAATCATCAGAACAAAACACGAGCGAAGCCCAAACATCTGTTAGGAGCGGTAGAAAGAACAACAAAGTTTTAAAATGATTCCCGTTACAGAAACACTTTTGTCTTGGGTTTCCTAATGTTTTCTTTATTGGTTGGTTATTCAGTTGACTATTCAGGCACCATCTGTACTTTAACGCAGCATCATACCACTTTTAAACAGCCTTGACTTTTCCAAAGAATCCTGCAAATTGTAATTTGTTAAGGGTACTGAGACCCATATTCCCATCAGTGAGCTACACATTCCGGCGAAGAGGGGTTGATTGCCAAACCACCGTGCAAACTGTAGCTCTGTGAGGGGACTAGGGACCCTCTAGCATCTCCCAGCAGCTGTCAGGGACTGGGCAGAGGAGGAATGGTGGAGACAGGAAGACAATATAGGTTTACAACACAACAGGGGTTTGCAGGAGGTCACAGCTCAGAGGCAGATGAGGGGGAAAGTTGGGAAATCATGGGAGAGCCAGAACAGCTGGCTGACATGTTGTCATTAGAAAGCATTCCAGACCCTCCATCTCCCAGAACCTGTTGAGCCTTAAAAGTAGGAGAGCACAGAGCTCAAAGACAGAGGGCACATAGCAGCACCCGTAGAGGAGATGATGAGAATGACGAATGAGGAAGTGGGAGAGACGGGATGGGTGGGTGGAGATTCATTCGGGACAATGCCATTATACAAGAGGCTGGGTTCTATCGCCTCTCTCTGTAAAGATTGAAATAAAAAAGGACTGTAAGAAACTTGTATTTATAATTTCCTGGGCCAGCCGGGAGCCACTGACAGCATCCTGACAGCACCCTTAACAAACTGTAGTTCCTAGGATTCTTCAAGAGGAGCCATGACTGCTTAAAATGGTACAATATGGCTTTAAATGTATAGATCAGATAAGGCCTCAGGTTCTAAACTAGGGGTGGACAACCTCTGCACCCTTCCTGTCCTGTTTGGGCTGCATTCTCTCAGTGGTAATCTCTGGAGCTCAAAGTGGATGGAGCTGGAGCCAATGGTGGATGGGTGGGGTCATTCCTTCTCATTAGCCCTGCAACGTAACAGCAGTAGTCATAATAATATTAATGAATACTAATATAGTGAAATAATTAAGTGAAATATTGTGCAAAACCCCCAAATGTTTTAAATCAAAGTAAGCATCTGAAAAGCATTAACTATGATATGCAGTGATTTATGGAAAACACCCTCTCCTGTATTTGAAAACATGGGCTATAAAAACTATTGTGAGTGAATCACTTTATGGTTGGTAGAAAGAATTAAGATAATCTCAAAGATTTACCCAGACTGAAAATACTCCTGGTCATATGAAGGAAAGCCAGCAGGAGAATGCACAATCTAAAGTTAATGGAAGCAGATGTTCTAATGCACGCAGAAGAAAATAATGGCTACCCAAAACAAGTGTTTTTGCTGATTTGGGGCAGCAAATAGTCAGCTATTTTGTTTTTACTGCTAGGGAGTGATGAAAATGTTTTATTCTGCCTCTGCTGTTAAATCAACCTGGCCGGATCTGGGTACCGTGGGAGCAGGGAGGGCAGGGGCCAGAGTTGCTGTTCCACTTTAAGCAGTAAAAATAAAATAAAATAAAATGTATTGGATCAGTCCTAGTGTTAGAATATATGATAAATACAGATGAACATTTACCAAGTGTTGAGTTAACATGAGGGACATACAGCCATCACATTTGTAGTATCCTTTCATGTTGTGAGGAGAATTTTCCTCCACGCTTACACCCAGTCACAATGCCAGGTAAGCAGAGGAGAAGTGAAACTCTCTTATCCATGAAAGAAGATAATCAACTCTCTGGGTGGCCCTAGCAACTTTAAGTGTGAGTCCTCCCTCTGTAATGAAAGCAAACAGAGATATTTCCTTCATATTTCTTCAGGTACATTTGCAAATGCACTTTCAGTGCAATCACGTATAGGTCCTGCTGAATTAACTGAGGCTTATTTGCAAGTGTGGCCATTAAAATTCTCCTAAATAATTAGAGAAGGTATTGAATACTCAATGAAGTTTATTGTTGTGCTCAGTATGAAACTCATGTCCAGTAGCACAAGCTGTTGTACTAGCAAGCATGAATTTAAAATGTGGGGTGGGGACAATGACAACTGCTGTGCTAGTACATGGTGATAATGTGCAACATTATTCTGGCTGTCTTGCTAAGCATTCAAGGGTGTTTTCAAAACCCAGTATTGTTACCTCAGAGACTGCCTCTCTCCTTGTGCAACGCCACAGAACTGCCTGAGATTGCTTGAGTATGTGTTGCCCTTGTGTAGCTGCAAGGGCTTTAAGGGGTTTCTGTGGAATTTATGCCTTTTATGACACTGGTTCAGTAAATCCCAATGGCCTTCTAGTAACACTGGGACTGATTAGACATTATATTAAGCGTCATATTGAGTCGTGGTGAAGCCAACATGTGAAGAATTCATTTAGTGTTGCCACATTAGTCTCAAATCAATGTCTCTAAACTTTCTCCAGAGACTGGTTTCTTCTCACAGTTGTAAGCCATACTACTTGCTTCTTATAACAGTGTTCACAACACTGTCAGTTTGATTGTTGTGAGGTACATCTTGATAAATCAAACATTTCTAGTCAGAAACATAACAAATGAAATAGTTACTGTGGCCCATTTTGCCCTGTGCATTTAAAGCAGTATCGTACTACTTTAAACAATCTTATTAGGGAATTGGGAAAATTGTGTGTTAGCCATTCTCCGATGACAAAATGGGACAGAAGCCTTGTGTTCAGTTCAAGGACTTAGTTGTCATGGTTCTTGAGAAAACATCAAGATTTGGCTTAAAGACGGCACAAATTCTCTGTTGAAAAGAGTTGGATTCTGTATAGCTAATTAAAAGTGTTTGCTTGTTTTGCATAATTTTATGAACTTACGCTATCCATGGGGAAAGGAAATGAACTATGCAAGACATTGAGGGCCATATCCAATCTGCTGATCCACTAGCGCAGTAGAGTTCAGCTGACACAACAGAACTTTTCCCTCCTTTCCACTGCAGGCCCCTGCATACTCAACATCTGATCCAGAGGTTAGGAAGACCTTCTGGAAGAGATTTTGAGGACACACAGGGAGAGGAGAGTAAATGAAGTCCTATTCCTTGAGTGGAACTTTGTGCATACAGCAGTGGATGTAAACCTGAGACCCTGGAAAGGTCATTCAACCATCTTCTGCAATTTAGTGGATATTGCCTATGCATATTCAAGCATAGTGCTAAGGTGCTGAAATTAGTCCTCCCCTCATAATAATCCTTCACAAGCTAAATTTAACAGCCATGCCACTTTCTAATTTTGTGTGTGTGTATATATACAAAATCACATAATAAACATAGTCTTGCCAATGGTGTTTTCTCACTTTATATACTGTAGAAGATTCAGTTCAAGATTAAGTGGGGTATGGGTGGGCTTCTTCCTTTTGTGGAAATGATAGGTAAGGGGTGTATATATTGTGTATGATATCTGAGTTGGAATTCATATGAAATATGGATCAGAGAGATGGGGTGGGTGCCATGCAGCATTCTGTCTTTCATCCAGAGAGACTGGGAAGACCAAGCCATTTACCTGAGATTTCTTCGCATGTAAATTTCACTTCAGCCTTTAAGTTCTAACCCCACACACCTGACTGAGGGGGACATCATCCCAAGCTTTTAAGTCCTTCATGATATGACTTCAGAAAGTGTGGGCATAAGAACCCCAGAATATTCAGAATATGTTAAGTTTCATGGTTTGCTTGTTTATTTGATTTATACTCTCTGCTTTAACAGGTTGGGGGGGGGAGTTAAATTTGCTTGCAAATGGCTTGCAAAAAGTTCAATTGCAACACAACAAAATTTAAACAAAAACATTAAAACAAGAATATCAGGACATTGCAATGTAAAAGAGTGGTATAAAAGCAATCAGTGGAACCACAAGAAAACAAAAACAAACGAACATTAAGAGTAGCCAAATAACCTTTTTGGAAGTCTAGGCATGAAGTCTGATTGTTTGTTTTTTTCTTCTCTCTATGCATGCCTTGGATATATTAAGGTTAACATGCTTTAGTTCTGGTTATTCCCTTCGAACAGCATGGAATGATGCTTATGCTCTCTGAAGAAGGAACTGAGCAGCACATTTAAAAGCTCCACAACTTTGTGGGTATTTGGAGAGGAAATGTAATTTTGTTTTCTTACCAACTCTGCAGGCATGCACCCACTGGCAGCAACCACATCTAAAGAATGCTGCACCAGCAAGCACCGGAGACAGCATGCTGCAACATCAGAGCCATTGCTTTTGTATTACCAATTACAGTTTTAAATTTGGCTTGGAAGTTTCAGCAGGTGGCTAAAGTATGCAGATATCTAATTAATTATATAGATGAGGCTTGCTCTGAAAGGGGAGAAAAGGGGGAAATTTTGATAATAAGCAGTCTACCCTTTCACTCCTTTATAGCAAATTAGATGGTACCAAAATACATCACATCACAGAGCATTCTGTACGATTCTAAGAACTGCCACACAGCAGACCTGAAAAAGGAGCGGTGTTAAGGGAATCCCGTGGTGTCCAAACACACTGACATTGCAGATAAATCTTGAAGGAAAGACAAGAGAGTTAATTCTGTTGCAACAGTACATAATCTCATGAATGGCTCTCTGGTGAAGTCATAATTAAGCGCCTACATGCACGGGGCTGCCCAGTAATATTTTCTAGAAGCTCTTGCTGTCAACAAGGACCTGGCAATTCGGCTGTTAGAATGGTCCTACACAGACCTGTTAGAAACTGTAATATTCATCAGATGCTACACCACTTTTGTCAGTTCCGATTAGGAACAACACTTGTTTTCGAGCTTAAGATGTAGTGACAAGTGTCAAATTAAATTTTTCATCTTTCAGCATATTCAAGTGTTGCTCCTCTTGGATCTGTGTAGAGAAAGGGGGGGGAGAGCTCACAATCCTACTGTAACAGAATAAGGACAGACATAATTGTCATTTATAATATCCTTGGCTGCCGGCTGGCAGACCTGAAAGCCTGGTAATTTGATTTGCTTGATCTGTGATTTCTGCCCTTGTTACAGGGATTGAACAAGTATTTGTTTTCTCACAGCCTGCAAAGGATCTTAATTTTGCATATTGCTTTTCAGGTATATTACAGTTGATATACCTATAACAACAAAGGAGACCAGGGTATGTGGGGAATTCACAAGACGGAAGCTTTTCAGTTTCTTCACAATCTACAAACATAATAAAAAAGGGGGGAAACAATGTGGTAACTAGTTCAAAGATAATCCCTTTAGTTATCGTGTGAAATTTAGGCTTTCATATGAATGTGTGCATGAAATGCCTTCAGATCTCAGCCCACACATTACAATCTGCTATTTTGTTTTGAATGAATAGTGCCGTGACTAGCTGCTTAAGTAGTAGCAAGAGATAAGCTTCAACTGAACAGTCTAATGATATCCTCTTTCAGGCTGGTAAGGAGAAATGATATTTTCTTTGGCTTTCCCTGGGTCCAGTGAGAATATGATTAAAATTCCCTTTACATAAAAGCAAGGAACACATGGTGAACAGAAAAGCATATCTTTAATCAAAAGGGATGCATCCTCAAGCCTCTAGCATGTTATTCACCGTTGTGTGTGGGGGAACCTATCTTTCTTGATCTTCAGAAATTCAAAATTAATGCTTTGAACATATTCCAGCTATGCAAGCCTTTTGCATTTCTTTGTAGCTGTGTAAGAAAATTATTTTTTTATAGTTATTTGCTTTTGGTGTCCCAGCAAGCTATATATTAAAGACGGTGACCTTTGCTGAATTTAATTCCATATTTGTTTACACTTTCACCTAATCCAAATACACTGAAATACACAAATGGCAGAGATAATGGAAGAGGTTAATTGTTGAGTTAATGCTGATGGTTTGGATCTTCTATCTTACTTTTTTTCTGAGCCTGTCTTTCATTTCACCAAAAGAAGACTTCATAGACTTCAGTGGGACTTTTGCCTGGGTATAGGAACATGGCAGCCTTATACCAAGTAAAACTAATGGTCCAGATAGTTCAGTCTTCCCAACCTGGTGACCGCAAGATAGTTTGGACTACAATTCCCATCAGCCCCAACAAGCATGGTTGCATTGGCTGAGGCTGATGGGAGCTATAGTCCAAAACATGTGGAGGGCACCAGGTTTGGGAACACTGAACTAGTTCACTAAGGACTATAGGGAGCTGCCTTATACTGAGTCTGACTATAGGTCCATCTAGCTCCATATTGTCTACACTAACGGGCAGTGGCTCTCAAGAGTTTCAGACTGGGGTCTCACTGATAAATATTCCATTATAATTGGGATTTCGAAAGCAGCTTCCCAGAGCTTGCCAACTGACACAGCCAACCAGGCAAAGCATGGCGTTGGATGAAATAGTCTCCCAAAGCATTGTGGCTGAGTGAGAGTAGCCAAATATTGCTGTTGGCAGCATGCAACAAAGAGATCTGCAGTTTAAATGTGCAAAAAGACCCAAATCCAAGATAATGCATTCGTATATTTGAGGATAAAAACACACACACCCTTGGTCTGCAAATGCTGCTTCTTTATTGGCCGGGCAGGTCCATCTCCTTGAATGGATTGGCTGGCTCAGACACATATCAGAAAACTGTTGGGTGATTCCCACTGTTATTCATCCCTGAGCCTGCCTCCACCACCCACAATTACACACACACACACACACACACACACACAGAGAGAGAGAGAGAGAGAGAGAGAGAGAGAGAGAGAGAGAGAGAGAGAGAGAGAGATATTCCCTCTGCTTATGGGCTGAATGTCCTTGATGTGGTTTAAGCATCCATCTACAAAAGGTACCGGTCAAGCTTATTTTTGATTAGTAGAAAAATCTTTTAAAATTATTTTAAAAAGTTCTTACACTGCAATATGTATATATGACAGAGGTAGGAAAGGTTATACAATATATCCTTACCATAGATGTATTGCCCCTAAAATCCTCAAAGGGGATTTAAAAAAAAACCGATAATGCAATCCTAAGAAATTATCCTTATCTTTTCAGATATTAAACTTCAGCTGTAGCTGCTGGGAAGATCAGCTTTTCTCCTGATTGCCTTATTCTTCCTATTGGCTCATAGTAATCAAAGCTACAAATCGATATGGAGTGCCAGTGGGAGGTTTCTGTTGTGTTGTTACAGGAAAAGAGCCACCGAGTCTCCTACATTTAAGGAATCGCCTTTCACGAGTCAAGCTGTTAGCCAATAGAAAATCAGACTGCTCTGTGAAGCAGAATAGCAGAATCAGCTATTTTGCAGGGTGGCAGTATATCTACACTTGTTAACACATAAACATTTATCCAATATCCAGGAATAAAATGTGAGCAGAAAGTAATTGCGTCTGTATAGCTCTGCTATATTTTTTAATAATTACAATACACTAAACAGCCTTTGATTAAGCTCCTATTTCTACTTGCTAATCTTTCAGTTTTCTGTATTTTCCAATAGAATTCCCCTTCAAGATGAAGAAGTGGTGCTTTACATTTACTCGTTAATACATGCAGTTAAGATACACAAATCTTTCAATAAGGGCTGTCCTTAATGAGAGAGGCAACATGGTCTAGTGCTTAGTGGTGGACCAGGACTTGGGGTTTCAGGGTTCAAATATCCACTCATCTGCTGACGCTCATTTGGACCAGTCCCTGCCCTCAATCTAGTTTACTTCACATGGTTGTTGTGATGATAATTTGGTGAGGGGCAGAATGATGCATGCCACCTTGAGCTCTTTCGAGGGAAGTACTGGGGTATAAATGCAATAAATAAAAAGACTAACAGCACAATCGTGCGGCCTGAGATAGGATTGCTCTATAAGTGTATGTAAATACCCTGCTTCATGCATAAACAAGTCACTGTTAAGAAAAAGAATTGTGATTTCATAGTTGTATGTCCCAATGACTATATTATTTTCATGGTAACACCATATTGTTCAGGACCATTAATGGAGAGGTACACTGAGGAAACCTGAGTTTGGCCCTGTGGGTCCAGAAGGTAGAAGTCAGCCCAGAGACACTCTTTCTCTGGAAGAAGCGGATAAACTCTTTCCCCCTGTAGCTCCATCATTGCATACTCTTTAAGATCACCCATTGTGGAAAATGCTAGTGAATGACATTTTTTTGTGGGGCAGATGCTGAAGATCTTGCCACCCAAAGGCTGCAGAAGAAGAGAAGAAGATATGTACTTCATTCAACAGAGCTCTTCCCAGTAAAAAACCTCTGACATGTAGCCACCACAGATTTAAGTGTGTCAGAGAGCCATGTGTGTATATGTGGTTGTGGAGGAAGAAGAAGAAGAGGAGGAGGAGGAGGAGGAGGAGGAGGAGGAGGAGGAGAAGGAGTTTGGATTTGATATCCCGCTTTATCACTACCCGAAGGAGTCTCAAAGCGGCTAACATTCTCCTTTCCCTTCCTCCCCCACAACAAACACTCTGTGAGGTGAGTGGGGCTGAGAGACTTCAGAGAAGTGTGACTAGCCCAAGGTCACCCAGAAGCTGCATGTGGAGGAGCGGAGACACGAACCCGGTTCACCAGATTATGAGTCTACCGCTCTTAACCACTACACCACACTGCAGTGCCTTTTCTATCTCCCCACAGGCTAGATGTAATACCCAATTGCCCTGGGAGTAGCCTGAGAAACTCAACACCCAGAATCACAGAAAATATAGGACTGCTTTCTCCTTTAAACACTATTATATATTTATTTTGAAAATTTAGAAAACTTGCTTGAAAAAAAAATTAAAGGAAAAGAGGTTTCTCTTGTGTGTTGGGTATATTGACCTGTTAAGCTTCAGTTCTTTAAGTATGTACAATCCTATATATAGCCTGGATGACACTTAGCCCTCTTGTATAGTTTGTTCATTGCTGTTACTCTGGGTAAAGTGTTCTACATACAATAAAATTGTATAACCAGTTTTGAGCTGCCCCAGGTGTGGGTGGATGGATATAGCACTTGGCTTGCAAAATTCTATCAAGATGGATTGATTTCTAATTTATAGCAGAACAGGGTACTCACACCACAAATCCAGCTGAGGCTTCTAGTTGCACATGAAATATCTGATGAGTATTTTGTTGTCTAATGAGAGCACAAAAGTCACGGAGAGTTTATGAATCTTTCATGCATGCCAAGTACAAAACAAAAAGGATGTTTATGCGATGGGAATGATTTATGCGTTTTCTGTAAATAATGCACTCTCCCTGTGTTTAGCAATTTATCTGTTTTTAATTTCCCCCTCACAGTAATAAAATGAAAGCACACACACACACATGTTGCTTTACCCACCCCAGCAGTGACATATTCTAGGTGTTTGCAGCTTTAAAAGGAGATAAACTAATCATATAGCATTCATAGTCTAGAGATGAGAACTGCTCATCATTCCAGTTCTCTGATTAGATGTGGCCCTAAGAATAGAGAATCATTTCAGTAATATGCAAAAAAATTTTTTTTTTTAAAAGTAACTGAGTCATAGGTCTGAAAAGAATGATATCTGGGAAACAGTGATTAATTTGGCATATTACTATTGTGATTTTATAGCAATTGTTAAGTTGTTAAGTTCTTATCTAATATAACAGGGTTAATCACTTTGTAGGTCCAGAACAAGAGGCTGTTTATTGAAGAACAAGTCATCACACAACTGCATAGGAAACAAAGTAATTACAAGGACAAACTAAAGGGTACAGTCTTAGAGTGTGTTCACATTACTGCCTTAGAGCAGTGTTCCCCAACCTTGGGCCTCCAGATGTTTTGGGACTACAACTCCCATCATCCCTCGCTAGCAAGACCAGTGGTCAGGGATGATGGGAATTGTAGTCCGAAAACAGCTGGAGGCCCAAGGTTGGGAAACACTGCCTTAGAGTGAAGTGAAGTGAAGTTCCTCACCCACTGGTGCATTTCAGAACCCTTTGTCCCCTGGCTGTTCACAGCAACACAGCATCGATTTATTTCTGTTTGTGTACACAACATTGATGTGGCAGGGCAGGGATGTCTTTACGCTATGCAAAGGTGTTCACACCTTGGCTAAAATGCTTAATGCTTCAAAGCATCAAACATTTTGTGTGCTTGAGTTACAGTACTGTAAATGTTAATTTACCTTACTGTCTCAGCCCAAAAGCTCAAATTTTGCTGTTTTTCTATCATATTATTCTATCCCTGCCCAATTCCACATTATAGCAGAGATCCCATTCATTTTCCAGTCGCTATTTGAAGCCCTAGACTAATGAACAGGCACAGGTCAATGAGTTGCAAACCTTTGTGACCAGAGGAAGCATTACCCAGTGCACTGTAGTTTCCTGATTTATCATTAATGAGTACTAATAATTGCGTATTATATTCCAAGTATAATTTTCATAATTTATGTTTTGTTTAAATTAGATAAGCTTAATTAGAATACATTTTATTTTGAACTTCAGGTGTCCTTTAACTGTTGAGAGGAAAGTCCTCTTTATTAAACCGACAGAAGTGATTAGTAGCACTACCATCTCGATTTTTGTCAGATTATGTTAAGGCGCCTTGCAAATCATTCTGTCTGTCATGTTTTCTCCACTGGTTTCAGGGAAATTCTGATATTGCTATCTTTAGGAAGAAAGATTAAAAAAAACCAAGTTAACTTGCGCTCACATTTGGGGTTAGCATATTTGATGTAAGGATGAGAGAGGGACATTGCATCTGTGGCAGATTGATTTTGCCAACAGGTAGATGAAAATAACAACACAGGAAGAAAAATTGCTGCTATTATAAGGGATGCAAGTATGTGGGCCTTGTGCATTCCAGCTCATTTCTCTGATGACTTAGAAGATATGAATGATGTGTCTCAAGCATCACTTGTCTTGTGCTTGCACATGTTGATTCTATTTATGCAAGCAAATTAGGGAATGTGGAAGAAGAAAAAGGGAAATCACAATCTAAGTTGTGTTATAATAAAGAGTGTAGGTAAATGTATGGAAGGTATTTGTGTCAGTGGCTATTGCCCATAATAATAAAAACTGAAATGTCTGTTTTAAGAGAGGGTATGTCCCTGACTACTAATAAATGCTGGGGACTAATAGCAGGACACTGATGTTGTTGTCATACCCTGACTCTGAACTTCCCTGTGGGCTCCTGTCAGTACACTGAATAAGATGGCTCAGGGATGAGGAACACGTGGCCCTCTGGATGTTATTGGACTCCACTCTCATCAGCCCCAGATAGCATGATTATTGGTCAGGGATAATGGGAATTGGAGTTCAACAATAGCTGAAGGACTGCAGGTTCCGTGTCCCTGAAGAAGATAGAGATAGACATTTGGCTTGGTTGAACATGGACCACTGTTCTTTTGTTCTTCGTATCTAACAATGTAATTCTGACATTATTATTCAAATGCTGAATTGTGGACTGTACTGTAATGCCTGAAGGAATGATCTACATAAGGAATTTACATATGCCCAACCACCCGTGATGGAGCAAATGAAAAGTTGTTGGAGGCAGGGCCGCTGAAAAATCTTGAACAGAGCAAAGATGACAGATTACAGAACACATAAAATAAAAATGTATCAAACTTGTAAGCATAGCTTTTGTTATTTTAACAAGGCCACTTTTCCTTGAGGACTTCAAGCAAAGAATCACTGTAGTAACTTAGGTAGGCTAATAATATTTACAAATGAAGCATCTGAATTCACAACAGTTCCTGTGTGTGTGTGTGTGTGTGTGTGTGTGTGTGAGAGAGAGAGAGAGAGAGAGAGAGAGAGAGAGAGAGAGAGAGATACCTAGTATATACATTATAAGTGGCAAAGTACTTGGATTAGGTTGACTTCATTTTGTCTCCTATAATATATGAAATGGTAAAAGTAATAGCTTTATTTAGTGCCTTCTGTGAAAAATGGGTTCTAGTTCAAAAGGCAGCATGAAACAGATGTGCACTATAAAAGTTGACTGCTGATGGTTGATTTGCTTTATAAACCAGCAATTTCCATACTCCTGGGTTGGAAGAACATGTAAATGGGTGGGTATAAACTTGTTGGAAGTAGATGCTGCTGATAAAGTGGTAAGCGTCTCTAATGAAGATGCATGGATGGAACTCAAGCAAAGGAAACATCCCATTGGTAGTTTCTCTTAGTCAAATATTATTAGAAATGCGTTTAGTCACAATCATTCCCATGTTACAAGAGAGGGAACTGAGTCAGTGAAGCTGCACTGGGGCTGAGTGAGTTAATAGCTGAGCTGGGAAACGGTTTGCTTTTCCAAGTCCAGGTTGTGTCCATTGCAGAACAGGCCCATTTTATGGAGCCTCCATAAAGCACCACGAGCTTAGTTTGAAATCATTGAACTTGCTATGCATCAACTAGTGGTGAACGCAATGGAGAGCTGCTCTGGGGGGGAAACAACAACATTCAGTTGCAATGAAAAGTATCCTTCCATTTGGAAACTTTTCATCATTGACCTCATTCTCAGGTGGCTTTAAGACATTGCCACACAGCCAAATCTGACTTGCTACCTAGTATGTTGATGTCGTTGCACTCAATTTAGCCTCTTTCAGACCTCCCCCTGCTAACAGGAGGTGGAGGTAGAAGCCAGGATTGCATCTCCTGGCCCCGTCCAGACCCTTGTGTATAGAGCTGAAGGTCTGAAAAGGGGTGTCAGTGCACTTACACCTGTGAACCGATGCACTTCATGGGATTAGGAGCCCATCATGTGCACAGGTATATGTGCATGGGCATCTCTTTTCAGCCTTCAGTTCTACATGCAGAGGGCAACACCAGAACAAATGGTGCAACCCCACTTCTGCCTGCTCTGTGCATTTTCACTGAATGTGTGGAATAAGTTTTGGATGCAACATATGTGATTTGGTTACAACAATTATTCGCTGGAATAAAACATTCAAGTTTTCAAGCCAAAATAGGGCCAAAGCAGCAACTGATCAGGGGATGAACGATAAACAAGGTGGGGTGATTGTGGATTTTTTGCCTTGCTCCAAAAGTACTACTTTCCTTCCCAGAATCAATACAGGGAAACATTTATTGTAGCTCTAGTATCAACATAAATAATGTTCTAAAACTGAGAAGGTACACATTGCACATCTCTTAGCAATCTCAGGTTATTTTTCTCCCTTTTGCAATCAGCTTCTTGCTATTTTTTTCCACTTCTCTCACTCCTGAAATACCAACATGTTTTGCTGTTTGATGTTCAATTCTGCTATATTCCCAAGACAATTTTTTTTTTGGCCTTAGGCAAGAGATTCTTCTGGGCAAATTCAAAGAAAAAGCGTAAAGCTATTTGTTACAAAATACGATGACTGGTCCCATTACCGCTTTCTATACTTCCCCAAATGTAAGTATCAGCAATTGCCAAGCAATTAGAATGCCAATATATTAAATTCCAGCAACAGAGTTCAAATGCAGTATACCGTTACAATGTGAACTTGTTCTCTGAATTTCCTGGCTATTCAAATGAGTATTACACACTCCATTTCAAAATGAGTCTCATTTCTCCAAATGTTTTGTAGCCCCCACTTTACCTTTTGAGGTGCTGTACTTTAATATCAGTTGTATTTTCTATGCAGTTTGCTTAGGGGCGGGGCTTCAGAGCTCTTCTCTGTCAGGCTTTGCTCCTGGATATAAGATGGCAGCCAAGGTCTACTTCAGGTTTTTCTGGAGAAAACAGATCTTGCCACAGATACACATACCGGTACATAATTTATTTTAAAAACTTGCTTCCTCTTTCCTCAAAAAAAACACACACACACTCAAAATGGCTTACAATAACAAAATATACATACAATGAAACCCAACCCAAAATGCATATTAAAACCATTCCAAAATCAACAAAACTACCTTGTTTCTGGACATATCAAACTATATCTACTTCAATGGGTTGTGTTTAGTTTCTGAGTTCAATCCAATGTGCAGGTTTGACCTTGTTTGGGGCCCTGGGTATGCAAAGGACTACCCCCTACCCTTAAATCCAGGAGTAGCCCAAGCTATTTTGCTGCCTGAAGTGAAGGACAAGATGCATTCCCCATGCAGTGAACATCGGTTTGCTTGTTGCATGTTCGTCTGAACCTCTCTATATAAGATCCCTTCTTGTCCCTCTTAAAAAGAATATACACAACAGTCTTATTAAAGTCAATATAAAAGTAGTTTACTCACATTCATTCAGTTCACAGTTAGATCCCTGAAGGTAGACTTAGGTTACAAAAGTATATATACATGTGGAACTATCCCATAAGGGAGTTAGTCCCAAGTGACTGCAGACAGGCAGTCACTTCTGCTCTCACATGGAGAAAAACAAAATGGAGAAGAGAGGAGCAAGAGGAGAAGAGATGGTGTGCTCCTCTTCCCCAGATTAGACGACACACACACACTAGTCACATGCAGAGGAAGTTTGTCCCAGCTCAGGAGGAAACAGGAAGTTTTCTCCTGGCTGGTACAAAGCATCTCCTAGCATGTCCATTCTAGGAATGTTGTACTTGACTGCTATGTGTTTCACATCCCACAGTAACTTGGGTTGCAAACATTTTCCAGACTGGGGGCCCGCAAGACCTCATGAACAACATTCCAGGGGCTTCATGCCAGTCAGTGGGTGGGCCTGAAGGTGACAAATGGGTGAAACAATGCATGTAAACTCCCCACCCCCCAGCAGTCTATATTCTAGTCACTCAGATGTAGAGGCTTTTTTTTTTTTTACACATACATCCCTCACATCACTCCACCATCCTTCCAGCTAAGCAAACGGTATTATCAGGATTCAAGGGGAGGGTGAAGAGCATGGCTAGTGGGAATGTGGCATGGGGAGAGTTGTGGAGGCCACATTGAGGGACCTGGAGACTTTTGGCCCCTGCTTCTGAAGTTCCCCTGTGCTGCTGCTGTAACAGTTCCCAAGTTATGGGACATTTTAGTTATAGGATATCTAATGTTTCATGCTCAGGCATGTTTCCCAGTGGATATATATCATCTGGCTCAACTATATGCCGTAGTTTGGTTCACCTCATTTTGTTGTGGAAGGGTTGCTTTATTAAAGTATGAAATAATTACTTTCTACCATAGCTGTAACTCATCCCAGTACACATATACTTGGATGCCATCTTCCCCTAGATAAGTTGTGTATGCAGATCATAATTCTATAATGACTTTGCCTTTAAAAAAAATAATGAATTTGGTCACCTTTAAACATCTAACTTACTCTAATTAATTTCCTCCTCCAAGGCATTCGCCGGCTGCTATTCCCTCTCCTCGTGATGTTGGCTGCTGCTTTTTATTTTCCTTTAGAGAAGCATGCAAATTCAGCACTTGTCAATGTATGCGAGTAGCTTAGTTTATTATTATTATTATTTTACTTTTTACCAGTGTGAAGTTCTTTAATTCACCCAAGTTAAATTTCCATTACTGGTGTGTTGTTTGATTCCCACAGCATTTAAATCCATTTGTAGTTTCTCAAAAACCCATTTTCTTTCATAAATAAAATCAGAATGAATCAATCAAAATGCTTTGGTGTCATCAGGAATTTGTAAGCAGGGATTGAGTGACAATTATATGCCAATTATTCATATAATCTATTATATAATTAGGGAAGGAAGCACAAGGCATGCTAAACTCAGGATCATTTTGGAGCTTGCTTTCCCAAAAGCAGAGCAAAAGCTTCAAGGAAGCTTCAGGGATGCATAAAAGCTTCCAGTGTATCTTTACTGCAACACAACCTCTGTGCAAATGGGACGTATTCCATGTTGTTGGGGATGAAACTGGATGGCATGCAATATTATGACAGTGATGTGCTGGAGGCAGCAGGGAAGTTGAAGGTATTTCTTCCATGGTGAGTAATGGATTAAATGAAAAATTCTGCATTCAGGGGTGGGGTGGGGGCATACTTTCAAATTAGCTTTCTTAAGAGCATTGCGGTCTAACACTATTTGCCCTGATCTAGGGAGGCAGATCCAGGAAAGGGAAAGCCAGACCCTGCCTTTCCCATCCATGCGAAAACATGCTGCGGATGCGATAGGAGCGAAGCCTTAGACTTAGGCTGCATACACACACCATGCAATTGAAACGCACACCCCAAAGAATCCTGGGAACTGTAGCTTGTTAAGGTGCTGTGAACTGTTGCTCTGTGAGGAGGTCAACTACAGTTTCCATGATTCTTTGGAGGAATTGTTTCAATTGTATGGTGCGTGTACATGTGGGGTGTGTGTAGTAGTAGTAGTAGCCTCAGTATCCAGTGTTTCCAGGGTTATCCCTCCCCGTGGAAGTTTGTTGTTAGAGGAGAAAGTAGAAAGGAGTAGAGGAGATCCTCTTGATCTGCTTGGTCAATAAGGACCAAGTGTGAAATGTTGGGAGAATTAAACTCGGTCAGCTCAGCAAACACGCAAATGTCACCATTGCCAGAAGGTTGGCTTAGGAGGATGGGAAGTGGTGGTGGTGGTGAGGCTGGAGTCGAATGGCTGTAGAGGGAGGGGGCTGCTGCCACGTCTTCCCAGTATCCAATGCCTGAAACAATCTCCCCACTCTGCCTAATGGTAGGACTGGCCCTGCTTCTGGTGAATATGATTGCTCCCTGCTTGATGCTTATATTCTTTTTACATATTTGTACTTGTGCACACCGTCAACCCCATTCAAAAATGAGCAAACATATGTCCAAGAATCCTCACTCTATTTTCTCATTGTGTGAGGCCCCCCCCTCCCAGATTCCCTCTGAAGGCATGATTCCCTTTTGCCCTCCATCACTGGCTACCCATGGTGACAAGGCCTTCCAGGAAGTGGTGTCCTGATTGCGTATGACAGGATCAGGCAAAGACTGCTGCTGTTTGTAGCCTGTTGTATAGCCTTTGCCGACAGGATATGGAAGCCAATAATTAAGCCTACATATGACCGTTAATTAAACCTTGTTAACTAATTTGCCTTCTTCAAAATAAAACATGTCATTATTTGGATGGCATCATGAGTCATATCTATAAATCCTAAATTATTTCTTTCACTTCAGCATTATGAGGTCAGGAACACCTGCTACTCAGTGTTTCCACATGAGGTGAGAACAGGAAACACTTCACAGGGCTACACCCTCAGTCTGCTCACTGTCATTCTGTATAAATTGTGAAAGATACATATTGTTTGCTTTTGACAGATGATATCCAAGGGAAAACCTGACTGACTTCCAGGAATGCATCTCCTCTGCCTCCAAATAATCATACTATGCATTTCAAATGTTGTGTCTGTTAATTATATCTGCATATTAATGAGACCGGGAGCTGTTCCCCTGATATACTTTGAAGAAGGCATAAAGACACAATGACTCAGGAAAACATTTGGCTCCGATTTAGGATATGCTTGCACTAGATGGATGACTTGGTGAGTTCCTTGCAGAGGGTTTAGGGTTGGTTGGGATTTTGGTTTTTTTGCATGCTTTCTCAAGTAAATGCTGCTGTGAATGCTTACCAGTGAAGTGAAAAAGTTCCACCACCACAGGAAATGCACAGTAGGAGAATTGATGCAGGTTTATTTGACAAAAGACCAAAGGCCATTGAGGAACCCAACCCATCACAGGCCTACAGATGACACAGATTTAAATAGAAGCATCACTTCGCCTTGGCTTTACACAGGTGTAGAAATTAAGTCATGTTCACAGGAAGGTGCCTGATTCGGAGAGGCAAACAGGATGCTGACTGTTATCAGGCCGAGCATTTCCTGCACAAACATTCTTGACACATCCCTAATACAGTCTGGTGAGGGGAATTAGCAGATTCCCCTCACACCAGCCATATCCTTTGTTAGGGAAATAGCATGTTGATTGCCTAGGATATTCCACATGCGGGCTTAATAATGAGAACAAGCTGTTGGTAACAGGATTTCTTCATGCCCCCTTTTTAAAAGTATAGGTTTTTCTATGAAAAATACAGATTTTGATTGAATGGAGAGAGAATATTGACTTTCAATTTTTTAAAATGTATTTTTAATTAAAGATTTTCTTGATTTACAAAACTATGTGCAATGTCTCTCTCTCTCGTATTTCCCCCCCCCCCATGTAACATTTTTACAAATCAGTTTCATTTGTTGAGACATTAGGAAGAAAAGGGGGGAAAAGGTGGACAAGGGGAAAGATGGGTGGGGGTGGGGTCGGGTGACGATGTTTCTATTTTACTTAATATATGTAGGGTTTGGTGTCAGTGTTGCTTGTGCAGGTTCTCTGCTGTTCGCTTGTGTTCCTTTGGTGGTGAGAGAGGTTGGGGTTGGCCTAGGGTGTGGTTGTTCATTTGTGGCTGGCTGTGGTGGTCTTTGTTTTCATGTGTGAATGGGGTGTGTGTGTGTGTTTTGGATCAGGTTAGCCATATTGATTTGTATGCTGTTGGTGGATTTTTGTCATTGTCTTGTTGGGCTGTGTTTGATGGGTGTGGTGCTTGATGGAAGCTGGGGGCAATGTGCATGTCTGAGCAGCCTCAATCCATCTACCTTCTTTCCACCTCACATTGCAGCCTGTACAGGCTAATTTTGGCTTTAAAAAACAAAAACAAACACACACACACACAAATGGAGAAAATGGCACCCCATTAAGCAGGGTTTCCTTACATGCTATCCCTTTAGTTTTGAAATACTATCACTGGTCACCTCGAGACTGTCAGTACTTTATGGGAAGAATTCAGTTGCATACAAAAAAAAGGTTTTTTTGCAAGTACAGTGCATTAAAGCATTTTGCCGCAACAAATCCACTCTCTTAAAAAAAAACCCTGGACCTTTTGTAGTTACAGGTAGGTAGCCGTGTTGGTCTGCCATAGTCAAAACAAAATAAAAAATAAAAAAAATCCTTCCAGTAGCACCTTAGAGACCAACTAAGTTTGTTCTTGGTATGAGCTTTCGTGTGCATGCACACTTCTTCAGATACCTTTTGTAGTTAAGATACCTACAGGGAAATACACTAAAATGAGTGGGATAAACAATAGATTGATGGAAAGATGTATGACCTATGTGCAGGCAAGTCAAGATGAATGCTCATTGTTGTATAATATCTCTGCAAACAAATATGAACAAATGCTCAGTAAACAGTGGACATCGTATAACCTCCATGCAACCTTTGTGCAAGCAAACCAGGATGAATGCTGAGTGAACCAGTCTGGAGGAGTCCCTTTGTTTATTCACTTATTTCAAAGCATCTGGCAATGTTATTGTTATCAGCCTTATGCATTCTAGTATTACTGGAGTTCCTGCAAACAGTATCTTTGGGACAAATATCAGTTGGGTATGATATTTGAGAAGAAACATGTGTGGGGCTCCAGTCTGGACCAGGATTATGATTCATTTTGCTCAACTTCTTCGGGGAGTGGCATGTTAACAAATCAAATCAAATAATACCCTGTTTCCCCTTTTTTAATACATAGTCATAAAGTAAGCCATGGCAGGTTTTTTTTACCTTTGTGAGAAGTAAGACGTACCCCAAAAGTAAGCCATGGTGCCGCCATTGTTCCCGTCGCCTCCTCAGCCCCTCCTGCGTGCGCAGGGAGCCAGCGAACCAGTGAGAGGCACGGGGGGAAACGCGCCTCTTACGGAGTTCTGCCCCGCCTGCTCAGCGCGCAGGGGGAGGCTGTACTGTACCATACTGACATAATAAAAATAAGACATCCCCCGAAAATAAGCCACCCTGTGTTTTTTTGAGGGGAAAAAATTATAAGACGGTGTCTTAAAAAGGGGGAAAGACGGTATTTATTGCATTAGCCATCTGGCCATAGCACATAATAAGAAACCAGGCGGGAGCCTGTCAAAAATATACATAAAATATAACAGGTACATTTTGTACAGGTGCATATAAAACTTTGGATATAAAATCATGCTAAGTGAAACAGATAGAATAAAAAGCAATGGCAGAGCGTGTCGACAGAGTCTATGTCAGGAAGTAACTTAGGTCTAGGCATGTTAACATAAAGGCATGTTAACATAACATAATTATGTTAACTTAGGCATGTTATCATAAAGTGTACTTTGGTCCCAATAAAGACACAGGAGCCCTTCCAGAAACACAGTTGGCAACCCAACTCTTCAGGACATCAGTGGCATTTGATTTAGTTTTAATTCTCTACAGGGGTGGGGAGCCTGTGGACCTCCAGATGTTGTTGGAATTCAGATCTCACCATTGGCCATGTTGGCTAGGGCTGATGGGACTTGAAGTCCGGCAACATTTTGGGGATCACAAGTTCTTCATCTCTCATGTAATGCTTGGTCTTGAAGATGAGTTCAACATTGCTGCCCTATACATGTGCATTCTGAAGGAAGTACAGTTGAATTCAGTGGGGCTTACTCTCACATCGGATTGCAATCTTAACAAATAATGTTGGTTCCATTCTTGTATTTGGAAATCTATACTGTAGAACAAAGTTAAATGTGATGGTTTCTCTCAAGTCATCATTAATGAGAGCACTGGAGTTTTCACATTAGATAATGAAAAAGATAATGACTCTGCTTTTTTAGGGTAAAACAGTAGCATCACTAATTACGTTCTACCCTCTTTTTAAAATTTCCAGGCTAAGTGCCATACAATGAAAGTGATTTAAAAGATAAGTCATCTGTCTATCCCAATATACCCTGCCAAATCACACACACACCCCCCCGCCCTGCATGTAATGATTTGTGGTCCAAAAGAGAGGTATTTATAATCTTGAATGGTAGAAAAGTAACATTACGACAAATTGGGCTGTGAGAAACATATTCATTACTTGACCATGGAAATGCAGGGAACACATTTACACTCTGAACTTTCTTGCCTGGAAGGGGAAAAATATCACCAGGAAAATTAGTTTTTCAGAGACCCTGAAAAATTAATGGCAGGTTAGCCTACACCAGTGAGTTATTCAGAAACAAGGCTAACATCTATCTCGAGAAATTGAACAAGCTGCACAATCTGGGAAGTGCAGAGGAAAGGGTAGTTTAAGAAAATGTACAGTTCACTGATTCACATGTAGAATATACAGGTTTATAAGGATGGATGACAAGCAGCTTTCTCTAAGCACATTGGCAGAATTGCAGCACTTTCAAAGGCAGTATTTAGGGCCAATTCCTCATATTTTTATGTAGCCTGCATTTTGTTCATGGTCATGCCAGGTTTCGGCTCAGGGGCAGCATTCTGCCTCTCAACTTATATTTCTTAAGGTTGTTGAAGCACAATAGCCCTCTTCCAACATCCAAAGCAAACATGTATGGACTAAAGTGGGGAGCAGATTCAGGCTGGATCTACACAGACAGGTAGAATATTTTCAGAATGATCAGAAAAAGTCACAGGGCTGACTTGTGGAATAAAATGATTTCCCCCTTGTTTTCTTAGATTTCCCCCTTGTTTTTTTAGATCCGGCCACACCATTTCCTATAGCGTTTTTTCTCTCCTAGCTGCTTGTCGCTCTTTTGCTCTGCCCCGGCCTCTAGTGTCAGAGTTAAATTCTTCCTCTGTCCCTCCCTCTCTCCCTCAGAGTCCTTAGTTCACATAAAAAATTACACACACAGCTCCCATAGAAGTCGGACACACAGCACACACACAGAGAGACTATAAAAGAGAAACTGGAAGTGAGAACTTATGGCTAGAACAGAGGAAGCAAAAGGCAGGAGGAGAAACTTAGCCCTGCCCCTTGAATACCATTGGATGGTGGTCAGCGTTTGAATGCAGGAAAAAAAGGTAAAAATGATTAAAGTGAAGCGATATAACAGACAAGGTAATAAAACATTAATAGTGTTATAGCAGAACACAGTTTGCCCTTATGCATGTTATAACCATTCCTTAACAATCCCTTAACGTTATGAAACAACAAGTGTAGATGAGTCCACAGTATGGTACATACAGAAGTCCATTCCTCCACCGACCAGATCTCTACATTCATTGTAGGGGTATGTCCCAAAGCCTAGCTGAAAGAAAATGGCCATTCTGTTGTTTAAACCAAAAAGTCAGTTTCACAAAATGTTTGTTTCCCCCCTCCCCCAATAAGTTTAATAGCAAGGAAGCAAACATCCTCTGGGAAACCCTGCACAAAACATTTTGAAGGTGATCCTGGCACATCTGCAATGCACACACTTACAAAATTTATAAATATTCATCTGGGAGACATGTCACGTTTTCTATGTACAAGATAATATAAGGTATTCTCTGCTCAGAAAATGTCATATACGTCAAAAGCCAAGGAAATATTTCAAGTTGTGCACCACATGAGAAAAAAGCTCAACACCTTTTTTCTCCCCTCCCCTCCCAGAATAAGTAGAGGGGGAGTTTTCTCTAAAATATTAATTATAGCTTAGTATGTGCCCTTGCAAAGCTCCATGTCAAAGATGCCCTGTATAAAGATCACTCGTATTTACCTGATTTTTTAAATAATAATAATAATACGGGTTGAAATTCAGAGCTGGCCAAGGAAATAATTGACTTGTGGGCATTTGATGACCATGATGCTCAATGGTCTGTATGAAGTGAATTGCTGCTCTCACATCACTTCCCATAAACATTCCAGCTGGCACAATACTACTGCCAAGAACTACTTAGGCAAAATGGAGCCTAGAGTGAGAACAACACTACTGTGGTGGAAATTGAGATAAAATTGGTATCAGGTTTGTTTTGGAACTGCCTAGTGTTTGTCAGTATTTCATGTTGCCAGTATCTCCCCTTGCATGAGTACATATATGTACTCATTAAGTTATATTTATGTTGCCAATGTGATACTGCTATATCACAAAGACAAATTATTCTGTACCAAATGGTGCTGGTGAGCCATTTTGTATTGTGGAGGTGGGGAGGAGGGATGTTCACAAATGCCCAAAGGCCTGCAGCTCTAGGCATTCAAAGACAAACTGTGTGTGCATGTGTGTGGAGGGGAGAAGAGGTCCAGATCCTAACATCTCTCCTGCCCACTGTTCATTATGCTGAGTGGTGCCATATACTTCTGCCCCCCAAGTCCTACCCTGATGTCACTCACCACTGCTACAAATACTTCATCCTATCCCTGTTTTTGGGGATGCGGGTGGCGCTGTGGGTTAAACCACAGAGCCTAGGGCTTGCCGATCAGAAGGTCGGCGGTTCGAATCCCCACGACGGGGTGAGCTCCCGTTGCTCGGTCCCTGCTCCTGCCAACCTAGCAGTTCGAAAGCACGTCAAAGTGCAAGTAATTAAATAGGTACCGCTCTGGCGGGAAGGTAAACGGCGTTTCCGTGCGCTGCTCTGGTTCACCAGAAGCGGCTTAGTCATGCTGCCCACATGACCCGGAAGCTGTACGCCGGATCCCTCGGCCAATAAAGCGAGATGAGTGTCGCAACCCCAGAGTCGTCTACGACTGGACCTAATGGTCAGGGGTCCCTTTACCTTTACCTATCCGTTTTTGCTCTATGTGTGTTCTCTAAACAAATGACAAGATAACACAAGCAATGTGCAATGTTTTCCAGCAAGTTACTTCAGAAAATCAAAATAGTTAAGGCAACTATCTGCTTGCTATATAAAAAATGGGAAAAAAGTTGTACTTTGGGATATCAACCAATTCACATTTCCTGATGGGAGAGACCCATTCTGCTGTATTATTAGCAAGGTGACCATTCTTCCCTGTCGATCTCTGTAAGAGATACTTAAGGGCTTAATGTGATTTAAAGGGAAATGGGATTAGGCAAAGCATGAAAAATCAGAGGTTGTGAATAGCGCTAGAAGAGAATGGTAGAGCAAAACAGGGGGGGGGGGGAATGAGAAAAGGAAATAGGTTGAAGGCATTCCATACCACAGAAGGTCAGGGTTTGTACGATGATTTGATGTTTTTACAGTGCACCGTTTTCTTTACTTCTCATTTTTAACCTCTTCATATTTGATCAGGATAGCGGGATTTGCAGAAAGCATTCACATCTTATTGAACAAGAGTTACTTGACAGACAGCTGGCTTCTTGCTGACTTGAATCGTCACACTTAATAGAAGACCTTGTTAATGACTAGTGGAGGGAATCACTTCTAGAAGCAGTTACCAGATCAACTGCACTTGAAGCACAAAGGACAGTGTGAGCAGCACAGGCTGGAGAACCAGGAATTTCTCAAGTTCAACCTGAGTAATTATAGTGCAGCAGATATATAGGAATGTGTGCCAGATCCTTTCTGAAAGAGAAGATCCCCTATTTATTTATTTATATTTACATACAGCTTACAACACAAGGTGGTTCACACCATGACACAAATAAAAATAATGAAATGTGTATTTCACAATAACAGTTCATAACCCACTTGCACAGAGACCTCTTCAATTTATTACTTAGAGTGCTTAGGAACTTTTATCAATAATAAATGATGATTGCTGCTTATTTTTTATTTTATTTTTTTTGCATGAAATGCATATTCCATCAAGGTATAACTTTTGTTTCTGAGATTTCTTATTTCCCCAGCACTCAAATTTATGCTGCTAGGATAATGAGATCTTGAGTGTTCCATCACTTTTCTAAGCACTGCATGGAACTTGGGTACAAGGGAATCTCAGGCATCTATTATATATTGTGTTGTGTTGTATTGTTGTGTTGTGTTATGTTGTGTTGGACGGGGCTCTCTAGGCCACCAAAACCAACTTCATCTTTGAACTTAGATCGTTCCTGTATCACTGCCAGTGATTACCAACAGAGTTCTTCCCTTTATGTGTAATACAGTCGTACCTTGGTTTTTGTACAGCTTAGTTCTCGAACCTTTTGGCTCCCGAACGCCGCAAACCCAGAAGTGACTTCTGGTTTGCGAACTATTTTTGGAAGCCAATTGTCCAACAGGGCTTCTGCGGCTTCCGATTGGCTGCAGGCGCTTCTTGCAGCCAATCAGAAGCTGGCCTTTGGTTTCCGAAAGTTTTGAAAGTCAAATGGATTCCGTTCCAAGGTACCACTGTACTACATTTGTTTGTAAGTCAGAGACTTTTTTGGTAGTGAGAAACTAATAGGTAATGATGATGTGCAAGGCCAGTTCCAGACCAAATGGTGCTCTGGGTGCAGAGAATCTTTGCCATCCCCCTGCCCCCATTTGTTTAACCATTGAATACCTTGTTTTTAATTTTTCACTTATAGAATTGTTTTGATGTACAATTTCCATGGGTGATTTATCCCTGTCATGTACTGTGATAAATTTGCACACATGGGTCCATCACTCAGACACACACCACTTGCTGAATGCGCACTGATTATATTATTTTCCCCCCCTGCAAATGATGAAAAAGAAGGTTAGCACAAAGCTGGCTAAGCAGGTCAGTGTTGCCAACATTACAAGTGAAAATGAACTATTGGAATCCCCCTCAGTGGCTGAATAGATAGCCCATGATAGCAGCGACTCCACAAAAGTGGGGACAGAGGGAGCTAGAGCTCCCCACCATAAGGTTGTTGAAGTGACCCCTGATAATGAGTAGGCAGAAGAACCCACCACCACACAACTGCCCCTCCTAGACTTAGCTGGAGATGCTGGGATTGAATCTGGGACCTTCTGCATGAGAAGCAGATGTTCTACTACTGAACTACATCCCTTCCCCAACGGGAAGCTATTCAAGGATGAGTCATGGAAGACTAATTGACAGAAGAGAGGGAGAGGTACAACACTAGGGCCCAGCAACTGACAGCAGCATCTCGCCTGTTGTACCTGGGAGAAGAGCTTAGCTCTGAATGAAGAAACTGTGCCAAGAGTTAAGGTGTGGACAGTGAGGTGGTAAACGGGCTAAAGCTGAGAATGGAGAGGCTGAACCATGAACAACGTGCTTCTAGTTTTGCTCTATCCAATTCCTCCATGCCATGCAGAATTCCATAAAGGTCTATCATGTTGCCACTAAAAAGTCTCAAATGCAGCAACCTTTCTTTATTGTGGGGCAGAAGGGTGGAGGCCACCCTTGATCATTTGGGTGGCCCTTTTCGGAACCTTTGACAACTCGGCAATATCCTTTGTGAGGTGAGGCAACCAGAACTGTACGCAGTACCCCAAATGCGTTCGCACTATAGATTTGTATAATGACATGATATTGGCAGTTTTATATTCAATGCCTTTCCTAATGATCCCAAGCATGGATTTTGCCTTTTCACAGCCACTACACAGGTCGACATCTTCATCAAGTTATCTACAATGACCCCAATTTCCTGCTCACTCCTGCCCCGTGATTCAGGAGACAAAAGACTTCTGATGACGAGCCCTGAGAGAAATGGAAATGGACCAAAATGTCACATTCTTTCTGCAACTTTTTCTAGGGTTTTCATCCCATGCTGCTGAGGAACCCCCCCTCTCCCCGGGTGCCCCCCCTCTGACACAAAGCTTATTCCCCACCACAACTACTAGGTTAAAGATGCATACTGTGCCATTGCTTACTGAATTGATGTGATGCAAGTACAGGGGAAGCTGAGGGCAGAAATATGTTTAGAGACATCTTCTGGAAGCCCCATCAATGAGATTTTATGCCTTGAAATGGAAAGAAAAGCATTCAAAAGCTGAGAGTTGGCAGGTATGCTTGTTAACCAGAAGAGGAGGGGGAGGCCCGTACCACCCCTGCTACCAGTGGAATGCAGTACTTGTGACTAGCCCACAATACATATATATCTGTGAAAAGGGAAGTTTTTAATGCCTGCTGTGTGAGCAAAGTACATTAGTTTGATAGACAACTCTTTGTTCTTCAACTAGGAGGAAACAATGGCAGCTGGAATAAAGAGAGTTGCGGTGAAAGTCATCTTAAGTGCATCACAAATGCATCACAAATATAGAATGAATGGATCAGAAGACTATTTGAAAAGATCATACAGCCATGAGTTTTATAAAAAAAAAAAACCCAGTACTTTAGGACTTTCATTCCTCTTGCATCAATGCAAATTGAAAGTATCACATTTACTTCAGGAGGGCTTGGAGAATACCGCAAAATCCCTGCAATAGCAACATCCAGTAACCCACTGACAAGGAAGGAGTCAGAAGAGGGGGTGGCGAGGGAAGGCGTGGATCTTATTCAAAAGTCACTCATTTCCCCCCTGGAGAAAATTCTCATTGAGTCTATTGAAATCAGGGCAGAAAGAAAGCTGAATAGGGTTCTCCTGTGGCAGACTAGAATGGTACCAGTTATGTAACCCCCATGAAAAGCTTCTTTAGAAACCTGGGCATTACTGTAAAAAGAGAGAGAGACAAAAGGGGAAAGATTAATAAAGAACTCTCTTTAACATGTACTGTGGAACCAGATGATGAGATTAATCTTTTCCTTTCCCCTTCCAGTTTTGAAACTGGGATCGAGACCGATTGTGAGAAGTAGAATCATAGAATTATAGAGTTGGAAGAGACCACAAGGGCCATCCAGTCCAACCCCCTGCCAAGCAGGAAACACCATCAAAGCATTCTTGACAGATGGCTGTCAAGCCTCTGCTTAAAGACCTCCAAAGAAGGAGACTCCACCACACTCCTTGGCAGCAAATTCCACTGTCGAACAGCTCTTACTGTCAGGAAGTTCTTCCTAATGTTTAGGTGGAATCTTCTTTCTTGTAGTTTGAATCCATTACTCAGTGTCCGCTTCTCTGGAGCAGCAGAAAACAACCTTTCTCCCTCCTCTATATGACATCCTTTTATATATTTGAACATGGCTATCATATCACCCCTTAGCCTTCTCTTCTCCAGGCTAAACATACCCAGCTCCCTAAGCCGTTCCTCATAAGGCATCGTTTCCAAGCCTTTGACCATTTTGGTTGCCCTCTTCTGGACACGTTCCAGCTTGTCAGTATCCTTCTTGAACTGTGGTGCCCAGAATTGGACACAGTATTCCAAGTAGAAGCTTGTTTGGCTGACAAACTTTAAAAATCCAATGCAGTTGGATACAAATCTGCACCCCTACAACTAAGTTATTTAGATGTACCGTGCAGGTGAGAAGGGCAAAAGAGATATTTCAACCATTACCTGTGCAAAGGTGTGGGAAAGTTGTGGCTTTCAAGATATTCTTGGACTACAAGTTTTATCATCTGGAGTCCAGTAGATATAATTACTGCAATTTAAATACATCTCACCACAGTGAGAAAAACTCTGGCCTATAGTGCCTGCTCAGTCTGCTGACAGAATCTAACTGTTGATGGGCAACTTCAAAGCCCATTCCACCCTTCCTTCTTAGAGTTCTTTATCTTTAAATCTCAACTTGGACCAGACAGTGCTTCAGACGGAGAACTCTTTCAAATACACTGCCTTCCGTAAAGTAGGGCATATCGACAACCTTACTAACTTTTCCTACCACTAAGATGCTCTTACTGCTTCTGCCGTTCCAGTATATTTTTGATGTTTACATTGCTTTTATTAACTGATAGCTACATTGAGAGCAGAATACTGAAGGATGGTGTCTAACTAATAATAAATGCATCACCAGGTGAGTGAGTGAGTGAGTGAGTGAGTGAGTGAGTGAACAAGGTGGGGAAACATGGAAAAGGCAGGCCAAATGCTTGGATACTGTCAGCAAAAGTTAACAGAATTAAAACGAACTAAAGTGACTTACACCAGATGAGGATACGTCCATTAGATTTCAATTTCAGATGTTCCATTGCGTATGCATTTCTCAGCACTGTGCTTCCATTTTATTAATGCTCCTCATTTTGTTCTGTTATCCCAGCATTTGGCAACCTGTTCTAGAATCCAAATATTTAACATAATCTGTGGTTAAGGGTACTGTATGTGAAGCTATAGCAGAAGTCAGCGCTTGATTCATAAAACTTGTTTTGAGGATGCAATTCTGTTGGTGATCTCTCATCTATAGCAGCTGGGCTACATGCGGAATGTCTGATTTGGAAGTGAGAGTTTGCTGCAAGGCAGGACTGGGAAATACTGTTAAAGCGACTGCAGCTCCATACAAAATTGAATCGTGGTTATAGGGAAATATCCCATTTTGTCCTCTAAAATATTTAATAACTCCATCTTTGGGGACTTTTGTGTGAATTAAATGCTGCCTGAGGAAGACCAGCAGGAAAAGGGGGGGGGGGAATCATTCAATTTTCTGTTCGTTCATCATATGGATGAAAAATTCGTGAAATGAGCAGGAACTCTCATATTTTCACAAGTGGCTTAGAATGCCTTTGAGTGTGCAATGAGGCACTAGTGAATGGTAATGTGGGATGGAAAGTGGAAGGGCACCATTAAAAATATTTTTGCATCAATGACTCCTTCCCAGGTTTGGTGGCCCTTCAGTAGCTCCTTTCCAGGCTTGGAGAGAAAAATAAAAACTCACCACACTTTCAATGTTGTTGTTGGCATCCATCTGTCTTGAGAGACAATGGAGTGTGCCTCTGGGGGTGAAGTCAAACCGCTGCAATAGCAGCACTGAAGTGCAAGCCTGGGCAGTGTGTATGGGGGTCCCAGACGGTAAGCCCCTCCTCTCAGCCTCGCTGATGTGGTCTGAAGGAAAGCAGAGCAATACATTTGGCACCAGTTTGGCTGCAGTAATTGCTGGAAGGAGGCGTACAAGGTGCCATTCAACTGTCTTAAGGACTCCACTCCGAAATTGTGTAGGATTTACTCCTTAGCCTTTTCTCCTGCCAAAGATATCCAGCAAGGGAGCAGGGGTTTAGGAACAGAGTTTTCCTTCCCCTAGATGGGCTACCTTCTCAGGATGATAAGCCCCATCTGCCACTAACTTCCCTCTACAGCAGGCTTCCTCAATCTCGGCCCTCCAGATGTTTTGAGACTACAATCCCCATCATCCCTGACCACTGGTCCTGCTAGCTGGGGATCATGGGAGTTGTATGCCAAAAACATCTGGAGGGCCAAGGTTGAGGAAGCCTGTTCTACAGCATGTGCAGAAAGCTTCTTGACAGTTGGACCTACTTGTCTACTCAATCCACTGGAGCCTGTCTTCACATGTAGGGGAAGTCCCTAATGCACTAAGGGTTTGAGACTACCCTCACCTCATTTAGCAGCCAGTCGAAGCTGTTTCCCAGGGTGTGGCTGCTGTCTCATGCTGACAGCTTCTAGGAGCCACAGGTGATTGCTGAGTGCAGAGTGCGGACCAAAGGTGGAAAACTACCCCAGAAAGAGCATGACATGTCCCCCCGCCCACCAGATATACTACATCTCCCCCAACACACTATAAAGGTAAAGGGACCCCTGACCATTAGGTCCAGTCGTGACCGACTCTGGGGTTGCGGTGCTCATCTTGCACTATTGGCCGAGGGAGCCGGCGTACAGCTTCCAGGTCATGTGGCCAGCATGACTAAGCCGCTTCTGGCGAACCAGAACACCCCATACACCCCTTTTAATATAGGTAGGGACACTGAATGTGTATGTATGGGATCTGAATTGTGATTGAAAGTCCTGCCCACAACCTACATGCATTTAGTTGAAGGTAAGAAATGACCCTCCATGTGTACAAACTGTGTGTGCACCTGTGGGCTCAGTACATAAAGTGGGGAACTGTGAAAATGGTACTCCTGTAAGGACACTTCCTATCTTCAGATGAAAGTATGTACGTTTTGTCAAGGGCCCTCCATTGTGATCCTGCTCTTTTCGCATGTGTTCAGTGCACCAATTTTGAATGTGTGAAGACTCGTTAGTCTCCCTTTAAAATATGAACTTGCTATCCCTGCAATGGTGGTGTGTGAATAGACATTCAATCTTAAGCAGATCTGCTGTCCAGGAGGGCTCTAGTCTTCTGCTTCAGCTGGAGCTCTCCTCATCTGGCAGATCAACTGGTTCAGCAGATGGGTCAGCCTGCTCTGTTTCAAGAGGGAGGCTGGAGGCCTCCCAAGCAGCAGATGCATTGCTGAGTTAGCTGCCCTGGCTGGAATCTTGCTCCTGAGTATTATTGACAGTCCTCTTTGTTGTGGAATGGAATGGTTTGCCCAACCACCCAGCTTAAAATCTCTTTCTTTTGAGCTGGATCATAGTGCGAGGGGTTCTTGCCAACCATTTTGGAACAGGGATGGGGTAAGCAATGAAGGCAAGACATAGAACTGTAGTGCTGGGCCGAGCACAAGCCCAAAGGACGCTGACTGAACACTATAGACCCAAAGGCTGCAGCATATATTCGCTTATCCTATCTTCTAAGCAACTCAGTGACTCACAGGCAAAAAGATGCTGCACCAGGGACTGCTATAGATTGTGAGTTCCAAAGTGACTCAGCAAATGAACAAAGCAGCAACAACCAATACACAACAAAACCTTCCAGAATCTCTTCTAGCCAATCTGAACTGGGGAGGAAATATCTTCTGGACCACCACCAGTCATGCTGTGTACACATAATAAATTTAAAGCACATGACTTCCCCAAAAGAATCTTGAAAACTGTGTGGTAGATAGCTAATTTTTTACTCAGCATAGGTAAAGGTAAAGGGACCCCTGACCATTAGGTCAACTCGTGTCTGACTCTGGGGTTGCGGTGCTCATCTCGCTTTATTGGCCGAGCAGCGCACGGCGAACCAGAGCAGCGCACGGAAACGCCGTTTACCTTCCCGCCAGAGCGGTTCCTATTTATCTACTTGCACTTTGATATGCTTTCGAACAGCTAGGTGGGCAGGAGCTGGGACCGAGCAACGGGAGCTCACACCGTCGCAGGGATTCGAACCGCCGACCTTCTGATTAGCAAGCCCTAGGCTCTGTGGTTTAACCCATTTAACAGCATAGACCCACTGAAATGAATGAACATTAGGTCCATTAATTTCAATGGATCTAATATGAATAAAACTTCACTGGATACCACTCAGTAGTTTGTTAAGGGTGCTAGGAGTTGTAGCTCTTTGAGAGCTTCCCAGGATTCTTTGCAGGAAGCCATGTGTTTCAAAAGTGTTTTAAACATATGGTGTGCACAGAGGCTCGATCAAACCCTGAAAAAGAACAAAACAAATCACGTTGTGTGCAGGAAATAGTATGGGCTGACTCAAGGTTCAAACAAACTCCTGTTTTTGGTTGAGATAATTGGTAGCACTCCATAGGAAGGATGTAAAAAGCACAAGAAAAACAAGACCATTCCTGATCCCAAACAGAATGACCTATTCGCTCTATTGGAGCCATGTTTGAGTAGCTGTAGTGGGCTATCACTACCATAAAACATCAGGACTCTAGAAAAGACTCAATCACATGTCTTCTTTCCTCCTGTAGCGTTTGATGTTATAGTTATTTAGAAACAGGGTTTTCAAAGTCACATTGGTTTATGACTGCTCATATGTCTAAAAACTAATTAACTATGACAAGTTGACCATTAGAAAAAAAATGTTCCTAACCATGACAAGATGACAGATGTTTTAATGCCAGAACAATGGCATCCTTTAAAATGATGTGATGACTTTAAGTTTCAATTAATTAGATGGGGTCTGGAATACAATAGTAATTTGCAAATCATTGAACCTGTTTGGCTAGGATAAGAGTATATCTTATTTTAAAGGCGCCATTCAACACAAATGTGGTCTGACTGTATGGGGGAATTTCACTTTTACTCTACAAATCTACACTTTTTACAATTCAGTATTTAGTAGTTGAGTTAACAGTTTTACTGTCATTTGCTTTCATATAGATAAAGAGGTCTGCATCCTTTCGCTCCATTTGGTCATTTTCCAGAAAACTGAATCAAAATTTAAGATTTCCAGATAAAAGGAGGACTGGGTGATTCAGAAGGGAAGATTTTTAGGACAATTGTTCTGTTAAACTAAAAAGAATATTTGTTAAAAAAACATTTGATATGCTAGTTATCATACAAAGCAGGCAACTTCTATATTTTCCATGTGATGTAAACAACAGTTTTTGGAGGAGGGCAATTTAGATCAAGAAAATGGTGTGGGACAAAAGAGTTAACTCCGCCTCCCCCAACACATCAACTCCAGTTTGATTCCTCTTTCCCTGGTTGTTTTAAGTTTTAAATAAACCAAGGGAGATCTGATCATGGCTCTCTGATGTTAATGTCTAGCTTGACCTCTGCAGCAAAAGAAAGGAAGCTGGCTTGGCTAGATTTCATCTTGTTGCAAATACATTCCTTCTTTTTTTGTGCTCAGACATAATCTAAACAGCCCTTGGTATAAATGTTTAGGAGGTGCAAAGTAGTGTATCTTTTCAAGGTATGCCTATTCCAATTTGTTTCTACAGTTTGGTATTAAACAGATTAATTTTTGTTACTACACAGATCCTCTGATCCATTACCCAGGAGCCTCCTTAAGGACAGTAATTTACTTGTTGGATAATAGTGTGTAAATTATAACACACATTTACTGCCTTTAATAGAAATGAGAGCAACACCACATAGGCAGCTATCATAGATGGATACGTGTTTATTCACTAGATCAACACTTTGAAATTTCAATCATGCTGTGGCTACAGCATCTTTTTCAGGGATGCATATGCATTTATACACTGAGGGAATGGAGTGATAGGTTCTATCGCTTCCTTGTTTCCCCCTTACATGTTGCAAACACACTTTTCGCTGGCTTGAAGTCATCACAAAATTTATTTGCTCTTGGAATCTTGCTGAGTCACGACAGTAAAATGCTTCCTTTGAGCAGAAGATAAGGCAATTCCTGTAACACGAGGCAACAGACAGGAATGGAATTAAACTACCCCTGCAATAAATACATGCTGTTTGACTTTAATGAATCTCAGGACTAAGTATATCAGAACTCTATGGCACTGGCTATTCAAATGTGCTTAACTCAAAAGCAGAGTATGATGGAGACGACACTCCAACGTATGTTTGCCTCCATCCTGATAAGAGGCAAACCTCCTCAAAGATTCCATGCTCTGCTGTTGTCACAGCTAGATGAACTGGGCTAGGTCTACAAATCAATTTCAGTAGATGAATTCTAGGTCCAGTGACCCAGAGTTTTAATTGGCTATTATTTTCCCAGAGGATCCTGGCATTGATCAATACGTATGGGGTGCTTTTCTCTTGCACTTCCTATTCAGGCTGCACAGCTGAAGCCCAAACCAACTAGAGCTGCCGTTTCATATCTGGAGAGGAGAGGAGAGATCTGGGGTCTAAAGGCCACTCTTGGATATATTCAAGATAAAGAAGATTTCCCAAGTATTTACTTAGTTACTTTTAAAATTCCTCTGAATAACAATGTCAAATGGCAGGCGCTCAGTACAGTTCAGCCAGTGACCCTTCCTTTGTTTTCCAGGCAAAATGATTTGAGTAATTATTTCTATATTCGCATCTATAGATTAAAAATAGTATATGCAAATGTTCTGCAATTTTGTGCCCTCTGATGTTTCTCATTTTTGATGATGTGTAAGTGGCCACCCTGCTAGACATGTCTAATCAGAAGTGAATCTCATTTAATTCCCTTAATCCCAGATGTGTGGCCATTGCTAAAGTAAGCATCACTCATAAAAGTATAAACAAAGCATGATGTGCTCAAGGAAACATAATTCCCTTCGTCCTGTGACTGGAGTTTCTGCTACCATCATATGGAATATATTAATTAGGTAGGAAGAAAACATAAATCCAATGAATAAATTAATGCCAAGTATATAAATTCCACAAGATTTCAAGAAAATAGCTCTTCAACAGGAAAGGAAATGGCTCACTCCAATTTGTGATTTCTTCTATATTTACCCCAAAATGAACTATGACCCTAGTGATTCCAACAATGGTAGCTGACAATGTGAAGACCCAGGCAGAGAGTTAGGGCCAATGAGGGACACTGAGCGAACCCTCAACAGAGACAAGCCAGGAGGTGGTATTCAACAAAACAGTTGCACATACAACTGGACATCTCTCCTTCCCCCATGCCAGTGATGGCCAAACCGCCCTCCAGCTGTTTTGGGACTATAGTTCCCATCTTCCCTGACCACTGGTCCTGTTAGCTAGGGATAATGGGAGTTGTAGTTCAAAAACAGCTGGAGGGCTAATTTTCGCCATCACTGCCCTATGCAGATTTAGGGGATGCACAGCAGGAGGAAAATCTTCAGCTTAGCTGTAGCACTACATTGAATGCAATCCAGAAGGACCTAACAGCCAGCCAAGGGTCACAGTGGTCTTTTGACCTTTATTTATAGACTGTAAATGAACAGCTGACAATGACAAGGTGAGCCCCATCTACAACACTGAGATATTGACGGAAGACTCCTGGAGCCTCTTAAGAGTATGGTTGATCTAGACTGGGTACTCTTACTATGCTCAGCCCCTAGCCCTAATAGCTGCAGTTGGATGATTGACTCCTGCCAGTTCAGAAAAGAAGCCATATATACTGTAGATCTAGATGATATAGATATAATAAATAAGGAAAAAACTCTGCTCAGGGTGTCCTAGTTTTTTACTTTCTGAAATATGGCAACCCTACCTTACAATAATCTTTTAAGGTAAGTCAAACTTAAAATCCCTGTTCTTAAACCCTGAGGTTTAGAGATAGAATCTTGCCTAAGGCCACCTAAGGAGTTCATATCTATGGTAAAATTTGAATTGAGGGCTTGCTAGATGATGTACCCTGGCCTTGGCACTTTTACCATGTCTCTTCCACTTCCAAGGGGATTTGCAAGTACTTGCATTCACTCCATAGACTGAAAGGTCATGTGAACTGGCCTTTAGGGAAGAGAATTCAGGGATCAAGGCATAAACCACTCATCATAGTTTATGGGTGTTCTCACAAGCATTTCATATGCCGGCTCATTACTCTCATCTTTTGAAGTCATGGTGAGACAGCTGGTCTATAAAACAATTCCCTCTCTGTTAGGTCTGATTTATTGTCTCAGGTTACAGCCGCATGATGTTCACAGTTATACTTTGGATATAGTGTCTCAAGGATTAGCATTTATAGGTCTTCCTCACAAGGTCTGGAGCTGTCCCAACCTTCGTCACTTAAAGATCACCTGCCCTTGTCTTCTGCTAATTCTGCTTTGAGTTTCTATTTTCTTCTCCTTCTTTCACTTTCCATTTATGGTTGTTGTTTTTTTGAAAAAAATATGGAATATTTGTACTTGTCCTTTTTGGTGGGTCAGATTTCAGATGATACTTTTTGTTTTGTCTTGCTTTTGTTAGGTCCTGAATATTTTTCTTAATCAATTTCATACTATTGATTGAACTTCTATATACCTTGGTAAAGTTTTCTGCGTTCAAATCTAGGCTGCCACTCACCTTTTGCAGTTTATGATTTTCTACTCTAATGTAGTTGAAAATGTGATGTCATAATTGTACAGAAAGAGTCCCCAATATGCAAAGAAATGCTTCCGGGTATGGATGATTTGGTAGCCTCCAGTCATTGCTCTACTGCTGTAAGCTGTAACTGAAATAGCAATTCTTCTAGACCTCTGGGATCCAGATAACAATCTGTAGCCAACTGGACAGTCCCGATTTCTCCGACTCCAAATGTTGAGGTGGTGATTTTCAATGGGCCTGGGGGTGAAAGGGTTAAAAGCTTCCCTCTATGGTTGCTGAACTCCTGATCATGATTTTCTGTTCACTGCAATTTAGGGGGAAAGAGAGAGAGAAAAGAAACTGATATAAGGCCTATCCCTTTTCCTATTTGGAAATGGGCTAGAGTTGTTTTCTAGAGAAGCAAGAGGGACCAAAGGAAGAAGATGCCAAGAGCGATCAGTAGAGGCCGTAACTCACTTAAATCTCAAAGAACAACTGCAAAATGGGCTATCTACACTTAGTGTTGAATGAATCTTGCCAGTTATGGCTTTTCACAGTTTCTCCCCCCTCCCCCATCTTAAGTTTGCTCAATTTCTGCATACATGTCTGATTTAGGGGGGGAAATTCACATGAAAATTAATATACACACAGTTTTGCCTAGTTTATATCCAATTTCTCCTCAGTAAAAAATCATTTTTGTATGTATTTTTTAACTGATGACCTAAAAATTAGATCACAAAATTAGAAGAACTTCAGATTTCAAATGAATGCTCTGGTTTGGTTTGCATGGTGGTTAACGAAGCATAAATTTTGTAGGTTTGAAGTAAATTGCACACTGAATGAGTTTCTCTCCCATTCCTAGCCACACCTGTGGAAATGGTGTGAGCTTTGGGTGGAGAAAACACACACCAAACTGAACAGCTTGTTTTGTGATCAAAGTGTGGTTGTTCCCGATGTGGAAGAAGCACCGTGCAAAAGATTCTTCACGAGGAGAATCTTCCATTCTGGAAAGGATGCCTACAGCTTTACTTGTTCCATTGTTAGTCAATTCACGCTTGCTTTTTCCATTGCAGGGTTGGATCACAATTTGCCCTGACATCTACACACATCCTGTAGTAAAACATCATTGAGAGCAAAATGCAGTTATATAACTGTGATCTCCTGGGAAGACAGGGTGTACATTTCATCAACAGCAAAGATGCATAGTTATTATTTGGAGATACAAGGGCACAGTGAAAATGAAAAATAAAATAAAATCCCTGACAGTAAACCAACAAACAGGCTAGAATTTCTCAGATATCTGCTGGCAGCCATTCCCTGCAAGGTGTATTCATCAAAGGGATAAAAGAAACCTTTCCCTTCATTGAATGAAGCAAAATTTAAAGTCTTTGTACTACCCTTTCTACATTTAAAATGTACTTTTTAGTTAATGGGACACTTTGTGCTGGAATCAGGAGGGGGAGAGTTTTGTTCATTTAGCGAAGCATACTTCTATTAGGATCAAAACATGCCCTCAACAAAAGCCACTGGATTTTACATCACACCAGTGAATACTTGCCAGTTCTTGAAGCAGTGCAGACACTGTCCACTGTTCACAAACCAGTGTGGTGTAGTGGTTAAGAGCAGTAGACTCATAATCTGGTGAACCGGGTTCGCGTCTCCGCTCCTCCACATGCAGCTGCTGGGTGAACTTGGGCTAGTCACACTTCTTTGAAGTCTCTCAGCCCCACTCACCTCACAGAGTGTTTGTTGTGGGGGAGGAAGGGAAAGGAGAATGTTAGCCGCTTTGAGATTCCTTCAGGGTGATAAAGCGGGATATAAAATCCAAACTCCTCCTCCTCCTCTTCTTCTTCTTTCACAACAACATATACACACGTGGCTCCCTGACACACTTAAATCTGTGGTGGCTACATGTCAGAGGTTTTCTACTGGGAAGAGCTCTGTTGAATGAAGTACATATTAAGGGTGCGCATCAGCTCTGTTTGTACTCTGAATAAAGAGGTGAAATGAATGATTCAAGTAATGATTTCACATCCCTACCTCAAATCATACTATTAACAAGGCATGCCTAGGTGTATCCCCCTACGCTTCCAAGGCACTCTGGCCTTGCCCCCCCAAATTAAACACACATCATTCCCCACATTTCCCCCCCTGAGAGGTAGAGTAGATGGGAGTGTGGGTGTGACAGACAAGTCGGGCTTTTACTCACATTTTCTGAGGCCACTCCAGTCAAAGTGATTTGGGCGAGGGATGTTGAATTAAATAGAGTTGTTCTTCATACTTATCAGCTTCTGGATAGCTCAGCTGGTGAGAGCATGGTGCTGATAACACCAAGGTTGCAGGTTCAATCCCCTTATAGGACGGCTGCATAGTCCTGCATTGCAGGGAGTTGGACTGGACAATCCTCAGGGTCCTTTCCAATTCTACAATTCATGATTCTGTGTGGATTATCATTCTCCAAGTTCAGGCCATGACAGAAGAGTGTGATGAATAGAATTAGACTATGGGGTGACTATACATGTAAAGGAGCATATATACCGGTAACTCCGGGTCCTCTTTGTCTCCTTTTCACCTTTTTTTTTCTTTTTCATTTTCCTTTAAAAAGCTAAACAACTTTCAGGATGCCCTGGTTTTTACTTTTTGAAATATGGCAAACTTACCTAAGCAGTAAAGACTGTCCTTCTGGAAGAACCTCTGCACCCATCTTTCTGAAATATGCCAGGCCTTGTACCCTCAGAAGTGCCCATGCCTGCAATTTGCAGCCAATTCTGGCCAAAAAAAAATTGAGACTTCATTTTTTACACACACACACACACACACACACACACACACAAACACCGCAAGTCTCTGCAAGAAAAATGGAGAGGCTTAATCCACTCTGGAAGACCTCCTTTGCCTGAAAATTTCAGCTACTTATGCAGAAAGGGAAAAAACGTATAGCCATTTTTGTAGTTTGCTCATTATAGTTAATAGGGCAGAATGGAGCGCTGGATTTAACAGATCAGATTCAGACCTGAATAACAAATTGAACTGTAGCAACACAATATAGATCTGAAACTGATTGGACTGCTCCCAAATGCTACAGATACTGGAGGAATGTTGTAGTCATTGCACACACCTAGTATAAATGCTGACTTCCCTTTGCTCTGTCAATTCTCCAGGCACTCTGTTAAATATACTTTGATTCCTCTCATTGCATTCTCAGCTTCCACCTCTATTGTCTACAGAATAAATGCAATTAGTGACCTGACTTCAAATCACTTGAAAGCATTTACATTTTAAAATTTCTGCAGTTGTCTGCATTGCTCTGCTTCCAGCTCTACCCAACCTATTTACCTGCAAGACTAAAATTTTTGTGGAAGTGTGTAATACATACCAATGGCAGCATACAGGTGAACTGGAAACCATTTTCACTTTTTGAGAAGGCATTTTAGCTGTCTCAGTGTGTGTGTGTTTTAATATCACAGCAGGGCTTTTAAGGTGTTTCATTTTTTGAGGTCAATAGGAAAACATATTTTTCACATATTCTTTTGGAGAGTGGAGTATGTTTATACTCCCCACCCAGAGCTCTAAGTCATCGTATTTTGGGTTTTTAAAGCAGCATGAAGGGAAATCCTTCACAAATGGGTGTTTTCAGACATTAAGTTTAAATTACTGTTTAGTCTCTCCAGTGCTATTGTGATTATTGATAGCAGAGGTTAAAACATGAAAAGGAGGCATGCATAATTTGAAGCAGCATTCTAGCCAATGTATGTTTTGTAGTTGCATGGGTTAGGGAGAGGAATTTACTGCTTCATGAGTAAAAATGTCTTATGGGTGCAGGTCTACTATGACAAGAATCACCAACATGGCATCTGTGGCTGCTTGTGCCCACTTTATACCACTTATGGTGCCTGTGTAAAGTCTAAATAAATATCACCTCAAAAACCCACAATACACAATAGACTGCATTCCTGCTCAGTTCCTATCTGCACTATCTCAGCCTCTCCTGCATTTAAATTGTCCCCTTAAACAGCCCACCTTTCACTGAATGATTAGATGCCCCCCATCCCTTTCATCCTAGACAGAGATGAAGGGCAAAGAGATTTTCTCTGTGGCCGTGGCTAATGTGGCACATGGCTTTCTCCCACTGATGGAATAGCGGATACGGCTTTTCCTGATCTTTTAGATGTTGCATTAACTATGCCATGCCCTCTGACTGCTGGATAGTATGGATCATTTAATAGTGGAGAATCAACTAAGTTAGAAAGTTGAAGATGTGCTCGTCAAGCTGGATATTTATGTACAGGGTTTTTTTTTATAAAAACAATTTTAGCAGAAACATTTTATTGATACACGGTGATCCACACAACTCCCAGAGCTGTTTTGCTCCTTCTCAGCCTTTAATTTTTATTTTTTTTACTGCAGCACCATGAACCAGAACTCAACCAGATCTCATGTTAAATGCTCTCCTTACTAAGCCCAAGCTGAAGCCAAGAAGAAACATTTTTTTTTTATACCTCACTATGTTTAACACATTTTGTGAAGATAATATGAAATGATCACTTGGCAGGGAGAAACCTGCTAGGGTTAGGGACAATGTACTTTTATGAAACTAAGAAGCTCTGTACGTATTGCATATTGAAACACACTAATATTTTCAAATTAATTATTCCCCCAACACAGACAATGTTATGATATGGGAGGCCTCATAAAGGAGACATTATGGTTCAAATAGAATCATGTTAGACCAAAATAAACAAGAGCCAGGATGGGTGCTGCTGCTGCTGGAATATAAATGATCTCCCTACACAAATTTACCAGCTGGAGCTAGAACATGAAGAAGCATGCTCAGTGAAAATATATATAAAACATTTAAGGCTGTAAGGAAATAATTAGACTTAATTAATTGTACTCAGATGGAAACAGATGGGGAGAGTTTACATTTTTTGAAACAGGGGTAGCCAATGGGATAATCTCCAGAAGTTTTGGGACTACAGTGCCCATCATTCCTGACCATTGACTATGCTGGTTGGCGCTGATGGGACTCCACATGACCTACATTGGTCTTAAAACAATGAACGGTTGAGAGAGACAATAAACTAGGTAGGCTTTTAGTATCACTGCTAAAGCACACACGCAATAATATGGTCTGAAGGAGGGAAATAAGATACTTACTGTGTTACAGCCTCTAAGTATGTATAACTATACTTAGAGAACCTACACAAAGAAGGAAATAAATATTTTTGAGAGAAAATTAATTTGAACGCCCACCTTTAACTACAGAGGACACTGAAAATTTGCCAGATCCAATCACAACAGAAGAATGGCTAAATCATCGTAGCATTGGGGGGGGGGGAGTAAGCCTGTGGGTGTTCTGCTGAATTTTGAAAAAGTCTTCCTAAATGTATTATCACATCTCTGCTTAACTGCACTGAATAAACAATGCAGAAGCATATCCCCCCCCCCAAAAAAAAACTTGGGAAGATGCAAAAATAATTGATATTCTGAAATAGGGCATGGCTGAATGCAATTAATGATGAATATATTCCAGAAGACCAGGCAAGCTTTATTAGAAATCATAAATTATCACTGTACATACAAAACCTCTTGGTCATAATTCACATAAAAAGAAAGTTTTTTATAAAGGCATTTGAGCTATTATTCCATGATGTGGAAAAAGCTTTCAACAATTTAGAATGTGATCATCTGTCAGGTTTTAAGTAAAATAGGTACAGCATGAATTGGATCAAGATTTTAGGTGCTAATCCAATTTTAGTAATCTCATTAACAGTGCAATCTAGTACCTGTCTACTCATAAGTAAGATCCACTGACTTCAACAGGATTTGCTCCCAGCTGAATATGTGTAGCCTAGATGGGGCAGATTCAGATCTATTCTACTTTTGAAGAGGAACACATGGCAGGGATATCAATGAATGAATGAATGAAAGAAACTTTATTTGCGTCAGCCGTCGGCCATAGCAACAAAAGAACATTGCGATATACACAAAACAAAATAAAAAGTCGATTATAAAACACAGTTTAGGGTCCTGAATCAGCAGTCAAATAGTGGACCTTATTCTGGTTGCCCCAGCTAGAAACCTTGCAACCTTTACTGTTATCTGTTCCTCTTGATCTGCCAGGAGAAAAGACACTGTGGCAGTGGTTGGGCGACCCGGAATGGACAATCTCATTCCTCAGGTCTTTATAAAGGCAGGGATATATTATCACCTTTGTTGTTTACTTCATGTGCACCAGTAAACCATGCTCTCTGACATAATGGCTGATCATGCAAATACATGTTGCTTGTGTGCACCCAACAGTTTTCATGCAGAAACAAAAATAATCCCAGCTACTGTTAAATAAAGTTTGGGGCTCAACATAGCTTCTAAAATGGGGCACAACACTGCTGACATAGTTCAAATTCCTATTGTTGTAGCTTCAAGATAGTGGTTTTCAACATAGTTGGAAGATATGTCTTTTTATGGAGCTACAAACCTAGATGATAAGTAGAATCCATTTTATGTTTCATTTATACATGTAGGACAGAAGAAAAGTTGTTCTCCATAAAGCTGTGATTACAAATGGACATATCCCACATTCTGAAGATTTGTTCTCTTTTGAATTACATCCTGGTTATGTACAGGCTCTAGATTGCTTTGAGGTACCTCATACCAATCTTTGAAATCAATGAAATAATTTACAATCCTCTCCTTTTGCCTGTTTGTCATATTCCTCCCGCCCCCCCCCCCCCAATCAATCTGTCCTTCACTCCTTCTGTGCCCTGGAAGCAGAGACACATCTACCAAGTGGCACTACGGCAGGAGAGGCCTTTCCTCTTGCTTCCAGATGTTCTTAATTAGTGCAGATGTATTGACTAAAATAAGCTGTATTTGACAAATTTCTTGGGTGGGTGGGTGGGTCAGTGGGTAGGGAGGGATGGAAGTAAATAAAACATAGTTTTTATTTTTATTTCTATTTTCATTACAACTTCATGTTCTTTGACTGTCCTCTAGGCTGGGTTTCCCCCCGTAATGTTAAATTAATTAAACGATTGTTAAGCCAAGTGGCACAAGGGTTGCAGACAGCTTCTAATAATGAAATGTCTTGTATTTCAAGTGAGAACTGTTTTCCCCCTCCTCCAAGACAAAATTAATGTCTGGCTGCTCCTAGAGTTTACTGAGCATGGTTTTAATTTAAGGTTCTAAATTTGTTTAGCGCTCCCTCTTCAGAATTCAGGTGATGCCTTGGAGGGGATGGAGCGAGGAAGAGAAACAACCCTGACTATCTTACACCATGAATATTTCTTTGCTGATTCACAGGCAGGTGACAAATACTACAAGAGAATGTATTAGTTCTTTTTCTCTTTCTTTCTTTCTCTCTCTCTGCCCTGCCTGCCCTGCCCAACCACGAGCACTTATATTTGGGTAGGGTATGTATTAGGAGGGCACAAAAACCTGTACCAGCAAATTACATTAAACCAACCCCAAGAATGCATGAGCAGAAATATTTAGGACAGTGCTGCAAGCCTTGCTGAAACGTACACTTCGCAATTGTAATTATATTTGTCTACTTTATTGTATATATATTCTCATCATTAATAGATTTTTGTTAAAGTCGTGCACACCTTTCAGCACTTTTTGTTATATAGAGCTGTGCCCTTGTATGCAACTCTGCAATCATACATACAATATAAAATTAATGTAAATATAACATAATATGTATTGTTTTATACATTACTTCTTGGATGTTGAAGAGCTCCAGACACAAACAGAACCATTTTTTCCCTGCCAATTTTCTGTGATGATTGGATTGAATCTGTCCAATAATGGCTATGATAGCTAAGGTTTAGTTAACTCTTACAATGTGATTCTAGCCATCCCATGTGGTTTCTCCATTACTATCTTACCAGACCAGTGTGGAAAACTGCCTCAGGGAAGCTGCTACCACACCATTTTTCTAATGTGTGCACAGTTCTTCTCACATTGTTCCGAGTAGACGTCTTGTCATGTACTCCTAGCCTGAAGTGCTAATCTCTTGAATACTTTATAGGAACACATGCCTTACTGGTTAGATGTGCTTCCTGTGGTTCAGATTCAATCAACAAACCACTTACCCTAGACATATGGTTCCTCCAAAACTCTACTGGGATTTACGCTAGTCCTTCAATAAATAGTTTATGTATGCTAGTCTGTATCTAGAGATAGGAGCTATGTGGACAAATGGTTAGCCCGCTGCTTATGGCTTCTAGCAGTCCATGCTTTGGGTCAATCACAAGTTGGTTTCTTTAGGCAACTCTAAAAGAAAATGAAAAAACAGGCTTGCACTTGAGAAATGGCAGCTTTGTCTTTTGAGATCTTTAAAAGAAATCCTAACTTCTTTTGAAAAAATTCAGTTTTATAATACCAGTAAAGATTTTGATGGCAATTCTTTAGAAGTCAGATAAGAACGAATTGCGCCATCAGCCTTGCCTGAGGATCATAACTACTATACTTGCTCTTTATTTGACAGATAAATGGCTACTATAATGCCCATTATTGCTTCATTTTAAATGCTGCTCAGAAAAGACAGGAAGGGGAAAACTCGGTATGAACTTGCAATTAGATCAAGTGCAGCCAAACAGTCCTTCAAGGTACAGTCCCCTTAGTTGCACGATCCCACAAATCTACAGCAGGTCATGGGGAAACACCAGTTCCATAGGCTCATTTGACAGAATACATTTCCCCATCACATTATGTAACCCAGTTGCTGTTTCATGCCAAAATGTTTTGGGTCAAAGCTACGTACACCTCTGTTTCTATATTTTTGCACTCTCAAGGTGACCTCTTAAGCACAACCTTCAATGGCTCAAGACCACAATACCTGTAGGACTGCATCTCCCAATATGAACCAACCCAGACCCTGCACTCATCCTCTGAAGCCTAACTTTGTGTGCCTCTCCACAAGAGGTCCAGAGGGTGGCAACACTATAAATGTCCTTTTCTGCAGCAGTTCACTGTTTGTGGAATGCTCTTCCCAGACAGGCTCACCGGGCGCCATCATTATATATATTTTAGGTGCATCAGGCAGAATATTTCCTCTGTAACCGGGCTATTGGCTTTCAACTATCTATTGGCCTTTTAGAAGTGGGTGGGATGTTTTTTAATGTATTTCTCTTTCCTTTTCATTTTAATGTGGTGTTTATTGTCTGTCTGGTTGGTTGTAAGTTGCTTTGGGTTGCCCTGGGCAATGGAGATGGAGGCAGGTGGGGAGTGGGGAGCTTTGAGGAGGGGGAGTGAGATGAAGGGGTCACTTTGGTGAGGAGTATGGGAAGGAATGAGAGGTGGCCATGGTGAAGTGTAAAGAGAGGGGTGGGTAGCTTTGGCAAGTGGGTGGGTGATGGTTGATGAGTAGGCAGGATTGGTGGTAGGTGGGAAAGCAAGGAAAGCAGGTGTGCAGTCCTTAGTCTCTCTCTCTCTCTTACTATTTACAAATCAAACAATCATGACATATCTTATTAATATAGATTTAACCAGCACTTCTTCCATTTTCTAGCAGTTATCAGCTAGCTACTTACTTACTTACTTACTTAGTCACTCACTCACTCACTCACTCCCAAGGTAGTTAGTAAGGTCGCCTCCATTGGTGCTGGTTGCTTTTGCACAACAACAAAGCTTTCTTAATAATGCATACCTGTGACAGGGCCATCTTGCATTTCAGCAAACAGCTTGTTGTAGGAAAAACTTAGTTGTGTAGAGTGAACAGTGGGATTAACTAGAAAGGGAAAAGATGGATAAGCCACCTTCTTTGCACTGTTGTGAATTCTAAGGCGAATAACCTCATAAATGGAAGTTATGAAGGGGAGAAGGGATAAAGGTTCAGAAAAACTTATAATATATGTGCTGAGACAAGGCAATAAATACTAACCTCCCTCCTCCCCACTCCACCGCATAGACATGCACATTCATCTTCATTCCAACTCATGGAAAAAATGATTAAGGGATTGTCAACAAAGCTAACACTCAATCTCTTTAGCTTTAGGTTTAGCTTATTACGTGTATTGGGAAGATAATAGCCTTAGCTCAGATTAAAAAAAACATTGAAGGTAATGAAAACCTAGACATTCAACAATTGGGGAAGAGATTGCTGTTTGTTGATCAAAATGTTTTTTGACATAAATATTTGTGAAAGTAGGCCTGGCATCATTTATTTTGCTTTTTTGCGATTTCCCTTAAGAGAGATTCCCCATTCTGTGAATACCAGAGCTGACCAGATACTAGCATTCAGTTTCTGAAATATTATCTTCCTTTGAACTTTCCCCAAAGGATTCTGGTTGTTTGAACTTAAGATGAGCCTTTCCATAAAGCAGGGGTGGGAAACTAGTGGCCCTCCAGGAGCTGTTGAATTCCATCTCCATCAGTCCTACATAGGACAGACAGTCGTCAGGGTTACTGAGAGTTTCAGTCCATAACATCCAGACGGCCACAGGTTTCACCCGTGCTATGAAGACTCTGAGATGACTAACAATAATTAAAACTAATAGAAGTAATATCACAGCAGATAAAATCTACAATGACCACTTCTAGAAACAGAACAACATTTAATTAAAAAATTGGTTTGGTGGTTGGATTCTCCATCAAAGAAAGAAGCAAGAAAAGAAGTTTGGGTGGATTTTTGATTTTTTTTTTTAACATTTGAGAATTTGTTTTATAGTTCCAATTGAATTATTTATTGACCAGCTGTTTATAATAGCAGAACAAAATAAATAAATAAAAACCAAACCTGGTGGCTTTGTGGTACTTCAGCCTTTGAAGATATATTGGAAAATTATGGATAAACACAAGGGGAAAGACCCAGAGATAACCTTTGAAGAGCTGTTCGAATTGAAATGATATGGACGCACTTGGATTTAACAAGTTGAACAGTACAGAGATTCTTATTAGCTCTTCATTGCCTCCTGATGCATAAAGGATAATTAATTTCTTAGATCCATTTTGCAGCCTGAACTCTATTAGAATTAAGATATGATAAGAGATTCTCCTGATAAACAAAGCTGGTATTCTTAATTAATCACATTCCTGATTGGAGACAATGTTCTTAGACTGTTTTGATAAGGACATTCCCCCCTTCCTTTTTAAAGCCATAAAACCAGTGTGCTTTTAACTACATTGTCTTAATGAGAAAGGAATGGTATGTCAACAACTTGGAGTCCATATCGTGCACACACATTATAATATTGTTTGCCAATGAACATTTGCTTGCAACCTTGCCTTGTCCCAAGGACAATGGTCTTAAAGTCACAAAACAGTGGTTGATTGGTATGATGATAAAAATGGCCTCTCCATAGCAAGTGATTCTTGTCCCACATGGAGCAGCTGACAGGCATATTGAATCCTATTTGTGGGAATTAATATGATATGTAGTATATCCCATGTCCATGCCAAGTTAGAATCCCAGTAATGAATGAGATACATACTTTGGTCCTTAATTTCTGTTTCACAATAGAGATAACGAGAGTCCACAACAGTCTTTCCTTTTTTGCATGTTTTTTGAAAAGTCCTACCATATTTAGTAGAACTCACATCCAAGTAAGTGTCCATAGATTGGCAATTTCATGTGCCAATTACATTGCATTACCTGCTATGTTGTGGAACTGTGGCTTTTTGACCAATATACTGTCATATTACACTAAATTTTAAAAGGCGGGAAAGAATTGTATGTTGGAACTGTGCCCCAAATTTCATCAAGTGACATTACAATGCAAAATTCCCATAATTTTCCCGGTTAATGAGGTTGCAAACATATTTCTTCCTGGAAGCCAATAACACAGAAATGAGTACTAAACTTCTGTTAGATTCTCCCATTTTTCAAAAGTGACTTTTACATTGTGTGAAAGATCACATAAAATGTGGAAATGGTGTGCCCAGCACGCCTAACTGTTAAGGGGAGGGGTGTGTGGAACTTAATGTTCACAACAACTGTCTGGGATTTAAAAATGGCCACAACTTTATTGATTTCAGATGTAGGAAGCCTTGGCACAGCCATTGGGCATATATTCCTCTCAGCTCCCTGCTGGGGAACTGAGGCATGATAGGGTCTATTTGGGGGTGGGTCCATTGCAAAATGCAGGTTTACGTGGATAGTACTGAAATGCTGAGGGAAGCTCTATGGCCCACTGGCCCTACGCAACTGGCTCCTTGGACAGAGACTTCCCTCCAGACCCCTCTAATGGTCTGGAGAACAGGGGGGTAGGTGTGTCACCACTTCACCACACCCTTTGGATGAAAGACTAAAAGATTCCGACCCAAGCCTAAACCACCAAGTTGTGACTAAGGAGAAGGCGAAAATTCCTTCTCAGCCCCGAATACGGCAACTATCATAAGACCAAAGCAAAGCCCTCCTAGATGAAAAGGAAAATGGTTAAAGCAGCAAGAAATTAACGTAGAGAGGGAAAGGGTGGGTGACGCTCCCAGCTGACTGGATGAAGAGCGCAGCGTCGGCTGGGATATATAGTTGGCGGGAAGTCCTGAGTGAAGCCTGCCTAACTCAGGTCCGTTTGCCAAGCCACGCCCTCCCAAGGTCACCAAGGATTGGCCCAATTTGAAATCGGGTTTGGCGGGAACCTGTGAGCCTCCGTGGCAGCCCAGAGGGATGCGCACAGCAATATGGTGGGCGCATCCAGGCTGGTAGAGGAGGCACCGTGTAGGGCTGCAACTGCTGCTCACCGGCAAAGCAAATAAGAGGCCATTCTCAGATAAGGAAATGTTGGGGAAATGGGGGGAAAGTGTTGTCAGACTGCAGCCTTAGTATATTTGAAAATGTCTCATTCTCCAACAAACATTTTAAATGCAGGTTGTTGCTGCATTGGATTTGAAATTGTTTTTATATGTGTTTCATTGTCAATGTTTTTATCATTAATTGCTTCAGGATGTTTCATGGGAAGCACTTAATAAATGAAATGAATGCATCTGGGATTCCTAAACTTTAGGCAGCCCATCACACAACCTGTCTGTTTATATGTGTTTTGTCAAGAGAACCAGACTTGTTATCTTTGGGAAATGTTTTCAAACTATTGCCTCTGCAGAATTGCTGCACTAAGATATTGCTACCTCTTGACCCTGTTTTGCATGCTCAGCCTACATTTTTGACATCTTGAATTCAGGTACAGTTCTATAAATAAATATGTTTTCTCATGCTCTATATAGCATAGCCTGTTCAAGAGAAGTCACCTGCCCAGCAGCAGCAGCAGCAGCAGCTGGCATGGTGGGGCAGAGCAATGCCTCTACCTTCCTGAAAGCAGCATCACTCTTGCTTATCAAGATGGTGCAGAGCTGGAGCAGGGTTGCAGTGTGATTGGGACTGCGCTGCTACCAATGAATGCAATTCAGCACTCCTGTCAGTGAACCTGCAGATTCCCAATCTTGCCACTCTCTCCATTCCATCCCGATCAATGGCACCAATACTGATGTTGGGAGGCTGGCCATGCAGCAGTGCCCCACAATGGCTATGTTCTGCCTTCGCTGTGTATGCCTTAGGAATCGCAGGGGGGCAGAGTGCTCAGGTCCAACTTTCAGGCTTCCCACAGGCATCTGGTCAGCCACTGTGAGAACAGGATGCTGGACTAGACGAGTCATTGGCTTGACCCAACAGGCTCTTCTTATGTTCTTGAGAGCCACTGTGGTGTAGTGGTTAAGAGTGGTAGACTCTTAATCTGGTGAACCGGGTTTGCGTCTCCACTCCTCCACATGCAGCTGCTGGGTGACCTTGGGCTAGTCACACTTCTTTGAAGTCTCTCAGCCCTACTCACCTCACAGAGTGTTTGTTGTGGGGGAGGAAGGGAAAGGAGAATGTTAGCCGCTTTGAGACTCCTTCGGGTAGTGATAAAGCAGGATATCAAATCCAAACTCTTCTCTTCTTCTTCTTATTGAAGCCAGGCTAAAGCCAGCTGTGGCCTGGGAAGAGCTTCAAAAGCCATGCAGAGAGGTCAGGAGGGCTGTATTTAGGCCCTGATCCTGGGGTTCCCCACTCCTGGTCTAAAATTACCAAGCTGCATCACTGAATTTCACTAGCCTTGCCTGGATAAGCACCCACTCATAGAAACTGCCCTCTCCACACAAGCTCCTCCTGAATCTGGGGTATTCTCATTTTGGTTGCTGGCAATCTGGCACAGAATTATAATGGCCATATGACCTATGTGACTGAAATTAGGAGCTTTAGTCATTACTACAAAAGTTTATGGTATTTAACCTTCCTATTTGAATACAGGCCGTCTTGAATATATTGCAGTGAGCAATGCTTTTTAATTTCCTCTGGATACATAAATAGCAGGGAAGACAGTTCATCCAGTTTGATAGCTTTTTCTCAGACACAATGTATGCAGATAACGGGAGTGGAAGGGAGTCAATGTGGGGGCTGCAGAGGACAATGATGTTCCAGTGATGAGTGACTAGCCTGATGGCTTGATATAATAGCTCCAAGGGCTACTCCCTAAGTTGCAAGAAGGCATGGGAAAATTCTTAAGACATCTTTTAACCAGCTGAAATTCCAAGACCTGTAATTTTGTCTACATAATGTAGCAAACAGGACACATGATATGATTCTGGGCTATAGTATCCTTGGGTATTTATCCAGAACACTGCTTTGGTGGAAGCAACATTCTTTTATTTGGATAACATTTCATCAGTTTATAAATGAACAGTGCAGCTAAATATATAGTAAAGTGAAAGAGCAATTTCAGCAGATGCAAATTACTTCCCTGGGTTACTAGTCACCTAATCTTGCTTTATGTTTATTTGTCTTCATAAAGAGACTACATCAAGGCTCCTTGTAACAAATGCCACTTGGTATTCATGATTTCTCTAGTTACAGTTTTTGTAATCATCTTGTAATTTGATTACTATTTCCTTTGCTTGCCCTTAATCTAATAAAACGAAGAGGAAATGTTTCTACTTGACCTTTTAGATGTTTCCAAGTCTTTTGATGAAATGTAAGGTCATTAAGATTTTTGTTCATTAGGGCTTATTAACAGCTTTAAAATGGATAGTTGATATGGTCAAACTATGCAATTATCCATATTCTGGAATGTTTTGTTTTGCCATGTGTTATACTTGGATTGAAATGATTGTATGCCTAGACTGCTTTCTTTGTGGCATACCACAAAGACATGGGGAACTTTTTACAAAATGTGCAGTATGATAGCAATCAGGGATGGCCAAATAGTGACCTGTGAGGCAATTGTATCTGCGCCTCCCACCTTGCCACGCTAGGTCTCCGCCAAATTTTAATAAAGCAATTGCCCACAATTTGATGTTATATCTTTCTCCTTCAGTTTTATACTCCAAATATAAATTGGCAGATTTACTGTTCTGCATAATAACTGTAAAGCCCTTACAGCAAGCTGGCTCAACTTTATCAGAGAGCCTGACCACTCAGAAAATGGTTTGTGTTTTGCAGGATAAGTAACTTCTGGCCACCCAGATCACTGTATGAAGAAGTCATGGGCTCTGAAGAATACAATGTAATTGCCCCATCATCCAGACACAACAGGTATGGGGAATGTAAAATGTAAAAAGTTTGTAGACGTCCGAAACTAACTTGGCTGAGGGGGGGAGGGACTCTGCTTGGATGGAGAACCTCCCACTGGGTATTGCAGGGAGCAGTTGCGGAGCAACCATTTTGGGCAACTTCTTGAAGACAACCCAAACACTAATGTCCCCAATCAGCCCTCTTTCCTGTTCTTCCCGATGTTTGGCATATGGATTCTGAGAGAATATTATAACGACACAAGGCCGCAAAATGAGCTACTGAGTAATGAAAGCATGTTTCAAAGTGGCATATTATACACTCTTTCCACAAAGCATAGCTCTAATAACTTTTCAGATCTGTTTGATGTTTGATTGTGCATGGAGTGGAGCAGATACTTGTCAGCTAATTTCTCTTTTAATCTCATGCACATCCTGTCAGATCTAAGGTGCCTTAGCAATCAGGCTTTATTTTCCTGTTAGTTATCTTTCCAACTCGCATTCAGGGAGTGTAGTTTTTATTTTGTGCCATAGGGGGGAAAAATCCGGAGGCAATGTTTATCAGCTTTGCTTGATTTGCAGATATGTCTGGCATGGAAAGAATGAGCTTAACTCATGAATGCAAAGAGGAGGAGGATTGCTGAGGGTCAGGAGGGGGATTCCTTGGATTCTCTCTGATCAGCGTAAGGAGCTGATCTTGTCATTTAAACCAGTGACAGAATGCCTTTTTGACTTTCAAGGTGGTAGGAAACAAATCTACAAGACCTTAAGTGTGTGGCAGACTGGCTTCACGACAGCAGCATACATGTTGAATAGCTGTGTTGGTCAAATACACTAAATAAGGAAAATCTTAAATAGAGATGGAAGGGAGACTTAGCAATAGCTAGAGTAGACCCACTGCAACAAATGGGACTAACCTAAATCCTATTCATTTCAGTGGGTATTATTTAACTATGGTTAAGAGTAAGACTGCATCCAGTCCACTGATTCTTCCTTGAATTTTATTATTTCTATTATTTACTACATTTGTATACTGCCCTATATTCGTAGATCTCAGGGCCATTCACAATGTAAAATTACAATGTAAAAAACACAAAATATATCATAAAAATAAGAAGAAAAACCAACCAATAATCCCTTGTCCCACAACACATAGAAAAGGGCATTGAATGGATGCAGCCTAGCTGCACAGGTCCACCAATTGTGTGGTCTTTTCCTTTCCTTTCATTTAAGATTTGTACCCTACTTTCCACTCTCAATAGAAGTCCAAAGTACAGACTGACAACCTGTACAATGCAATCAGTACAAAATAAAAGTATATCTCTAAACCAGGGGTGCCTTTTTGGGGACCAGAAGGCTGCATTTACTGATCAGCAGTTGTGTCAATTTCTCCACATTCCCACATTAGGTTCGAGTATAATTTTTAAAGGCCTCATGAAAATTCATCAGCATTTCAATGTGGATTTCTCCTATTATGCAATGCTTCTATGCAATTTTGTCTAATGCACACATATTATTTTTTTTGCAAAGCATTTCCCCCTTGTGTCATACAGGCTTGCATATTGTTCTCACAAATATATGTGCTTTATGCACTCTTCACCACACACACATTTCAGTTCATATATTGTTCTGGAAAGTGAGAGTTAGGTAGGTTTGCTTATAATGGCAGACTAAATCAAATTGCTTCCACATCCATAGCTGCATTCACTAATTACTGCACGCCAGTGGTGGGCATGGCTACCTCACAGTCTCATGCACACACCACACACAGGACACAAAGCCTTCCTTCTCAGCTGATCCATGTAGATCAGTCTGATGACCCGTGAAGAGACAATTTACTTCTTCATCATGGTGCTGGGTTGGGTGGAAAGGTGCTGTGTCTTCTATAACTCTCCCACCTGGCTTTTTTCCTTTTATTTTGCTACTGGTAGGGTTTTTATGGACTCACTGAGGCTCTTGGGCCAGGGGTTAGCCACCTCCGTCTAAAAGATAATGCAGTTCAATTGCAACTCACCTAATAAATATAATGAGAAAATCAGATAATTGATCTGATAATCTTGCAAATGCTTCTGGGCTGGTATTTATTGTGAGATTGATGCTCCTTATGGAGTCATGTTTCTTGCCGTATCCATATAGCATTGTTGAACTTCAAAATGCCAACCTGTATTTCTCACCTACCCCCATTTAATCCACATCGAACCTTTCCAGTGAAATCATATCTATCTATTATCATCTATCTATCTACCTGTTCCCAACAACCTGTTGGCACATTAAGGCCCCACCTTGAAGTACCCCGAGTGATCTAAGATGTGCTGGATTTTACATGCCTAGGTAGACTGCATTTGAAGTGGTTGCCTGAGAACACTGGGAGTGGTGCAAGTATTTGGGGTGAATAGAGAGGTCAGCAACAATCTCATTCCCTTCTGTGCATAATGGCCAGCTCAGGGAGAAACAGCATCCAATCCAGCCCTCCTAATTTTCTTTTGTTTTGAATGCAGACATGCCAGCACCAATGTTTAGAATTTTGGACACCAGACTTCCCAGTTAAACTATTGAACTCTTTGTCCACACTGAGATAAGTGATTTGCCCCAAGGCATTTTATTTCCCTGAAAATAAAAAAGGCAGATATTCAGCACATAAAGTCAAGGTTGGAGACAGACTAGCTATGATCTCATCAGCATTCAGTACACTGACCTAACGTGAAAATACCTGGGTGGAGGGCGATGGTGGGGGGGGGGGGGAAGCATGAAAAGCAAGACAGCGTTACAAGGAAATGTGCTGTCTTAAGCAACCTCAGGAAAGGTGAATGGCATATATTGAAAGCCTAACAATATGAGGACATTTATTCAGGTGAGCAACAGATTGACTTAGGTACCTATCCTAACAAACTGCCAATATCCTGAGAGTAGTCACTGATTAGATTAAGCAAAAGACAGAATATGGCTCTGCCGTGGCTGCAGTAGTCCATGCTGGTTTTGAGGATGACCACTGTCTGATGCATAGCTTTTAATTATGTTGATTATAGTTTCACTGAAAAATAGAAGCTGTCTCAGAATCAGCCAAGACCCAAATTAATGTGATATGCATTTTGCATGGATAGAAATCCTTGCCATTTTCACTGATTATTTTCTCATGGTTTTTGCAGATTCTTGAAGCCAACACCTGCATGGTTAGCTAAATGTCATTTAGAGTGTCTTATATTGTTACAGGATTGTTGTTTTTTAAACCACCCTTGATATATTTACTTCTGTAGATTCATTACTGCGAATAGCAGCGGTTGTCATTTTGAACTTTTGAAGCTGGCAACCATTCATTCCCCAGAAAAGACAAATAGTTCTTATTCCTCTATTCTCTTGTCAGAGATTGTTTGTTTCCCCCTGCATAGCTACAGTAACAGCAAATGCAAAGGGGGACTATCAAAATCAGAGCTGCAACACAAAGGGAGGTTAGACCCCTGCTTTCTCCACTACCAAAGCCCATTTCAAATTGGATCAACCTCCCAGAGTTTTAAGAAAAAGATGTTGGGAGACACATTCATGAGCTTCCTGTTTCATATTTTGTTTTCTCCAATTTGTGATTGAAAAAAAACAAAACTGCAAATAGGAATTTGAATAACATGCACATGTCTGGGCAGACTAGATTGTATTACTATCACCATCATTTGATTTATATACCACTTAAACGTCATAATGTCTTCTAAGTGGTTTACAAGCATAAAATCAATTGTAAAATTCATACATAATATGAATTTCATACATAATATAAAATTCATACATAAGGTATCTGAAGAAGTGTGCATGCACACGAAAGCTCATACCAAGAACAAACTTAGTTGGTCTCTATGGTGCTACTGGAAGGAATTTTTTTATTTTTTATTTTGTTTTGACTATGACAGACCAACACGGCTACCTACCTGTAACAAAAAGTTCAAGTTCAGGAGAATGCTTGCCTCTACAAGTGTGTCCTCAAGAACTGGTGGAATGCCAATACAGATGAGGCTTCTCATATGTCAGGGAGGGCATTCCATGACACTGGTGCTACCAGTTAAAAAGCCTACCTCCATGTTAGCACAAACCACTATCAAGCCTTGGCAAAACTAGCCAGGTTCCAGGCACCACAAATTTCCTTCTCCATTGTGTCAGGACCCATGAGGGTATTCTACTATCTTGCTCTTGCTCTTTTCAAATATGGAATTTATACAATTCTACTTCATGGCAAGGGCATGCCATTTCTTTCTCTCCATAGATACAAACAGACTTTTGTGGTACAGCTTGTTCCCCTGTTCTTTTAGCTATGCCATAGAGATGATACCTTTTCATATGGATGAGTGTTTTCCAAACTACAGTCAAACATTTTAGCAGGCTGTAAGTTTCCCAGAAAGGAGTCAGCCTCAGGCATTAGAATTTCCTTGTTTCTCATCTTCTCATCCCTATCCAATATCTATTTTCATGCTCATGAGCTTCTTAGATGTTCACAATACATTGCAGCTTTCCAACTGAGGGAACATTCGAAGGACATCGGGTTTGATTCAGCATACAATTCTAGACTTAGAATGGCTTTGAATTTAAAGTGAGCCGTCAAATAATGCTTTGTAAAACTACCATATCACACTATTACTGTGACTTAAAAGGTGTCTCTAGATAGGTGTTGCTGTTATATTACTCGTGTAGTGCATGTAAACGATTTAAAATGCCCCTATCCAGATAATCAGAATGAGATAGTATATTGTAAATCAGATGAGCCAACATTTGTAAAGGACCTGCCAAACCACATTGTTTTGTTTCAGATAAAAGTAGTAAGGACAATTCATTTAAATGTCATTCTGAGTCAGGAAAGGTTTCACACATCAGTTGGGCATTTTAACCTTTTAATAATTCTGTGAGGAGGGAAGCAAGTGAACTTTAAGATTTTTGAAAAAAAAGTTTTTCTTCAGGTTTTATATATATATATATCTGACATTTTGAAGTAACCCACAGAAATGAACCTGTTTGTTGCTGAATTTTGAACTGAAAGGTATTATGTTATTCCACTTAATAGACCAGCATCCAGCTAAACTGATATTATAGACAAGTGGGGCCTTGCAGAGTTCTGCCACTATTCTCCATCCGCCCCCCTGGGTTTTTGTTTCCCCACTACAACAACATTTCCCCACAATAATCATTATCAGTCCTGATCATGCAAGGGATAGAGGAGAAATTTGATTTGTTTCACAACTAAAGGTTCACCTACCAAATTTTCACTTTCAAAAGAATATGCAAACCAAAACACAGTCATTATTCAAAATTCACACTTCTCTGAATTTTATAAAGCAGTTCTCTGGCCAAGTAGTGTGTACAAACATGCATGTACTAGGTTCAAGTGTGCATTAAAATGTACACATTAGTGAGCATAATATGCAAAATGTTATATTAAAGGAAACTGCAACAATAATGTGTGTATTATGAGAAATTCACACTAAAATGCCAATGAATTTTGAGGATTTTTATATGTTTTTTTAAGACAAACTGATGTGAAAATGTAGAGAGCTGAACTGAGAAAATGAGAGAAACCAAAACTGACGGGCTCACCCATTCATTATGCCTCAGTGTAATTATGCTGAATCACTGGGTTGCTTTTAAGTTTAATTTTTATTCCCTTCTTGGTGTGTGTGTGTGTGTGTTTGTGTATGTGTGTGCATGTGTGTGTGGAGGGTTCCAGCCACTTCACTCTTTTTTGCCAGTAGTGTTGTTTCGGTGGCGTAAGAGTGGACACACAAGAATTTATGCGGTATTAAAGTACATATAGTATTCTGGTATCTACTGTAGTACATATTTGATACTCAACTGCTAAACTGGACTTTCCTGGACACTGTTTGATTCTGTTTCTGGAGTAGGCAAATTTTACCTCACAGAGTCTTTCCAAGTCTGCATTTATAATAGTGTTGTTGTCAAGTTTTGTAATAACAAAACTCATTTCAGAAATAATAAGCTTTTTCTGATTTCAGTCAAAATCCTTTAGAAACACGACTAGACTTGTAAATAAGTTCAGCCCATTCCTAGCGACTCCCAGTCTTTTCCCTTTCCCAAAATTTATGCCTCTCAGCAGCAGCGATTGGTGGTGGGGCAAACAGGAAGGCTGCCTCTTGGGCCTTAATTGGACCTGAAAATCACCAATGTGAAATTCCAAGTGCAAAGATCTCTGGGAAAGGGAAGGGGAGTGGGTGGGCTTGCAAAGTAGCAGAGAAGGAAAATAAACAGTAGAGAAAGCAGTTTGGGATGCATTCCAAGGAAGCATTTGGAATGGGACATGTGTAACTCCAGGCGACAAAAATGAAAATTTGTTGGACTCCAGCATGCCAGTACTTAAACAACAGAGGCATGTGTGTCTGGGGAAAGGGCTCAAGGGGTTTCAGTTAGAACTATGCTACGAAACACAGTACCTTTTCATGTGTATGCTCATTAAAACTATTTGGGTTTCTCCAAGCGGAACAATGCTTCCTTTTAAACAGACAGCACAGTGTATAATCATCCATCAGGGGCAAGAGGCATTTTTGCCTATGGGGAAGGAATTGGTACAGTGCTTCTTATAGACTTACCATAAGCTGTCTAAGCTCTAGCCAATGACCAGGGCTATTTTGTGACTGACAAGTCTCAGCAAATGCTGTTTCCGGATGAATTCATTACTTGGTTCCGGTGCCTCCAGGCCCGTTCCCCACAATACCGTATTCTCATGGTATTTCTGGTGGAGATTATTCACAGTTGGCACCTAAGTGGACTGCTATATCCAAAACATTTGTTCTATGATCTCAGGGGGAAACTACATGTTACACTTAGGTTTTGTTTGGCATTGCTCAGGGTAGTGTGCACGGTTCCCACAACAATCCTGTGAGGAAGGGTTAGACTGAGAGACAGCAACTGGCCCCCAGCCACTTAGGAGATTTGTGGCCTATGAAGCATTAGACATGTCTCCTTAGTTTAAGCCCAACACTCTTAACTACTAAGGTTCTATTAAATCCAAAGTACTTCAACCTTAAGCCTCACCAGTTTGACAAGTTCTGTTGCCTTGGATCCCAGCTATTTTGGCCTTAGCCCTTGCCTCTCCATGGTCCATCTCTACTATGGTGGGTTGCCATCCAATTTTCATGAAGCTGAAGCCTTGCTAACTCCCCTACTTTGAATGGCATCTGCTCATTCAACTAAAAGAGTCAGACTGAGTTTGGACATTCTTCTCCTAAAAATTATAAATTCTGCAGATAAGACTGCAGAATGTGACCTAGAAGTAAAGCAGCAAGCTGGAGAGAGAGAGAGAGAGAGAGAGAGAGAGAGAGAGAGAGAGAGAGAGACTTAAATTACACCAGCTATAGGATAAATAATAACCTTTTGGGGTGTTGATGCTGTGAACCCCTCCATTGTGGGCTCAGATGGTATATATGTGTAAATAAGCCATATATCATAAAGACACCACAGATTCCACTGTGCCTCATTCCCAAAGGAAACACGAACCCTGGGTAAATGCCTGGAACCCCTGGAATCTCACACCGCTCGGAGATTGGGGTGGCATCACTGCAACAATATGCTACAAATGGAGCAGAAAGACTTTTAATAGTATTTTACAGTTGGGTGAAAAGCATGCAAAGGCTGTTCAAATTAATCAGAAAACATAAAATAGAAGTACTTTCCAATGGGCTAAAAGTGACCAGGAAATTTCACGGCTAGTTTTCAAATGTTTGACTGCAGCCCAGCTCCCAATGTGTTGATTTCACTGGAAGCCAAGGAGGAGGTTTGTGGCCTGGTGATATGTTCTGTAGGTTCTTTTGCTGCTACAATCTTTAAAATGTAATACAAATTTGAAAAAGAAATACATCGGACCAGTTGTTCAGGGAATAACTCTCGTGTTTCATCAAATTAAAAATGAACACATTTCATGAAGGAATATGCAGTTAAGCACTTAAGATATAATTCCCATGCAGGCTAACACTAGGAGCCTAAAAATATTTTCTTGGCAGCTGGATCATCTTGAAAAGAACTTATTTGTAAGTCAGTAAGTATTGAGCTGTGAAAGTTTTAAATCTCATACAGAAGACATATAAACATATTTGACATATGGAATATTGTAAATGCATATGGGCCATGGGCCAGGCTGCCTGTTTCCAGCCTCATGCATGTATTTTCTACATTGCAAGAATATAAGAACATATGCAACAAGAATCCTATATGATCAGAGTTAGGATGGCCACTTCCATAGCACCCAAAAACGAGACAAAGAGGACCCAGTTATATATGCTCCGTTACATGTATAGGCACAAAATTAGATATAATTCCTATGATTTAAATAGAAATACAAAACATCTCGCCCTAGTGGGGAAGACTGTGACTAGGTGGAAGTTGCAAATTGTTGATGAGCAGCTTCAAGGCTCTTGCTGTCCTATCTTTATCAGTGAAAATGTGTGGTAGTTGGGAAAAATGTAAAATTCCTTTCTTTAGGAAAGGGATCAAAAAACAAAACTGCCAATATTGTAATGCCTTTATACAGATCTATGGTGCAATCACACTTGGAATACCGTCCTCAGTTCTGGTCATTTCATCTCAAAAAGGAAACTGGAGAGAGAGAAAAGATGCTGAAAAAGCCAGTGATCAAGGGGATGGAGTAGCTCCCTTTTGAGGAAAGGATTCAAGGTTTAGGACATTTTCATTCAGAGAAAATGCAAGTTAAGAGGAGACATGACAGAGATGCATAGCATTATGTATGCTGTGGAGAAGGTGGATAGAAAAATATATTTCTTCCTCTCTCATAATACTATAACCTGGGATCATCTCATGAGACTGAATAATGAGAAATGCAAGACAATACAAAAGGAAATTGTATTTCCTTTGTTGTGATGGAATTCCATATAGGGTTCCCATATTTCAAATAGTAAAAACCAGGACATCCCAAGCTTTTTTTAAGGAAGACCCCAAAATTGTTGAGCATCACCTTTTGGAAATCCCCCCTGGACGTCAATTCCACCTTTGAAATCCCAGTAATGTCTGGGAAAATCCAGACGTATGGCAGCCCTAATTCCATATTACAGAATGTAATGATGGCCACATCATCAATGGATTTCAAAGCAGATTAGCAAATTAATGGAGGATAGGGCAGCATACCTCTGAATATCAGTTACTGGGAACAACAGCAAGAGTGTGGCCTTCGCATAGGCATCTGGTCGGCCACTGATTTGTGTTTATTTTTAAGTTGGGCTAGAGGGCTCTTCCAAATAAAGGGATATCCTTTCTAAAGAAGGACACATGGCCACACTGCCAAGATTACATCTTGCCCAGCATCCTGTTTGCAACAAGAGCCAGTCAAAGACTTCTGGGAACCCCCCCTTGCAGTCTGTGAAGATAGCTTCTCATTGTATACCCTCCTTGTGAGCATCTGGTAGAAAGAAGTCTACTCCCACTGACCATGGTGCTTCCATTTAAATATCATGACTCATAGCTGCTAATAGAGCTACACTCCACGAATGTGTCTAATGTTTTTATATGTGATCAAAGGAGTAGAAAGACTATCAATGGTAAAGGCTTTAAGAAGGGTATTAATGGATCTTCTGAAAAGTGCTCTAAGCTTGTAGTCGTCCCAACTTCCTGTGGCTATGAATTCCATAAATTAGCTGTCTGTTGTGTGGAATAGTACTTTCTTTTATCTATTCTGAATCACCATCACCGTTTATTTATATACCAGTTTTCCACAGTCAATTCTTCTCAAAGCACCTCCCAACATTAGAAGACTTTACGCAACAAATTCAAGCCAATGCACGGAGAGTTACAAGAGGAAAAAATTAAATAGTCATACAAGTCTTATTTGGCTAATAAAAACATCTGATATTCATTGGCACCTACAAATATAAAAAATCCACTAATAATGTATTATAAGAACTAACAATGGAAATACAAAAGCATGCTCTATAGAGCAGCACAAATTACACCACTCCAAAACTATATGTTGCCCCAACAGCATCCCCCAAAGAAGACCACATCATGACAAACTTTAGACTCTTTGAGCAGTGGAAGGAATCTTTGTAGCTGGACTTGGAGTCCTGCCCTGCCAGGCTAGGTAGAAATGAGTCAAAGAACAGGGATAAGGTCTTGCAGGACTCACAAGTAGATGGTCTCTCTAATTTGAATAATTTTCCTTGGGTGACCTTATGTTCTATTACGATGACGTGGAGAAAAATCTATTGCCATCCAGTCTCTTTGTACAATTCATAACTTCATAAACTTCTACTATGCAGACGCCCTTATCATTTTTCTGCACAAAGCCCCAACTGCTTTAGCTTTTCCTCATATCTTTAGATGCAATTTTCTGTCTATTTTCCAATGCTATGATATTATTTTTGAGACCGGGCAACAGTAGGTGTACACAGTATTCCAGATGTGGCTGTACCATATATATTTATGAAGGCATTATAATACTGGCAATTTTGTTTTCAACTGGTTGCCTAATAATTCCTGAAACAGTATCGCATTTTGTATTGCTGCTGCTCATTTCAGTGAGGTGTCCACCTTGACCTCAAAATGTCTTTTCTGGGTAGTCAAAGCCAATTCAGATCAGAGAGAGAGAGAGAGAGAGAGAGAGAGAGAGAGAGAGATGGAGAGAGCGAAAGAGAGGAGATTTTGTCCCAATGGTCCATCATTTTAAATTCATTCCAATGGAATCTCATTTGCCATTGCATTGCACATTCACCCAGGTAGGAGAGATCATTTTGGAGCTCCTCGCAGGCGGCTTCAGTTTTCACCATCCTGATTGATTTGATGCCATCTGCTAATCTGCATACTCCATGACTCCCCTCTGACTGTGGATTATTATTTAAGAATGTTAAAAAGCAGCAGTCTCAGCAGCTGTCCACTTATTTTTATACTCTTCCCCTTTAAACCATTAGATAGTTTGTTAAGTTACCAAGAAGACTTTGATCAAGCACTTTGTTAACAAGCTTTTAGGAACTTGAGTATATATTAACTACCAGTTTGCCCCATTAACTTGTTTGTTGACAGTCATTCTCAACAAATTCTAAAAGGTTTGGCAAGGCAGGACTTTCCTTTGCACAATCTTGCTGATTTGTCATTAGCAAGGCTTGTTCTTGGAAGATTTTTTTTTACAATTTCAACTTGAATACTGCTATCTATCAATGTATCTGAGACAAAAGCTAGACTGACAGGTCTGTAATTTCCCATATTCACTCAGATCAAATCTGTTCTTAGATTGGCTGCATTGGGGTGTGTATATGCAGACCCAATAAAGTGCCATTTTTACACACTTGTAGATTACATGGCAAGTATGAAGAGGTCAGAGGTGCTGTAGATGGGCGGGTGCTATCCCACTGTATTGTTATGAGTTTGGCGGGGGGGGGGGGGGAGACAGGCTGTATGCCAAGACCCTTCAAACCCCTGGATCCAGCACCTGTTAAAATATAATAAAGGATTCAAATTCCTGGAATAGCCTAGGGCCATTAAGAGAGCAAAGGGAGTGACTTTGTGCCAGACAGCAAATGACCCCCTTCTTCAATCTGCTGGTAGTTAGAAAGACAATGACCAGAGCTGAGAGTTGAGTGATGTGAGCTAGAAGCTAGAAGTGGGAAAGCGGTAGGCTGGGAAGGCAGAGAGTAAGAGCAATGCTTGATTTCTGCCTGAATAGGATGCAGCTATGGAAGAAGCAAGACCCTTTTGGGGTATAATGCTGTGGACCCTTCCATCATAGACTCAGGTTGTACATGTGTGCAAATAAACCATATATCATAGAGGCACCACAGTCTCTGTTGTATCTCATTCCAAAGGAAACAAGAACCCTGGGTAATCGTCTGGAACCACTGGAATCTCACCCTGCTCAGAGACTGAGGTTGTGTCCAACAGTATGTTTGCTATAGCACTTGTCAAACATTTTAGTTTAGCTGCTTTGTGGAGCATGACCATATCGTACCACTAGCCACCATTTACTTATAGCAAAATAGCCTTGTTTACTGTACTAGGAATGCTTACGGGTAAATAGGTTTGCGATCGAAGCCATAAAGTAATCCAAGTTGAACATTTTAGAGCAAGTTAACACACTTATTGGTTATACCATTTTTGTCTGGGTCTCCCCCGCTTTTTTATGTGAGTACATTAATGCCCAGTTTTATCTCTTTCATCCTCCAGCCTTTATAGCTTTGCTTCATTTATGTACTTGTTCCAGTTAAGCAGTTAGAAAAAAAAATAGCAATATCAGTTACTGATGTACAAAAAAAGTTTTTAAAAGCCAGCACATAATGTCCCATGAGTCACAACTCACCTTGAACATCTTAAAATACTATTCATTTTTTGTGGTGAGGTTAAGTATATCTAAATGCAAATGTTTTCATCTCAATACTTTTATGTCTGGGGTTGTCTCAGTAGATTGTAAAGGTTGAGCTGGAAGTTAGGAGAAAAACTTTTCATCAACAGTTTCTAAACACTTAAGAAATGAGGTGGGCTTGTCCCTCCCACCCAACATGCTCCCCTTGTTTCTTCTTTCAGCTATGCCCCATGGGAATATTTCGAATTTCTCTTGCACACTTAGTTTGGCCTCTATGGTTGCTCGCAAAAAGCACTTCACACAATGTTTATTTGGAGCTGAGGTAGGCTGGATGAGCTCCTACCATCCAATGACCATCAGCCATAGCACATGATGTATCCAAATGACCATACTTGTTAATGGGGCTTCTTGCTATGCTGAGCTATATTAGATCAATAACTGGTCTTATGTCAACAACTCATCCATCCTACCCCATCCAAAATTGGGAGGAATATTAACTTGAATCCTATGTGCACTCTATGCAGGGCTGCCTTTGAAGATCTAGAAACTGCAGCTACAGTAATGTGAAATGCTGCAGCTAGATGCTGATGAATGTTACTGCTTTGAGCCTATCATACCAGTTTTGTGTGATCTCCACAGGCTGCCAGTTTGTTTCTTGGATCAATTCAAGGTTCCAAAGCAGCCTGGGAACTGGGTACCTAAAGGAATACCTTTTTCTATAGGAACCCCCCTTCTTCATGCTCCAGTTATCACCTTGGATCCTGCTCCCTCAACATCATGAGGCACATGGTGGTGCCAAGGGCTAGGGTCCTCTCTTTAATGGCACACACCTTGGCTAGTGAGCTGCATCAGGCCCTCAGTCTACACTGTCTTTAAGACTTCACCATTTTAAAAGGCCTTCAGCCGAACGTTTCCTCTTTTGGATATTTTGATGTTTGAATGTTGGTGGCTGCTTTGTAACTGTATTTTGAGGTTTTTTTAAATGCTAATATTTTGTTTGCGATCTGGTTGAACTGTTGTATTATTCCTTTTTTAAAAAATTGCAACTCACTATGTTTTTCTTCTGAAAATCAGGCTGGACGTAATTTTTTTTTTTTACATTTTAAGAAGGAAAAAGCAAAAGTGAACAAAAGATAAGTTTTCCATATTATCCTCCTTTTGCAGCCTGTCCCCTGCTCCATCCCATATAGTTCAGGAAATGCCCTCAATGCCATGAAAAGGCTTTTTGGGGGCCTGCAACTTACGGTAGAAGGAAGGGGAGGGGATTTTTCATCTCTTTGCTTCCTTAAGTTTAGCCATATTAGGATCCAAGTCACTGGCTCTTTGAAATGGGGGAGAAGAGAAAATCCCAGTGTCTTTCCTGGAAAGCAAGAACGTGGTTGCTAAAGAAATGCCAATTATACGACGCCAAACAGAATCTTCAAATCAATCATTACTGGAAGGTGAATCTTTTGCTTCTGCTGTGTACTGTCAGGAAAGCGTGTGTCAATAACTTGTGGAATCTCCCCCTCCACTTCCCTGCTCTATGAATGTCTGTGCAAAGGAGGGTGATCCTCATCACTAGGAGGCCTGTTTAGGACAGGCAGTGCGGGCAGCCGGCACATTTCTCCCTCCTCACTGACTGCAGGCTTCTCTTTCAGAATTTAGAAACAGTATTGATTTAGTGTCTTGAATGTCTGCATGTGATTTATAACAATGAACACATAGCGCAGGCTGTTCAGGCAGCCTTTTTTAAATGGCCAAAGCTGTACAAAATGAGAGGGGCCCCACTGAGCGCTTCCCATTCTTCTCTTATTGTGTTGCCTTGAAAATCCACCTCCTTCTTTGAAAGCCATTCCTTATCCCTTGATAAAGATACAACAGAATAAGAACGAAGGCAAAAAGAAACCCCACTAAAATGAAATAAATGGGAATCTATTAGTGCTTCTTCTCTTTCTTTTTTTTAAAAAAACCTGTTTTCTCTAGTCAAAAGAGAAAAAGTAAGCTGCTTTAGGCACCTTTTGGTAAATCTCAGGAATTATAATTCTTCCTTTCAGTGCTTCACAAAAAAAATGAGTCTAGGCCCACACTGTTTGGCTAGATAAAATGAATAAATCTGTGTTATTTGTAAAAGGCAGAAATAATTTAATTCAAAGTAAGCTCTACTTATTTAAATGGAATTTATTTCCAAGTAAATGTACTTAGTTCTGGAGCCAGACATCTTGTGAGATGGTAGGACTCTTCTATGTAACTATACTGATTTTGCCTTTCTTGCTTATTCTGTCTTTTCATACACATTGCAAAAAAATAAAAAATCACAGGATACTAGTTGTGCTATTAAGCATCCAGGGAGTTTCAGCTTTCAAGTTCTAGTTGTCATGGCTGCAAATTTGGTTAAAAATATTATAGGCAATAAATTGGGAAACTGAGAAATGAGCACAAAGGCTGGGAAACAGTTTCAAGGGAAACAGCAGTGGAAAGTTTTGGTGCCCTTTGCCACTCCTTGTCATTCCATGGTTAGAAAGGACATACCGGTAATCAGTTATAAGAAAAACAAGTCTTTAGTCTGTACCGCCACCCCTCCCCAATATTGCTGGACTACCACTCCTACCCACCCCATGTTGGCTGAGGCTGATAGTGGTTGAAGTCTAGGAACATCTGGAGGACCACAAGTTCCCCATCACTGCTGCAGCTTGTGCACCTACTACTGGGGACTATGTGCTGTGTTTTGCAAGTACATTGGGCTGTATTTGCAAGTAAATATGCATAGGTTTGTGCTGCCTGAGAAGCTGCAGAAAAGAGCTTTCTTTGCACAGAAGTATGACAAATTTGGCTCAGGCAATGCACATTCCCTACCCATGCGGTTCTTTGGCATACCTGTGAACATTCAAGTGACTCTTGTTTTAATAGGAATGCTTCTTGGATGGTACCTGTCCATGTCCCAAGTGACACCCCAGGCATTTCCCTCTGTAACCCAGGAAGAAGAAGAAGAAGAAGAAGAGTTTGGATTTGATAAGAAGAGGCTCCAACGAGCAGTAAGAATTGCAGAGAGGGTAATTGTTGTTAGTTTGCCTCCAATAGAGACACTTTATGCTGCTCGAGCCAGGAAGAGAGGAGAGAGAATTGTCGCAGACCCTTCGCATCCTGGTCATTACCTGTTTGATTTACTTCCATCCGGACATCATTATAGGACTTTATATACAAAAATGTCTAGGCACAGGAATAGTTTTTTTCCTTGTGCCATCAAACTGTTGAATTTGTAGTTGTGCGCAGAAGGGAGGTCAGTTGGTGGTATGGGGTTCCTTTGTTGTGCTGTTGTAGCGTGAGAGGAATAGTGTTTGTATGAGGTACGTTTTTCTTACATTGCAATGTAGTTGAAGCAAAATTCCAAGTATGATTGATACTTGGCCAATAAAATTATTCCTTCCTTATATCCCACTTTATCACTACCCGAAGGAATCTCAAAGCAGCTAACATTCTCCTTTCCCTTCCTCCCCCACAACAAACACTCTGTGAGGTGAGTGGGGCTGAGAGACTTCAGAGAAGTGTGACTAGCCCAAGGTCACCCAGCAGCTGCATGTGGAGGAGCGGAGACACGAACCTGGTTCCCCAGATTATGAGTCTACCGCTCTTAACCACTACACCACACTGGCTCTCAGTAAGAACTTTGTGCATGAGCTCAGTGATGAACCTAGTCTGTGGCAAGTGTATGAGCGCCACCCCACACACTACTTCACTTATGCTATGTCCTTGGGTACTTTATGTTAAGGGTAAAAACTCATCAGAAGAGTTGTGATAATGCATTAACACAGCAATCAGTATTCAGCATTGCTAATTCAATATTCTGGAATTCTTTGATCTTTTTCTACCTAATTGTAAAATAGATAGATGGAAGTTCCCATGGAGAACGTTGAATTTTCTGCTGCTGTAAATGAAAACAGGCTGTTACACAAGCAGTGTTTCTGCTCTGTACCACCGTGGGGGAATCTTTGAGGATCTTAGCTTATCAACATGTATGTATATAAACTGCTGAGGAAACAGAGCTTCTACCTTCAACCTCTCAGATATGAACACCAAAATGACAAATTTCATAAACAGTAAGCACATCAAAATCTGAGGTTCACTGAAACATTTCTGACTTCGTTGTTATTGTCCTTGGAGGGGACGGGGGATTTAGTTTCATACATGGAGCTCCATCTTGCCAACAACAGCTGGCAAAAGGAATACTGGAACACAAGAAGCTAAATTTGCTGCTTTTCACTTGCATAGAAAAGTTGCCCGGAATATTTTTTCTTATATTGCCACTCAAACTCAGTGCAATATTTATTTCAATAACCATCTAAACAAACTTGAGGCTCCAAAATGCATTCCAAAGGAATTTGCTATCAAATACGTATGCTCAGCATTGTAATCTAAAAAACAATATTCAGTATCAGGATTCTCTTTGATGCTTGAGGAAGGAGGATACTGAAACAAGGGAATAAAAGAATATTGAAGCTTCTTGGGTATGCAGAAGAAGAATATGCTCTGAATTATAATGGGCTGACAATAGCCCTGAAACTTCCTCTGTTGACTAAAGTTGGTTTTATAGAGAACCCCTAAAGTTGCACAGGATGAGAAATAGTTGAATGTGCCACAGAAATTGGTACTTTTTGGTTTTGTCCGATTCATCACTTTGCCTGTATTATTAATTTAACGAAAGTGGTCAAAACTGAAGAACAGTGTTTGAAAACTGCTGCCCTTGTGCCAATCTATTGCCTGTCTTTTTCTACTTCACATGAAAATTTCCCTCTTTTGAATTCTGTCATTCAATACGTGAGGGTAACCATGTTTCGCTTTATTTAATCTCTCTCTCTTTCTTTCTCTCTCTCTCTCCCTCCCTACCTCCCTCCCTTCCTGTCTAGCTACATCTTTAAGAATACCAGGGAGCTTCTCCATCCTGCCACGAGCAGTGGTTAAAAGACCCGACACAATCTACCTCATCTATGGCATTTACACTTCTATGCTACGATTTCTGCACGTGCTTTTTCTCTAATCTCCCCAACCCCTCAAGCATTGGTAAGATCTATGAACAATGGATGATATTCAATGCTAGTACTATTCAGATTAGACACATTGAAGTTAATTGACATGATCAACTTAGGTTCATTAGTTTCAATGGGTCTACTCCAAGTAGGATTTACTTGAATACAACCCTATACTTGTATACGTATATACATTCTATGAGGCAGTGTACAAATTTGTTCACCATGGGATAGTGTCCCTTTCTCTTCTTGATTTTGGAGCTGGCAGGAGGGGTGGGGCTTAACCCCCCACCCCTGTCACCCTTGGGGTGCTTGGAATGCCTTTAAAATACAGTGCAACATGAGGAAGCCCCAACCCTTCTCTTGAGCTTGGAAACGAAGGGAGTGGGAGGTCATTCCTGCAGTTGTGATGTTTTTCTGAAGGGCAATAGGACACTATCTATCTTGGAACCAATGAGGCCTTTAAACTTACGTTGTGCTTTGGAGGTGCTCATAGCATGATTGCAGTTATTTAAACGATAGCCCACTTCAAAAAATTGGAAAAGGTGGGATCTAAAGTTGAAAATCAGGCCGAGTGGCTGTCAGTGTTTAATTAATCTATTCTATTTTAAGAAGTCTGAACAGATTCTTTTCCAGAATTTTTTAAAAGGTTATAAATGGAAAATATATTGTGTTTTCAGTAGACCTAGAAATAGCTTACCAGATGGTACAAAGGAACACTAATGTGCAACTGTTTCTCACATCTATAATTATTACAGGGGGTGGGGGTGGGGTAGTTAAGCCACTAATGCAACAGTTGTAAATAATTTTAAAACTGCAGGCCTCAGATTGGAAGAATAAGGTAAAGTCACAATACATGGAGTCAAGAGGAAGAAAACATAAGATATAACTGCCGAAGGAAGCACTCTCACAGGACAGCCCCATCTCTGATTAACTGTGGGTATATCCGGCAGAAAAACTGCAGCAATGAATGTCTCTCTCTCCAGATATTAAGCACTAGCTGGAAGAATTACACAGTGGTCAGTTTGTGGTCTCTGCATTACGCTGTCCATGCTGCCTGAAGACACAATAATTGGCAATTTTGATTTATTGGAAAAGGAATGATATTGTTCAGCAACACTGATACATGCACCATGGCAGAACTTGTCTCAGGAAACAGGAGAAACAATATTTCAAACTACAAGGTGGACACTTTTTGAAAATACTTGTTCACTGGTATTTTTTTTTTCAATGTCAGGATAAAGGGAAATGAAAATATTTGCCTTCAGAATTACAGTGCCACCCGATGACATCATGGGTGGCAGTAAACACAGCTAATTCAGAATGAGGTCAATGCTTATTTTATAACATTGCATTCACTCTGAATTGACTTTTCTTGCCCTCAGTGACATTGTCTACATAGCTTCATGACTTCATTATGATTCATCACAGGCTGGGATCCCTCCAAAATAAAAAACACACACACACAAAACCAGCCTTGAAATGGCAGTGAAGCAACAGCACACAGGCAATAAAAAGCTCTGAGTAGAAATGGGGGGGGGGGGGACAGTTAAAAGAAAATCAGTGAACATTTTAGTCTACCAGAATAAAAGCACTACTGTTATTCTGAATAATAAAATAGACAAAGAGCAGGTACAATTCTACCACTGAGTAACTGTCAGAATTGTTATCCTCTAAGTCAAATCATGATCTCAAATCAACGGGGCGTAAGGATGTTTGAAAACACCAATCAGGAAGAAAGAGTGAAGGACAGAGAACCAAATAGAGCCTTGGTTACTGACAAGAGTGTTTTGAGCGGTCTCACTAAATTCTGGCAAATTTCATGGGGAGGAAAACTGACACATTGCAACTAAAGGTTCTGCTCAGAGCAGGGAAGTCCATCCTGTCAACATTACAGTTCCTGTGCCTCTGTATTGTTAGAAGAACGATTTTTGCAGGTGCATATTCTCAACCCTGGCAGCGCTGTAACATGACAAGCTGCTGAAATTGCTTCAGCTGCAACTGTGAAAAGCTACAGGGGCCCTGACCAGCACAGGCTTAGTTCATACAGTATACCTGTTCCAGCTACAATATGATCTTGAGGTTTTACCTCATAAATGTATTTCTGCTTCATCTAGATAGGTTGTAAGACTAACTGGACATTGCTAACCACAGATTCTGAGTGGGGCCAAGTATACCCTGTATAAATAGTGGCCATCTAAAAGTTATAGGGAGAAATGCAACAGGTTGTCATGGAAACCAGAGGGCTCAGAAAAGAGAGTAAAAATGCCCCAGGGAGGAATTTAAGGAGGAAGGAGGAAGTGTTAGCTGTGGAAAGGGCTATTTGAAATATAAAGAAAGGCCTTTGTCATAGAAGGTCTTTTGTGACAGAAGAAGGGAATCCAAGGAGAGTTATCAGGCTTCTAAACTGAAAATCTGGATGGAAAGCAAAAGGACCCATCAGCTGCTCAATAGTTGACATGGAAGACTCCACATTTAGAAGGGAGTTCCAGCTGAGGAACTGCCTCAACAGCTGCAATTCAGCAGTGGTCTCCTGCTTTTCTGTCTGCAAAAATTAAGATGATGAATGTGCCTATCAGATCTGACATTGTCACTGAAAACAAACAAAGCCTATTCAGAATGAGGACAACACCTCTAATGGGCTGGAATCAGCAAAGTGACTAATGTAAGAAGCATTGCTATCACTCTAAACTGGCTTTATTAGCCCTTAGTGACATTGTACAGTAACCAAAGCTGCTTGGCTATTGACAAGTGGCATTGTCCCCTTTACTATATAATTCTGAACTGACTTGGATTTGCCCATGTGATCGCACAAGCACACAGTGCGAAGAAGGAGGAGGAGGAGGAGGAGGAGGAGGAGGAGGAGGAGAAATGGCTGAAGCAGGAGAAGGAGTGAGGAAGCAATGGCAAAGATCAGCAGTTTATAGGTTTTGGCTGGAACAATGTTTGAGGAGTGACACTTTGTAGTCCACTGTTTTTAAAGAGCTGAGATCACACCCAGCACTGACCAAAGCCCTCTCACAAAAATCAACTGTCAATGAGGTGGCACTGTTAATAAGAGTACACGCTCTGTTCTTGCAAGGGGGACTGACTTAACACAAAATGTGGCAGCGACACCCCCCAAAAAAGAATCCATGCAGCAGGGGCAGGGGATACACAGAAACATAAAGGTAAAGGTACCCCTGACCTTTAGGTCCAGTCGCGGACGACTCTGGGGTTGCGGCGCTCATCTTGCTCTATAGGCCAAGGGAGCCGGTGTTTGTCCACAGACAGCTTCCGGGTCATGTGGCCAGCATGACTAAGCCGCTTCTGGCGAACCAGAGCAGCGCAAGGAAACGTCGTTTACCTTCCCGCCAGAGTGGTACCTATTTATCTACTTGCACTTTGACATGCTTTCGAACTGCTAAGTTGGCAGGAGCAGAGACTGAGCAACGGGAGCTCACCCTGTCACGGGGATTCGAACCGCTGACCTTCTGATCGGCAAGCCCCAGGCTCTGTGGTTTAGATCACAGCGCCACCTGCGTCCTACACAGAAACATAAGCATTGCTAAATAAAAATGTTGAATCCTAAGTGCACTTAAATAGCGTCAAACTCTATGGAACCTCTGAGTGTACACTGACAAGGCCAGGCAGCAATGCTGCAGAAAGGGATACTAGTGGGAATCAGATGGATGTCAAATAAGCCTCAGTTCATCATGTGAGTTTTCAGTCACTGAAGAGACAGCACAACTCTTCTAATGTCACAGGGCAGAAATCCACCAAACTAAGCGAAGCAAGAACGACTAGTTAGATATGCGTATTCAGAAACTCATTTCTTGGTTTCTTGACATAAAATTGGTAGTGCCAGGAGGCTCAACCTCTACTTCTGGCTGACAGCTTTGTATGAAGACTGCATTTGTGTGGGTCATTTTAATCAAAATGAAAGACACATCCTATTAAGGCAGTTTTGCTGACAAATAATTAAGATGAATTACTAGCATTCAGCTGCCATGCTGGATGTCAGGTTGTAGGAACCTTCTGAAGCTCCTGTTGTATCATGGATTTGCTCTTTGTACTTAGCTTGCAGTCTAACTCAGCATCCTAACTGCCAGAGAATGTTTTAATCCTAAACCTGTCACTACATATTATTTTCACAGGTTCCTGACATTTCTACATTAAAACAGTTTATAAGTAAAAGTTAACAGAATCTTAAGGCTGAAGGATTTATGATTCACAGTGTGAAACAATCAACTTTCACACCACTGGGCAAAGAGAGCTATTTGCTTGCCTTTGAAGAGCAACACTTAACATGGAATTTATGTACCGGTATATTGAATCTGACTTGACTGTTTTTATGATGACACTGTTTTTATAGCACAGGGTCACATGATCCAAAGTGTTTGGTCATGTAAAAATAGTTTATGAAAGTTCTGTTTGGGGCTAGTAGTTTTTATTGTCTACTGGTGGCAGTTTCATTATTATACTTGGGAAAGTTTTATTTTCTCACGTTAATTTGGAATGAATGGAGGGGGGAGGAATCTGTGTTCAGAACTGCACCAAACATTTAAAGCACACCCAGTGCTTTCATTTCAAGCACCCGACTCCCCACCAAAGAATCATGGGACCTATAGTTTGTTACGGGGCAGCACCCGTAAGGTGTGAATCTGCCCCAAGACTCCATGTTGAACTAGTAAGTTCATGACTAATAAGTCCAGGTAGAGCTGTCAGGTGCAGATAATATGAAACAACGTGTACCTTTGGGTAGTGACCCAATTCTTGCATGAGGTTTGGCATAGCAGAAGACACTCATATTGCTGCATTAGCATTCTTTCCTTCAGTCAAAGCTGAGGGTAGGACAAGGGCAGGGTCTATTGCCTATTATGATGTGACCTACAAATAGTTCATGAGCTGTGGAGACACTGCCAATCTATATCAGGTATGAGGGACTTGTGGTCTACAATTCCACCATCCCTGATCACTGACTGTGCTGGCCGGGGCAGATGGGAGTTGAAGTCCAACAACATCTGGATGACCCCCGTTTTTCCACTCTCCTGATCTACTTGGACAAGGAAAAACAAAGAACTGAGAATGCCACTGGAAGGGAAGTACTGTACTAAACATGGGAAGGAATAAGCATGTTATTGGGTCTCTTCTGTACATCAGCAGCTTTGCAGGGCAAAAGTAGCACAAAATGACATCACGCGCATGCGCAGACGCGATGCTTCAGGCTGCGAACGCTCCGGGTTGCGAACGTGCCTCCCGCACAGATCACGTTTGCAACCCGAGGTATGACTGTAAATACTTCCATATTTTTAACAGGAGTGCTATGTTCAGTTTAATTTCCCCACTGCATAATATGAGAAGGGCCATAGCACATACCAGGTTCAATTACTGACATCTCCAGGTACGGCTGGGAAGACTTTGCCTGAAGCCATAGAGAGCTGCTGCTATCGGTCAGTATCAACAGTACAGAGTTAGATGGACCAATGGCCATAAGAAAGCTTCTTATGTTCCTTCTATGTAATTAGACCCAAGCTTTGTTTATCTAAAAAATGCATATATCCCAGTCTCTCTGGACTGCAACACTTCAGAAGGTGCTGGTGGGCAGATGCACATTAAGCATGCTCTGCATTTAAAAGGCCAGCACATGAGAGAATGGTTTTAGGCTGGACTTTCCCCTCATGTACCCTGCATGCACAAGAAGCGACTTTGACAGGAGGAAGAACTGGATGTGATTTTCCCACGGGGTGAAAAACAGCTAAGGGGAGGTAATTGAGAACTACAACAGCAAGGAGGAAACCGTTAAATATCTCCTCTTCTAGCCTTAATTGGCAGCCTCCAAAAGCTGCTTTTGCTTAAATTGCAAAAGTTAGAAGGAAGATACATGATTGTGTGTTAGGTCTCCTTTGGTGTTGGTCAGCTGCCTTCATAACAATAGCAGTAAAACAACATTGTGTTCACATCCACACCAAACATTTGAAGCACTCTTATGCTACCTTAACAATGGAGAATTCTGGGAATTGTAGTTTGTTTAGGGTGCTGATCTCACAGAGCTACCGTTTCTAGCACCCTTAATGAACTAGGGTTCCCAGAATTCTCTGCTATTAAACTGGTATAAGAGTGCTTTAAATGCATGGTGTGGATGGGGCCCTTACATTCACAAATCTCTTGACAGTGGATCCTTCAGTTTCAGAATCTTCAGAGTACAGATTTGAGCTGTCCAAAATAAAACGACCTAAGAGAACCCTTCCCCCAAGAGACAACTGATCAAAGAAAGCTGTGTTTTAAATAGCAAATCAAGCTTGGTTAAGTCACAGTTTTTCTATCCTACTGTAGTGCTGATCAAACCCTTTTACTTCCTGCTTAAGTGCTAATCATTATTATCACTGCAGTTAGCTGTTACATGCACTATCAGTAATTATATATCAATTAATTTTCAAGATGGACTCCCTTATTAAAAACACATTTCATTTTCTTGGCACTCTGTTATTTGGATGTGGAGAGAAAGTGAATTGGGATGCTTAGGCAGACACAGGCTCTGTAGCTATAGTTACTACTGCTGTGTCTATTATTGCCAGTTACTAAAAGCCTTGAGGAATGGAACTGGGGTAAGATGGGACCAGCTTACTTGCGAGATCGCCTCACGTCGCATATGCCCACTTGACCACTTTGATCTGTGGAACTGGCACTGCTACATCATACTCCTTCTGCATTTGTAAGACATCCATCTTTCAGTGTGGGAGCAACCACACTTTGGAACTCCCTGCCTATTGACATCAAGCAGGTGCCTGCACTGTAATCTTTTCAGAACCTGCTAAAATATTTTTGTTTAGGCAAGCCTATCTGGACATGTAAAAAGTTGACATGTGTTTTAATCTGGTTTTTAGCTTATTGTTGATTGTTGATTTTTATTTTTTTATTTTTTTATTTATATTTTTCAAATATATACATTTCATTAATTTTACCATCCATTTAACATTTCAAAATTTGACTTCCTTTCTCCTCTTTCTGCGGTTCCTTAAATTTATTTTTTCATATCTTCTGCATATCCAAATTCATTTAACTTGCTCATTTAATTATCTACTGTAAATATATAGTCTTATAAAACTGCAGGTTGTTACAATAATCGTACTGATGTTTTTATCTGTTTACAATTTGTCTGTAAATATTCAATATGCCATTTCCATTCTTTTATAAAAAGTTTGTTATCTTGATTTCTTATTCTTCCAGTAAGTTTTGCCATTTCTGCATAAGTTATTTTGAACATCCTTTTCAATTCATTATATATCATTCCCCAGTAAGCTTTAATCTTACTACAAGACCACCACAGCTTATTGTTGATTTTAATATTTTTTTTGAAAACTTTAAATAGTTGTTTTAAACTTTTTTTTACAGATAATTTTATTGTTTTTCGTAAACCACTTTGAGATTTTCTTATAATCAAGCAGTATATAAATCTTGCAAAGTAAGTAAATCAATAAGCAAAAAATATTATTATAGTTGCTCACAGAGTAAGAGTAGAGCTGATTATTTTTGTTCAGAATGCAATGTTTTTGTTTTCATTTCAAAAGCACACTTAATATCATGCAGTGATCAGTAAAAGGAAAAAAAAGGCAATTTATTGTTTTAAAACTGGCCGCACATGGGCATTAGTGGTGACACAGACATGAGCACTGAGATGCTTTTGCACTAAAGAGATGGCTGTTAATTTTATTTGCAACAGAAAACAGGGGAGCATGCTCATTCGAGATACTTGTATCATTTTTAAATCAAGGCCATCTTTTTCTCAGCGGTAAACGTGAAATGTTTTTAAAGGCCAGACTTAGCATAAAATCTATTGGTTGCTATGGAGACCACTTACCACACAGGACTGCACTCTTGTGTTCGACTCTGTGATTTTCTCTATTCAAAGGTTCAGCATTGTCAAAAAAACAAATTACTTTTTTCAGTTGTTTATCTCAAAGTTCATTATGGGGAAATGCATTGCTATTTTATTCATGTGTAGATAAGAGAAATATCAGAAATCACTTGAGCACCATTCTTTGAAATTTCACACTTCGGGAATAATTAGAGCAAAATTGTCTATTGTCGGGAAATGAAAAGGATTCCGATTTGGGTGTGTCTGTTTGTATGAAGTGAAGCAAAAACAGGCACCTGGAAGCTGGATCCCAGCAAAATTATACAGTAATACAGCCTTTCACACTTACACTATACTTAGGAGCAGAGGCGTGAAAAGAATAACCAAGGCCTGATAGACTGAAACTTTTTGCCTGAGGTGTTTCCTTATGAAACAAAACGTGAGTTCAGGACTACTGTTTGTTGAATTATTCAATGCTATCTTTTGCATCACATATCTTCAGGGTTGAAACCAGTCGGGTTCTGATTAGCAGCAGCAAAGATTTAACTGGCTACAAATGTCGAAAACATGTACATCTGCTTCTCCTCAAGCACTTGCTTAATTAGGAAGATATAAATATTCAGGCTTCATTCTCCTCCATGCTTCTCTTTTCTCTAAACACTTTCCATCCCATTTGTACAAGAGGGCTGAGGATCCTGAGAGATGCTGAGCCAGATCTGGTAGAAGCGAAAACATATCCAGCTCGTAGTTGCTTTAATCTGAAGTGGGCTCTCAGCACCTCACAGCTTCTGCACAAGAGGTAAAAATCAATAGGAGCTGCAACGTTACCTAAGGGTATCCTACTGATTGACTTCACCAGCTTTGCTGCTCATTTTGCTGTAATGATGTGTTATAATTCCTAAGGAGTGTGTGAGCACAGTTACTCCTTCATTTAAGTTTCTCTTCTGCTGAGCCTTTTAGAGACAATTCTAACAGGATGCGCTCCTCCCCCAGAGGATTATATGGAGAAGATGATGTGAGGGAATTTTGAATACCATTTTTAAAAAGGAAAACCAAGCAGCCCTACAAATGTACGTCTATGCTAAGTATACTTCTCTGAGCAGTAAGAAGTTCAGAGAAGCACACTTGCCTGGACTTAGGGCCTGTTGGAATGAAGGCACAGAGGCTTCTTGGTATTTTGTATTTGGGTTTATTTACAAATATTCAGGTTGAGCATAAGTAGAGGAACAGTTTGAATACACCAGCAGACAGTAGCCACTGCTCCCACACCAGCTCTCCAGACAGACAACTCGCATCCTTGCATACTAAGCCCTAACTCTGTCTGACTCAGAGACTGCAGACACAGACTTAACTCTATACACACCCAGGCTAGATGGGGGAGAGGAACAAGGATGAGCCATCTCATTTAGGCCATCTTAACTCCCATGAGGACATACCACATGAATATTGTGTGCTATCAACACTGAAGTCTGCAAGGCTTGCCTGAAAAGGGGACAGGAGAATATCAATTCCCCAGTGATATCCCCATTCACAGAAATCTGATAAGAACCCAATATCTGGATGACTTCTACTGCTCTTATTTTGGATCTTACTGCTTCACTGACAGCTGGAAAAAAACTCACTGGTTTCAGTGATCTACCTGCCGACAAATCAATGGTAGAATTCAAGTGACAGTCCCTGAAGCTGCACGATAATGTATCGTTTTTACAAAATGATATATATTTTATTTTTTAATAATTTTTATTAAAGATTTTATTGGGTTGCAAAATGTTATTTGTAAAATGTGTAAAATACCAGAATTTCCTTTTATTTATTGCCAAAAGAAAAATCGCATCTACTTCAAATTGTCTACAAGACAATAGTTTCACAGTCAAATCCCTGTCTCACCAGAGACCAACTGTACAGTATAGTGCATTGATAATTAACATGCTGAAAACATGCAATTAAGACAAATGGGATGAATGCATAAGGCAACACAAAAGCATAATTTCATTGTGTAGCTATTGTCAGGCTCTTCAAGAATCATTGTGCAGTTTGGTCTCCTCCCGCGCTTCTAGTAACAGAGTGTGGAATGTTTCCGCACTGCATGCTAAGTGACTCAGACAAGCAGAAGGCCTTTAAAAATGTGCCATTTCAAAAGGTCCACTGAAAATCTAGTTAGCCAAAACTAACAGGTAGGAGGACTCCGCTAGGAAGAATAACATCCTCATGACTTCAGACCCTCTAAGAAAACCCTATCCTGTAACTTTCAAAGATTCCATTCCAGATCGCATTTCACCTTCTCTGCACATTATTAACAGCAAGGCGTAAAAGTAGGAGCTGCCAGTGTGGTGGCTTCCAGATATTGTTGGCCCACAACTCCCATCATCCCTGACTATTGTCATGCTGCCTCAGGCTAATGAAAGTTGCAGTCCATGAAAATTCTGGAGGGTGAAAGATTTAAGAGCTGTTTTGTGATTACCCTTTGATAAATTTTGATAAATACAGCAATGTTATCAATAGGTCAAATAATCACTTTTTTTTTAAAGAGGAGAAATTTGAACCCATTCAGTTATAGGGTACAGCTGTTGCACTGGCATGTTATTTAGTGTAGCTTCAAGTTGTATAGACTTCAGGTGTCCTTTGCAATGACCAGACAAATTTGGTCTACCACTCTACACAGAGTCATCCAGCTCCAAAGTATTGGTGAAGCTTGAACTAAACACAGGACATACTGGTAATACCTTACCACATCAATATTGCCTAAATGACACATCTCTAAAGATCTCTAAAACCTTTAAGGCATAGCCCTTAAGAGCTTTAATTTCCCAGCATTTTGTAGCTTGAATGAACATGTAAAGCCATGAATACAACATATAAAACTGAAATATTTTTGCTAATTTAATTGTTTACAGCAATAACTACATAAATATATGTTGTCAGGGAAAATAGCCAAATGCAGCCAGAAAGATAAAAAAAACCCCAATTATGACCAAGTCCCATGTCTCCCTCCCTAAGCAGTACCCTCCTAACAGTATCCAAATAGCTAACACATTCAAAACAGGCTTGAGGGGGTAGGAAATCAACATGAATTATTTTTATAATAAAAACTTAAAGCAAATCAATTTTGACACCACTAAAGATTGCAAAATCTGTGTTGCATTTGACTCTGGCAATTTAAACTCCTTGCAAGCTTCCTTTTTCAGTTCTGATTTAGCAGGATCACTTAGAGAGCAAGAATGTGGTTTGCCCCCCATGTCCTTTCAGTAGCTGCTTCTTTCCAGAGATTGCCAACAAGGTTGCCAGACAAAGACAGTTTAATAGGATAGCAGCAGATGCAACTGGGTATAGAATTTTGCTTGTGTCAAAGTGACCACAAGCAACAAGTGGAATGCTGCTGGACTTGCCCTCTCTGTGCTCCTAGATCTGCTCACCTGCTTACTTTGAATGAAAGATTTATGCAGAAGATGCAGTTTTAATCCCACAGACACATCTGGGTCTTAAGCATTCACTGACTGGATTTGAATCTCTAACCATTGTTTGATAGAAATTTGGTTACACCATTTTATAAGAAGAAGGTGAGATGTTCTTGGGTCTTGCCTGACTATAGACTCAATCAAGTTAATCCATATACATATTTGGTTGTTTGGTATCATGACTCAGATAACTGGGGAGTCCTAGTGAAATTGGAAAATGCCAAAGCCAAAGTACTGCAGCAATAGTCTTTATTGTTATTATTTGCAAAGGGCAAGAAATCCCTCCCCTCGGTTTTCAGAGCCAACATTGTATCTCATATTCTCTTTGGAGCTCCTATATGGTTTCCAGGTCTTAAAGTCTCTTTAGAAGTTCAGTCCTTCTTTCTCAGATCTATATTTGGCATGCCTTGATGTGGTGCCAGTGCTGCTCTCAGTTTGGAAGCCGGTCTTGACTCCTTAAGTATTCTGGCTTGGACAGGCTCTACTCACTTTTGACTTTGTGACTAGCCTTCATAGTACAAGTGATGATGGCAGTTATGAATATACCTGGAAGAGGGAACTGATGAAAGAAATCTTCCTGGGTGGGCTACGTCCTCATTTGTTATTTATGAATGGGTACAGGCCAGATTTACTACCACAGACATTTCTTTATTGATTCTCAAGAGACTGGGAGCCATGTTCTTCTGGTCATTGGGCCTGCCTCGTTCAGAGTTCAACAGACTCCAAGATTGGGATGCCTTTCTTATGCTGGCTATCTGCTCCACAGTATATAAAAGCTTTTTCATGAGCACATATTAATGTCTTACTATCTAAGCTCTCAGAAGGCAGATATGAGGGTCCCAGTAAATAATATATGTGGCCCCTGCAACAGAGATGAGGTGAAGAAGGTCTCACATATTTTTTTAAACTTAGTATTCTGCAGGAGGTTAGATTTTTAAAAATAATAATACAGTATTCCTTTATGCAACTTCCTCCAGGTCATTATTCAGAATGTCTGCTGACCATTTTACTTGACTAATATTTTAATAACAAAGCAAATTGCAAAATAATAACAATAATATATTAGCATTGCTCTATGGTTTTGGGATGTGGGTGGCGCTGTGGGTTAAACCACAGAGCCTAGGGCTTGCCGGTCAGAAGGTCGGCGGTTCGAATCCCCGCGATGGGGTGAGCTTCTGTTGCTCGGTCCCTGCTCCTGCCAACCTAGCAGTTCGAAAGCACGTCAAAGTGCAAGTAGATAAATAGGAACCACTCCAGCGGGAAGGTAAACGACATTTCCGTGCACTGCTCTGGTTCGCCAGAAGCAGCTTAGTCATGCTGGCCACATGACCCAGAAGCTGTACGCCGGCTCCCTCGGCCAGTAAAGCTAGATGAGCGCGCAACCCCAGAGTTGGTGACGACTGGACCTAATGGTCAGGGGTCCCTTTACCTTTACCTTTATGGTTGCTTTACTTAAATAAAACTATTCAGCTTAATTCAAGATTTAATTCAATTTTATCTACTGCTGTAATTTTTATACATTTTGTGTAATCAAATTCTGTTTACTGTATATGATGTTGTTCTACTATTTGTAGTCTATGAGCCATAAATAAATGACTGTCTTCCACAAACCTCAGGGTTCCTTCAAGCCTGCTGATGCATTCCTATTGCACATGGATGGTTCTGTTTAGCCTATAGAAGGATCCGCACATCAGGTGCATTTGCGGTTTCATAACAAGTGAGGACTCTGCACAACAGAGAATATAAGAGGCTTTGAACAGCAAATCCATGGACGCAAGCCTATTTTCAGGAAGATGGTTATCATGCTTTTGGAGAAGAGATTTCAAATCAAGCTTGCATTTTTCTTGGTAAAGCTATAGTATTTTTTCCTTGAAATGTAACAATCTGATACTTTCAGACACAAACTAGATGGAACAGGCAAAATTTAAAGTTTGATAAAACTAAGATGAAGTTGATGCATTTATATGTTACAGTGACTTTATGTTTGTTTGTTTGTTTGTTTGTTTGTTTGTTTGTTGCCTAACAACACAGGATGTTTCTTTAGGTGAGATAGGTCATATCCATACCATGCATTTAAAGCACAGGACTCCTCCACTCCCCAAGGGGGGGGGGGGAAGAAATCATGAGAACTGTAGTTTATCCCACAGTTACAAGTCCTGGCACCCTCATCAAACTACAGTTTCCAAGAGTCTTTGGGGAAAAGCCACATATTTTAAATGTGCTTCAAATATATCTGTGGATACACAGGTACATGTGTGGAACAATCAAGTTTAAAAACTTTTCAAATTCCATGAAATGCCCAGTCCATTATTTCAAACAAGCACTGGTTGAGCCCATCCATCGCCATTCCTGCTGAAGATGAAAAGGAGAAACACAGTTGCACCTCATCAGCATATTGATGACACAACACACCCAACCTCTGGGTGATTCTACACAATGAGATGTTAAATAGCATACGAGATGATGCCCTATGGAGACTCAGGGTTTCCTCCCAAAAAACACCACTTCCTACACTATCCAGACTGGAGCTGAACCACTGCATCCAGTTCAAACAATCACCTCAGAGGAATATCATTGATGGTATTGAAGCTGTTGAGAGATCAAGGAAGATCATCAGGGTCACACCTCTGTCTCTCTCCTGATATAGGTAATTGTAAAGTGGTTTCTGTGCTTAATATGTGGTTTAAAGCAGGGATACAAGACTCCTCCCCCCCCGATAATGTTGTGGACCACAACTCTCAGCATATTAGCCATGCTGGCTAGAATTGAAGGGAATTGGGAGTCCAAGAACATATGGAGGGGCATAGGCTCCCTGCCTCAGAGCCCTGATTTTTTTATTTTTTGCCCCACAAACAAATCAATGCTAACCATCAATAAATCTTTATAATTAATCAATTAATGACACATCCCACATTCCAGTTTTAAGGGCTTATCCACATTTTCTCTTGCCCCGCTGCTTTCCCCTGGGTAAAACTGCTACTTAGCGTTCAATCGGATCAAACTGCAGTCGGGTTTTCCAGGGGTTGCTGTATGTTCCAGTTTAGAGCTAAAGAGTGGGTTTCCGCTGGGAAAGGAGCTGGACCAAGGAAAAACCACTCAGAGGCATGCTGTTTAGGCACAGGACAAGCGGAAATGTTGATGAGTCGTAAGATGAAGGAACCAGAAACTTGATAACAATGAAATTAAAGGCTCTGGGATTTCAAAAAAGTAGTATTTCTTTGAGAGTAACTGTGCTAGTGTGTTGTAGCAAAAGCCACAACATTCTCTTACTTTATTTATTGAAGCAGAAGGTTTTGGGTTAGATCATGTCAAAGAGAGAGAGAATGAAAGTGGCTTTGACTATGTACTAAACACGTCATATTTGTATTGCTATATTTTCCCATTCAAGGACAAGAGGATTTCATCCAGCTATGTAACAGTTTCCTGCCTTCTGAGGGCTAGTCATTGTTCGCTGCTAAAATGCCAAGGAAGTGGGAGGTTTGTGTGTGTGTGTGTGTGTGTGTGTGTGTGTGTGTGTGTGTGTGTATCTCCATAGGAGCTTGTCATAATGCAGTTGGTGGCAAATCCTTTTTTTGAAGGAGCATGTTACAAAATGACCCAGTAAAAGTAAATGGATGGAAAGGAAAGCAGAAATGATTGTCAAAAAGCAATCTCGGGAATAGGATTAGCACTAATATATGTTCAAAAACTTTAAGAGGCCTCCCAAAACAAACAAACAAAAAACCCTGCATGGTTTTTCAAGGAGCTGGTCTGGAGGGTCATTCTCAGGAAATGTCAGATCTCAGAATATTTTAACATAAAGATGCTTCATCGGTGTAATCTCAAAAAGAGATCAATCATTAAAATTAATCTAATTTAAAAATTACATGTGTATAGACATATATGTATATATTGTAAACCGTCCTGTGATCCTCGGATGAGGGGCAGTATAGAAATGCAACAAACAAACAAACAAACAAACAAATAAAATGTATTTACAAAATATTCCAAGGGTAGACTATATTTATAGATGTCTAACCAAGTATCATTAAAAATCCTACACAGCATGAACATTTTCAAAAACCATATTTTTTGCTTCTTTCATTAAAGGTAACCTTACAGCACAAGCCTATGCATACTTACTTAGAAGTACTACTATGTTTTATGCAGTGCTTTTCTTTTAGAATAAAAAAAAAAGGTGTTGGTACCACTTTGTACCATTGAGTACCCTCAGAAAAAAAAGCTCTGGTTCAATGTGGTGTTCAACTCCCAGCTAAGTATAGGGTTGCACCCTTCGTTTAACTGCAAATGTAAGAGCCTACAGAATCAGGCCAGTGGTCCATCTATTGCAGCATACTGTTCTCACAGTGGCCAACCAGAGGAGCCCACAAGCAAGATATGAGAACAGCACTCTCCCCTCCTGTGGTACCCATCAATTGGTATCCAGAAGCATACTATCTCCAGCTATGGAGGTAGAACATATCCATCCAGCATAATATTTCATATGTATTTTAGGGCATTTCATTCTGGTTTTTAGACTTCTTAAATGTTTTTTGTAAGTTGGTTGGAGTTCTTTATTCTGAACAAAAGTGACTAATACAAATAATATTGTTGCAGTAGCTGCCACTGATAGCTTCATCCTGCACGAAGTTGTCTAATCCTCTTTTTAACACCATCTAAATTGGTTATTTATTAGGGAGGTGGGTGGTGCTGTGGTGTAAACCAGAGCCTAGGGCTTGCTGATGAAAAGGTTGGCGGTTCGAATCCCTGCGACGGGGTGAGCTCCCGTTGCTTGGTCCCTGCTCCTGCCAACCTAGCAGTTCAAAAGCACGTCAAAGTGCAAGTAGGTAAATAGGTACCGCTCCGGCAGGAAGGTAAACGGCATTTCCGTGCGCTGCTCTGGTTCTCCAGAAGCGGCTTTGTCATGCTGGCCACATGACCTGGAAGCTGTATGCTGGCTCTCGGCCAATAAAACGAGATGAGCGCCGCAACCCCAGTGTCGGACACGACTGGACCTAACAGTCAGGGGTCCCTTTACCTTTTTTAATTGGTTATTATTACAATTATTACTTTTCTGAGAGGTTTGGGGAGCTTGGGATTTGTTAGGTCATACTGCTAAAAAAAGAAGTATGGAGCTATTTTTATAATTTCCATCTGGGATTTCCAGGAGCCTTTAAGCCAAATGCAAGATGACAGTGCACCTGCATGCACCTTTAATAGTTGAGATTCTTCTACACAACTATTAAAGGTGAAAAACCTCTGCCTTCTGCACATGGCACTGACGCGAGAAGAATAACATTCGCTTCGGAACTGGAGGGTTTTGTTCGCAACAAAGAGAGCAGCCCTGTGTCCCAGCAGATAAGAAAAGGGAAATAGTGTTGGTAGAATAACAGACTCACTTGGCACAAAGGCCGACCCCACAACCACCTCATTAGCAATGGTGCCAAGGAAGTCCCCGGGCAAGTGCTGGCATATCCATGAGCTTTGCTATCCCAGGTTTTTAATTCAACCAGGCATTGCCTTTATATATTGACATCTTTGTTTAGCCATGATTTGTTTAACTCTGCCGGGTTGGTGTTGCTCCCTACCTTCAATCTTAAACTATCCCTTTTTACAAGGAAGTGTCACCAGGAGGTAGGAAATATCTGCAATTCCTTTGCTTACTCATTCGTTTGAATTTGTTCTCTGTCACCAACTTTTGTGAAATAAGTGTCACCTATTATTTCTTCATTTATAGGAAGAAGCAACCATGGCAGAATCAGCAGGAGTTTTTCATCTTGCAGTGACATTTCCCTGTAAAAATTAAAAGTCTAAACTCCCTCCTGTTTTGACACAAATGTTAACTATACTCGTTTTAGCCCATAGTTGAAATATAGCCTTACTACATACACTTATTTCTCATTCCTTTGCTACTAAAAGAAAGGGCACTTGGTCTGTATGTATAGAATCTAATCTATGACAGTGTTTGCAGCGAAGGAATTTAAGATAAAATAAATCACATCCTCACAGCAAAGTAGTTCTGTCAATATACAAACAAGGTCTAACAATCTCCTCTTAAGTTAATAGGAAACTGTCACCATTATAATTAGAGCCAAATTGAACTTTACTTTCCATACTTGTTTACTTTGTCCGATCATCAAATGCAAATGAATGAATTAATTGAAAATGACGTTCATCTGTGAATATTCATTTCCATCTGTAACGCAGAGGGAAAGTTGTCTAAGGGTTTTTGTTGACTTTTAGAGACACCAGTGGGCTATATTAAGGAAAATGAGTTTTATTATTAAAAACAGACATGTTTACTAAAAAGATTTAAACAACAATTAACGAAATGAGCTAGTCAATATATCCCTAAACTGGGAACAATTCAAACATGTCTATAGTAGCTTCCCACTGCCTTCAGCCAAATGTCACAAAATGTAGCTCTCAGCTGGTGCTGCAGAGATGCAGCAGTTCAAATGTTTAATACAGACCTGACGTTCACTCTTCAAGTGTTTGTAGCAGTAGCCAGAGAGACTACATCTGTACTGTTGATTATGTGAAATTACTTGAAGAGTAGCATCAGACTGAAAAATATGAGTTCAGAATTTAATGTTTGGAAATATTCTACAGCCAACAGATTGGTTAAATGAAGGAAACACATTCCAAGGGCAGTACTAGAAACCTCAATGACTATAATTTAAGCCAGTGCAACAAAACACTGGAAAAATACTCTGCAGTCAGAAAAAGATTTTCATGAGCAGCAGAATGAAAACATCATCCAATTTATCTTTTCTACCATTATGCATATGGCTCAGTAGTATTTCTGTAATAAACAAAATGCCCTATATTTGGCCTTTGAGGAAGAATGAGGATCTATTTTTTCCTGTGCCAGAGTGTCCTAACATGCTGACAACAGAGCTAACAGGATATTTCTCATACATCCACACCAGCTAAGGATATGGAATAAACCCAAACAGAGGGATATAAATTTCAGGCAGGTTTACAAACCATATCTAAAAATTTATGGTCCCCAGATTAGAGCAGTATGGATGATATTGATTTTGCTGTAAACATTTACACCTTAGACACAATTAAAGCAGTAAGGTAAAAAAAAAAAAAAAAACTGCAGTGAGATGTACTACAGCTGCTACTGCTACCTTACTGGTAACACAACTGTTAGTGGTAATATTGAAATGTTTGGCTGTGCCTTTGAAGGATAAGGGTAGAATTTTTCTGAGCTGAGGTGAAGTTAAATTCCTTCCTGTCTTCCTGCATGCTTTGCTGTATCCTTAAGATGGAGGTTGGAGGTAAGGAATAGTTTTACTTAGCTTCTCAACAGCTGCTCTCTCTTCAGTGGAAGAGGCAGAAGGATAGCATGGTTCAGCAATAACTCCTCACAGGCAGGAATGGGAGAGAAATTCAGGTCTGGTCACATTTTAATGAGAGATGGCCTGTCTGTAATATGTGAACAGAAATGCAGCTATCCTTCAAAAACCGCACTTCTCTGAATTCTTCTATGCAGCTCTCCAACCAAATGATGTGTACAAAAATGCATATACTAGATAAAAGTGTGCATTAAAAAACGTGCATGTTAGTGAAAACATACACAAGACTTTATAGTAGAGAAAATTGCTTGCAAACATATGTATATCAGGCAAAGATGCATATAATGCATCCATCTGTCTCAAGAGACAATGAAGTGTGAAGAGGAGGAGGAGGAGGAGGAGGAGGAGGAGGAGTTTGGGTTTGATATCCCGCTTTATCACTACCCGAAGGAGTCTCAAAGCGGCTAACATTCTCCTTTCCCTTCCTCCCCCATAGCAAACACTCTGTGAGGTCAGTGGGGCTGAGAGACTTCAAAGAAGTGTGATTAGCCCAAGGTCACCCAGCAGCTGCATGTGGAGGAGCGGAGACGCGAACCCGGTTCCCCAGATTACGAGTCTACCGCTCTTAACCACTACACTGAAGTAACCTCTCTGAGGTGCAAGCCTGGGCAGTGTGTATGGAGGTCCTGGACTGCCCAGATGACAAGACCCTCCTTCTCAGCCTCACTGATGTGGTTCAAAGGAAAGCAGAGTGTTACGTTTGGCATCAGCTTGGCTGCATACATTAGGAGAAATGCACACTAAAATGCAAACAAATCCTTCTGGAGAACGATGGGTAAATGTGGAAAAGAATGAGAAACTGAGAGGAACCAAAACCAATGCATTCATCCACCCGCTAGCCAGAGGTCCTGGTCATATTAGTGTCTTATGGCTGGGGACACTTGGGAAGTGAAGTTGAGCCCTACTCAAAGACCGTGGTTCCTGTGGCATTTCTGTCCTACAGAGCCCGACCTTTCTCTCTTGGTCCTTGGAGTATCCTGCTAGTTTAGTCGACACACCCAACCAACATCCTACAATTTATTTTGCACTACACTCCCCACAGTCTTCTCCCTCTCAGTCCTTGTAAGCAGCAGTGACTTAGCTGTCGAGCGATCAGGCAAGTGCCATCGCCCCACCATGCCATCACTCCTGGTCGAATAGATAATCCAAGAAATCATCACCTGATTTGGAAGGTCTTGGGACTGGGGCTCTTTTCAAGAACCTCTGCCTCCTTCTTTTTCTCTGAGCCTCCTGCAGAGTCTGGAGCCTGTTTATCATATCCCTGTGTTTTAAATACTATCGCCTAGCAGTTCTGCTTAGTAGGATGAGTCAGGCACTTTTAATATGCATACAGGATACTCACACCTGACAAACTGTCACAAGAGTTCTCCCAGAGGAGCTAGCTAAGGAGAGAGTTGTGCCTTTTTTATTTTTTTTAAAAAATGGGCTTCTTTCTGCACTATTTTTTGAAACTCATTCAAAACATTTTTGTTTTTAAAGCTCAAAAGAAAAGCAATCATTCGCCCTTTCACTCTTTCCCATATACCACTGAGGAGCAAGAACTTCCAAGTACCTATTGATCACACCCACATTTTGAATCTGTTATGCTGAATATCAATGGTCATGTACAGCAGAATCAATATGAAGCCCAATTGCAAGAAGAAGCCAGAAGCAAAAAGTAAATTATTCCTGGGAAGTTGCTAGATAATAATAATAATAAAGACAGAGGTCACATTATCTCATGTTTGCCTAATTTCAGAATGCGAATTAATGTCTATACACACACACACCATATTTAATTAGTAAGAATGAACAAACCCATATAATAAAAATAGGCACTTTAAAAATGGAACCTTGCAATAGAAGCAATTGACCCTGTTTTAAAATGCCCACCATCTGCTATTTTAATGTGCACTCGTAGGAACAAGGCAGATCTGTAACATTTCTTTAACCCTCATTCCACTGCTCTCTGCTAATTAGTTCACTTCTTTGAGACACAGCCAAGGCCATCTCATTTTAAGAACATTGTCTTAGACCCAATTCTCACTTTTATTTCTGTCATGGTAGAGCAACCCAGAGACAACTTCATCATTTTTGCATAAGTATTTGTTCAGAAAGTGCTCTCACATGGTGCAATTAGAGATTAACCACATGGCAGAGTTTTTTCTGTTTGTTTATTTCTACTTGAAATACCCCCGTTTCTTAGCTAAAAAGGCTATCAAAGCTAATTAACAACCCAATTAAAAACAATGATGAAACCATAATGGAGCAAACAAATCCCGTGTCAATTAATTTACAACCCCAATGTCAGCTGAAAGAGCCACATCTTCATTGCCTGCCAATGAAGGCCAGCACCGATGAGGTCAGATCGGTCCCTCATGCTCCATCGTTTAGGTGCCACAACCAGAAAGGCTCTGTTGCTTTCAAATGTCAGACCACCATGTCCCAATTGGTGTGGAAACACAGAGCAGATGTTGACCTAAATGCATGTGTAGTTCCATATGGGAAGTGGCACTCCATATACTGTACTGTTCTGGCTCCTGCCCAAGGCTACACCACAGAGGTGTTTATATGTAAGTAAAGCAGTAAACTTTTATTACAGCAGTCTAATAGTACAAATCCAGCGATGAGGAAGTGGTAGAATCTAATCCAAGTGATTTTACAAGGCAAGGAGTATCAACTTCATAGCCATCTTAGAGCAAAGGCCAAGGTTCAGGAATCCAAATTAGTAGAAAGCGTACTTAGACTAAAAGTTGTTCCAGCAAGTTTCCCCACCTATCTGCCAGGCTTTTAAGCAGAGGCAGAGAAAGTTCAGCTCCTTGCCAGAATCCCTGTCCTTGCGGGAATTCCTGGCCTGTAGTCATACACTCATCTTAGGGGGATAAGTCTCCCCTCTTCCCTTGATGCACTGCCTTTTGCTGGGAGACACAGCTCCACCTCTGAACAGTCTCCCACTTTGTCACAGCAGGGCTGCACCCCTGAGTTTATCCTCTATCCAGGCAAACAAGAGGCAATACCAGGGTTCAATCCAGGCAAACAAAAGCATTTGGGGCAGAGGCGCCAACTTGAACCTAAGACTGAGGGGGCCAATGACACTCTTGGCCTCCTCCTCGCCGCCACCAGCTGGGGACTGCTTTCCTTGTTTTTCCTCTTATACAGGAGGAGCCACCAGCAACTGAAGCTGTGCCATACAGTGGGACCTCGACTTACGAGTAACCCGACTTACGTGTTTTCTGACTACCGAATGACTTCCGGAAGAAAAAAAATGGCCGCCGCAACCGAATTTTTCGACTTCCGAAAGGAAGTCGCGGCCGCTTTGAATAGGATTTCTTCGACTTACGAATTTTTGAATAGGATTTCTTCGACTTACGATTTTTTTTCGCTCAATGCATCCCTATGGGGACTCGACTTATGAGTGTTTTCGACTACCGAAGATCGCATCGGAACGCATTATCTTCGTAAGTCGAGGTCCCACTGTACTCAGTTCCACAATCGGCCTCCTCCTCCTCCTGCTGCTGCCACTGGCTGGGAGTGGCTTCCCCCTCCTTCCTCTCCCTGGCAGTAACAGAAGGAGCTGCCCCCGGTCACTGAAGCTGTGCCGTGCTCGGCCTCCTCCACCTCCTGAACATTATGGGGGCTGGCTCCCAAAAAAATTATTGGCAAAAGAGCTGAACCTCAGGAGTTGGCACCTATGACTTGGGGAGTGTGTGGAGCAGAGCTGATGAGGAGCGTACCTTTGCGAGGAGGCATGGCCTGAAGTTCCAAGGTTCAGAGAGAGCTTGGAGAGTCGCATTCTGCCCTGGGCCTGATTCACCACCCGGCTTGTGTGAATCATTATTTATGCAGCTGAACCGGCTGTGGTAACATCTGCACCAACTCCAAACACTGCTTAGTTATAGTGACTAAGGCTGCAACCCCTTCTACACTTACCTGAGAATAAGCCCATCGGATTCCCCTGTCAGAGTGTGGACTGTTTGCTTTAAAGTCCTGCATTCGAATCTTACAATCAACCACAAAATCACTAGCTGGAAATTACTCTTGTCCTCGGTTTGTGAATAACAAACCTATCTATTTTACAGCACAGCTGTAAGGATTACTGAGATAATATGTGTGAAGCTGCTTTTAACATTCAAAAATGTCTCTGCTCTTGTGGTAAAAAAAAAAGACTGGCTAGTTTTCTCCATTCATGTGTGTGCATACAGAAAGTAAGATCTGCTGTAAAATGGTTGAAAGCAACTTTTACAGGACTCAGTTGGGCCATATCGATTCTACTCAGTAGGAAACTGTGTTGCACACTGATGGCGTCCAGAACTGTCTTCTTGTAATATCAGAGTCCAGGTTTTTAGCTACACCTCTCACATCTTCATTCCTTTAAACTATTAGCAGCTGGCTAGAATTACAAATATCTGCTTGATGTCTGCGAATAGCTAACCACAGACTTGACTTTTGTATAATATTAGAAGCCAGGTCTTTGCCTTGACTGAAGAGGAAGTATCACCTCTGCTCTAGGATGTGGTATCGTTGTGCAGGCAACGAAACCAAAACAGAACCCCATAGATACTGGTCTTGGAGACACACAAACACATTAGTATTCCAGAAATATCAGCTAAGACAAGTATCACATTTTATTACCTTCTGTGTTCCAACTAGAGTGTAACTTGAGCACTATAGGGCGCTGAAACCTTGCAGCTATAGACTACCATTTTCCTCAATAGAAAACACAATAAAATAGCAGGCTAAGGCTAATGTGAAGAGGTTTCAGCAGCTTGGAATGCAGAGCAAATAGAATTTTCTCTTGCAAACAGGGCACGGTCTCGCTAGTTTGCTGACTTTCTCCTCCCCATTTTCAGTTTTTTATTAAGGGTTTTTCTTCTTCCTCCCTTTGTTGCAGGCAGCACCTCTCCATTAAGATGAATAGTGCTTTTTGGAGACTACACACATTCGGCAGTCTTATTTACTTGGGCCATAGAAACTAAATGTGCAGTGCTGCGGCTTAATAGTAATTTCAATTGGCTATTAAAATGGAACACTGCACATTAAAACCACTGCTATATTCCTGCAGAAATACTTAACCAGCACAAGGTCCCCAGAAATCACCATTCCACTCAATGAAGAGTTGTTCCAGAGCAACAAAAAGGCAATAATCTCATGCATCACCGGAAACCGAAACAGAGGCATCATCCACTTTAGAGTGGCCCCTTTTGTCTTTTGTCTTTTCTTTTTTTCTGAACAAGCGGATTTTGCTTCTTTGAGCAAGTTTTAAATTCAGCAGACCCTCCGAAACAGATATCATCACAACCTATTTTTACTTTAATAAAAGCACCTTCCTTCCGTACAGCGAGGCCAGCAATTCAGAACAGCCCTTGCATGTGTACAGGATATTATTTCACTTGTTTCCATTAAAATCAATCGCAGGGGTGGAGGAATACTTCAAACAGCTGTAAATCCTCCCACTGACATTCTTACTCCTTTGGAAAGTACAGTGGAGTCCTACATCAAAGACACCCTCCATTGCCAAAAAGAAAAAGAGAAAGAGAAATCTTTTCTTGTTTTTTAAACCATGCATCAAGCAGCTGAGAATCTCACCTTAATCGCACACAAATAGTGAAATAGACACATTTAGTATGAATAAAAATACCTTCTTGGCTTTGTTGCTCCTGGCCAAATACTAAATGTTTTCCCCCCCCCTCTTTGTAGATAATTGTATGCTGCGAGGTGGGAAGATGGTTCAGTGGATCCCCTGCCTCCTTGCCTGGCAAAAGGAAAGTGTGTTATCCTCTGGACAACCTTTGCTTTTTACCACTCTCATAAGTGCAATGCCAGTTCCTCATTTTTTTTGTGGTGGGGGCAGAGACAGATGTTCATTTTAATTTGAAGATTTCATGAACATGGATTTTGGGTTGCTCAGACCCCAAGGAAGGGAGGTGGAATGAAACACTATAAGCCCCCGCCCCCAGGACAGGTATTTTATTCCAGGTGTATTCTGCAACATAATAATAATGCATCCTTAGTGGATTTCTGCTGCTTCAGTTTATTCCCCAGTGCTTCCCCAATGTGACCACATCAGCAAAGGCTGATCTATTAGGGCAACCAGAGCTGAGCCCTACTAAGTGAAACGCCCAGCAATTTATTTTTAAGTACCCCCCCACCAAATCTCAAAGCCCTGTTCTTTTCTGTTCCACAGGTCCTTCTATAATCTATTTCCATGTAGAGAGAGCCCTGGATATATTTTCTGTCAATCTCCCATTCTCTGGCCAACCAGCTCTCTGCACCACTCAGCCAATCTCAGTCCAAAAGCATTGCCATAGCCAGGAGGTGCCACCCATCAGCCTCCAATTTTTTAATTTGCTTCATTTGCTCCAACTGTACAGCTTTCCCACCCCCTTCTATTGTCATTATGTCAATCCAACCAGGACCTATGAGGTTAACTGATCTGAGCATGCTCAGAGCTGTTTTCTTGAAGTCATGCAATAAGTATTGTCATGTATCACCACGATGTAGAACACTGCCTGCAAAAAGTTATAGAATCATAGAGCTAACAGGCTTTTGACTTTCAGGCATCTTGGGAAGACATTTTTTTTTTAATCTTCACAGGCCTTCCCAGTGGATGAAAACCTTGATAAAACCTTGATAAGCCACTTATTTTAATGATTGTTTTGTACTCTTTTTAAATAATGTTTTGTGTTTTATTACAAACAGACACAGCCCTGCTATTTTATAAGATGGTGGTACATAAACACTTTTATAAATAGATAGATAGATAGATAGATAGATAGATAGATAGATATAGATAGATATAGATAGATAGAAACCCAGATTGCCATTCCCTCTCCTTCCAAGAAGAAACTCTGCTGCATTCCTGGCATTGAGAGGCCCTGCCACAAAGTTGTATAAAACTCCGCTAATAAGCCCATTAAATTATGTGAAACGCAAATGCCTTAGTCAGATTCAACAGACAACACAGAAGATATTAGGTAAAAACAGGATGAAAACTCTCATTTAACAACACAGTAGAGTATGTAATTAAGATAAGGAGATGTTAGCGGTTCAGTATTATTATTTTAAAGGACTGTGTAGGAGATAAAAGTTCTTACATGAAACCCCCATCAGTTTGGTGAGGAGGAATTAATGTGTGCAAAGCTGGAGGTGGAATGAAACTCACCAGCGGCAGCGGCGGCAGCAGCAGTCCTCCCAGTGGCAACTGATGGCGGACTGCTTGGGAAAATAAACAAATAAAAGCACTAGATTGAAACCCTTGAGATATAGCAAACTCGAATGTTGAGTTATGACAGCTGTCTAGCCCAAATGTGGCTACTTATAAAAAAGTATGGCCCGGGAACCTGCATAAGTTGTGGAAGTAGAAACAATATATGGGGGGGGGGGACTAAAGTGGCAAACTTTCCCCAAACAACCCAATGTGAACTGATCCAGTGGCCACAGAATCTGAGTCTATGCTGGGGTGGGGAATGGAAAACCTGGAGTTAAAGGGGGAATGGAATGGAGAATCTTGAGGGGGGGGAGGCATGGCTAGCTGGAGCCCTGACCAGGAACACCCCAAACTGCAACAATTTGGCATTGATCCCACAGGGTTGACCCTACTATCTGATTAGTAAAGTGCTTTTTTTATGAGCATAGGACCGTTAAGCCTATTTGAAGTCTAATGCGATTTTCAACTAAGGTACTCTGAGAATTGTAATTTTGTGAAGGACTAGGGATCTGTAACGAGAATCCTCTGCAGGCCTTGCAATGTGTCAATACCTGAGGGGCTTTGAAAGATTTTGTAACAATTAACCTGTTTCAACCCAGTTTAAATGTGTACTATGAACGCACTCTAGGCAACCAAGAAAGAGTATTTATGCTTAGGGAAAGTTAGAAGCTTAATTTTTCCTTTGGCAACTCTGTTTGCCAACAGTAGCTTTAGAGATGAGTTGGGATGTGAAGCATGGTACCCAGAAGAAATTCTGAAAAGACTGCTTTCCTGTTAATATATCAGTGTGCCCAGCCCAGCCCAGCCCAGCAAATGTAGCAGTAGCAAGCTTGAGCTGGGGAAAGTAATACTGTCACACAGTGCTATTTTTCTAGAAAAAGAGGTGCCGGAACTCACCGTGAACATGCCCTCTCCCCATTCTCTTAGATTGGCAATGGCACCCACCTGAGAGGTGCAGGAACTGAGTTCTGGGGAGTTCCCACTGAAATTAATGCCCTTCTGTCATGTGCAACACTGGGGTACCGTGCTGTGGTTTTTGTCCTTCGTTACATAGCACCAGTGAAAAAGCAGCAGGCAAGGTCCCCTATTAGAATGGGCATGTATACTTTTTGTCGTTTCTAGAGTTTGAATTAATGTTGTAGTGCTACTGTGAACATTGGTTGAAATTGGGGGTAGCCAACATGGCGCTGGCCAGACATTGCTAGGCGTCAGTCATTCCACTCTTTCTCACCATTGACTGGAACCAATGGGAGTTGTCCAACAACATCTGTAGGGCACCATGTTGGTTTGATGATATGAGGAAACCCTCTACTGAACAAAGGTCTTCAGTATTGCATGTCTTACTTACAATTAGCATAGCAGATTCTCTGCCTGAACTCCTTTAAATGACAGAGATGGGCCCACTTCTCTTCTCTTGTTAATCCCACATTGAAGATTTCCCTCTACAGTAAGAAGTGAAGCTATGCTGGTTGGTACCATATTCAGGACAGATTACCATTCTTTTACATTTACCCACAGTAATTCTGAATGAGTTATCACTGTTTAATCTATCAATTTTCTTTAAAACGTTTTCAACTGGCATTTCAACTTCAAGCAATTATTCAGATTTATCACTTTAAAAGGAAAGCTTACATGAGGATAAATTCCCAAAAGTCTCCGGAATGAAGAACCATGAAAAGAATTCATTTAGTTTTCCAGCAATACCTTTGTCCTTGAAGACTCCTTTTACATCTTGGATGCTTAATGGCCCCACCAATTTTCTGACAAGCTTCATGCTTCCAATGAAAATTTTAAAATACTTTGTTTTGTTTATTTGGTCTTTAGTGAGCAGGTCTTCGAGCTACTTCTCATCTAGCCTTATTGAATGTTGACATTTAACTGGCCAGAATATATGCTATCTTTGATTTGACTCAGTTGCAATGCTTCTTTTTTTTAAAAAAAGTTTGAAACAATTTTTTTCACAAAGTACATGACCTTTCAGAGGCCTCTAACTTTCTCATTGGTTATGACTGCTCTGTACTTATTTCTTTCTATCCTGCTGTCCAAGGCAAAGGCATCTATGCACAGTTCTGGGAAACTATAATATTTTAGGTGGCAGCATACACCCCCCCCCCCGGAAAATATTTGGATGCATTTTATTGTAAATGGACAGACTGAATCATTGCTCTTTCTTTCCTTTTTGTAAATTCAGTGACATAGATACCATAGGTTACATCCAGTGCTAAATTTGCCTTGGTGGAAAATGTTTCTGCTGACGTAGTTCAAGACATCTGATTTGCACTGCCTCCCACACATATACTGCAGACTTCTGCACCATATTGGATTCTGTTCCCGAGGAACCAAATAGAAATGAATACTCATATTTCAAGTCAATAGGAACACCCTAGTTCAGTGATGGCTAACCTTGACACTCCAGATGTTTTGGGACTACAACTCCCATCATCCCTGACCACTGATCCTGTTAGCTAGGGATGATGGGAGTTGTAGTTCCAAAACATCTGGGGTGTCAAGGTTAGCCATCACTGCCCTAGTTTATGAAATAAGGCATGGGGATAGAATTCTCTCCAGCAATGATGTCCAAAGCAGTTTCATACCACTGCAATTAAACCAGAACCTGAAATCTAATTATTTTCTTGATTTCAGTCTGCATGTACAAAGCTGACAAAGCAGGACTATCAACTACCTCCACAATTTTTTGCATATAATTAGCCAGGATATTAAAACACACACTCGCAACTCACAATGCATGAATAACTTGGGCATAAACAGGAGCTTGATTCGATAGGCACTGTGATGTGGGCAAGGCTCCATTGGGTCATAACTTTGAGACAGAGTTGGAAAAGCCACTTGATCAGACTCTATAGGTGGGCAAAATAAAATGAGGGTGCACATGATGAGCAAAGATAGCTCTGTTGTTGCCGTTCATCATAAGCTACTCACAGAGCTAGCACAGGCATCTCCAGCAAAGTGTTATTTGCTGCATTGCCAAAATCAAGTTTTGAGAAATTATGAGACTCTCATGACTTCTCATGCACACCAAATGAATGCAGCTGGCTGGACAATCACTACTGTCTGCCACTTTTCAGAAAATGCAGAGTAAGCTGCAGTCTGCCTTTTAATCACATTGTATGAGTCAGTCTGCCTTCATATCTTTTCAATGCCATTTCGACATGTTTTAGACACTTGCCAATAACAGGGCTAAATGCAGATTCACAGAAGATGATTGCTTTCTATATTTCCTGAGAATGATGAAATTATAGCGAAAAACAGCCAAGTTTATCATGGTGTAGAAGAGATAAACAGAACCCACTCCTTCAACCCATTTCCAAGGACCATAAAATAAATTAATGCAGCACACTGTTAAGCTATTACAAGTCCCATTCAAGACAGCAGCTTTATTTGAACTGCCAAGAGTGTATTTTCACAGATTTCCTTAGTTGTTGTTCTCAGGTTTATCACTACAGTATTTATTCTTCTTCTTGAAGACTTAAGTTCTAAATGATTCATCGGTATTCCAGGTGTTTATATCTGGTTAGTATTATATCGTCTCTAAAATGTGGCCAACCAAAATGGCCCAGTCTTGCCCTGATAAAGGTGGTCACCTGTCTTTCAGACGAAGGGGACAATTTTGTTACGCTGTAGTTCAGCCAAGGGAAATGGTTCCGTTTCAGCGGCTGCTATGCTTTTTTGTTTCTGTTTTTGTTTTTTAAGGAGAGAGCTTTTCTTTGAGGCAGTCATTGTTTTTACATACTGTATTTGTTAATAATTTCTTAATTCCCAGTTATTGCTTAACACCCTCCAGGTTAAATGTTCAAAACATGGACCCTCAGAGTCCCTGCTCCCCCTCCTGCAGTCTTTTAATTAGAATATGCCTTTGCATCATCTGAAAACATATTCTAAACTGACCTCTTGTGAATGCTCTTTTCTTCTATTTTGAATTTATGGCCTTGTAGTGCCAAGTCACCACTGTTCTTATTTGTGTGAGTCAGTGAATTGAAGGCTGATCTTCAGTGGAAGTTATTACCACTGGCAATGAGCCTAACATACCGTGGAAAAAAAAACCCAGTCCTACCAAGGTACTGGATTCATTTCCTTTTATTAGAGGCTCTGGTTGCCCATCTCTCTCCCTACTATACATTTGTGTCAAAGATTGTATATTTTTGTCAGCTTTGAATTTTCAGTCAGTGAACCATTTCTTCCGACTGAATCCTCTTTTCTCTTTTTTTACAGGTTCCAGCTCAGTGTTATATGGTGCTTTCTCTTTAATGGTTCCCATCTTGTACCTTTATATATCCTTTGTGGATATGCTCAACCGCATATCATGAATAGAAAGAGCTGCCAAATATGTATAGTCACCACTTGACTCCCCCCTGGAAAGTGAGATGATTCGGTGCAGTGTTAAAAAAAAATGGAAAGGGAAGGAAAAAGTAATTATTTTTTGAAATCCCGTCATCATGCTGGGCCTGGGCAATCCAGGTCTTTACCTCCCACTCCAAACTGGTCTAGCTAGCTAGGCCCATGCCAAAATTAGGGTAAATGGAAAATTCGTTCCTGTTAAAGTCTGCAGCTTATCTTGCATTTTATAATACAGAGAAATGGTTTGGGGACAGTAATGTTAACTAGCTTCGGGCATTTAGAGGCAAGTCTCAGAAAGTTACGTAAAAGTGGTCTAAAATGGTAAGGCAGCTTAAAAGAGAGAGCGAGGAAGGACAGCCACATTTAATCCAGTTAATGCAAAAGCTGAAGAAATGTTATCCCACATAATTGTCTTAACATGACTGTTGTTCTGCTTCACTTTGATTTTGCTGTATATTCTTGTCTGCATAAAATGATTTTAAAGCTTTTTAGTAATAAATCAGAGGTTGTGCAAGAGAATAGCACTGAATGGATTCCTTAAATGAATGAATGACTAAATAACCAGATTTGATTAGCAGCACCAAATCCTTGAAGGACCTTCTTTGCTAGAAAGTGACCTCTAATTCCTAGGTAGGTGCTAGCTATTTGGGTTTTTTTTATGCCATTCATCGAAACCAAGCCCATTCATTTCTCATGTAAATCGTCTTACAAGTGTTAAATGATTTCTCATTTTTTGCTCATTCCCAATCTTGTGCCTTAGTCAAATTTCTATGTCTGCCTCAGTTTTTCATATGTAGAATTGGGATAATATTGTGCAAATGTCTACTGTGCCTCAGTTTCCTATACTTAAAACTGGGATAATATCAACCAGTCTCAATAGTCAATATGCTTAACAAAGTATTTAACAAAGGTACTTAACGAATAACTAATAGGGCATAAGCCAAGCAAATATATTGGTTGTGACACTCTATCGATCATGTGGCCATATTCGGTTCTAAAGTATTTAGTATTCTCTATTTGCACAGCTTGCTTTACCCATATGCATGGGCTTCTTTCAGATATGGTACCTACATTTCTCATTTTCCATTAATAAAATCCTTCCACACCAAACTTTCACACTGCCTGCTGAAGTAAAGTCTTCAGATTATCAGCAGGCAGTAAGGCCTGGAAATTTCTTTCTAATGGGCAAATATTAGACTTCAGATACTGCAGTAAGGTTTCCAGAAGTTGGCCTTGAGACATCCCATTCTCAAACCCACTGAGTTTTGTCATGATGCCCCAGCACATATGTCTATCCTTCAGACAGAAAGGAAAATAACCTCAGACAGAGAGGAGGTCAGTGAATCATTTGCTATTCCTTTTGTAGGTGTTCTTTGGCCGAGTCTCTCTCCCTGTGTGTGTGTGTGTGTGTGTGTGTGTGTGTGTGTGTTTAAAAAGTTTGGTTCCATCAATATTCTCACACCAAACTTTCCAACCTTCTATGTTTATGTGTTGGCATTATTAGAAGCCATTTGGTGCAGCAGAAAAAATGTGGATATCCAGACAAGACACCAGTTGTATGACTGGCAATTACTAATTGCATGGGCGCTGAACTAAATTGGGACCCAGGTGGGGAGAAGACAGGGACTCGGCTAGATTCGTAACGAGAAAGCATTTCATATGTGTTGTATATGCGATATAACACTGTGACACCAGATGGTGCTGTGGAGTCCCATCTTTCCCTACTGATTTCTCTGTATGAGTTTACAACGCATTGAACTGAAACACTGCTTTGACGTGTCTAGATCCAACCCAGGAGTTTCAAGACCTTGCCCTCTGCTGTGGTCCCAGCTGAAGCCAGGGGCACCCTGTCCCATTTTGCTGCCTGAGGTGAAGCAGAAAGGTGCTGGCCACGTGGCACACAGACACATACACCCCACCCCGTCGAAGCTTCGCTTACATGGGGTTGCACTGCTGTTGTGGGTTCTAGGAAGAGCTTGTGAGAGTTGAAATCAAGCAAGATCTCTCCGGAAGCATTCCACCGCCTGAGGAGGGCTGCTTCACTCTGCCTCATGGCTGGCCTTTCCCTGGCTGGAGCTCTTCATAATCCCTTTTTGTTTTAACCATCCTGAACAATTTGTTATGGTCAGCAAACCTAGCTCCATTACTGCTCACTCCTAACTCTAGATAATTTGTTAATGTGTTAAAAATTACAAGTCCTAATATTCACCCTCGGAGGATGATTCATTCCAGTTGCTTCATTCCCACATTGGGAGAGCTGCCCTTTTATTCCTGCTTATTACTTCTCAACCGGTTACCAATCCACAAGAGGACCCCTCCTCTTATTCCATGACTGCTATGCTTAGTCGGGAGTAGGAGTGGGATTTTGATGTGAAAGTGAAACATTCCTGGAAAAGGCAGTGTCCTATCTGTGGCAATGGTGGCAACTGACAACTACCATCAGGGAGACAGCGATTGCTTTTTAATTTTAAGTGGGAATTGTCAGAGAGTTGAAAGCCATGGGAAGTGGCGTGGGTGGGGGTATGACCGCTACACTATGGCATTTCACACACTCCAACACAGACAACCGTTTTAGAATGTTTCTAGCAGATTCTACTCCCCAAACATCTCTAGGAACCAGATGGCTCTCCTAAAACATTAACTCCCAAAGAACTAGGCAGTTCTGCATGCATGTTCATACAGGAAGGGCTGGATGGATGATTTCCACCACAGAGCCTTCAAAAGGCCCCTTACTACATTGCTCACTTCTGTGGTCATGCCACCAAACCCTGAGGAAGTTTCTTCACTGAAGAACTCTGCCATCTGTCACTGTGATCTATACCAGCGTGAGCAGCATTTTCCTGAAATGGTTGTTTTCATATAAATTAGTCCCTGCTAACTAATGGCCCGTTCAAAGAACTTACTATATCACAAAATTAATGGCATACTGATTGAGGCACAGGACATGAAGTTTACATTGCCATTAGGTACACAAGCTAGATGGACCAACTGCCTGACTTGATATAAAGCCTTGTGATATATAAACCTTACGATCATAAAATTATTTGGAGTGTCTCTGTAACCGAATTGTAACTGTTGGAAATGCTGCAGAGTTATTTCGCCCCTTTTCGGGATTGCACATAAGCGGAGTTAGTAGTGCTAGCAGGATGTCACTATTTAGTGATGCGGGGGGATTGAAGTTCGAAGAGACGAAGCTTAATAACTGACATGCTCCAGGCAGCAGGCTCCTTATTGTTTGTTTGAGCTCACATTTTATTAGCTTAGCAATTGTTTCATTGCTTCATTGCCAAGCGGCATTTTCAGGATCTGACTGGTTTTTTAAAAATCATTTTGCAAATCAATCAGTTTCATTTTCCAGGTTATATTTACTTAACGGGCTGGTTAAAAGCAAGCTAATGCATTTTGGTTTCCTAGGTCATGATAAATACATACAAGGGTAGGTCAGGGGCTTGACTACCGATGGTGAGAATCAATATTCATTCCATAGCTGCCTATTTAAGGCAAGAGAATAATAGAATCATAGAACTTTAGCGTTGGAAGGGACCATGGGGGTCATCTAGTCCAACCCCCTGCAGTGCAGGAATCTTTCACCCAACATGGGGCTCAAACCCATGATCCTGAGATTAAGAGTCTCCAGCTCTACCGACTGTACTATCCCAGCTGGGAATAGGAGGTAGGATTTATTCATAGCTGTCAACCTTTCCCTTTTCTTGCGAGGAATCCTATTCGGAATAAGGGAATTTCCCGCAAAAAAGGGGGAAAGTTGACAGCTATGATTTATTTACTATGTCAGTTCTCAGCATCAGTCTGAAAGAATACTTTCTACAGCTGGAACTGCTGGAGATTGAAATATTTTTCTTTTCTTTTTTTTTTTGCACCAATAACTTGCTTTGCAAACATTGCTAAATTAGTTTAATACATTAAAAAATGCATACTTCATATGATGTTAATCCCAGTTATAGTGTAGGTATTGCAGCATAATCTGTGCACAATTTCAGGTCTCTGAGTCTTATTTCATAGTTATTGTCCTTAAAACGAGGCACAATTTATAATTTATTGCCCGGTTTAATTTCTCTCTCTTCATTCTAGCTGAAACAACATTTTTTACTCACTTCCAATTTCACATGGCTATATCAGGAAAAATCAGTTAATCACGTCTTTTAAAAAGTAAAAGGTACCCTGCAATAGATCACAGTACAAGAAGCATTGGCATAACTAGCAAATATTGACCTCAATCTCTGCACACTCATGAATAATCCAGCTGAAGTCATAGAGCATTTTAGAGGGTCATGAATTAATGAACATAATTTTACAATTTAGGTAACTTCTTCATCCTTCAAGTAATATCTCAGCACTGCTCACTGCTGCATCTGCACTTATGAGTGGTGGGTCACAGGGTTACAGAGTCTGCCCTGCAGACAAGAGGGTCTTGTAAGGTGATGAATTGAGTTGAGGTCCTGTACCATATGCAATGGCTCCCCGGTGGAGGTCACTTGACGCTGCATTCTGTGCAGTACCATACAGCAAGCCGTTCGTGTGCAATGACATACCACATGCCATTCAACTCTTTTCTCTGCACACCTCTAACTTGTATACATTGCAGCGGCTCGTAGACAAACTGTGTGGCAGTGGCTGACCCAGATTGTGAGCTGCTGCACACAGATTGTCCAATGTGTGGAGCTACGTATATGAGGCTAATGGTCTATTGCTTCTCACTTCCCTGAGAGGTGAGGCATTCCAGATGCAACATGTAAGGTTTGGTTTGCATTGACTGAAATATCACTGGTGTTTCTCCAATATTTGCTTGATTTACAAATTATACAAGCAGAGCATAAGTGGTGGTGCTTAGCTGGCACTCCTACAGGGCAGCAGATTTGCTGCCCCGCATCAGTCTCAGAGAAAAGCCCACAAGGAGGCTTTACCCAACTCACTTATTCTGTCTGCCTCTGTCTTTCTACATGAACACCTGCTCCTTCCTCTTACCTGGGATTTGTGTGCATGTATCTGCTTCCACAAGCTCTGATGAATATTTTATTCCTACACATGCTGAGAAATAGCTAAACTATCTCCTCATGGTTAGCTATCACCAAATGACCATTTGGGGTTATTACCCAAAAATATATATAACAAATGGGATGGTTGACCAGCAGAGCTGGCTTTTCCAAAAATTATGGTTTACAAATTTCTCTCTCCTTTTAAAAAAAAAGTATTTCAACCTAAGTACACAATAAGTGAAAAGGGAAGTCTCCATCAGTCTTGTGCACTACTTTACGGGGCCTACCTGCCAGTGGAGTGCAGGGCACGGCCGGGCCAATATATTTTGGCACCGGAGATAGACCCCAAAATGGTGCTGCCCTCTTCTCCACCAGGAAAGAAAGGGTCAGGGAAGATCTAGATCGGGAACAAGGGAGAAAAGAAAGATCTACATCTGGATCCACTGTCCTGGGTGGACCCTACTGTCTGAGGTATTCATCTCACCTTGCCTCATGGGTGGGCCGGCCCTGATGCAGGCCAGAGGGAAAAGTGGCCAAAGCAAGAGATGTGATTTGGTGCAATAGTCTATACAGGAGCCTTTAAAAGTCAAATTTTATGTACACACAGATGTAATTGCTGTTCTTACAGTTCAAATACATATTCCATCCAAGCAAAAGTACAGTGGTACCTCGGGTTAAGTACTCAATTTGTTCCAGAGGTCCGTTCTTAACCTGAAGCATACTTAACTTGAAGCACCACTTTAGCTAATGGGACCTCCTGCTGCCGCTGCGCCGCCAGAGCACGATTTCTGTTCTTAGCGGAGTTCTTAACCTGAAGCATATTTAACCTGAAGCGTACTTAACCCGAGGTACCACTGTACTTGAAGAAGGTGTGGAGGACAACCAGCAAGCAGGTGGTGGCCTGGGCAGGTCGGGAGTAGACCTGGGAAGAGTCTCAAGGACCAGATACACAATAGTGTTTTGCTGTAAGCATTTTGTTGTGTCACACTGAGTAGCTGACCAGGGGGTCATAATTCTATTATTGTCCATCCTCTCTAAACAAACTACTGTGGCAGCACTGTACTGCTGATTTGCATAATTAGAGATGGGTGCCACCATTGCCGTAATTGTGGTTTCAATGTCTGTGTCACAAGGAGCCGCACAGTTCCTGTCAAGTCTTGTTACAGAATTTTTCGTGGGGTTTTGCTACAGAACGCTATTTGTCACACAACAGCATAAACATGAGCTTCGTAAGCTTTTGAAAGTGACCAAGTGTAAATACATGCCCTGCTTCATAACTATGAAAACCGGGAATGTTTTCACTATTTGTCTTGCGCAGAGGATGAAGGAATCTGCAGATGAGCATGAGGAGTAGAAGGACAGGGAGAGAGACGTCTCTCAGCTACTGCTAAGTCCTCTGATGTCTGTATTAGATCTCTCGCAGCTGCTTCCATTATTTAGTTCCCTCGTGCAAATGGTGGCATCCACCGAGGCAGATGGAACAGGGGAAAGCATGGGAAAACTACCCACCATCCCCACCATATGTTGGTTAGGAACGTGGGCAAATCCCTTGGCTGAGGCACTGAGAGGATGAAGAAGTGGTTGAAAGATGAGCTAAGGGAAGGGCAGAACAGGGGAGGCCTGAGAGGTAAGAATGGTGTGATATACTTGGTTTATATTATGGAAGGAGTAGCTGGTGTTTGTGAGATGGACCATTTATATCATTAAGCAGCAGCTGGTTCTGCACTTTATAAGCAGTAGGAGTGGCTGTCAAGAGATGTTTCTCTCCCCACCAATAATGCATTGTAGAACTTAATTTTGTGTTATAAGGGACAAAAGCAAATTATTTTATTATTATTTGAGTTGCCTTGCCATATGTTTCTAGGCAGTATACAACAATGGCCGTTTACCACCCTTCCTGGTGAGAGGTGGTTGTGGTCTAATGCAGCCTCTCCTCTCCCCTCAGGTGTGCCACACCATCTTTGCCTGTCTCCCCGTTCCCCTCAGCGGCTCACGGGTTCCCGCCAAAACCTGTCCACCCAAACAATCCAATCTGTGGCAGCTTCAGGGGGGACAGGGCATGGGGAGCGGACCTGAGGGAAGCAGCCTTCACTCAGGTCCACCTGCCATGATCTCCTGAGCCTTTTCCAAGTGTCTGAATTCCCTGCTTAGCCAGAGAAATACGCATACAGTGGGCACAATGTGTTATATGTACCCTTCTTGAATCTATGGCAGGCATAGGTAAACTCGGCCCTCCAGATGTTTTGGGACTACAACTCCCATCATCCCTAGCTAACAGGACCAGTGGTCAGGGATGATGGGAGTTGTAGTCCCAATACATCTAGAGGGCCGAGTTTGCCTATGTCTGATCTATGGCCTCCTGTTACTTGTTGCCTCTCTAGAGCTCTCTACAATCGCTAGAGACCCACAACTGGTTCACAGCATTACGGAAACCAGCTAAATAACTGCAGCTGTTTGCCTCTTGACAACAGCCTTGTATTGAATGGTACCTGAAGCAAGATGACGGCACAAACAAAAAATAGTTCATATCTGGGTAATTTCATCATATCGATCTCCTCTAGGCCCACTGCGCCTCTGTCTTATATTACCGTAGCTCCTTATCCCTGAATGCCTCTTATTGTATGTATCCAACGTTCCTATAGCCTCCTGGTATCTGGTTTTATATAGTTCCCTGTGTATTGTACAGGCACCCCCTGTTATGTGCCAGGCCCGCATGAGCATAAGCGAAAATCATGTCATTGAGAGCACCCTCTAAAAATCCTTTAAATGCCCTCTCTACCGCTCTCTCTCTCCATTCCATATCAAAAAATACTCTATCCAAAAATATCCACAACTAGAATTGAAGCTCTGGAGCCTCCTGGAGGCTGGAGGACACATGGGAAAGTGGCTGAGCAGGGAAGATGAGCAGCCTAAACAAAGCCCCACTGTGCCTCCAGTCTCTTTGGGGCTTCTTGCCCCCTCATTGTCATCCTCTTTGGACTCTGTGAAGGGTCTCCTCACGAGCCATGGGGGCTCTCCAGCTCTCTCATGTCTGTGGGGGATGCCTGTACTCAGTTCTAAGTTTTGCATTCAGTTGAGTCCGTTTCTGATGTCTTCCGATCTCTCTGGATCCTAGTTCAACTGTGGTTGATTTGAGTATTATTCTGCTCACGTCCTGCTTCAGGGATTCCCATTGAAATCCGGTTGACCACTGTGAGAACAGAATACTGAACTAGATGGACCTTTGGCCTCATCTAGCAGGTTTCTTCTGATGTTCTTATGTGCTACTACTCCTCAACATATTTCCTTTCCTACTGATTTTGCTTGCACAGCACTGAATCATGACCCTAACATCCCTGACAATTACTGTGTGCAGAATCTAAAAGCAAAACATGTAATTTAAAAGGAAATCTATCTTTATCTCTAGACAGTAATCACAGTTTATACACCACTGCTTTACTTTTAGTGCCTGTAGGTATGATAATTGCATAACATTAGTCATCATCTCTTTGAGGAAAGTGTATGCATGACCGTCCATGAATGTGTGTGTAAATGTGATCACTGAAAATGCCCAGTTCTGGAGTATTTCTGCTGAGCTGGCTCTATATTTACTTAGCAGCGTTGAATGCTACATTTATGTCTAAGGTGAACCCAGGGATTCTTTTACTGTTAATATTTCAAGCAAGTTAGTTCTATCAATATGCCATATTCAATACTAATAATACTGCACAGAGTTGCATCAATACTAACAGACCCCTTTATCTTGTTTATTGGTGCACTGTGAATCCTTTGAAAATTGATATTTTACACAATGCAGGCATTTTGGGAAGCTGTATTGTAACCATTTCACCAAGACATTTCAGTATCTTTGCCACAAGCCTTCGCAGCGAAATTAATTCTGTCTAGCTTGCAGTGATCTGCCTATTTTTCCTTTCCTTTCCTAAATGGATATCAGATATTTTTTAAAGTTCCAAAGCATTTAAATCCGTTGAATAATTTATTAACATAACAACAATGCTCTAGAATTATTAAAGCTACTTAAATAATTTACCATAAGCCATATCCTTTAACCCACAGGAGAGATAATGCTGGCAATGCAAAGGTACTTCAGTTCATCCTGAGTTTATTCCAGATGCCATTACTAATAGTGAATTTACCATGGGGCGTTGGCAACACATTGCCTCCTTCTGAATCTGATCTGCATTACATACTTGTAACATCTCTCCCAAACATTCTGGGAAGGAAAGTATAATTGAAGATCACATTGCTTTTTATATGGAATGAGCTCTTCTATATAAACAAACTGGAACTCAGCCAAGTGATTCAGCTCCCTGAGGGCCAATGTTAAACCAGTGGCTCAGAGCACTGGAACCAGTAATGTGAAAACAATAAGCTCATCAGCCTGGTGACATTACCTTCCTTGTAAATATGAGAGAGAGAGAGATCCCACCTTTCCAACAAGCAGCTCAAAGTGGCAGAATTGGTTCTTTACCTCCTCATTTTATCCTCACAACAACCACTTTGTTTGGTAGAGCAGAGGCACCAGCTTGTGAGGGTTAATCGGGGGCCCAACGTCACATGCGTGACATCACAGCCCCAATGTGCGTGTGACATCAGGAGCCACTGGGTCGGAGCCGAATGCAGCAGCTGCACAGTTCCATTGGCTGGCAGGGCCTCCTCCACCTCCTACTGGCACTGCCACAGACAGGTGGTGGTTTTGACCTCCTTCCCTGCCACAGCAGGAGGAGGACAAGGAGAAGGAACTGGTCACTGGAGCCATGCTGCGTTTGGCGCTGCGCTTTTTGTACACTGGGGGCCCTGACACCCACCCCAAAAATATTGTTGGGCGCAAAGGGCTCGGCCGCTAGGAGCCATAGACCCTGGCTGAGAGACCAGATTTGAACCCTGCTCTCCCAGGTCTTAGTCCAACACTCTAAGCACTACACCACTAAAGAACCATTAAAAGACTCTCCTCAGACTGGGTGAAGGGGCAGCGAAATGGTGAATGAGGCAATTTTGCAGGTTTTCAGTCTGGCCAAGGAGACCATAAGAGAAACTGTAAGTAAGAAATATATTTGTCCAGGAACACTCTACCGATATGAGGAAACCAATTGGATTTAGTAGATAAAGTGGTGGTGGTTGACCGGTGGAGCTGAGTGAAAATCTCAACCTAAGACTTTTGGGTGAGCTAAGATTAGTCATTCTCTTGACCTAATCAACATGGGGGTGTTTTATTGGCAAGACGGAGAAATGCCATGAATGTCAAACTTGGTTCCTTTAAGGAAGGATGGGATACAATGGCAACTAATAATAATACAAAACCCCAAACCTCAGTGCCTGCGCTAGCTGGATTGCCCCTTCTCCCTGGCTCCACGAGCTCATCTGCCACCTGCTGTCCCATAGAAAGAATTCCAGTAGAGAGAAGGGTGCATGTGAACAGCACCTCAGTCCTGCCTCCACAGAATGATTCCACCTCCCCCAACGTTTTATACCAGTAACTGTCCTGAGGGAAACATCTTGATAACACTTATGTATTACTTGTTTGTTGTGTCCTCTTTCCCTCTCTTTTTAAAAAAGCAATTTAATGTTATTTGTAAGCCTCATTTGAAGGATTTGTATCTTGAAATGCGGCATGTAAACAATTGAAATAAATAAAAGAATAAGGGCTTGAACATCTATTTTAAAACTCCAATGGGATGTTTTCATAAGATGCAAGGAACTTTGTGAGGAATGAAAATCAGACCATATAATGAGATAAAATGCTTCAGGATGTAAGTTAAGGTCTGGCGGGTCCAGCAGTTATGCTGAGCACTTTCCAAATCCTGTTCTCTCTATATATATATTTCATTATGATTTCTAAGGGATTTAAACAAATAATACTTGACTGAGACTTTGAAACACGGTTTGAACCCACTCTTCATCGCCTGCTCCTCCCAACTTGTGACAATGTAATCACTCCAAGGCATGTTTTATGAATGCTTCTTAGTTATTGTCAACATTCATATTTTAGATGTACAGGTGGTAGTGGGGAATCTCACTTGCAGAGACTACCTGTAAATCTTTAACAAGACATAACTGAACTTTTTGAAAGGTAGTTTGATTCATATTTGAAGTATGCTATTAGATATGTGTACAGCTACCTTGAGAACTCTTTGGTGTGATGCTATACTGAAGATCTGCTGGCTGAGGGGCTATAGGAGTCCAACTAAACCATCTGAATGCTATATATGCCACTGCCATTAAAAAAAAAAAATGCCAGTGGAATATGCCCATGGCAGAATAGCTTAAATGAGGTGAAATACTGAGTGGTATAGGGATGGACAGGAGAGGACCACACTTAATCTGCATCCTATATCCCTTTCCACAGTCACATATCCAAACCCTCCAACACTTTGAAGCCAAAATTCGGGGCGAAATCTTCCTGGACACCATCTTCCTGTTTTTTTATTGTGAGAGCACGGTGACCATTTTGGTTGCCATGATCCCATGTGATTTCATGCTGTGGTGTGCATTTGGGGGGCACGGCACCCAAAAACATGCATTTTGGGGGGCTGGACATGATTCTGGCCCTGAAAAAGTGCTTTTTCAGAGGGGGAATCATACCATGAAATCACACAAGATCACGGCAACCAAAATGGCTGCTGTTCTCTCACAATAAACAAATGGGATGTCCCAGTTTTTCCGGACACGTGGTATCTATCAATAGTTCAAATTTACTCCAGCCCCCTAGACCTGGTTTCTCCCCCCAAAAAATTTGATTTCAGTAAGTCCATGTTCTCACCCATGTCTCTCTTCTCTTTGCTTTGGGACAAGGCCTTCAGCACTGCTGATATTGCTCTCCTCAAAAAACACGACACAGTTTATTATATATATAAAATGCTTTCACTTGACAACATCTCTGTTGAAATGTTTGTGAAAGTACAACAAACCTCCAGGATAATATCTAAAGTCAAAGTTTCCGAAGAAGAAGAAGAAGAAGAAGAAGAAGAAGAAGAAGAAGAAGAAGAAGAAGAAGAATTTGGATTTGATATCCTGCTTTTTCACTATCCTAAGGAGCCTCAAAGCGGCTAACATTCTCCTTTCCCTTCCTCCCCCACAACAAACACTGTGAGGTGAGTGGGGTGAGAGACTTCAGAGAAGTGTGACTAGCCCAAGGTCACCCAGCAGCTGCATGTGGAGGAGCAGAGATGTGAACCCGGTTCACCAGATTACGAGTGTACCACTCTTAACCACTACACCACACTGGCTCATTGTAAAGCATGGAGCTATACAATGTGTTATGTTTGCGCATGTTTACTCAGAAATAAATCAGCATACGTTTAATGTATACATGTTATTTATTACAGTTTTACGCTTCCAAGGAGCTCACTGTGGCACAATGGTTCCCTCAACTCACCCATTTTATCTTGACATTGTTGTGGGGGGAGGGTGCAGTTGAGAGTCACTGACTCAAGGTCATCCAGTGATCTTAATGGCAGGGTGTGAATTTGAAGCCACATCTTCAAATCCAACATTTTAGTAACTACACCCAAACTACACTACAGAATCCAACACTTCAACAGCTACACCAAACTTGTCCTTGGAACTTCAATCGCACACATGTGTACTAGAGAGGAAATCCAATTGGACTCAGTGGATCTTACTGCTGAATAAATATGTTTATGCTTGTGCTGCAGGTTGTACAATTTTCTAAACTCTCAGCAAAGTTCCCATCACTTGCTTTCTAACTTTCCCTTATTTGAAGATCTGTGTTATCCTTAGTAGAATACATATATGTGTGTGTTTAAAATGCTCATATAGATGGACTGCAAAGCATTCTTTTTCATAGTGGAAATAAATGTCACTGGAAAGGTGCTGTTCTGATTAATAAAATATGTTAATAGGGTTGTTGTGAATGTCCAATCTTTACTCTCTTAGAACATAAAGTGTGGGGTTTAAAGATCTATAGATCATATTTTTTTGGTGGGGGGGAGCAAGAATTGGTGGGATTGTTTTGTTACTGCATTATGCCCAGGCTATAGCCGTAGGGTTTGAGCAGCTGCAAAGAATCATGATATTGGAAATGATGCTTCCCTTGTGGGCAGCTACAATAAAAGTCTTGTTTTTGCTGCTTTGATTTAAAGCAGAGAAAATCTCCAGTGGAATGTGCCTGGACACTGGAGGATTATTTTCCATTTGCAGTACAATGGAGGAAAATATTTTTAGGCTCTCTAGAGAGATAAATCTGTGATTTCAATTTATTAACTGTGTTTAAAATGGAACCTTGTGAATATTAAGTAGAGTTTATTATGGTGTACATCTGATTAGGTTATAGGATATTTCACTGTAAGCTTCACCAACCCCTTGCTTATCTTGGCTAAAGAGACATATTGTACTGTGCACATTTTTGGCAATGGATTCCAAATTCGAGTTCTAGCATGGACCGTGGGATGATAGAGCAGCTTTGCTATAGCCTCCACTGAATGATTTATGGAATAGTGTTCACACCAGCTTCAAAGCAAAATGTTCTCTCTTTCTGCCTGCTGAACAGAAGGAGCTGATGCAAACACAGACATCAGCAAGAGAAACCAAATGGAATATGCAACGAGAGGGAAAAAAACAAGTGCTCACTGCAACTAAAACCTAGCTGAATATTTTTATTTAATATTAATGAAAATAACTTACATGTGCCTCTATATGCAGGCCCAAAGGAAATTCGTAAAGATTATGTAAAGTGACTCAAAGATGCTGGAATAATACATTATGTGCACTTGTTGTATATGTGCATTTAGACATTTACACATCATGTACATGTGCACTTAGATATCTACACATTATATAAACATCTGTATTTATATGTGCATAAGATGGCTATGTATTCGTGCAAGATATAGATGTGGGGGGGGGTCACTGCAATCACTGTTCTGAATTCAATTTTGGGCTTGTAAACGTACTGTGGGCTTTAGCGTGGCCTCCTCCTAGGTGCCCCATGATCAAAAAATTGTCTCCAGCACAAGGAATATTCTCCACATCTCTCTTTTAAAGATAGGATGGAAGCATCAGGCCAGAATTAACATCTTGGTCTAGTTACCTGTGTTGATGCAATATCTGGAGGACAGGTTCTTCTCAGATGCCATTTATATTTAGTTTGGGTTGATGGTGGCACCATTGGATTTAGACTATCTTTTTCTTCTATCATCATGTCCAGCAACTGACATTATTTTGTTCATCTGCTACAGTCCATTCACCATCAACCGTACAGGAACTTCTCGTTGGCACTGGGAGTTTGTCATTACACCTATCTATTGCTGAATGGTTCTATTATATAAACTTTATACATTTTATTATACATGTGATATGTACATGGTTTCATTTATTATTCAGCTTTATTGTAAGGTTATCAGTTCCTCATAAGTTTTGTATGTAATCTTTATTTCAGTGTCAGCCATTGTGTGGTGGTTCCTGTTGTTGTTTTCAGTTCATATTCACCACTGTGATACTGTTTGTTGTTTTTGTAAGAAATCAAAGCAGCCATTGGATTGTATGACCATGTGTGAATTTCAAAGAGGGCCATCCACACCAGGCAGAGGTCCTTCTCGGTAGTGGTGCCCGCCCTGTGGAACGCCCTCCCATCAGATGTCAAAGAAATAAACAGCTATCTGACTTTTAGAAGACATTCGAAGGCAACCCTGTTTAGGGAAGTTTAATGTTTGATGTTTTATCGTGTTTTTAATATTCTGATGGGAGTCACCCAGAGTGGCTGGGGAAACCCAGTCAGATGGGCAGGGTATAACTAATACATTATTTATTATTATTATTATTATTAATTATTATTATTACTTCTGCTTGAACTGTATTTTGATCATATTGTGTATGAATTAAATCTCCTGGGTCTGGGAGCTTTTTTTGCTTTTCTTATCATTGTTCTGCAACTGTGCCCTTGAAAATCCGATCTTATCTGCTGAATTAGATCTTATCAGATGCATGGAAAATCCAATGAGAGATTTTGCTAAAGCAAGCTTCAATTCAGTGAGTTAAGATAAGATTTTTTGCAAGACACAGCCATGGAACAACAAGTAAAGCTCTCAGATCCAGGGGAATTAGTCGGTACGCAATACAATCAAAATATGGACCAAGCAGAAGTGTGGATGATCCCAGAGTTAAATAAGTCCACTCCAGCTTCCTGCTGGCATCATAAACACTTGAGAGTTGTTCACATCAGATCCTGCCTCTGTCCATCCTAGCTTGAGAACCACCCACTGGCTGCTTTTTCCTTCTTCCTGCTCTATCATTGGTACCTCTGCTGTTTTCTCTTCCATTCTCTATACCAGAGAAAGCTACTGCCATTTCTGATCCCCTGTGAGACTCATAAAATGCAAGCTGCCAGTTCCTGAAAATTAACAGTGTTGCATTTGTTGTGGCCCTCCAGTATCCAATGATGATGTTACGGAACACAGTGGACGGTCACATAAGCTGCTGGCTTGTCTTAGTGAGCACACCCAGTACGTTACTCATAAGTGTAGTAAATTAAGGTTAGTAACTGTCACAGCTCTGCTTTATGTACTTTATTTCACAGCAACTAAATCTTGCATTGGATCTGGAATTATTAATGAAATAATGAATTTTATAGTAGCAACACTGCACACTGTTATACACATATAAATCTTTAGTGATCTCAGTGACTTGTGGCCACAGAGAACACTCTGCTTAGAATTGCAGCTTACCTTAGCTGGTTTTAGTGACCTGGAAAACTGAATGCTAATCTAGGCTGCATCAACAGAAGTCTATTATCCAGATCAAGGGAAGTCATAGTACTACTCTATTTTCCCTTGGTCAGCCACCATCTGGCATATTATGTCAAGTTCTGCGCACCACAATTTAAGGAGGATATTGACATGCTGGAGAGTATGCAGAGGAGAGTGACCAAGCTGATCAAGGGCCTGGAAACCAAGCCTTATGAGGAACGGTTGATGGAGCTGTGTATGTTTAGCCTGGAAAAGAGGAAACTGAGAAGAGATGTGATAGCCATCTTGAAATATCTAAAGGGCTGTCACATGGAAGATGGAGCAAGCTTGTTTTCTTCTGCTCCAGAAGGTAAGACTTGAATCAATGGATTATCGTTACAATAAAGGAGATTCTGACTAAGTATCAGGAAGAAATTTCTGACAGTAAGAGCTGTTCAACAGTAGAATAGACTCCTTCAGGAAGTTGTGGACTCTCCTTCCTTTTTAAGCAGAAGTTGGATGGCCATCTGTCATGGATGTTTTAGTTGAGATTCCTGCATTGCAGGGGGTTAGACTAGGAGACCCCCGGCTTCACTGCTAACTCTACAATTCTATGATACTATGAAATTCTGTTATGGAATATTTTGCCACTTGAACCAAGGCATTTTCATTTCTCCTAACTGGCTTGCATCTGTGGTCATTCATTTTGTGTGCCGATTAGCACCAAGAGGGTGATACTTTACTGATTTTACAGTCAGCTGAAGCTACTTTCCACTGGGAATAAGAGTTGTTGTGACATGACCATATATGTCTGAAGTGTAATATCTTAGCATCAGGGATTTCTTTGACACCAGGGCTGTTAAACTTCAAACTTGTTTTCCAACCCCCTATGCATTCCTCTCAAACACTTCATTGATCTTTTACACTTAAACTGCTTGACCTTTGTCCCTCCCAAGTGGAATAACTTGCTTGGATATCCTCAACACCTATCTTGTATCAATAGCAACAGGGGGCAGGCAAGGGGAGCGGGGATGTGGCATATTGTGTTCAAAGCTTTTTCTGCTCTACTTTCTCCCCCCTTGCTTGTATTGATTCATTTACTACTTGCCAACAACTATGGCAGGAATACTGAAGGTTTTTAAACATTTTATTTATAAATTTGTTCTGCTCTAAGAAGAGTTCCCTGGGCAGTTTACATAGTCAAAGCCTCTATTAGAGGCAAGAAGGTTTTTCCTTCCCCCAAAAATTGAAGTTTTGACCAAATGAGAAGAAAAAAGAACACAGAATTTGACCAAATAAAAAAAATGCATGTGGACAATAACAAAATTGAGGCGTGCACTGCTAAAAACATTAAGACTAGCAACGAAAAACTACTGAAATGCCTTAGTAGCAGGAGACCATCAAAGGAGGCTTTTGGACCCTTGGATGACAAGGGAGTCAATGATATGCAAAATGAGGATAAGGAGATTGCAGAGAACCTGAATGAATTATTTGCATCTCCTTAGTTTCAGTGTTGCCCTTGTGGAAAGGACCAGGGAAGAGGAGGGGGGGGAGAGACAGAACGAGACAGTTCTGCCTGTCATTGGTTCTGGGTCCACATACTGTTGGCATCCCTGCCTTCCACACTGCCAGCCTCAACAACCACTTGCAGTCCCACAAGTTGTAGTGGCGGAGGGTGTTTTTTTCCCCTTCAGGAAAGAACAGTCCTTAATATCTTAAGTATAACCAGTTTTCTCTGCTTCAGTTTTTCGTTTTCTCTTTGATCCTGGATGCTTTGCCTCAGTGACTTTCCACAAACATGCCTATTTTTTTGGGCTGCTAATTAACAGCATAAGAACATGAGGAAAGCCTTCCTGGATGAGGCCTTTTAGTCTAACATCCTGTTTTCCACTGTGGTGAAATACATGCCTCCAGGAAATCCACAAACAGGGCTTGAACAAAACAGCTATCCCACATAGTTTCCCCTGAGCAAATGTTAAACAGTGGAATACCGCCTCTGAAGATGGGAGATTCCACTTAGCTATCATGCCTAATAGGTGCTGATCAATCTATATCCCACATTTTAAAAAATAAAATTAAGAATTCCAGTTTAAGGATTCCCAGTTTGGCTTCTATCACTTTGGAATGTTTACTGCTAGTGAACCTAAGACTACCAATGCCATGCTATTCAGACCAGTTTCTTGGCAGAAATACTTTGCACTATTCAAGTTGATTGTTTCCTCTTGATGTACTGTTGATAAAGAACCTAATAATTAATCCCAGGACTCTACTACCCTCATGCTTCTCTTCTCATTGTTTTGTAGAATAAATAAAGGATGAGCAATTTCATTGTCAAATGCACAAGACTGCATACTAAAAATTTCATTAAAAAGAAGCTCTACCTATCAAACTATTCTCCACTGGAATTTCCTTTCCCTAGGTGAGATCATTAGTGGTAAGTTAGGAACACCCTCCTGAATATCTTAAGTGACTTGGACACTAGTGACTACTTCTTTTTGAGTGGGGGCGGAATCAGTTTAGAAAAGATTATGTGTATGTGTTTAGAAATAATGTGAATGCATGGTAGGCATATCAAAGCCATTACTAGGCTCTGTCTGGCAAAAGCAGTCTCTGGAGGCCTGAAAACTATGAGTTTTAATGTGTGACCTGCAATACAAGTTTCTGTGATTTTTGTGTTTGCTCTGCAGTCTATTTTAAACAAGAGAAAATGTACACTAAGCAAAAAGGGGGGAAAGTAGCAAAAAAGCAAACGAAAAGGTAGCAAGATAAACAAAAACATTAATACTTTTTGATGAGTGAAGAGAAATAATTTACCTGATCCCTTGACAGAGAACAATAGTGAAGATTAGAGATGGTAGCTTCAATTGCACATCAAGTCCAAAGTCTGGGGGTCAAGCCACACAAGCAAAGTCCAAAGATCAGGAAACACAATCAAGGATCAATCCAAGTAGCCAAGTCTGAAGTCTAGCAGTCAGAATCCAGTCCAGAGTCAAACCAGAAGCACAGTTCCCATATAAGTCCAATAGCATGCAAGCCAATGTCTATCAATATGGGCACTTGAGCAGACACAGCACCTCAGCTCTGCTTCTCTTTTGTGCTTAGCATGCTGATTACAGCATCTGGGCTTGACGAGGCATGTGACCCTTACCTGTTGCAGGCCTTCTCCAGCTGAGGAATCACATCTCTCCTCCTAGAGCTAGCAAGCCCCACCTGGGCAACTACGGAGCTGGGCTGTAGGCCCTTGCCTGCCTCAGCCTCCTAAAGCACCACTCCTGCTGCTCCCTATGCCTCAGAGCCCACTGTGTTTGTGGAGCAGGGGCCCCTCTGGCTCTGTTGATGGGTCCTGCTTGTTGCTCTGGTTCCTGTACATTGACCTCCATCACTATGTGAGTATTTCCTTCCCCGTCCTCTGCTTTGCCCAGTGTGTCCCAGTCCCCACTACACCCCTCTCTGGGATCTTCCCCATCGTCCTGCCGGTTCATGATAGTGGGTAGGGGAAAATATCTCCATTCTACAAGGAATAAAATGTTTGTTGTTTCCACACCTTAACTTTAGAGCCTTTCCTGAGGCTTTCTAATTTAAATTTTCTCCAAATTGTTTTTAGATGGAACTTTTCATATTGAGAAAGATGCTTGGAGCTGTGTGGGAATTATAAAAAATGGAGAAGCTTAACATACGATTTTTTTTGTCCAAGTTTAGTAGCCCATCCAAATTAAGTTGCTGGTGTTTTATTATCAAAAATAGATGCCCTACGAGTGCCAGACTTAGGTGTGTTCTAATGTCTCCAGTTAGCTACTTTGCAGATCCTTCCCAGGGCCATCCAATGTACAGCCAAATAGCCTTTGCTGAGCTTATGAGTGAGTGACAGAAAACTCTTTCAAGGTGCGCTAAATGAAAAATGTGCAATTTAGGCAAAGCATTCACACATTTGAATGAAGGTCTGAAACTGTTGAAGCTGCTGCTGTTGACAGGAAATTGATGTTCCAGTTGCTATTTACCTAGAAGAAATTAGTTCGCTCAGATCAGCTTTATTATGTAGGGGAAAGTAAGCAGCTCCTCTCAAAAGGCTTTTCAAAACTTATAACATAATATGCTTCTTTCCTTGTCATCTCTCCCCTTGAACCACTGAGAATGGCATGCTGGCATAAGCATAAAACTATTGCATTGCAATAAAAATACAAAATCGCTAAAGAAGCCTATCCAATGACAAAACCCCAGAGAAGTAACAAACAACTACCTGTATAGTAGAGTTGCAGGACCTCATCAGTGAAATATAGCACAGTCAAAAGTAACAATTTTTAATTCTTAAAGTTTGCTGGCATTTTCTCCATAAAGTACCCAAAGTTATGTATACAAGAAAACAAAGAATGTAGGACTTATCAAATAGTTGTGATTACATGTGTGCATATATATTTTTTCTAGGAGTCCTTACCGTCTGCTATCTTCCCCTTTGGTGACACTCTGGATTTGGGAGCCCTGGCAAAATCCCAACAACCTGGGATGTTGCTTTTGCACCATTCAGAGTGCCAGAAACAGGAAAGGAGAAAAGATAGGGAGAAAGAGGCCTCTAGACAAAGTGGGAGGACAGAGACAGATGGGGAGATCTTGCTGTTTTTGCTGCCCTGCCCACCACCCGATAAGTTGGCAAGAAGGGAACAGGCAGCAGGGAGGTATCTAAAGACTGATGCAGTGGTTGGGGAAATAGGAATTGCGTAATCCATTCTCTCTCTTTTTTGCAAAGCAGCCCCCCAGAACCTGAGGGCTTGTTGCCTTTTTGGTTTTGGTTTCTTGGAGAGCTGGGAAAGATTGAAAAAAGTAAACAGAAATGTAGATAGGAGAGTTTGCACATTGCTACACAGAACTGCACTTTTGTCTTTGATTGCAGGCATTAAGAGAGAATTCTGAGGCCGTAGTGTTATGCCTGAAGTATCTTACCAATTCCTCACATGTTTGAAGCTCCCAAAGTATTGCAGAGAGCAGTTCTTCTCTTACAGTACTCTGGAATGTCTAGAGCTGCAGAATGAATAACCCCTTTTGTGATTGCAAGATTTTGTTTCGTTGGAATTTGTTTGCTACAACATACCTCTATGTGGAATTTACCATCTGGCAATGCATTAAATTCAGCAGCCCCAGGGACAACAGATCAAGGATAACTGCATCAAGGGAACTCTCGCTTCAGATTTTGAGCACAAACAAGGAAGCCTCTTTCTTGTTGGTTTATCATTCATCTCTGGACCCTTGTATAGTGTCATAGTATTGGAGGGACCCTATTTAACCCTCAGTATTGGCCACACACAGTAAAATATTGTCAAAGCATGCGTACGTATCTGTTTTATGTCTTTGTCACATGCTCATGTGGCTTTTTGACAGATACTGCATTGTACTATCCCTAAGGAAAGAAAAAGTAAGATAAGATTGATCAATTGCATGAGCAATAGTAGATGAATGAGATTGAGATATAGACGGTGAAGAGAGGTGGTAAAAGGAAATAACAAACTCACATTGTTAGGGTTACGAATCATACATCTCAGATTTTCAAGCTGTTGAAATAGTGTGGGGAGGCACCCATACATTTAAAGAGAGCATAATGTTGTATTGTCAATTATGGCTGTTATACCATCAGCACTAATGCTTTAAATTTTATATCTGCAAAAGAATGAACTCTTATTTCTATGGGGGAAAATGATGGAGTTCAGTGTTTCCAGCAAGAACACCTACATAGAACACCTACATATGCTATTTAACCTGCAAAAAATGTGCTGCGCTTAAAGATAACACCTACACATACCAGCCTTGTTATTTAGCTCAATACAAAATTAACGCTTACATAACCTCTATTTTGTACCTCTGTAATGTCGCTCATTACATTTCCTGGTATTCCTGGAATTGCTAAGAATATACATGATATTGCATCATCCAATCTGAAATACAAGGGGCAATATTCATGACTGCAGGCAAGGGGAGATTAAATCTTTGTCGTCTTTCAGCTTGAAGCACTTGAACTGGCTTGACAGAACAATGGAACTGGTTTCCTTGCCAACCCAGATGAATGAACCCCGGATTTGAGCATAACGTTTCCTAAACATATACAAAAAATGAATGTGTGTATCCATGTGTGTATTTGTTTTGGGTTGTGCTTAAGTAGTTCTACTACAGTACATTTAAATACAGTGGACACTCAGGTTGCAAATGTGATCCATGCGGAAGGCGTGTTTGCAGCCCGCAGCGTCCGTAACCTGCAGCGCCGTGTCTGCACACGTGCAGGTTGCGATTCGGTGCTTCTGCGCATGTGCGAAGCACCAAACCCGGAAGTAACCCGTTCCGGCACAGTGTGCAACCCGAAAACGAGAAACCTGAAGCGGCCGTAACCCAAGGTATGACTGTATGTTATTCCAGCACCAAGTATTATCTACAAAGTTTGAGTTTTATAATTTTACAGCTTAGGGTGGGGATGGCTAGAGAACATAATTTTCTGATTTTGATTCCAGGCAGTACAAATGGGACCTGCAACAAAATGCTACAGTGCAGAATGCTCTCTTCACATTTTCACAACAGTTTGTGATTAAAAAACCCCTTAAAAAAATTCATAAAAATTTGGCAGCATATTTACACAAATTTATTTCTATGAAATTTTGCTTAATATACACATTTTTGCAAAACAATTTCCCCTCATATAATGACATTTGTTTGCCATTTTCATTATTATATGCATTTATGTGCACGATTTACCCCAATACAGTCGTATGTCGGAAGTTGAACGGAATGCATTCCGGAAGTCCATTTGACTTCTGAAACGTTCGGAAACCAAAGCGTGGTTTCTGATTGGCTGCAGGAAGCTCCTGTAGCCAATCGGAAGCTGCGGAAGCCCCGGGGGACGTTTGGCTTCCAAAAGAACGTTTGGAAACTGGAACACTCACTTCCGGTTTTCGATCGTTTGGGAGCCAGATTGTTCGACTCCCAAGGCGTTTGGGAGCTGAGGTATGACTGTATGTGCATTGCTTGGGTGGAAAACTGCACTGCAAAATTCAGAGAAAAGTAAATTTGAAAAGATGGCTGTGTTTTAGTTTGCATATTGTTTCACACAGTACAAATTATATAAGTTCAACTATACATATGAAATGAATTGAATTTCTTCCTCATCCCTACTCACAAGTAGTTCTAGCACTTGCTTTCCCCCCTGCAGGCAGAGGGGAGTTCTGGGAGTGGCTGGTACTTGATACTTCCCATTTAGGCTACAATCCTATACTCACTTCCCTGGAAGTAGGCCCTGTTGAATTCTGTCAGGTTTACTTCTAAGAAGATATTATAGGATTTTGTGGTTAGTTGCTGCAGGGTAGCTTCCAACAGGATTTCAGGTGCTCAAACTATGCACACGAACCTCATTAAAATGCCAATGTGTGAACCAGCTTTGTGTACACAAACAGAATGCACATTTGTGTGTCTATTACAGTTGCAAGGGCAAATAAGGGGTGACCTTCTCTTGCTGCAAATTTGACTTCCAGAAACCCCAACCTCCACATAATTTTACTCCATTTTCCATCCTTGTCTCCACAGAGTGAGAGAGGGAGAAAAAATGTTACTGCTAGTGAATAAATAAATAAATACTACATTAATGCTCATTGGTTCACATTGAATCCCCAGCTGCCTCATGGCATTAATGATAGATTAAATTAAATGGCAGCAATTACTGCTGCATTGCTGCTGTGGTAGAAGAATTATTAATCGTAAACTACCAGGAAGACTGTCAATTATTTCTATAAATCTATAGTTATGCACACACACACACACACACACACGGAGAGAGAGGGGGGGAGGGAGAGAGAGAGAGAGAGAGAAAATCACTATACAAACAATGCAATAGTCTTAGAGGTGAACACAGAAATCCTGGATCATGGCTTATAAAGCAGCAGCTTGTGACTTAATGCACTGTGAAGATTTAGGTAAGCTAATGCAGATATCAGTGAAATTTCTGAGGGATTTTCAGGCTATCAAGTTATTTCCTTCCTCTAGTTTGATATTGCCAGTGCATCTCTGCCTCAAGAGGACATTTGGATATGGGAAGAGGGTGTCAGATAATGACAATAGTGAGAGGGGAATAGAAACTAGGATTTGCCATTTCAAGAAAATGACATGCTTAAGCTTACAAGGTGGAAGGAGGTGTTACTTTTGGAGTAGATATGGAGACAGTTTCTCAGTTTGATCCAGAGGCTTCATTTCCCTGGCTGTGTAGTGTCATCTGGAAAGGGTTGCAGCCAGATCCTGAGGCACTGAGAGGGGCTGTTCTTACTATAACATTCTGCTAACAACCGAGGACTTGTAAAAGCCCACTAGTAAGTAGTAGCTTCCTTACTCCCCCTTCCCCACCCCCAGCCCAATGGCTGGGTGCAGATCCCTTCCAATTTAACACTAGCTGTGATCCCAGGAAACTAATGCAGTGCTGGCCCGCACGGACTTTCAGTAGCACTGGAAGTAATGTCACTTAATTTCATAATGATCTGGTTTGGAATGCATTCCAAAAAAATGTAAAACATTTGCTAAAGCTGCATACAGAAATGTGTTCATTGGTAGAAATTAACACAAAAATGCTGGACAATTTTCATGAGACAAGAAATTTTGCAAACTCCTGCAGAAATGCGGAGAACCAGATTTAAGTTTGGGGGAGAGTGAGAAACCGAGAGAGGCAAAATTGACAGATCTTTCCATCCCTGTTCTTGGCAGATAGTCCTTCCTCCATGAGGCCCATCCTGCTCTCTGTTCACCCAACCTTCTTTCCTAGCTAAGAAATGCTACTGATAGCGGGTGGGGTAGGTAAAAGGGCAATGTTTTGGTAGTTGTGAAGGCTGAGAAGACCATTCACAGTAGTCCTTTCAAGTTGGCAGAAGAAAGTGTGACAGTGGAAGAGAAAAGCTCAGCCTCCTCTCCGTCCTATTGTACTGCTGTTTTCTCAGTGGAGCAGCTAGTCATCCCAGCTGCCTCTCCAAACCTCAAAGGGCAAAGAAAAGGCAGCTGCAAGAGCATCATGACTGTGGGTGAGCAGAGCAGGCGGCATGGGGGTGGGCTTCCCAGTGCTAATGAGCCCTAGAACATTTGTGGCATTTCTCATTGTCTTTGGAATTTTGCTGAACTCTTTCAACAGTACAGCAGAATTGCTACTTGACATGTCCCTGCCTCTGCCCCAGACCATTACATTGTACAACAGCAGTGGTGGAACTAACCAGCACCATGACAGCTTCTCTCATTCTATGTCCTCTCTTGACCCACCTTGTTTACTTGTTCATTTTATTTCACTCTTTGATTTTTTTTAAAGTAGTCTTAACCCCTAAAGCCTATGGAGCTGGGAATAACCATTAGAAATGAGATAAAACAGAAATACCACCCAACAGCTAAAAGGATCCCCATCCTTGTCCCCTGGCACTGAAGAGCTTCCTTAAATGAAAAGGTCTTTCCCTTCCAGAAGAAATTGGCGTCACAACTGCAGTGTTCAGACTACAGTAAATGTATGAGGAAGAGGCCTCCCGCAGCCCTTTTCTTCTAGGCTGCCTACACTCCTGAGAAGCAGGAATGGGTGGAAGATTTTTGCTGCAGTGTGAGCTCTGCTTACCCACCACCTTTCCCCTGACTCTCGATAGAAAGCTAATTTGTTCTGCTTTGTTCCTCAAGCACCTACATAATAATCAGATAACAGGTTTGTTGAGCATCTTATTTTGTGTTGCTTTTCCTACTGTACTTTGAAATCTGATCTGAAGATGGGGAAAAGTGGCTGTTGGGTGTTGAAGCCACCAGGCCACACCCTGGCATGTTGAGCATGTGCTATTGGGGCAGGTCATCTGGCTGGAAAGCTCCTGGGCCTCTTGGCCAAAGGCCTTAACAACTAGAGCCTTGCTGGTTCTATAATCTCTGCAATGTAGTGACACTCGCCAAGGCTAGGACAGTGCTTCTCCCCTGCCATGGTGCTGTGGAAATGACCACTGTGAGCTTGGCAGCTCCCCACAGCTGAGGAGATTGGAGGTGAAAGGCAACATGTTCACATGGACATTTTTCTCTGTCAGACAAGTTCTCTGGGGCTTGGACCTCACACACTGGCTCTGTGACTGGCACAATGGCTAGCCATTTAGGGCTGTGCTAATAGGAAATGCCATAATGAGAGAATAAATAAGAATGAATGGCACAAGGTCTGGCCAATTAGCACCTTGCTAATCTGGCTTCTGCACAACCCCTTGTGCCCAGCCCACGAAGAAGATAAGCGCATGTGTCAGAAATATGATGAGTGTACTGCCACAGCGAGCTGACCATTGAAATTATGGAGGATTTACATAATTTATGCACCTCCAACTCGGCATTAAAATGCATTAATCCAAAACTGTTTTTGCAGAACAGGAATGTATCACAATTCCATTACACGAAGCTACAGAAATATCTTCAGTCAACACCAATATAGTCAGACACTCAGACTTCTAGGGATAGAAAGGAGCAGGGCATTCAGCTATGCTTGGGGATCTGTTTGCCATTATGGTATGAATATAAAAGAAGCTCATGTTTTTGTAGTTCTCACACGAATTGCCATAAAATAATTTATTGATGTGTTGGGGAAGATCCTCCCACCTCCTTTTGTAAATGCTAATGGCTTAGAGAAGCTGAATAGATGGCTCCCTTGACAAATCCATATTATTTTGTAATAAATAAGCCAGAATTTAGTGGCAGGACTCTCGGTGGGCTTTCCAATTTGGTTCTGCAGCATCTACCTCCCAAGAGAGGACAGGAAGACTCATCATTTTAAAACTTAACTCCTAAAGTTCTTCTTAAATCTAAGGGGTGGGGAAATAACCCTGCTTACTCAGATCAGACTTCTTTGTGTCAGCAGTAACAGATCCCACAGTTCTCAAAAATGTGTGACAATAATATTATAGGTAGAGGTCAAAGAAAGCATTGGAGGCAATTGCTGACAAAGGGAGATGTTTATACGGCTTTATTTGCATGCCTCCTGCACTACTGAGTTCTCTTTTTTTCGGGGCTTCCGGGTTTAGCGCCTGATCAGCCGGCTGCGTTCCCTGCGCGCTACGGGGGGAGCGGCTGAAGAACGGCTTGGGGGTTCCGTCCCGTGCAACGGACCCCCGTTAAAACTTCTGGCGGGGCTGCCAGAAGGCTTGGGGAACCGGCGGGTGCCCCCTGCGACCTCCCCCCTCCTTCAAAGACCCTGCCAGGGGTCGGAGAAGGCAGAGCAGGTTGAGAGTCAGGGCACTGCGGCTCCGGAGAGCGGCCACTTCAGCGAAGCGGCAGAGCGGGCTGTTCCAGAGCGCTGAACTTCTCCTGTCAAAAGAAGCAAAAGGATCAAAGGAACCGTGAGTCATTCGGACTAATTAGGCTGTAATTAGAAGATTGATTTGGCCACGGGAGAGGCAAAAATCAGGAGGTCAGTCTCTCCCGACTGTGAATGTTGCGGCAAGACTCTATCTGTAAATAGCGCAACTTTTTTCTTGCTCTTTAATCGACTTTTGACAGCTGTCAAATGCCTCCCCGGGACTTTGCAGCATAGGGGGGGCAGGATTATTGATGTATTAGGTTTTATTGATCATTGAAGTGTTGGATTAGACCCACTGCCACCCTCTGGATTAGCTGGAGAAGCCGGGCCAGTGCGGGGGTCGAAGACAGGTTAAGACTTTGTTTTTTGATACTTTGTTTCTGGTTTGGATGTTAGTTGTATTAAAACTGCTACAACCCATTTGGATTACAAATTTTAAAACTTTGCAACAGTCTAACATCTTCCTTTAAGGGCTGAATTGCCTTAACTCCTAAAAGAGAAAGCAAAGTGGACAGACTGGTGTATTGTTAAATTCCTGAGCTCCCTCTGTGCTTATCATTTTAACAACAGAACAGAAAGCCACGGCTGAGAGTGACCTTGACGGTGTTTTGCTCCTAAAGACAAAAGGACCCTGTTGCTGGGTAAAAGATAACCGTGTTGGATTATAGAAATATAAACAGCAGCTGCAGGACACATAATATTAAGTCATCCCTGGGACTTTGCTTTTTGCTCAAAATAAATGTCTAAAGGTGTAGGAAGGGGGGTGACAACAAGAAGTGTGACGAAAGCAGGAGAAAGTGAAACTAAAGGAGATAAAAGAAGGGCTTCCCAAACACTAGACCTATCCGCAATGAACCAACTACTTGAACAATTTGAGGCCTTGCGGAAGGAGAATAAACAAAACACAGAGGAATTGAAGAAAGAGCATAGAGAAACTTCCGCGGAACTACGGAAGGACATTGCAGGTATTAAATCGCAACTGGATGACCTAGGGAAGCTCCAACAAGATTTACAACAAACCCAGCAACAGGTGGCCAAAGTTGAGACACAGGTCCAGGCACTGGAACAAACACACCATAGAGACAACTATAATACGCAGGTGGCCCTTGCTTTCATCCAACTGAGACAGAGATCCACGAACTTGAGATTGAGACATCTGCCACAGGAAGAAGAAGACGACCTCAAGGCCTATATCGTAAAGACCTTTGCAGAATTTTGGCAAATTGATCCAGAAGCCTTAAAGGCCACAATCATCAGAGCCTATCGTTTTGGACCAAAGGACAGGAAGAACCCAAAGACGGTGAACGATTGCCTTATTGAGTTCCAGACTAAGGCACAAAGGGACGAAATTTTGAATTTGCATTACGGGAACAATCTTGAAGTCAAAACTAAGAAAGTCATCTTATACAAAGATATTCCGAAATTCTTCCTGGACCTAAGACCCAACTATACTGACTTAACGCAGGCCCTGAGCAAGAAGAAAATCAATTACAGGTGGGAATTTCCACAGGGTCTCTCATTCAGATTTAAGGAAAGGATTGTCAAAATCAAATCAATTGAAGACAAGGCCAAGTTTCTACAAGACAACGCACAAGACTTCCCTGAGATACTACAAGGTAGATCGGATCCATTAAGAGGCTTAGAGGGAGCTACAGGAGGAATAAACTAAGCACAAATGGCCCTCAGGATTTTAACTTGGAATGTTCGAGGTTTAAATATACGGGCGCAGAGGAACCAGGTGTTCCACACCCTTAAAAAGCAAAATCTGGACTTGATTTGCCTACAAGAGACCCATGTGATAAGAAAACACAGAAGAGTCCTCGAGAACAAAAGATTAGGACAGGAATTCATCTCATCTGCAAAAGTCAAGAAACGAGGAGTGGTGATTTATGCCAAAGAAAAATATAACCCAAAATTAAAATTTAAACACGAAGATGGAAGATATGTTGCGATAGAAATTACAGTAGAAGGCGAAAAATTTATAATACTGGGATTGTATGCTCCAAATGATGCAAAATCCGAATTTTACAAGGAAATCCACGACAGGCTGACAGACTACATGGACTACAAGATAATTCTGCTAGGAGACTTCAACGCGGTGGCCTCCACTTTGATGGATAGATCCCAAAGATTGAATCTTACAAATGATGGGAGGCTACCGAAGACATTCTTTGAAATGACAGAAAACCTAGACCTGACAGATGCATGGAGAGTAAAGAATCCATTAGAAAAGGAACAGACTTTTTACAGCGAAGCAACAAAAGCCTGGAGTAGAATCGACCTGATATGGGCATCCAGGGACCTGGTGCCCAGAATGCTCCAAGCAGAAATCCATCCAAGGACATGCTCAGACCATAACCCTGTACAGCTGGATTTGAAACTGTCGACGAGGGGTTCCTACAGATGGAGAATGGATGATTCACTATTGAGAAACCAAACAATTTGTGAAAAAGCTCAAAAGGCAATGAAAGATTATTTTGAACTTAATTCAAACTCTACAGTGGAGAACAGTGTGGTTTGGGACACTAGCAAGGCCGTGATGAGAGGATTCCTTATACAACAGAAGGTGATTAAAACAAAGCAACAGAAAGAGAATAAGAACAAGATTCTAGAACAATTGAAAGAAAAGGAAAAACAATTGAGGAAGAACCCCAAGGATGGGAAAGTCCTGAAGGAGATAAAGCAACTTCAAGTGGAATTCTCCAAATTAACCAACTGGGAAATTGAATGGAAGATAAAATTGTTAAAACAGAAATCATTTGAGTCAGCTAACAAATGTGGGAAATTGCTAGCTTGGCAATTAAGACAGAGACAGAAACTCAACACCATAACAAACATTATAGTCGATGGAAACAATATAGTGAATCCCTCAGATATAAGGAAGAACTTTGAAAAATATTACAAACAACTGTACAGGGAAAATTCACAAGATTTGGGAAAAATAGAGCAATTCATAAAAGATAATGGACTGCAGAAAATCCCGGAAAATCTGAAAGGCCCCCTAAACCACCCAATATCAACAATAGAAGTGGACGCTGCCATTAATAATATGAAATTAGACAAGGCCCCAGGACCAGATGGACTTTCAGCAAAATATTACAAGACATTGAAAGATTGGTTAATCCAACCATTAACAGAAGTGTGCAACGACATACTTAAGGGAAAGAGGGCACCGGAGTCTTGGAAGGACGCTTTTATCACCTTGATACCGAAACAGGATGTAGATCGGACACAGCTGAAAAATTATAGACCTATCTCCCTCCTTAATGTGGACTACAAAATATTTGCAAATATCATGGCTAGCAGACTCAGGAAGGTCTTAAAGGAGGTTATCCACGAAGACCAGGCCGGGTTCTTACCAGGCAGACATTTAAATGCCAATACAAGAAACGTGGTGGATATCCTCGAAAGACTGGAACAAAAGATCAACTGCAAAGCAATCCTGATGTTTGTGGACGCCGAAAAAGCATTCGACAATGTTTCTTGGAATTTTATGAAGGAGAATTTAAAACATATGGAGGTGGGAAAAGTCTTTATGAACGGCCTAGAAGCGATCTACTCCGAACAGAAAGCAAAGATAATAGTTAACAACGTGATCTCGGATAACATAAGAATTGAGAAGGGAACAAGACAAGGTTGCCCTCTCTCCCCATTACTTTTTATCACAGTCCTGGAGGTACTGTTAAACATGATAAGAAAAGATCCAAATATAAAAGGGGTGGCAGTGGGGGCCAAGGAGTACAAGTTAAAAGCCTTCGCAGATGATCTAGTATTGACATTACAAGACCCGAACCCCAGTGCCAAAAGGGCACTGGAGGTGATACTACAATTTGGGGAAGTAGCAGGATTTAAATTAAACAAATCTAAAACAAAGGTTCTAGGGAAAAACCTGACGCAGGAGGAAAAAGAATATTTGGAAGAAGAAACGGGCCTGCAATTTGTGAAGAAAGTTAAGTACCTGGGCATTAATCTGACACCAAGAAATCAAAATCTTTTTAAAGAAAATTATGAGAAAGTGTGGAATGGAATCAAGAAAGATCTTGAGATCTGGAACAATCTGAAGTTGTCCTTGATGGGCCGAATAGCAGTCATAAAGATGAACGTTTTGCCAAAGTTATTATTCCTTTTTCAGTCAATTCCAATCATTGATAAGATGGAGCCATTCAGGATGTGACAGAAGACTATATCTAAATTTATCTGGCAGGGGAAAAAACCCAGAATAAAATTCAAGATATTAACAGATGATAAGAAAAGAGGGGGATTTTCCCTGCCGGAGCTAAGTATCTACTATGAAGCAGCAGCCTTCTGCTGGCTGAAAGATTGGTTCCTATTGGAAAATTCGGGTCTATTAGACCTGGAAGGACATGATAACAAATTTGGATGGCATGCGTACTTATGGTATGATAAGATAAAGGCACATCAAGGCTTCAAAACACATATAATCAGGAAGGCTCTTTATAGAGTCTGGATGAAATATAAAGATTTGCTAGAAAGGAAAACGCCCAGATGGTTATCTCCGTTAGAAGCTAAGGCCCATAAGAAGATTAATATGGAAGGTAATTGGCCTAAATATTCTGAAATTTTAATACAAGAAGGAGAGCAAGTCAGGTTGAAACCCTATGAACAATTGAAAGATAGAATTACAGACTGGTTACAGTACCATCAAATCAATGAACTTTTTAAAATGGATAAAAAGATTGGTTTTCAATTGGAAAGATCGAAACTGGAAACAGAGTTACTAGAACCTAAAATTAAGACTTTGTCGAGAATGTATAAATTGCTGCTGGAGTGGCACACGCAGGACGAGTATGTGAAATCTGCAATGATAGACTGGGCGAAGGATGTCGGACATAACATTATGATGGCTGACTGGGAAAGACTATGGAGGAGAGGTATAGAATTTACTGCTTGCAACCTGTTAAGAGAAAATTTAATGAAAATGATGTACAGATGGTATTTGACCCCAGTAAAGCTTGCAAAGATCTATCATCTGCAGGACAATAAATGTTGGAAATGTGAAAAGGTGGAAGGAACATTTTACCACATGTGGTGGACCTGCCCCAGGTTGAGAGTCTTCTGGGAGATGATATACAACGAATTAAAGAAAGTGTTTAAAAACACATTTTTGAAGAAACCAGAGGCCTTCTTACTGGGAATGGTCCACTCAGAACTACCCAAAGAAGACCACACCTTTTTCATGTATGCCACAACAGCAGCAAGAATATTGATTGCCAAAAATTGGAAGACTAAAGACTTACCGACTTTGGAAGAATGGCAGACAAAACTGATGGAATATATGGAGATCGCCGAGCTGACTGGCAGAATCCGCGACCAGAGGGAGGATGCAGTGGAAAAAGATTGGAAAAAGTTTAAAGATTACCTTAAAATTTATTATAAAAAATAGACATGAATCAAAAGTCGAGAATAGTTGTAGTTGTTTGCAGAAGTAGATAGGAATTAATATAAGAAAAATTAGAAGTGTTAAGATTGTTTTAAGATGATTTAGAATGGTGATAGAATATAATGTTTTAAGATGATTCAGACTGGTGATAGAATATAAGGATAGATTTATGGATTTAGGAATATTAAAGGATAAGGAATTAATTTAAGAATGATCATAATGATAATAATTAAGGTTGATAGTAGAGAGAATATAGATGATATAAGTAATATGTAATAAGAAATTGCCTATAGAAATTGTTAAAAAATAATTGTCACAGAGAGAGAGGCTGGAGGAAGTCCTAGTCTAATGTTAAGGAACATAGAATAAGGAATAAGGAATTTTAATTTTAGTATTAATGTGTTTTATTTGTTGTATGAATGTTTTGTTTGTTTGTGTGATGTTTATGTGTTTGAAATTTAATAAATATACTTTGAAAAAAAAAAAAGAGTTCTCTTTTTTTCTGATATATAAACGGAATACACAGAATGATGATAAGAGGTTTACATCTGAGGCAGCGTAAACGAGTCCAGGGAGATCAGGTTCAAATCTTCACATAGCCATGAAACCTTAGCCTACCATGATAGGTACATGTGAAAAGAGTGCTGTTGCACTCAAGTCCTGTTTTGGGGATTCCCACAGGATGCTGGACTAGATAGACCTTTGGCCGTATCCAGTACAGGTGTCTCCCCACTTGCGTGCGTTTGACTTGCATCCGACTGTGTATATGAACGGCACCGGGATATAATTGAATAAATCAATATAACCCGCAAAAAGGGCATGAAAAGAATGGGGAAACAGCTGGCAATCCCCAGGATCCTTTGCAACTGCAATCCCAGGAGCCTTTGCACCAACCTGGAAGACCTATGGAGAGTTGGAGCTTGAGAAAGGAGGTTTGGGGAAAGCGATTGTGGTGGAGTTTGGACAGCGTGGTAAGTGCTGCTGTTTTTTTAAAAAAAGGTTTTTCAAGGGTTACCAAAGGTTTAGAGCAGGCATGGCCAAACTTGGCCCTCCAGATGTTTTGGGACTACAACTCCCATCATCCCTAGCTAACAGGACCAGTGGTCGGGGATTATGGGAATTGTAGTCCCAAAACATCTGGAGGGCCATGCCTGGTTTAGAGAGTGTTTACAGGCTTTTTAGATGGTGTGTGCGATTTCTCATGTATACACACAGTATCTGGGAACATAACCCCCTTTTGAAGCAGGGAGACACCTGTAGGGCTCTTCTTATGTTTTTTATGACCTTAGAACACAGGGTTGATTTTTATTTTTATTATTATTTATTTATACATACATACATACATACATACATACATACATACATACATACATATATACATACCCCGCCCATCTGGCTGAGTTTCCCCAGCCACTCTGGGCGGCTCCCAACAGAATATTAAAAACACGATAAAACATCAAACATTAAGAACTTCCCTAAACAGGGCTACCTTCAGATGTCTTCTAAAAGTCAGGTAGTTGTTTATTTCCATGACATCTGATGGGAGGGCATTCCACAGGGTGGGCACCACTACCGAGAAGGCCCTGAGTAGAATAGTGGATCATCCCAAGAACACCCCCTTAAAATCCTTGAAAGAAGGGTAGGCTGCAAATGCCATAATGATAATTAATAATAAATGTTCATGCATGCTGTCTTCCTAAAGTAACTTTAAAAACCCCACAAAAACTTTAATACTAAGGAGAGAGGGTTGGTTTTTTTTGTAAACCCAGATACATTTATTAATATGATATCATTCATATTCTTATATTTGCTTTCTAGTCTAATATGAATATGTAAAAACATTGACTGCTCATGAAGTACACAATGATTTCCATAATGTAAAACTGTCTATTTTTATTAGAACTTAGATAAAGATAAAGGAAGGTGGCCTTATAAAAGCCAACACAGAGAAGGAAGTCAGGGAAAGAAAAAGAGCTCCTCTAATTCTTCCTGACTTTAGATTTCCTTGATTAGTGACCATTAAACATCCCTCACCTAAAGTCATGCAGATAAACCTGTACACGCTCCACTTTCATGCAACTGACACATATCCTCCAAGAACTACCTACATGGTTACTATAATGGTGATTTTATCACCATACCTTCTGGTTTCAAGAAGTGACTACATGATCATTATGTTTGGTGTTGGGGGAATGACAGTGATTACTTAGTGTTGAAAGGCATTCTGCACGTGCTCAAAGATACCCAGTTATTTCCGTTCCACTTGTTTAAGGCTGAAGTCATGCTCTGAGGCTAAGGGCTGGATGTTCAACTGCTAGAATTGACAGAATTCAGAATTATTGGAAGGGTGGGGAGAGAGTATTGTACTGGTACTAGTTCAGAACACAAGTGGAGAAATATCTGTTTGGGTACTTCTCATGTAAAAGAAGCAACTAAACAAACAAAAGCTCTCTGCATGAAGACAAGCAACTCTGTAAGGAGAAAGTTAGGTTGGAATCCTTCCCCCTGATATGCTGGTTTCTGATGTGGTTCAGTTGACATTCAGTTATACAACTCTCTATATACATACAGATACAGGCTGTGTACACAGCCCATTGCTCTGTCCCAGCTCCTGCTGACCTAGCAGTTTGAAATTACGCCAGTGCAAGTAAATAAATAGGTACCGCTGTGGTGGAAAGGTAAACAGCATTTCCGTGCACTCTGGCTTACGTCACGGTGTTCCGTTGTGCCAGAAGCGGTTTAGTCATGCTGGCCATGTGACCCAGAAAGCTGTCTGTGGACAAACAGTGGCTTCCTTGGCCTGAAAGCGAGATGAGCGCCGCAACCCCATAGTCGCCTTTGACTGGACTTAACTGTCCAGGGGTTCCTTTATCTTTACCTTACATGCTCCCATTTACTCTACATTCAGTGCACTCTGACTGCCAAGAGTGGCAGACTTGGGGCTCTCAAAATTTGGTACCCCCTCACATCTCACACTCAGCTCTACAGCATTGTTGTGGCGCCCCCTACACCATGGTTCCCAGTATGGCCGAACCGGTCATGCGACCCTAAAACTGCCTCTGCTGCCAGTTTGAAATGCAGTGAACACATGTTAGCAACAATCCATATCTACTGTTCTGTTCTTTCTTATGAAATACTGTGTTTTGACATGTTTCCCCTCAAATCTAAATTGAGAAAAAAGAATGGATGAATTTTAACAGGGAGAAATGTAAAGTACTACACTTGGGCAAAAAAAATGAAAGGCACAAATACAGGATGGGTGATACCTGGCTTGAGAGCAGTACAAGTGAAAAGGATCTAGGAGTCTTGGTAGACCACAAACTTGACATGAGTCAACAGTGTGATGCAGCAGCTAAAAAAGCCAATGCAATTCTGGGCTGCATCAATAGGAGTATAGCATCTAGATCAAGGGAAGTAATAGTACCACTGTACTATCAGACCCCACCTGGAATACTGTGTCCAGTTCTGGGCACCACAGTTCAAGAAGGATATTGACAAGCTGGAACGTGTCCAGAGGAGGGCAACCAAAATGGTCAAAGGCCTGGAAACGATGCCTTATGAGGAACGGCTTAGGGAGCTGGGTATGTTTAGCCTGGAGAAGAGACGGTTAAGGGGTGATATGATAGCCATGTTCAAATATATAAAAGGATGTCATATAGAGGAGGGAGAAAGGTTGTTTTCTGCTGCTCCAGAGAAGCGGACATGGAGCAATGGATTCAAACTACAAGAAAGAAGATTCCACCTAAACATTAGGAAGAATTTCTTGACAGTAAGAGCTGTTCGACAATGGAATTTGCTGCCAAGGAGTGTGGTGGAGTCTCCTTCTTTGGAGGTCTTTAAGCAGAGGCTTGACAGCCACCTGTCAGGAATGCTTTGATGGTGTTTCCTGCTTGGCAGGGGGTTGGACTGGATGGCCCTTGTGGTCTCTTCCAACTCTATGATTCTGTGATTCTGTGATTCTGTGAATGATCTAACTGCATTTTAAGCTAGTAAAGTTTACACAACCATGCACCTGCATTCTGAAGGGATACAGTTCTAGGAGAGTCGTACCGCAATATTTCTTGTCACGTTATTTAACTGCATCCCTTGTTGGAAAATGAAATGATCAGTGATCACTTTTGATTCAGGGTTTCTTCACGTGTGTGTGTGTGTGTGTGTGTGTTTCTTTATATGGAGATTATCTGTATGATTCTGGAAATGGTTCTCTTCTGTAATGGCCCGTCTTCCTATGTGCAATATATATTAAATATAACAGCAAAAAAAAAAAAAATCTGTTACTTGCAAGGTTTTACGGCAGGAAGTTATGGCAATTTAAATGCTAAAAAGCAAAGAAATGCAACGTTGAACAATTTCTGCCCTTGGTGGCAAGCGCTAGAGCTTTAACTCTGCACTGTGACATGAGATAGCGAAAGGAATAGAGGCTTCCATAACTTATTCCATATACTATTCATTAATTGGACGTCACATTTTAAGGTCTGCAAATGGTTATGGTTTAAGCATATACAATTTATTTTATTTTCCTCCCACAAAATATTAACTGCATAGGTTTTAGTTTAAATACTCCCATCTTTTTCCTGTTTCCATGGCCTCTCGTGGTTGATAGGCAGAGCTCTAAGCTGAGTTAATGGCTGGGAGGAGAGCGAGTAGCTTGCTCAGCTTTACTGCTACATTTTTACTAATGGCATTTTAAAGTTTTATCTTTTTCTTGATTTCCCCCTTGTCTATCTAATGCTGTGAATAGAAGGAAGGGTCAATTGCTTATTTATATCCAATATTATCAGTCACCCCCATCAGTCAAACGTGAGTCTGGAATGTCAATCAAATGCAGAACATCAAAGTACAAACTGGGGGTAGAGCTTGTGATGAACTGCGTGTATATTCTAAAATCCATATTAGGACTTATATTGTCCATGATACTTTCCATGACTTACCCTCTTGAAGTTCCAGATCCCATCAACAATAACAACAACCCCAAATCCAGCTTAATGAGCCAGCAAAGTGCTTCAAGGTGTGTGGATCAGTTGCCTGTCACCACAGTAAGTAAACCCTAGTTCATCACTTGCTCAATCAGCCTTAAGAATTCCCCAATACCTAGGCAAACTAGTCCACAGATGGGATCAAATCTTCTTCCTCCAACCCGCCCACGGTGGGTGGAATCTCTTAATAGCATAACCTCCGAAGTCCCATTGCAAAGGCCAGGCTTTCTAATTTGTGATATAACAAGTGTTATAAAACTCTTGGGGGGAAATGGACTACTTTGCCCACTCATGAAAAGTTTACATTGCAAGTGAGGAGGAAGAGGCATTAATTTGAGCGCTCGCTTTGAGTCAAGTCTTCTGTTGCCGTCTCAGAATTCACATTCTGGAGCTGGTCCAGAAATCAGGTAATATGTGACCAATGCTCTTTTATGGAAGCTCATAAAGATAGACTTGTGGCTTAGAGTTAAAGGTAGATAGCCGTGTTGGTCTGTCATAGTCAAAACAAAATAAAATAAAAAAATTCCTTCCAGTAGCACCTTAGAGACCAACTAAGTTTGTTCTTGGTATGAGCTTTCGTGTGCATGCACACTTCTTCAGATACACACTGAGTATCTGAAGAACATTTGAGTGTATCTGAAGAAGTGTGCATGCACACGAAAGCTCATACCAAGAACAAACTTAGTTGGTCTCTAAGGTGCTACTGGAAGGAATTTTTTTTATTTTATTTTGTTGTGGCTTAGAGAAAAGTGCTTGTGGAAAGGGGATGCATGTAGTCCAAGCCACAGAAGGCAGAGCTTTTAAGTCCTCCTCACCCATATGGTCCCATTTGCTTGTTTAAATGGGATCCTCACCCCCATCACCATATCTACATGATTGGGGCAATTACAAGCTTTGGTTAGCTCTCAAGCATTGCTGGATTGGCAGAAGGACATCCACATAATGGTAGTACAACATGAGAACCAATACTGGGTGCAACAGTTTGAATCTCTACCTAAAACCAAACAGCAGACTAACTTCCATCAAAGTCCAAACCATGACATAAAGCTGGCTCACTCCATGCGTGCTCAGAAATGCTTAGTGATGTGCAAATATGAATTGTTGAACATTTTGTAAATAGTAATAAAAAATTTAGAGCTCTAAAATTGACTTGCAATGTATTGCACTTCACATGTCCATTCCTTCAGTGGCACTTGGGACCTATAGCATGGGTGGTAATGGAATACTACTGTGACCAAAACCTAAAGGAGAATAGCAGGCTTTGACTTTCCTCACTTGCCCAGTAAAATCCTCCCCTCTCTTGACTCCATCTAAAATGGATAGTTTGTAACACAGCCCAAAGTCAATTGACTGCCTAGGAGACAAACTATGGTGCATGGTATCTGAAGAAGTGTGCATGCACACGAAAGCTCATACCAAGAACAAACTTAGTTGGTCTCTAAGGTGCTACTGGAAGGATTTTTTTATTTTATTTTGTTTTGACTATGGTGCATGTGTTGTAGAAAGCATTCCTGTCTGAAAAATTCAGGTCAGTTTCGGCAACTAGTATAGTTTCATTCCTGCATAATCAACTTCTGATCATGCACCAACCACAGCTATGTATCCTAAATGCAGATTCCAGTTAATGCAAACTATGCAGGAGCGAAATTGACACACATCCTCACAAAGTATCTTGACTTCTAATTACTAATGGAACAACTATGCTGGAGCAAGGGAACTGCTCAACTGAGTATTGCAAGTCAGCAAAATTCATATTTTGAGATCATTAATTTTCCGTTTTAGTAGATTCACTAAAAGTGCTTTGCTTTAACACACACACACACACACACACACACACACACACCACATCACACATTTTGTAGATTTTGTTAGAAAAGCTTGCCATTATTATGTCAGTTTTGTTGCTTCAAGATATCTCCACAATCATAAATATAAATTATTTTTAAAATGAAGTTATATCAACATGTTTCAGATGGCCACTGGGAAATCTGGCTAGTACAATCAAAGGCTGGAAAATCTCCCTGGTGTTCAGTGAGGAAATGTATAATTGAAGACGCCCAGTAGGATGATGGCTCAGCCACACTCCAGCAGGATGAAGCCATACTAGGTCAGCCAAACTCCAGCGATGCTTGAGAGCTAACCAAATCACATGCCCTGCAGTTTCCCTTTCAAGTCTTTTCCAACTGGATTTGGAGCAATTGATTTGGCAATGCTAAATGAGCCAAGGCAGTGTGTGTCAACATGCCTCAAACACAGCACACATGTGGCGCAACAAAACTGAGAAAACAACAACAGTAACAAAAGAGAGGCAACATTTCAATCCTGGACAATGTCCAAACCTGGTTTTGATTTGTCAGCAGGAGCTGCCCCTGATTTGACAATTAGGTTGTTGCCATACTCTCTTTGCTAGCAGACTTCTGAATGAGCACAGCACTTTATTTTATTAGCCTTGAAGGATACATCCTTTGGGGATAGATGGATGCAGAGCACATCCTTTTTTATTCTCAGATAAACAGTGCTCTTTGAGTCCATTATCTTCATGCTGACAAATTCCCCCCATATACTGTAAGTAGTTTTAATTACATCTCAGGCTGTATTTAATTGTCTGGTTTGCGGCTGCAGACAGTGAGGCTGGTTTAGACATATAATCCTTTATTCAGGCTCTTGTTGTATGGTGCCTGAGTATATGGCATATGTAAAATGTGTATTTATCATTCACCCCTCCAATACACCAGATCCTGGGCAGCTCTGCTGCTCACCAAACCATTGGCAAACAGTTTGAAAAGGTGAGACTGATAATAGTTATATATAACGGTATGCTGGCAAAAGGCAGTACAAATAAAAATGGTCCAAGACAGCTGCTACCTTCTGCTCTCCTCCTGTTAGTAGGCCTGCTGTCAGAAGGGAACCATCTGTATAAATGGGGCAGGGGAGATATTTGTAGAATTTAAAATCTGGAAACATTGATTAACATTCTCTGAGGAGAAATTTCAGCTAGGTGGGTGGAGAAATGTTCTGGCAAGAAAAGGCTTCCCAAACAGGAATTTAGGAGGACCACTCAATTTTTTCAAAGGGCTTAAGGGGTTGCCAATGAGGGCATGGCAGCTAGGGATGAGGGCAAAATTTGGTTCCGTCCTCATTGAAATTTTCACTTCCCAAATGTCCCAAATTCACTTCCTAATTTTCACTTCCCAAAACAAACTGAAACGCAGCTATCCTTGAAAGTCACACTTATCCAAATTTTGCAAGGCAGTTGTGAAGCCAAGGAGTGTGTACAAAAATGCACATACTAGGGTAAAGTGTACACAAAAATGCATCTATCAAAGAAAAATAACATACAAAGATGCTTTCTATTTGGGGGAATTGCTTGCAAAAATGTAGGCCTATATATTAGACAAAATTGCATACAAAAGGGTGTCATAGTTACTGTTTAAAAAAGAGAGAGAGGGAGAAAGCCCTGCTGCATTGTCACAAGTAGTAAGTCCATCCTCCCACAAATTGAAGAGTTTCCCCTGAAAATTTGATGCCCCATGGTGTCTGAGATGGAGGTGACAGCCAGGAAGGAGACCCTGAGGTCATAGGGGAAAGCTGAATAAAAATGTCAGCCGCAGTGTGCGGCAGCTGTGAGAAAAGGCAGATTTCATGCTAGGAACACCAGAAAGGGCTGGATAAAAATAACAATCATGATGCCTTTACACAATTCTATGGTGTGACCGCACTTGGTGTACTGTATGCAGCTCTGTTTGCCAGATTTCAAAAAGGATACTGAAGATCTGGAAAAGGGCAAGCAAACTTATTAGAGTGCTGGAGAAGCGTTGCTGCAATGAAAGGTTTGGAATTTTGAAAGGGGGGCAGAGAAATGGCTAAATATTGGAGAGCTTTAATTTTTAAAAGGCATGGTGTGTATATTAAATGAATGGAGAGAAAGGTTTCTCCCTTATAGAACCAGGGATTAACTGAATCGTGGGCAATTTGGGACAGACTTCTTTACACCTCATCCCCTAATGAAGGACAATATTTTCAAACCACCGAATCATATAAATATGCCTATGCACTACAGAGAATACACAATTTAAAACCAATGCAAAATAAAACAAATCAATACAGAACGCATAATAAAACACAACATGTTCACATAAATACAATATAGGTAATATTCAAGAGAATACTTGCTGGGGGGACATTTTAAGCTGATGAAAAACAAAACACATTGCAGATGGTGCCAGGTACATATAAAATACATAGCTTTTAAATAAAATAATTCACACACTGCCAAAAGATGTGATGATGGTCACCAATAGGGCTATAATTCATGGAGGGTAAGACTATCAAAGGTTACTCATCACAGTGGCTGCATCCAACTTCCAGGATCACAGGTAGAATAACAATTGCTGGCAAACACCAAGAAAAAGATATTGTTCTCATGCCCTGGTTGTAGGCTTCCCACAAGCATCTAGTTGGCCACTTTCAGAACAAGATAATGGACTAGATAGACCTTTCGACTGATTTAGTAGGACTTTTCTAATGTTAACAGGGCAGCAAATTTGAGGAGAGTGGTGGTGACATTTCATTCAACTGTAAAGGCTGATCAAAGTGGATAACAGCAGTGTCAAACTCTGGAACTTTTATTTTACAACTTCTGGCAGCTGCTATGTCTGTTCTCATTGCATAAAACTGAACTGGCCCCAAATGAGAAGAACACACATTGCCCTCCTCTCTCTTCTGGGTATGGCATGCCTGTTGAGCTGAATCTTGTGGCTTCCCCAGAATCTCATTGAGTTGCACAGCCCTGCTCAATTATATTGAAATTCCTAGTAGGTAGGCTGGGATCCAGGGCTCCTTTTTTTTTGTACTTGAGGCATAAAATCTAAATGGAGCTCATACATTGATTATGTTGTTGATGTAGTCACCTTATTAATAAACTACATTTTACAATTTGTTGGTTTTTAGTTGAACATTTTGCTGTCAGTGGCAGACTGCTTCATTCTACTTAATGGTAGGGCTGGGGGAACTTTGGCTGGGTTAGGCTACAACCCCCATTAGACCCAGCCAACATGACTTATGGCCAGGGATGATGGGAGTTGTAGACCAGCAACTTCTGGAGGGCTGCAAGTTCCCCATCCCTGCTCTAGAGCTATACCTCTCCCGTCAACAAGCTCAGAGACTTCAGGCTGGAGATGACGTGACACAAGTGAGTTTGCTGGTCCACATGTCTGCAGGTCCACGTGGTGGAATAGGAGGCTGTGTATAGGATGAAGCTGCATTTCAAGAGTGTATTTTATAAGATAGATTTTTTAAAATGACTCAATGCACAATGGCATCTTTTAAACTGCCAGGTAAGTTTATTCACTCATGCAGCTGAAATATAACCTTTAATTTTTTTATTTTTTTAAAAAACTTATACTTTAGAAAATTATGTGTTTGAGCTGCTGCTGGGAATTTGGAAGGTAGGAGTGGTATGCCAACCACATGAAAAACAAAAACCCATAAAAAGAATTCTTTGTGTGGAGAGAGGGCAATGTCTGAAGAAGAAAGAAAAAGAATTGCAGGAAAGTTTGAAAGCTCTGGGGCTAGAGCGCTCTCCCAGCAAAGCTCTTCTTCATCATAAGGGAGGGGAGGGAGGAGGGGAGGGGAGAAGGCTTCTGTTGTGGGAGTGTGTTCGTGTGCAATGATCGCGTTGGATCATTGTAAGAGAACTTCCTGCTACAAGATGTCACAGAAGACCCATTAAAGGCTGAGAGTTGGGGGAGGGAGGAAGGAAGAACCAATTTCTTCCCAGCCACACTTCTTGCCTGTTGGGGATGGGTGGGGGAATGGGAATCGTCAGTGCTGGGAAAATGGAGAAATTTAGGAACATGAGAAATTGCCTTATTTTGAGTCAGTCAGTTCAGTGTTGTCGACTCTGACTATTGGTGGCTCGCTAGCATTTCAGGTGGAAGTCTCACTCTGCTGTACCTGAAGATGGCAGGAATTAAATATGGGATCTTTTGCATGCAAAGGACATCAAGCTATTGTCCTTCCTTTTCCTTCGTAGGGAGTGGTGTTTTGAAGAAATCCCAATCTTTGACGGGGTTGATTTAGTCCATTTCTGCTCCACCCTTCAGCAGTGTTCTCAGGGCAGTTGAATAAAATTATACAGTACACACGACACATGCACAATGTCAACAGAATAGATAAAGCAGCATAGCAACAGGATAAAGTAAAAATGGCATGAACAGATGTTTGAAAAGCTTTTTTCTTGTTGGTGAAAGAACAGCACAGAGGACATCAGATAAGCCTTGTGTATAAATTTTATTGGGAGGGGGGGGACATGAGCCCCACTAAGTTCAATAGACGTTACTTCTGATTAAGCCTGCATAGCTTTGGGATGTAAAATGTGCCAAATAGTTTGTCATTCTACCTTCTCCACATCTAGTGCTGTTGGTTGAACCTTGATGACTGGATTCAGGCATTCTACTGGTGTTGATTAGCATATTAGTCAGGGCTTAGCATATAGGGATTAGCATATAAATAGGGCTCCCTCCTAGGGAAGAAAGGGAGTGGGGGAGGTTGGGTTGTTCTTAAGGGAAGAGTGCACAGATAATTTGCCTTACCAAATAGTATGCAGGTTTCAAGGAGGCAAGTGGAAAGTATGGAAAGAGACCAGTGTGAATTTCTCCAACTTTAATAAGATCATAGAATTGTAGAGTTGGAAAGGACCACAAAGGTCATTTAAGAGTCTTGTGCTTTACTGACTGAGCTAAGCTGGATAAGTTGGAATGAATTTGCACTTTTTTTAAAAAAAAGTAACAGAACCAGCACAATCTCTTTCAATATTGCATTTGCATCCAAAAGAGGGCTTCCATGCTAAGATCATTTGGTATTCAGCCCACAGAACCTTCCTTTTAAAAAACAAGTCCCCAAGGAAGATGTGGTCCACTGCAATAATGTCCACATGTATGCATCCACTGAAAGGTTTCTTGAGGAAGCACATGTGGGAACCAACATCAAAAACAAGTTTCTTTTGCAGAACTCTGTGTCAGCTGGCAAACAGATTCTTTAAGAAAGCTGATTATGTAGGCATCTCTTGAAGGATGGTGAAAGTGAGAGTTTAGACAGAAAGGGATTAAAAAAATAACTTTTAGGGTTTTCACTCTCTTTCCCCCTGTCCATCCTTTGCTTAACATTCAGCCTGATTTTGCTAAACTCAGAAGCTTGTTCACTATTTTGTGGCAATATGATTGGTCATAATGAAAGGATTGTGGCATATTTTGAAATAAAAGTGGCAACTGACCTGTAGACATGCATGTTAATGCAATGTGTCTCTTCCTCTGCTTAGATTATTTGGTGTGTGTGTTTCTCTGAAAAAAAAGGCTTGTTTATTTGGTCTATCCTTATGTAGTCCAAATGACACAATTCATGCACTAGAGACCACTATTAGCAATCTTAAGGGAATCCCAAGCAGGTGGTTGGGAGAGAAAATCCCAAAACAACCGAATGAAGACCAAGCATAGAAAGTGATGCATAGATGGAAGATTAGGGCTCTTTCTGCACTGAACATTTAAAGCATGATCACACTGCTTTCAATAGTCATGCCTTCTCCCAAAGAATCTTAGGAACTGTAGCTTGTTCATGGTGGTAAGAGTTGTTAGGAGGAGAACCCTATTCCCCTCACAGAGCTACAATTCCCAGAGTTTCCTGGAAAGAGGGACTGATTGTTAAACCACTCTCAGAACTTTAGCTGGGGGTGGAGGAATAGAGGTTTCCTAAGGACGCAGGTGGCGCTGTGGTCCACAGAGCCTAGGGCTTGCCGATCGGAAGGTCGGCAGTTCGAATCCCCGCGACGGGGTGAGCTTCCATTGCTCAGTTCCAGCTCCTGCCAACCTAGCATTTCGAAGGAACGTCAAAGTGAAAGTAGATAAATAGGTACCACTCCAGCGGGAAGGTACCGGTAAACGGCGTTTCCGTGTGCTGCTCTGGTTCGCCAGAAGCGGCTTAGTCATGCTGGCCACATAACCCGGAAGCTGTATGCCAGGTCACCTCGGCCAATAAAGCAAGATGAGCGCTGCAACCCCAGAGTCGTCCACGACTGGACCTAACGGTCAGGGGTCCCTTTACCATTAAGAACTCTCAGAACCCTTAACAAATCAGACTTTCAAGGGTTCTCTGGGAGAAGCCATGGGTGTTTAAAGTGGTATGATACTGCTTTGTATAGTAAAGATGGGGCCTTAAATATTACGAATGCACTGTAAACATAAACAGATTCCTTGTATAGGTTTTTAATGTTATTTACAGATAGGTTCCTCTCACTTCTCACAAATCAGTGAGGCGAGAGAAAAGATAGGAGGAAGATTTACAAAAAGTCAAGAGCTCCTGGCACAATCACCGCAACCAGGGGATGCTGGAAACATGTAATACCATCCGTTAAACCTCTGTAAATATAAACACTCCTGAATCTGTGTGGAATGAATTAAAACAGATCAATCATAATCCCCTTCAAAATAGTATTTATAATGGAAACTGCTACTGATCCTTTTATTCTTAGAGCAGGAATGTGATGAATGTGTTGCATTTTATTTATATATCGTCCATCACATTCATCAAATTCCTTGCAGCTTAATTTCCATGAAAGCTATCTATTATATTTAACAATAAAGGTTGCTTGGTTTCCTGCCTAGATTGCAATGTAGCCTTCAGGTGGAAGGAATCTAGCGCCATACATAACTATGCATGGTTATGCAGCAGCATACATATTTTTTTCCACAGCTCTAATCACGTACTGAAATTTCACTACATCCAGGCCCTTGCAGAGCCAGGCAGAGGCCCGGGCCAGGTAGATAATGTGGCCCCCTTTTTTTTTACCCTGGGGATCTCCGATAACGTAATTTTTAAAAAATGTATTATAATTTTAAATACATTTTACAATAAATGCAATATTCATTTTAAAATGTATTATACAATTTTTAATAGTTCAAAAATGTATTTAAAAATCTATTTTTAAGTAGACAACTTTGACTATTATTTATTATCTTCTTATTCTACTCTTAAAAAAGATGTATGCTTGTGAGAAAGCCACTATTTCTTTAAAAAACATGGTTTCCACCAAATTTTATCCTCATTGAGTTATATGTACTCCTCGGGTGTAAGTAATATTCCTGGCCTAGTCAACAAAAGTTTAAACAAATGGCCACATCTTCATCAATTTTTCATCATTTTAAAAAAAAAATCACCAATAAGAAAGCCAACACACTTATCTTTAAGGTAAAGGTAAAGGGACCCCTGACCATTAGGTCCAGTCGTGACCAACTCTGGGGTTGTGGCGCTCATCTCGCATTACTGGCCGAGGGAGCCGGCGTACAGCTTCCAGGTCATGTGGCTAGCATGACTAAGCCGCTTCTGGCGAACCAGAGCAGCTCACGGAAACGCCGTTTACCTTCCCGCTGGAGCAGTACCTATTTATCTACTTGCACTTTGACGTGCTTTTGAACTGCTAGGTTGCCGAGGGCGTATTCACAATCCCTCACCTCTCCAACACAACCAGGTGAGCGATTGTGAATATGCTGACTGAGGCCCCCTTTGGAATCGGAGGCCCGGGCCAAGTGGCCCATATGGCCCACCCTCTGTCTGGGGCTGACTACATCCAATGCTACAAACATCCTGTTTGTTATAATTATGTCATGCATTACAATGCATCACTGTATAGCTGCATATACAAAACAGTGGTGGTTTTTTGGGACTCTGTAATTGCACCACAACCAATGCAGCAAGCACCCCGTTGTTCCTTTTAAAAATAAATAAATAAAAACTATTCCTCATGTCTTGGGAAATTGCTAAAGGAAAAGATGGCAGCAAGTAGGATTCTAATTGAGAGCATTTCTCTGTAAAAGATTTGTGCTGGTTTTACTAATACGATGACATTTGCTGCCTTTGAATGTCATGAAGTAAATAAATCTGGGAAAGACCTTTAACGTGGACACAGAGCATATATAATACGGGGCATAATTAATTCTATAGATTTAATCTATAAAATAATGACGCAGGTGATCTTTTTTGACCTCTAGTCATAGTTCCTATGCTATCATCCTTACGAAGTTTACTTGAAAGTGGGACCATAATCCAAGTTTCGGGACTGCATTCCTTTTGGGCTACAAAAGTAATTATGAATCTGGGGTGCATAAAATTCTGGGTATACCAGCTCCATTAGTGCCTTATGGAAAACTGCTCAGCACTATTATACTGAACAAGCTATATCCATTTTTTTATTCTGTTCAGGTTGTACCCACAAGTTAGTGGGTACAAAATCTTAGGTGACCAGAGAAATCATGACTTCGTGTTACACTGATCATCCTGAAACTCACCAAGTACCACCGTGTCTTCCAAGACCCAACTCAGACTTGCTTCCTATTCTAAAAAAAAAAAAGACCCAGAACTCATTTAATCCCATTAAGGACCTGATCCTCCAATTTATGAACTATGGAACTCACTTCCACAAGAGGCAGGAATGACCATCCACATGGATAGCTTTAAAAGAGGATTCAAAGGGGAAAGAGCTACCGGTATCAGTGACTGTGAACCATGCTATCAGTGACTATCAGTGACTGTGAACTATGCTTTGCCTCCATGGTCAGAGGCAGTAATGCTTCTGAATACCTCTTGCTTGAAACCACTGGAGCAGACAGCATTCTTATGCTTGGATCCTGATTGCAGGTTTCCCACAGGCATCTGGTTGGCCACTGTGAGAACAGGATACTGGACTAGATGAGCCACTGGCCTAAGCCAGAAGGCTCTTCTTATATTCTTATAGGATTGTTCTTCTAGGGTTTCAATCACAGAAGCAAGATTTAAAAGTGAGATTCTGCTATATGTAACTTAGGCTGCGATCCTATATACACTTACCTATGGGTAGCCTACTTTACATAAGATACCACCATTTTGTGGACTGTCATTTTTTTTGTCCAATTGTCTGTGGCCCAGAGATGAAAATTCATAGGAAGGGAGAGCAGGAGCATTGAAGTTGCCTATCAGTAGTTAGTATCTGGACAGGAGACTGAGCAGGCACACAGATAATCTGATCACAGTCTTCCACATTAAAATGAGATGTATATTGATATATTATATACATTATAATATGAGGTCAACTTCCTAAAAAGGTGGTTACCCTTTACTTAAACTAAAGTAGTGCCCAGGACCTGGTGCAAGATGTAACTGTTGTTGAATCAACTGGGACCATAGTCTTATCAAATTTAATATATACATATCTAAATAAATGGACAATTGCAAGGAAAAAGAAGTCACATTTGAGGAATCTTCCTCAAAACAAGGAGATTGGTTAAAAGGAAATTAAAAGGAGAAGTTAAGAGTTCAAATTTCTCTGAAATGTTAAGGAGTTGTCTAAAACCAGAATATAAGAAGCTCAGCTAGAATATATACCGCAGGTCAAGAAAGGTACCACAAGGGCCAAGAGGGTGTCTGTGTTATTAACAAGCACAGTTCAAGAAGCTATTAGAAGCGAGAGGAAAATAAAAGTCTTGTTCAAATGAAGAGAACGAAAAGGAACAGAATTTTTGGCAGATGAAATGCAAGCAGACAAAAAGGGATGCTTGGAAAGAATTTGAGGAGTAAATTGCTAAAGATGTAGGGGTGGATTAAACTACCCCTTTATGCTGGTAGAAGCCAGTACAACAACTCCTCTCCCCTGAACCTCCCTCGGTCTGCTCAGGAGGGTCTGGAGAACCTCCCACCCCCATAACAGCCTGTGGAGGAAAGAGAGGGGAGATCATTCTGCTGGGCGAGCAGAAATGCTTGTACAGATGGAACAATTTCCTTAGCACTATGTTGTTGTTCTTAAAATGTCTATACCGCCCTTCACCTGAGAATCACAAGGTGGCTTACAATATCAGCACAAAAATACATAACATTGCAGGGGGTTGGACTTGATGATCCTGACAGTAGATGTCAATGGATTTAAGAGAGGCAGTGTTTATGTTCCATGCTTTAAAAGCAATAAAAATAAAAGCAAATTGTCCATTCAAACATGTTCACATCTCCTTAGAAGTACGTTTACCATTAAGTTCAGTGGTGTTGAGTCCCAGGTAAGTGAAAAGAAGGTTGCAGCCTATCTTTAAATTTTAGCATTCTCTATGCCTACATCTCACTTACCAAAACAGAAATTCACCACCCATGGGGCCTTGTTAGTCCTCACTCAGCAATACATTTAGGCTCCAAGATTATACTGAGAGCAAGCCCCACTGAACTCAGCGGGACATGTTTTTCAGCAGTCTTGCATAGGAAAGCTTTGTTAAACAGCTTGGACAGTTGTTCTGATGGTACCTAATCACATTCTAATACAACTACCAAAGTTAATTTTTGCATTTGAATATCAACTACATGGCAAAATCTGTAGTTGGCTTTTTAAAAAAGCAAACCAAATCCTGCTTGTGTTGCAAATTCTACAGGTTCCAAATGTCACCTCTTTCTGTCTGTCTCTCAAAGTCCTGCGATATTAAGTTACAAAATGAGTATCAGCCGTGGCCCAATTTAACTTCAGGGCAAGGAGATGTTTTAAATTCTGGAACTGCTCATAGCCATCCGAGACAGTCCTGTTGTGTAATATCTCCTTAAGATTTCAATTCTTCCTCTAGTCTCAGCTGTTAGAAGGTACAAAATACATTTATGTTGTTCAGAGTCTGGCACCTGTTGTAGGCAACTTGAAATAAAAACAAGCCATGGTTACATTATAAGAGGGAACATAGGCACAAAATATATCCTCTTGAATATTTTATTCAGTAACAAGCATGTGCTTAGCTTTCTTCTCTTTGTCATTATCCTTCAGGAGCATTCATCTGTTTTCTTTTTGGTATATTTTAGGTACTTTAAGTAATAGCTAATGAAGAGGTAAACCTCAATATCTAAGAAGTGTTATGTCAGCACAATAGAACAAAAGCAGCATGTTTTGCTTTCAGAAGGTCACAGGTTTAAGTTTCTGCATCTTCAGGTGGAGCAAGTTTGAAACCCTGTAGAGCTGGTGCCAAACAGTGTAGACAATACTTAACTAGAGCCTCTAGCTCCGGTCTGACTCCATGTAAGGCAGCTTCCTATGTTACAAAGTGCCTCCTTCCCCAATCACTTGTATATATATTTTTCTGGATTTTAGGAGAAAACTTCAATTATCTACATAATAGACCCACTTTTCTTCCAAGGTCAAAATTCCTGTTCCAGTGTCCTCTCTTACTTACTTCTTTGTCTTTCATATTAAGTCATTCTGATCTAGGTGCTATTGTTGCAGTTTGATCATATAAAACAGCTTTCCTGCTTTGGTCTGCATTCTGTGCTTTTTATCTCTGCCACAGACTCTGCTCATGGATTGTTTGCTTGCTTTTTTGCTTCTTTTCTTTATAGCATTTAACCTCATGCTCCTTCTGGTGAAAATGAGCAGGGGATAGATGTTTAGCCTTTCACATAACACTAGTAATACAGTTTTGCCCAATTAAATTGACACACAACATGTTTCAAAACAAACGGAACAAAGCTTCCCGCCCCCATTCAGTACCGAATTGACTTTGTGCCACCAGAAGAGGTAATGACCAGCACTAGAACTGAATTCAGGGGGGGGGGGGAGAGACTAGACAAATACACAGATTTTATTTCAAGGAATCTGTGTTGATGGTTTGTACTGCTAGATTACACTAGATTTTATGGAATGTAAGTACATGGGTAGGAGTCTGGTTATACTGAATAGGGAGGTCATCAATCTTTGAGCTGCCATATGTCCAGAATTTCCTGGACATAACCAGAATATGGCAGTTGAGAAATCGTGTCACTGAAGTGTCTGGGAAAATCCATGTTGGAAGTTAGATTTTGGCGAATTTCCTTTAAAATAGCTCAAAAGTTTTTGGACATGACTGCCATTTTGTTTGATACCACAGTAGCCATTTCGGAATTGGCAGCCATGACACCTCGAAATTCCAAATGTGCCCTCTGGCTCAAAAAACAGTGGCAACCCCTTGTTGTAGAAGCTGCTGCCATTTCAGACTGCTGGGCTGGGTAATAAAATACCACCACTGCAAAATACTGGGCTGGGCTATCAGTGATAATACTGTCTTAGCCATTTTTTGAGCCATTGCAGAATTCACATTTTTGTAGTGGTGGATATCTATAGGGAAATACATATTAGGGGAAAGCAGAATATTAGCCTACAAGAGCTTTCCTCAGCTTGATGTCCTCCAAATATTTTGTACCATGGCTGTGCTGGCTGGGGCTGATGGGATTTGTAGTTTAAAACATCTGAAGAGCCTCATCTTGAGAAATGTTGGGCTACACAATTCATAAATAGGAGCAGGCAGGTTCCAAGATTCCTCTAGATGTGTTTTTCCTGCAAAAGGAAATGCATGTATTTCAAGTTAGTGGGTTTTGTTGGCATTCCTCTGGGGAAGAAAAATGTAGCTTAGGAATCCTTCCTTAATTTTTTTGCCACTGGATAGGACAGGAGCAACATCTGTCAAATCGATGGAGTCATTTGTCATTCTGTGGAAGAACACAGCCATAGAGATATTTAATATTCTCAGAACGAAATGGTTATATGATAGCGATGAAGGTATTTACAAAAATGAATACAGGGAAGCGATAAGTGATTCATATACTGTCATCTATACAGACTTAAAATAGTAATAATCAGATGTATCACATTGTTTTTAATTTTCCCTTTGTCCTGCTTTGGCTCCACGTCCTCAGCCTGTAAGAGAAACGTGATGGAAAGCTGTAAAGAATTATCTGGGAACAGACACAGAATAGCTTTCATGAGCAAATTCATTAGAAGTAGTCCTACCACATCTGTTGGGGTTTCTGTGGTACAGCTTGGTGTTTTCTCTCTCTTATCTTCAGTGGCAACTGCCCAGTTTATAACCCTATACACAGCACAACATGCAAAATACCCTAAGTTTCCTCTGCCTCTCATTTTGGCATCCACATATTTTCTGACTCTTTTGGACAGTGAAATAGCATTGATAGCACAAGTGGCAAGGAAGTTCTGAATGAGAACATGGTGGGATCCCCCCCCCCGGTGGTTAGTGGTTAGAGTAAAACACCCTGTATATAGTTGATTAATTTGTTAACATTCATCTCAGAAAACAGATAGCAGAGTCACCTAGTTCCTTCTGCCTGGCCCTACAGGTAAAATCAGGACCCTGGCCTCACCTTCGCCATCCATTGAAATGAGACATATGCACCCACAATCCTACACATATAAGGCAAAAATCACACTGCTTATTCCCCATGTAAAATTCACGAATCTAGTGTGTGATTTCGGCCTATACAGTATTTTTACACTTGTATGTCCTCTTTGGATGGGTTATCCCTTGAATAGATGGAAAAGACAGTGCAACAATATCTAGAGGGCACCAAATTGGGTATCCTTCGTACACATAACCTGACAGAATCAAACCTGACTCAAATTAAATCCTTCAAAGAAATACTGCAGAACTTTAAGTTGCACTGTGGCCGTGCATTAACCCATCCTTTGTCTTGTCCTTGATCCACCAGTGATGAGTTTTAAATCTGCTTGAAAATCAAATAGCTGATTTTAAACAACACAAATGAAACCGCCTGCTTGACAACTGAAATCTACAACTGTCAACCTGACTGTTGTGGGGTTTCCCAATAATCCTCCCAGCTGTCATTTTTCTGAAGTAATTGCTCTGGGTGCCGTATTATTAATGCTACTCAGGTATAGCATTTTTATTGTGGGCATGACATTTACTTGGCAATTAATATTAACCAGTTTAAACGGCCATAAAAATGTATTCTAAATACATCTTTATGTATAATCGTACTTCAAAATATAGCCATGAATCAAGATCAGGAAAGATAAGGGGGCTTGCATGAACGGTAATTGCTATGCTTGAAAACAAAGAGAATTACAGAAATTGAGGGGCTGGGGTTTGCCTCCCTTATTCACTGTAGGATTTCCCCCCTCCCCCCCCCCCAGCGATCCACATCATTTATGCCTTTTTGTAGAATATTTTGAACGAAACAATGCATTGCTTTTTTTTATATATACCATCCGAAACCAAATAAATAGGTCCCGGGAGGATTTATCTTGTCAGATACATTTGTCATTCCCTATTGATAATCTTTGTACTTAATTATCATATTCAGCTTGCCATTTATATGCAGACGACACAAATCATTTATGGTAGTAGATTATGCAGGAGAAATCTTAATATTATCTTCACACTGATTTAAATGAGCTATAAGATCATCTGGCACAATCTAAATTACTCTTAAATATTAATGAAACAAAGATCACGTTATTTGGTTCAAAGCAGAAGTTGAGTAAACTGAACAACTGGCAAACAATGTGACCTTGGAGACAGTTTGTGGATGCTGGTTTTTAAAGACTTTGGAAAGGGAGAATATGTTCCCCCCTCCTACTGCTAAACGATTGATTACTATAAGGACTTGAAAGAAGGCCAGGTTCCTTATTTGGAAGCAGTAAATACCATCATGTTGATTTGGTTGCAGTGGGAAGGGGCGAGATTCTGTTCAGTCTCAGGTTGCGCTGTGTACTTTAGATTTGAAGGTTGCAGCACAACATTTGTTTGGGAGGATAAAACATCTTTATCTTGGACCTCTAGGCAAATTTGCTCTGAATTATACATTGCATAAACATTGCCGTCTGTCAGTGTAACAATTGGGAAATAATAACCGTGTTTAACTTTTCCATGGCATTTTATCCTTCCATCCATTTCTTCCACTGTATCCCTCAATTTCTAGATTATAAGACCCAGGCATCTGCATTATCTGAAAGCAGAAATAGGAATGTAAAAATGGATTTCACTGTTGCTGTTCCGGTACTTTAAACCCATATGGTCAAACATTTAATGAAGAGTCTTAAGAGATTGATAAACAGATAAACAGACTGAGGACTATTTTTCAACCTGGACAATCCTGGGAAAGGGTAGTTGAGCAACCTCGTTACCACACCCCGTGATTCCTATGAACACTTTTATTCTTAAATCTTGATGGGTGCTCAAACATTATAAGTATGAGTACTTTACAAATATTTCACAGTTTTAAAATGTGAAATTATTGTTTTTTCTTTTTTGGTGGGTTCCAAAATTTGCCAGAGGTTAGTGCTTTCATTGACACAAGGATAACCACTACGATAAACTGTTGCAGATATTAATATTGCACAGTTTGAAGCAACTGGATGCATAAGAACTGACTCCTTTCAGAAGAAATCATTGTCCAGACCCATAAAAATATTATTCAATGTTAGAACTTTTCAAAACAAAACAGAAACATCAAAGTATACATCCAAAATATCCATTTAATGTCTTGTGCTGTCCAGCACAGGCTCAGCATCTTAGAAAATATGAAATAATCCAAACAGACCTAGAAGCAGAGGTCTGTCTCTCCCCACAGCCTGCTTTCCAGCTTTTACATCTTCATGGAGTTTGGGAGACAAAAGACTCAAAGGAAACTTCCTTCAAAATGGAGGTTTGCAACCAAATGCTTTACCACCTGATCTAAGGTTACAACACTCACATGTTAGCTAGCAGAAAACAACAGTTAGTTAATTAACAACTCAGCAAGAGCTCAGAGTCCACTTAGAAAACTACTGTGAAGAAACCCCAAAGTTAGCAACACACATTTAGCCATTTTCCATTTTAAGCCTTCATTTTCCATTCCTGTGTCAATTAAATCAATTATACTTAACAAAAACTCTCTGTAGCTTGCTTTTGTTCTCTGCCAGATATAACAATGAAAGCAACACATTTTTTCTCTCCGTCTCTGTCTCTCTCACCATTGAGGCTCAATCTGTAATTTAAAAGTACAGGAAGTCATCTTGGTCTATAAGAACAGTTACACAGTTGGACAGCACCTACATTAGGACCAACCAAAAGGACACTGTTGAACTTTGTTTCGCAAAATGAGAGTGAGCCATTGCTTTATTTATCTCAGAACCATAGGTACAACTGAGACCTGCAACATTTATCAGACTTGAGTGTAGACGAGGACCTTAGTTTGGCTATTAAGGACCTTATTTTGAATACAACATCAAACTGGTTTAAAGTATTTTTGTTGTTTCCTCAATCTTTTCTTCTGCTTTGCATAACATCCATTCTGATGAAGTGTTCTGGAAAACTCAGAAGTTTGCTGGCTATTTTGTGATGTTTTGATTGGTCCTAAGAAAAGTATTTAGCTACTGTGGATTTTGGGATTCTTCCAGCAGTGAAGGTAGCACTCAGCAAAACTAGCTGCTTCCTCCCCTTATCCTCTGCAGCTTGGAGATGTAACCTTCCATCCTGGATATGTCAGGTGTGAAATAAGTTGTAGTCAACAACATTTGGCCAACCTCTGTCCCTGTAATAAACGATACTACCGGTATACACAAAAACAAATGATGTATGTGATTAATAGCACAATGTTGGAAATGATTCTTGGATTACATTTTTATGGCATTTAATGGCAGGTAGCAGAAATCTTTGCCACTTGATTAAATGGCAAAAAACTGTAATGCCTTTTTAAAAAATGGAAACTATACCTGTGCTCAGCCATAAATAGCATCTTCAATTATGTCATCCCACACATCTCTGAATACTACACATATCTGTCTACTTTCTCATCCTGAATTATTTCTGAAATGTATCATCTGAAAGGTAATATGTTAAGAGACTGCATTTAGGGAGCCTGAACCCTGCGGGTGGGACTATCCTCCAACCCAGTAGAAAGAATGGTTCTGTCCAATTCTGTTTCTTTCAGGTTATCATTTTTTCCAATCTTAAGTTCATCACACCACATTTCCACATCAATTTGCAAAAAAAATTTATTATTTTATTTATTATTTTATTTACTTACTGAATTTATATCACACTTCCTTCTGAAGGGTGATAGATACTTAAAAACAAATCTCGGGCAGCGCTCTACTCTGACGGGCAGGAGGGGCTCTGCCAGCGCATCTGCGCATTGGAGAGCCGAGAGCCGCTCTCTCACTGGAAAGCGGCTTCCCTGGGTGGGGAGGGAGTGAGGGAGACCCAGCCTCTAGCCGAGACAGGGGAGGAGACTGAGCAGGCTTCATCCTGGCCAGTCGGGCCGGATTCATGACCCTATTGGGCCAGATCCGGCCCGCGGACCTTAGTTTGAAGACCCCCTGGTCTAGCTCTTCCCCTTTTAGAGAAGTCCAGGTAAAATACACTGCTCTGAGATAATCCTTACATCACACGTGTACAAACATAAATAGTAGTGCTACCTTTAGGAGTTTTATGAGAGGTAGCAGGGTCAATGAACAAACTGTGTGCTTGACTTTAGTGCCACTTTGTTGAAACTTGTGCTATTCAGCCTGATTCATTATCCTCCATTAGTTCTGTTGGGGCCAAATCACACACCTACTTCTGCTGTTAGTTGGGAACGCTGCACTTTTGTGCTGGATTGATGCGCACATGGCACATATGAGTCACCCAAATTGCTCCCCATAAGCAAAGTACAAAATTGGCATGGTGACTGTTCTAACTCATGTGTGTGAGGCTTGCAAGGGGATATAAATGTGAGACTTCAGCTCATGGCAAAGAAGTGATTCAGGCAAGCTTGTTTCTATACAGGCAAGAAAGCACTTCACCGGAACAAAGATGCCAGAGATTGGAGCAGATGCTCTACCATCCTGCATCCAACATCCTGTTGTCACAGTGGCCACCCAGATGCAGATGGGGGAAGCCCAAGAAGCATTTTGCCTGGAAGGCAGTACAGAGCCATGCTGACTAGCAGCCACTGATAGCCTTATCCTCCATGAATCTGTCTAGGCATCCAAATTAGTGGCCATTAGTACACCCTGTGGAACCAAATTCCATAAGCAAGCTATGTGCTGTGTGGAGTTTTTCTTTTTGTCTGTCCTATAGAGGACAAGGCTCTTGCATCTGTAAAAAGATGTGAGTGAGAGACAATTTTCTTACCTCTTTGGTACTCTGGTATGATAAGCAATCACCCGCAGGAAATTTAGAATCATAGAGTTGGAAGAGACCACAAGGGCCATCCAGTCCAACCCCCTGCCAAGCAATTTATCCTGTTAAAAGCAGCAATGCAGTTACTGGACTGCATATTCTTCTGGGGAGTGTGTGAGTGTTTGGGGGCCCTCCTGTTAATTCTGCTGAGTGAGGTCCTGGATGTCTGCCCCAAAGCTCTTGCCCTAATGACACCACTGATTCAAAGGTCCAGGAGCAATATCTGCATTTGCATCTGGTAGCATTGCCATTCTCTGGCTTTGTGGTGGAAGCCAGTTTGGCATAGCAGTTAAAGTCATGAATTAAGGACTGGGAAACTGGGGTTCTAGTCCCCACTCAGCCATGATGCTCACTGGGTGTGACCTTAGGCCAGTCATTGCCTTTCAGCCTCACCTACTTCACAGGGTTATTATGAGGATAAAATGGGGAGATGGAGAATCATGTATGCTACCTTGAGCTCCTTGGAGGAAAGCTGGAATAGAAATGTAATAAATAAATGAACAACCCCCCAAAATGTCTCTTCTAGAATTATTATTCTTATTAAAAAGAAATGTCCTTGATTCTTACTATTTGCTCTACTTTCTTAATCTCCAGCATTTATCAACATCCCATTTGGACTTCCAACCAATTAGGATGAGGTCACATTTTATGGGCCACAATTTTTCCACCTGTTTAGCAAAAAGGGTCCATTTCCATGCCTAAACATTTAGGAAATAAAAGCATGATAGTATACCAACAGAACTTTTGACAGCCACTTTGGAATAAAACTTTGACATGAACTTTCTGTGGGGGAAAACAGACTTTCCATATAACCTCTTATACATTTGTTTTTTTAACTCATTTAAAAATGGATAAACTCTAAAACTGTGAGCCCAGAGAGCAACAGAGAAATGTGTTAAAATAATCCTGCTGTCTGCCTGGTAAAAAAAAATGAAACAGATGTTCTACTAGTAATTATTATTATGATAATTCATATAATTCTGGAATAAAACAAAGCATAATTGTTTACTGCTGCCTGTTCTTCCCCGGACAGCTTGGGAAATGAGAAAGAGAATCTCAGAGGTTTTACTCCTGGTTATATGTTGTTGTTTTTCTACCACTCATTTAATTGAGAGTAAACATGGAAATAAAAATTGTTTTCATACATATTGCACATAAGATGCAAATAGATGTTTCATGATTTTTTTCCTCAGGCATGTCATCAGATACAATAGATGAGCCTTCTCCAACCTGGTGCCCTCCAAGTGTTAAATTAACAACTCAAATCAAGCTCAGCTAGCACTAGAACCATTTAAAGGAAGATCCCATTGACCTTTATTTTTGCTTACTTTCTAGTGTAAGTAAAAGACCTCTGGGTCAGCCCAAGACATGTTGCTGCCTCAGGTGAATTGCAACATTGTAGTCCCTATCTATTTCTATTTGCAGAAACAAAGTGGACTTGCAGTTTAATCCTGTGTGAACAGTGGCAATGGAACAGTGGCTTCCACTTCACCTGAGACAACAGGTGGGCTACATGATGCAAGCAACTCTGTCCTCCAGAATCCTGCTGCTTCTCCCTACTCCCTGCACATTGTGCCTGAGGAAGCCACCTCACTCTTCCTAAAGAAAGGGCCTGCCCTACATTTCCTGCAGAAACACCCACTCAAATGAATGGGAGCAATGCAGGAGTCTAATAATCCCCATTCATTTCCGACATGATTGTGTTTCATATAGCCAGCCTCCTTAGTCACAAAAACTTCTCATGTAACATCTCATTTTATAATCACGGTCTTTCTGGGTAAGAATCAACACATTATTTGGGCAATGAATACAGCAAGAAAGCTTGTGCTGTGTGAATATATGTCAGTGCAGTAGATTAACAGAGGAGCTAGATCTTCGGGATTGGCAAAATGGAGACGTATATCACATCATTCTTCTTGCTTGTCAAGTCTATCTTTTCAAAGCACTCATCTCAATCATCCACAGCCATATTAGTAAAATTATCATTAAAGCAAAGCTTCTTTCTTTTCTGAATTCTCTTTTATAGAGATGTGCTTTGAATGGGCTAATCTACTAGGGCTGGATGGATCTGTCAATTCTGATTTCTCTCTTTTCCCCAATCTTAAATTAATCACATTTCCTCAACACTTTACGATTTTGTTTTTCAAAAGACTGTATTGAAATTTGTCATCATTTTTCTACACACTGAAATTGGGATGCCTGTGTATTGCTAAAAGGTTCAACATTGGAAAGTTCCACTGCAGTATTCTAACGGACTTCTAATGGAGCTTTAACTGAGTTGATAATTAACTGTTGAATGTTTTCTGCTCTTAAACTTTGTGTGTGTGCGCGCGCGCCTTTGACCATGTGACAAAAGGTATTTGGTTGCAAATCTCCATCTTGAAAGGGAGTTGCCTTTAGTCTATGTTCTCAGGCTCAAAACAAACTTAGTTGTCTTAGTTCTCAGGCTCAGAACAAACTTAGTTGGTCTCTAAGGTACTACTGGAAGGAATTTTTTTTATTTTTTATTTTGTTTTGTCTCAGGCTCTGTGAGAGTAAGGATGCAAATGAAGCTTTTCAGAAAAACAGCTCCAGGTGAAATGGAAGCTATAAGGAGAGAGATCTTTGATTCTAGGTCTGTTTGGAATTATCTTTTATTTCTAAGAAGATGCTGAGCCTGTGCTGGACAGCACAATGTACTGTATAGATATTTGGGGTGTATCTTTGATGTTTTCATTCTGTTTTGAAGAAAGTTCCACAAGTAAAATTTTGAACAATCTAATGGGTCTGTACGATGCTTCATTCCTAAAGAAGTCAGCTTTTATGCATCCAGTTGCTTCAAGCTGTGCAATATTAATATCTGCAATAACCACTGTGTAAAGTTAAATCTAATTCATGTTTTAGATGCTCCAGTTCACCTGAGTCTGGAGCAGTTCCCCTCCAGGTTTTACATAAAGATAAGGAATTCTACAGCAGTGGTTTCCAACCTGGGGCTAGGTGCCATGGAATTAGCCCAAGGGGTCTACAAATTAAATGTTATGCCTCTTTCCATCACTGCCTGCTCTTTTAAAGGAGTAAGCTTTGCAGCTTTAAGACAGTCATCCCACACCTGTATTTGGCAAAAGCACCTTTTGAAGAGCAATCCCAGTACTACCGGTAGCTTTTGGAGCATGGGCACCGTCTTAAAGCTTTTGCAAAGAGTGTCCTTGGAAGCAGCCTCCCTGCCTCCTTTAAATGAGTACATTTAAAGGACAAGAGATGCTGCTTCAAAGGCCACTTTTCGCCAAATGCTTTAAGACAGTGTGTGCATGCTCCCCATGCATGGGGAGCTGCAAATCAACCTCTGAAGCAGCCTTCCCTCTGCTTTAAATTGAGTGGGCAGGCAACAGAGGTGGAAGACCCTTGCCACTGTCCACCTTCTGTCTCTGATGTTTACAGAAGAGGGGCTGGCTGCTTCAAATAATGCAACTTTTGAAGCAGCTGTTTTCTTCTCAATAAACATCAGTGCTTAAAGGAGAAAGGAAGCTGTTTCAGACTGCTTTTGCAAAGGGCTAAAAGATAAGGACTCCATGCTCCCATTTGTGCCTTCAGGGGCTGGGGGGGGCTGTCTTAAAAGCCTTTCTGAGTCTTTGCATGTGGGGATCTTTGAATTTTGGGGGTGGAGTTTCCTCATAAAAGTTGGGGACCAGTGATCCCAAGACTAGGCCCTGGGGCAACTGGTGGTCTTTCCTCATGCCTAATGTGTATTTTCATTTGTCCTAAATAAAGTGGTTTGGTCATCATTCTTCATGTAAAAAGTACATCATTCACACTGAAGCATAATGTCACTTAGCAGCCTCGGTGATGAAAAGAGAATGTTATAAGATGGTTAAAAACCTAAGCGGGAACTGAAGTGATTTAATCATATAAGTACCTTATCAGGAGGGGTGTGGTGTGTGTATTTTCCTTCTGGAGAGGGTTAAATAATTTACAGTGATTCCAATCACTTCATAAAAAGCCAGGGTGGATTTGGTTTATTTTGATGAGGTTTATTGCAAGATTCCAGAAAAATCAATTTTACTGTGAGCAATATTAAACCCAAAGGGATATAAACAGTGCATGTACTACACATAACTTTTTGTTATTACTCAGTGGATCACTGGGGAAATTATATGTTTACCATGAAGAAGGGTTATGGCTTACGCTCATTGTCTTGAGCAAATCCCAGCCTACCTATCACTGAGAAATAAAACAAAAAAATGCGAAGGTTCTGAATCAACACTTAACTTGTCTTCAGGTGGCCTGAGGTATACAAATGCTCAGCAGCAACAGCAGCAGGAGCAGGAGCAGGTTGATTTTCAAAAGGTCTTTAAATAGCTGCAGCACCGCACACGGCTTCTTCAGATGCCTTTTTAAGCAAATGGGAAGTGCAGACACTCCATATGCTACTGTTCATTGTCAAGGCAGAGGTAACATTCTTTCCCTGCAGCAATTTGACAGTCTTTAAAAAGTAGCCCACAAAGCGTTCTAGTTTACTCTGACTGGGATTGCTGGTTAGGTCAACTCTAGTAAGTATTTATAGCTTTTCGTGTTAAGAGTCATTTGGGTACCATCTACTCAGAGCTAGGCATTTAAAAGCTGCAAATGGGGGGGAGAGATAAGCTTATAAAATTGATTAACTCTGGCATTTCTGTTGTAATCTAAGAAGAATGATAGGCATACCACAAACATTCATAACTATTATCCCTGTCAGAGAGACAGAAAGAAAGAGTGAAATTTAGAAGGGGGGAAAGGTATGACCATACCCGTATGATTGTTTTGAACTCTTAATATAAGCTGCACTTGCCACTGCACAAAGTTGCAAGGGGTGGTGCAAGCATCTCTTTACGTCTTGCCTATATGCTTCTGGATTGGACTAAGGGTCAGAATCCCAACCCCATCTCTCCACAGTAGAGATGGTCATGTGACCTCACCCTCTGTTGGTGCTTCTGTCTTCCCTTCCCTTCAATCCAGAGGTTCTTCCACGGCAGGTTACAACAATTTTAAAAATCTAATGCTAAAATATTTTAAAACAGATTACACTCCAGAGAATGGACTTGTTTTTGTAAGTCACTTTGAGTTCACCTTTCTGGAAAAAAGAGACTAATAACAATAAAAACAACACTGCTCAGGTAACCAGCTAGTCACCTTTTTAAACCAGACTTTTGACTGGCTAGGCTTCTTATTGAGGTACTTTAAAGTATGCCTTGCTCTTTGCTTTTTATTTTTGGCACAAAATGGGTGCTTACCCCTTCCTCTGGGTGGGCGGCTGTTGTGGAGCCTCGCTCAGTTGCCATCTCTGGGCAATTAGAATGGAATGCACATGACCAGGTGGCCATTGGGGGAATTCCACCTGACCGCCTGGGTAGCTGACTCGATTTCCCACTAGATGCTGTATTTCAAATTGACCAATGGGTGGGCTCCTCGGGGGGGGGGTATGCATCGCTGGCTGAAAGGACATTGGCTGCACGCCTGCCTGGGCAACCAGTGAGGCATAAAAGCCAGCAGCTCCTTCCTACCTCAGCCCAGTTGCTGGAAGAGCAATATGATTAGACCTGGGGGACAGTTTATCTCCCCTTTATCCCTGACTTCACCCAGTCTAGATTGCTCTGTGCACATGAACAATTGGGTCATTGTCTGAAGAACTGTTGTGCACTGAGCACAAACTGGTGACTTTTGCACTCAAATAGTCATTCCACATTAGGATTGAGTGTCTGCCCTGACTAAAGATTTATATTAATAAACTCAATGGGAATAAATGAGACTTTCCTTTCCTCATCCAATGGAGCATATCCAGTGCAACCTGGGATTGCACATATGAAACCTACTTTTTGCAAGCTAGAATCCTGCTTTTCAGTTGCTTGGTAGGTAGGAGATAGGACACTTGTATTTGGGGGGGGGGAATTGAAGCCAGTAGCCTATTTCCACATGCATAGTCCCCCTCACTAGATCAAGACAGCATGTTTAGGATCAAAGGGCTTCGTTTTGAATTCTGTGTGACAGCTATGTGATAACAGCAGCACAACTATGAAGAAGTGACTTATGGCACTAGGAAAACTAAGTGCCACTTTTTAAAGAAAATCAATGCTGTTTACACTGTTATCTCAAACCATCAACATAATTCTCAAAGTCAGTGGTCTTTACCACACATGACAGATTTTTAATTGGCTGCTATTAAAACATACTCCATCCATTAATCCCTATTATTTTTGGCTACAATCCTCCACATGATTGGCTTCAGCAGGATTTAAGCAGCCTGTGGGCAGGATTACAGATTTTGCACTTTGTGACTGAATCATTGTTCCACAATGTCATATGTAATGATATGTATGTGTTTCAGCTTCTCTCTTCTTTATACTCTATAATAATGTGTATATATAGTTTAATTAACCTTGGAGTTCTCATTCATGTAAAACTCCGCTGAAAATATACAACTTATAAGGATTGAATGATGTGCTTGTATAAAACTATAAATTGTCACTTTGATTTAAAGCTATTTGCAGAATGAACATTCTTTTAAAATAAATTGTTTGAATGTTGCTGAACCACTGACATCCTCTGGTTTCAGAAGATCTAGTGGGGCTGTTTATAATTTCACACGCAATGGCTACATCCAAGTGTGCTGCAGTCATGTGTAGTTATGCACTGACCTTACTATTCCCTCACGACTTCCACATTTCAGTGGAGTGATGAAGTCACAGTGCAGTTAGCTTCACTGCAAACAGGTAAGCAGTGTTCGATGTTGGCGCAGCCACTGCAAAGTGAGATTATAGTCAACCTGCCCCTGGTACTCATCTGAATATCTGAAGCAGAGTTGCACTGAGTCAGGCTGTGACACCATCTGATGATGGCAAGTAGCTCCATGACTGGTTGCTAAATAAGCAAATCACTTAGGCAAATCAAAGAGATTAGAACTGAATGAGCCAAGACAAGTGATCAAGCTTGCATGTATGCATGCAAAATGCAAATGAAGAGGCTTTAACGTATTGTTTTAAAGTTCATCTGGCCCAGAACACTCCAGATATAGAGACTCTGTCTTTCTACCACAGATGTAGTTTTTGGGTAGGCCCAAAGCCTATAAACAGGGCTGGTGTGTCTTGTGTCGCCACTTGAGGCAAAACAGCAAGTGCTGCTGCACCATTCACAATGCTGCCTCCACTGACACTGAAGAAGCAAGTCTTTGGTGGATGGAAGGTCCAGTTCCTCCTCCAAGGAGTCAGTGTCCAGCTCTGTCTCAGGGCTAGCTAGCCATGAGATGTTCAAGCAGAAGATTTCATTATGGTGTATGGTTCCACTGAAATTACTTGCAGTGAATTGGCAGACAGTAGCATTTTGTTACTGATGGAGATGACATTGCAATTTAAACAAGTAAACAAAGACCTTGCTGAGGAATGGGCAGCAGCTGCCCTAACGCTTTTATAGACTAAAATTGCAGAGCTCACAATGAGGACCAAAGTGATTGAAGAGGCTGCACTTCAAATGAGCACACAGCATGCCGAGAAATTTTGAAAGGTAATGGCCCACAATAGAGATATGCAACTAAAGTTGGAAAATATTGAAAACTATGGATGATGCTAGAACCTTTGTACATGCAGGGTCTTGGAGCAGACTGGCAGGAGGGATGTGGAGACCCTTTTAATACAGCAGCCATTGTTGAGTTCCTGTACCAAGAATTTAGGAACTTTCACCACTTCGTAATTAAGCTAAGTTTTACTCCCTGTGCAACTGTCTGAAGCACATGAACCTGACCTTTGAAGAGTCAGTAAGTAAATCAGGCTTCCTCAAACTCGGCCCTCCAGATGTTTTTGGCCTACAACTCCCATGATCCCTAGCTAGCAGGACCAGTGGTCAGGGATGATGGGAATTGTAGTCTCAAAACATCTGGAGGGCCAAGTAATAATAATAATAATAATAATAATAATAATAATAATAATAATTTATTACCGGTATTTATACCCTGCCCATCTGGCTGGGTTTCCCCAGCCACTCTGGGCGGCTTTCAACAGAACATTAAAATACAACAATCTATTAAACATTAAAAGCCTCCCTAAACAGGGCTGCCTTCAGATGTCTTCTAAAGGTCTGGTAGTTGTTGTTCTCTTTGACATCTGAAGGGAGGGCGTTCCACAGGGCGGGCGCCACTACCGAGAAGGCCCTCTGCCTGGTTCCCTGTAACTTGGCTTCTCGTAGTGAGGGAACCGCCAGAAAGCCCTCGGCACTGGACCTCAGTGTTCGGGCTGAACGATGGGGGTGGAGACGCTCCTTCAGGTATACTGGACCGAAGCCATTTAGGGCTTTAAAGGTCAGCACCAACACTTTGAATTGTGCTCGGAAACGTACTGAAGAATCCTGAAGTAAATTTTGTAAGTAAATCATTTTTTCACTTAGCAGCCTGTGGTCTTTTCCTGTGCTGAGGGGAGAGGGAAACTTTGGAAAGAAACTTTTAAAGAAGACATTTTGGAACTACCGGTAACTTGGCACAAATTTTAAAGGTCTAAAAGCCTGTATTTCCACGCTTTACTTTGATGCATGTTTTGTAACTTCAAACCTCTGCTGAGGTTCTCTCACCAAAGAGTACTTGCCCCAAACTTGGATCTTGGCATCTAGGAATTTTCCTTTAAATGGCTCCCAATAATTTTTACAGGATCTCTGTAGTGAGACTCTGCACAGAAGATAGTATATTCACCGCTTTTAATTTGCTGGCTTCAGATTCTATGTAAACAGGGATTCCTTTTCACAGTTATGGCAGATGGCATCATGCATACTGCTGTGTATTACAAAAAAACAGTCTATATGCTCTTTATTTGATCAGACCTAGCCCTCAGAATAGGAGAAAGTGGAAGAAAACAGGTTAGGGTTGCCCTATTTCAAAAAGTAAAAAGTGAAAATCTGGACACAAAATTGTTGAGTTTTCGGGGGGGGAGCAAATCTCTTTAGGATTGGGAAATTAACTTGCACCCGGGTTTTCCCATACATTTTTCTACCCAGATGTAATTTCCGACAGACTATGTCTAGGAAATTCCAGACGTATGGCAGCCCTAAATCAGGTGGATTTAATTTGCAGGCACTTTGGAGTGGAGAACCAAAGAGGTTGGGGAGATCATATTTTACTTTTCTCTCTCACTGTATTACATCTCTCCCCGTGAGAGAGAGAGACTTTCCTCTGTATCACTGGCCAATGCTGTAACAAGAAGAAATATTATTTCCTGCAGAATATCAGCTCACTCACCAGTAATTGTAAATACGCATCACAGCCTACGTTGACAGTTCAATCCAATCGGAGTTCAACACTTTTTTTGGCAAAACTTTGAGATTGCACCCTGCAGACAGGATAGTCTTGGATGCTAGAAAAGCAGAAATTTGGAAAGAAGTCATAAAGTAACTGAATGTGCATTAGAAAAATAAAATGCCAACAACAGGACAAAAGATGATAGGAACTGCATTTATTGGAGGAAAAATACAAACTATTTGGCACATCAACACTATATAAAAAAATCAGACACTAAAAGGAAATAATTAGATAGCTTAGAGGTAAATTCAATCACTAAAGTGCTGGTTTATGTAAAGCAAAAGTATGTGCTAAATATCAAAATGAAACAATTTTGGCATCTGCCTTGAAAAATAGAAGAGTGAGGAATAATATTGCACCTAACTGGACCAGGAAGGATGTTGATAAACGGAGCCTTTTCAGTCTACTATGCTGAGTTACATCAATCTAAACACCCAAGTGGGGCAGAGCCTTGATGAGATTACAACTGAACCTTTAACTGAAGAACTTCACTAGTTATTATATGCAAGGATAGCACTGGAAGGGATTAAGGAGGCAATTAAGAATGTAAAAGCACACAAATCCCCAGGCCCAGAGGGCTTCGTGAACAATTTCTGTAGGAGACTTCCAAGGTTTATTGATTCCTACTTGGCAGGTTTACCAATATCTAAAGAGGAGAGGTGGTATTGGCCACCTGGTGTCTCTCATGGGTTAGGTTAATAACCAGGGAAGGGCTTATAGGAGGTATCCTCCTTTCATCCTATTTCATTATTAAATCAAGACAAAAATAATAATAATTCATGTGATACTTGACTACTGCTCTGATACTTGACTACTTCACAGTACAAAGAAGATTCCTAACAGGAAAACAAATTTTTGATCCAGTCTAAAGCATCATCAATTTTGTATATGGTACTAAAATTCACTAGCTTTTTGCGGGGGAGCAGGGATGTTCACAAAGCCTTTGGTTGTCTTGATTGGTCTTTACTTTATGATAGTTACAAAAAAATATGAAATTCCTTCTTTCAGGCAGTACAGAAATTATATAGCTTTATGTTGGCTGCCATACATACAAGCAATTATGATTCTAACGAGCAAATTATCCAAAGCTTAAGTGATGGGGCAGGTGGTGGGAAAGCCTGGGCTGATGTTTTAAAACTTAATTATCTATAGTATGCAGACAGTTCTTTTATTTTGAAATGATGATTGAGGTTGATGGGGGAATATTATATTTTATTTTTAATGGATAGAGATAAATTTTCTTTCCCCATTTTGCTTGTAAAGTGGTGAATGGGGCACATGGTACTTTCTCAAAATTGTGGAGAAGCTTTTGAGTTCCCCATAACTTATTTTTATCAGACTGGATTAAGAAAAGCTGGGGTAGGAAGGGGAAACACACACACCCCTCCGTTTTGATGTCCTTGACTATTACACAATCTCAATATGTAGTGAAGAGGTGCATGTAGCCTTCTAAGAGCCATGTTTGAATATCTGTTATCTCTTCCTTCTCTGCACCCCATCTTAAGAGACTGAGACCAAATGCAGGCTCCAAGGCAGTGTCAGCCAACCTTTCCCCCTTCCCTAAAATCTATCATTGCTTTGTTTGATTTCTAACCCTATGAAGAGTTCTGGAGAACCTGAAAGCTTGCACACAATTTTGTTAAATTTTGGTTGGTAGAATAAAGATGTTGCCCTCATATGAATTTGGAATTAACTGGACTAATTTTATTAGTTTTATGTGAGCTGCTTGTAGGGTTTCTGTTGATTAAGCAGAATATTGTTATTTTAAAATAGACAATAAATGTAAGTCTCTGTGCAAGGCGTTGTCATGCACGTTTTAGGTTACACCTAGGGTTTCTGAGACAAAGAAGCAAAGACTAATCTTCATTTCTGAAAATATAAGTGTGCCATCAGCAACATTAAGCCAAATGCAGAGGGCTTTTCCACACTAGAGTTTACAGTGTGTTTGCAGCTGTTTCCATTTCCATTTAATTTATGTAGTCCACATGATATTACCTTCAGACAACTCCAATGTCAATTATTTCCCCCTGTAAATTCATGTTTACAAAGTACAGGGATAATTTATCAGAACTGGGGAAGATCAGGATCCAACCTGCTCCACTCAGGTTTGCGAACCTCCTTGATGCTTCCCTTTCTTTTCCAGCTGTGCTTATAACCATTTCCGACACACTCCTGCATGGAGCTAGCCATGTGTATCTATATATATATATATATATATATATATATTGATCCCCCAAATTTGCACACAATCCTCAATGATTGGGGGGATACAACTAGATTCCACTAGATTTCCAGAAGTGTTATGTAAGAGATCATATGAAAAATGAAAATTAGCAGGTAAGGAGATGTCAGGAAGATGGAATAAAGTGCCATCTGAATGTTGCCTTAGATTCTCCTTTTCTGTAAACCACCAGAGGTCAATGCAAGGGACTGAAAGAGAGAGAAATTACAAGGTGGAAGGAGCCCTGAATGGGAGTGGGAGTTTTGCCAAAGTACATATCCAACCAGCCCACAGTTTTTGCTGTCCTTTAGTTTGTTTTCACTTAAATTTAGAGTCTAGCTAGATTTTTTTCCTTAAGTGTTTTCAGTAAGCTCTAGTGTATTTATGAAATCAGAACTTGAGGCTAAAGAGAATCCATTGGAGGATAGAAAGAACATGTCAGATTTTCTTCTCATAAGATACTAATTAAAAAGAAGACAAAGCAATATTGTAACAGCATTGGATAATAGATGTCCATGCTTTGTACATGCCTGTTCTCTTCTATAGATACATGTAGCAGTCATAATATATGTCATCTGATGCATGAATTAGCTTTGGGGAGTGGAATTGTTGTTTTATTTCTGTAATGGATTCATGTACAAAATTACTAAATTATGCTTAGGTAGCTAAACAAATTATGCAAAATTATACACCATGAATATTTTATATTTCAGAACCCTAAAGCCTCTGGCATTTCAAAGTCTGCAACAACCTACGTCATACCCAGAAGAATTCAACAGCAGATAAGTTTCTTTTTATTTTGAAACTTTACTCCTGGCTGTTTTTTTAAAGACTGCATTCCTCTATAATATTAATAAGAAAATCTCTGGGGACTTTATGCAACCCATAAAAAAATGTTCCCATAGTTGGTATTCTTTCAAGTTCAGCAGAACACTGAGAAGTTATTCCCTGTATAGTCTTTGAATTGATTTTGAAATTCTTATAATCGCATGAAGTTGAAACGATGTGTGCAAATGCAGGAATAAGTCAAAAATATGTATCAATGCTCAAATGCCAAGGATAAGCTCTAGTTTGAAGATGACTCTTGTTTGTAGCTTGAAAAAGGTGCTTGTGAAGATAATATGCTCATGAGAGAGATGTTCTGCCACCACCCAATAACGATTATATTATTATGTATATTAAACAAGGAAGGGAGGAAGGAAGATCAAACTAGTGCAAAGACAATAACTAGAATTCTTTTTTATATTTTATTTATTTATTATCATTTTATTATCATAAAATTTATACACTGCTTGATTGTTTTTTAAAAAGTCATCTCGCATGTATTCCACTGAAGAGATTAGCATTTGGATTATTCAAAGGAAAAGGCTATCAATGGCTAAGCTCTACGTCCACAGTTTGAAGCACCAATGCTTTTGAATATCAGTTGCTGGAAACACCAACTTATGTTGTGCTCTTTTCCACCACTTGCTATCTGATGCTTTTCACTGAAACGACCAGGTTTGAACCTGGGACCTTCTGCATGCAAAGTATTTCTGTACCTCAAGGGAAGTTCGCCTTCATTATACACCTTTAGGCACCAGGCAAAAACATTCCTTTTTAACCCGGCCTTTGGTTGACTTGATCAACATACCACTTTAAAATGTGGCTCTTTGCGGGGGGGGGGTATTATTGGGTTATTGCTTTTATTTTAATTTTATATACAGTGGAACCTCGACTTACGAATTTAATGCGTTCCGAAAGCACACTCGTAAGTCGAAAATTTCGTAAGTCGAAAAACGGCATTCCCATAGGAATGCATTGGAAACGTAAGTCGAAAAATTCGTAAGAAAACCCTATGTAAACCTTCGTAAATTGAGTAAACCGCATCTAAAACTTCGTAAGTCGAGTAAACCGCATCTAAAATCCAAGCGGATTTCCTTTCGGAAGTCGAAAAATTCGTAGGCGCGCGGCCGGTTTTTTGCTTTCGTAAGTCGAAAAATACGGAAGTCGAGTTATTCGTAAGTCGAGGTTCTACTGTACTGTAATATTTTATTTGATAAAATATCCACCCTCTGGATATAGGGCGGTATATAAATTCAATTAATAATAATAATAATAATAATAATAATAATAATAATAATAAATATATCCCCTCTCTGGTTATAGTTCCAGCCAGAATTTGGATCTCTGTTTAGCTACATGCTCCAATGCAGGCCACTACTTCCATTGTTGCAGTTTAATCTAATGTGTAGCTGTGAGGGCCCTGGTGCGTAATACTGTCATATTGTAAAGGTGAATAGCAGAATTAAATCTTTTCTCCCCGAGTTTGTTGTTATGTGCAGCTGATCTCCTCCTAAGCTTCCCTTGCTTATCTTAACTGGCATAACGCTGTTTGGAAAATCTCAATTACTTTTATGATTCTTTGTGTCATTGTAATACCCCGGAACTGTGGATTATTGTCTCCTTCTCCAAAAAAAAAAAAAAAAAAGGATTGATATTGCTCCATCTAAAGGGCCCTTAATCCACCTGGAACTTCTGAATTCTGACATTAAACTTGACTGCTAGATGAATAATACATCACTGTGACTAAATGAAAATTTGTCTTCATTCTGGACTACAAAAGCAACCGAGAATCCTTCAAGACTAACAAATATATTGTAGTCTAACAAATATAGTGTAGTGGGGGAAGCATAGTCAACAAAACTTATATGGCTATAGTCGGATACAGAAAAGGTGGTACTACATAAGTGAATCCATAAGGCCCAACAATCCAACAATTGTGTCTCCCTACAATCCAGGAAAAATGTTTTGTTTTTGTTTGTTTTTTAACTCTCCCAAATTGTGATGCATTGGCATTATAGGCTGAATTGCGCATGTGAGAGTTGGGGAACTTCAAGTCTACGGGGCCATATATGGGTTCTTTTTCTGGCCTCCATAACTATTAGTAGTAGTAGTAGTAAATGTAAAGAGTAAAGGGACCCCTGACCGTTAGTTGCGGCGTTCATCTCGCTTTACTGGCCGAGGGAGCTGGCGTACAGCTTCCTGGTCATGTGGCCACCATGACTAAGCCGCTTCTATTTATTTATCTACTTGCACTTCGTGCTTTCGAACTGCTAGGTTGGCAGGAGCAGGGACCAAGCAACGGGAGCTCACCCTGTTGCGGGGATTCAAACCGCCGACCTTCTGATCTTCAAGCCCTAGGCTCTGTGGTTTAACCCACAGCGCCACCCGTGTCCCTAGTAGTAGTAGTAGTAGTAGTCCACCCAAAAAGGTTCCTAGAGTGGCTTACATACAACAAAAACAGGAGAGTTCCTATCTGCAAGCTTACAGTCTAAAAAAATAAATAAATCCCCATGCCATGCCCTCTCTCCAAGACCTCATTAGCCTTTAGGGCTGCTGACAGCAGGTACCAGGCCCTAAACCAGCAGGGCCCCAGACACTTAGCTTTCATTATAAAAAAGCAAGTCAATTGAATATTTCTGAAGAGAGTTAGAAAGCAAAACACAGAGGCAGCCCTGAGGCTTCAGCTCTCAGCAGGCGGCAGCATTGCTAAGGACTTAGTCACTGTTGCTAAGCAAGCAGAGGAAGAAATGCTTATCACTCCAACCTGGGAGTCAGGAAGAGGTCCTCCCAGAGCAGCAGAAAAAGCAGGAGAGGCTTGTAGCTGCAAGCCTGGCACTGAGTGGAGGAGGATACTCAGGTATGTATATTTAAGCACCTTGCTCCCAGTCTACATTATTCCATTCACTCCCCAGGTACCGGTATGCTGCCTTTACAGAATAAAAACAAACAAACAATTGGCTAGTTCCCCTATGTTTTACTCAAAAGCAATTTGCTTGAAATAATAATACTTCTTTCCTACCGGGGGGGGGGGGGGAGCGCTATTACAAAAAAAAAGCCATAGGCCTCCACCATCTCATCTAGTCAGACGCTTTCTTTAGTGAATTAGCCACTTCCAGATTCTTTTCAGCCCAACTCTGTTCAGCCACTAATAATGGCTAACTCACTACAGAAAGTAATTGTCCCTCATTAGGTGTTAGGGACTGCAGCATCTTGCAGACAGAGATAACTCAGGATGACAGATTACTGAATTAATTTGAATTGTATCATTATTTTATATTTTAGCACCATCAGCAAAACCTGGCATAAGGTGCATTGCTGGACTTTCTTACTGCTCTCATTTTATGGCTGGTCTGAACTTTTTGGTAGGGTAGATCTCAAAATTTATTATTTTGCTTTCAGTCATAATGCATAATTGAGGTTGCAATCTTCTGAATGCACATGCATTGCTAGAGTTTCTTGTAACATTATCTTAGTGGCATGGGAGCTGCTGCAGTGCAATGAGTACCATAGGGGAAAGAACAGAAACTTGAGGCTTCAGGGATCCTTCCATCCCAGCATTGCACTAGCTCCCCCTAAAAGCTAAGGTAACTTCAAAGAATGGTGTCCTTTTATAGTTGTCACATGCAGGGCATTGAGAAATACATCCATCTGGAGGCACCACAGCAGATGGGCCATATAACATACCGGTATATGACAACGAAGATTACAGCATCCATACTGCCATGAATAAATACCACAACTTTTGCCAGCCTTGCTGTCCAGTCATTGGAGCAGAAGGCTTGAAATGGAGCACTTGCTGTACACATGTAGACTCCTTATGCAACTTAGAATGTGTGGAGAACCTATGTGTTTATAGCAGGCTCCCTGCTTCAGACTTTTCTGAGTACCGTAATACATAGATGGCGGAAGGGGGAGTAAAGATGTGACAGAAGGGGCAGGATGAGCATGCACAGCCCTCCTCTCACGTGACTATATTCATATGATGAGAGAACGACTGAAGGGAGCTATAGCTTACTTCAGAACTGTCCATTGGCTGTATTATGACCAGTGTGTTTAGGATGCTAGAAGAGACCGAGCAATAACTCAGCTGCCCCCAGATACATTTAACATAGCAAGACAAAATCTCCACTAACTAAAAACCTTTAGCAAGCACTCTCCTTTCCCCACAACACTGAATGAGAAAGAAGAACAATGCATGACAGATGTTATTCACATGGTTTAATGCACTGCTGGAAGGTGACTGGATAATACATTAATTAATGAGGGCCATAGAAGAAACTGCTTAGAACAGGATTCTCAAACTTGCAGAATATTATTGGGTAGGGCATTGGCAATAATTTACATGAAGAATCTTGTCAGGACATGAAGTACACATACCAAATGTATCATTATGTTTCTGGAAGGAAATGCAAAACAGAGATTTTTTTAAAAAAAATTGCATTAGTTTTACCTTCATATCAACAATATGTTTGGGTGAGGCTTTTCTCTTTGGTGTATGCATTTGGGTAATACTTGCAATGAAATTTACATGTGCTTTATTTATTACTTTCATAACCCCAGAGGCAGCTGTAATGCTGGTACCAAATCCATAAAACATAAGATGCTTTTGCTAAATTATTAATTATTATTACTGTCAGTGTATTATGAGCCCAAGACCTGATAATGGAACTAAGGCTGTTTTCTGTGCTTTGCAAAACAAAACAAAAAAAGAGGGGGACCCTTTCAAAATTAGCAATGAGTCTAAGCCCTAAAGCCTTTCATGGAATTTATTTGTGAACTGATTCAAAATTCAGGAAGGAATGGCCCCGGTTGAATATATCATATGGAATACTGTTGACAATGATACAGGAAAATGAGGTACGTATGGGTGGTATTCATGTAAGTTTTACTTAGAGCAGGCCCATTGAAAGTAATGAACATTACTAAGTTAGGCCCATTAATTTCAATAGGTCTACTCTGAGTAAAACTTAGTTGAATACCACGCTGTGTGTAGGGTTGGGGGAGTAGAACTTTCACTCTTAAGTGAGCCACAACAGTAGACTGGAAAAGGAGACACAGGCTTGTATCCAATGTAGCACTCAATAACTGTCCTGTCTGTGCAAGATTTTTTCTTACCCTTCCCCCAACACACACACACACACACACACACACACACACACACACACACACACACTGCTCTCCCCAAATCTGCTCCAGAGGCTTGGATGGAATCCCAGAATGGATTGGTGGGATGTAGGGGGAAGAAAGGTGAGGAAGTCCTGTTGTGCAGGCAGAAGTCCTTGCACTGACCTGATGCAAGCCATGGGAAAGCATTCATTGCATAACTTAGTCAGGATCCTGTGCATGCCAAGCAGAAAAGTTGGTTAGAAACCACAGCAAACCTAGTGGATGATGTCGCAACTTTCCCCAGCACCCTCCAGCAGTTCCAGAGTGGCATGTCAGCGATGCGTCCACAGCAGTCAGATACAGACAGAGACAATCCATGCACAGCAATGTACAGGGCAGCTGTAAGGTTTCTGAGAAGTGAGATGTTAGCAGTCTGCTCTTCCCATATTCATTTTTGAGACCTAGCTGCATGCGTCAGCTGCCCTTTCACCATAGTTTCCATCATCCAAGCTTCTCCTTGTGTGCTCTCAGTGATGTGTGGACAGACTTCAGGCCTTTTCTTTTTTTTTACTAGAACCCCATTTCTTTTGCCAGCTAGGTCCTTGTGCCAAAGACATACTTAGAATTAAATAATTCTGAACCAAGGCATTTGCTTTGGTTACCTCATGGTATATACTTAGTGTACATATGGCATCATCAAGTGGTGCTCTTTGCTGATCTTGACAATCATAATGGAACTCATAAAAACAAAGCTCTCTCTCTTGCCATAGTGGACCCATGCTGTTATAGGCTTTTATATGTCAAAACCAGGCCCTTGGATTTAGCCAGAAGATAATAGGGAGCCACTACATAGGTTGGAGCACTGGTTTAATGTGTTCTCCAGGACACACCTTTGTCAGGTGGGGGGGGGCGCCACATTTTGCACCACCTGAAGCTTTTGAACAGTCACCAAGGGCAGCCCCATGCAGAGTTAAGTCTTCAAATATATACAGGGAATTAAGGATTAGTAAAGTATTCTCAATACAGCCTCTTTACACAGCAAGAGTTCTTCTGGAATAAAGTCCTGTTGCTAAGAAACTGTAATTACAAAATGTCAAGATGGAGAGTTTTTAAATAGGAAATGTTTATTGTTGAAGGTACTTACCGTTGAGATTTTTGCCAGAAGCAAGCTGTAGTTTGCGCTGCCCAGTTCTTTCATGTAGTTATAAACACTTCTCTGGAAGTCCCAGAAATGTTCTTAGTACAATTTTAATAGAGCAACACTGATTTGTTCAACAATTCTGTAGCTCCAAAACTTTGAGGGGTTTTTTTTAAAAAAACAACAATATGGCCTCTATTTATAGAAATAAACAAAATGTTTTTCAAGCTAGCCAGAAGCCACAAAATGGATCTCAGATGTTGATTGAAGAAAAACATTCTTATCTAGGACTAACCTTATATACTGACTTTTAGCGACCCTCTGAACCCTGATTCATCTGTAAGGGCAGCAATTGTATTCTCTAAACTTACTCCAGATGGTGATGATTTGTACTTGCAGGGCAATGATTTCCAACCATACAATGGCATCACTTGTCACTTAACAAAGCAACTTTTGAAATCCAAATAGTGTTTGCACTGTGGTTGTGATGCAGCATGGAGGAAGGAAGGAGAAGGCTAGAAGCGCAACAACGTACATGAGAGTCCCTGGTGCTCTTTAGATCAGTGATGAAGAACCAGTGGCCTTTCAGATGTTTGCTAGACTACAACTTCCACCAGCCCCAGCCAGCATGGCCAATGATCAGGGAAAATAGGACTTGTAGTCCAGCATCATCTGGTGGGTGACCAGATCCCCATCCCTGCTCTAGGTCATGGCCTTGTGTTAGAGTGGGATCTTATGTGGTCCAGTGGTGCGAGTCCGGTGAACAGGGCTGAGCTGTTACGCATTTGGTATCCTGGGTGAGATGTTAAAATGGGACACTCTCAAAGTCTCAACTGCAACCTCTCTTCATTTGGAAAGCAATTGCACCTGCTTGAGGCGCAAGCTTTTTCTGCTGCCTATATTGACAGTGCTATATCTCTAAAGAGCACATGCTTTGCATTTAAAAAGCCCTCTGTTCAGCCCACAGCATCTACAGGTAGCACGGGGAAAGAAACTTGTCTAGAAACCTGCAGAGTGGCTGCCAATCAGTGCCAACAAATACAGAGTTAGGTGGACAAATTGGCAAGGTACAGTATAAGGCAGCTTCCTATGACCCTGTTTCCTAAATGAAAACTGTTGCTGCTACAGTTCCCCAACGTCCTTAAATGCCACAAAAGTAGTAAAAAGTATAACAATTAGTATTTGATATGGGTTACAGCAAGGAGCATTGCTAGAAAGTGACCTGGGGTGCTTGAGGCTTGGATCTCTTGGCCATTTCTTTCTTTAAAATATTGAAAAGTTTTAAATTTGCTTATAGAGTGGCTGAGCACACTTGCAATGCACAGCACTGGTTAGGCTCTGCAAGCACTATCTTTTTCAGATGCATCTTTATCTATAAAGTAGCATGTGCAAATTTATGTCATGTGCCTGTACCCCGAGCCCTTAAGAACCAATGTTCCTGGTTACAGCAGTGCTTGGAATAATTATTTTGCAAACCTTTAAAATATTATTCTGGTATCGGAAACAAAGACATACTGAGAAAGTCACTGTGTCTGAAAGAGAGAAAGAGAGAGAGAAAGGGACGTTATTTGTATTCACACTCAATTAGCATTAAGAAACATAACTTGCCTCCATCTGTGCTCTGTTTCACTGGATTCACAAGGCAAATCATATGAACCTGTTCATCAGATGACAAACTGCAAGTATTCGGTAACTGGTAGGTTGCATTAAACTATAGTTCCTGGTTAGCATGTTCCTATTGTGTGACCAGAGTTCCCATCAATGAAGACAAGTTTACAAGTGATAAGTTTTATGCTCTGCAAGGTGTTTACCATCACCTCAGCTGGCTTGTCTTTGTTGGTCTCCCAGGAGTGAAAGAGTTGAAATAGCCTTCATCATTTTGCTAGCCGGGCTTTCTACAGAAATTCTGATATATAGAATTTAGTAGTTTGATACATTGTCTGTAAACCACATTGGGAGGATATTTTTTAGTCTAAAAAGGAGGCAAGGGAGAAGAAAGATTGGAAACAGCTGGTGTACCCTCTCCTCCTCGTACTGTAGCTTAAAAGGAAAATTAGTGTGCAGTCCGCTTAGCACAAAGACAAGAAGAAATGCAATGATCCCCAACCACTGAAACATACATCAGCACAGTCTGTGGATGAAATCAGCATCTGCTTAGTTGCTACCTGCTAGATTGCTAAAAATCAGTCTCAGTCATTATAGTTGCCTTTTGTGTGAGGTTTAGGAGTATTTAGTGTCCCTCCACCCACCGCACTCCAATTTGCTTGGAGTTGACTAGTGCTGATTTCCTCATTGCAGCTGAGTGTTGTTTGAAGACATTCATTCCAAAAAGATTGCCTAAAAGAAGGGTAAGACATCCATGTTGCAACTGAATGTTGAGAGGTTGATTCCCCATTTATTCTGTCTGCTGTGTCTAAATTAGTCTTACTACAAGATGGACTATTTATAAAAACTCTCAGGAGATTTTCAGACAGCAAGACTGAGTTTCAGAAAATGAAAATAATTCACGGTACCAGAGAGCGATGTTTAAGCATGCAGAATTTATCCTGTGTGTGTGTGATTTGACACTGTAGAATTCTGAAGAAGCTCTGAGTCATATAGCTTTCTTTTTCTGCTTTTGATTTTATTTGGCTTGTATTCAACTTCATATTCCAGCATTCTTCCCCTGATCCCTTTTCACCTTATAGGAGGGGAGAGTGTTCTTGTGCTCAGGTTCTGCTTGCAGGTTGCTCACAGGCATCTGGCTAGTCACTGTGAGAGCAAGATTCTGGACTAGATGGGCCATTGGCCTGATCTAGCAGAGCTCCTGTTACGTTAGGTAAAGGTAAAGGTACCCCTGACCGTTAGGTCCAGTCGCAGACAGCTCTGGGGTTGTGGCGCTCATCTTGCTCTATAGGCCAAGGAAGCCGGCGTTTGTCCACAGACAGCTTCTGGATCATGTGTCTAGCTTCTGGCAAACCAAAGCAGCACATGGAAATGCCGTTTACCTTCCCGCCGGAGCGGTACCTATTTATCTACTTGCACTTTGACGTGCTTTCGAATTGCTAGGTGGGCAGGAGCAGGGACCAAACAACGGGAGCTCACCCTGTCGCAGGGATTCAGACCGCCGACCTTCCAATCGGCAAGCCCTAGGCTCTGTGGTTTAGACCACAGCACCACCTGCGTCCTTCCTGTTATGTTACTATGCTCTATTAGTGGACTTACTAAGGGTGTTCACACATTACACTGAACAAGCATACACTTGTAACATTCACATGTAACATTTAACAAGTGTACAGACTGTATATCTGTGTACGAAAGGATGTGTACTGTACTCCTTCACACAAACATACACATGTAGAGTCCATTTTTACCTTTGTTCAGTGTAATTTGTGAACAGATCTACTGTCTCAGGCAAGTAAAATTACAGGGGGACTCGGTGTGTGTCTGTCCTTAAGTTTTATGAGTCTCCCAAGTAACAGGATAAAGTGTCGGAGAGGGTATGATTTGGCTAGAACTGGAAGGAATCAGGGTGGGCTTTTGGATTCCAGAAAGGACACCTTCCTATCTCTCGCTGCCACATTATTTAAGAACTGCTGTATCTGCTTTAAAATTATTACCAGACTTGCTGTGCAATATGTAAAAATGCCTATATGGCATTGTTTTATGTAGTTATTCAAATCCACTTCTCATACTTTTATTCATGCTCTGGTCAGAAACTGCAATCCACAGGAATGACTGCCCTTTCCACATTGTTCAGAATGTTGGTACAATAGAGGTTTCTGCTAATGAGGTTTAGGTTTGGGAAGAGTGGGGGCTTCTTCAGTTTGGGGCTTGTTGTCAGGAGTGTTGGGGCAGCTGAAAAAACCATTCATGAGAGGGATGGAAGCATTGTTTAAAGGTGACACAAGATATGGTCCGCCACACTTTATGTTCAAAGTGGACAAGGTTACATGCTGAAAGGCAATGAAAAACCTGGCTCAACAGTGCATAATTTAATATATAAACAGCAGTAGCACCAGCTTCTGATGAGGCATGAAATCTTCCCAGAACTGAATGAAGTGCAAAATGAAATAATTCATGGTTTGGAGGGGAAATAACATAAAGAGTTATTATGGCCTTGTCTAGAAATACTACACTTTTTGTATCCTGCAATCAGCTAAGGCAAAAAGGCAATATAGAAGCTTGCATGCTAATAACTGCAAATGTTACACAAGTGAGAGCATCTTGATTGAATTTATTAGAAATGTGTTACTAGCATTTTAAGAAATAAAGCATTTATCACAAAAGGATGATTTCTTCAGTTAAGCTCATTAGGAAATCACACATCAATTCATGCATAATTACAGGGGAATTTCTGCCACTCACTACAAATCATTACCATATTAGCTTAAAGTTGAGTTAATTAATCTGTGGTTTCAAATAGGTGGGCTCCTAAATAGGAAGAATTAGCTAATACAAATTATGAGACTATCAATACCACTTCAAAACACTCCCCCCACCCTCAGACAAAGGTGCATCTTTGAACGCCTATGCATGAAAAGCTTGTTCTTTTCAATGAGTACTAAAGCTTTTATTCCTGTGTCAGAATCCCATATTATGGATCCAGTGCCAGGTACTTAATGAATAGTTGACAGTCTGGGCACGTTTACTTGCGCCAGACATACTCATTGTTTTTAATGATCGTTGCAGTTTGAGATTGAATTGAAAGAAAGGGGGAGGCCTGGGAGATGAGGAAGGAACAAGTTCGGAAAGTGCTGAAAACTAATGCCTCAGCAGCAAAGGCAGAAAATGAAAGTGGGCAAAAGGTTTTTGCGTCCTCGCACTACAGCTCAACAGGCTCAGAGCTGTTAGAAAGGTTGGAACGGGGGAGAGTTTTCAGACCCACTTTGTCTCTCAGAATTTACTCCCCTTTTTTGCACAGAACAACATGACACTATCTTTTAAAGAAAGGTCTGGCAACTCACAAGGGCCAGGCCACCATAAAATGTGTGGTTCTTGCCCTTGCTAACCTATGGAAGGGCATCTCTGTGCCCATGGATGAAGTGGAATACTAATAGAGGCAGGCAAGGCGTGTACAAATTTGAGGCTTGCCTGTGCATATCTTGTAGCCTCCATAAGGGAGGGTGGTGGTTTGTCATTGGTTTACTCCCTATTTAGAGACCTCAGGGAATTTTTGCAATCTCCCAGAAAAACAAAAGGACTCTGCAAGTTAGAACCAGTGGTAATTACCACAGCCTCTTTAAACTCCCCAAAGCCTGCCCTGCTTTCTTTGAGGGAAAAGTACAAAGGTGGTGCTCTAAGGCGCTATCTGGCTTGGTGTGAGATGTGGAAGAATCAATCTTCTCCAAACCAGTGCCCTCTAGGCATTTATGAACTGCAGCTTGCATCAGCCCTGGCCAGCAGGACCAATAATGGGAGTTGTAGTCCAAAACACCTGAAGAGAGAACCACATTGGGGAAGACATTTCTATGGGAACCCTGCCCATCTCAGAGGATACTGAGTACATTCAGGAACCATTGCCTGTCCCTTTTTTCTACCAACAAACCAATATTTTCATGCAGTGCTTCTGGTCATTGAACTATATTGATAAAGAATGCTTATGGGACTTAGGCATTTTATGCTTCCTTTCTTCCTTGAAAACTGGCATTATTCATTTTGTATGATTAGGATTCTGATGGGTTATCAGACATTTTCCTCACTGTGTCAAGGACAAGAAGAGATGATATGAAAGGCTTGTGCACTTTCCTTCTTTCTGAATATACTGTTGAGAAGCGAATATTATAAATTTGCAGCATTCCAGGCTCAAGGAAGCATTTGAGTCATTATGTCATATTTTAACAGGTTCAAACAAAAACCTTTGAGGCCTTGTCATGGTTCAGCAATAAGTGATGCTCCTAAGCAACAAGTCTAAACTGATAGCTGAACAGCAAAAATTTAAGTCTCATAAGTCGCATATTTCAGTTAAGCACTATCCTTTCAAACCACCTTCAAAAAACCTCATAAATGCTAATGATGCAAGGCTACAAATGTATAAATATATACACATATCTCAACATTTGTTGTGTATGTTTAGTAACTCCAGACAGACTTATGCTATGGTCCTTATGATAGCTACTGCAGATCATAGTTCTGCTTCACACATAATGTTAAACCATGTTTTAAATAAATCTTCTTTAGTAAAACATAGCTTAGTGTTATATGTGAATTGAGCAACAGAGACCACCCCCTTATGAAATGAAGCCTCTGTATCTGATCAGTCAAGCCCCCTCTGCTGGACTTAATAAGCCAAAAGGATATGAATCAAGAGGGCACATCATCGGGTGTATAGGCACAAGTACCTTGTCCTCATTCTCAGGATACACAAACTGAAACGGATCACACACATCACAGACTGTGACATTAGATGCATCAACTGGAGTTGCAACAACCATGGAGCTAAAGTCACTCTAAAGTCAAGTGACTTCACCTTCAAAATGTGCTGTGAGTTGGCTCAAATGTGTCATTGAAAACTCCCAGGATCCTTCCCCTACAATGGGACTCAGTTCTGCTGTCCTGCTGATAAGGAAACTACTGCCTGATCCTAGAACCTAGGTACAGTTCAGCCAAAACTTAAGTTCATAAGGTTAATGCAGTAGGCTTCCATCTGTGTATATTGCTTTGGGCAGGATATGTTATAAACAACCATTTATTTATTCATTAAAATATTTAAATCCCACATTCCAGGCATAAGCGGGGGAATAAATATTAAATCATACTGAAATAATGTTTTCCAAGAAAAGTCAGATTGTTGTATTGGGGGTGGGCAAGAAGACCCACTCTGGGTAAGGGGTCCCATAGGCTGGAACTCTTAGACACGCATAACCATCTCCAATAATTTACTAGGGTAAGGATGGAGAAGCTGTGGCCCCATCACCCCTAACCATTGGCCAGGTTGACTGGGTTGGATGAGTTTTGGAGTCTGGCAGGTTCCCCATTCCTATATTAATGGTTCATGAGTGGGTGGAGTTCATGACCACTATTTCTTATGGGCTCTTAGGAGACACAGGAACCCTAAAAGCACCACTGTTTCCAGGAAACTCACTATGGAGCATTCTGGCTATAGCTAGGGTGCATTTAATATATAAATCCTAAGCTATGATCTGAAGACATATGAGACCACCATGTTTGTTAAAGCTAAGCAGGTTTGGGTCTGGCCAGTGTTTGGATGGGAGACCACCTGGGAACCACATGGGTTCCTTGATGGAAAAAAAGATGGGATATAAATAGAAGAAAATAAATATGGTTATGCATATTTCTGAGTACCTTGACATATTCTATAGTCAAATGGATCTAACAAATGCCTTAGATTGCCCCTCCAAAAAAAAAAAAAGAAAAAAGAAAAAGAAAAAATAATAATGAACAAAATCCACACGCTTGTCGACAACAGTTACAAAGCAAACCACATGATCCCACTAAAACCAATAATGTGTCTTAGTATGTGTACATTTGCACTTCTAAATCATGTGCATTTTTTTTCCTGGCAACCTTTCCTGCTCCTTGTCAACCTATCTTGATTATTTCCTGCAGTAAATGTTTCTACCTTCCCTTAATATAACTATTCGCTCTTGGCCAAATTTGTTAGCGCATAGAATAGAATTTAACCCCTGGTCACGTTGCATCTTACCTTCATACTATAAGTGCACTCCATTTATCAATGCCGCAACTGCAACATGTATTTGATAAAGCTGCAAAGAGAAGCAATACATCCTAGAATGGAGGACAATGTATTTAACAGAAGAAGGGCAACTTTGGGCACGGGTGATAAAACTGTAATGATTTTATTTTTTTTAATGCAATGCCACAAAAGAGGCAGTTCTCTACTTTGTATTGAAATGAATTGGCTTTGCATAATTGATTCCAACATACTGATAGCCTGAGGTCTGAGCTGTTCAAACCCAGAACATATTAGCCATGCTACAAAGACTGAAGAAAACGGTGCCATCTGTTGAAGGTTGGGGAGAGAATAACATTACAGATACACTACCGACTCTAAAAGTAGGGCAGAACCAGTGAAGTGTAGAAGAACCCTTTTCTATATGTATGATGGCTTGCCTATCTCTTTCCTATTTGCCTTATAAATTACTCTTCAGAACCATATGGCTGATACCGAATACTGAGCAGTATAATCTTTACATTTCATCTTCCCCATTATAAGGGCAGTTCAGCAAAGTCAGACTAGGAGGGTCCCGTGGTGAGGGCTGATGTTATGAATATTTTCCCGTAAATAACAAAAACTGAGCAATCATAAAATAAATTACTTTCTGCTTGCCTTTTCATCTGTTAGTTGCCAGTAATTATTAAGGGTTTGTCCAATCCTGCAGCAGTACATGCATCTGCTAACCTGTTGCAAAAATATGGAAAGCAATTTGTAATGCCAGGAAAAAAGACTCGCATCATAGTTGCTGCTGAAAATAAAAATTCAAAGCTGGCTGCCCATGCATATTGCTGCTTCTGATAAGGAAGCTAAACTTGCCAGGCATAAAGCTTAACTTGCCTTTCAAACTAGAGATCTTCATCTCTTGCTTCCATCAGTCCACTTTCCTAACAGTGTGTGAGTGCAATCTATGGGATGCCACATAAAGGGGCATTGTACCGTACATACTATTTTGTGGTATTTATATACTGGTGTGCTGAGCTGACTTTAGAAGCTGCAGTGTCAATGCCATGTCTCATAGATTGGGCCTTACTGTGCATTTAGCATTTGCTCCTAAAATGTTGTGGGGAGGTGTTGGTGGTGTTGGCATCTGTCCCAGTGGTATACCAAGAGTACATTCTATAGATGTAGCCGACAGGAGCTGAAACACCAATACATTTTATGAATGCACAGGGGGAAATTGCATATGCAAACACAGCTTTCTACAAAGTTATCACCGCTGCAACATCTCCTGCTACTAAAGAAGCAAGCCATTGTTCAGTTTTTTAAAAGCCTTGCCTCTTTGGCTGTCAGAGCTGTGGCTGAAATAGGCTTTCAAATAAAGTTGTGGCGGCACATGCTCTTTAAGTCAACCATGCACACATATAGCTTGCTTAGATCATAGCTGGATCTCATGATTGTTTCATTAAAGTAGTTTCAAGAAAACTAAATGCTAAATCTGTATTTACTGATGGAGACAATATAGAAATAACCAGGTAGTATAACATTCCCATGATAGCATTAAAGGATCTGGGTGATTTCACTGAATTTCGTTATTGCACAGATGCCTTAGTTATTTACATTTAATCTTGGTGTCCCAAAGGTTTGTGGTTACACACACACACACACACACACACACACCACCTTCCTGGATCAAGCCAGTAGCCACATCGAGCTCCCAAATCAAGAAAACCACCTGTGGGTAAACTGCATATCTGGGACATTTACACAGCCTATAAGTAAAATCTTCACTTATTTGCAAAACAAGTTGACTGTTCATTTATTCTAGCCTAAGTATTTTCATGGGAAGCTTTTTTAAAACTGAATGAGGGCAGGTGTAAACTCTAACCATGTTTGAAATGTGTTTGGTGCAGTCAGCCATTGTGTGACTCTGCTAGGAGAGAGTTAGTATCTCTTCCAAACCTCTCTCTCCAACAAAGTTTAGAACTGGTTACTATGTATTTAAAGGACAACAAAGAATGCAAAAGGCAGAAGTAGAGACAGCAACAAAATATTGCGGTGAATAATTCATAGGCTACTTCATTCCACTCCCCCATTTCCATGCAGTTTTCCTTTTAAGCCACCAACATTCACCCAGTATTTTATGTCCACTTATTGGATTGGGGTGGGGGGTGGGTTTTCTCTCCCAAAGGTTTTTTCTTTCATTCTTTTTTTGTGTTTCTCCAAACATTTGTCTTCCCCATATCCCCTCTTGTGCATGGCTGGTACCAGTTTCTCTGGTGTTTTGTTACAAGCACTTGAAGAAGAATTGAGATCACTTGGTATATATTGTTATAGGACTGGAGGGGTTGGTCTGCACGATGTCTGTGGGTCCAAGCCTATGATTCTGTATCTGTATGGCTGGAATCTGTAGCAGAAGGAGCCACTGCACTGGTCAAATTGGTCTCTTTGTTGAGATAATGGGCTCAGTCAAGTCAGTTAAGCCTCCCACCTGCATGACTAAAGTGTTAGCAATGTTGCCATGGGAACAACTGGATGGTGGTGCTCTTTCAGGCGTTGGTAGGCTTCCCCCACCTCACCTTTCCTGGTTGGAGGCCAAGAAATATTGTAGATAGGAAGACAGTACCTCATGAATTAAGTTCCTCCTCCCTTTTTAGTCCTGCCTAGAGTTAGAAGTTAGACACAGAAGCTGAACTCGCTCTCTATGCTGAGGCAAAAGCTATGACTTTGATGACCCACCCTGGAAACCTAATGGGAACAAGATCTGTTGCAATGCTAATACCATGATTTCTACCAACTTATGCTTAGGTTGTATATATGTGTAAATACAACCATATATCCTAAATATACCACTGTCTCTAGTGACCTTCTTTTCAAAAAGAACCCAAATCCTGGGTAAGCTCTGGAATCCCTTAAGTCTCTCGTGGTTTGGAGACTAGTATGCACACAGCAATATTATTAGGGGGGAAATCCAGTGCGGTATCAAACCTCTAATGATCCAATTAACAGTACTAACCCACCCACCCCCAATGACTCCCGGTCATGCCTATGAAAAACCTGCTTCAAGCACGTTATTCACAGTGTTCAGTAATGGAAAACTACACCGAAGAAGCCATCTGACTGCTTCTTTTTTCCTTCCAATAGTTCAACCTTGAAAGAACCACAGAGGTTGTTGAAACAATCAGCATTGCCTTGTAACAGGGAATCTCCTTGGAAAGACAATGTGATGACTCATTGCTTTCTTTCTCTTCAGTTTAGTTTTTAAAGCACTTAAGCTTGCAAAAAATCCCTTACAACAAAAGAAATTAACCGATGCTTCAAGAGACCCTTTCCTGATAGATGTATCGATCTAAAAGAACAATTTCGGAACATCTTGCCTACCCTGGTATAAGTCCCCAATTTACTCCCAGCATTGAGTCATGATTTTCCACATATATGCTGACATTGCTGAAGGAGGGAGGTGGGCGAGTGGGTGAAAATATAGGCCAGGTCTGAGAGCCTCTAAAATGGTCTATATATTGTTCTTCGGAGTGACTAGCAAGAGCCAGGCATGTGGCAGCTCGGCTTGCCTCTCACATCAGGTTTGACAGAGAGTCAGCTGAAATGACTGTTAATAACAGCAATCATGACATGGGGCTAGAGGACCAGGTACAAAATGGCAGTTCAGGATGACGCTCTCTTTTTTTTTAAGGAGAAAAAGAAAGGGACAAAAAAACATTTGCTGGTTAGATGAGTTCGCTCCCCCAGCTTTTATGAAACAGTGGTGGCAGGTAAAAATATTTGATTAGTTTATTATGTCTAATTAAAGGAAGCTGCCATCACTGATATGACTGAGGCTAGCAAAGCTTTATTTGTGAAGCCATTAATTGTCAATGCTCAAGTATTAACAATTGCAATATTTTGACTGGAAATAAATAATTTGTTTCTATAACATGTTAGCGTTCTCTAAGCCTCAGAGTCTAAGAGCTCCTCCAGATGACCTGCTTATTGAGCAGATTTGCTTGCACAAAGCTTGTGCAGAAGTTAGAATATAGCCATCAATATTTGCTTGTTGGGTGCTGATGCATCTTGTTAATCATTCCTCCACCCCACAATTTTCTGTGCATTTCCCTATCACTTTCTGCCTAGAAGAGGAACTCAGTAGCATCAACCTAAGACTGGACCTGTGGTTCTAAGAACAAAGTAATTTAAAATACTGGACTCATGGATGCCCAGGTCTCTGCGGTGGCCAGGAGTGCATTTGCACAGTTGAAACTAGTTTGCCAGCCGCACACATTCCTTGAGATGTCTGATTTGGCCACAGTGACACATGCCTTAGTTACACCCCATTTGGATTACTGTAACACACTCTACATGGGGCTGCCTTTGAAAAGTGCTCAGAAAGTTCAGCTGTCTCAAAGAGCTGCAGTCAGATTGTTGACTAATCCATTGCTACAACAGCTCCACTGACTCCTGGTCTGTTTCTGAGCACAATGCAAAGTGCAGGTTCTGACCCATAAAGCCCTACATGGCTTAGGTCCAGGATATCTGAAATATCATACGCTTTCATGCAAATCTGCCTAGGTTCTGAAATCTGGGGGGGGGGGCTTCTCTCGGTTCCACCACCCTCACAGGCACAGGAAAGGGTCTTCTCAGTGGCTGCTCTCAGATGTTTGTACTCCCTTCCTACATAAATTAGACTGGCTCCCTCCCTGTTGTCCTTCTGCTGGCAGGTGAAAACTTTCTTGCTCCAACAAGTTTTTGGAACTGACTGTTTTTAAGGAATGGGCTGGTGCTGTGATGTTTTTATTCTAACAATCTGTATGTATTTGGACACAGTATTGGACACAGTATTCCAGGTGGGGTCTATTCCGCTCTGGTCAGACCCCACCTGGAATACTGTGTCCAATTCTGGGCACCACAGTTCAAGAAGGATACTGACAAGCTGGAACGTGTCCAGAGGAGGGCAACCAAAACGGTCAAAGGCCTGGAAACGATGCCTTATGAGGAACGGCTTAGGGAGCTGGGTATGTTTAGCCTGGAGAAGAGAAGGTTAAGGGGCGATATGATAGCCATGTTCAAATATATAAAAGGATGTCATATAGAGGAGGGAGAAAGGTTGTTTTCTGCTGCTCCAGAGAAGCGGACATGGAGCAATGGATTCAAACTACAAGAAAGAAGATTCCACCTAAACATTAGGAAGTACTTCCTGACAGTAAGAGCTGTTCGACAGTGGAATTTGCTGCCAAAGAGTGTGGTGGAGTCTCCTTCTTTGGAGGTCTTTAAGCAGAGGCTTGACAGCCATCTGTCAAGAATGCTTTGATGGTGTTCCTGCTTGGCAGGGGGTTGTACTGGATGGCCCTTGTGGTCTCTTCCAATTCTATGATTCTATGATTCTATGTCATTATCATCTTTGGGAGTGGGCATCTGTCTGTCTCAGGAGACAATGGAGCAGTGCGCCTTTGGGGGTGAAGTCAAACGCAGAGTTTTGGAAGGTTATAGCACCTGCTGTGGCTGTAGAGACCAATATGGGAGAGACATGTTTTGCTGAAGCTGAGGCAGATGAAAGCATCAGTTTGTGCTGCAGCAGATGCACCATGGCATCTGTGCTCCTTCCAGTGGTCATTCCTCCTCTTGATGTTTAATAGTTTTTAAATTATGATTTTTCTATGTTTTTAATCTTAGCTGTAAACCACCTAGAGTCCCTGCCAGGGAAGAAGGTGGGAAATAACTAAATAATAAGGCAGCTTCCCATTCTTCCTACGGTCAGTTATTCCAAGGTGACTGCAGAACCAAGAAAAGAGCTTGAGTTTTCTCCTTGTTTGTTACAAAAATATATACATCTGAGGCATTTCAGGTTAAACAAGCCCCTAGAGAACTAGCCCATAAAAGCTTTCCTGCTCTTCCGGGAATATGTATTTATTTAGCATGTGTAGATTTCTTCTTAGGCTGCTGTTCACTGGCGGATGAATTTTTGCTGAAGGGAAGAGTTTCTCAACCCTATCATTATATAACATTTTATTCCCTCTTATGTTTTGTTTGGCTCATTTCAAAGGGGAAGGTGCTGGTGCTGAAGACAGGCAAATTGAGCTTAATATAACGTATACAAATATGTGCATCCCAGTTAGAGTTTGCTTCTGTTCAGTTTTGCTTAGCCCCATCCTGGTAGCTGACTGAAACGTTGCACTGAGAGAGTCAGGCCCAACCTCCCAAGGCCAAGGCCAGAATCTGTAATTAGACAGCTCTCTGAGAGGATTGTTTGGGAGGAAAAGAGAGAGCTTCTCTCTTGCTGTTAGCTGAATACCCAGAATAGGCAGAGTTCCCCCCTGGCAGCAACTGCTCCATTATTTTTTGTTATTCATCTCCCCTCTTATTATTTCCCTCTTCCTCAATGCTTCCCCAGCAAAGGCATCTTACCTCCAGCAAAGACATACAAATGGGACCGCTTTCTCCACATGCTTCACTGCCCTGAGAATGATCAGGCAGGGATTGCAATGAAAACAGCGCAACTAGATGTTCGCTCGCATTTTCCTCCACCTGCTTTTGTTTTGTTCTTTGGGAGGGGGAAAAAAAAAAGCCGATCATTGAACGTATTATTTTTTCAACCGCCCAGTGGGGAACAAGCTGAAGGGCTGCATTTGCACCTAGGCTTGGGAGGGCATCAAAATGGTAGCAGACAAACGCTGCCAGCATGTGGCACCACCTGGTGGAGACTGCCGCGGTCTGGCTCTAACTCCCTTTCTTATCTTTATTTTAGGGTGGCAGGAAATAAATGGAGTTATTCTACCCCCCAAAATGAAATTGCTTACAGCTGATGCAGAGTCATTTTCTAAGAAAGCAGATGGATGGATGATTTCCCTTGCAGAAAACCATTGTGGGGGTGGGGGTGGTCTTGCTTATCTGAATTATTTAGAAACAGTTTCCTCAACAGTATGATCATTGTTACCTTAGGAGATAGTGTGAAAGGCTGCTGCCCTCCCTAATATGGGTATGACTGGCACAAACACTGCAGTCATTCCGGCACCAGGTCTAAAAATCTGTATAGAATCATAGAATTTTAGAGCAATTTTTAAAGTTAATTGCCATCTAGTCTGTTTTGTCTAATTTTGACTGTGTCCCTTGTTCTCATTTATATTTTATTTTTTTAAAGGAACATAGGAACTTGCCTTATACTGGGTCATAACCATTGGCCCATCTGCCCCTCTGGGTATGAGATACAAACATGTGGAGCGAGTGGGACGTTTGCAGTGGGGAAATGGTAGGTGAGATGAATGCTCAATCCTTCCCCATCTGCCATTTCCTCCTAGCAACCTCCTGTGATAAGGGAAAACACTTTGGAAACTGGGGGGGGGGCAGGGGAAGCTCCTATGAAGAAGAAAGGACTAAAAGAAAACAGTGGGCAGGGGAAGAATCTGGAACCTCTTCCCCCTTGGTGCTTTTCTACAGCTTTTTCTATGGTAAGCACTGTTTGACAGTGGAACAGACTACTACAGAAGGCAGTGGACCTTCACTGGAGGTTTTTAAACAGAGGTTGGACGGGATTATGGGATTATGTAGCTGGGATTCCTGCATTGCAGGGGGCTGGACTAGAGGATCGTTCGGGTCTGTTCCAACCCTACAATTCTATGATTCTAGGAAAGTCAGTGTGCTCTATAGCAGCGATCCATGTTCTGAAAACCAAATCTATTAGGCACTGGAGTGCTCCCATGACACCTGAAGCATACACACCCCCAGCTCAGTATTCTAGCACCTGCTTTGCCCAAAGAAGGAATAACCACAGTGATTTCCAGCTGCAAAAAACTGCAGGAGGGGGCAGAAAGGTGTCCCCAGAGTGTCTTCCAGGAAGAGAGCAACCTCGGCAGAAGGAGCAGTCCTCCTGTCCAGGCCATCTTGCCTGCTTCTCAGATTTTTTTGGGGGGGGATGCCAATGCAGTTCCCTGCCAAGGGCTCCAGTACAGCTCCTTACCAAGAGCACAAGGGACCCATGTATGCCTCTGAATACTTGTGGATTGCCTACTACACAGGCTTATGTGAAAATAAAGCAAAACATTCCTTAAAGTGAGTCTGTAGGTGTGCCTCATTTTAGGAAGGTGTTGTAGTGGCGTATCTGAGTATGCAATGGCAATCCTTTTAAAGAACAACAGGAAAGTGTGTGTACTTTTTTCTTTTGCTCTTGCACAGAAAGTTGATTTGAAGTTGATTTGAATGCTCTAGACCAGTGTTTTCCAAACTTGGGTCTCCAGCCTTTTTTGGACTACAACTCCCATCATCCCTAGCTAGCATGACCAGTGGTCAGGGATGATGGGAATTGTAGTCCGAAAATAGGTGCAGACTCAAGTTTGGGAAACACTGCTCTAGACACCAAACAACAATGAAGTACGTCTCTAGGGGCGAAGTCAAACTGCTGTGTGAACAGCAATGAAGTGACTTCCTCAGGGCACAAGCTTGGGTAGTGTGTATGTAGGTCCTGGCTGCTGAGACCACAAGACACCAATGGAAAGAGCACTAATCACAGGATGAGTGCAAAAATGTTCTTTGAGGCAGGGTGTTTCTGTAAGCACTGCACCAACTCATGGGCAAAGAGGCAAAATTCATATTATCTATTAATTTCCTGAGATCTATTGCAATGAGCCATTGTGCTCCGAAAGGTATGCAAAGATCCATTCATCTGAAAGATCTTTAATTATATACGGACTTTCATAAATGCATCCCCTGGCTTCAGAACTACAAATGATTTTAGACGCTTCCTAAAAAGCATCCTTCCAGAAGACTTTCTCATCCTTAAATCAAATTTGTGTAATGCAGCTTCCCTATATAATGAGAGAAGTTCTTGGCAAAGTCTATTAGTGGAGGATATAAATGTACTGATTCAGATAGAATTTCAAAATTACATTTGGTCGTAACACAGTAACCGTTGGAAACCTAGATCTTTTCCCCACAGGAGCATGACGTGACTCACTTCCTCCTTCGCAAATAATATAGGAGATAATGTCTTTAGAAGGAAGCAGTGAATAAAGGACAGAGATTTCAAAGATGAGTCCCTCAGCCTGGTTAGTAATACATTCAAAAGTCAAGATACAACCGTTCTTGGACTGACAGATAGACATCTCTCGCACAAAAAAACTAGCAGCTGCCATGGTTGAATGCTATGAGCCATTATATGTGTAGACAGATTGGCTTCCAATGCATAGTTTGACTCTAGGTTTCTGCTTCCAGGAGGAATATTGAGAGTCTTTGGATCACAGTGCATGTGTGTATTAGATATTTGTATCAGCTAATAGAAAAATAATTTGGAATCACTATCTTCTATAGGATTTCATTCTGGATATTCAAGAGGGTGGAAATTTGTCCAATATACTTTTGTTGACAACTATCTGTCTGGGGAGACAATGGAGGAGAACGCCTTTGGGAGTGAGGTCAAGCTGTTGGACAATTACAGTGCCTGCTGTGGCTGTAGAGACTGATATGGGAGAAACGTGTTTTGTTGAAGCTGGGGCAGGTGAAGGCATCCAGTTGTGCTTCTGCAGATGCACCATGGCATTTCTTTTCTCTCATATCATGTTTGCAGACATAGGCTATAGAAACTGTCAGATCACTGCTTCATCTAGCTCTGTATTGTCAACACTGACTGGTAGTGATTCTCCAGAGTTTTGCACAGCAGTTTTTTCTAGCCTTATCCAGAGATGCTGTAGATTTAACTTGGGAGTTTGGGCAGGCAAAGCTCATGCTCTACCACTGAGCTATGACCCTTTGCCTTATGCAGATTCACAGGAATGGGGATCCAAAGTTGGCCTTCTCTTCACAGAAGGTGTATTTATTTGGAAATATGGAAATGGTGTTTAACACGTTGCACTAGGATGCTATGAAATAGAAACTAAGCTTATTTAATTCTTAGGGGTGGATCTAATGGTTGGACTGGGAGTGGACGGGCTCAAAATATTATTTCCCTCAATAAAATAAAAACGTTGCAGTCATTTCACATTGATACAGACCCATGAGAATCTGGATCAGTCTTCAAAATGGATTGCATATCTCATCTCTGCCAGGAACCCCCTTCACAACAAGCAAGGGGGTGGCGGAAGAGCCCTTACTGGTGAGCGGGGGGAACCAGCAACAGCCCTTACTGGTGAGTGGGGGAACCAGCAACAGGAGAAAGCTCAGCTCCCTAGCTGACAGGCTGGCCTACTGTCCAACATTGGATTGCCCTTGAGCATGGTTCAGAAACTGTAGCTTATCCATAACACAGCTGCCAGGTTGTTGACCAGCACCATGAAGCAAGTTCAAGTGATACCTACCATTTAAAGATCTGCTGCCTGTTCACTACTACAACCAATTTAAAGAGCTGACTTTGGTCTATGCAGCTCTATACAACTTGGGCCCCAAGTACGTAAAGGATCATTTCCTTTATTACCAACCAGCCCATGCCTTAAGTTGTGTATAGAAGGACCTGTTCATAGTTCAATCTATAGCTGCAGTCCATAGTGTAAGTACCAGGGCCTCTTCAGTGGTGACACCCTGGATGTGGAATTGCCTCCTCATGGAGCTACAGCTGTCCCCTTCATTAGCTATCTTTATGTATCAGATCAAGACACATTTTTTTCTTCAGTTCTATGGAAATAGCTGACATAAAACCTACATTGCTACTGGATTCTTTCTTACTTCGTTTTTTAGTTTTAGTTCCATTTATGCTGTTGGTTTTATGATCATGGTATTGACTGTATTTTATGAATTGTTATTCCCTGGGAACTTTAGGTTGAGGGGTGGTCTATAATTGGTTTAGATAAAGAATAAGTTCAGAAGTTTTCTGCAATTACAATTCTCTTGATCTTCGCAGGAGATGATACTCCTGAGAAGTGTCATTTCCCTGTCAGGCAGGCAGTATGGCCAGCCTGTTGATTAGTGAATCCCTTCAGCTGCAGGGAAGTTGCTCCTTTGTGTTTGTATGGAGATTTTGGGAGGTGAAATGGATACTCCACTTTGCCCCCACATACCCCAATGGCATTTTGTTACTACTAGCACAAGGATGTCTCCAACACAAACCTTGGAGTGAAAATTTAAAAACAAACACTATTTTTTTCCCATTGTCAAAGAAAATGTGTCTCCATCTCTCGTCGCCTTCCATCAGTCTTCTTAACCACAGATACCTGGCAGAGATTCCACATTCACAACTGAATTATTTGCTTTTCGGAAGCGAACACAATGGGACTAAATAGAATGGGACCTACTTCTGAAATCCTATTTGCACTGTAAGGCTGTGCACTGTACTGTAAATGTGCAGCAACTATTTGGTTGATTTCCTGTTTGATGAAGTCTTTATACCCAGCCCAAAGCAGCAAGAGATCTAGAAAGCTGTGGGAGAGCCAAAAATGAAAACCATGGCTAGCTGTTGCCTAGCTAGCTTGTCACGAACACAATGTGGCATGCCTATCCTCTGACCTCTTCTCCAGTAAACGAGCAGGGCTGGACTTTGGTCTTTCATATTTCAACAGTGCCCTGTGCAAGCCCGAAAATTGGCACCCCCACCCCCATTGTGGTGGAACTGGTGCTGCTGCCCTAAATTTGCCTCTGGAAGGAATTTGGTCACAACTTGCTAGAAGGAGGAAGGGAATAGGTAGCTTCTGGCTTTTAACAAACACAACAGGGATCCTGTTCTAGAGAAGTTCAGTTACCACCATAGATCAGATGCAACCTCTGATGACACAGGCAGGCGCACACACACACACACACACACACACACACACACACACTGTTACTGGTGGCTGTGGGTGCAGGCATCATATGCACACTGCAGCTACTTCACATTCCTCCAGAAACCTTCAAAGATCTGCTGCAAGGGTGTGTCCAACACAAGTGCATGTGCAATCATAGCAGAAAGATTGGTGTCTTGGGGCAATGAATGAATGAAGGGTGGGGTGATCTGCAGGAGTTCCTAGACATGGCAATGGGCCTTTCTGAAGGCCCTCCCTGCCTGGGCCTGGCAAATGCCCCACAATGGCATCCTGAATCACTAGGTTTGAGTGCCTACCACATTGTATTTTTCAGGGTATTTATCTGCGAGGGTGAGAACCTTTCTAAACCTAAAACTCCACAAAACAAAGATTTTAGCTTTTCACTGGACTCTGTAATTTAAATGAGTCTGAGTGTCTTGGGAAGGGAGATAAAAGTTTACACTGAGCATTTCTTTGCAGGGAGGTTATGGGGTATTTCAGTATTTTAACATAATGTCTGCAATGTGATGTAAGAGGTGGAGCAATTCAAATGGTTTTGTTCCTGATTATGGCTTGGTAACTTGTTTTTAATTTTCTTACCCTTTTTTATTTCCCCCCATGAATTTCTAAAATGGAAAAACTTTGATCTGAGCCTGTCACACTGACTGATTTCCTCTTCTTCCTCAAAACTAAAATATATTCTCCCTAATCCCAGACATAGCAGAGCCTGCTTATGATTACTCACTGGTGTGATATACTCTGCACATGAGCAGAGACTATTGTTTCACATTTTCAGGACTGAGCCATGCATGGCAAATACATTCTGCTGTGCCCTGATCTGATCTGGCTCAGTTTTTCAGTGAGGAGATCATGGCACTCTGCGTATGTGTAATGGCGAACTTTCCCAACTAAGTGTTATGCAAGTCCTATTATAGGGACGCAGGTGGCGCTGTGGTCTAAACCACAGAGCCTAGGGCTTGCTGATCGGAAGGTTGGCAGTTCTAATCTCCGCGTCGGGGTGAGCTCCCGTTGTTCGGTCCCAGCTCTTGCCCACCTAGCAGTTCAAAAGCACGTCAAGTAGATAAAATAGGTACCACTCCAGTGGGAAGGTAAACAGCGTTTCCGTGTGCTGCTCTGGTTCGCCTGAAGTGGCTTAGTCATGCTGGCGACATGACTCGGAAGCTGTCTGCAGACAAACGCCAGCTCCCTCGGCCTATAGAGCGAGATAAGTGTGCAACCCCAGAGTCGTCCGCGACTGGACCTAATGGTCAGGGGTGCCTTTACCTTTACCTTTAAGTCCTATTATGAGAAAAACAGTAAGGTGAAAAATTGCAGTCCTGCCAAGTCTAAACGTCATCAGCCACCACTAAACACTTAACTAGTAAGACACTGAAAGTGGGCGAAGGGTGGGGGGTGGGGAGGACGATCAAGCTGTTAATCTCAGTGGAAAATATCTAAGATGTGTAGCTGTCTCTCTCTTGTTACAGGTACTAGACTAGCATGTAGGCGTTTGGGTGTGGGCTGGCTGCAATGTTTTCCTCACATTTAGCGTAAATGGGTTAATGTGAAGTTTCTCCTCTAAGCTCTGTTTTCCACTTAGCAAACAAATACTGCCTGAAGAGAGGGCAGTTAAATTAGCAAATGCACATCCTGTTGCCAGGTCAACCACATTTTTGATTGGTGGGTGTCAGTGATTGCGTTAGGGAATAATATGCAGTGATGATAGACACAAGCTGTAGGCTCTTCCTAGCACGGTAGGAGGGAACAGTTACAGAAAATAGTGCTGTTGGCAACAGCGACCTGAAATCTTGACTCTTTTATTACTACGTGTGCATGCCTCTGTGAAAGAGGGAAAATTATTAGGAGGATCAAAAGCCAAAAACCAGCTCTTAATTGTATTTCAGTTTCCCGGGGTTATGTAAAATAAATTATCAGATTCCACTGATGATGAGATCAAAGTGGTTGCTGACTGTTTCCTTGCATTTAGAGTAACTGATTTACTGCCTTTGCATGCTCCATTTTAGCACTGCACCCAAACCCCAGATTTCCCAGTGCACAACTGTGAACATAGAGCTTCTGTATATAACATATAATATACCCCACCTTTCTTCTATTAAGGTATTCAAGGCAACGTACCTGGCTTTCTCAGGTGGTTACCCATCCAGGCAGTGAGCAGCCTGCTCATCCTCACCAGGACTATTGCATCATGTATCTTCAAACACATCTATGAGCAAGCATCCTCATAAACAATGAAAGGGCCATCTTGTGTGCATGAAGGATTGCGCCAGTGAATTTTTTCATTCCTAAAAAAATGAAATGTGAAAACGGCAGAATAATTAGCAAAAAAAAACCAACCTCCATTCAGAGCATTATTAGTTCATAGGTAAACTGTAGGGTAGGGCAGATTCTGAAAACCTTAGATCTACAAGAGGGGCCTGCAACAAAATGACATAGTAGCGTCTGTAACCCGAGGTACCACTGTATAAGGTTCTCCAGTTCAATTCCAGCCAACCAGTTGTGTCCTCTCCAAGGATATGCCATTCCATTATTCATCCAACAGTCAGTTAGTATTCCTTCCCAATGAAAATGCTCAGGATTCATTGGCCTTTAGGCTGGAGGGCATGCCTTTTGATTAATGCTTCTTCTTTTTTGTACTTCTGTATAACTGTTGGTTTCCCAAACCCCACTGATGCCTTCTGTGTGTGTAGAGCATACAGACCAGCACTTGGAGGATGTAGTTCTCTATTACCGGTAGTATATATCAGGGATGGGGCAGCATTTCCAGGCTGAGGGCCACATCCACATTCCCTTTTGGGGACGACAGGCTAGTTTCTACATTCACACTATGAACCCATCTCTTGTCCTCCATCCTGGCATGCAAGAAGCATTATAAGAGTTGAAGACACATTCTAGCCAGGCAAGAACACTCAAGGAGCATGCAAATAAGGGCTGGCCTGGTGTGTGTTTGGGAAGGTGGTGTGCCTAGGGAGGGAGAGCAGCCTGAGCAAAGTCCTAAGGGGCAGACAGAGAGATCTGGAGGGCCCCATGTGGCCCCAGGACCAAGGTTCCCCACTTCTGGTATCTACAATGATTGTAATGGAAGCCTTTGAAGGCATACCAGTCACAAAGCTTGACAAGAAGCAAGACGGAAATGCTTGACTTCACCCAGATACAATTAAGGCCAATACCACTCAGTGACTAAACTGTATAATGATGCAATTTGCACAATCATCAACCCAACATTTATCCCATGTACAATCACAGAACATATTATAAAGGGCAGTGCTATTTTTCAGAGGGTACTCAAGGGTATGCAGTACTGGCACCTCTTTTTTCTGTTGTCAAAAAGTGTGGCACTTACTGTTACAACTTCATGGTGAGTACTGGCACCTATTTTCGGGGGGGGAGCACTGATTAAGGGTAATGATATTAAATATACCATGGTGAGGAGGATCTAGCATATTTCATGGGGAAGTGTGCATAATGGGACAAAACATTGCATTTATGTACCTGGATTCAACCAATTCTGAAAATTCCTGATGAAACATCAGCAATGGCTGCTAAAGAATAAAAGCATGTATTTCCTAATAGGCTGAGATAAACAATAACATCTTCACAAGGATCAGTGTTCTTTAACTTACTCAAATTGACCTACTTCCATCAAAGATGTTAAGGTCATGCATGTCATGAAATGAATTAGGGTCAGAAAGCTGACATTACAATTACCAATGGTGGAACCTCTTTTATCGTCCACAGTATTCCCCCTCCCCACAAGTCTGGCATATTTGGTTCTTCTTTTCTTTCATTCAAAGGAAATAAGGTACTTAAGTTCCCACAGGATAGAGTGTTGGCTCATTCCATTTGCTGTTAGGATCAGCCATAATAGGATTGTTGTGTTCTTTCTTGTGCAGAGAGGGATTGAGATGTCTCCCAGGAAAGACTCTTCCATTGACACACACTGAGATGTTCAGAATTAATTCTGACAAGAGAGTTCCAGTTTCAGTGGCTGAGTTCAGCAAAAAAAGAGATTAAAGAGGAAAAAGAAGAAAATCCACTTACAAAAACTTAACCACAATTTGCTTGGCTCAGGGATACAAACTGGGGAAAGAGTTTTTGCATGACTCTATTGTGATGCTACCTCTGTGTTCTGAGTACTGGCTGCAATCACTGTCCTGAAGGATATGCCACTTCTTTTTTAGCCTAGTGTGTCACTTTCTTTCTTAAACTATTTTTTCTCATTGCTTTTTGAATCCAGCTTCCATCAGCTTGGTTAAGTTGAGGCTGTAGGCCACTAGGAAAGATAAAGGCACCTGTGGATTTGTGCATCCAGAAACGGCATTAGACTTTTTTTTATTATAAGTGTTTGCTTCTGGTTGATAGGTAACAGCACTTATCCTGTTCTAAAGGACCACCAATCTCTTGCACACAGCTTATGTGAAATTCTAGTGCATTAATTTGTTTCATTTATGAATGGGGGAGGCTATTAAGGATAACACAATTCTATGTTTTAAAAAAGATAATTGCTGTGTCATGTGGCTGTTTCAAGACCAGAGATATCAAATGTGTTGCAACCATTTTGAGTATTTAAAAATCAGAGGGATGATTTTGACTCCTAAATCTGAAGTCCTTTAGGAGCAGGGTACCTGAAGGACCACCCATTCTCCATATCAACCTGCCTGTGAAATCAGCATTTATAACCGTTTTCAAAGTGCACTTGTGGGTCCCTACCAATCCTCCTATGGTGCCAGTGAATGTTCTCAGTTAATATCCCCTCAAAAATCCACAATGCATAGCAGACTGTTTGCTCTCTTGCTCAGTTGCATCAGCTTGGCCTCTCTTAAATATGTCTACCTTTTGGATGCCAGGATCGGACACTCACCCTTCCATTCTGAACAAACGAGAGGGGCAAAGAACTTCTCTCTATGAGAGAGCGCAACAGCAACCGAAAGAGGTGCCTTTTCCCCATTGAGGAGGTAGGGCAGAGCATTCCCAACTTTCAAGTTGGTGGCACATTTGGGGAACATGCATCATTTCGTGACACAGTAATTAAGTTTTACTAGCAGACTGAAGGTTAAACTAACCTTTTACAGCCCCAGGCAGCCGACACGACACACTAACGTGTCGCAACACAAAGTTTGGAAAGCTCTGAGGTAGGGCATACGGGAACCATTTTGTCTCTTTTTCTGCCATTTTATATTTGGCAGCCATTTTGTATTATGCAACACGCCCACAGCAGCCATTTTGTGACTGGTGCCCACAGTTTCTCAAAAATCCAAATGTAACTTCTTGTTTATGGACATCCATCTGTCTTGGGAGCAGTCCTTTTTTCTGGTGGTACTCAATGGTACACACTACCTGCACCTTCCCCCCTCCCCAAAAAAAGAAAAAAATGGAGATGGGCAGGACACAAGGTGCACTGCCGTCTCCCTCCTTTGTTCACCCCCTCCCTCCCCAGTGCCACAGTCCATTTCCCTCATGCTGAGGGCAGCCAATTTCCCGAGGAGGAAGGCAGCAGAAGCCCCAGCAGACATGCATCTTCACCTCAGAGCTGCTCCCTCACGCCTGCCACTGCCACTTCTCCTCCCTACTAGGGCTGTGGACAGCGGCTTGAGACCCCCCCCCCCGATTCCCCTTCCACCCACTAAAATTGAGAGACAAAGGCAACTGCAGCTCGAACCATATCACAAGGGGATGAGAGGAGATGACCAAGTGGGAAGAGGAGGAATCCATGCTGTTGTCTTCCTCTTATCTCCCCAGGGAGCAACTCTGCCGGAACTGCGAATCGGGCGGGGGGGGGGGGCGGAGAACAGAGCAAACCAGGCACCCACCAGAGTGTCTGAGGAGAAAACAGGGGAAGGGGAAGAGAAATCCAGCTCCATCAGAGAGCAGCTACTTCCTCCTCAGGCTCACTCCGTGTCCATTTCATTCGCTCACTCCTCTAAATAAAATTTAAGAAGTAAGTTATTGAAATAATTCGAAGCTATAAGCAATTCTTTTGGGAGGGAAACTCTGCCATAGTATTCTGTACACTTTAGAATAGTTTGTTTTTATCCTGTTGCAAATTTTGCGTCTCTCTGAGTGTGTATTAAAAATAGCCTATGTTCACAGAAAAGGAGTATAAAGATACTGCTCTGAGACAAGACACAACACAGTTGCTATAAATTCAGGGGGTGGGAAATAAATAATGTTAACTGTTTGAACATGTGATTTAGCTTGGACAGTTCAATGTGCAAGTTAAAAAAAGTGAATACAAATTAGTCATAAAACAGACCCATCTATTATTCACTGAGTTTGCTGTGCTGTCATGAACTGAAATATGTTTTTACTGGAGTGAGTGCTTTTGCATCAAGGGAGATATTAAAGCAAAGCTTTGCTTTGCTCCTCAAAGGTCTTATTTTGTCTTTGATTTGCTACCCTCAATACTATTAAAGAGCTTTGGGTCAGAAATGAAAATATCCCTCATAAAACAAATTGGGATGGCAGCCTGTGTTCACATACTAACATTTTTTCCAATATCCTCTGCTGCATGTTTAGAACAGCTACTTTACAGGTAGGCCTCAGTCTTCCAGAGAATTATCTTGATAGATGTATTGCTCAGAGCAACATCTGTAATTTATGAATATAGAAAATCCACACTCTCTCTCATTGTCTTTGTGGCACAGATGTGCTTTGGGCCAAGTGAGATGCTTGGATAATGGAAAGGCAGAGTGCTAATAAATCTTTCAGCTATGAAGGCAATGCTTACATCTTCCCTTTAAAATAAATCCAAAGCTAAATTCTAAATCACATCTTTAGAGATCACTGGTGCTGTTTCTTCATGTTATTGCTATTGTTATATTGAATGTTTGCTTTGGTAATATGCGGTAGCTGATGTTTGATTCAAAATGGATCTAATTAAGCCGAGAACATCTGACATTTTTCCCAACCAAGAATAAAACTAGTAAATCACGAAAACCCTATAAAAAGGAACTATACTGCTCTGGATGAGGTGTTGGAATCATTTAAGTTACTGTCTGAGATAACAGCAGAATGGCTGGAACTATTACAATATGCTGTGAAAAATTCTTCGCTGGTATAAATAACGTGATCCCAATCTGTGCAGACTGTGAAGAAAATTAAGAACATAGAGATTGATGCACCGGAACAAGGCAATGATCCATCCAGTTTCATATCCTGCTTCTGACAGTGGCCTAGGCATGATGATCAGAGGAAGAAATACACTCAGCCAGTTGTGGGATACTGTACCAGAGGGAGACATTTTTTTCTTAAACCCAGCTGGTGATCAGTATCAGCTTTAAAGCCTGAGGATTGATGACAGTTGTAAATTTCACCCTAGCTGGTGCAACCAAATTGGATTGCTTCTTTCTGTCCCCAACCTGCCCTTCACCTGTCCTCCTCAGAACTACCATTCCGTTGCCTGTAGCTAAAGATGTCGACTCTTTTTTCATAGATGATGTCCCCAGATAGATTTTCGATTTCCACTGCCTCACACAAGTTCTCCACCTATTTTCTTTTAAGATGAACTGACTGTGTGGTAGTCTCCTTGGAGTGAAAACTGAAATAAAAAAAAAAAAACCCTTCTATGAATCACAGCATTTGTAGGCCCTCTTTTCTCACCCCTCTGGCAGCCAGCAAATGCTCCCCTTACAAGGGCCATGTGGAGCTGGAGCTCCAGTGTTAGCATTGCTACTACCACAGAGCGTTTGGGTGGCCTAGGAGAAGTTTCTCAGGTGTGAGGTGGAGGAGGAACAACAGAGAGTTACATATCTGCTGCCCGCTTTGTCCTTAACCCGAAATGATGTTGTTGTTGTTTAGTCGTGTCCGACTCTTCGTGACCCCATGGACCAGAGCACGCCAGGCACTCCTGTCTTCCACTGCCTCCCGCAGTTTGGTCAGACTCATGTTGGTAGCTTTAAGAACACTGTCCAACCATCTTGTCTTCTGTCGTCCCCTTCTCCTTGTGCCCTCAATCTTTCCCAACACCAGGGTCTTTTCCAGGGAGTCTTCTCTTCTCATGAGGTGGCCAATGTATTGGAGCCTCAACTTCAGGATCTGTCCTTCCAGTGAGCACTCAGGGCTGATTTCCTTAAGAATGGATAGGTTTGATCTTCTTGCAGTCCATGGGACTCTCAAGAGTCTCCTCCAGCACCATAATTCAAAAGCATCAATTCTTCGGCGATCAGCCTTCTTTATGGTCCAGCTCTCACTTCCGTACATTACTACTGGGAAAACCATAGCTTTAACTATACGGACCTTTGTTGGCAAGGTGATGTCTCTGCTTGTTATGATGCTGTCTAGGTTTGTCATTGCTTTTCTCCCAAGAAGCAGGCGTCTTCATATTTCGTGACTGCTGTCACCATCTGCAGTGATCATGGAACCCAAGAAAGTAAAATCACTCACTGCCTCCATTTCACAGAATCACAGAATCACAGAATCACAGAATCACAGAGTTGGAAGAGACCACAAGGGCCATCCAGTCCAACCCCCTGCCAAGCAGGAAACACCATCAAAGCATTCCTGACAGGTGGCTGTCAAGCCTCTGCTTAAAGACCTCCAAAGAAGGAGACTCCACCACACTCCTTGGCAGCAAATTCCATTGTCGAACAGCTCTTACTGTCAAGAAATTCTTCCTAATGTTTAGGTGGAATCTTCTTTCTTGTAGTTTGAATCCATTGCTCCGTGTCCGCTTCTCTGGAGCAGCAGAAAACAACCTTTCTCCCTCCTCTATATGACATCCTTTTATATATTTGAACATGGCTATCATATCACCCCTTAACCGTCTCTTCTCCAGGCTAAACATACCCAGCTCCCTAAGCCGTTCCTCATAAGGCATCGTTTCCAGGCCTTTGACCATTTTGGTTGCCCTCCTCTGGACACGTTCCAGCTTGTCAATATCCTTCTTGAACTGTGGTGCCCAGAACTGGACACAGTATTCCAGGTGGGGTCTGACCAGAGCGGAATACAGTGGTACTATTACTTCCCTTGATCTAGATGCTATACTCCTATTGATGCAGCCCAGAATTGCATTGGCTTTTTTAGCTGCTGCATCACACTGTTGACTCATGTCAAGTTTGTGGTCTACCAAGACTCCTAGATCCTTTTCACTTGTACTGCTCTCAAGCCAGGTATCACCCATCCTGTATTTGTGCCTTTCATTTTTTTTGCCCAAGTGTAGTACTTTACATTTCTCCCTGTTAAAATTCATCCTGTTTGCCTTGGCCCAGTTCTCTAATCTGTTAAGGTCATTTTGAAGTGTGATCCTGTCCTCTGGGGTATTAGCCACCCCTCCCAATTTGGTGTCATCTGCAAACTTGATCAGGATGCCCTCAAGCCCATCATCCAAGTCATTGATAAAGATGTTGAATAAGACTGGGCCCAAGACAGAACCCTGTGGCACCCCACTAGTCACTTCTCTCCAGGATGAAGAGGAGCCATTGATGAGCACCCTTTGGGTTCGGTCAGTCAGCCAGTTACAAATCCACTGAATGGTAGCATTGTCTAGCCCGCATTTTACCAGCTTCTTTACAAGAATATCATGGGGCACCTTGTCAAAGGCCTTGCTGAAATCAAGATAGGCTACATCCACAGTGTTCCCTTTGTCTACCAGGCTTGTAATTCTGTCAAAAAATGAGATCAGATTAGTCTGACATGACTTATTTTTCAGAAACCCATGCTGACTTTTAGTGATCACAGCGTTCCTTTCTAGGTGCTCACAGACCGTTTGCTTAATGATCTGCTCTAGAATCTTTCCTGGTATTGATGTCAGGCTGACTGGGCGGTAATTGTTTGGGTCCTCTCTTTTCCCCTTTTTGAAAATAGGGACAACATTTGCCCTCCTCCAGTCTGCTGGGACTTCACCTGTTTTCCAAGAATTCTCAAAGATTACTGCCAGTGGTTCTGAAATCACCTCTGCCAGTTCTTTTAATACTCTGGGATGTAGTTCATCTGGCCCTGGAGACTTGAATACATCTAAACTAGCCAAGTGTTCTTGTACTACCTCCTTACTTATTCTGGGCTGTGTTTCCCCTGCTGAATCATCTGCTCCATATTCTTCAGGTCGGGCATTGTTTTCTTTTTTGGAGAAGACTGAGGCAAAGAAGGTATTGAGGAGTTCTGCCCTTTCTGCGTCCCCTGTTCGCATTTCACCATCTTCTCCTCTAAGTGACCCCACTGTTTCCTTGTTCTTCCTTTTGCTACGGACATACCCATAAAAACTCTTTTTATTGCTTTTAACCTCTCTAGCAAGCCTGAGTTCATTCTGTGCTTTAGCTTTTCTGACTTTGTCTCTACATGTGCTGGCTATTTGTTTGAATTCCTCTCTGGTGGTTTCCCCCTTTTTCCATTTCTTGTACATATCCCTTTTAAATCTTAACTCAGTTAAAAGTTCTTTAGATAGCCACCCTGGCTTCTTTAGGCACCTTCCATGTTTCTTCCCCTTCTATTTGCCAGGAGGTGATGGGACCAGTGGCCATGATCTTAGTTTCTTTGATGTTGAGCTTCAGACCATATTTTGCGCTCTCCTCTTTCACCCTCATTAAAAACTTCTTTAATTCCTCCTCACTTTCTGTCATCAAGGTTGTGTCATCAGCATATCTGAGGTTGTTGATATTTCTTCCGGCAATCTTAATTCTGGCTTGGGGTTCATCCAGTCCAGCCTTTCGCATGATGAATTCTGCATATAAGTTAAATAAGCAGGGAGACAATATACAGCCTTGTCATAACCGAAATGTATAACTGAAATAAACCCAGGTTAGAACTTTTCTGGGGAGACCTAAACTGCTCATACTTAGAGGACATGCTATTGCCTTCCCACCATGTCAGGACTTTTCATATTACATTGTTATGATTTGTGGGCTAACTGATGAACAGCATCTCTGAAACTGTGACTGCTTGATTGAAGATACTAAGGGGACTGTAGGACATTTTTTGTTACCTTCAATTCTTTTGTTTTTAGTATTGTTGTCTGATAGAACCTGCCACTTTAAAAAGTCACTGAATTTTAGATGTATTCAGAGTATAGCATAGTGCTTTACTCCAAGAACAAAGATAGTGCTTGCCTGGAAGTAATGGAACAATCTATGCAATCATGTCTAATAATGGGAACTGTATCATGTGACACATAGCTTCCATATGAAAACAGGCAGACATTTTACATTATGCACATATAGATTTCTTTATAAGTTGGAGAACAAGCCAAACATTTGATCAACTTCGATGGGGTCCCATGGCATGGCTCACCAATAACTGTTGAAATACTGTTTTTTTATTTTTAAAAATGTATTTTCCCCTTTGGCTCAGAAAGCATGTTTAAAATTTACATGTCATAAATATGTATATTTTTTTCTGTCGAATAACCTTTCATTGTCAAAATATTAAAATTTCCATAATTCCAAAATTCAGTTCACATTACCGAAGTAGTGAAATTCAATTCCCAACTAATAACAGTGCCAGCATAGGAAGCAATAATAGGTAAAATATTCAGTATTAGCAACAGATTTATTCCATACCAGCTCTGTGGGAAAATAGGTGCAGTTATCTCAACTGCATAAAAAGGCTATCACAGATAATCTATCGTAGACTTCTCTTATCCCCACGAAAGCACACCCATCCCATGTTCATATAGGCCAGTTAATCAACTGGTAAGCTTTCCCTTGATATTTACCATTTCTCTTTGTTATTGTTTATGGGTCATTTGACAACCTAAACAGTAGTACCACGGGCAATGACAGTCCCCATCATGTTACCGGTACTTGCATGAAGGGTTGTACATTTTATTTATTTTTATTTGCAAGTCATTTCTATGCTAAAAACATTATTACTGGGCAGTGCAGCTGTGATCACAGAATTGTAGAGTTGGCAGAGACCCTGAGGATCATCTAGTCTAGCCTCCTGCAATACAGGAATATGCAGCTGTTTAATACAGGGATCGAACGTGAAACTTCCAAGTGGGAGATAACCAGTGCATGCACCACTCTGGTGTGACAGTCTGGGGACAGGTAGGGTCTTTGCGCCAGTGTATCAGGTGGAACTGGTAGACAGCTGACCTGGACACAGAACTGACCTGTGCCTTCATGGATAGCTGTGAGTCCAAAATGACTCCTCAGTTGCACACCTGATCGTTTAGGGGCATGGTTACCCCATTCAGGACCAGGAAATCCCTCAAACCTGCCTGCCCCAGAAACAGAACTTCTGTCTTGTCGGGCTTCAACCTCAATCTGTGACCGCCATTCACTCCCCAACCGATTAATGTTTCAGAATCAAATGGGGCCACAAAATCTGAGTAGCCTTTTAAGTTGGCTGCTTAAGTCACACTTTCCCCCACTTTAGACTGGGACTCTGATCATTCTTGGGCTGCATCCAGATTCCACTTTATTCCATCTTCCCAATGTTTCCTTACATGTTAATTTTCACATTTCTCACGCACAGTAAATGCCAATTCTGGAAGTCTAGTGGAATCTAGCAGGCATTTAGCATTTGTTCGTGTGTTAATTGTTTCCATAAAAAAATATGTTTGCAATCCTGTTAACTCAGAAAATGGTGGGAGTTTTGTATTGTAATTTCCCTGTGGTTTTCATGATCACGCCACCACTGCTCATGTGATGAAATTTTTGATGGTAGCATGGCATACAGGCCTTTCTCGCTGTTTATAATTTAGTGTGACATGGCAGTATATTGATTTTTAAAAGTACTGCCGTGTAAAGGGAACATTCAAAATTGGGACAGAGGCTCTAGCATTATTACCAGTAAAACTAATGTAATAAACCACACATGTGAATGCAGGCTCAGTTCATAATGCTTACAGATGTTGGATGACTCTTTGGAACCTCCAAAACAGCAGAGACAAAGCAAGATAAGGGGAAAACTTACATTACCATCAGAATCGTAGTTCACTCTGGATGTGTATGCATCTAGTTTCTCTCTCTCATTCATATCAGTATAAATTACTGTAAATTATTCACACACACTTCTAGAGACCTGCAAAGCCCTAAATGATCCCAGATGCGTGAACACGCAGCAATTCCCTCTGATGTATCATGACGTACATGAAAGGTCAACCCCCATTTCTGTTCTGCTTATTCTTGAGCGCCATTTGAACAATCTTATTGTACGAAATAACCACAAGTGTCAATCTCTGGTATTTCACCTAAAAAATTAATAAGGCTTTCCTGAGACAGCCTCCCTCAACTGTCAAAACCTTAACAGTGCTGAGCAATGAGGCCTTGAGGGGTTTGAGGGTATACGTTCCTCAGCATAGGTGCAATCGTTACTATGTCAGGCCCAGACAGAATCAGCTTAGCAAACATAAAAATGTGCTGTCGATTTTTAAATATCCTAAGAGAAAAATTACACTTTCTCTTCCCCACTGTTTTTGCAGCCATAGTTCTTCACCAGCTTCTCCTGTTAAGAAAGCATTGGCTGCACACCATACCTGTAACAAGAGGAGGAGACAAAAGTATGAAATGTGAAGTAAATGGCCTTCTGTTCTTCAGCGGTCTCAGCACTAGACACAGACCACTACCCAGGACCTTGCACTCACCAAACTTATCACAGGCAGCAAGTTCTCACCTTAGAGAATTAAGAAATTGTATGGCTAGGACCAGGCCTACCACAAAAGCGAGTTGCTTAAGAAAGTGACATATTGTACACAACTGATGGCTTTGTGGGTTGGTAACAGGGACCTCATTTACAAAGGACCTGTTTGTGCAAGTGGTCATTTCTGAGTGTGTTCTGGGCTGCTACCAGGGGTGCCAAGCTGTGCTCAAAATTGGGTGGGGCCCATCGCACATGTGTGACATCGCGTGGCATCTCTGACAGAGATCGCCAGCGAGCCTTCCTTGAAGGTGCTCTGTTGATCTTCAAAGGGACACGCCAGGTTCACCCTTCCCTGTATCTGGGGGAGATTTCAAGCATGGAATATTGAGGGGACCCACCCCCTTCCTTGAAAATTTGGGGGTCCCTCGGGCTCCCCCCCTCTCCCGCCGATGGTGCCCCTGGCTGCTACTATTTTGGATGTAAGAAATGAAGACCTACGGCTGCTTCTATTTTATGAGCAAGAGGGCAACCCCCAGTGACCAGGCATCAAGATAACAAATGAGATAATCATCTGTGTTTATAGGGTAAATAAATATGTATTTATTTGTTTTATTAGAGCAGCAGCTACAAATGTAACAAGGGCACAGCAAAAGGCATTGTGTATCAGGAGCTAAATCCCAGTGGGGTAAATTTTCTAAGAATTTGCACCTCAGGAGCTGAATTGTAGGAGTGATAAGCCCGCAGGGCAGCCTTTTGGGGCAGGGGGCAGAGAAAATTACAACTAGAAGCCTAGATTTAGTCTCACGTTTCAAGTGAATATTAAAACAATAAAAAAAACCCAAGCACCTAATTTGTAATTCCACACAGTTCTAAGTGTGAAAATCAGCTTAAAATTAAAAGATGTAGACTTAACTTTCTGCTCAAGTGTAGACTTTAATCCAAGCTAAAACTTTCAGCTTTCAGTTCAGTTTAAAAATGAATGTGACTAAGATAAGAACAACTAAAGTGTCAGCTTTCAGTTCTAGGCCTTGTTGACATATCAAAAAGGAACAAATCGCCAGGTCCAGTTGCCACCAACCCAAGAGTTCTTAAAAAACTGAAATGAAAAATTGTTGATCTTTTAACAAAAATGTGCAATTTTGTCCTAAGAGCAGCCTTCATACCTGAGAACTGGAAAAAGCCAATAGAACACCTTAAGAGAGAGAGATCCAGGAGGGATATGAGAAATTACAGGTCAATTAGTTTAACATCTGTTCTGGGAAAAATAGTGGAAAGCATGATTATCAACAGAATTACCAAGCATATGGAAAAACAGGTCTTGCTGAAAGAGAACCAGCACGGCTTCTGCAAGAGTAAGCCCTGTCTAACTGACCTTTCTGCGTTCTTTGAGAGTGTCAATAAACATGGGGTGGGGTGAGCCAGTCTGCAATGTGTAATTAGACTTTTGAAAAGCTTTCTTTAAAAGCCCCACATCACTGACCAGTATGTCTCTGAATATAGGGAGAGTGCTATTGTGCTCATGTCCAGCTTGTGTTTGTTATAGGCATCTGGTTGACCAATACGAGAACAGGATGCTGAACTGTTCAAGCAGGGCGCTTGTGTTCTTATGAGAGTCCCAGTGTACCTTCAACCCCAATTTGCCATATTAAGATTTGGTTTTGAGATACATTTGGTACATTCACTTAAAATCTCCAGAAAGATATGATGCTTGAGGATTTCTTGCATCAGCATCACATAGTTTTGATGAACTTTGCATTTATAAAATGTGCTATACTTCCTCCCTCTACACAAACTGAAAAGCAATCAACGTGGTCACTCTGGACCTCAGGATGGTGGATAAAAGCTGATCCCGTTGTCCTACTTTCATATTAATATACAAAATGTGCTGCATAAGAACCTTTGACTCAAGGGTATTTATATACACACATATATATTTGATATCTATTTTGATTAGATTGCATTTTTGTTGTGCTTGCAAAATGCAACTGCTAAGTAGTTTTAGCATTGGTTCCAATGGACAGGGGGAATAATAACAGAAAATAATTAAAGACTGCTTTGTCACTTGAAATGCAGTTTATATATATATAAAAAAACATTTTGCCTGTAATTATTTAGATTATATTAGGGGGGAAATGGGTATTTGCTCTTTTAATATTCAGCAAAGGATCTGTGGATAAGGAGCAGCTTGACAAATGCCTGGCTCAGATTTACAGTTGTATTGGGGGATGGACTCAGGTGTGTGTTTACTTCTCTGGTAGCACAAATGTTTCTATTAGCATAGATGTTAATACAAATGTCTTTACGTTTTGTTTGCTTCAACATAATATGATGCATATAATGGATTCTTTACTGCAGTGTGTCTTCTGGATTTGCAGCTGATTTAATTTGATCTGTCTGATAGGTAGCTAGCCTTAATACTTTTCAGTCCTTGAAATTTTATTTGGCCTTCCTGAAATTTCCAACCTAGTTTATATAGGTATATGATTGGCTTTTATTGTTGACAGGCTAGAAGTGAGTTCCCATTCAGATAAAGGTGTGGACATTTTATTAGGTTTATAAATTGCACTAAATATTTGAGTTAATAATAATAATAATTTATTATTTATACCCCACCCATCTGGCTGGGTTTCCCCAGCCACTCTGGGCGGCTTTCAACAGAACATTAAAGTACAATAATCTATTAAACATTAAAAGCCTCCCTAAACAGGGCCCTAAACAGTTATGTTGCTGTTGTTTGTTTTTGTTGGTCAGGTTGTTTTGCAGCTTCATAAGCCCCAAAATTTGTATAAATGAAGGAAATGTGTACAGTGACATTCAGATACATCACTTTCTACTGCATTCATGCTTGTTGTCTTCCATTGAAAATTCTTGTAACTAACAGTTTTCTGTAAGACTATTTTCTCCCTCTTTAAAGAAGCTCAGTAGGTGTGAAATTTTAGGAGAACACACCGGTAATAAATATTCTTTCTTCATTTTTATTCTTCTCACTTAGCTACTTTGCTATTTGCCTCTGCCAACTAATACTGTGAAGAATTCTCTGTTCTCATCTAGTATTTGTCATACTCATCAGTATTAATTTTTGGAACGAGATTCGTGTTACTTTTCTTCCCTCAGAAAAGTGCCCACAGAAATACTATAATTCGGATTTTCTTCCTGGTGGGTTTCGCATCCTTAAGAGTTCAGTCATTAAAAGCTCTGAGGTAGTTATTTCGCATTGCTTGTAGCTTGATTTCTTCACAGACCAGGGTTATTTATGCTTCTCTGCCAATTCAGCCCATTTTCTTCCCACTGTTCCAGAGCAGATTCTGGCATTTTCAACACCTTCTGACAACAGTGAAAATTACTTGTAAACTGATAAACAGAATAAACATTGAAGACTGGGAAGCCAACTTCAGATCAGAGGGTGACACTTTACGTGAGGTTGGACAGATCAGTCTCTTTCAAGTCCATGCCACTTTTACATGTGCTCGTTCTTAAGTCTGTTCCAGCCCATTCCCACAATTTGTCTGAAAATTAGTCTGTATTTAAGTATGTCTTTAGATACTTAGATGCGGGTGGCACTGTGGTCTAAACCACAGAGCCTAGGGCTTGCTGATCAGAAGGTCAGCAGTTCAAATCCCCGCGATGGGGTGAGCTCCCGTTGCTCGGTCCCTGCTCCTGCTAACCTAGCAGTTCGAAAGCACGTCAAAATGCAAGTAGATAAATAGGTACCGCTCCGGCGGGAAGGTAAACGGCATTTCTGTGCGCTGCTCTGGTTCTCCAGAAGTGGCTTAGTCATGCTGGCCACATGACCCAGAAGCTGTACACTGGCTCCCTTGGCCAGTAAAGCGAGATGAGCGCCACAACCCCAGAGTCGTCCGTGACTGGACCTAACCATCAGGGGTCCCTTTACCTTTACCTTTAGATACATATTTAATCACAAAACACATATTAAAACACATATTTTATCTTAAGGTATATATTTAATTTAAAAATATTTTTAAAATACTGTTTTTATGCTTTCTGGTATGTTTTTGAACTGAGAACGGGCTGCAAAATTTGAAACCCCAAAGGATAAACATGTTCCAATCTTCACAATAATCCAGGAGGTGCTGATCATGTCTGTTTGCATCATAATTCACAGAAATCTAATTCCTCCAGAAGTTGAGACACAGTACCTCTGGTTTCAGAAAATGAACTCTGTAGTAAATGTATTAGAAACAGGGAAAAACAGTTGCTAATCCTGCAGAAACTGCCTCTTGTTATGCCAGCAGTCAGTTTGCATTCCAGGTGAAAGTTTAATTGGCAGAGAGATCACCACAGTCATAATTCATCCCAGTCTCAAAAGTAATTAAAAGAAGGGAGGTTAAACTAACCTGATGCCACTATTATGCGGTGTCTGGGCACAATGGCTGTTCCTCTCTCAAAGATGCTCCCTGCATCTGGAAACATCCCATCTCCAGTGTGAAAAATAGCTATCTTCTGAACATTTGAGGTTGATCCCTTAATCTCCCTATCTTCAAAGAGAGAGCTTGGAAACCAAGATTGGCTATCATTAATCACCACATATTTATCTCTGTCGATGGCTGGTCAGCCATCTTTCTTCCCAGAAGTCCTAGTCCAAATAAAAGTTTCGAGTCCACATGACCAACGTTTCTTGCAAGAACAAAGCAGGTATAGCTTTGTTTCCATTTCACTCTTCCTTCAGATAATACTTCACAGTTTAAAAGTTTATCGAAGCATTTGTCTACTCTTATTTTTTCGCGCATACCAATATGATTGTCCATGGTAAGCAACATATTTCATAGTCAGCAATTATTTTAAGAGCACCTTCTTTATTTACAGGTCTTTCAACCTGGATTTGCAGTCAATGTGTTCATTCTGTTTCACATTTGCCAAGTGTAAACAAAGCTGTCTTTCATCACGCATCCCTGTAGACATGGTGCCTCTAGTAAAGCAAGCTAGATTTACAACAGCTCTTTGTAAATTGGTCACTAATTTCCTTCCCATCATAATCTCTAAGGCTAATCATCCATTCATTTTCCAGACACAGAATGGCTCCTGCCAGTGATTTCCTTTGCCTGAATGCCTATGCAAATATATTCCGTCAATGTGTCATACACTAGTTTAGCTCCCTGATAATCTATCACACGTTGACCTGGGCTCCATCATGCTGTAGTGCATGTTTGCATTTGAAAGAGAATTACGTGCAGTTCACGTTCTCTTTCAAGGCATAGAAGACACTGTAGGGCATCATTTCACCGAAAAAGTATCTGAATATTCTTCCAGATATTGGCAGGTTTGGATGACAGTTCATGCTTTGGCCAAGAAGCCGAAGTGACCACACTTGCATCAGAGCAACATCTCTCCGCTCTTGGCCTGCATGGATAATAGTCCATACATTGGGGGGATTAAGTGAGGAGGAGGACGACCATAGGCCACCTTGATCTCATTGGAGAAAGAGGTGGAATATAAATGAATGAATGAAACTAGCTAGCTAGTTAGCTAGCTAGCTAACTCACTCGCTCACTAACTAACAGATTTTTATAGTAACATCCAGTTCTCTCTGCTATTCACCTAGGAAAACCTGCTCCCCCCCCCTAATGATAACTAATGCTAGTTAGTACCAGTTTCCTTACAATGTCACTAGGGATGTAAGAAGGCACCGTTTCCTGTTTTGTATCCTTTGCATACAGTATGGTTTCCATTCCACTGCAGTTTTTCTTCCACCAAGAACTACATTATGTGTCTCACTGTCTGCTGTGACAAAATTATATAACTTAATGTAAATTGTGTAAAGTATATAAGTTATGTTGCCCTTACTTTGTCCCGCCTCGTTCATTTCAGTGCAATACGTAATCAATTACGTATTGTTTGCAGACAGAAAGCAACAATAACAATGAATTCTGACTGGATTTGCTGAATTGGTTTCCATTCTGGACATGGGAATAATAAACTAACACTGGTAATTTTCACTCCTGTTTCTGCTTTTATCGGAACTCTCTGGCATCCCCAAGTGTTGTGCAGCTTGCTGTCTTCCTTTGCTGCATAGGATCTACTAGATTCCCTATGGGGAAGGACTTCTGGTACCTTGTACTCCTTTTATACACTGCTGATTCGTAACCTTTTCAAAATGTGGGAGTAAGGAAAGCTTTTTTTTTCTCTTTTTCCCTGCACTTTGGAAGCAACCTAATCTGCAGTCGCTGAACACTTCTCTCCATCATTCATAGCCATTTTCTTACTGGCCTGTTTCGTCGCATTACTGAACCAAGCACAGCAGTGCACCCATTGTGGCGTGCCCGGTATCTCATAGCAGGCTGCATTGTCAATGCATACTTAAGATGATTCCAACTGTGGCACCTTTGTTTCCTTTGCTTTAAGGGGGTTAAACCCACTCCCCCTTTTTTTAAGCTGCAGGTATTCCCTTAGCATTTCTCCTCTGTTGATTTATTGAGCCGGCACAGCTCTGGAGAGAGTGGTACAGAAAGCCATTTGGTCCCACTGCGCACAACTATTAGGCCCGTTGTGAAGAACAGCTCCTTGGAAAGTTCCTGAATGCCAGCGTAGTTGGGAGTCACAGAGCTGCGTCTGAGAGCTAAGTAGGTGCTTATTGGTGCTCCTCTGAAAAAGAAGCCTGGTAGCTCCCAGGGCCTTGGAATCTTAGCTATGCTGTGTAGGCTCTCTGCTGGAACCAATTAAAAGGAAACCGAGGTGGCTGGTCTGTGGCCCTTTGGAAGTTGTTGGACTACAATTTACAGCTGGGACAGATCAGTCAGTAGATCATGAGGCTCTTAACCTCAGGGTTGTGGGTTCAAGCCCCACATTGGACAAAAGATTCCTGCATTGCAGGGGGTTGGACTGGATGACCCTGGTGGTCTCTTTAAACCGCCCTGAGACCCCTGGAACCTCCCTGGGTATAGGGTGGTATATAAATTCAATTAATAATAATAATAATAATAACTCCCAAAATTCTATTATTCTAACTATTGGTGATGTGAGCTGGACAAACAACACCTGAAAGGCAAAGGTTTAGCTATCTCTGGTGAGGATTGTATGTTAAATGTAGCTGTGCTATCAGGGCAGGATTTTGTTAAGGGACCCACTAAGCAGAATGAACAGGAGGGCTTCCAAAGACAGCATAGCTTGGTTGCTACAGTTTGAAGCAAGTAACGTAATATGTATAACCATATAATGGACGTGGGAGGTCCAGAGAAAGACTTTCTTTATAATTCATAGGGGTTGATGCTCTCAATATGTGGAAATTTAGTTTGTATGTGACTAACATAACAGAGAGAAAATGCCCTGAATCCACACACACAAAACTCATACTAAGTAGTTTGCTGTATTTACACTAGTGTAGGGGGCAGTACTACAAGCACATCCTTTAATGCAGATAGACGTACCCTAGCTACTAATGAAGGAAAGGGGGTAGCTCCAACGAAGGCAGGGAGGGTCTCCATATACACATCAGCAGGAAATTACCAAGCAGTACAAACAGCCATATTCAGAATGTGATGCAAAATGTTACTGAGTGTTCCATCAAATGTCTGCCTTGCTTGTATCCTTTTCAGTTGAGCACTTTCAGACTAAATTGCTCCTACATCAACCATCTTACACACTTACACACACACACACACGTTTTGACTACGTTTCTCTGCATTGAAGAACTGCTTTGAAATAAAATCTTTCTAGAGAGCAATGGCTTTATACCTATTAGTATGAGATTTAGGGAACACGTGGCTTTCAGATTTCAAAATACTATTTTCCTAGTTAAAACTTTCATACTGAAGAGAGGCTTTAAATGGCAAAATAACCCTGTGTAGTAAGCTCATCTTCCCCTATTTTGGATGGCCTTAATAAACGAGTGCAACATGCTGTGCTTCCTATCCAGGACCATTGTGGATTTTATACCACTTTCCGTTTCACTATGGACAAACCCCCTCATGCACAGTCCACTATGCCTCTGAATACTAATTGCTGGAAATCACCAGTGGGAGAGTGTTATTGCACTCATGTCCTGCTTGTGGTCTCCCCAAGGACATCTGGTCAGCCATTATGAGAACAAGAACAATGATAGACCTTTGGTCGGGTCTGGCCAGGCCCTCTTACATTTAGTGTGCCTAACCACTGAATTTCCTAAGCCTTTGCTCAATTTTGTGTTTTATATAACACTTTCCTAGAAGCTGATTTTTCAATAAAATATGCAACATTCCCTCCAAAATCTGTTTTACAGAATACAAAATGCAATGTGGATACGCTCAGCAAATTTGATGGTTCTTCTCCCATCAGAAAAAAATGGCAACTGGGGAATTGCGTTGGTAGAACAAAAGACCAATGTTTATTGGTGTAAGTTTTTTTTAATGTCCTTTTAGAAATATAAACTAGAGGGAGTCCCAAAAGGAAAATTAAGTGTTTAATGCACTCTTTGCTTTTAGCTTTTACTTCATTGGATCGTAAACCATTTGCAATAAACAGGAGAATTAGAAACTTGAATAAAGGGCCATGAAGTCCTTTAGCATCAGATCTAAACTCAAAGGACAAATTGGGTCTTTAAGCATCGTGAAGTATAAGCCGCAACAAGATGGTCTCCTGTTGATTAATTAGCGATTTTTCCAGATCACATATTTAGATTCCAAGTGTTCATTCTTCAATGCATGTCAGCTGGATGCCAGAAAATATCTAAGGGACTGTGGGACAAAGTACTTTAGGCAGTCAATTGCTCTCACTAATCTCAAAAGACACTCTGTATTCTAACATACCATGCTAAAGTGCATCAGCTCTTAGCCTGCAAAGCATAACCATACATGGTGCAGATTTAAAAGCATGATCTGCTATGTTAATAGGTTTGCAGAAACAGAATAGTCTTCAGTGGAAATCCTTGCAACAAACCACCATCTACACTGCAGTGCTGTTACTAGATGGAGCCTTATTATCAAGCACTCTTCCACCCACACATCCTCCAGTCACATGCCTGACATTACTTGCAAGTTGTGCTAGTGTCGGTGGCTTGTATTAGCCAAGCAGGAACAGACTATATGGACTGTTCATTTCAAAATAGCAACTCTATGGCCAAAGTAACCAAGGGACCAATGGAGCCTGGTCCATTGGGGCAAATGGGGCACTTCCCCACCAACCATACTCTGCCCTCAGCCAACCCCCACCTGCCTGCTGTGTTACTTACAGCCAGTCGAGGGATAGCTCTGCTTGTCATTAGCTCCACCTACTGTTGGTCTCCCTACCTCTCACCCAACCAATCCCAATGGGTGCCAGCCACCACTGGCTGTAGTACTTACATACACTAGACTTATTTAGTCTGGTATTGCCACTGGGTTTCTGTGTGCTCCCATTTACAGCATCCTATTTTTTCTTCCATATAGAGATGATCTACACAATATGATTTTAACAGGCTCATGTTGCAGATCCCTATTAACAATTTTAATACATAAGTGTCCTTTAAAACAAAAAAACCTCACATGCAATGCATGGGCACGAATTGAATAGCAGGACCAACAGCATCTGCCCACAACACATTTCCATGGGATTTGTCTTTATAAGCAGATAAAGAAGAAACTGCAGTACATTTATTTTATTAGTAGGGCAGTTTTTAATGACTGATGTTTTAATGTATTTTTAATATTTTGTTGGAAGCCGCCCAGAGTGGCTGGGGAAAACCAGCCAAATGGGCAGCGTATAAATAATAAATTGTTGTTGTTGTTGTTGTTGTTGTTGTTGTTGTTGTTGTTGTTGTTGTTGTTGTTATAGTAGTAGTACAGAACTACTGTGTTTTTTTTCTTCAGGGGAGGGGCAAGTCCCTACTTCAGCCTTTCAGGCACTCATATAGCAACCAACCAGGATCTGGCAAGCCTCATGGCAGTGCAGGGATATATGAGGAAATAGAATACATCCCTACTTTGCTCTTGCCTTGCATCTCTTCCTGGATGTGCCACTTATCCTCTCCCTTCCCCCCAATGTAACCGGTGCCCTACTTTTAGAAACTTTGACCTAGAAATAAACTTACAGAATAGAAAGATTATGTACAATTAACATATATTGACAGGGGAGTGTGTGTGTGTGTGTGTGTGTGTGTGTGTGTGTGGTTTTCCCAGCTAGAGAAATATATAGGAAGGGCAATGTCTATACCGAGTGCTAATTTAAGGCTCGAATTTCCCTCCGAATATGTCAAAAACAATTTGAGGTGGACATGTTTTTATGGTTAAGTAGGTCTGTTTCTTCCTCACCGAACAAAGCTAGCAAGCATAGTGAAAAGGCATAACTGTTATTCCTAGTCGCACCAAAACTCATTAAATGAAGGTGCTTCACTGATGCAGAAAATGTATATTGGATTGAAGGGCATAAATGAAGGGACTCGGGCGCGAATTAGAAAGCAGAATATTTAGAAGGAGCAAAGATGAAAGAAACTCCATGCATCTCATCTGCATTGTGCTACGTAAAAATAAAGCATATTGTGTAATGTGAATCGGAGGATAGTTTTGCACACATGAAACAATCAGTGCAGAGAATGCGGCAGAGAACCTCCCAGATAGTTTTGTCTTAAGTTGTTTCTGTAAACATCACCATGAACCTGAAGGAAAGGTTCTGCCTTTGGGGGGAAATTTTACTTCTTGGGTGCTATGGATACAAGCAGACAGTAGCTCAGAGCATGTGCCACATGTTTATTGGTTCCTGAATTTGCATTCCATTTAATTCTAATCAATTCCTCAACCACCAAACAGACTTTATGAAGGAGAAATGGCAAGCCACACCTGTTCAAACCAGGAGAATGGACTAGTATATTTACCATTTCTCCCTGCTAATTTATCCTCATAAAATTGGCCTTTGCAGAAGTAGAGAGCATAATAATGAGCAACAGAACGAAATGTTAAGCAAACTCATTCTAATGTTTTATGAAAGCTTCACCATTGCACCCCACAGTATCTGACTAAAATGAATGCAGGTAAAAGAGTTTGCAATACATCAAACCGAGATACCTAGATCTATAATCATTATAAAAGCAACTATAATTGTTTACCATTTGCTAAGATGGAATTAGGAATGGAATAAATATTGTTAAAATGGCAATGTTTTATATTTTCTGTTCTGTCCTTCTTCTCTTCAGCTGGGGTTTTGTGCCTAATTCGCCATTTTGTTCTTTTGTCAGTTTGTGGCACTCTAAACATTAATTTGCTGTCTATTTGAATCCCATTACACTATTTTAATAGCATTACACGTAAATCGATTCATGGCTTTGCATGTTCATGCAAATCTTCGTTAGATTGGCTATACAACGTCAGTAGAGCAGCTAAAATATATCTGACTTTAGGGTAATATATATGTAGCATATATTGGGTGAGGAACTATTACTGCATAAACTGTCGCTGCGTATTAAGCGTTCATAAACAGTGTGCACTGGATTGTCTTAGACAGGTTTTTAAATATTATTTCTAATGCACACTGACAGCTCAGTGCTATCCCAGCTGCACTATATGTCAGTAATCCTGGAAACCATGGCAAACTGCTTTTGTTATATTTGTAATACCGTGCCTGATCCTTTATCAGTTAAGTCAGTGGAAACATTTGTAATTAACAGTTAGATCACAGAGCTGCAACTATGTCTTACTGATTTCATTCAGACTTGACCAAGTGAGTTTTGCATATACTTGCCACTAAACATGGAAGTGGGTAATTTAACCACAGTGTCGCTACAGAGTAACTATAACCACCAAGTAGGATTTCTAGAATGTAGGAAGTAGGGGTGGGTGAAGAGTCTGTGGCTCATCCTAAGAATCAGCTGGGCCCTTTGGCCATTTCATTCAAAAGCTTGAAAAGTCTTAAGGATGATCAAGAATCTGAACTAGCACTTTGCAGGACCCGATTGTTGTCCTTCTATCCCCACACTATGGTGAGGGAGGAACATTGCCTTGGGGAAAGGGGATAAGGTATTATTATTATTATTATTATTAAAATTTTATATACCACCCTTCATCCAAGTATCACAGGGTGTACAGGACGAGAAATAAAAATACATTAACATAATGACAAACAAAACAATTACCCCCCCCCCAGTTCAATAGGCCATAGAGAGTTTAATTAGCCAAAAGACTGGAAGAAGACGGGTGTTTTCACCTGGCACCTAAAGATATGTAGTGAAGGCACCAGGCGAGTCTCCCTGGGGAGAGCATTCCACAAATGGGGAACCACCACAGAAAAGGCGGGCCTCGTGTTGCCACCTTCCAGACCTTTTGCAGAGCAGGTACATGAAGAAGGGCCTCAGATGATCATCTCAGGGTGTGGGTTGGTTCATATGGGGAGAGGCAGTCCTTGAGTTATTGCAATCCTGAGCCTTTTAAGGCTTTATAGGTAAAAACCAGCAATTTGGATTGGGCACGTGGCAGCAGCCAGGGCAGTTGGGCGAGGATTGGTGTTATATGTTCAAACCATCCTGGCCCAATGAGCAACCTGGCTGCTGATTTCTGTATCAGCTGAAGTTTCCAAAGTGCCTTCAGAGACAGCCCCATGTATAACACATTGCAGAAATCTAACCTGGAGATTACCAGAGGATAAACAACAGAAGTTAGGCTATCCCTGTCTGGATAGGGGCACCACTGGGCCACCAGCTGAAGCTGATGGAAGACACTCCATCCCTCCAAGGACACCTGAGTGACAGCAATAGATCCAGATTTATCCCCAAGTTGCGTACCCACACCTTCATAGGGTGTCTAACCTCATAAAGAGCAGGTCTCATCTGAAGTGTTAGGGAGATGCAGGTGTTCCCTTTCAGCCATCTCTCCGCTCAACACACATGCACAGACCTAACTAGGCCTCCTTCAGAAGAGATCTCTCCAATTATCTCTTAACCCTGAGCTCCCATCAGCCAACTATTCTGGGTTATTTACCAGCAACATAGCAATATGTATAAGTGGCTGGTGTGTTCTGAGTTTGCATTCATTCCACCTTATGTACTTATTTGTAGGGCACAGTATCAGATAGGACCAGGCGCACGTGTCAGTACTGGCACAAGGAGATGGTTTGTCCCTTTGCATTGTCACGGAAGCCCTACCTAGTCAGCTGTCACTGTCACTATGGGGCCAATTCCCTTTCCCTTGAGTACAAATGGAACTTGTGCAAGTGGATGAACAGGGTTGTGGAGGTGCTGCATGCAGCCCCTTAAGTAGCTGGACGGTTTTATTAGAGACGTTGTTCCTTTAAAGGCACATGAAGCCAAACTGTACATTTGTGTCCTGCATTTATGATGGAAACTAATATTTGAACTGCAGCAGGCTAACTTGACTCATGGAAGAGGGTTGCTACCTGGAGATTTTTTGAGTGTTTACTGAATCATACATTTGGAAAGGATTCCACCTCCTACTCTAAATGTTTTTTTTAGAAATGTTTAGTGCAAGTTCCACAATCGCTCCAGGCAGCATGTTGTTGATGAGCTGCTCTAACAGTCACACCCTTTCCCTAGAAGTTTAACCCTAGATGTATTTGAGAAATTTTGCTTTTTATCCTGTCTTTTACTTTGTGACATCCCACCCACTTTCATCTTCCCTTTGAGCTCAGTGCACACAGTAGTTTTAGCTTTCCATCATAAAACAAACATTCTTAAATGGGAAGAAAGATGAGTGAATAAGTAAAAACGAAGCAATTTGCAACACGTAATGGGAAATTGCACTGCTTTAATTGCAATGCATTTTGCTTGCTGTGTCATAAGCCTACTACAAATTTAATAATAATTAAAATGTATAGTGTTTTTCCCTACATGCTCTATCTCTGACAAATATCCTGTAAGATGGGCCAGTATTATTATCCCTATATTATTACGTTATTGAGCAATTGAAGCAGTGTGGTTTCCCAAAGCCATCCATGGCAGAGCTGAGATTCAAACCAGATGCTTTCAAGATCATAGTTTCTGCCATTAACCATTCTAATGCAGCTTTGCTTTCTAACTTCTAGAATACCCAAGGATCGATGTTCTAGTTTTGCCCCCATCCTCAATACTGAATTTTATAATGGCAATACTGGATCTGAGGAGGAGGAACCTGACAGCCAGTGAGTTGCCCTTTCTGGACTGGGTTTAAGCAAGAAGGCAGGCAGGAGGGGTCAGCTGAAGGCAAACTAAGGTTGATGGAGTAGTGTCACATTTGCCGTAATAGACCAGCCTCCACAGAGCTACAGTCTCTCAAGGACTTTTAATTGATCAGTAACTCTACTTTTATTGCATCAGTGGATGTGGAAGAAACTCCAAACTATAGTAGAAGCCAAATAATGTTGCCTAGGAATAAGAACTACGGTACCCACTTGAGTTCCCAACCAGGTTTAAATTCACATTTCTGGACACAAGTCTTAGCCCAATGTTTCAATGGAAGTGACTTCCAAGTCACATATTTACCTTTGAGATGTTTACATTGTGTGACCTTGGCCCAGTCACACACCCTCCAGATTTAATAGCATTTATTTATCTCAGCGTTATTGTTTGTTCAGTGCTATGAAAAGATGAATATTTATTCCTTCCTGGAGTAGGAGAGGGGAGTTTTACATACCCAGAACAAATATCTTGCTCAGTCTTTTGCCTTTGCTGGCTTCTGCATAGCATTGGGAAGAGGACTTTTTACTTTTGCAGGATATAAGGAGAGAGTAGAGTATGCCTGGGAAATATTCAAAGAACGAGAGAAAACTGCATAGGGCTTCAGCCACACTGCTGAGATTTTGGTGGTCGACAGTCAAGTAGTTATTTTTTTTAAAAACCAACAACTAAGAATCATCCTAACCTTGTATCCTAAATATCTTCTAAGGCTAATAAAAATTGTGTGATTCAGCTGCTATGACCTCAGTGACCTTACTGCTATCCTTTTATTGCTCTAGGCATTTGGGGAAACCCAAAGTTTCTCCTACAAAACCCAAATGTCTGCTTACAGTAGTATGCAGAAGAGCCTTCAGCAAGCTGGTGTCGTCCAGGTACTTTGGACTACTTGACAGCTGTGACCAGCCTAAGGAAGCTCCACCCACCTCGGTGTCTGCCCATAAAAGCAAGCCTAGAGTGACTGACTTGGGTGATATCAGCAGGTTCCAGGAACTCTCTTCCTAGTGTTGACCTTAGGGATAACCTATGAGTTTGTTGGGGCCCTGAGAACCAGTAGGCTGAGATGCATTAAGTGGGGAAGTGTGTCAGGAGAAATAATTTATATCAGTAATTATTAGTAACTTGTATTAATGGGTTTACCTACTGTGTATTTTGGTTGTTTCAGTTCACAGAACACAGCTTAGATATATATTCCTATATTAAGCGGTACAGAAGTAGTATAAATTAAAAAAACTTCAGCCAGCACATGGGCCAACAGAACATGTATGCAATAGATTTCATTTCAGAGGAAAATAATGAACTGATAATGATTTATTTATTTTTAAATCAGGAAACTTGGCATTCAACACACAGATACTATAGGTTAGGTTGCCTTTCTGTTTTAGAGTTGTGATTTTAACGACTATTACTGAGATTTTTATTTTGATTTGGAATGTTATTTTAATCCTTTCATTTTAGTTAATTCTGTTTTTATTTTATTTTACTGTTTTATGTTTTTTGAACAGCTCTGAGAACGTTTCTACCTTTATTATGGTAAACAACAGCTTACATGCATAGATACTTTCGGAAATCCAGCTAGGGAAGTCCCATTGTAGGAAAATTTTCTCATATAAAATGGGTGGTTTCAGGAAGAACTAATCTAGCCAGATATTGGCTATGAAGCATCAGTACTAAGGACAAAAATGGAGGGGGGACCAGATCATGTCCATGTGACAGACAAATAAATATACCTCTTATGGTTTGCTGCTTTCCTAGAAAATGGAAGTCAGTAAATGGATGGCCTTTGGAATCAGATCTTTTCTTTATCGTGTTCATCTCACAGTCCAGCTGCAGCACTTAAGTCTGAGCCAGCTAATTATGTCTTTATCAGGGAATGTGAGACTGCAGTACTTTAAAAGTTATCACTTAAGTTAGTGGTGGTTCACATAGGGAAAGCAAGAAAAAGCACATATCTCATTCCATACCTTTTGCTCCTTTTCCTAGTATTTTGGGTCCCCCTTTTTTGGTTTGCACTGGTTCCTATAAGAAGCCTGTTACCCAGGCTTCACATGTTGGCATCTGTAATAGCGCCAGTTAGAACTAATGGCTACAGAATCCCCCTCCTAATTTACTTACCTTCCATCAGCACCTGGTGTGTTCTAACAAAGCGAAACCAGAATGTTTTGGCAAAGGGAAGCTTCAGTAATGTCCTCATTCCTCTCTGATTGTCAGAGGGCAAGACAAGTTGTATGGTGTTAAGAAGACTGGGACTGCATATACCTCTTGGTCCTGATAGCTCTGTGACCTGCATGCTGCAGAGATCCTTAACACCTACCTAGGCCTAGGCCTATAACATCTCTCATAGTTCCCCATCGTTTGCTCAGATTACATTATACAGCAGAGTTTTGGGTCATAAGCAACACAGTTTTACATTTTCTCTGCCCACATTCCTAGCTTGCCAGACCGAAACATTACTCGTTATAGGCGACACTATTGTACAACCACACTTTTCCTCTGCTCACTTTCTTGGACCCAGTCAAATAGCTTGCCACATCAGAACACGGGAAAGATCAAAACTACACCAGTGTCTTAAAAAGCTTCCTTAAGTCCAGGTGCTCACCTTTAAAGCTCTACACTTGGGACTAGAGTACCTTAAAGAATCAATACCAACCTGTCTTTACAATGAGATCATCTTCAGAGACTGTCCTCCAAGTATCCCATCAGCTGATGCAAGACAGGTGATGGCCAGAGTGGCTTCTCAGTTGTGGTACCTCTTCTTTGAATTCCCACTCCAGGAAATCTTCACATTGCTATTCTTTCGGCACCAGGAAAAGTCCTTTTGATTCTTGAATTTTCTGTATCATTGTTGGATCTTAAGATCCAAATCAATATCATAAGTGCACCCTCTCTTCTCTCTTCAGCCCCCCCCCCATTGCTTGTGAAAAGCCTCCCTAAGAGCATTGGTTGGGGCATGGTACGTTCAGCAGGGAAGGAGGGCCTAGAAAACTTGCCTTCTCTGAATTTTACTTTATGATTCCAGTGATTTGGGGTGGTTCCTCTTCCCCATCCCACATTGAAGGAGGGACCCACTGAAAAGGTTTTTGAGCACCACAGTGAGATGAAGCAGGGGACTGAAGAGGGGACTGGAAACGTATGTTGTGATGCAAACTATTGTATTTTTGACTATGTGTGTGAAAATTGCATTGGAAACTGTTGTTGAAGGTGACCTATAATTTAATCAACACTAAAATCAACCACTCCATTAACTAGGAGAAGTGCAGGCAAGCAAAGAAGTATTCCAGTAGATAAAAAGATATCAATTAGAATATATGCAAGAACCATCATTGTCATGCTGCATTGCTACCATCAATATGAATCTACCATTGTGCTCCTCCATCTGGCCCGGTATTTGACAGACAGCAATCTACCAGGCTGAGTTCCTGCCCCGTTTGTTACCTGAGATCTTTTAACCTGAAGACATGAAAAATTGATCCTGGAGCTTTCCACACAAAGTATGTGCTCTGCATCACTGAACTATGACCCATTTCTCCATATGTTAGTTAGGCTTGGCTTTGTCAAGGTTGCATCAGTATATTCCAGAACTCAAAGCCACAGCTGCTGGTCGTTGCTGCATTTTTCTCTGCCATTGAGTTACCAGGGAGGTTACTGCTGGAATTCTGCATTCATTGTTCTGAGAAGCTACAAATGAACTTCCAGGAGTGAACATAAGTTGACATATGACATAAGGGAGGACAATTCAATATTTTGCAACTGCCTCCCCCCCCCCCAGGGCCAATCTGTTTCAAGATACCTCTCCCTGGTTGATTATTCCTTCTTATTGTATACCAAATTTCCTTTTTGATAGGACCTTTTTAAATATTGTGCACAGGTAACATTGCACTCATTTCTCTTTCACAACCTTAATCCAAAATATGTTAAATGAAAGTAACAGAATTATAGCTCAGTCAGTAGACCATGAGACTCTCAAGGTTGCTGGTTTGAGCCCCACATTGGGCAAGAGATTCCTGTATTTCAGCTCTACAATTCTATGATTCTATGAAAATAATAGTCAATATTAGAAACCAAGTTCACACTGAATATTAATAAATTCACTCATGATGTGGTATCATTGATGGAAAAATGGTGTGACGATTATCAAAAATCTGTGGTAACTAGCTCATAAACCATTCATATATTAAGGAGACAAGTTTGAAAATCTGATCTGAAAAGAACCAACCCACTGAGTCACTCCGCCCATTTAAGCCCGGTATGGCAAATGTGGGGGAACAAAGGTCAGGTTCTGAGAGAATGGTCGGACAAAGCAGAGGTCAGATTCTGGCAAGTCCAGTAAAGCAGGTAGCACCTTGGATAGCTCCGAATGAGGTTAAGGCTGAAGCACCAGAGAAGGCTTCAACAAGCAGCAACACTAGCCTTAAACAGAACTACAGCTCCATCTGGGTACCTAGAAGCACCCTCAGTGACCAAAGCTTCTTTGGTTGTGACTGAGTTAACAGTGAATGCATCTGATAGCAAGCATATGTCAGCTGGGATTTCAGGACTGGAGCTGTCGAAACCAAAGAATAGCAATAGGACCTTCTCAGGCCACAGAGGTGTGGGCCAAATGAAAGTGAATATTCTTAGGAAACTGAATGCTAAAGCCAATAATTTATTGTGCAGCTATTCTGGGCTCCTGAGGAATCACGCCATACAGGCAACCCTATTTATGATCACTTTTTCTATTAAGAATGAATAGTGGGGGGAAATGGGAATGGCAGAGGGGAGATGATGAACTGGAAAACAAGACTATAGGTGAAGGAAGAAGTGCTACAGAGAACAAATGAAAATAAAGAAAAATGAGAGGCATACATACACTGTATATGCCAGAATAATAAGGTCTTTTAGTTCAAACACATTTATTATTTCACTGTAGGCTGTAGCTCTTGTTTCTCCCTTCCCAAGCTTTGGCATCACATTACTCTGCTGGAACTTGAATAGGGGTCTGCAATGCTACTCTTGATCAGAATGACAATCCATGAATGAAATATAGCTACATCATAGCCCCGAAAACCACTCAATCATGCATAATATATGCGACAAAATGCTTTGGTAATGGGACCGTAGACAGCTGTGCTTTGCTTTCGAGAGAAAAGAGCAACTCTTGCAAGTTTAAAGTAGGCAGAATAGCAAGAACATGTCATGGATCATCACTCCGAGGCATATTTTATATATTATATAGCTAGCAGTCCATTAAAGTGCATTTTCCAACAATGAAACTTAACGGATAATATGTGGCTTAATAGGTTTGTAAAATGTATTTGGGGAATAGGGTGTGTGTGAAGGAACAACAGGCTTTAGGGCTCATGATAACATCATCCAGACATCTCAGTGGTTACTTATAAATATGAAAGCTGTATCTCTGCACACCACTGAAATGAATATCCCAGATCAACAAACTGATAAGAGCCTTATTTTGGCGCTACTGCTACATTCCAGCTGTTTTGCCTCCTTCAAACCGTCAACATATTCCATACAAGTACTATGGTTGCTGAAATACCAGCCAACAAATGACAAAATGTCAGTATGAATGTAGACACCCACGTCAGAGATAAAAGAGGCACATTACATTCCAGTGACCTGTTGAAAAAGAAATTTGCTGGAAAGAAAGTCAAAGCATAATTGAAATTATCTTGAAGATGTCTAGCTTCTTCCTGCAGAAGTAGGCATTTTGACTGCATAGATGCCGTGCTTAGTCAGTGGGAGATCATTTTCCATACATGCACTAGCCAGGGTGGCAATGAAGCTAAGCTAAAAGTCTTTCAAACAAGCCTTGCAGAAGCAGAATCTGTATTAGAGGTTCTGTTGCATTTTACACCATGGGGTGGCTTCCATGGAAACATAAGTATGGGAAAACAACCTCCACCTCACCCACAGCAATAAAATCAGAACTCATGCAGCAGCTAGACACATTCTTCTGGGAAACATGCTTTCTGTTAAAGAATACTGATACCGGTATCTTTTGGAAGACAGGAAAAAGGCTGGGTGGTCCTCTAGTTGAGAAAATATTTATAGTGCTTCTTGCATCTAGAGTCCAGGGATGGGGAAATTGAGAACCTCCAGACATTGTGCAACTCCGACTTCCTTCCCCTTCCCCAATCCTTATCTAAACAATAGCTTTTAAATAGCCACTGGTTGTATGGCACATTCATATTCGATGGTGGCATGTAGCTCATTTAAGGTTTAGAAGAACATATACATGCCACAGGAAAACTGTACAAAAGTATGAATACATAAAGCAGTATTTGAAAGTAATGGCTGGGTGAGCAGGAGGCGTCATCTTCAAAAGATTTTGTTAAAGTGAAGCTAGGACTGTGTATAACTGCATAAAAAGCTGCCTTATATTGGTAGAAACACACAATGACTCAGTCTGCCTACCAACAGGCTGCCTGTTAATACTAGCAACAGGCAGCAGCTCACAAGAATCTTGGGCTGTGGTCTTTCCTAGTCCTGCTATGAAAGATCCATGGAAAAAATGGACAGCAGGGATGAGCTCTTGTATCTGCTGTCTGCATAGCATGGGCTCTGCTGAAGAACCACCTGATCCCTTCTTCACCAAGCAGACCTTTCTCTGTCTTTATGCACAATGTGTATTAGTTATCTTGAAACAGACTGGTAGAGAAATGTAAGAATTTGAGACAGGGCTTTTAAATAGTGGTGGCAGCAGCAGCAGTGAAGGAAGCCGCTCGGGCGCCTTGGGTGGCGCACCCAGGGACGGGGCGAGCCGCCCATAGGGGCAGGGCGCACTGTGGGACCTCCGGAGTCTGCCTGCCTCCTCCCACTCAGCCGCCCTACAGCTGGGGGGGGGAGGCAGTGTGCAGACCATTTGAGCAGTGCGGAGCCTGCGCGCGCCCAAGCCATCGTGTCTGGCATTTTGTCACCCCCCTCAGTGGTGACACCTGGGGCGGCCCGCACTCACCGCACCCCCCCTTCCTCTGCCCCTGGGTGGCAACACCTTTATATTTTGAATGTTTCCCATGTGTCCAATGGAAGCTTGCACATACTTTGGATCTGTCCCTTCCATTCACCAAATTTGAATTTCTGTTTAATCAAAGACAAAATTGAAGAAGGAAAAGGAGGCAGAGCACAAACAAGATTTTTAGTATTACCACAAAGGCGGGACATAAAATTTTCTGGGTGGAATTCAACGTAGCACTAAGAAGAGCATTCCATCAGCACAAACATTTGTGCTGGCCCAATGGAATAATCTCCCCTCTCCTCATTCTGCGCAGGCCCTCTGACTTGCCTGCAAATAGGTCTGATATGTGGTTAGTGAGTGGTATAACTGCTGCTGCCGCTGCCACAAAGACACTCTGCTCAGGTTGTTTTGTAGTCATTTTCATTTGCAGATCCTTCTTACACAGTCTATTGCTACCTTCTTTCTCTCTCAGCTTTCTGTAGGGACCTTTCCTGCTCCCATAGGGACATGATTTGGGAGAATGACAAATTTATGTCTTTCAGTCAATCAAAGTACATAGCAAGATTAAGAATGAATTCTAATACTCTGTTCTCAATCTCAAAACTATTTCAGAGGAAACTGTTAGAACTTCAAGAAACATGTTTGTATACAGCGCAAATTGCATTTGTTTTGCTTATATTTTACCAGCATGCTCCAGTATAAAATCTTTGGATATTACCCCCATGCGAAATTCAGTAAGGTTCATTAAGCAAGGCAACATCCCTCAGAAAAGGAGAAAGCTGCTCTTGAGACAGTTTTCCTCAGATTCTTAAATTTTAAGAAGTTTCTTTAAAATTGAGTTGTGAAAAACAGCTTGTTAAAGACCTTTCACACCTGGCGTATTAATATGCTTTCAGTAAATTTAAATTATGATTGTTTTAAAAATCTGTGTATCTGCCAAATCCTATGCTTGATCCAAACCTAAGTGACGATATTTACTGAAAGGAAGACATATTAACATGAAAAAACACATTTTATTGCACTTAAGTTATAAGAAAATAAAATTTCTAAGTGAATCAAATCATAGACACAATCCCTTTAAAGGTTGTTTTCCTCCATCCTGTCAGGTTGTTACATAACTAAAATTAACAAACTGAAATCTGATTTAAAAAAAAAAATCAGACTATAAATAAACCAAAAAGGAGGGGGGAGGGGAAACAAGATCGCCTAGGATACAGTGTTAAACCACTTTCACAGTTCATCTTGAGTTGTGGCTCTTGGAGAATGAGGCAAACCAATTGACAATTGCATTCTTTTTTCTTTTTTTCCATATGATAACTTTACCACAAAAACCAAATCACTTTTGCTTGTGTCAGTTCCTCACCACCATAAAACTGTAACAGTTATTCTCCTCAAATTCTGTAAAACACTAAGACTGACCAGCAATTTATTTTCATTGTTGTATGTTTCTTTTTTTAAAAAACATCTTGTCAGTTTCATTATGTCTGTTTATTCCATTCACCACAGCCCTCACAAAGAAACGTTTCCCCACAGAACAGGCCGCAAGAGCTTTGTTCCAAGGAATGTGTTTTAATTTTTGCCCAGAAAAAAAAAAGAAAAGAAAAAAAGAAAAGAAAAAGCTTTGCACGCACTCTCAATTCTTTACTTGCAAGCAAACTTCACTCTAAATTGTCTGAAACTCTTCCACTCTCAGCCTCTTAGAGGCACAGTTGGCTCAAGTTTCAGTGGCAAAAAGTCTTTTTTTTTTCCGTAACCAAACTAGAGCAAATTTGGAATTCAGTCTGGGACTAAAACGTCACAGCAGAAAAAAAATAAAAATAATTTGCTTTTTTTCCTTTCATTTAGCAGCATAAATAAGTTTGGCCACTGGGAATACAGTACAGGGGTGGGACAACAATCCCAGAGTTGAAGACCTACTTCTAGCACCAGCATCATGTATTAAAACCATCTGAGGAATCTCCAAATTCTGGACAACTTGCCACCTCAGAGCAACTTATGCATTGAAGAGCATAGATGGAAGCAACAGTTAATAAGATCAACAGAGGCTAATACTGTGATTGACATTGGCAATGGTTGGCAAAATTAACATAAAAAAGCTGTAAAACTGTACAAAAACAATTCACAGTAAGATTTTAGCTTTTCCACACATGGAAAGGACTCTTTGCTGTCACAGATGCTCTCTTCTTTGAAAGACAATCAGTAACTAATAATGGAGGTATGAAGCTCCTTTCTAGATTTCCGTGGTAAAAGAACAGGGTTAACAAGAATCGTAACAACTTTTTAAGTTTCCACCATGCTCAACGAGCACTGAGAGGAACACACAAAAGAAATAATTGCACCTGGCTTGATTTGGAAAGTCATATTTTGCAAAGCTGCCCCCATTCAAAAGTGAAGCTTTCGATGTAATGAGACAGCAAATGCCTCTCTTGTCAGTTACAGTTCATCAACTTTGTGTCTTCTCCTTCGTAGTCTGTAGGTCTTTAGGATCTGTTGCCCCAAGCCAACATCCTGCACCACCAAGGACAAGGGATTTTTTTTCCTTTTTGCAGAGGGAGGGAGGGAGGATAGAACATTATTTGCATTTCTGGACAAAATAATCTTTTCAAGCTTCACTTTATATCCACATCAAAGTCCAATACCAGCAGCTTGGTTTCCTCAGTCCCGTTCCGGCTTCCAACTGCACAAACTAGCTTCGTGTTAGAGGCTCTGATCCGCCATACCACGCCTCCACTGCCTCCGCTTTCCAATGTAACCAGATTTCGGATAAATTCACCCGTTTTTAAGTCCCATAGTTTTACAGTCCCATCATCTGAGCTGGTAATTACAAAGTTCTTGTTGAACTGTAAACAGGTCACAGCACTTTGATGCTTGTTGGGACCTAAAGCAATTGAAGACAAGAAACAAAGGAATGTCAGACAGAGGCTAGTGTGTAATCTGTTCAGTAGATCAAAAACAGAAAGTAGAGGAAAATTTGCCAGTAGCCAATGAAGCAACTGAAGAAGTACTCCTCGCTTAAAAACACCTTGTCAGAGAGAAAAGGAGAGAGATATCAACAGGAGATTAACAGATGTCATAGTGCTTCACTTGACACACCTAAGGAAAAAGCATGATATACAGTGGCAGCTACCATGATTTCTCTTTCTTGGGCAAGAAGAAAGAGAGCACAGAAACTGAGAGTCATCCTAGAATGACTTGTTTAAAGCAGGCTGGCAGTGCTTGTCCATCTTATCTGAAGATGACCTTGCAAAGCTATGCAGGCTGTAGAAGGAGGTGTCTATAGGGAAGGCTGCTCGTCTTTTGCCATTTGAAATCCATCCATAGTGCTTTTCCAACTAGGGGAAAACAATGCATCCCTGTGGCAGTTGTGTGAATCTTTCTTTTATGTAGCAGTGGCAAGAAAGAGAGGAGAATAGAGCAGTGTGTGGTGAGTTCTTGATTTTTATTTGCAAGGCTGCCTACTTAATGGCATTTTCTCATCAACCCACATGAATAACCAAACTTTAACGAAAGGTTCCAGTCTGAGAATAATAATAAGCGTATTTGGCTTAACTGCATGATGGACTTTCCATAATAACTTATGGGTAAAAGCATGTAAAGACTATACTTCAAATCTGATAGTATGTTAAAAAACAACAGTCTTATTTTTAAACACTTGTTTTGAAAAGAATATGCCTACATATCTCTGCATATATGTCCATGCAATAAACAAAAGAAACGCTAACATTTTTCTTTCCCTTCCCCACTCTTCACCTTTTTAAATGCCACACGTACTCTGAAATCATTCTTTTTGATTTATAGGAATAGGCAGCATGTTCTTATGTACTGTCTGCCTTTCCAATTAACCTCCAGCCACTAGAATGTCTCAATAACTTCCGAATGAAAATAATGAGTTGCTGTTTTAATGACTGCATTTTTTTCATATTAATGTGGTTTATTAGAGTAAATAAATTAGATTAAATAACCTGACCAAATTTTCAACTGTCTCAGACTGTTTTCTTCAGTAATAAATATTTCTACTAGATCAGTGCATAACCACTGACAGTCAGTTCATAGAAATACGATGCCCAAGGACAAAGAGGGAGAATATGTCTGATTCTGAAGCTTGGTTTTTCTTGCTTTATTTTATATGTTAAAATTTTTGTTCCTTTCTTTTCTTCAAAGTACTAGATACTCATTTAGAACACAGCTTGGCTAAATGTACAACTGAAGCACTTCTCTAGTGTTAATTTTATCCTGTAGAATACTTCAGTTTTAATTACGCAACATGGCCAGCTGGTCTCTTTCCAGAGAAAGGTTCCAAGACACGCAGACATTCTGCACCTGCAAGGTGTCATTTGAAAGCGCAGGGCATAATATCTTGGTCAGAAACTAATTCTGTAGGAAAACCACCTTTGGAAAGAACTGAGGGAGGGGAGGAGTCAAAGTGACCCACTGCAGAGTCAAAGTACCTTTTGGGTGGCAACTTGGGGTTTGGGCAGAAAGCACTCCATAATGCTTCACTGCCATAGATGGGCAATTATAAATTCAGACAGGATGCTTACGGGTGTCAAAATTCCTATGACCTCTCTCTCAATGACTAAGTATTTAATTGCTTAGGACAAACTAGTTCCTTCTTCTTTGCTATCATAGCATATCTGACTGCCATTTATTATACTTTTCTTGCCAACGAACAGAAATTATTACAACAGAACAAATCATTCAACGGTATCAAGAGAGAACAGCAGAAACAGAGTTAGAAAACGCAAAAGTGAGTATTCCCCCCCCCCGCAATATTCACTTCCCACCAGCAGATGAGCCTATCCTCTTAATTGTATTCAGATCTTAAGCATGTGTTCAATTTATAGCCACATGTGTAGAGTCGTTAATACTGCGTTGTCCTGTGAGAATTTTACATTTAGTCCCACAAGACCATGAGAAGCTTACCTTGCAACGTTTGTAAACACTGTCCTGTTTTGATATCCCAGATTTTGACTGTGGAATCTGCATTCCCAGAGACAAGAATGTTGTCCTTGAGTTCCATCCCACTTGTTAACGACTGGTGGCCTGTTAATGTGTGAATGCAGTTTCCGGTCTCTACATCCCAAACTCTGATTGAAGTGTCAAGAGACCCACTCACCACGTGGATACCATCAAACTAAGGGGGGAAATGTGAACTAAATTAATATATTTTTATTTTAAAAAATCTGTAAACACTGATTATGTTTACTTCTACAATCCCATACATAGCTAGATATGTAAAAAGATCTAAGCATTTCTGATATACTTTCAGAAACAGTAAGGTCATTTCAGATTGCTCACTGCTGCCTAAACCCAGCTTCTCTGGTTTAATTTCTTGATATCCAAACATATGCTACACTGTAACTCAAATTGCTCAAGGAACTACTCCACATGTATCTGGAACAAATGACTATGGCCAAACTAGCTGGAACCTTACTTACAGATACACAAGGGTTCCCCTAAATCATAAAGATGATCTGTAATATGTCCCACTTCACTTTCAAAGAGAAAAGGGCTAATCTAGAGCAATGTTTCATTGCATCCTTGTATATTATTTTAATATTACCTGTTAATGCTGTGTATTAAAAAAAACCCATTATTTTAATACAGATGCAAGCTTTGATTGGTTTAAATTTATAGCTTGATCAAGCAAATATATCTTGTACTTGCCTAATAACAAATTAAGATTGAAAGGCATACAGCAACAGCAGGAACAGCCCCCACTCCCCCCAAAAAGAATCCCTAAAAATCTGGCATTCACCCCAAAATACAGACTGCTGAGAACCACAAGGAATTGAAGCATACAGTGATGAGTTAAAATGTCAATACATCTTAAAATGATGAAATATTAATGTTTCTAATATCATGCTTATTACCTTAATAGGAAATATTTTACATTAATAACCATCAAACAGATGGAACAATTAAATATGGTGCTCTCATCTAGTAATCAAAGCTTTGATTAAATGGTTACTTATTTTTGTCTTCCATTCAATCTTCTCAAAGAAGCAATAAAAGTTGAAGTTATATCAAAAAGCAAATTTATTGGCAATGAGAAATATCCTAGTCAAACTCAAGAGAAGAACCTAAAAGTTTCCTTCCTCTATGAAAAGGCAGGCCGTGGAGCTTTTAGATCCAAAATTAAATTAATGCCAGATGATGTTTTCATTTATTCTTACACTACCAATGATGAAAGGATGGGTTTTTGTAAATTATAATTTGAAGGTTGTTATATGCATCACATAATTAAAGTAGTACATCTGTAAATGCACAGGTTTTCATATGTAGCAAAGCAACTTAAAGCAGTCAAGACTACAGTGTTCAAATAAGCTATATTTCCCCAAGGCAGTAGCAAAGAGGGGTAAAACTCATTCTGCACATGAGTGAAACTCATCTTGTACTTATGGAGGGCCTACAGGATTATTTACTCATTATTTCTAATGTGCATGTAAGTCTAGTCCAGGAGTTCTAGCATATCTAAGAATTGCTGTTTATTCTTCTGCTTAAGCTTTTTCAATCCATACAAGGCTAGAGTACCAGTAGGCAAGCTAAAAGACCACCTCTGAAATTCAAGAGTGATGAACATGACCAAGCAATTTAGCAGATAAAATGAACTTATCTGTATCAATTAAGCTTTATTCTATTTATCTATTAAATTTGTGCTAAATAGTTTTTTTTACAGTTTAATATATATTATAAATAAGTTTTTGGCCTGCAAAATTATTTGGATAATTTTTATTGAATTATCCTAATTTAATAGGGTCCATTTGGAATACTGGATACTATTTTAACTCTGTTTTAGTAACACCAAGTTAATTAACAGCTGGACCCCATTTGTTTAATTTTTCATATATTACATTTTTATCACATGCTTCTTTTAAGGAGTAAAACTGTACACGTGCTCATATCCCACCCCACCCCTTTATTTTATCCTTACAACCTGAACCAACATTTGAGTTTTATGCTTAAGTGTAGGCTGTAACCTAGATCTTCCCAGATAAATTTCACAGCACAATTTAGCCACTAAACCGCATTGACTCTCAAGGAACCAAGTATTCATTGAACCAATGCAGCTATATAGCATGCTCTTATAAAGCTTTTTGAGATCAACATCCATGTCTAAGGAAAGGAAAAACTGCACAATTTGACACAGTTCATTTAAAAAGCCTCAACAATGCAACCTCACAAGTGATTCACCAAGTCTCACTCTCCCCAAAACATCAGAATCAGAGAAAAAGGAAGCACTGTAAATTTAGCCCTCCCTTTTTGTCTTTTTTTGCAATGATTCTCAATCTTATGTATGGCGCACCTTGATCTATTTTAAGTTGAAATAACTATGACCCAAAAGATTCAATTAGAACATATCATGCAAATTAATGATGTTATACATACATTGAACATTTTAGCAGAAATTTTATTTTAAGCATGTCTGTGAGGCAAGGAAAACAATTAACATAAAACTCCTATAACTCAACTTTTTATAATTACCAAATGAACTATTTCAATGCTTTGTGTATAGGTTTCACTAGAAGTATTGAGCTCTAGATTATTTAAATGCCAGCAGCACAATTTATTTGGAGAAAACTTATTTTCATAGTTGGTGCAACACTGCACAATACCAACAAAAATAGCACTTTATATTTTCCACATCCTGGCTCTAATAATAACTGAATTCACTCTTTTATACCACACCCTAACAAGCTAAAATGGCAAAGACAGCTACTTGTCAACTTAAATACAGGTCATTAATAGATTTCTATTCCTTCCTTCATTGACATTTATCATCACTCTGTTTAGAGGATGTTCTACAAAGTCAAGCACCAGAATGTTCTAAAGATGAATAAGCAGATAAAAATGTTCTTTGGTTTACTGGTTCTGCTATCTGGAAACACCATGCTAACAGTGGATCAAATCTAACCTTCTCCCCAACCCAGTTAATAACCAATATTAGTTGCATGGACCATATGCCATTTATTTGAGCTGAATTGAAGGTGCTGGTACTAACCTAAATGGTTAAATGCCTAAATGGTTAGGGCCCAAGGTGCCATCCAGAGTATATCTCGCAATGCATTGTGATAATATGGTGGTGCCATGCTCAGTAAGACTGACCTCTATAAGGGGCACAATCATTTTGGCAATGACACCTCCCTTACCTATGGAATACCTGTCCCCTTTGCTGCCTGTATGTTTTTTTCCCATTGGCCTTTAAGGGAGTATATTAAAACTTCTTATTTGGTTAATCCTGAATCTGTGTTCTATTTTAATTATTAAAAATATTTTATAAATTGCCTTTCTGCCCCAAAGTAATATTAAACATTAAAAACAGAAAAAACTACCAAAATTAAAAGTAAACAGAACCATCATTAAAACAAAACCAGAGTGTGGTTTTGTTGTAGAGTTTGGTAATGGATAATTTTGGATTGTGGTTTGTATGATTGCAAGTGCTCCCATCTGGGAAGAAAGACGGGTTTTTAATGAATGAAATGTAAGATAAATGTGGATACAGTTGACCTTTCCTACAATGCAAGCTAAGATAGCTACCAAAGTTGCTCTCACAGCATTGTAGGAACACATTGTCAAGCTCTCTTTATTTAAAGCTTATAATGTAATTAAGAGGACTAGAGAGACAAAGGATGGAAGAGAAAGGAAACCAAGGATGCACAGAACATGGTTCACTTTTATTATTTGCTGGCTACTCAGCAAATATTCCATTCGGCGTCCATAACTATTAGTGGAAAACTGAAGGACACTTATAGCACCAGATGCAGTATGCTTACCTGTAATGAATAGACTCTATTAGTATGCCCTTGCAAGGTGTGTAGACAGGTTTCAGTTTCTGGATCCCATACTTTGACCATGAAATCATATGCTCCACTAACAACCCTCCTGCCATCATATTGTACACACCGGACTGCAGCTACATGACCCATCAGAACATGTAAACACTGGCCTGTCTCTATGTCCCAAACTCTCAGGGTAGCATCTCGAGACCCACTGACAACTCTAGGAGGGGGGAAAAAAGAAAAACAAAAGCTGCATTTAGTTTTATGTGGCCATTTTAATTGTATTTAGTTCAGACGGCTACCTAAATAAGTTCTGTGTATAAAAGCAGGTAATTAACCCATTCCTATTAACAGACACGGTGGCTACAACCTTTGCTTCTGAAATCTTGGCAACCGGTTTTTAAGACTGAAAAATATAAGCAAGCTTGGTTCTCTAATGCCACTCCTCATAACATGTTTGACAGCCTTATCCTCACCAGCTGCAAGCTGTTAGTAGCTTTGGATCAATGAACCTATGTTTACCATCTGAGAATGTTAGAAATGAAGTGCACCTGCTAATGTCCTTGAAGCAACATTAGTATTAACCTACTAATGTGGACCCGGCCTTTAGAGATGTCTTTCCCCTTTAGTACTTCTCCTTAACTGGTACAGAATAATCAGTCTATGAAGATTACAGGTTCATGAACTACCCCAGTTCAAAACTATCAGCATGTGTCACATGTCTTTTAATAATGGGTTTGCAATTGATATTTTAATATTCTTTTTAAAGCAAAATTGTATCTGGAATGTTATCTTTAGTTCTCCCCTTTTCTGCTTAAAAGTTTTCTTCTATTTCTATTTTAAAACCTGGACTTAGAAGCTACAACTCTGTCTACTTTTGACGCAAGAAATTCAGTGTTAAAAAGGCAATTATTAAATTGAGCGAAAACTTAAAGTAATGTTTAGACAAACAGAGAAAGAAAGGGCCTTTCCTTTTATCAATTAAAGTGAGGTGATTTTACCACACTAACAAGTAGAATGGCTATATAAGAAAAGAGGCTATTAGTAGAAAACAATTATCTGATTACATGATTAAATATCCACCTTGTGGTTCTATTCCTGCACTTTTCAGGTCTCCTCCCCCTTTTCTCCTTTCCAAAGTTTTCTATGTGATTGGTTTTTTCTCTCTCTACATTTGTGCATAAAAACTCATTACAAATGTAAGGATTATTTATTCATTATTTATTTATTTATTTGATTGTATAAATAGATTTATATTAAAATATTAATTTTTGCAATTAGGTTTTTGAAGCTTATATAAGTTTCATTGATTGATTTGTTTGTTACAAGTGAAACTTAATTAAGCTTGATTTAATGTAAAGTACAGGAAAGCTGAAGAAGTAATCAAATTACAATTGTTGATAAACAGTTACCTTTTTTCATGAAGATGCATGCAACGCACAGTTGAGGTATGCCCATATAATGTATGTATACACTCTCCAGTCTCTGCATTCCACACTTTAAGGGTTCGGTCTGTAGATCCACTGATGATTATATTGTCCCTCATTTGTGATGACCAAACTCCACCTGTATGTCCAACAAGTGTTCTTAGACACTGAAAGCAAGCATTTGTCATGGTTACCATTTAGACAAAGAGGACAGATGACAAAAGATAGATGAATTTACCCAACTCTTCATACATATTTCACACAATGATGTTCTATAATTTGTTACAAAGCTACTACACTGGCAGGCAAGTGATTATATCATAATTCAAATGCAACAGCATTGCATTTATAAATGCAGGGGGGGGAGTGTTTCACTTTCCCCCATTCCCACACTGAAAAATGTAAGTCTTATCTGGATTTGTAAATTTTACATGAGGCAATACCTTTCATGTCAGGATTTTAGTAAAAGGAAAAAGCAGGTTTGGGTTTGTATAAAAACCACAGTCAGTTCCCAACCCTCCTTGTAGAGGGATAACCATGGCAACTGTACTGAGCTTCCAAAGTCCTCTGTAGAGCAGCTCCAAGCATGGACTGTGGGGAGGGAAGATGGGCACTGCCCCTGACTTCAAGCAGAAGTACAGATAAAGATCAGAGACCAGCAGCCTAATCCTAATCCTAGATGTATTAACTTCCAGTAAGTATACCAGTAATAGGTAGCATCTGCTGTTGAAGCCTACACAGCAGCACTGGCTTTGACTCCAATGGGAGTTCGTGCCATTGGACACAGTAGACATAAACTGGATCGTAGTGAAGGCGAAAGTGGTGCTCTGGAAACCACAATTTGGTTGACTATCAAGGACAGCCATTATTCGTGACATCTGTTCTCAGTGAATTCTACTTTCAAGCTTTATTCTACGTCTAATTCAATGCCAGTGTTTAACAAAAGTCTACAATTGTTACTGAAGTCGCTCTGTCTGCCATTTGGAATATGAGAAAGCAAGCTTAGATAGAGGATTGCTAAAAAATTACCATTGATAACATTGGATTCATATAAAAGAATACAAGACAGACAGAGAAACATTTAGAAACATGATACATGTTGGTAAAATATACATCAGACACAGAAATGATAAACATATATTGATATTCACTGGAAAACATGTGGCAAATAATTCCATAGCAAAATAACTGTCAAAGAACTACCATTTATTTCTAATGGTGTATGAGTTGTGACTCTGGTAGAGCACACAAGGAACTTTTAACAATACAAGTTTTTATCAAAAAATCAAATAAAATTTTCAATAGGATAAAGTGCATTTGAAACTATCATAGTTTAAAAGGTGAATAAATGTAAGAATACCACAAAAATATCCTGACATATAATAATTATGAGTTGGATCCAGTAAACTGGGAGCCAAAGGAAGAGAATCCCTGTTGCTGTTCTGCAAACATGTGCAGTAGAGTTCATGCAGTGCTGAGACAGTAAGTTCTGTAGCATTTCTTAACCACCCAAAAGAAACCCTCAAATCTCTTGCACTGGTGAAAGAACAGCTTTTAGTTGACCTGGCCCATACACTTTAAAGCTTTTCTTGTGCTTTTCTGATGAAGTTTGAGTAACAGAATTCAAGAATTACTAGCCAGTATGAGTCTGGCCTGGCTCAGACATTAACTGGGATCTCTAGTTTAAAACAAACCATAATTCAGTTTCAGAATGGGATAGGAAGTAGCATGCAGCTAATGTATGTCTGATCAGGAAAAATTCCGTCAACATATTTAGGATGAATTGTGCTGCTCTGGTTCACTAGAAGCGGCTTAGTCATGCTGGCCACATGACCCGGAAGCTGTACGCTGGCTCTCTCGGCCAATAAAGCGAGATGAGCACCGCAACCCCAGAGTCGTCCGCGACTGAACCTAATGGTCAGGGGTCCCTTTACCTTTACCTTGATTAGAACACAATAAACAATTTGGCTTACCTTTCCTGTAACTGCCGACCAAACCTTTAATGTATTATCATCAGAGCCACTCACTATTCGGTTGCCACAGAACTGTAGACAAGTGATCACATGATCATCATGACCTTTGAGCACCTGACAATATAGAAGAAATTACATATACTTCACTACTACTTGTGTATAGAAATTACAGATTGGATTCTTATAATTTTTAGTTATTACTGCTTTCCACGCATAAAGCTAGTTTACCAATAGGAACAAACTAGATTTTTTTCTTAATGCTGCAATTTTTCTTGCTACCAAACAATTTTACTTTTTTTTGGGTCTGTTGCAACCATTCAAATTACCACTTACTTACTTGCATAGACAAGTAGCTACCGACTCTTAACACCTTAACATCCACCTTAACATCATCTCCTACTACTGAAAAGGCCAAAAGCACAATCCCTGTAGCAACCATTTACATATCAAAAGGCTTGCTAGTATTTGCTAGTATTCCATTCATACAGGCTGGTGAATGATATTGCTCTGGACAGTCCATATCATTTCTGGGAAGCAGTAAAGCACCAGTTGTAGTTCTTTCTTCTTCCTAGAACATGCTTGCAGCAATCTACTGCGGTTTCCAAACAATGATAGATGCTGCATTTTTAATCTGCCTTAGTTAAATATTCTCATGGTTAGAATTACTTAGTGCTTAATCTCTAAGGCATTAAAAAAAGTTTCACAAAACCATGACTAACCATAATACTATTGGATAAGTATTAATATATAGTCCCACCTAAGTTTGTTAGCACAAACTAAATTGTAACAAGTCATGTTAATGCCTTGGCACTTAGTTTGATTGGAAGAAGAAACAAAACCTTTCATCAAATCATTGTGTATGTTGGAAATTACTTCATTTTATAATGCAAATAATGAAATACTTGTCATTGTGATGCATGGACAGGATAGTGAGAGTCTTATGTATCTGCAGGATCCCCAAGAGGGGTGCAATGTGTCACAGTGTGCAGAGTGCTGCACTTTCTATGGGGCTCCTAAAGGCTTGAGGAGACCACTGGATTATAATATAAACCTACTCCAACACAGGTGATTTCTGTGCAAGTTTCTCCTGCCTTTCAGACTATTTACTTTTCCCTTGAGAACTGAGTTTCCATAATCACAACCCAAACCTTGGGTTCTGCATTGCAGGGGGTTGGACTAGATGACGCTGCATAAAATAGCAGAGATACTACTGTATATCCAAAGGATGGATATACCAAAGGATGGGGTCATATAGGATATGTAAGCATATGCACATGCATTCAATGAATCTGGATCATATAGCCACCTAATGTTGTAAGAATAGGCAACACCCCAATACACACTCAGTTTTATGTGTTAAAACACTTATGGCTATAAGAAAAGATAGTGGTGAAATGCAACAAATGCTAAAACCTGAAGAGTTTGAAAGTTCCTTTTAAAAGTTTTGGTGTCTTTTGCAAATGTCAGAAACAATTTGGCTACTATTAAAAAAGAATAAGCCCCAATCCAACTTAATTCATTATATATTATTCATTGTTCAAAGATGGTTACCTTAGGAGATTTAAGTTCTCCTCGCCGCCAGTTAGTATCAATTCTGTGCTGTCTGATGTAAGCACTTTTCCATGGACTATGAATAAAGCCTGGTTTTATTACTTTTCTCCTCTTGATATGTAATGGTTCATCAATTCCTATATTAAAACCAAGAATCAGAAACAGGCAACAAATGTCAGTTTCCTTTCTCTCACACCCTTCCTTCCAAGAGAATAAAACTATTAGCAACTTTGCTATACTCTAACATTACTTCCCAGCTGACAACACTCTGTCCCAAATCTGTTCTGTACTTTAATCCAGCCTTTCCAAGCCTGGTGCCCTCCAGATGTTTTAAGCTGTAGCTCCCATCAGCCTCAGCCAGTATGGCCAATGGGCAGGGCTGACAGGATGTCCAAGATATCTGCTGGTCACCAGGTTGGCAGAAGCTCCTTTCACCAATATTCATTGCCCTTTAAGTATCTACCTGAAAAGCCTATACTGGAGTATCCACATATTCTCACCAACTCAATCCCATCATCTCTTCTTAAATATCAGCTGTTCCATCTCAAAACTCAATTTTCTTCAAAGATTATCAATCATATATGGTTTCATTTTCAAGCTTTCCATAGTTCTAAGATTTGTTTTCTTGAGATCAGCAGACTGTTTCTTGCTGCTTATGTCCGCTCAGCTAACCCAGATTTAGTGTAGCATCTCATACTACTTATTTAATTATTTCCTTTGGGCACTTGGATTCAGAATTTTATGCCACTGACACTAATTATTTTTAAAAAATTATCTAAGTGCTTTTAGGCACTGTTTCTGCCAAAGGTTTTGTATATCCCAGCTCAATGATTCTATGATCTCTTTCTTTCATTCTTATTACAAAGATAGTCTTAGGTTCTGTGTTATCCTCTCTATCTTTACCCTCTGGTGCATCTCATTACTAGCTTGAAACTCTGGTTGCTGGAACATGTGGATAAACATCCACCTCTTAGAGTCTGTTTGTTCTCTAGCCATTTGATCTCACAATCCTAGCAATAAGATAAGTACCAACAGACTTTTTTTTTTATGTACAGAGAAAGCTGCTCCAACTTCATCCACTTGGTCAGTTTTTAACATAACAGCCAGGTTTCACATCTGGAGAGTCTTTCTTAAACTTATATTTTCTCCAGGGGAAAACAACAACAACAAGCCAGAGCTTATTTTCGTAAGTTGCCTTGAAGTAGTTTCACAAAAGTATTATGGTAGAAAGGCACTGAATTTAATTAACACTGGCTTTCTGATTTGTTTAGGCACCTTTGAAAATTCTCACCTAACCAGATTGTGCAATTGATAAGAAACCACTAAAATAACCACTTCTTGCTTTCCTTCAAGGGATTATTGGCTAAGAACACAAAAAACTGCCAAATAGAAGTTTTGCTTGCACTTGGTAGGCTTCACCTTCTCAGTTTTTTGAACCCTCTATTTCTATTGGATTTAAAACAATTCTGCTTCCTAATCTGCACAGTTCATTAATTTATACAAAACATAGTTAATTGAGCCTGCAACTGACACGTATATGGATTTTTATTGCTGGTGAAGATACACCTACCACATAGACCAAGCACAATTCACAAAACATGTTGGAATTGTTTTTCCATAAAGGACGTTCAAAAATCTTATTTTAAAAAAACCCAATTTTAATGATTGAATTAATAGTTTAATGAACTTTACCCTCCTCTCTGCACTTCTCTCTCCACAGAAGATTGTCTTCTGCCAGAATTCTCCAGTATCGACATGTCTGTGCTGCCTGCAGCAGGTCCTTGGGTTCCAGGAATGAAAGCACATACAGAGCCAACTTAAAAGAAGAAAAGAAGAAGTGAAGATTAAACTCATTCAGGTTGCTGTACTTCAGGGAATGTACTGTGTCTTGTATATTCACATAGCCAAAGATTAACATAAGCACAGTGGATACATTAGTAGAACAGACTGTTAAAATAAGAGACGCCAAGACAGAAGGATGATCTATTAAGACATACTAGTGGGGTCATAAATACCACATGGATATGGGACAAAACTGATAATTTAGTTTGAGGCAATGGCTTTGGAAAAGAAAGTTTTCCGAGGAAGGCAAGCAAAACCGTAACTGCATAATACTTGTTTAACCTGTGTGACAAGGGTGCACCAGTATTCTCTGTAGCTGGATATATGAAGCAAGTGATCAAAGGTACATGGTCCAGTGGCAGGGGAAAAGAGCAGGAAAAATTAGAAGACTTCAAGAAAATGGAAAGACTGTCCCTACTTCAGCAATCTAACATGCACAGAGATAAATGAAGTTGGCAGTGTTGGACCAGACTGAGGTCTCAGTGTATTTCCCATGGATTTTAAAGTTTAAAGCAGCCTACCGGGTTGGGGGGTGGTAGTCTAATTTGGGAGGAAGTGTTTAACTGCACATCCTCCACTGCTCCACAGTGGTGGAAAAGGGTTAAGCACTTCCCCCTCTCGAATGTCTCCTGCAATCCCCTTTGCTAAGACTTAGAAAAATGTGTGTGCTGAGGTGGAGGAAGAATCACCTTTCACTTGTTTTGCTGCCTGCTGGCCACAAGGAACAGTCAGCAGGTACCATAGCTGCCTGAGAAACTTTGAAAATGTGGAAGTGGGGGGGAAATGTGGGAATCCTTCCATTGCTGCTGCATTTGTTTTGCTGCCTGCTGGTATATGAAGAAGGCAGCTGCTTGAGAGGGGTCTCAGCTGAATATGGGGGTGGGTGGAGGATATGGCAACCCTTTCTTGTTTTCTGCTGCATGCCCTACAGCAAGGATTGTTCTGAAGTTGTTGGGCAGAGGGGAGCCCAGGGCAGAGGCATCATAATGATAACCTTGTTCCTGGTTGACATCAAGCAGACACCTCTCTTGTACTCTTTCTACAGTGCCTGCTTAAAGCATATTTGTTTAGGCTATGCTATCCAGACATATAGAAGTTGACATGTTTTAATCTTTTACTGTTTATTTTAATTCTTTTTAAATGTTTTGTATTGTTTTCAGCTGTTCTAATCGATAATTTTAATATTTCTTGTAAACTGCTTAGAATCTGGTATAGAACTGGTATAGAAATTTTGTTAAACAAACAGCAATTAGATACATAAAATCAGTTTCAAATCCAATAATATTACATTGTTAATCTTAATTATTCTATAGACTAAAGAAATTAAGGTAGCTTGAATACAGACAGTACAAACTGGACACATACATAAAAAGACAAGACAGTGTGGTGATCATTACCTAGTAGAATGGCCACTTTCCCATTCTCTCTCTCCCCCCCCCCAAAAAAAAATCTGTTAATTGGCTAGCATCCTCTTTCGCAGCATTTCTTTGGAAATGTTTATCATGGCAACACTGTGTTTTCTTTTGCTTCGGTGGAGGCCAATTTAAAAATGAGAGTGCATTGTTTTTGAGGAGTTTTACATACTGCAGTTTAAAAGTAACGTTTTAAATCAAAGAATGGTGTACAGTCAAACCTTGGTTCCTAAACAGCTCTATTTTGGAACATTTTGGCTCCCGAATGCCGAATTCCCGGAACTGTTCAGGTTTTTGAATGTTTTTCGGAAGCCGAACATTAGACACGGCTTCCGCTTGAGCGCAGGAAGCTCCTGCAGCCAAACAGAAGTCACGCCTCAGTTGTCAAACATTTCGGAAGCCGAATGGGCTTCTGGAACGGATTACGTTCAACAACCAAGGTTTGGCTGTATTTAACAGATAGCTAAAGGGATGGATAGGAGTAATAAAAAAGGTAGGAGCGTGATATATCCCTCGTACCTACAGGACCGCCTCTCCCAGTATGCCCCGCAAAGGACCTTAAGGTCCACAAACAACAACTTGTTGGAGGTCCCGAGCCACAAGGCTGTCAGACTGGTGTCAACCAGGGCCAGGGCCTTTTCAGTTCTGGCCCCAACCTGGTGGAACACTCTGTCACAAGAGACTAGGGCCCTGCGGGATTTGTCATCTTTCCGCAGGGCCTGCAAGACAGAGTTGTTCCGCCTGGCTTTCGGATCGGACACAGTCTGATGGTTTCCTCCCCTGGTTTTGTCTTGGGCGACAAATGAAGTGGCATTTTTAAATTGGTTTTTTAATCTGTATTTTAATTAATGGTTTTCTTTATATTTTATTGTAATTTTTATTTGATGTTAGCCGCCCTGAGCCCGGTTTTGGCTGGGGAGGGCGGGGTATAAATAAAAATTTATTATTATTATTATTATTATTATTATTATTATTATTATTATTATAAAAACTACACAATTATTTCACGTCTCAATTTATGAGTGCTGTATAAGAGATGTTAGAAAAAAATGGGAAGTGTAAAGGAACACAATAAAAGGGAAATATTAAATGATGTTTAAAGGTCTTAGGCGGGGGGGGGGCAATATTTAACATTGGTAGGTGGTAGTTGTTAAAAGTAGTCATACAATACCAGCCTTTAGGATATCAGAACCATTAAAGTAGCTGATACTGTTCCTCAAATGGCCTAATATTTCCCCACAGTTTAAATCTAATGCCTTTGTGTGCCCTGAGGCTTCTTATATGCATAGTCACATGGTACATCTGCTCCTCCTGTAGTTGATAAAATCAAGGCTTCCTTTGTAAACAAATGACAGCCACTCTTCCCATGGAGGGATTTTAAATAGACTCTTTATCTTAGGAATAAAGGGCTTTATATACCTAAACATTTGTTTGATAACTAAAATCAACAACTGAGCTAGACAATTGTGAAAGAGAGAAAATGTCAAAAAAGGCAAAAGATTTATACAATCTAAAGAGGAAACCAGAGTATAAAAGAAAAATGTCATGGCAAAAACAAACACAAAAACCCAACAACCACGGGGTGCAAACAGCAATTCTTCTCTAGCTAAGAAATTATAAATAATTTAAATTATTGGTTTTCTATCTTATTTCACTGCATTTTTCATGAAAGAAGTGTAACAATTCATAAAATAAATGGCATTCCTATGTGATTTTTATTTTTTTTGAAAGAGCACTCAAAAAGGGGGGCGATCATTTCAGAAGGAGTATAGATGGGTTAGAAATCAAGTTTTGAAATTTTACCTGGGCCGATTACATACAGACCCAAAGATTCTCAAATTCTGGATGAGGCTGAGCATGCTCAGGAAGCATCCATCACCAGTCAGATGCATGGAGATTCTAGTATCCAAGGTCTCCTTGGCCAAAAGACAATTAAAAACTGCCACTGTGATCTGGAGGGCTTGTAAAGGACACTTCTGAGCATACTTATGAACACCCAAGCCTTAAGAAAGAAGTACAAGACCTCTGCTGCTGCCAGCTACTCATTGCCTGCTTTTCATAATAAAAAATTGCTTAAGAAAAGAGTGTTGGCGGCTGAGTTCCCCTAGGCTTAAACTTCCAAAGCTCTCTCAGGCTGCCCTCATAAGTACACTTACTTATCCAGAAGTAGATCCCACTAAACACAGTGGCACTTACTTTGCATTAAATGCAAAGAGGAAAGTACCCTGAGCTCAGAAATGACACCGAGCTAATTACAAGGTGAGCTGGGAGCAGGGGGAGAGAGACAGAAAATAGAACTAGCACAAAGAACCCGCAGGCAAGTCAAGATTTCTGGGTTCTTGCAATCAACGTATGTATAAGGCAAGTAGCTACAGCAGAAACAGTACCCATAGAAAGAAACAATGTAAAAAACTATTATGTTTCACAAACTGATAGCTCAGTTAGTTAGTTAGAGTGATGCTGACAACACCAAAGTTGCAGGTTCGATCCCTGTAAGGGACAGCTGCATATTCCTGCATTGAAGGGGGTTGGACTAGATGATCCTTCCAATTATTATTCTATGAAAACTACTGTCGTGCTTCTATGAGAATATGAGGATTTTAAGGAAATATACAATATTACTATTACAGTTTATTACCCATTAAAATTGTTTAAAACAGTTTAAATTACAGGAATAAGGCGGGTCCTAAAATATTCACATATACTGTATTGCATTGTACTTAAAAAATGGAAACCATCAAACAAAACCAGGAAAAACATTCTGCCATGAAAAGCTACGCAAAATGCAGTAGATTTAATCAGCATGAGGGGATGCCAGTCATGCCAGGAAAGAACTCTTAGTGATTCTTCTCAACTCCTTTCCAGTCATACAGCATGTGATCAGAAAGCCTGTTCCTTGTTTAAGAGTCCCTTGTGCACAGAACCACATTAGCATTTTATGTTTGGCACTTCTGCACAAACAAATGTTTGCTCAGACATCAATAGCCATGCCAAGCCACAAGCAGCACATAGCCTCTGGAGCTTTTCTTGGATTGAGAAGGGAAAGCCTGTAGATTTCTTGTCTGGATAAAATGGTGTACAAAGCCATGCAGAAGAAAAACCAGTTCTATAACCCTGCGGTTTATTCTCAAGTCTCCAGTAAGCTTTGTGGGGGAATCAAGAAATCAGCTGCTCCCGTTGTGTATTAAAAGTGGTCCAATGGTGTAACCAACCAGGCAAATCAAACTAGCAGGAGAGAACGATCATATCCCCCCCTCTCTCACCGCCTGCCACACATCTGGCTCTTTCGTCTCACAGGAATGGCAGCACTTCCCCAGTATCCCTAATTTTATTTATCAAGGTGGTGCACAGCAAAATCACAGAAGTATCATAAAACTTTAAAATCTAATTTTAAAAAAATATATAGAACAAATGGCCAACAACGAATTCTTAATTGTATAGTCTACCCAAACCAATATAATGTTACCTCTTGGACTGAAAAGGATATTTCGGCCTCTTCCTCTGATTAGCAACACACACCTTAATTGTATGATATCAAATAGAAACATATCTCCCACCCCCTGGCAACCTGGTCTCTTTGCTGCAGCCATAACAATGCCATTGGAAAGGTTACATTAGCCAAACACTCTGTTAGAGAATTTAAGGCAAGTGTTTCACTCTAATACTTTATTTAGAAAACCAGTATGAATGTCTTTAGGACACATTACATTCATTAAAGTAACTTTCAATAATTAACAAAAACTACAGGAAAGAGAGGATGTAACAAGCTCTCTCTAAGACATCGTGCCTAGCATGATAGTAGGTGGTGATATTTTCTCATGTCTTTGTAGTTATTTGCCTACATACTCTCAAAAAGGAAAAAAGGGCATCCTAGGCTGTGGTATTTATAAAGAGAGAGAGATCATTAAGAATCCAACAAACCTGTTGTACAAAAGAGCCTTTTGAGTTTTTTAGAATCATATAATTGTAAAGTACATCAAAGATCATCTAGTCGAAGCCCTTGCCAGTGCAGGGATTCTACTACCATAGCATCACCGATAGTCTCTCCTTAAAAAAAAAAACGATCTATATGCCAACTGATCATGATGTCTTGGGAGGATCACTCTGTTCAAACACTGTAAAAGGTGTTTCTGTATACTCACTTTTCACACCTAAAGCAACATTTTGCTAAAGGGACAACAATACAGCAAACTGGTTTTCTTTTTAGCCTGCCTTTATATCACAGGGCTGATTTCTACAGCATCTCACAACCATTTAAATTAAAAAAAATTAAATTAAATGCAAAAAAATGAACAAAATTTAAGGAATAAACCCAGCAATCAATTTAAAAACACAATCAATGTAGCTACACAAGAACATTTCTGATTGGTTGAGGCTTGAAGAAGTGGGAACAAGTAATGGCAGAAAGGCTGAGAAATAAAATCCTAGAATGATGCCACCTCAACAGATGGGTCATTATGCCATATACAACATAGGCAACTAGGAAGCAGGACTGAATATGCAGCAACATGATGTACAAGCAGGAGTGGCTCATTCAGTGGGTCGGGGCCACAGCAATAACCTCTTGGTGGTGGTACTGCTGCTGCTTCCTGGGAAAGGGAAGGGTGAAGTGGTGGTGGTGTCAGGGCAGTGCACATGCACCGGCAGAACCAATCTGGTTTCTGGCAATCCCAACTTCCCTTTCACAGTAAGTGGAAGTGATGACCCTTGCTGGGAGGCTACTGCTGCAGCTCCGACTAACCAAACAAGCCCCAAGAAAACCATATATTTACCATACCAGGTATGTTGCCACCATCTCTTTGAACTCCTGGTGACAAGTGGGAAACTTTTTTTAAAAAGTGTCACAGCCATGTAGGCTGTAGGAAGAATAGAATCATGAATCCCAATGCTGAATTTAGTAAACCTTTGTCATTTGCAAAATACGCAGGAATCCAGGTCATGGCTATGTTTGTTTAGAAAGTTCCAGTGAGTTAAATATGATATAGCTGATGTCTTGCTAGCGTAGGTAGGGTGCCAGGCAACCAAACAACAACAAACCTCAAAGGGTGAAGGGTTGGATTGGGCAAAACTTATTACACACATTTTTTAAAAACTATCTGCCCTAGAGTATAAATAACATACTCTTAAAAACAGTGATCATTAAGCCATGCCAAGAGATGTGGGTGTGGGGACTAAATTAGTTCTCAGTGTGATTCAGAATGCTGCTGAAATTTCCTTTTATCAATCCTGTTTTTTAATCAAGAGCAATGCAAGAACTAACTAAAGGTTTGGCAGTAGCTGCCTAAAGCCTTGCTGATGTTCTGATGTCCTTGGAGCATTATTGGCAATCAGTAATACGATAGCATATATGCACAGTTGACTTATTAACTTAGCATATTTGTATGTGAAAATCTTTCAGCTATTATTCTTCATGGCAATAACCCATAGATCTTTTAAGAGGTGATTTAAACAATCAACTTAGGAAAGAAACAGGCACCACTGTTTGTGTCAATTATTCCTTGGATGAAATCTTAAAACTGCATTTTTTTAAAAAAAAGAAAGCTGTACACTTAACCTTTCCTTTTCAATTTCTTTAGCAATTTCTGAATAAAGCTCTGAAAAAAGCCTTCTTATATAAACTATTTTGACTACTGATTATTTCAAGGGTACATTCCTTATTGTCTGCGATGAACAGCATTATTAATGTAGAAACAAATTCAGTGTGTTCCAGTTTTAGTAGAGGAGTAATACCTTCTGATTCAAGAAAATAAGTAACAAATTATAGACAAAATTGTTTTACAGTAAAAGTATTTGTTAAGTAAGTGTAACCATGCCATGTACCATAGATTACAAACACCGAGATGCTCTGGCCAGCTTACACCAAGAGAAAAATATAATTCAAAAACACCAATCCAATATAACAATATAGTAGTACAGCTAGAGCTAAAAGTGAAGAAAAACTACTCGAGACACTAATCTCATCCATTCCAGTAACTACAATTAGTGTTTGCTATTGCACCTTTTGTAGTTGCTAAAAGAACCCAGAGAAAGGAGTATCACTAAACCATCATTAGGTTGTGTGTTCTCAATGAAGAGCACTTGAGTTAAGAACTTGCTTCCAATTGACTTAATCTTATTTGTTGACCTGGATTGTGAGTTGCAAAAGTGTTCACCTGGTCTTTTTTTTGTTTGTTTTGACTGATGATGAGAATAAGGAAGTGTAAATGTTTTATTTTTAGTCCCAGGCTGACTTACAATAATATTATTTTGGGGCGGTCTCATAATATGGAAGATGTTTTCCAAGCATGGGAGTCACCTATTAACACAACAATGTTCTTATACTTTGTACTGTAAACTAGCCCTAGTTATCAAAATACCAGATACAGGATGGGAAGGGGGTGTTGATAGCTACCCTCCAGTATCCATCTTCAGACATGACTGAATGCACTAGTTACCAACTACAGATATATTTATAATGCTGCTCACGCTTCTCACAAATTATCAAATTAACCTCAATGGGACCTAGATACAAATGAATTCTGGACTACATGCATACTTATCCTATAAAACTGAATATAATTTGATTGAAGTTATATGGGTGTTTATTCCGTTCATAAAATGTAGTAGAGATAAAATGATAAGCTAAATACCTATTATGTTTTTTAAAAACCTTAAGAGTGAAATCATCAATGGATATTAAATCAGCTCTTGAAAGCTCTGGAAAAAAAACCCCTTAAATATAAGAAATAACTGTCACAAACAGCAGGGGACATATCCTAGTCACTGAAACAAAGTCACTGGTCTCACAAGCATACATTAATCTGAAAATTACATTATTAAGTCATGGCAGTTTATCAACTTGCAGTCCTCTTCAACGCCAATTAACAGTGTTACACTGACAACAATGAATACTATAATTAGCAAGGAAACGCTTAAAGGTGGCAGATGATGCATTACATAGGCAAACAGTACCAGGAGCCCAGTATTAAGTGATAATCCTCACCTCTTTGGGGAGCAAGGAAATGAAGTCTCGTTGAAATTGGGGCTCTATCACTTGCATCATATGCTTCACTTGTGTTGGTTCACAACTATCAATCAATTCATCTAAGGCAAGTAACTTCTCTGGTCCACTCCAGCTCTGTGAAGTACAAATATGTGTTTAGTTTCCATTGTATTGTTTTCATATATTAATGCATTTCAAAAATGTAATATTTGAAAATTGCCATGGAATATGCTGGGATGAAAAATTATTGCAATACCACCCAGAATGGTGAAGGGAGTTTTCAAATGTGAAACAGGTGTTCAACCATACAAATGTTCCTTAGAAAAATAATAAACTTTAAATTAATACCGGTAGTAGTAACTTCATTTCAGGTTCATTTGGCTTTGTTTATTGCAAAAAATAATAATAATGTTTTTATAGCCATGTGTACATCTGCCACAGTGCAGTCTTCCTGATTCCTGGCTCTAAACCAGTGTTTTGTAAACATAATTTTACATTAGGAAGAAAAGAGGGAATTTTGTCTGGTAATTTTCTTACTTCATATTCCTACTAACGGGCATCATAAAATTTGATGGTTTTAATAAGGCACTCATCTGCAAACACAGCAGATTAGCAAAACCATTTGCAGAAGAATTAATAACTGAAGATATAGCACGTCTTCTCTCAAACTCATCTGGGCTCAAAGTTTTGATTTGCTACACAAATGCCATTTATGAAAACCATTTTGGGAGAAACAATATAAAAGGAGATAACCTATTCTAGAAGACACTTCAGGACCACTAAAAGAAGTTTAAAAAGATTGACGAGTTTTGAAGCAAATGACTGTACTTTTGACAGTATGGAAAGCAAAATGTAATTGCATACATATTCTGTCTAGCATTATTATCTTATTAGAGCCAAACAGGCTAAATATATTTCAATTCATTCCTTTCAATAGGTTCCTTTAAGTATGACTAGATTTGGCTATTGCCCATAAATTGTGTAATTCTCTCGCTTATACCGTTAAAATAAAATACCTTATCTTGAAAACTAGTAAATAAAACTCCACGCATGTTAAGATATGTTAATACAGCATTATCCTAAACATTAATTTCCATGTGCCACATATAATTCCAGTTTCTAATTATTCTGCGAATCATGGCTATAAACCTAAACCACTGTCAATTTCAAAGGCCAAGATTGGTTCCACCAGTGCATCCACACAAAAGTGATATCGCCATCGCCTTTCTCTCCTAGTAAGTAGCAGTGACACCAGTGCCAGGAGGCTGTTACTGCAGCTCTGCCTCACTGGCTGAGCTACTATATTACTTCATATTAATGCATTTATACAATCAAAACTGGCACACAAGACAAAATGCTCCCTGAACAATTAACATAGCTATCAAACTCCCAAGCAGAATGTGCAAGAATGGTATAAATGAAATTTCTACATCTGTTTTATGACGAAGATGTATATATTCCGGACCCAATAATTGTCATAATTTGCTGTAAGGTATCATACATTGTCATTTTTAGGTCACACTGATTATGATTGTAAATAATGAGGGATAGGATGAATATGTTGGAAATGGACACAAATGAATCAGAATTAAACAGAAGCACAAAAACTGAAATGGCATTACATGAAAATACCTGTGAATTTACCTTTACCTGCTTCATATTACTTTTCAAAGAAAGGTTAAATTCACAGAACCAACATGTCAAAACTGAGGGGGGCAGACCTGAATCTAGAAACAATCTATAATAGCTGTTAATAATATCTCTTTAATACAACAGAAACTGAGGCAAAATCTGAAAGTATAACAACTATCCTAAGGGTACAATCCCATCTTTTCCACAATATAATGCTAAATAGAAAAAAAACTGCGGGGGGAAATTATATTCCCATAATCTCGGACTTTAAGACAGCAACGTCCATTTCTTCAGCTTTCTAAACTAACTAAAAGGAATAAGTATAATATAGTTTCATATTGTCAGTTAGAGAGATTTACTCCTGGGACATCGCTCACATTGTCTTTCATTTTAGGGAAATAAACTGATAATCAATTTTAAAAAACTAAAAAGAAAATGTGTTTCATGCCAAATACAGTTATTTCTGTTGTGGTAAGCAATCTTAGGATAAATATTACTTTAGTTCAAGTGAAAAACAGCATATTTGTATGCAGTGATGTAGCATCTATGTGCTCCTCTGAGTGACATCATATCTCCAAAATTGCTCAGGCTACATTGGACACAGTTGTCACTAAGTGTATAGCCTTTAAAACCAGTAATACTATTCGAAGTAAGAGAAAGTGCAATTGTATGGCTGGTGGAAAAAAATGTTTAATATTGGTATTTAACTAAGAAGCACTTTCAACCAACCCCATCCTTGCATATAGTTCTAATATTCAACACCCATTCAAGGCTTGAATTTCTTTTCATACTTTTCATACATATGGTGAGATGTGTGCTTACAAATCTTTAATCTCTGTATTTAACCATGTATAAGATAAAAACATGCTTGGCACAATAAAGATTGGATGCCTTGGTGTTTTAAAAAATGGGTAGGGCTTCATTTGTAGTTAGAAGCATAAGGTACATAAAATGTGAACTGACTGGGATGAAGATCTGCCTTGCAAATAAAATTGATACTGAAACATTAAATAGGGAGAATTATGAGCCTCAAATTGATACGGTAGATGCTAAAACTAACTTTAATAAAATTGATGTAAAATATAATCTAAGCATACAGTTTACCATTGGTAAGAAGTGCTTGTACAGTTAAGGCTAAAGCTTTTTCTTTTCCCTGATCTTCCACTTACTGTGTGTACAGACCAACTTCTCCTTCCTGTTCTAACCTCCACATGCTCCCAAATCTGCTTGATGGTTTTTCCCAACCCCCAGAGCATATTTGGAAGGCATATAGCATACAACCTTAAGTCCATCAAACACTACCCCAATTTATTTCAAAACATTTTTAAAGGGCTAATGTGGTAATATGCAAATTCAGGTTAAGAATTAAAAAGCACATTGGCATACTTAGCCAATATTCTACCAATATTATCTGTACTGTTCAGAGTTTAATCAGAGGTTATGCACAAGCATTCTAAAATTTAATCTGTGCTATTGCAATTTTAAATTGTCTCTTCGGGGATAAAATTAAGAAGAGCATTTTGAAGAAAGAAAGTGCATATTTATATGCAATCTTAGGAAGAAGCAGTATTTCGTGAAACCACCGGAACACTAGGGGAAACAGTGTATGAACAGAACACTGAAGCTTGCTACACAAGATCCACAACAAACGGATCCTTAAGTGGGAGAAGAGGAACTGCATCACATCCAGAGATGTGCATATTGAACTCAAGAATAATTCAAACTCAGGACACAGGAAGTGATAAATATGCAACAAGGAAATGGAATTCTGTGACTCAAATACACCAAACAAATTAAAATACAGGACCAATTATGAAACTCTGCCCCATTTTTCTCCCATCCCACTTGTGCCAAATTTTTCCTCCATTTTATTAGTCATGGGGAGTGGCAGGAAGCTACACTTGGCAGTAATGCTCTGTCCTCAATCACTAGAATTTACACTCAGATATTTATTTGGCACCTGAGATTTCATCACATATTACCCACAATGTTTCAAGCAAATGTTGACCTTCTGAAACACCAAAAACTCAGCAACCTGAATTTCCAAGTGCTAAATTTTCCACTCTTTCTGCACACCTGCCGAATCATGGAAGACACAAAGTCCTAACAATATTCAATCTTTTTTTGTTCTTTAATGTTTATGTCAGAGTTCACTGTCTGTATCTGTGCCTTCTCAGGGTTTGTGTGGATATCAAGCAACATTTACTGCTGCTTATTCTATACACATGCTAGACCCAAGATAACCTTAATAGTCTAACCATGCTTATGATCACAGTCATTGCTTTCCAAAGGTTCATGCTACATATTAACTGGTGGTAATATTGCACGTTTAATGAATAGATCTTGTAGATCTATCTTGTAGAATAGATCAATGGATTTTTTTCAGAACATCAGACTGTGGGCATTCATCCCAACATTCCCTTCAATAATCTAGTCAGGTCTTACTGAAGGTGCCACCCATCCTCCTGGCATCTCTAGAACTGGTTCACTTTGAACTCACTTGCCCCCATGTTAAAGCTGATAGTAAAACTAAACTGCATTGATCTATTGCTGGAAATGATCAGTAGTGGGCTCTGCCACCTACAGAAGTAGGGAGACAAATTCAATGTAGCGCTATGACGACTGTTCCTTCAGCAAAAGCATTTCAGCTTGCACGCTCCTCCCACGTGTGCTGTTCTGGAAGTTCTCTGGACCCTTCCCTACACAGTCGATCTGGATAGGGGTGGGAGTGTGTTGCGGGGAAGAGGGGAATGGGGAAAGCCCCATTTCGCTAGAGGAAGTCCTTGTGCAGGCTTCCACTAGCAGGACTTGTTTACAGAATCTGGTCTCTGAGCTTTAGAAAATGTAACTTAATTAATGGTATTGAATCAGAAGTTGGGATTTATACTTTCACTGCACTTCCAACCACAACCAATTTAACATCAAATTTGTCTTAATAAGAAATCTACATCTCAATAATGAGACTCTTAATCTCAGGGTTGTGGGTTTGATCCCCATGTTGGACAAGACAGTCCTGCACTGTAGGGGGTTAGACTAGATGACCCTCATGGTCGCTTCCAACTCTACCAATTCTATGCCTAAAACCACTGAAACCAATGGAAAGGTAGATCAGCTTAATTGAAGTTCAGGCTGCTACTATCATTCAAATCAGCCTGCTTAAAACAATTATGAGGATAAAACATTTCTCTGAACTTAAGATGAAAGGCTGGGTTCAAAGGTTTAAAAAAGAACAAACCATTTCTAATGAATCTTGAAATGTGCAATACCCTAGTCTTGACGATGCATTCCTACAATGTAGAGTTGGATCCACTAGCATGAAGCTTCTTCTGCTCTTAGAAGAGCTGTTTCCAACTTAGTTGTAGAGTCCTACTTGAGGAAGTTGTCCCAGTTCAGGAAGTGTGCAAATTCTTGTGTGGGACTTTGAACAAACTCATTCCCAATACCATTCTTAATGGCCCACTAACCTTACTACCGGTATGTAACCTGTAATTTCATTATTCACACTGTAAACATAAGCCCTTATATACTCTGACCCTGCACTGTGTGAAGTATTCCACTTCCTCTGCATTAGTGCCATCCCATGAACTCTTGCACATGTTGTCATGGGTCTTTGAATCTGGCCCACGTCTATTTGTAAAACCCGTATATTGGCATTGGGTTGCAGCCATTGCTGTGTGAGCATGATTTCATTAACACAAGACTGTCTTTTCCATTCTTCTTCCTCAGTGAAACCCCACTCTTCCTTTCCACTGAAAGATCTATGTCATGGGCTGGAGAACTTTCAAGCTGCATATGGCATGGGAGCTGGGGTGGGAGGGGGAAATAGCCCTAAGATCAGGCAGAAGCAACCTGAGGAAGTGGCAAGCTGCAAACACAAGGGACATCTGCTCAATTTTGGTCAATTGCCCCTCCCAGTTCAGCTCCCAATGCCACGTTCCAGGTCTTTGCTGGATGTCTCCTGGCCCTCAGAAGAGGCTATCGTGGAAAGACAGGGTGAAAATGCACTCTCATGCAAGCAGATAGTTATAGCCAGGCTCACACAGTGTTGGATACAAGCCATTGTGCTGAATAGTTGTTTGTTCAACCTATCATGTCACTCCTTCAAATAAAGGATAAAGTTTATTTGATTGCATAAATGTATAATTGGGAAAAACAAATGGCTTTCAAATGTTTGTTTTTCAGTAGCAATAACTGATTTGATACATTATGACAACAATTTGCTAACTAAACAATATTGACTATGAAGGGCTTTATTAAACAACACATTTTACCCAAAAGATTGCTAGAAAGTTTACTGCTGGAGATATAGTATTCACATTAAATCTAAGAAATTGATTGCTGATCATAATGGCAGTAATTTCTAGTGCTGGCTCATTTCTCTTTTTTATAATGTTTTAGAAGTAGTTTTCAGTTTATAGATCTCTATAAACATGCTATATTTCTGGTTATTTAATTTAGCTTTGCAGATATATTAAGTTTGTTTATACTGTGGCGCAGAACTGGAAAGCTGTAGACAGCGGGTTAAGTTACTACAGTTACATAGCATTAATTTCTACCGGGGAATACCATTTTATTTTACAGTTTTTAACCCAGTACACATTTTAGAGTTACGGTATAGAGGGCTCTTTTCTGTTTCTCATTAAAAACTTTACTACCTTTTAAAGAGATGAAAAAACAATGGGAAAATTCCATTCTCATCCATAATTAAGAGCACTAAAACATAAAACAGTCTACTCAATATTTTGCTTTTCATTTTTTTAAATTAAAGCCTACCTTTACACACCTCATGTTTAAAAATTCTTTGTTCTTTAAAACAGCAAGATATATAACGTTGCATTAGAAAAGTACTGTTTGCTATTAAAAGGGGAGGAAAGACTCAGGAAGTGTAGTGATTCGGTACTGTAACTGGCTACAGTTATTCTAACAAAATTCTTTCTCAGTTCACAACAAGCTCTTCAAAATAAGTCAAACTTGAAATGTTGTTCACCTGAAACATTTTCAGCCATTCTTGAAGTCCTGTTGGCGGCTGGATGGATGTAATTCGGCGCCGTTGCTGTCCTTGACCATTGGCTGCTCTCAGATCTCCAAAAGTAGTAGGTGTTGCTGAGCAAGGCACAAGCCCAGTAGTGCTGGAGAGAGAGAAAAAGGCCAATGCAGTTCTCAGAAACATTTAATTATACTATTAGCACACTGGTCACTAGTTATTGCGGCAAATCTCATTACTATATGAACGGGTCTTTCCAAATCTCATGTGTTTTACTATTTCAGGCTTATTTGGGGCAATTGCCTATATATCAGAAGCAAACAAGAGGTAAAGTAAGAAAACCTGGAGGTTTTCTTCACTAGGGCTGGCTGGATACGTTTTGCTGAGGAAGAGTACTAAATGGCAACCCCACCCCCAAGTAAAAGTGCTTAGTACCCAAGGCTGTGAAGTTATTTTGGAACAAGGCTAAAAACCTTACTAGTGCTGTTCCTTCTCCATAGCACAAAAATCATAAATTAAATAGCTATTTGCTGCCCTTTCAATTCATCCAAGATTAGCTGCCTGAGGTAACCACCCCACTCTGCCTAATGGCAGGGCCCAGACCCAAACCTCACAATGGGAGGCGCTAATCTAAGGGCTATAACCTGGGATCCACTTGGGTTCATCAAAGTGTTTGCAGTCACCCAATAGTACATTTGATATTTTCTTTGAAGTTCAGACCACTGTGTCATAGGACAAACTATTTCAAACCCCCTTGATTCCCATGTTTAAAAGTAAAGCATAGCGAGCTGCGTTGAAGAAATGCAAGCCATAGGTATCTTGGCACACTGAACTAGTTGGGACAGTTTTTTGGATCATGACCACAGTGTCACTCCCTCTAATATTAAACTTAGGTGGTGAATGCCAACTGAAACTAAGCCAAAAAAAGAGACTGAGGAAGGGGAAGAAGTTATCAGCATTCACAGGTGAAAGTAAAAGTTTGAGATACAACCCCCTCTCTTTTAAAATCGTAAGATGGTAATCCTTCCCCAATGGCCTGAGCATGCTCAGTAGTGGTGGAATGTTGAGTATCCATGAAAAAGAAAAATGAACCACTCTGAGGGAAATTAGTGGAATGTCCTACTTATGTTAAGGGGGGAGGCATAGCTGGCAGGCAGGAACTTGAGTAGAAGGTGGAAATAGACCAAACGTTGGTTGCAAGTTCCACTTATGAATAATGAAGTGTGAAATTGGTCACCTGGCTTTCCAAAACTGTGTCTGAGTTAACTACGCCTGGCATGAGTTGTGGGCCCTATTGAGCACCCTTGCAGGACACCATGTTGGGGACAACATTTGTTTTGCTGCTTGCAACCTCCAACCCTGCATGGGGCCACCTACTGGCTCTGGTGCATATGTAACCAACACCACACTGTTGAACCTCCTGTTCAACTTTCCTCTCTGAGGATGTAAGCAGAGTCAAGAGTGAGGAGATGAAACAGCATCCTCCTCTTAGCTTCTATGACCCATCTCACTTGGTTGTGAAGACTGTGTCCAACAAAAGGGGGCTAGTGAAAGGGAAGTGGAGAGGGAAAGATGGATCCGCTCAGACCACCTTGCCTAAGGGCCTCCCCAAACCTCAAGCTAGGATTGCAGTCACCCCATATCTGTTAGCAGTAAGTCAAAGAATTTCTGCTTTGGGTATTCCAAAGTTTTATTTATTTTGTAATATTTCTAGTTTTATCTATATAAATGTTGAATGCTTTCCCACTAGTAGCCATTGGTTACAAGATTTGGGACTTTCATTTACAACATGTTGTAGATATTTGAATATTTTGAAGAGGGTAACTCTAGTCAGTTGAGACACACTTGCTTTTTATACATATTTCACTGGACACCTAGGATTATTGTATGTTTCTAATTTGTAAGAAGCATGTGCTTCAATGTAATTATAAGTCAAACACTGACACTTTGCTTCCCTGGGTGGCCAAAGCAGCAAATACTACATGACTGCAAATTTGCATAAATTTGGTGTGTGCCTAACAAAACACTGATTGAAGTACCATGGATGTGGGATTTTCTAGGTTCAGCATATCCAGTTTGAAGGATTTCAGAAATCAGTGCTAAGAAAGGCCAGCGTCTGAGGCCTTGAAGTGTCATTGCTAGTCAGAGAAGTAGACAAACGGGGCTAGGTGGAGAAATAATCTGGAACTCAGTATAAAGTATAATTCAAAGGCATTATTTTAGCATTTTATTTTACAGCCTTCTTGCAGGCAAAATAAGGCTCATAAAACTAATGATAAAACTCCAAAGATGTTCCCTTCTAATTCAAATCTAAATAAGTATGAGTGAGTTAATAGTGATATTGTCTTCAAAAACATTGTATTTTATGAGTAGCTATGTTGGCTTTTTCAGGATTTTTTTTTTTTAAACATGAATTAGGAAAGGATTTATTAGCTAGAAATGCACTAACAAGCATTCTGTATGCAAACTTCTACAATTAATCAAATATCTGCATAGCATTTTCCCTGTGTTTCTTTTTACACAATTCAACAATGGTAGACCTATAAATCTGAGAAAAATAAATATAAATGAATATATTTTAATTCATAATGAAGAATTTAAAAGGAAGATTAAAACTGAACCGCAGATAAATTGCCTATGGAAAGCAATCTGTTAAAACAAGAAAAGTTTCACAATGCTGCAGATTTGAACAAGCTCAAATGCAAGAGGTAGTTGTTATGGCAACTACCAAGTAGTGAAGTCGAGTTGTATGCATCCCTGGTACTGAAATTCCTAACCAAAGGAAATTAAAGAGTTGTTAAATTGACATGCCTGCCTATGATAAATGTACATCTCTTTAATTTATAAATGGAACTCCATGTTGTGGAGAGGTCATTATTCAATGTGACTCAGGAATTATCATGTTGTTGTATGCAAGAATGTTGTGATTAACACCAATGATTTTGTTGTTTGTATAGTCCAACTTGATGCATATCCCAATCTGCAGGTTTCCCTTCACTGGGTAGATGTGAGGGAAGAAAAATCTTAGAGTCCTTTGAAACCTGGTAAAAGGATTCATCCCAAATTTGTAAATAAAAGGGTTTGTTTACCTCTTTATAAATTTATAATTTCAGCAATTTGAAGCAAGTGAGGTACTTATGAATGTAGATAATTCACTCAGATTTGTTTTGTGGTATGACCATGCAAGAGGTGCCTGGGCAGGAAGTACAGGCTGCAGTAGTGTATCTTAAACAGATGACCTGTCATTGCATTAAATTACCTTGTGTATTCTGAGACTTTGCAGGGTTTCTTTCCCAGTGAGAAAGAACGGACCTCGGAGCCATGGTCCAACTTTCTCTTCATCTACAAAATGGGACAAGGAACAAAAAAATTGTGTTAGTTTGGCAGCATAAACGAGGCCTTTAATGAACAGGGTGGTAATCTTTTTGCCTGTGCTTATCAATATTTTCTTAATATCAGCCTGTGCAACCTGCATTTTAAACTAACAAAACATAAATTATTCCAATGACCCAGCTTTTCTACAACCCTTTGCACCATAATCACTTGGCAGCTAGAAGATACCCTGCTGCATTATGATTTGCATTATGATTTGTTTCTACACATTTATTCATCTCAATTAGTTATTAAATGATTCAGTTCATTAGCTTTACAAAAAAATTACTCTGCACATTCTTTGGAATGATAGGTATAAATGCTAAAATAACATCAGACTAAACGAGATATTCTATGATAAACACTAAAAACCACAGATAAGAAACATTATACGAATGTGAAAAAGCACATAAAACTACCTCCCTTTGGGCAGTTCCTTACATTTTTACCACTAGTGTCATTAGGATGGCCTTAGGACAAGTAGCTTTGTGCAATATGGCAAGATAACCGTGTGTGTGTGTGTGTGTGTGTGTGTGTGCAGTGTTGCATTGTCAACCACAAAGAAGTTTATCAAAGTTACCAACACATATATCAACTAATCTTTTAACTACAAATGTTTAGACTGGAAACTGAAAGAAGCAAACAAAAAGATCTGCAAAGTGAAATACATCCAAAAGCAAACTTTTTAGGTTTGACAAGATGCAGCAGTAGCAATTTGACACCTATGCTGGCTAAACAGTATGTAATATACATGTGCTTTTGCCCAGATTTATATCTGGTTGTTTTTCTTAATATGGTAGCTATTTAAAATGACTGGTTTCATACCAGTTGTTGGCAGCTAAAATCAAATATACATTACCATGCAAATGCAGATTTTCCCATTCCCATTTTTTTTTTAATGGACATTCACTATGTATTGTGGCTGTCTGCTGACATCGAAGATACATTAGAATCATTCAAGATACTAAAGTGCATTTTCACTAAGGAAATAAGCATCTCTTAATTCTGTACTTATATTTTTACGTTTATGAATTGTGCTTTATTTTTAAACAAGGTTTCCATTTAAATTGTGATGCTTATCTATTTCACTTGAGCAATAATGGAAACACTCCTCTTGTGCTCAGCCTTATTTGTGAGCCTGTGCCTCACATGGGACAATACACAGCATGCACCACACAGAACCAAAAAGCCTTCTCCATCAGCAACCTTTTTTCATAGCAAGGCTGAGGATAATGGAGACCATATTTTTATCCATGTACAGGAGCATGTCTGAAGACCCTTGGAAAGCACTTCCCATATTTAGAAAAAGACATTGATTTATTGTAGAGCACCCTTTTGCTATAACCAAACTGCATCTCCAGAAATAGGGGTTCATATACTAGATGCTTTTAACCTCCATTAAAAATTAAACTGATTCTCCCCTAGGGGATACCATGATATTCTAGCAGTAATATTTCTTGTTTCCGACTATGAAATGATTTATTTTACTTCAGCAAACAAATGTTAGGAATATGAATTACAACACTAACTCCTACTCTGAACACAACTTCATTTTCTCAAAAGCATGGGATACATTCTAAACAACAGGCAGTTGTCCAAGGATGCAACCAAACTCCTGTTTTCTTAATATTTGTAGGAAACTTTTTCCATCCCTTTTAAGCTCCAACTGTTTTAGGTACTGGGGAACCTGCAAAAGCTTAGCACTTGGCACACTATGAAATACTCTTAATAAAATTACCACTTTGTTAGACTAAAAAGAAGTTTATGCCCATTAGAGGTATCTAGTGTAAACAATTGCATTTGTAGGGATTTCTGTGAAATTCAAAAACTTGCCCTACAAGTACCTGAGGAAACACACAATCTTGTAGAAAATTATGGTTGTTGTTGTTTTTTTTTAAACAGATCCTGCAGACTGTATTCTGCATTGCTCTTGGGAATACACTGTATCTCTGAAACATTTCACAGCATGCTCAAAATGTCTCTTTGATATAAGCAATTACATGTTAACATCAGTACTATTTGCATCCAAAGCTGCAAAATGAACATGAAATACTGAGGGAAAGTAGAAAAGGGTCTTTTTATATATATAAAGGGGGGGGGGCAGGCTAAAGTGCTGATCTGAAGAGCCAGTTCAGTCAAAGGTAAATAGTCTGGTGTTTCTTTGGTTTCTCATGCAGACTCCTAAAATAAAAGGATTTCGCATCTCATTGAGCCCTTTCATTATTTGCCTTTATTCAGCGTATACGTAGCATGTTAAGCATCCAGGCACCACCAAAAGGGGGGGGGGGTTGAATACAGAGAGATACCGCAGCCATCTCTGATGATACAGATTTTTCTTTCCTCAACAGACACACACACACAGAGAGGCACACACAGGCAGGCACACACACACACACACACACACACACACACACCCCTATATAGATACATATAGGAAGGGGGACACACACCATACCGGTTACTTACTTTGTAAAAAATCATTTTTAAAGTGCCGTAGAACCCCATGTTTTCGGTATTTTTCCCCTTCAGCGATTCCGTGCCCCCGTGTGTCCGGGTGCTTGGTAGCCTCTGACAATATAAACCTTTTTCAGGTAGATATGTCACAGACTCTAATGTGGACATGCTCGGGCACGTCGGAGAAGGAAGATCAGGCAGCAGAAGCGGCAGCAGCAGAAGCAGCAGCAAGCAAACTCCACCGTGAATGCGAGGAACGAAGCTCGGTATCAAAAACCTCCTCCCGGCACACATACATACGTACAGCTTGTCTGAGGAGAACTTAAGGGAATAATGAGCGAGGGGGGAAGATTATTGGAGGAGACTTTGCCCTGTCAAAGCCTTGACTGAACAGATTCCTCCCCGAGCGGCACAGAGATCAGATTACATCTTCCCTCACGCTGCGAATGGTGCAGTCCAGGCTTCAGCAATGCAGGCTGCACATCAATTATATGGTGCTCAGCTCCAAGGAGCCTGTGAGCACACAGCATGGGAAGGACTTCGGCAGGAAATTAAACCGTCCCCACGCCATCCTCACACTGGCCACTGGGCTCGAAGGAAACGCTGAATATCTTTAAGTATCTTCTCAAACCTGGTTAATTTCTCTCCCCCCCACCCCATTTTAAACAAACAGGAGAGCACTGGATAATTCACGATTACGAGCTGAAGCAAACAAGGCGATTTTCACTAATTACAGCTATACGGTGGCCCTCCGGCAAGCTGACTGGACCTTTATGCCAGTGCATCTAATGGGTTCAAACATTGCTGCATAAAAATGCAGTTAATTTCAAATTAATTTGAGACAAGCATTTCCTTTGGCAAGCAGCCTACATTTCTCATTGGGGGGGGAGGGGAAATAGTAATGAATTTCATTGCTACGTTTAGCGCTCAATCCAATCATAATAAAATATGCAACTAGTTTGATTTAAATATTAATTCCTTCCTATTGTGGATTTTTTTTAAAGTTGTGCTTACAGAATAACAGAACTGAAAAGACAACTCATGAGGTCATCTTGTCCACCCCAAATGGAGGAAAGATCGGCACTACTGTTCTCTTACTACTCTTCAGTTACAACAAAAATCTGAAATAATTATTCAGTGACACTCCCCTCCCAAACACAGTTGACGCTACTGCAGAATCACCCTCCAAAGAGTTTTAATACTTAAATCTGTATTTCTGCTATTTAACTATACTATCTGTGGTCCTATTCTTAAACATATTTGAAAGCTACTGTCATGACAGACCTTGACCATGTCTATTTCACAGAGCAGATTCATATGACCACTTGCACCATTAGGTGATCCCCTCCCGTAGTCACTTTCTAGGGAGACCCCTACAGCCTTGCAATCAGCTATCAGGTTGCTGAATGTAGAAGAACCAAGTTTTAGCTCAACACCTTCACAAGATCCAGATCCAGCTGAATCCCTCTATAGATTGTTGCAGGGGGCAGATTTGCATCACAGGGGGAGAAAAGCTACACCATGTTACAGTTCATATTCCAAATATATGAACGTAAAACATCAGATGAAGCCTGTTCAGTCAAGTGGAGCTATCACGTGTCTTGAACATGATACTTCTGCTACCCTTAATACACTGCAGTACGACATTTGCGTGGAAGTATGCTCGTATTTTCTCCAGATGGCATTTCTGCCATGAACACAGTGTTCCTTCCCTCCCTTCTATTATAATATGAAACATTTTTTAAAGCTTCCACTTTTTAAAATGTTCCTACTTTTTCCCTACAATCTGATGTGTCCCTGACTGAAGTCTGGTTTGGGTATTTATTTCTGGCCTCAAAACTGGTTCCTGATTCTTAATATTTTGTGTGTGTGTGTGTGTGTGTGTGTGTGTGTGTGTGTGTGTGTCATGATATAGGAATAGTGCAGACATATGTAAGTTGCATTTTCTCCACAAGAAGCAGAATATTTTCTGAATGTTTATGTTGTGGACAAACCTTGAAATTTATATACGGGCACGCTATCTTAAAAAAATATTGTGAATGTTGCCAGAAGGCACATTTTGAATTTTAAGGAAGCACGATGGATACCAGTCACAAAATGGTTGCCATGGAGTAACACAGTGTGCCTGATGTGGGGGCATGGTATAACACAAAATTAGAGAGAGTTTGGTCATTGATGCTTCCTACCCACCCAAGACAGCCAAAGGCTTACCATGGGAAGTCAGCTATGTCCTGAGTTCTCTCTATCCCCACCCCCCACCTCTCTCCAACTGATGTTGTTGCTGTCTAATAACAATGGAGCATTTCCCAATACCAGCAAAAATATACACGGTGATCACACCACTCTTTCTCCTGCACACGCACAGCACACATACAGGCCACATACACACATGCATCTCTCAACTCACTCATGCACACACATTCCTCATATACATCTCTCCCTCTCTCACACAGACCACAGATACACACAGACCACATACACATCTCTACCCCTACTCCTCCCGCTCACAGACCCTACATGCATGTGCTCTCCCTCCTTCCCTCTTACACATGCCCACAAATCACATGCACCTATCTACTGTGTGTGTGTGTGTGTGTGTGTGTGTGTGTGTGTGTGTGTCTCTGTCTCTCAAATACATGGATGTCTGCTGGATTTCCCCCTCTAACTTTCTCACAAGAAATGAGAAGAATGGCGTCTGTATGTTTTTCCTCAAGTTCTAAAATATGTCAGGTTCCAATCACTATTACTGGTTAACAAGTTAGTTAACAAGACCTATTACTGGGTAACAAGTTAGGACTGTTGGCTATTTTCCTGGTTTGTGAACTAATATGAAGCTACAGTTCCCCAATTTGGACAGAACAGGAAACTTAGGACCACCCAGGATCTTTGTGTCAAAGCTGGCACACAATGGATGAGTGCTCAGCCCCCGATGCTCGTTCCTGGCTTCATAAACCAGAGTTTACAAAGCACGGAATGATAGTCCAAACCAGACATTACATCTTATCTGAATATGCTATTAAAGAGTTCCTGTACCCAATTTTCTTCTGTGACAAATTCTCAAAAAATAGTCATTATTCAGAGAAAGGTTAAGGAAATATCTGGTACTCAAAGAGTAAATTTAAGCTTCTACTACAGTGGGAATAAAAGCATAAATCCCAGGGTATGATCTGAGGGTACATGAGGGACACCAACTGGCTGAAGCTAAAGCAAGTCTGGATCAAGTCAGTGCCTGGATGGATGACCATTTGGAAACCACATGCACACAACCTTGGTTCCATTACAGAAGAAAGGCAGGATATAAAATAAATAAATACAGTAAGTAAAAGAGGAAGACATTATCCCCATTTTACAGAGGGAACTGATGTGCTTGCATTACATGACTGTCAAAATGCCTGTCTTGTCACAAACGGAAAAAAGTAAATCAAGCATGAACAGGAATCAGGTGTTTGTGTGTAAGAGAACCAAAATACGGAGAAGACAGTGTGTATGTTAGAGAAGACAGTAAGCTCCCCCAAGCTGCAGTCTAAGTAACTGCAGATTATTTATGCCTATACAATTATTTCCCTACTGGCCTTGCAAAAACAACATTAAACTTTTAGCAGGCAAGTTTGTTAGCAAGTTATAAATTAAAAACCAAAATTACTAGGTTTTATGCTTAAAGTTTTCTTAGCCAAGTTAAGTAACAACTGAATTCCTGAAATCTGTACTGCTCATCATTAGCAAAACAGGTTGTTTTAAAGGGGATTATAAGATCAAAGGGCCAATACCACAACTAGACATCTGTTCTAATCTTGAGCCTATATAATGTACGCAATTTCTTCATCATCATTCTTGATGAAATGGAGACTCTATAGAGCATACATGCAGCCCTGTGAATTTGTTATAGCTACTTATTTTTTAATGTCTTTTTGGGGGGGAGTGGGGGTGGCGGAAAGGACCCAGTTGTGGTTAATGGATATGCCTGCTGTCAAAATTCAGATGCTAAATATCAGTCCTCAAAATGAACCGTGAAAAGTGTATAAAACTGTTAATTCATATACTATTGTGGTTAAAAAAGGGGGGAAGGCTAGAGAATAGCAGAAATCTTAATTCTGGTTTCGCTGAGATCTTCCATTAATATCTGAAACATCAGGAGCAGCATTCTGTTACAGAATAAGGTTCTTGCATACCAATCCTAAAATTATTAGCAGCAAAACTTTAAGCAAATATGACGCAATGACATAGGTCGTGATGCTGAACTGCTGCAGTAGCTGTGGGCCCTTTACTAATCACTTATTCGCTAATAAAATTTTCTACAGCTCAGTATGGTATATTTTTCTCTGGTTCTTCATTACACAATATCTATTCATCTAACCACATAACAGCTACAATTTCACAATGGTATTTCCACTTCTCTATAAAGTTTCATTCCTTACACATTTCATAGTAGAGAGCATGCGAGAACTGAGCTCCTGACCAGATCTGTTTCTTCTTATCCTTTCTTTCTTGTAACCCATCTTGTATGAAGGGAAAAGGTAACACATTCACAGCTTAACTTACATTATTTAATATCTATGGGAAAACGACCATCAGATATAGACAATAATTTTTCACCTAAACATATAAGGTCAAGACCAGCCAATGACACTACTGCATTACTGATAAAATAATGAATATATAAAAGAATTAGGATGTGTAATGCTTACTTCAACTATCCCTATATGTTTAGGAATGAATATACAAATCCTAGTTGCATGATCAATTAAAAGATTTTACTTGGCCAGGAAGAATACTAAATACCTTAAATTTCACTATTTTCATTTTTATATTAGGTGATAGTCAACTCTTACTTACTCAGGGTGACTAAGTCCATTTATTTCAATAGGTTTACTCTGAGCAAAACTTTGTAGAATACCCAAGGGTTTGCAACCTTGTAAACGTCAGAAAAGATTCCAGAAAAAAACTAGTATTATTGTACCAAAACAGAACAGCAGATTATTATGGCAAAAACTTTTGTAGACTCCTATTCCCCAGATGCACCAAGTGTTATCCTGTATTGATATTTATTACTTTTATATATCCGAGAGAGTTCAAGGCAGTCTACAAACACCTTGCCATTTTATCTTCAGAACAAGTCTGTGGGGTAGGTTATGCTGCAAGATAGAGGCTGGGCCAAGCTTATGAGTGAGCTTCAGAGCTGAGATAGGACTTGAACCTGGTCTCCCCAATCCTCATCTAACTACTGCATCATACAAGTGCAGCCCTCTTCAGGACTGCTGAAACCTATATATGAAATGCTGCATGCACAACCACTTCTCCCTTTGATGGATCATGCACTTCTCCCCATGATCAAGACCCCCATGCAACCAGAGACCCAACCGTGGGAAGGACAGATTTATCCTAACATGGTTACAATCCCCTTACAGACTTTTCTGCTCAACACAGGAAGGTCAGGGTGAAGGACAAGGAGCAGTCCTACACTCGCTTTAGTTTCCCCTTAAAGTATTCAGTGAAACCAGTATGTGTGATATGGGGGGGGAGAGAGAGAGGGGGGGGGGAGAGGGAGAGGGAGAGGGAGAGGGAGAGGGAGAGGGAGAGAGAGAGAGAGAGAGAGAGGAGAGAGAGAGAGAGAGAATATGACTGAATATATGCAAACACTAGGAGCCAAATAACTAGAAATACAAGGGGTTAGTGGTGACAATTCTATGTAAAACTTAAAATCTCTACAAGGTAAGCATTGTGGTCATTCACAGCAGCAATGATTGCAGCTAGCACAATAATCCAACATAGTTTCAGTGGGTAGAGCATGAGATTCTTAATGTCAGGATCATGGGTTCAAGCCCCACATGAGCAAGGCAAAAGATTCCGGCATTGCAAAGCGTTGGGCTATATGCCCTTCGTAATCCCTTCGTTGTCCAGGGCTTTGTAAAGTAATATAAAATTTATCACCAATGGCCAGAGAATAGTATCATACGCTACTTATAAGCACAATCATCACTGATGCTGTAGCATAAGCAGCAGTAATTCCTACAGGCGTAGGATATTCAGTACCATAGGGTAGGAGAAAATGACTACTACATCTTTACACAAACAAAGAAGACTAAAGTGCTACTCCTTTTCTGCTGATGGTACTTTGATTACATAAGTGGGATCAGACGACCCGATGACAACTGGGAATACCACTTGGTCAGAACACACAGCAGTGAAGCTCAAGAGAGCACTTTGCATTTCAGATTCCCTTAATATTACACTGTGGGTTTTCAGTGGAAGGAGAAAAACTCACAAATACTCAATTTCTAAGCTTTGCCCTGAAAATCCGTAGTGGTCTGAACCAATTACAAATATTCCATGCTTTAGGAAAACAGGCCAATTCCCCTATTTACACAAACAGGCTATTTGTACTTGAATGCAGATGACTCCCTTTTTACTTTAAAAAAAACAAACCCTTTTGTTCCCCTGAAAGAAGTTGTAGATATTTGTTCCATACTGAAACAGGTAGTCTAATTTAGCTGTTTCCCTGCCCGCCCGTCCCATTTAATGATGAGCCCACTACAGTAATTTCCCCGCTTAAGGAAAAAAGAACAAGTCTGTTCTGGAAGGGAACATGCTTGCACACTGGAGTGGTACAACAGGGCTCAGTTTCTCAATAATTCATTGAAAAGGTTACCAGATGTGCATGCCTGCGCCAAGGGAGGGAGCAACTGCGTCACTCATCATGAGAACTGGAATTGTCACAGACACTATCCGGTAAGGGACACATATTCCATGCAGTATTCATTATAGTAACGGATGTGGTAGTACAGAGTAGTACTGTATTTCCCAAGCAACATCACTGCTGTTTGCAGGGAAACGCTCCTATCGAGTCATCAGAGCATCAGGCACTCCTGAGTTATGCTAGGTCCATACCATTAAAAAGGTTTATGGGCCAACACCATCACTTTGGATTGGGGCTGGAAGCTATTGGGAAGCAGCTTGCAGATACTTGAGTGAACAAGCGCGTACTTCCCCCATTTTCATCAGGTGTTGTGGAGACATGCTTTATTTATTTTTATTTCCACGGCGGCCCCATGGTAGACTATATTGCTGAAATTAACCGGGGATGTTACCTCAGAATAAATGGTGCTTGCCAGAGACCTGCACTCTAGCAAACAAAACAGTTGATGGTTAAAGTAGAACGAAGTTGGCAGAAAAGCACTTCTGGCGAAAGCTGCTGCACAAGATTCTAAACAGTGGATCCAGGATTATTCCCAAATTGCAAATTCCCTAGGGTTGTGGAAGAGTTATAAACTAAGATTCATTCAACTTTATAACAACTTTATTTCCATTCTGTCTTGATTCACACTTGATCTCATTCTGAAGCACCTATACTGCATTGAGCTCTTGGAGAAATTGCAGGACAACAATTCAATAAGTCAGTAGGGAGGCAAGCAATTTCAGGAACTTATATTCAGGTGGTATGCATAAATCAAAAAAGCTCGTCCCATATGGTTGAGAGGCCAGACGCCGGGTTTATAGTTGCAGATGTAGAAAAGGCTTTTCAGCATAAGTCACATATCATGTCTAAATGGGGGGGGGCTCTCCATGTTTTAAACCTCTAGTAATGAGTTTCCTTAACTTTGATGAATGCTTTGCTAACTCCAATGAGAGATCACAAAGAATGCCGCCTGGAGGAAGATTGCTGAGATCATGTGAAGGTGCCAAATTATGAGCATATCTTTCTAAATAAGGTCAAGCTTCCTACCGCCCTGCCCCCCAACACACACATTGTTGAGGAAAATAGTATTATAGTATTACAGCACTCAAAGCCTGCTGCAGTGATGGAGAGCTTCATAGATTCAACTTCCACCAACTGAAGAGTACTAAATGGGTTTGTAGGAGCCGTGCTCCAAAGTGCATGTTTGGAAGTTTACGCTTCCAAACTAACTAGAGTTTTCCATTACAGTGGTACCTCGGGTTAAGTACGCTTCAGGTTAAGTACGCTTCAGGTTAAGAACTCCGCTAAGAACAGAAATCATGCTCTGGCGGCGCAGTAGCAACAGGAGGTCCCATTAGCTAAAGTGGTGCTTCAGGTTAAGTACGCTTCAGGTTAAGATCGGACCTCCAGAACGAATTAAGTACTTAACCCGAGGTACCACTGTATGTCCAAACTGTGGAGAGCTAAGAATCACAATTTAATCCTTTCCTCTTTGAACTAACCACTGGAGCTCCCCAGTGTTAGGTTATAATGGGAAACTATTAATTTAAAAGAGGAAACAGGAGTTTTTGATCTCTTAGCAGCACCCATAAGGGACGGAGAGGAGAAGGAGACAAGTCTGAGGCTCATTCTTATAACACTAAACCACAGCTTTCGTGCTCTATCTAAAACAGCCCATGTGGGGAGGTAATCGAACTATTGTATTTGTGAAGCAGTTACTCTGGTGTTCAAAACGCCTTGGGAATAAAGTAAAATTTGTAATATCCCCCCCCCTTGCAATTGTAACTTATAAAGCATCAACATAATGAATCAATAATAATAAAAAAGACAGGGAAGGGTACACCATACATTTCTGGGAAAGACAGTTTTCTCTAAATATATTTCTTCCTGTAATTGCATTTAAATGGGAACTGGGTCATCTTTCTACACAGTTGCACCACAAAATCTGCATCTGTGTGCTGAAAACACAAACCAATAATGACATTCAGGACTAAGCACCAAGTATAGCATAATGTCTTATTACTACACAGGGTAAAAATTCAAGTTCTTGGTTACTTAGGCATTTTAATATATGTAACTATAATGCCTTGGAAGTACTCCATAAAATATGGTGCCCTGCTCTTCCCAACTCTATACTGAAGTTGTGAACATCTACCAGCAACGTACCTAGCTGAGATGTGTCTAATTATAGTATTTCCTTTTGTACTCAGAAAATACATGCAGACAAGAATGGAGACAATTCTCTTCACTTTCATGCACCCATCGTCTGTCTTGAATTATTGCCATGACAACTTTCTTCTGTCTGCAAAAATTAAGACGCAACCTACCCTGAAGTTTTGTATCTTGTCCAACCAATTGGAGACATCACCAAATCTGTACACATCAGAAAGGAATTTCTAGAATGCTGGAGGTCACATTAAGTTCTTTCAAGTTTCCCTAACCCATTGTCATTCAGTGTCTGCTATATAATTTTGCATGGACAGAGGCTACAATTGAGAGTTATCAAGCAAGCAAATTTGTTCAAACCAAATGAAAAGCGTTTCTATAGCATGAATCCCTAAGGTTCAAAGCCAATTTTCTTTTCTTTTTTTCATGTGGACAGGATTGCCTATTATTAGGGATATTTCAGTCCACCATGCGTGTACAAATTAATGACATTTTGCTTTGCGTTTGACAGAAACTGAGATTTAAAACTAGTCTACTGCTTTCTTCTTACAATAAGTTAATGAAATGGAAGGATAACAACAAGATTAACTAAGGGTAATGACTTGGAATGACTGAAGAAAAGTATCTATCCCATCACTTTTCTGCTTCTGTAATAAGGACACTTCAGTAACAATGTATTCTTTTCTCTAAATGAAAGCAAACATCAACTAAATAAAGGTTAGCTTCCCATAAACAAGAACACTACATATTATTTAACCAACTTATCAATACCTTTGTTTGGTTGTCTGATGAAAGCTACAGAACTCATGTCTTATTGATTATGGGACAAAAAGTAATTCAAATTATTTGAAAACCCATGTTCTCCCCCCCCCCCTCAGTGACACAATACAGCAAATTACAGATCACAACATATTTTGGTTGCTTCCTGGTTTACAGTTCTATTTTTGCACAACCAGAAATATGTGGCCCAACAAATCTACAAAGCCTTTGTATGAGCTAAAATTTACTTATGCACATATTTTAGGACTGAATGGCCCAATACATAATGACACTAAAGAGAAATATTCACCGCTTCAGAAGCCTGGGAGTCTCTTTAGTGGTTTAACATGATACAAACAGTTCCTCTGGTGGCATAAATAAGATTTTGCTTTCTGGTGCTCAAATCCCCACTCAGCCATGAAGATTGCTGGGTGATCATGGGAAAGTCACTGTCTTCAGCCTCACCTACCTTGCAGGGCTGTTGTGAGAATAAATGGAGAGGGGAAGAGATCCGTGTATGTCATCTTGAGTTCCTTGGAGGAAAGGTGGGATATAAATGTAACAGTAATGATAATACTGTAATAGGAGCTTCTCACTCTCAAGGGCTGCAACTCAAGGCCTGCAATCAAACGAATACTTCCCTTAACCTTTTTTGCTTTGTCTCGTAGCTTTCAACTGTTGATGTGAGACACACACATGCAGGCACAAAATGGATGTAGGTTCCTAAAAGCATTGTTTAAGATAGACTACAGAAGGTACACCTTTGCTGCTGCCACCAAGTGCTCTAACAGAAGATAAGAAGACCAGTTTGTACTCTGCAGAGGACCTGAACACATACCTTCCCCTAGCAGTTGCTATTCCTTCAAAAAGTAGGCTGGTCTGTTTTTTTTGGGGGGGGGGTAGTGAGGGTAGCGGTGGGAGCAGAGACAATTTGTGGAACATGACATTTGATATTTCATTCCCCCAATTCAGCTTGAACATATATGTAGGAAAGCAGACAAAAATAGATAGTAACCTCAATGTCTGTAATGGCAAAGGCTGAGACATGAATACAGTCAACTCAAAACTTATGCACATTTAACTTGCACATTTAACTTGTGCAACCCTTAATCAATAAATACTTTCTAAAAATGAATTCAAGCAAGTCATCTGAAAATAGTTTGCACCTATGCACCTTATGTTTCTCACTACTGCCCTTAAAGTGACACTAAAAAGCAGGAGGATTTCACTTGTGTTTTCAATTAACCATGGCTATCATTAAGTCTGAACCCAAAAAACCTAAAATTGTGGACAACCTTAAATCAGAATCATAAACCAGCAATGCTGTAGATCAATTATTGTTCAGTGTTTCTGAGGGTATAAGGGATGTATAGTTGTTGTTTTTAGTTTTGATACAACTTTTGCTACTAGGTGAAGTTGCTTTGGTTGCAGCTTTTATTTATTAATAGCTGTATTTGTTGTGTTTTGATGTTTTCTTCTATTCTTTTGTACATGGCCTAGATGTTTTGTGAGTAACAAATTTAATAAATAATAACCTTAGACCTTCCAAATGTTGTTGGAATCCCAACAACCATCACCCCTAGTCAGCAGGCAAATGATCAATGGTCAGGGATATGGGAGTTATAGTTCACATCTTCTGGAGCACCACAGATTCCCCAACCCGATCATAAAGCAAGATTTTGGAGCTGACTTGTTTCCCTAAACCAATGTTTAAGATTAACCACAGTTTGTCACAGGTTTCTAAATAATGATAAACTGCAGTTACTTAAAACAAAAGTAAGAGCTTCTGATTTCCTCCTTGATGATGTGCTGGAAGATGAGAGGACGGGGAGCTTTTTCACCAAATCTTTACCATAGCTTACATGGTTATATGTGAAAGAGGCCACAGCTGCAAGGATGCATAAAAAAGCTTGCCAAATCTCCTGCAGCTTTGGTAAATGAGGCCATTTCATCTTATGCTACAAATCAGATGCAATACTATGATTGTGGTTGACAAGACTGAAGTGCTTTTAGAATGGTATATATATGAACCATAGCCAGCCAAACTCTACCTTTGCCCTGCTTTATTAATGCAAAAGACCAACATAAAGACAGCTAACAATGTATTTAAAGACAAGATTATAAGAGATTCACTTAACTCGTGTAACGCTTCCTGTTGAAAACGTGAGAAAGTTGAGGAGCACTAAATGTAGTGCTTAGTCATTGCTTTCATCTTTTAACCTTCCATCTTCTACGAATGTATCACGTATAAGTCAAATATGATCAGTACAATGATTAATGTTATTAATCTAAATAAACATTTCATTTATAGCAGTCTGGAATGTTTTTTTGTGGGGGGATGCTTCTAAAGGATGTCTGCTGACTGCAATTAGGCAATGTGAGATACCTGGATGACTATGACAAATACAGACTTGAGAGAGCCTTATGGAGTCAGATAAAACTAATAAAACTGTTATAAGTAATCTGAATGTGTGGGTAAAGAATGGTATCGATAAAGATAATGCAAATAATATTTGTGGGAAGAAATGACATAGCTATCAATAGCATTGTTTCCACCTATTTGGAATCATTTATGAAAGTGGCTTGTGTAAATCAGAGGAGGGGAATCTGTGGTTCTCAACTGCCGTCAGCCCGTTAGCATGGCCAATACTCAGGGACGACGCAAATTAAAGGGCCAAAGGTTCCCTACGCTGTCATAAATAAACCTATGTTAAAATCCAACTTCAACCTGAAACACTGACCCTAAATATACATACCAATGTACGAGTGAGACTTTTGGCCTAATATGATCTACTATGACAAAAATAAATAAATGGTTCTCTAGTCCTGCTGTGTGAAATCCCTTGGATGGAAATGCTTTGGGAATGAAGCGCAGCCCTTTTACATGCAAGGCATATACATTTCCATTGACCTGTGGGCTCCTTCCCAAATTTACTGCTATCGCTTACCTATTAAAATATTTATACCTTGCCTCTCAATGGTATGATAAAAATTAATTGATGTTGAAAGAGTAAAACCACTAAATGGAAAAAGTATAATAGAGGCAGGAGAAATAACAGTTATGTAAACAGGCCATTTGTCACTTTCATGTGTTGGGTTAATTAATATTCTAAAAAGGGCTTCCAAAAGCTGAATACCTCTCAAGCTCTGAATTCATAGGGCTGACCTTAAGACTTTCTCAGAATGATTTTTAATGCAGTCTGCTATCAGCAAAACCCGTTGAAAACACATGCCCCATCTGCCAGTACCCCACTTGCAAAAGAACTTCTTATACTTGCAGACAGTGCAGCTTCTGCCTGCTTCCCTCTCTCCTCTAAATACCAGCTGTATGATAATGAGCGCAAACAGCTGAAAAATACTGCACAGTAACAAAGCTGGTACGAAATGGGCAGAACAACGCTCCCACTCAAAGAAGCAGTTGCAGCATGAACTTTGCAGATTAGCCATTGAACAGAGGTGGGGGAGGTTTGGAAAAAAGAAAAGAAGGGCCTGTACAGATAGCGAGAGAATGGAGAGAAAAGAAAGGGGGGGTAGACTCAAGAAGGGGCACAAGCATCTAATGAAAAGCCTAAATTCTAAAGTACTTTTGTTAAACTGCATGAACCAATTCTTCACATTTTCTACAGCTTATTCCTGATGCACTAATGATATGCCAAGTGCCATTCTGATCATTTGCAAGTTCAGTGTGTTTCCAAAAAGACACCAACTTGTTAATGAAAGTTTGCTATTCATTAACAAACCACTCCATCAGCTACAGGGGGCTATGAGAAGGGAAATACATATGAATTAGCACACATTATTTCTCTTATTTAAAAGTTTGCCACTTCATTGAGGGCTGAACAGCAATCACAATCTTCTATGTTAACTTTTTTAAATAGTTTAAAGAGCCCTTCGTAGGTTTGCTAAAACAGCTGTATCCCTCCAAACTGTGATCCCGCTGTAATGGCTTTTCAAAACCATGCATGATTGCAAGTAACTTGGTTGGTCAGCTAGAAATCCAAGAAGTTTGTTACATATTGTGTGTAAGTTATATGCAATACTAGCTTAAGTTGCATATTTATACCATTTTTCTCTTAGTCATGGGGTGGCAAACTATGTAAGTCACTGAATCCCCCCCCCCCATCCACAGGGTAGCCATAACCGTCATGCTCTATTTGTGAATTTTTGAGAGGCATCTAGCTGGCCAGTGTTAGAAACAGAATACTGGATTAGATGCAAATTGGACTGATCCAACAAGACAATTAGTTTCTAGTTACAGGTAGGTAGCTGTGTTGGTCTGCTGTAGTCGAAACAAAATTTTAAAAATTCCTTCCAGTAGCACCTTAGAGACCAACTAAGTTTGCATGCTGCAATCACAGAAATCTGAGAATGGACTAAATAGTTTCCGAAGGGCAAACGGTTTATAAAAAATATATTCCTCTTATTACATCATTTAACTATGCATTCGCTAGTGAAGCATACATCAGACAAGGTATTAGTAAAATTTCAAAATGTTATCTATTTAAACCTATTTCCATACTGCTTTTCTAGGCAAAGCCCATCCAAAGCAGGTTACGAAACTCCAAATTACAATGATAAAATCATCTGTATTAGAAAACTGGAGCTATTTTCCCATCTCAAAGATGTCCAACTAAATTATACTCCAAATAGTGTCTCTAGTGCCCCTGAGTTCATCTGATCCCTGCCAAATTCAAACCAACACTGCAAAGGAACAATCGGGAACACACCTTGGCCACACCCACTTCTGCCTTTGGCCCACAGAAGGTTGGTCACATTCCAATCTCACCTTTGGAGTGAAACTGGTTTCCTATCCTTGCAGTAGATCAGTGAAAGCAGTGTACTTAAATCCAGTGAGTTCAATAAGTTTCCTCCATGAGTCGTGTTGGTTACAATCCACAAAATTCCCTCTTTAAGTGTACACTTTAAGTGTAGTTTCTTTAATGGACTCTGTCGGACATTTCATACTAGGGATCATTTCCAAGACATATAGCACTGTATTCCATAGTCCATACTTCTTTACTTATTATTTTCCATTACACTCTAAATATAGTAGCGTAGCATATATAAATATGCAACCCAATTCATCATGGTAACTCTAACAAACCATAATCTCAAATTCTCAAAGGCTGCTTAGCATCTGGGAGTTTGTACTTTAACTATTCACTGCCAAAGAGAAACAAAACTAGATATAATATTTTTCCATGAAGGAAATATTAGAAAGAAGTGGAGAAAATTGTGAAACAAATATGAGTCATATTAATTAATGCTGTGTCATTTTTGTCATCATAGACATCTCTATACTATCACTTTTGCAAAGCATAATGAAGACCAGACCCTGTACCTCCTATTCACAACGATACTTGGAAATGAGGTGTTAAACGAATTAGGAGTCGTGTAAGATTTATCTGGAGTTTTATGGTGAATGTTAATAACATGAGTAATGTTTATTGCAACTCTTAATTTTGAAAATATCTGAATTGTACAGTACATTAGCCTCTGTTGTATTGGCATATTTCCCCTCCATCACCAAACCAAGTCACGTCAAGTAGAATACAGAGGTTGAATGTATTAATTCAATTTTAAGTCACCTATACAGACTGTTGTTGGGAAGTCAACATATAAATATTATAGAGATATATACTTATGTCACAGCAACAGAAAATTGCTCCAACACAATCCAAGGAAATCTAATATTGACAACAGCGTACATATGGTTTTGCAGTACTAAATTTACTTAAGTCATTAGAACAGCCACAATTCTGGCAGTATCTGCAGATTAGGGAACTTTAAAAATAGTACTACAGTGCCCCTACATGTTCACTGATAGAAGAGCAGCTCAACTTATAACTTGCCACAGTGAAGGGAAAAGCACCTAATCAGCTAAAACATTAGCATACACTATTATAATGTGTTTATGTAAACAGAAAATCAGAATTATTCACATTTGGAAGTATGTTCTGGGTGGCAGTCTCCTTTAGACAGATTTCCAGTGAACGGCTGAAGGGCTTGGCAGTACCTGAAAAACACCCTCTCCCCCTGTGAACACTCCATTTACCCTAAACTACTTGCAGTAAAGAGTACACAAATATAACATGTAACTTGGGCACACACAGGTTATAGGATATAAACTGACTCTCACACTTGACTGTTAAGTGTAGCAGTACTTCAATATCACTGAATGTTTATTGTTGTTGTTGTGTTGTTCAGTCGTTCAGTCGTGTCCGACTCTTCGTGACCCCATGGACCAGAGCACGCCAGGCACGCCTATCCTTCACTGCCTCTCGCACTTTAATTTATATGGGGCAAGTATAACTCTGTGCCACTTTTGTGCAAACTCCTTCTTAGTAACAGTCACGTGAGACCATAGCAGTTTTGATGATAAATTGAAATCAACAGCATAAATCAAATTATGTGTTCCTTTTGAAAAGATGCTAAAGAACATGAAAAGGTGAAAATAGTGTCATGGTGGATTCAGAGTTGTAAGCATTGTTGTCAGAGGCATACCTGGGCTCCCTTGCACCCTTGGCAAGGGGATGTAGGACCGCCCTCCAAAATATAAAACCTCTAGAAAAAAACATGGCAGGATTCAATAATGACAAACTGAGCATTTAACAGTGCAATCCTAGAAATGTCTACTCAAAAGTAAACCCCACTGAGTTCAATGGGGCTTACTCCCAGGAAAGTGGGTGCACAGGACTGCAGCCTAAATCTGGCAGGCCGGAGGCAGGAACTTCTGACAATACCTCGCTTGCCTTTTCATTACTTCTGACAAAGCACCAGCAGAAAGGCACTAATTTGGAGGTTGTAACCGATTGCACACTGTACTCATAAGTAAGCCCTGCTCAAGTCAATGGCCCTTGCTCTCTGGGGTAAACATGCACGTCCTGGAAATTGGTCAATGTGGGAAAGGGGAAAGCAACTTGGCTGTGCTAAATTAAGCATCTCACCTGATGTTTCTCCATCACCACATCAGCCCTGGACAGAGAGTCAAGCAGGTGTGTCCTCACGGGGAGCCCCACTGCAGACTGACTGGAGAGGGAGCTCTACAGAAATTCCTCTGCTGAAGCACCTAGAGGGAAGTGATTTTGCACCCACTGGCCTGCGCTGTTGGCAAGGGCCAACGTGGCCAACCCCAAGGTACACCTATGATTGTTGCAATGTTTCAGAAAAATGTGGTGAGAAAAAAAGTGGGGGTTAAGGTAATCAATAATTATGTTGATTCAAGTTAAGGTAATCAATAATCTATGTCATAAATGAGTTTATCTATTTAAGTAATAAAATTGATGTAAGATTTGCAATTCCATCCCTTGATCCAGTTCCAATCTATATAAAATGTCTTTTTTTAATTAAAGAATTTTTTTCTCACTCTCACTCTCTCTGCTTGCTGTCTACCAACATTTCTTCAGATGTTCTCCCTCAGCTGAAGGTCCCGCACCCCTGCTTGGTAACTATAAGTTTATTCCCATGTGTTAATATGAGATGGAGCTTAGAAATGCTATTTCACAAGTAGGTGAGCTGCAGGAAGTTAAACAGAGGGCAAATCTTCAGTTGGCATAGAAAATGAGTTGGGTGCTTTATCAATGCAGGTATGATGTGAGGGCTATATTGCCTTATAAACAAACTTCTGGAGGTGACATGTCAGTAGTGAGCATGGCTAGAGACAAAAGTAAGTGGAGCAACAGAAGCATCTCTTACCTTTTTTTACAGGCTACATTTCAGTCAGTCAGTGGTTTCCTACACACATAAAATCAGAGGCATTACCGCATTTCAAGGACACTTCCTGTCAGGCAAAAGCACTTGAGGAGGGTGTGGAGCAAGGGCATTGAGGGCCCAGGGAGAGCCACAGGCTCAAAAAGAAGCCTGAAAAATCATGTCTGCCCCCCAAACCTGAGGTTTCCCACTCCCACCTTAAATGATGAATTACAAATGATTCATTTCAGTTATAATCTTGAATCTCTGCTTCTTAATTACGGGTTCTGTTTTACGCTGTTTCACTGGATTGCTAAAGAGCAGATTTGAATCCTTATTAGAGGACCCAACTAACATTGCTGCATTGGGTACTAGTAATGGTGTGTCAAATAAGAGATGGTTATATGGAGTGAGGTTAGTGGGTTACATTCAAAGCAGCACTAACTTGAACTGGACTGAATCTTCTCCTCGAATTGCATAGCCCCTCAGGATGTTAAGCATATTCTTCCCTCCGTTTCCTAACTTCTTTGACCATTTTCTCAAACATAAATCTCTATTGACCTTTCCTTTAGGTTCCTTTGCCTCCTTGCCAGAGAGCTTCCCTGTATCAAGGGCAGGGGTCCTCAGATTTTGACTAGCCTTGGTATCCAGACAAAACTGATGCTGGCCATCAATCTTACCAAAGAGGCAAGGTCTTGTCTCTGTCATCATGTGGGCATTTGAGATATGATTGACAACCCAGAAGCATAGCACAACTTCATGTGGAGAAGATATTCTACCATCTAAAGCTCAGGAACTCCAGCTTTAGGAGGTGGTATAGGCTCAGCTCTGTGCTTGCCAGAGAAGAGAAGGCAATTCACTATGGCAACTGTGTGGAACAAATTTGTTGATGCAGGATCCTGAGATCTTTTCCCACTGCTCAGCAGGATTCTGTACAATTTGTAAAGTCAACAAAATGACAACTTTCCTGTCTCTCATAGAAACTAGACTGCAAACTGTAAATTCCATGAGAAACTGGAAATTATATGCCACCACACCAGCTTGGTCAGTCAGTCAATGTCAGAGGTTTCACACAACATGGATTTTCTGGTATCATTGTAAAGAAAAATAAGCAGACTATATTGGCTTCACAGCACTTTACAAAAATAAACTATTAACAATATCTATATTGCTTGCATTATACATAATAAAGACAGGAAAGTGATATTTAACTCCATCACATTATTTTAATTTCACCTACAAACAATAAAGCAGGAAGTAGTCAATGCAAAAAGGTTTTCTTTTGCAACTAATCTTCAAATGTAATAATTTCACACATTTATGTGCTTTTAATGCCAATATCTATACATTTTATTTTGCCTTTTATCATCTTTATTCAGTACTTTTTTTGTCTTGTTCAAATCATGTATTTCATGGTCTGATTTAATTTCTGGTATAGGGAAAGATAGAGTTGCAATGTGTTAACAGCAAATTTACAGGTCTAAGTAAATAAAACCAGTAAGATTATCACAATTTGGAATAAATCCCCTGCTTCCATGAAAATGTAACTTGACAGTAATTGGTAACAGTTTAAATATAGATGAAGAGAAATCACAGCAACGATAAAAGCTTTGCACCAACTTAAACATAATAAGCAACTAATAACTGTCTGAAGTACAATCTGACAAATACAAATTGAATTTAACAGCAGACAAGATCTAGTAAAACTGTTGTACTGGCGCCAGAGTTAAATTTCTCCACTAAACAAGTAAATTTAGGTTGGGTGAGAATTTTCTTTTCTTTAGGAATGATTTAATTACACTGGTAGAGAATCAAAGGATTCCAAAAATACTCTCAAATTTGCAATGTAAATGTTCCTGCAAAGAAAATTATTTATCCTGTTTGTGAAAATGTGTCAACAATGTAGCATGGCAGATTTAAGGTTTGCAGACAAGGGGGGAAAAGCAAGTGATACAATTTTTAAAATGGACATAAGGTATCCTAGACTACATCTGTTACTGTTATATTGCATGCTAGAGAGCTTAGGAGAAACAGCTGTCTGCACTAGCAGTATCACGTTATCTGTGCCCAATAATCATAAAAGAAATGAACTCAGTTTTCACTGCACCCTATAAATGGCCATTTTTGCACTCCACTTGCTGGTTTCCTATTGCAAAATGAATGAAAACCAAGCTCTTTGCAGGTGCAAACAAACTCATTTTGCTTTCCCCCTTTTCCTTCATTATTAGAAGGAACAGTGTTGCACACTGCTGTTTGCAAGAAGAAGCTGAAAGCCTGGCTCAATTACCATCCCAGAAGCTGGCTATTAATCACAGACTCATAGAATTGAGGAGTTGGAAGCAACCACCAAGGGTCATCAAGTCCAACTGTCTGCAGTGCAAGAATCACAACTAAAGAATCTCTGATGGCCATCCAACCTCGGTTTAAAAACCTCTAATGAAGGAGAGTCCACCACCTTCTGAGGGAAGTCCATCCCACTGTCAAACAGCTCTGACTTTCAGAAAGCTCTTCCTAATATTTAGTCAGAATCTTCTTTCTTGTAATTTGAATTGGTTGCCCTCATCTGAAGATTCATCCCTTGTTTAGAAGAGGAGGAGGAGTTTGGATTTGATATCCCACTTTATCACTACCCTAAGGAGTCTCAAAGCAGCTAACATTCTCCTTTCCCTTCCTCCCCCACAACAAACACTCTGTGAGGTGAGTGGGGCTGAGAAACTTCAAATAAGTATGACTAGCCCAAGGTCACCCAGCAGCTGCATGTGGAGGAGCGGGGACGCAAACCCAGTTCACCAGATTACGAGTCTACCGCTCTTAACCACTACACCACACTGGCTCTTAGTATACTTCATAAAACTGAATGTAAGATGCTTGGGTGCAATTCTGAAAATTCGAAGTGTATACACAACAAACGTTCCAAACGTGGAGCTCAGTAAGGCGGCAGAATGTTTGCAAAAGACATACATAGATTAGATTGGGCCAGCAAAGGATCAATATCTGAAATGAAATCAATTGCTAGAAGGGTACTGTTTATAGTCATAGACTAGCGGAAAGACCACCTCACTCCTGAGAGCAGTATCTTGGGACTGGCAGAGCCTCTCTAAGTGTGCTGCTGAAGAAAATGTGCTATGAGAAAAATGTGAATGGAATGCAGCAGTACTAAAGCAAATAGTCAAGACTGCCTGCATTCTTGTCAGCTGTTGGTGTTATCATGAGAAGAAAACATACGGTGGTGCTATTAATAGAAAGTTGCCTTTGGGGAATGTCCAGCATTTGTAGTCTCAGAACAATTAGAAGTACAATTTCATTTATGAAATTTCATAACGAAACATTAACAATGTAGGTCAGAACCAACATTTAATAGAATGGTTATATTTGAGGGCATTCATAAATATTATCATGTTGCTTCTATGATTCGTCACGAAACACAAAAAAGAAGCCTGGTTCATATTCAAAATGAGTAGTTGCCTCACTTGCAGTGATTTGCAATTAAATATTTCTCAGACAGACAAACAGCCATGTTAAATAAGGCTTGACTACTTTTTTCCCTGTACCATGTAAGCTTTCTCACTGCCTTAAAGGTCCTCCACAAACTGAACTGCTGGGATAAGCATGTCTTGGAGACATTTAGAGGAAACAAGTGCTGAACTATTTATCTCAGGGGAGACTTAGGTTGTGCATATCTGGGGTAGGGATGAGGGATAAATTGGTTCAGTTTGCATTTTCATGTGAACCCACCTAATTTGCACTTCATAAACAAATAAACAAACTGGAATACAGCTTATCCTTCAAAATTTGCACTGCTTCAAATTTTGTGATGCAGTTCTCTAATCAAACAGCACACACAAAACATCTCTCTGGGGAAATATGTACAAAATGTGGTAAGGGAAAATGTTTGCATATATTATGTTTATAGTAGGCATCACTGTATACAACACAAATATTATGAGAAATATGCATGGAATTATGCATGTGAATTTTGGTACAGTTTTTTGAAATTGCAAATGGACAGGCAAATGGAATAAGCTTTAAAATGAGAAAAATACAGCATGAACAATATTTGCCCATCCCTACTTAGCTGCAACCCTAGCTTAGGTATTTCTGCTGAAATTATACTGTTCTGAACGAAAGAATTTATTTCTTTTTATAATTGTATGATATATTGTTGTAACCTGCCCTGAAACCCTTATTGTGAAGGGCAGGAAAGAAATCTGATAAATAAATAAAAGTTGGTATTATAATGAAGACAAGAGGGGCCTTCCAACAAAGAGTTTCCTCCTGCTCATGGTTCCAGCCAGTAAGCCCATTACTCCCATTGTCTTCCCTCACCTCGGTTTTCTGTTCTTCCAAAGGTCACTAAACATTCCATGCACAACAAACATGGTCAGTCTTCACTAGTTGTTTTTATGAGTTTCTCCCTTTAGGTTTTCCCCCTCCAAATAAAATGTACTTCTCTAAACCTTAGGGCCCCTTGAAGTCCAATGATACTTGCCCTCTAAGTGCATAAATAATGCTATTTTGGCTACATAGGCATCTATAATCACAAAATGTGGTTGCTATTAATACCTATGTATGCCGGACAAAACAACACACACACTACAAAAAAGAGCACCATTCCACATTGTGTGTTTCTTATATTAGAGATTATCCAACACCCTGCAAAGTGTCCATCAATGGGCATAATCAGAGAACTAACTCCATGCATTTAGCTGGGCTTCAAAGAAAAAAGTCAAAATACAAGTAACTTTTAGAGCTCAAAGTTCCCCAAACTGTAGAGCAATGAAGTAAAGAAAGAAACTGCTGTTGTTCAAATGGGGGGGGGGGCAAGGTAGACTTTATTTAACAGGTTGCAAACCCTTGTATATGTTTAAATGTCTCCTGGGATCATGGCTGGGATCATGGTACAAATAAAATGGAAATGTAACCAAACACCTTTCTTAAATTCTAGATAGGTCAATATTAACATATTTGCACAAAAGACACCCAGATGGTGCAGATCAGGTAGTTGGGTTGCTCAAGGCTAAAATCATAGAATTTTAAAAAGAAAACTAAAGGAGAATTTCAGTGCAGTGCTCAAAAACATTTGAATTGGATGTCAGTGATCAAAGTCTAGCACAACACTTTCGAGATTTACCTGCAATATAGCATTAGTAGGGTATTTCTATATCACAATATACTTTTCGTGCCAATCCTTCGTCTCACTATTTTCATGACATGGGATTTGAAAGTTGTTGGGTTTTTTAAAACCCTATAGCAATGAAAAAATCTCTCAGATTTAAACTGACTACAATGTAAATTCTATTTTTATTGTCATACACATTTTAGTATGGTTTCACAGAAGTGAACGAAGAAATGCCGTTTTCATTTTGGGGAATATTACAGTCGTGTTTAAGATCTAGTAGTGCAGAGAGCTGAGAAAAGTTATGTGGTGTTTTGTGTGGAGCATGTGGTATATTACTTAAGGTAGAGCATTGATGTGAGAAATGATCTCTACTGCTGAAATAATTATAACCCATTGAAACAAATACTAGCTGCAGATTCCCAAATAAATACTGAATAAGCACATATAACCTTCATTATATGCTTAAAATGAAGGGCGTCAGTTTAGACAAATAAAAAGGAAGTTACTTGAAGTTGCCAGCAATCAGAGGTGGTTACAGCTTTCAAATTCCACTCAAACATGTTCATAAGATTGCATACTTTGATGGAGTGACCATAAACTACAGTCAGGTATGTAATTGTAGCTCAAAAGGTAGCATGAACCACGAATAGAATGGGTGAAATGAGCACACCTAAACTGATGCCCATGCCATGCCCAAGAAAAAAAACCATGCCAAATAATGATGATCAAATAATAATGCATAGGCTACTGGAAACATCAAGGTAGAAATAAAATCTTTTTATAGTATGCAATGTTTAATTTGCAGTTTATATACACATTAGTCATCAATATTTATTGAGATTAATACCGTTCTTATTTACCAGCGTGATATATGTATAATTGCATGGGTTTCTTTATAAATGTTTTGTAGCCTGAAACTTTTATTTCATTTAATTGTGAATATAAAACAGCACATCTGTGGATGCTTTAATTTTAAGAGATACATTTTTAAGTTGAAACACTATTAATTCTTCACAATATTATTTTTGTAAGAATATCTAGCATTTTCCATACAAAGAAACCAGTAACTACCGGTAGCACTGAGCCCTACTTTGCATCTTCATAAAGTAATAGAATAATCAGATGGCTAACTGTTGTGTTCTGTGACCATTTATAGTAATGTGCTCAACACACGCTGAATATAACTAGTGCTAGAGATGCATAAGACATGAACTGTCAGATCTCATAACAAAAGTATTTTTACTTGCAAGGATTACTGTAAACATTTGACTGCTACCTAATAATTGAGTTCAAACAAGGAGAAAGCTGGCATCAATCAATTGAAGGTTTAAGTACTGTAATTAGGAGAAATTCAAAGTGTCATTCATTTCTAGAACTTAAATTTGCTTCCATGTTCTTTACCAGCTGGTTTTTACTGAAGAGAATTTTAGGTTTTGCTATAGAAAACAAATCTGAAATTTTCAGAAAGCTTGCTGGGCATCACCAAATGTTATTTTAAAGTAAACTGTAGCACACACACGGGCAAGCAGCTCAAACCACTAGCCACTCCAACCTAAAGTGGAAGTAGACATCTCATTCTGACCCCAATTACGATGCTGAACAAGATATGCTACTCAAGATAGACATCAAGGAAAAATATATAATTAAGTTGAACACTTTTGAATTTTACCTGTAATAAAGTGTTTAAAATCACAATTAAATTTAAATGAAAAGCTATTGGCTCCACTGCAGGAGTTCCATTTGCTGAGCGGCCAATGTTGTCCAGTAATACACAAATGTATTAAGTGTATCTAAGTACACTTAATTTTCCCAACAGCATTATTTAATACAAAAGTTTAGTTTGTATTATCTATGAAACATTTCATGTAAGGAGTTACAAAGAAAATATTCGCACAGCAGCACTGAATAACTTACCCTGCAAAGACACCATAATTAATTTTTACAATTTGATGTTTTAATTTATTCTTCCACAGAACTGGAAAACAATCTTTGAAAATTACATGGGCCAAATATACTGTTGAAGCATGCACATATACATGATTTTTCTCATTTCAAATTATGTAGGTTCCACAAGAAAATCGCAAAGGAAAATAACGTATGATCCTTCATGGACCGAAAGTGCCACACCAGGGCTATGGTACTTAAAGACACAGTATACAACTGCAGGCCTTCACATACAAGGGGACAAAAATAATAGCACTTACCCGTCTACGACAGAAAGGAAGGCCTTGCGCAATGATGCTGATGCTAAATATCTTCATCACAGTTTGGTGGGGCAATGGCGTTTTTGTACTTGGAAGATCAACAGGAACCAGGCCATGATTTACGGGTGATTTTCCTGGTTTTGACATTGTACAGTTCTCACATGGTCCAGAATTGTTTGTAACAAAAGGGCATTACTAAGAAGCTCAACAAAATTGGTATCTGGTGTAACTGAGGATCTTTAAGCAAAGGATTCTGCTTCCGAAGGCCTGCTTTCCTTTGTCTCAATCTTCTCAATCTCTCCTACCAAGTGTCTTGACCTGTCTGCTGCTTAGTGAAGTGCAAGCTATCCTAGTATAGAGCGGAATTATAAACGACTATGCCGACAGACTGTCCCTGCCAATCAAATAGCTATTGGCCCACCCATGCAGTATCACTAACACATACACTGTCAAAATAGGTGACATTTAAAAAAAATTCAATTGCTTGGAACTAAAATAGCAAAGCTTCAAACTAGAATCAAATGTATAAGTTATGGTTTTGACTGAATTTCTTTTAAGTGAGAGACGTAGCCCTAATACCTTCAGATCAAACAACCTGAAACAAAATACAACATAAAATTTTCTAATTATGTAAGAAGAAATTAAACCTCTTCATGTTTGGGATTATATATAATAATGCAGTATCGTATTAATATGAAGTGTCTTGCCTATGTTCAGAATGACCAAGATATGGCCAGGACTATGTCAACTTTGACCCAAACTATTGCTTACAGAACAGTGACAGCAGCTGCAATGTGAATCGATATTGTGGATTTGCCAAGCCCAGAGTCACTATGAGGGTCAACTCCTTTTTTACTAATTTGCTCATTATTGTTCTTTGATGAATATTGGTTTTTCTTATTTTTGTCTGAGATGCTCCCCATGAGTTGATGAGTGTAAGGTGTAACTGGTGGCTGTGTCTGACACCCCACAGGCAGAGAGGCTGCTGGGAGGGGAGGGCTTTATCTCCTGAGGAGGGAAGGTGTCTGCATTTCTCCAGGTGAGAGATAGGCAAAAAGGAGTAGCTTTTCCATGTTGCATTTTGATGCCTTGTATATGATGTGCTTCTGTGGTTCTCAGTTGCTTTACCTATGTACGTAGTTTAGAGCTATTTACTGTTGCCTAATCATGCTGCTTAAAATGTGGAATATGTTTTGAATGTGTATTTCATATATTCATTCTTTTTTGTTAGGATACGTAAAGCACAGATCTCTCTTGAAATAGGAAGCAGTATATAAAACAATTAACTAAATAAATAAATCGTTCATGGTATTTACCTAGATTAGGGGGACAAGCTATAGCACAAGATAGTCAGCATTTTTCTTTTCAGGCTATGATGCTAATAGCCATGATTGCTACCCTCACAGAAACAAACAAACAAAAAAGTTGCAGCCATTTGGGGTGGGAAAGGATAAACAAGTAGGGACACCGCAAATCACAGGAACTAAGAAAACAGGAAGTCATGGACGAAGTTTGGGCAGATGCAGGAATAAATGCAAGGGAAAGTATCAGAGGAATGAAGGCCCATTTTCCAGTATACCGGTACCTATAAATTTTGGGTCTGAGCTGGGCTGCCAGCATCATGCTGCTCTCCTTATAGGAAGCATAGAAGAAATATTCTCAGAGCCTAGGAACAATAAGCATCCTTGTGCGAATTACCAATGGCACCGAGGGCAATCTTAGTTATGCTTACTAATAAAGCTTGGATCATCGTTCACTTAGATATTTAAAAAGGATATTGAGTTTCAAGGAATGATACAGAGCAACAGTTATTCCCAGTCATGATGCGTTACCCATACATTACATTACTCAAAATTTATGTAGAGTGTATAAAAACAAGAAGTGGTGATGGACTGAGAACTGTTACTGAAACTGCTGAACCATTATTGAAATTGGAATTAACTCGCTGGTAGTCGCTGAAATTTAAATTCAATTATTACGAAAATGGAATTTTTACTGACCATGTAGTAAAAAGTTGTTTACAATGAAGAGCAGTATTACTGAACATATCACTTGCAAGCTGGAGAACTCTTATCTTGTGAGCATCTGCCCTCAAATGGATGAGAGTGATCACTACAACATTTAGTATTATTTATACTGCTTCTTATGATATACTTACTAGTATACACAAAGCAATCTGGAAGTTAGTTGTTTTTCATAAGTAAGATTTTTTAAAAAATGTTTGCCATTAAATGTTAACTTAAATCAGGGTGGCAAATTGTCCTTTTAAATGTGATCTGCAACCCACTGCACTCCCTAATTAATAAACACTTCAAATTTTGCAGAACCTGACTGCTTTACTGTTCCTGACAGACATGCTGGCTTAAGGGCCACACTACACATATTTATGTGGAGACCAGAGTGCAGAAGTGCTTCTCATTTCTGTGTCACATTAAGTGTACACACCCCACATGAAATAATTGTTGGTAGGAGATAAGTGAGTAGATTTAAAACAGGTATTCCACAGGATGAGAATAATAATACATCACAAAGCTGTATGTTCCAGTTTTCACTGGAGATTTCATGATATTGGTCTGCTTATTATCTCACCTGCTTCCCTGGATGGCCTCAGGAAGGGTTGTGCTACTGCTATATTTCATAAGGCATAGAAACAAAGAATGATAGGGAAAGGGAAAGGCTTCAAAATCATCTAAGCAGTAATATGCACAACTCTGTTAACTGTACAAGGCGCAGAGAACAGAGTACAGTGGTACCTCGGTTTTCGGACCTCTCCGTTGCCGGATGTTTCGGTTTTTGAACGCCAAAAAAACGGAAGTAGATGCTTCCGTTTCCAAATGCGCCTTGGAAGTTGAATGGCTTCTGCTGCATGTATCTGTTGTTTTTCACAGTTTTCTCTACTGAACTGGCAGGTCGCCCTTTGCGCTTCAGTTTTCGAACGTTTCGGAAGTCAAACGGTCTTCCAGAACAGATTACGTTCGAAAACAGAGGTTCCACTGTATATGTTTTTAAAAATGCATTAGCTAGACATTTGTTGAGTATATTTTGAACAGGGAAGTATTGTTGTTTTAAATCCTAACTTCTGTTTCACTTGCCCTACCTGCTTTCAAATTAACATTTCAAGAACATTTGTCTTCCTCCTCCATTAAATATTTCAGAAACTATCTCAAATATGTAACACAAACCCCACTGATCATCTTGCATTCTGCAAACATTCTAGAAATGTTAGTCCAATCCTTATCAGCTATAACATGATTTATCTCATGATTAAGTATAACTCTTTGGTCGTCTCAGGATAGTACCAGCTGTTAAAGAAGTACTACAGCTGCTCTTCAAGAATTCAGTGGCAGATTGCATCTTTGTACCCCAGTACACCTTTCAAACAAAATATACCATAAAACAGCCAAACAAATGTTCTTATCATTCTCCAAATGCAGGGAAATGAAAAGATAGGTATGTATACTGCACTTTAATAAGCAACAAGCTTAACTGTCTTAGCTACCACCTTCTAATCTCATTTAAGATGTTGACAACTGAGTTTCAAAGAATGTGACATGCCTAAACCCCTCCCTACTTATGTATGTATAGCTCAGCTATGATAAGCCCAAATTAAAGTACAATGCTCTATCCATTTTCACATTTTACCTATTAAAATACTTAATTGAAAAACTTTGTTCCCAACTAAGTAAGCCATGTAAGCATGTACTGGAAAGGTCATCAGCACACAGAAATATTCAGTTTAACTAAATTGTAGTACCATATTTTAAATCTTACTACTCTACATAGAAAATCTTAAGAGGAGGAGGTGAACCCCCTGCAGACTGTTCAGTTCATTTTGTGAAAAGAACAGTGGGTTGTATCTGTCAGGTTGGGAAACCCTCCAGAAAAGATTTGGCAGAAAAGCAGGAGGCTGCAGAGAGGAAGAGAGGAAGAGAGGAAGGGGAAGTCCTGTTGCACAAGTGGAACTCACACAATATTGGACTCAACCCAGTATTTTTAGTAGAAACTTACTTGCCTTTTCATAACTGCATCAATGGATCTTAGGTGTGCTACAAATTTAAAATATTTTTAAAAGTTCAAGCACTTCATAACAGAAGCTTCTAATGTTCTTTGGTAACATATCTGACTTACTAGAAATATTCCATATAATACATATAAGCGAGCAAATGGAAAAACACACACAAACCAATTGTTACATGGCATTCACAAGGTAGTGGCAGTTTAAGCTGCATAATCCTGTTCAGCTGGCAAATAGCATGCTGAAAAAGAGTGCGGCGTTATTAATAATAGCTCAAGATATGCGAAGTAAAGAATGTTTGAGCTGCCAAAAAAAGGCAGGTAGTCTGAGGCAGGCTGAAATTCTTGATCTGTCTTGTTTGTTCTTATGTGCTTCAGTGATCTAAATAGGTATGGGGAAGCATTCTTATGTAAATGGAATTAATTATAAATACATCAAGATTAAATAGTTCGTGCCGACTTTGGCGATGTGACTCAAAGAATGGCACCACTAGTTTAAACACCCTCTAGTTGACCCAATTGTATCGTGCTGCCCTCAACACTAACTGCTGTCAAACTGGTAGATTACTCACTAGATTCCTGTTACCCACTGGTGAGTCCTAATCTATTTGTAAATACTTGTTCAGGAGACACTTTGAAAATTCTATGTAAGATTATTTAACCTTAAATCTTCCAGGGGCAGGAACAACCATACTACTGAAATTCAGAAGGGTATGTATGCGTCTAAATGCCAGCTGCTAGGAATCGCAAACAGAGAGAGAGTTCTGTTGCACTTAGGTCCTGCTTGCAGACTCCCTGACCACTGTGAGAACAGGATGCTTCATTAGATTGGTATCTGGCCTGATCCAGAAGGGCTCTTCTTATGTTTATATTAACTACAAGATGTTCCTGTTTGGTCTTCGCTTCTCCTGTAATGAGGAGAGCAAGTAACAATTCATTCCAAAATTTGCACTGAACTAGTCTCTAGTATCTGCCCTTTTAAAAACTGCTGACTAGCAGCTTAAGAAAGCTTTGGACTCGGTGGTGTGGTACAGAAAATGATTCAAGATTTTAAGCAACACAGGTTATGAAACTGGGAGTGAGCAGTTTCCTTGCCTTTCTCCCATCACACACTGACTCTGGCACAGAGATCCTGGCTTGTAATAATAATAATAATAATAATAATAATAATAATAATAATAATAATAATAATTTATTTATACCCCGCCCATCTGGCTGGGTTTCCCCAGCCACTCTGGGCGGCTTTCAACAGAACATTAAAATACAACAATCTATTAAACATTAAAAGCCTCCCTAAACAGGGCTGCCTTCAGATGTCTTCTATAGGTCTGGTAGTTGTTGTTCTCTTTGACATCTGAAGGGAGGGCGTTCCAGAGGGCGGGTGCCACTACCGAGAAGGCCCTACGTTTGGACGTAATAAGTTACATCCAAACTGAGAAACTCTGACTTAACAACAGACAACAAACCAGGAAGGAAGTCAGAATGTGATCAATCATCTGAACCAAGCCACTGCCACACAGCTTAATAATAATTAATAATAATTAATAATCAAAATATGTGGGGAAAATAGAGAAGGTTAAAGGGCAACTGCAAACACAAGTCATGTCTGCTTTGTCACATCCTACAGGAAAATTAAGCAAGTGTCAGATCAAGTCTATAGGCAGTGGGCTAAAGTGAGTCAGAAACTGGGAGTCATAATCAAGGGAAATCTAGGAGGCAGGACTGCCACAGCAAGTCAGGACCAAAGAGCAAGAGCAGAAACAAAATGTGCAATGCACACATGAGAATCCAGGTAGATATAGCTGCTCAAACAAGTTTCAATGAAAAGCAAGTCCTCCTTATATACTCCATGCTCAGGAGGGATCAATGAGCAGCTGCTGTGGCGGAGGCAGGATCTGAAAAATTCCTCCCTAAGAGGCTGCAGCTACACGGCTCACCACATGGGGGAGTTGGTTAGCCATTCCTGGCAATAAAGGATATTAGAAGTTTATGAAAAATGTGTTACTATATAGAATTTGTTGGGGGGGGGAGTAGACAGAACAAAGGAGGTTGTAAGCAGTTAAATACAGTAGAGACCATTGTGCAGAAAGCGTCAACTTTTTCTCCAATGCATGAAGCAAGCAGAGCCACACTAAAGGGAAGGGATAACCCTCTGTCAAATACGGCAGAAGTCAGTATGATCTTGCTGCTCCTTGCAGTAGATAGTCTGATCCATCCAGAGCTGAGGTGTAAGCTGACCAGCTCCACCTCCCTTGTGGCTGAAACTATGAAGGAAGCTGCTGCCCAGGCCTGTACTGTGAAAAGGAGTAAGGAAACCCGTCACACAGGGATTGTGACAAGTGGTAGTGGACTGGTGACTCAACAGCTATTGCTGATGAATTATTTTTCAGTTGTTATTATTAGTTCCTAGTGTAACTGTAAGCTGTTTGATATGGTTATATTTGTTGTTTGCTTTTTAAAAAAGACACTCCGTAACTGTTGTGATCCACTTTCAGCTCCGCTTTGGTACTGAAAAAGCAGCATACAAAAGCAGCAACTGCTACAGGATAAAGCAAGAATGGATTTGAATTAAAGATGAAGCACTTTAATTATTTAGCAACAGAGCAAATTGCAGGCATTGTTATAGACCTCACACTTACCCCTACAATGGTTTCGAGTTTATAGCATATACAGTACTACAGGGTTGTGAATTTTCACTATGGATCTCTTCTTGCCTACAGTACACCAATGTTGCCATGCCCAAAAGCAGTATCTGAATGAAAAGGTTCTCCAGTCATCAGTGTAAGCTTTTAAATTCATGAGATTTCTTTTCCAGGCCATGTATGCCATCATCTCACTCATCCACTCCCCTTACCATAGGTTCTCTTAGATTTTAATATAACTTTTATTAATTTTCCAAAAAAGGTTGTAAGAGATTTTGCAAATAAAATGTTATCAAACAGGATCTTGTGGCAATATACACAGTCCATATACACTTATAGATCACTGTCGAACAAATAGACATACAATAAAACCAAAATAAACCACAGGTGCATGGAAGATTGAAACTAGAACTATTTATGGCACAGACATAATTGTTAAACAAAACAAGGTTACTAAACATGAACCCTGTTATATCAAGGGAAAGCAATTAAAGTATTCAAATGCCCTATATCAGCCACACTTGTTCATAGGTCGAGGGGGGTCCTTGGCCATGTTCCACCTTGCTTAGAAATGAAATAAAGTCAGATCAAATCATTATCAACCAACACTCATGAGAATCTTCCACATTAGGCAGGTAAATATATACAGGTAATTTTATTGCATTTATCCTGCGGCCATAGGCACTAGCAAAACATTCATCTTTAATCTCTCAGTGTTTACCTTGGACACAGCCTCTTAAACATTCTAAGAAGTGGACAATGCTAAGATGTATGGCACTGGCAATGAATTTCAAAAAATCTACCCCATATTCATGTTGGGGGGCGGGAGATTAGTTCAGCAAAGGAGTGCGAAGCAAATTTCAGCTGGGAAAGCAAAATGTGAAGTAAGAGAGTCTCCCTGAATGGCATGAGGCTCAGCAGGTTAAAACTATCAAGGAATACAACTGAGAATATCTATGCAAATTTCCCTCAGTCCAGTTCTCTCAAGTGACTCTGCATGCTTATCACTCTTAGCAGTGGTGTTTTCATTTTACAATCATCAAGAAAGCCAAGCCAACTAGAGTTCATTCTGGAGCCAACTCCAGTAGCTGGCAAATCCCAGCCCTCCCTTTCCATTTTGGTTGCCATTTAAAACCTTTCTGGCAATAAGAGATGTTTGACAGTGGAACAGCCTCCCTTGGAAAGTGGTAGACACTCCTTCTTTGGAAGTTTTTATGCAGAGGTTGGATGGCAACCTGTCATGTATGCGTCAGTTACCGGTAGTTCCTGCATTGCAGGGAGTTGGACTAGATGACCCTTGGGGTCCCTTCCAACACAACAATACTATATTTCTATAACATAGGCTAAGCATTTGTGTAGATCCTTTGTGGGTGCTACTGCCAGCAAAACAGAAAACTATCAGACCTTCTGGCAAACCAGAGCAGCGCACGGAAACACCGTTTACCTTCCCGCCAGAGCGGTACCTATTTATCTACTTGCACTTTGACATGCTTTCGAACTGCTAGGTTGGCAGGAGCTGGGACCGAACAACGGGAGCTCACCCCGTCGCGGGGATTCGAACCGCCGACCTTCTGATCGGCAAGCCCTAGGCTCAGTGGTTGATGCCTGCCATATTCAAACTAGGGTTTTGGATGCAATACTACTACATTTACTTTAGAACAAGGCCCAATACACCTACTTAGAATAGCCACAAGTCAGGCTGTTATACATAAGAGCTATTAAAGGTAAAGGGACCCCTGACCATTAGGTCCAGTCATGACCGACTCTGGGGTTGCGGCACTCATTTCACATTATTGGCCGAGGGAGCCGGCGTACAGCTTCCAGGTCATGTGGCCAGCATGACTAAGCATGTGGCCAGCATGGTTCTGGCGAACCAGAGCAGCACATGGAAACGCCGTTTACCTTCCCGCTGCAGCGGTACCTATTTATCTACTTGCACTTTGATGTGCTTTCAAACTGCTAGGTTGGCAGGAGCAAGGACTGAGCAACGGGAGCTCACCCCGTCCCGGGGATTTGAACCATCAACCTTCTGATCGGTAAGCCCTAGGCTCTGCGGTTTAACCCACAGCGCCACCCGCGTCCCTTATACCTAAACGATTTTGAGAAAGCAAAGATCAAGTCTGAGAATCACTGAGGTTATTCATCTTAGTGTGTGTGTCTGCAGTAGACCAATCAGGATGATGATTCATCAGTGGAAGAGTTGTTTGTAAGAGATGCTTCAGTCTCTGGTGGGAGAAAAGCCCAATTTCCAGAAGTCCCAGTCCAATTGTTAGATCTACAGCCCTCATTGACATATGGCTTTGGTCAGCAACTAACTGGCAAACGGTAGTGCAAGGTGGAAGGTGGGTTTGTGTCTCCCCATCCCCACCACGGTCCAGAAAGGTTTTCCTGCATCTTCCTCAATACAACAGTAGATGAGAAGGGCAGGTGGGAGGCAGCATACTAGACCCCACTGAATAGTTGTAGAGGACTACAAAACCATGTACATTCTCACGTTGCATGGGGAAGTCAGCTAGGTGGGAAGCAGCACACAGCTGTCATGTATACTACTTTGACCTGTCATGTGTCCCTGCCATTGTCAGGACACATTTCAACATTTACCAAGTGCAGCAGTGGCAGCAGGTCAAAAGTGGCATAAGGGAGAATCATACATGCAATTCACACATGCATCTGATGCTTCTAATGTAGCCAGCTGCCCACAAAAAAAAATTAAGAATGTGCTCTTATGTACACGAGTGTTCTGTTTCCACTCATAGAAAGGGCAGGAATGTATTTTCTGGTCTGGGTTGATATTTGTACAACCAGCCATAGGGCAAAAAGCAGCTCTTGTAGAGAAAATAATGGTTTCCTACTAAAATCATCAGATGCATGTGTGAATTGTAGTAGTACAAATTTTCTTTGAATGTGTGAAAATTACTTTATGGTGGTCCAAAATCCAGTGACGAATTGAACGCAATGAGGATAAACATGCACAATTCATACATCCCTCTTGAAGAAAACTTATTGGACAAGTACAGATCTCAGTATTCAACGCACTCACAGATTTTTCTACCCGACTTCTTACTCTGCTTACACTTACGAGAAATAGAATCCACTAGAAAACTGTTGTCAGTTTTCAGCATATAAGAAAGACAGAAATATTGGAACTTGTGCGATGGCAAACATTTCTTAGCCTAGAAAGCTGACAGGCATGCTGTAGTTAAAGAATACAAAAAAGGAAAGAACTTTCTTGATTACCTATTCATGCTTATCAGCACCTTGCCTTCTGGTACATATTTTAAGGAGTTTCTTGTTAAAAGAAAAGCTAATACATACTATTTTGGCAAATATGTACAAAACATTATACACAACTAACAAATTCCATTTCACTTGCTTTGAAGGGGAAAAAATAGCAAAGGCTCATTAAGTGCTTCTTAGAGCAACTGTAAGAGCAGAGCACAGAAGGATCCCAATGCAATTGAACTTAGTGCTTAGTGGTAGAGTAGTATAATTTTTTTCTTTCACAATAAATAAGAAAAATACTTGAACGCTAATATAAAGCCTTCATAGTAAATCAGTAGCTTCACAGGAGTGCATTATTCTAGTAATATATATTAATTGCTTAATTTTTTTTTTTTAAAAAAATCTCCATGCCTCAGTGCTTGGCTTAAAATTACTTATAATTACTCACCTTTGACTTTATGTAGAATGGAGATGACTGCTGATGTATTGCTAAGTCCATGATACTATTTGAGTTTGTGACAGTATTACTATTAGTGCGTTCATCATCTCTGCTGCTTTCATCAGATTGATCAAAATCATCACTGTCCTGGTCCATTTCTTCCTCTTCCTCCATCTCCTCCTCCTCTTGTTCACCAGCATGTTCATCTTCTTCCTCCTCTTCTTGGTTACCAGAATATTCTTCATCCACTGCAATAAATCTGTTGTTGTTTTCTTCTAATTGTTCTTGCTGGGACTCATTTCTGTGGCAAAGTTCAGGCTCCCCACCACCTATTTCCCCATTCCTTGCCGCGTGCGCTTCCTCTTGTTGCCGTAATTGTTGCTGCTGCTGTTGCTCCTCCTCTACCACTCGATTCATCTGCTCTTCATCGACTTGGCTTGAGGAAGCATTACCTCGAATAGACCCACCAGTTCGTCGTCTCTTACTGCCGACAGACAGCAGTTCTTGATTCATTTCCAAAAGCCAGCTTGCTACTTCTTGGACCTTTGCTAGACTATCTGAAGATGCAAATGTTTTCACATTCTGAGAAGAAAAAAAGCAGAGGTAGAGAACAAAGATTAGACACTTTATCAGCGTATCAGTTATTTATACAGAGCTGGGTTCACGTATTGCCCTGACCCAAGAACAGTTCTAAGCCCAGCATGGAAGCCTTATTTTAAACCTGAAGCTGTAATATGGCCATTCCAATACCAAATTAAGCCCTCTTTTTATGCATTTTATAGTAAGTAATTAGTTTTATACCTTTAGATTAACTCCAAGTGTCAAGATGGAGGGGGGAAAGAATATGAACACTGAGCACTAAATGGCCCCATTAATATAATAAAGTTTTTGTGGTCCATAAAACCTAAGTTAGGCACCCTGGGCAGTGCCAATTATAATGAAAGCAATATAGAAAAAGAAATTGATTTTCTCTGAAAAGTTTCTTCTAAAAATTAATTTCCTTCATAACTGGTTAGAGAGAATGTGCATTCCACAATTATGCTAATTATTTCATTTGACAATGTATCTTAGGCAAAGTTGTTGACGACAAGATGAAAACATGCAAAAGGTCCTCATTGTGAAAAACAAAGCAGTGGCTATTCTGTTGGATACAAAATATAACCCAAAAGACTGCATTTTAAAAGGGTATTTGAGGGGTTTATAAGAACTCAAGCTGCTAAATAAGAGTAGATGTCATTAATTGATCAATGATACATTTCTAGATCACACTTTTGTAGAAATACAACATGGCGGTGAACACTATACCAAAACTATCAATACCAACAAAAACATCAAAAAAGTCTATAAATACATTTTACACATTTCACATTTTAAAGGCCTGTCTAAATAACAGAGGCAATGTCTGAAAGAAGGCAGGGGTGATTTCAGCTGAACTTTTACTGCCAAGGAGTTCCGTCCGCAGCACATGGCCTGCCACACTAAAGGCTTGATCCCTAGTAAAGGCCAATAATAATAATTAATAATAATAATAATAATAATAATAATAATAATAAATTTTTATTTATACCCCGCCCTTCCCGATCAAAACCGGGCTCAGGGCGGCTAACAACAAACATAAAACATTGATTAAAAACGATTTTAAAAACAGCTTAAAAAACAGCATAAATACAACATAGATGTAGCATCGCCAGGGCTAACTGGCCAGATTAGTCCTGCTAGGGCCAGCAAGGAGACCAGGGAAGAAAATTAATGTGGGCTCTCAGTAAGGGTTTCTTCATAGAAAAAGGGGAAGGGAAAAGGAAAGAAGGGTCAGGCTAAGTTGAAGGCCAGGCGGAATAGCTCTGTCTTACAGGCCCTCCGGAAGGAGATCAAGTCCTGCAGGGCCCTAGTCTCATGGGACAGAGCATTCCACCAGGTCGGAGCCATCACTGAAAAGGCCCTGGCCCTGGTGGAGGATAATCTAGCTTCTTTAAGGCCCAGGACCCTTAAGCTATTATTACTCGTGGACCTTAGGGATGTAAGGGGTGTGAGGAACTACAAGAAGTGCCCCATCAAAGGATCTCAGTGATCGAGGTGGAGCATAAGAGAGGCAGGTGGTCCGTACATTGGTCCCAAGTTGTTCAGGGCTTTGTGAATTAACACAAAAACCCCACACCTGACCCAGTAGCAAATTGGTAACCTGTGCAAATCTCTCAGCAGAGAAGTCACATGCTGCCAGTCGCCTGCTCCTGTGAGCAGTCTGGCCATAACATTCTGCACTAACTGCAGCTTTCAGATCAGCTGCAAGGGTAGCCCCACATAAAGAACGTTACAATAATCAAGTCTTGAGGTTACCAATGGAGCACTGTGATCAAGCTACTGTGGTCCAGGAACAGGCACAGCTGGTAATACCGAGGGAGGCCAGCAGAAAAAGTTTTCCAAAGTACCTCGGCCACCCTGCTGGAACCAAAGGCTGCTGTAGGAGCAGAGGTGGAATACCCAGTGTGAAGTCCTTAAGGATATGCAGGGGTTCTTCTATTTGATGCATGTACCCATTTAAAGTATTATCTACGAAAAGCAAACACCTGGAGGTTATGGTGATGGACCCAGATGCTGCGCACGAAGGAGCTGCCCTTCCTGTCTACCTTCATAGCACTGATCTTAGGTCAGCTGGTGGACAGAAACAGAGCTCTGGTTATGATGAGAGCAACGAAGCCTCTGAGGACTCTGAGGTGCGTAGAGATTGCACTTTTAAAAATGTTTATACATGCAGAAGTCTCAGCTAAATACAAATTCATTCCAAATACCTGTGTAATGGAATTAGTATAAGTATTACTTTTAAAATTAAACCATGTCATTTTAAAAAGGAAGCATACCATGTCTTTAAACATCATAAAATTATTCAACCCCATAAGTTCAAGCTGTAGCATCATGTTGACTGTAAGTCATGTGGAGTGATACGATGATGGAGACATTCTTTTATTTTTACCCCAAACACATAACATAACATAGGCCATGATTTCATGTATGATACCTATACAAAACTTAACATATTACTTGTGTGAAACATGCACCCACTTTTTTCAAAAAGACTCAATGACTGAGAAACATTTTTGATTAGTTTCAAATTAAAATTTCTATAAAATTGATTTCCAATGCTATTTGTAACCCATATATTTTTGATGATTCACTATCTACTTCACACAGATTTCATTTAATACATTGTGCCAAAAGAAACACAGCTCTACGTATAAAAATAGCAATGGCAGACATACATATTTCTCAGAAGCATGTGGTTTTGGTTTTGTGTAGTATAAGCAGATACACATACATATTTGCTACAAAAAGCCTTGAATTGTGCTTAGTGGTTAAGTGAGTGATTACTATCAAATTATATCAAAGGTATAATTTACACCAATGAATACCACTAGTAATAATGAAATGGCAGCTGTAATTTTTCATTGGCTAAATATGCAACTTTAGGAATAACTACAAGGAATTCTGGTCACAATCCGAACAAGTATTTTTAAACTAGTGTAAGGGCTACTTATCTAGCTAGAGTGAACATTAATTCCCCATATGATACCACAAACTGCTTTTGCATTTTCCTTCCATTTCAGAGATCCTATAAAGCCTCTGCAGGAGAGGTTGTTCAAGAAACAAAAATCAAAAAGACTTTGGGACATGTGGAACTAACTGATCGGTTCTTTATATATGTGCCAACACAGAATAACAGGACTAACACAATTGGAAAGATCACCGATAAATTAAGGAATTAATTGATTTACAAGATCCCTTCCTTATAAAAATATCATAGATGATACAACATAATGGGTAGTGGCTGAGAACCTGACCTAGAAGCTCCCAGTTCAGCTCTCATCTCAGTCCCAAGTTCACTAGGTGGCCTTAGAAAACCTACTTCTCTCAGCCTTGGTCACCACAACACACACCCCTACAATAGTAGTATCATCCCCATATCTACTCTAGGGGAGCTGCTTACACAGCTAGCATATCAATCTATGAGGAACATTCTAAGGTACGCGGGTAGCACTGTGGTCTAAACCACAGAGCCTAGGGCTTGCCGATCAGAAGGTTGGTGGTTCGAATCCCCGCGACGGGGTGAGCTCCCGTTGCTCGGTCCCAGCTCCTGCCAACCTAGCAGTTCGAAAGCATGTCAAAGTGCAAGTAGATAAATAGGTACAACAGTGGCGGGAAGGTAAACAGCATTTCCGTGTGCTGCTCTGATTTGCCAGAAGTGGCTTAGTACTGCTGGCCACATGACCCGGAAAAACTGTCTGCGGACAAATGTTGGCTCCCTTGGCCAGTAAAGCGAGATGAGCACCGCAACCCCAGAGTCGTTCGCAACTGGACTTAACTGTCAGGGGTCCTTTACCTTTACTTTAAGGTACATTACCATCATTACCTTGTTAGGTATCATCCCATCTCCTATGAACAAGCACCTTTGGTTATGGGAAAGCTCTCACACACACAAACACTAGGCCCACACAACGGTATTGCAACAGTGAAGTTTAAACATAAAACATACTCCGATCGCAACATTGATTAGAAGTACAGTATTGTCAAATATGGTTATGTTGGGAGGCTGAAAAAGAAAATATGTTAAGTGAATTCCCATGGTGATCCACTAGAGGGCAGCCTCTTCTCTGTATAACAAGTTAACCATGCTAAAAGCGAAAGAAAAAAAGTTACTTGTCGACAAAATTTGTTTAAAAGCACAGCATGCCATTAGGATCATCTGCTGAGAAACGTGCATCAGCAATTTATTTTGTCACTTCATAACAGTTTTTAAAATAAGAACTGAACTAAGAAATTAGTATATATAAAGCAGGTCGGATAGCTGAGCTGGTTAGAGCGTGGTAGTCATAATGCCAAGGTTGCAGGTTCAATGTATGGGACAGCTGCATATTCTGGCATTGTAGGGGGTTGAACTGATCCTCAGGGTCCTGATCGATTTATTATGAAGACAACATGTACAGGACAAGTAGTACTGGATCTCTCTAACTAGTCTATGATAGCATTACGACAGTAGATGCATCAAATCAATACCTCATATTTTAGAAATTTGCTATCAAGTTCAGATATGTCTCCACTGACTTACAGTTTATTATTACTTTTTAATAATAAAAGCTGCCTTGTCTTTCTCCTCCAAGAGTGCCAGCTTGCAAGTGGGGAGTACTTCACTGAGCTCTAGGATAATGGGGGCACAGAAGTACCCACAGGACAATGATCCATACTCAAGCTTCTTATTCTTTTTAATTAATAAGAAACAGATAGTCTTAAGGCACATTATTCTAGGCTTGTAACTGCAATGTATTTCTTATTCAATGATAAGTCTGCTGTCAAAAGATGCCAATAAAATCAAGATGTTCTTCGAGTACCAGGTACAAAGAACAACAGCTTGCAGCAGAAGGGGAATTCCATATTCAATAGTATCATGCTTTCTATTACATTCTCCCAGTCAGTTTTATGTATTTGGAACTATACATTACTGTACATTAAAGAAACTCACAACATACATTAACTGATAAATTTTATTGAAAATAACAGCACTATGGCTACCTTGGATTGCAATTCCAAATCCTATGGCTACCTATTCAGAAGGTGAATGGGGTTGCTTTCAAATAAATATACAGAGAATTGATGTTTGGGTTTTTTAAGAGAGAGTTCAACAGGCTAATATAGCTTTTATTCTGTTAAGCAAGTGAAAGTATTAATAAATAAAATACTGCCCCTTCCAAAGTTCTGAAACTACACAGAAACTTTGGGGATTGGAGTGCAAGAAAGTTAAAAGCAAGTAAAAATAAGGAGGAATCCAACAGGAAAGGACTCTGACAGAATGAAAGAATGCAGTAGCTTCAGTTGTCAACGAGTTCAGACTTGTAAATAAGGCCACAAGGGTTACTAGCCTGTGATTTTATTTTTATTTTATATCGGGATGTTGGGGACTGGCAGAGAGAGAATTCTATTCCAACTTGCATAGAGGAGAGGGCTTCTCTTCTCTAACAACTCACTTGGCTTCTATGCTGGGTGCAGAGAAGGCATAAGGCCCTTCCAATGCCAGCCTACATTAAATTACTGGTTGCTTCTAGGCCAGTGCTTATATGCGAGGCTGGTAGAGCAAACATAGCACTTACAGTGGGGGGGAACCTGAAAAGTAATCCTGGGGGTGGGGGGGGAGAGGAATCTAAGCAGAAAATTATTAAAACTATGTCAGGTTTCCTTCTTACAGCCCATAAAAAAGATGGCCCATAAAAAGATGGGTTGATAAAAGAGACGGGTCTAAAACTCCGCCCCCCGAAAAAAGTTCCATAATTTGGATTTATGTCTGGCAAAAAGCTGAATGCTACATCTACTAAGTGTAATCTCTCTCCCTCTTAATTATAGCTAGCTATGACAATAACTCTTTGAATTAAGGGTCTATATTTTTTTAAAAATCACAACCTTCCCCATGTGTATGTGATGTCAGGGGAGCTACTAGGGTTACACAAAGCTTACTGAGGTGCTTCTGTGAATTCTGTGTGTTCACTATTGCAGGAGAAGAAATGTATATACCCTCATAAAGGGGTAAGAAGGAAGGCAGCACAGACAAAGTCTACCTGAATTCTGCTGCAACATACCGGTAAGCACATGTAACGTCCTTTATTATGCATTATCTCCTAGATTTGCAACATGAATTAAAGGTTACCTTCTACTGAGAATTAACTAGTTAACTGGGGGGGGGGGATATGAACTGAATTAAGAACTGCCCCTTTCAAAAGAAGCCTAAGATAATTACAAGGTGGTCACTCTTAGCTACTATAGTACTGATTTACTAATGAATACTTGCAATATTGCACTTTCAAATATCTAACAAACTTCACATGCAGTATCTAGTTGTAACCCTTGCCACAACCCTATAATCCAAGTCAGTATTATTATGACTTCATATTATATGGGTGAATTGAGGTAGGTATTTGACATATTAGCCATTATGTGAGAGTTAAATACGACTGGGCTGGATGTGGAATATATTTCATTTTTTATTAAAATTCATAATTTTAGAAGATGAATCGCAAGGCACAGAAATTGGCAGAGAGAGAGAGAAAGATTGGGTTGAGACAGCGGAAGTAAGGTACACACCGCCCAGACACCTGCCAACATAAACCTGTACAACCAGATATGAGCAGTTAAGATTAGTAGCAGCATACAGTACAACCGAAAAGACCAACTCCACTTGCTTTGCATGCAATTAAGAAGAGGCACTTCTATGTATCTCTAGCATATGGATGTCCATTTCTACTACTCACTTTGATTCTTTTAATCAATTTGTTCGCCACATGAAATTTTCTAGGGAAAATGTTTTCTAGTTCTTCATCAATCAACTACCTTCACCTACATTGGAGGGATAAAGAACGTCAAACTAGAATACCGGTAGGAACTTTAAAATTCTTTGGGAACCTGTTTTCTTCCAGGTGCGGCTGGGACTCCCAACTCCACTTCCTCATACCTATCCTATAGGCAGATCCAATGGATCCAAGCCAAGTGTGAGCATAATTAATTTTAAGAGTACCAAGCTCAGCTCAGGAAATTGTTTTCAGTACCAGAACTGAGTTCACAGTCCTATCTCACAAAAAATCAGCTCCTGGTTTCTCTCTCCCCCATCAGCCCAAACTTTCCTCACCTAAGCCAGCCTTTCTCAACCTTGGGTCCCCAGATGTTGCTGAACCACAACTCCCATCATCCCTAGCTCACAGGACCAGTGGTCAGGGATGATGGGAGTTGCAGTCCAGCAACATCTGGGGACCCAAGGTTGAGAAAGGCTGACCTAAGCAGTCTAATTTAGCAACAAGAAAGAGGCTCTTTTATGACTACTGTTAAACAATTGGTAATCAGAATCCTTTTGGGACAACTGCAAATCGCTCAGAAACCCACCAGTAGATCCCAATCTGCCTTCTGCCCATTCCTGTTGTACATACAGTAAGTCTTTCACAGCTCACTGACCCACTGTAACACTTCCCACAGCAGAGGGTAGCCAATGGGTCTCAAACCCTTGGTGAGTTAGGGACTTCCCCAGCATGTGAAGACAGGTCACTTCAGTGCTGCTAATGCAGAAAATAAAAAATGAAGCAGGCAGGAAGGCACAGTTATTCTCCAGCGGTTTGACTTCACCCCCGTAGGCTCACTCCATTGTCTCTCAAGACAGATGGATGCCAACAACTATTTGCTTTCTAGTGATAAATAATATTAAATTAAAAAGTAAACATTATGTTATCAAAGTATTTTGTTCTGTAATGCATTATGAATTACTGCTATAGAATTGTGCTGATTTAATCTGGACATTATACTTCAACAAACAGACCTGTAACCTGTCAGGATTTCAAATCAGTAAGCCTCTTCCAAGAAAACCACTTTATTCCACAGTTTCCCTTCCTGAACAGTTAGGCAGCATTCCTTGCCACTGAGCACATCAATCCTTACATGGCTATTTTCAGGCTACCTCTTTCCTCAAGATTTATTTTATATATATACACAGCAAACTTACTAATACTTTCCTCTTGGATATGGGTATTGCTGTTTAGCTATATAAGAATTCAAATAGAGAGTGATATCCATTCAAGGCATATTCCGAGGAGGCCCATTAAAATGAATTGGTTAGAGCTATTTTGATCTATTTATTTCAATGGGTCTATTCTGAGAACGACTAATATTGGATATCACCCATCCTGTCCATGTCATATACATCTAGTCATATAAATTTTCAAAAGTCCATTGTGGGAGGACATCAGTAAAGCAAACAGATACAAAACAGTGTAATTCGATTAAACTTTTCTCCCATCAAGTTAGTTTTCTAGACTTCAACTGTAATAATATGAAATAGAAAATAACAAACACAGAGACACAAAAAAAATAGTAAAAAAAAAATGGGGCAAGAAACAGGAAATGTGAGGCAGATTCTGGGACAGAAATGGGAAGCGTTCAAAGCTGGAAAGTACATTCTTAGTATAGAGCTTTGGAAGAGAACCACTAATAATAAATGTTCTTTAGGACTGTATATCATTCTTATATTTAGTAACAGCTGAAACAGCAAGAATAGATGCTTCATAGAATTAACAAGATTACTTTCTGTTTCAAGGTAAATTGGTCTCTGCACTCAAAAGGAAAAGAACACTATCATAAATGCCACCAATTTAATTTATTAATGTAATGAGATTTAAACTTTCCAAATGAGCAAGATGAAATGAGTCCAAGAACAATATATTCAGCCATTAACATGACTAAGAGCAACATCATTTCTTACAAACGTAAGACAGCCACCATATAGCTCTAGGACAATTTCAACAAAAGTGTTTCAAATAGATACCTATATAACATAGATCAGTGTTTCTCAACCTTTTCGGGGCAACGGCACACCTGTCTCATGGAAAAAATCTCGCGGCACACCACCACCAGAAAATGTCAAAAAATCACTCCCCTTACTTCCCCGCCGCCTTCGCGCTCCCGAGCGCAGCAACTTCAAACTTCCTGACCCGCGCCCCTTACCAGAGTGGATGCCGAGCTCTCCGAGGCGCCGCTCCTTGTCGCTGCACTGAGGTCGAGGCCGAGCGGGGGGAAACCTAGCAGCAGGCGCTGGGCCTGGACGGCTGCCGAGCTTCAGTGCCCCCCAACAGAAAAATGGCGGCGGCTACCGGCAGCCCTTGCGTCTCCTTCCTCTGTCTTCCTATTGGTCCCTGGCAACCAATCAGAATCGGCGGGGAGCTCCAAGCTGGCGCATGCGCGGTAGGTCGGCGGTGGGTTTCTGCGCTCCCTTTCCCCCACTGCAGCCGCTGCTACGCGTTTGCGGCTGCGGCATGGGGTCCCGAGCCACGGTTTTCCCGCGGCACAGTAGCCAGTGTCTCGCGGCACACTAGTGTGCCGCGGCACACCGGTTGAGAAACGCTGACATAGATATACATACACATATAGATATATAGATAGTGTTTACAGTATGTTTATGGCAGGTTCTAAAAGTGGAGTCCAAGAATGCCAAGTAGCGCTTCTCCCAATTTTGGAAATCCTTTTCGGTCCTAGAGCTCCATCTCAATAGCCAGCAATGGAGCAAGGTGCTTTTCATGGTAGAAAAAAAATAAGGCTTTTAACCTAATATTTGAAAAAGTATCTAGGCTGGCTTCCCTGCTGGTTTGGGATGACAACCCCATGATTTAAAAATCCATCATTCTATGATAATAATATAAGAAATACTCTGCATATTTGAGCTATCGTACAGGAATGCCTATTCTATATGATATAAAGAAGCAGCAGCAATCCATTTTGCAAACCTAAAACTACCTTACTAAAACAAAACTTGAGTTTTGTTTTTCCTCAGCAGCATTTCATTTCTACAGCAGAAAGAAAGCTGTTTTATGAACTTTCAACATCAACAATATTAGGAAACATAGAAAATGGAAACCACAAAACGTGTTTATTGGCTCTTTCCTCAACAACCATGAACTGTAACCAAGATCGAACTTCAGTTGCCATTCGGATTTAGTCAAGCAAGAGCTTAACCTTGAGTCCCATTTGGCCAACATGCTATGCCAAATTTTAGCTCAGTGCAGCATGGCAGCAAAAATGGGCAGAAACAAAGCAGTGATGAGCACTTCTCCAGGAACCTGCACATTAATGCAGTCTCATGAACCCAAAGCATTGCTTAGTGCGTCATGCAGACCAGGCTAATACTGCTTCTTTTTGTGAACCAAATGTTCTGTATTGCTGTGTTGTTTTTATTAAATTTATTTTATTTTGGTGCTGTTTAAGTTGTTTCAAGTTTCTGCAGTGGGCTAGTAAACACGATTATAAGCATCAACACAGACTGTACTATAGGATGAGTAATTGATCACATTTCCACTTGGGAGTAACTTCAATTATCCTTTTACCACCCGAGAAAGCAAACTTGCAAACAACCCCTTTTTGCTATCAATCAATTATAACGCCATCACTTCAGCATTTTGGAAATTACTCTTGCTGCCCCCACCCCTCTATACAGTGATCATGCTAGTGAGCAGCAATAAATTATCAATCAAAACTAGTTTCCATTGGAGCAGCATGGGGACTCAAGTAACTCTAGGCCATGTCCATCTACCAAGGTGGCAGGAAGGTGAAAAAGAAAGAGTACTATAAAGTTTAAACATGCTCACAGACCAGAGCAGCCCTAACCTCTTCAACAGTAGCTGAGGCCACAAGTTCCAGTGACTGTGATAAACTAGGGCAATATTATTATTTATTTATTTATTTATTTATTTATTTATTATTATTATTATTTGCACCTATTAGTTGCTTTTTTACCAAAAAATAAGCAAAGCAATCTAGAAAAATATTAAATGAGCATGTGACAATTGAATGCTAAGTGCCCACTAAGGGCAGGCGGCTTGAGAGGAGATGGATGCTATAGGTAACAGATAGGTGAAGATGGGAAAGAGGCAATATAGTGGCCAACAGATAGAAAGCGGGGGGGAGGGGGGGCAGAATCCAGAACAGCATTAAATGAGCTAGTAAGGGAGGCAACATGCACTTGCCTTCTCTCTGTGTTCTAGGGAAAAGGATCACAAAATCCTTCTCTTCCCCTTCGATCCCCCTCGAGATTAAACAATATAGACCACACAAACACCCTTTCATCAAGGAAATAAGCCCCTATGGTGAAGTCCTCACCCCCACATATAATTTAAAAACTTTCATTTCCTACACATTTTGAATCTCAGTTTCGGAAGATTTTTGCATTGCTTTGGCGGCATGATCTTCCCATTACAACTAAAAACTAGGATTTGCCAGAGAAATGTGGCGTGTTCCTTTGTAGGAAGCAACCTGAACTTGTGACCTTCAATACATCACTCAACTAACACAAAAAACTATAGGTTGTCATGAAGAAGCTTGATTTCAGCCCATCACATGTAGCCATTTGGCTGATGCATCAGTTAACAACACCTAACTATAGGTTGTCTCTCCAACAATACTTTGCTATGACAAGATATTGTGAAGAATAATAGCTGTTCTGGCTGAAATGCAATATCCAAATGAAATATGATTTTGTATACATTATGACATTGTCAAGAAAGCACTTTAACTCATCGTTCAACATTAAAGCCGTGATGGGAAAGAGTAGGAGATAGAGAAGTTTTGGAAAGCAGAATCGGAAAAACAGTATAGCAGAATTGGGAAAGCTTCAAAAAATGGCAACCAAAATTATTATGAGGTCGGAGCAACTCCCCTATGAGGAAACATTTAAACTTTTTGAGATTTTTAGTTTGGGGGGAAAGACATGTGTAAAATTATTCATGAAGTGGAGAAAATAAATAGATGTATGCTTTTCTCCTCATAACACTAGAAGCAAGAAACAGCCAAAGAAGCTGAATGGTAGAAGATTTGGGACAGAAAAAACCATGTACCAGTACTTCTTCACAAAGGACATTGTCAAACTGTGTGATTTGATTCCAAAGGATGCAGTGATGGCCACCATAATGGATGGCTTTAAAGTGGGTTTAGACAAATTCATGAAGATTACAATTATGAATAGCTACTGTACTGCCTCCAGTTTCAGAAGCAGTATAAGAACTTGAAAAGTTGCCCATCCATCTAGTGGCCCATTCAGCCCTCCTCAGCTCCTATCAGTTTCCACCCTCTACAAACACACACACACACACACACACAGAGAGAGAGAGAGAGAGTTTAAAAGCTGCTCTGCGACCTTTTTTATTTTAAGCTGGAGGACGCATGGGAAAGTGGCTGCTGCGCTACCCCGCACATCAGCTGTTAGGCGTGCAGGCTGAACAACATAAACAAAGCCCCACTGTGCCTCCAGTCTCTTTGGGGCTTCCTCCACCCTCACTGATGGCCTCATCGGGGTCCAATGAGGGTCTCCTCGTGAGCCACAAGGACTCTCCTGCCATTTCTGGGTTTGGATTAAATTATTTAATTATTTCCCAGCACCATGCATAAACGTGGTCACACGCAAGTCGATCGCACGTAAATGGGCAGACAGCTGTTCATATTAACTAGCACCTTTTTTCAAATTAAAAATGAGGGGGCAGATAGTCATCAGCACTGCCACACATGAGAGAAGGTTTAAGCCTTCCCACCCCAATCACAATCTTGGGGGGGGGGGAATCTTCCCAAAAGCTGCTACTGACATCAACCTAAGTTTTTGTTTTGTTTTTACTAGGATAACAACCAGAGAGGGAAAGCTTAAACTTCCTCTCCATCCACGGACTGCTGGCAATGACTATCATTCCCTCATCCAACCTCCACATACCTGTTAATTAACCAATGACACTATTCTAATTAAGTCATTAGTGGCATGTGGCATTAAGCTCCCAGAGATCCTTTTTCCATTGCTTGTCCATCTGGTAGATGGAAACTAAGTCAAGTATCCCACCACCAAACAATATTTCATTTTACGAAAGAGCAAGGAACGGCCTTGAGCAAGAGATGCAGGCATTTGGGGACAGTTCTTCCTTTGTTGTTGCTTTTCCAATCCAGTGTCCTTCAAATGTTTGGGCTACAACTCTGATCAGCCCCAACCAGCATGTCAGGAATTATGAGAGCTATGGTGTAAAACATCTGGAGAGTACTGTGCTGCAACTTTAACTTCAAGAATTCATTAAAACACAGAAATTTTGAAGAGTTCAAACTATGTTGCTCACATTGTGTTAAGAGTAAATCCACTTTCAGTCCCACAAGGGTTGGGGGATATACAATGTAATGAAGGAGAGTTATTTATGCCTTCCATAGCAACTGCCAGACATTCTTTAGGGAGGCCCAAATCAGATTTTGAGAACTCTCAGTCAAGACACAAGGAAAACTTTCATTTTGAAGGAATAACTACTAGTCTCTCTACTACTGTTAGCCATGCTCTCATTAGACAGAGGAGTTTATAAGTATTTCTGTGCTATGAGAAATGTACTGATACCAGGAAAAGTGCTTATCTGCGTTTCCCTGATAATTAGTATGAAGCAGAATCAATGGTTGTTGTTATAGAATCAAAATGTGCCAGAAAAAAATAATTAATAAGCTATAATAAATCATTAGACCCAAACACCACATTTGGGGATTTTGGAGAAGCATTGGGAAGAGGCAGCACTGCTAGGAACAATACAAAATCTCATTAAAATCTACTATTACACAAGAGAATTGGATTGCAGTGAATGCTCTACTAGAACTCTGCATTTTAAAGCGTGTGAGTAGATACAATTTAGAGAACTGTGAGAAATACCCCAACAAAGAAATGAAAAATATTTGAAAAATGGCCACAACAGGAGCACATATAAAAAGAAGATATCCAAAGCTTATCAATATAAGAGTTACAGGGCCAAGGAATCAACAAAAGTAAACAGTTCCTATCCTATTTTTAGAATAATCTTGCCACAAATTCACAAAGGCCTGTCAGCAAAAAGAAAGAAGGGCAGGGGGAAAGGTCTTAAAAAACACACCTGAAAGTCATGCCTGATGAATCCGCTGGAAGAGTGTTCCACAGCATAGGACAGGTAACACTAAATACCCAGCTTCTGGTTGAGGTCAATCAAGCCTTTAACACAGGGAGACAACTAACACTCCTGCAGGTGATCTCAGTAATCAACAAGGGCTCAGGCTGTCCTCAAAGTCCCCTTGTCCCAAGTTGTTCTGGGCTTTGATTATCAGCAAAAGAGCCTTGAAACTGGCTCGGTTAAACAGTACAAAGGATACATTCTGGTGTCACATGGACAACTGAGATCTCTCTGCACATATGCATGTGACTATGTATAAATTAGAAATAGATATAGCACATGTTAAAAGTGCAGATGGAAGACAAACGTTTGCTGCTGTCTAGTGAGGTAGCCATATTCATGTTACAGAAGGTGGCCCCATTCTATCCCAGCCCTCTCAACTACCACTCATTTCATAATACAGAATAAATACTACTGACCTTGGAGGCCTGTTGTAAAGATTACCAAGATAATATACATTAAGTCTGCAGTTTATGCACATTTAACTTGTGTGCATTCAGCTTTACACAAGTGGCAAACAAACAAACAAACAAACAAACAAAAAGGAAGTGGAATTCCAAGGAAATGACTTTGGAAATCCCACCTGCCATTGAACCCAATGTGTTTTGATTATACGTAACTTTGGCTTTAAATGTGATCCCCGGAACGTAACCCCTGTGTAAGTTGAGGGCTTACTGTATGTGAAGTACTCTGAAAACTTGAACTGCACTATATGAAATAAATGCCAAATATCATCACTGACTTGGAAGACAATTTTTCCAGTGGTCTGTATTCTCAGTTATCCATGTCTCCTCACAGTTCCCATATGGCTGAATAGAGAAAATATTTCCTTTAACACATGTTTGATAATTTAAATGCTTAATCATTCCTCAGAGAAACTTACATAAATTAGGTTTGACTGCAAATTAGATATAAACAGAACTGAATAGCCTATTCAAAATCAAAGCTATACACAACGAGATCAAAGGACCAGGGCAATGAGTTTAGAGTCAAAACATGGTACCAGTATACACCAGCCAGCTACATGTACACCATCTCAAGCACAACACAATATTTAATGAAACTCATTTTAAATATGATGAGAAAATATAGTGAACGAGACAAAATATTTTTGCAGAAAATATAGTGAACCAGACAAAAGAAAAGACTGATTAATACTCAATGATTTAGGATCTCAAGGCTGTTGGACATTTACATGACAATCAAGGATTGCCATATCCATTGAGTGGGCTGAAAAATGTCAATGAGAAAGGGGGAGCAGTCAAAGGCAAGTTACGGTATATCAGGAATGAGGTACTACCAGCTTAAGTCAGAGGGCAAATTCTCTAAAGACATAAGCTGGGAAACGTTAGCTAATAGGTACATATTTTATTTACATATATTGTGCAGTGTGTTTAGTATAGTGTGTGTGAACATATGACACCACTGTGATGATGTCATTAGCATTTATTCACCATGAATATAGTATGGCAGTTCTTAGTAAATTTTGGAGATTGTAGCAAACAGAAATCTGAACAGACATCAGTAAAATGTCTATTAACTGTATCCTTTAAAAGAATTAAGAAGGCACATTTATTGATACTGTAGCTTCATCAGAGAAACAAAATATTGTTGCCCTTTTATCTCATAAAACAGCTTGTTTCTCAATAAACCATTTATCAAAATGTGACAAATTCCCTTTCAACAGCAGAGCTTTCTAGCGATTATCTAGCAGTAATCCCAAACCAATGTTACCCAGCCAACTAAAGCACACCCTCCTCCCCACCAAGTTAAAAACTCAATACATGTTTCTCTTACACCTCAAAAAGTTTTCTTTATGCTAAGTGTGCTAAAGCAGCTTTCCCCATTTTCCTATGAGAGTTCTGGCCAAGCTTTTCTGAGACCTGAAACTTTTTCTATGTGTGCATCAGAAGCAAAACAGCTTAATCACATCAATGAGGACATATGGAAGAATTCCCTCTTCTCAGAAGAGTTACTAGAGCTGTGAATCACATACACATACACCAAAGTCAATTCATCTGTGGGGTAGGGGATTTCGGCTCACAATTCATTAGCAGTTATCTCACTGCAGAACTTGGAAATTACTACCGGTACCCTAAACATTCTCAACACATTAAACTGCTTTTCCTAAGTAATACAATGAGCAAAACCCACAAAATTTAAATAAATGAATTTCTACTTTTAGGACAAGTCAAAATAATTTTAATCTTTTTTTTCATTTTCTGCTCTACTAAAATGTACAAAAGACTAATAAAATTAAAGTACACTAAGTATTCTAAATTTATTTATAGCTGGATTCCTAGCAGATGCTCAGTTTTCTGAAAAGAGCAAAAAGATCCTAAGTCGGGCAGTCAGATGATAAGGATAGATTTTATAATGCTTCTGAAAGATGCACATGCTTGGAATTAGTAGGCTGATTTCAGACAAACAGTATAAACCTATACATGTCAACTCATAATTAAGCTCCATTGAGTTAAATGAGCCTTACTCCCAAGCAAGTGCACATAAGACTGCAGCTTAAATAGTTGCATTTAAGTCCTGTTGATTAATAGGAACCAAATCATGACAAACTTTTCTCATTCATTTCAGTGGGACCCAAGTACAACTAACTTACCGGTAAGTCTAGTTTGAGCTCTTGTCCAAGGAATTGTATCACTGAGGGACAACCACCAAGAATACCTCTCTCTACATGGAATATATGTTATGTACATCCAATTGTCTTGGGGACATTTGCTCCTTCAAATAAGAACAGAAGAAGACCCATCTGGTCCAACATCCTATTCTTACAGTAGCCAGCTAGATGCTTGTGAGAACCCACAAGCAGGATTTGAGTACAAGAGCACCCTCCCCTTGTTACAGTGATAATTAAAATTGGTATTACAAAGGGCTTGTGCAATAGATAACAAGTTGATCTGGGATGAGGAAAACCTATATTCAAAATTTTACCCAAACATGAAGTTCAACATAGGAGTATCACTAGCATGCAACATAACACTGGGAAAGAGAAATGCATGAATCAGATTATTATTATTTTTTAAAAAAACTTTTTTCTTTTGTTGCATATCCTTGCACACTAGTTAGAATGCATTGTTTGGATTGTAAATGCCATCTACATGTTTTCCAAGGCCTGACTACAGAACTGTTTATACAAACCAGTCATCTCAAGGCTAGGAAAGGTACAAACCAAAGAGGTCTGAATGATTCCCCCCCCACACACACAACTAACTTAACACTCCAAAATTCATCCCCAATCATACAAAAAGAAAAGTAAGAATTGCTTTATTAAGACATTCAATTGTGCAAATACCGGTAATCTAAAAAGACTGCAATTTTTATTCATTCATAACAATGTAATATAATAGTTCATCTTAAAAATGAATGGATTTTATTACTATTATTATCATTTATTAAATCTGTATACCCCCTTCATCCAAAGATCACAGGGCAGTTTACAGCATAAAAATACTAAATGAAAACACAAAATACATATCATAACAACAACAACCAATAAACCTCCTCTCACAAACACATTTAAAAGGCCATTGATTGTTTAATCAGCCCAAAACCTGGTTACTGAGGAATGTTTTTGTCTGTTGCCTAAATAATTCATTGTTAGAAGGAATAAAAAGCTACATTTAGCAAAATAGTAAATATAAACTATGTATCTTATGAAAATGAACAGCCTGAAAGCATAAACCAATTCAATCAATCAATCAAACATTTTAACGCTGGATAAGTGAATCAATACATTTTTGTAACAATTAAATACAATTAAATATTTGATTCATGGGAACTCTAAAAATAAAAAATCCATTACGAAATGAAAGTCAAATGGTATAATAAAGGTTAACATGAAACAATTCTGCTTCCAATATCATAGAGAACTTATGCTGTCCCACTCCCACTATTGATGGAAGAAAAATTCATGTTACCATGAATGAAATCTAATGGTGTTCATGTGCAAGTAGCACATACTTTCACACAATGGTGCTTCACTGTCTTTTCCTCTCATTTACAGATACAGCCCCCAAAATATGGAAGGCGGGGTGGGGAAACCACCCTTCACAGCAAATTTAGTGAGAGGCGGTTCAGTATGCAAACAGAACACTATTCACACAATATTGGATTTTGCCCCACAATTTCAATATTTCTCATTTGGAGGTACAAAGTTTTAACTGTGGAATGCTCTCCCCAGGGAGGCTCACTTTGCACCTTACATATCCTTAGACACCAAGCAAAAACGGCCCTTCAAACTGGAGGCAGGGAGGGTGTCACCTTCTCAAAGCCAGGTAAGTGAGCCACTGGACTTTGGGAAGGAGGCATGAGAGCTCTGACAGGACCCAAGAGCCCTCCTTCCCAAAGCCTAGTTAGCACTTTAGCAGTCTTGGGAAGGAGGTGGGAGGAATCTAGGACCCTGCCAGCACCTAGAGCCTTGCTTAGCCAGCTTTGGAAAAACAGCAGAACTGGGAGGGGATCAAATTTTGGCTTCGCTTCCCCCCTCTCTCTGTGCAGGAAGGCAGTGTGAGGCCCGCACCCTGCGGCCCACTTGGTATGAAAAGTTGGACTGCCCTGGGCTAAGTATTCAGTATCAAGTTACCTGTCCTTGTGTCCCATACATAGGATTCAGTCTTATATTTCTGTACCAAGCACTGGATGATAACATAGAATCATAGAATTTTAGGGTTGGGAGGTACCCTGAGGGTCATCTAGTTCACCCCTTGCAATGCAGGAATTAAAATTATCACAACATATGACCATGTGATTTAGGCCCTAGTTCAAAAAGCTGAGTTCCACACACACACTTCAAGGTGTCTAAGCCAGGGGTCAGCAAACTTTTTCAGCAGGGGGCCAGTCCACTGTCCCTCAGACATTGTGGGGAGCCGGACTATTTTGGGGGGGGGGGTGAACGAATTCCCATGCCCCACAAATTACCCAGAGATGCATATTAAATAAAAGCACACATTCTACTCATGTAAAAACATGCTGATTCCCGGACCATCCTTGGGCTGGATTTAGAAGGTGATTGGGCCGGATCCGGGCCCTGGGCCTTAGTTTGCCTACCCATGGTCTAAGCCAGGGGTGGCCAACTTCCAAGAGACTGTGATCTACTCACAGAGTTAAAAACTGGCAGTGATCTACCCCCTTTATGGGGGTTCACGTAAAAGTTGTTGAGCTTCTTTAGGGAAGCGGAAAGTGGCGTTGAGCTTTTTTTTAAGGAAAGAAAGTCCTGCTTTTGGTGGTTCAGGTCATTTTAGGGGTGTAGGGCAAAGATGTTGAGCTTTTTGGGGGGGGATTCAAAGTTTTTTAGCTTCTTTGGAGGGAGCCACTGATCTACCGGTGATCTACCACAGACGTCCAGTGATCTACCGGTAGATCACGATCTACCTGTTGGACATGCCTGGTCTAAGCTTTTCATTTCTAAGGCAGCTACCAATTCTGCCAGACAAGGCAACAACAAAACTTGTAGTGAGTTCAGAAATGCCCTCAAACAGGACAATGAACAGCTTCAATAAACACACAGGGAAACAAACCTCAGTGTATGCATTCAACCATTTGCATGCCTCAAGGGCCTTTCTGGATCACATCCTTGAAGTCAATTTATATCTTGATCACTAGTAAAAGTAATTTACATAATAAACAGTGCCACTGACAAGTGTTGATCTGATCCTCCAGAGAGCCTGGAGCTTTAACCAAACTTCAAGGGGGGGGGGGAGAGAGAGACAACAAACTACCAGGAAAATGGTTCTTCTTGAGACTGGAGCATATGAATGTAAACTACCAAGCAATCTGACAAGTGCAGCCCTTGTACTGGGGAACAACAGGCCACATCCTGCAAAGTATTTGTCCATAGTCAGGTCATCCACTAGCGCTGTGTGGCTTGGATCCTAATAACCGCTCACCTAGCTTCACCCATTGAGAAGGTTTGGTCATTTTTTTAAAAAACAGCAGGTTGCCACATGACAATTCTTTGCAATATAGCATAGGGGTCTGCTACTCAAAGGAAAGCAGCAAGACATTCCATTGGGCTGATCCACACCTCTGAGTGTACCTAAAGCAGCTCTTTAGATACTAGTTTTTATCTGTAAACACAGAAGAATGGGCCTGTGTTTCTGGTGCTCCGAGAGATATCTGGATCAGGCTGACTCTTCAGATCTACTAAATTTGATATATGTATGCATAGGGAAGTTAGTTTTATTATGGATCAACTTGTAGAATGGGAAGAGAGTGCAAAATTACAAAAGTAAAACCATATATATGGTTTGCATATATCAATCACGTTCTTCAATTACTTCACAATTGCACATTATATTGAAACATCATAGGTCACAAAACTGGAAAATACTACTGTAATTTGAGCAGAAACATACTTATTTTATAAATGCAGGAGCACTGGTGTGGAAAGTAGTTAAGCAGTTCTTATTCAAACGAGAAACTGTTTCTGAACATCCAGCACTTTTAGAGCAACTCCAAGCTGCAGTCACAAACATCCATTAGAGTGTTCCACAATTCAGAGCAAGCAAGTGGTTGTCAGTGCAGCCAGTAAATCACCTGATCCTATTACAAAATCAATTACTGCAGCACATTTCTATTGCTACACAACCTGATGATGGCAAAATGATATTGGATAGCTGCTGCAAGGTCAAAAAAAACTAAAAACATTTTAAAATGTGCCTTATTTTAGGTCCACATTGCATCTATTTTAAAGGAAATATTTTTAATAAATCTGTATAGTTACCTTCTTTGGCTGATTGGGACATTCGATGGATAGTCTCTGCAACTGGTCTGATGTATGGCTGCAAGATAGGAGATCGGAACAGCAGGTCGAACGGCCCAGCCTCTTCATTAAAGAAGAAATAATGCTGCAGCCACAGCCACACATTGACTTGCTCATCAGATGAGTTTATTCCTTAAGAAATCAGTACTGGTACTGGCCCACACACAATCAAAATTGGCCGACCGCCTCATTCTGCAGCTCCCTGGCAAAAATTAATACTGATAAAAATAAAACAATGGTGTTTCTCCAAAGCTAATGCTAGTAGTCACTGCTTTTATTGCCAAGCAAAGCTCGCAATCTTAAAGTGCCTCTTTCCAGCTACACTTTCGCAAGACAAGCTGCTTTGATGCTCTCCACTGTTTTGCAAGAAAGCCATGAACTTAAAGTAACAGACACTGCACACTGACTACAGTTTCTTTTTCTGTAGCACTTCAGGTCTGCTTTGATATCCGCTATCCAACCTGTTCCCACTTTGAACACGCAGTCTGCCAACAGCCAACAGAAAATAGCCACACCCCTCTGTGTTCCCATGATCACTATTCAAGATCCGCTCAATATCTGAAAAAGTACTGTTGCTGCATTGCTGAGAGTACGGTAACAACAGTGTAGAGATTACTGGATGGAATCTGATTTGCCAATCAGAGCTCCCAACCCTTTAAGACTCTAACGTTCAGGGTACCTGCCAATTCCACTTAGATTAACGTATTTTCTTTACTGCCAAACTTTGCCATTTCCCCTATGTTAAATATACATCCCACTTCAGCCTAACAAACTTAAAAGCAAAGTGCAGAAAGCTGTCTTCTGAAAATACAACTCTGGATAAAAGGCTAACACCATTACAAACTTATGCATACCAACCCAACAACTAACGAGGGGGGGGGGGACAAATTTCAGCTTAAAAAAGAGCCAAAGCAATGGAAAACATAACAGGCAAAGGGTTTTAGTAAAGGAAACATGGAATTAACTTATTGGATAGCTACCTCAGAGGGGGGAAAGTTTGCAAATTGATTCAGACAAGTGGGGGTTAAGGGGGGGAGAGAAAGGAACTAAATAAAATCATCTGCCTTATCTTTGTCTCCCAAAGTTAATGTACCAATATTTAAATAAAATAACTTTTCCTCAATAACATTGCTGTATTTCTAATTTCCCTTGTTTAATTGATCCTCAATGTAAAAAAAACACCCACACAAATATAAAACATAAAAAGCTTGCAGATGCTTCCAAAGCAGTACTAATTGCAAGTGCTATATATCAGTAGATGACGTGCTGGTCTTTCAGCTATTAAAAGCAGTGCATTTATCTGTCTTACTGCAGCATGCACTAGAGTATTTGAAAAGAGAGAGAGAGCTCACGTTAACACAGATGCTCAACCTGATTACAGGATAATCTGCCTTGAAATAATTGTCACTTACATTGATAGAGCTATCAGCAGTTGTCTATAAAATTCCTTTTATCAAATGGTTAAGAAAAAGCAAGTGGCATGACAGCAGCTTAAGCGCACATATTTAAGCAAAACTTCTTGTTTTCGCTCTGCATCAAAAGCTATATTTGCTCTGTCTCCTCCCCTCTTCCTCCAGCCCTGGTTTACAGCTATATTGAGACAGTACTGCCTCTTCCTTCAACCTTGTTCTGCCCTTTCGATATTCACATTTCTATTAAATCATTTTCCAGTAATATTAAAATTCAAGCAACCAATGCAAATTGAATAAAAAGCCTTTGTGGAGAAAGACTCTGCATGCAAACAAGCAAATAATGCAGTAACCTTTTACTCGCCTGCTGGAGGTACTGTCTGCTGCATAGAATTTTAAATCCTCATCTGCAGATGCAATTGAGCTGGTATTGCCAAGGACTTTGCTCTTCCTGCGCTGATTCTACACAGCTATTCATCAGGAAAAAAACATTATAGGGAAAATGTAAAGTAATATCAGGTGAAATCACTCAGATGGCCTGAAATGAGCCAACTTCTAAAAATCAGCTGCCGTCTTGCCTAGTCACATTTCTGAGCTCATAAAGGAAGTGTTATTGCTGATGTATGTTTGCTTGCCACCAATATGCAAGATAGGGAATCACAGGAAGCTAATGAAAAAATTAATATATACAGTATTAGAGTGCACCGAGCAACCTTACCCTAATAATTTCCCGATGTCTTTCCTAGTATAAAATTGCATCTCAAGATGAAACATCTCATAGAACCAAGTAAGACTTCCTGTCCTCCTTCTGCTCCTCCTCCATCTCCCTTTCAATGAATCTCAAGAGGCAGAGTTCTAATAAAGATGATTACAGCCATGCCATACTGTTGTGCCAAGCAAAGAAATAGCCATCTTTTACAAAGTTTTTATATAGACTGCTCGTTTAAAGAAGCCTCTGTTATTCATCACAATTACCACTATTGCCCCATCAGTATAGCTTGTTTCCCCTCACCCACAGAATGGAAGATATCTGAAGTCTATACAGGGTGGGGTCCTAAAGGACTAATTTGTTTTTGGCAAGACTAAAGCAGTTCTACCGGTATGTTCTTGGATCTCAGAGCTGCTGCTGTTGCCTTGGGATTGGTATGGGTCTGCTTGTGTGCCCACCTGATCATTCTGCATATTTTTAAGTTATTACAGAAACATTTAAGTGTCAGAATCCTCTCCCTTCCAAGAAAACTGACCTGGAAATTACCCCTTACTCAAAGTAGTGAGCAGCATAGAACAATGCTCTCATTTTGAACACAACAGATCTAATTTAAGCTTTATTTTTCTTATAGTAGGGAATTTGATATAGTCAAACAAAGAAACAGCTTTTGATTATAATTAGTTAAAGGCGGGTATAATCATTTCGAATTAACATGTGATATGAAATGCATAGATAATTCAGGGAAACTTGTACTGCCTTTAACAGGAATGAAACACTAGCAGTAAAGGTTGTTATTCATTATTTATGTGCTCCCCCACTCATCTCATGTCAGTTTCCTTAATGTACTATTGATTCTCAGGATGCATAAAGACGGAGCCAGTGACAGACCACATATAGGGCAATCATCCAGTAAGTAAACAAAGTGACTGTTTAGGTAGATATAATCATGGAAGAATTCCAATATACAGAAGAACTTCAATGATACATGCAGATTTATCTATAATACCTAGCTAGATATTTCAAGAAAGTATCTTAATTTGAACAAAGTTTTAAACAATAATTCAGTTTTTTGAAAGGCCATTTACACATACTGGATGCATTCACATGATTGAATCCTGAATTAATGTAAAGGTAAGGTAAAGGGCCCCGGATGGTTAAGTCCAGGCAAAGGTGACTATGGGGTTGTGGCACTCATCTGGTTTTTCAGGCCAAGGGAGCCAGTGTTTGCCCACAGACAGCTTTCCGGGTCATGTAGCCTGCATGACTAAGCCGTTTCTGGCGCATGGAGGACCGTGACGAGTGCCAGAGTGCATGGAAATGCCGTTTAGCTTCCTGCTGCAGCAGTACCTATTTATCTACTTGCACTGGTATACTTTCAAACTGTGAGGTTGGCAGAAGCTGGGACACAGCAACAAGAGCTCACCCCATCACACAGATTCGAACTGCCAACTTTCCAATTGGCAAGCCCTAATGGCTCAGTGGTTTAGGCCACAGCGCCACCCATTTCGCTTACTAAGTCAGGATATGCATGAACTGCACATACCCACATGAAGACCCTTTGCTGTTGCTTCACTCTTCCCTGCACAAAAAGCAAAACAAACCAGGAAACCACATATAACCATAGCTCCCTATCATATGAGAACTGTAAACTATGGAAAAGCTGGAAGCCAACTTGAAATAGGTTTCTGAATCCTGGTTTGTTTTAGATACTGTAACATTATGGATGGCAAAAGCAACTTTCTTTCCAATAGGCTCCTATGAGGTGGTGTGGGAGAACAGCACAATTAATTTAATTCTCATTTCTACAATAAGAAAGATCTCTTAGATATGCCTTTTCCAAAAGAAAGCAGAGCAATACATTTGGCACCAGCTTGGCGGCAGGAGTTGCCGGAATGAGGCGTGCAAGGCGCTATCCAACTGTCAGGGACTCTGCTCGATTTGTGTAGGGTTTACTCCTTAGCCTTTTCTTCTCCTGCAAGGCAGTGGAAGTTTAGGACCAAAATTGTCCTTCTCCTAGATGGGCTACCTTCCCAGGTGGATGAGCCCCATCTACCCTTCACCTGCAAAGACCGCCTTCTTGACTGTTAGATCAACTACTGGTCTCGTCCACTCAATCCACCAGGGCCTGTCCTGTGAGGAGTTTTGTGTTAATCTCAATTTAAAAAGGTAAAGGGTCCCCTGACAGTTTGATCAAGTCGCGGACGACTCTGGGGTTGCGCGCTCATCTTGATCTATAGGCCGAGGGAGCCGGTGTACAGCTTCCGTGTCATGTAGCCAGCATGACTAAGCCGCTTCTGGCGAACCAGAGCAGCACACAGAAATGCCGTTTACCTTCCCGCTGGAGTGGTACCTATTTATCTACTTGCATTTAGACGTGCTTTCGAACTGCTAGGTTGGCAGAAGCAGGGACCGAGCAATGGGAGCTTACTCCGTCGCGGGGATTCGAACCGCTGACCTTCTGATCAGCAAGCGCTAGGCTCCGTGGTTTAGACCACAGCGCCACCCACGTCCCTCAATCTGAATTTAGGATACGGTTTATTTGTGTAGATCATGGCATAAGTATAAGATTGACATAACTAATATGACATGATGAACTCTATGGTAACCTGACACCAGCCTTACTCCAGCATCCTGAAAGGCATCCAGGATTATCCTAAATTCACACACATCTGACATGAAGATTAACACATGCAAATATAGGATTGCTAAATACAAGATACTCAGCTCCTCAGTGGGATCCATCCACACAATGGTAAGGTGATTTAAAGGCAGATCGCAGACAGAGATGCCTAGGTTCAGATAATTGCTCACTATCAGAAGTCTAGATTCAGGTAGGTAGCTGTGTTGGTCTGACGCAGTAGAAATATATTTTAAAAATTAAAAAAAAAAAGTCCAGTACATCTGATTTCCTACATCTGATTTCATAAATGACGTCAGGTGTGGGGCAGATAAAGGTGCAGCAAAACACGGTTTGCAGAGACTACAAATCAGGGTATTACTAGTGCTTGCAATCTCCTTACATCAGAGGTCGACAACCTTATCGAAGGATGGGCCGGTCGACGCTCCGTCCATCTGAGGATGGGCCGGAGCGTGTGCGCGCACACACTCTTCCGGGTCGGAGGAATGCCCAGAAGTGCACTGGAAATAGCGTGTGCACATGTGCACGGGCACTTCTCCATCCCGCACACGTGTGCACAGGCTATTTCCAGCAAACATCCAGGTTGGAGCCGCGCCCGTGCACAGGCGCCATCAACCCAGAAGTCGGTCCCCACGCCACGCCAGTAAGAGCGGGAGGCAGGGGGTGGTAGGGGTTGCCATGGGCCAGTTAGACAAGCCTCGTGGGCCGCTACCAGCCCATGGGCCTTAGGTTGCCGATCCCTGCCTTACACAGCTGGTACATCTCAAGTCTAGATTACTGAAACGCAGTCTCTATTGGTCTGTCCTTAAGGTTTGTCTGGAAGTTGCAATTATAATTATAATGTATCTTTCCCTGCATAAAGAATAAAACTGGCTGCCTACATGCTACTAGGCCAAGTTTAAGGTTTTACTTTGATTGATAAAGCTTAGGATCAGATTATCTTCAAGGCTGCCCAATCTGAAATTTTATTTGACTAAAACACAATGGTTAGGATTAAGAACCTGGTATTTAATCCAGAAGCAGATTTTACAATTGCTGTTTAATTGGCAATTTATACATGCTTTGCATATAAGTAGGCCTACAATTGAACCAATGATCTTGGTAAAACCAAAAGAAAACAATATGAAAAGACCAAAACTATAGACTATTATCCACTTATGCTGGAGTATTTTGAATACAACTACTAAAATAATTATAAGGGGGGGATTCCAATTCATTAACTCAAGCTATACTGAATAATGTTGCAATCTAAACTGTTTAAATATAAATATTGCCACTGGTGGAAGGGGTAAATTAGATGGAAGGAGAGCGGGGGGGGGGGTCTCATTTTCCTGCTGCTTCTCAAATCAAGCTCTGCTACTGAACTCAGAGTAAGAGATTGGCTGAGCACTCAGCCCAAAGGAAATATAGGAGTCTGCCCTTAGCAAAGGAGAAGCAGCATAACTGTGCTTCCTCCTTTCTAACCCACCGAACACCATTATTCACTTTAGAGGCACAGCTCAGCTGAAACATGGCAAAAACATAATCAATGGGGAAGAAGAAGAAGAAAAGCAGGCCATTCTCTATCCATCATTTAATATCACTGAATTTGTCCAGCCTAGTTCACTCAAAAGGCTAAGCCATGGATTGTTTAATCAATACGTGGCTTGCCTAAACACCCTGATGCAGCCCAGCAAACTAAGAATGGTTTGTTTTCTGATAATGATGTGAAGCCATAGTTTGGGCTTTGACTTTCTAACGCGTTTAACCATAGTTTATTTGTCCACCCCATTCCAATTGCTTGTCAAGCTACAAAGGCACAAGGCAAAAGCAATTTGAAAACTAGCCATGCTTTTGCTTGTTTACTAATTTGAGAGACAACTAGTGGTTTGTTGAACAAACCACGGTTTAAGCTTTTTGTGTGAACACAGCCTCTGCCTGACAACAAACAGCTTGAGCTGCTGGAGAAAACTCTTTGGATCCAGAAGTATCTGGATGCCCACACCCTTATTTTTCACAGGAACAGGAGGAGTCTAATCATGAGCAAGTCCCTTTCCTGCCCCCAGAACACACATTTTGCCACCTTCCTCATCCACACGTAGACGTGGCATTTAGACCCACAAAGCATTACATAATCTTCTCTACGAGGATGAGCTACATGTATTTGCATAAACTGACAAAAATTTGAAAAGCTAAATACAACTGTAACCCCTTTTAATTTTCAGCAATTTTTCATTTTTCTCCCTTTGAGTGTGAAGGTGTTTCCCCCTCTAATACAGACATTACCGAGACAGCAGTCAACATAGGTTGACAAAAAAGCACGCCAATGCTAATCTTTAAACGACCCGTTAGGCACTTAAACAGTGGTAGGAATGCAATCTTTAAAACAAAAACAAAAAAACGGACAGGAAGTTTCACTGGTTTCATCTTAATTTCCAATTATAATTTATTCAGACAAATCACCCAGTACTAACAAAAAAGATAAAGACACTCACTTAATACAACAACTCTATTATCAGCAGTCCGTTTCATTTTGCTTTGTAAGCTAAGCACTGTGAATCCAAGAGTACAACGTTGTGTGGATGAAATAACAAGATAAAGGCTACGCTACCTTTCAAGTTGGTCCATTGAAAGGCATCTTTTCAAGAGTCAATGTTGTGTTTTTAGGTATATGTGCTGGGAACCAAACAAGAGTCTGTCTGAACACAGGAGCTATGAAGACTTTATTTTTAAGTTGCTGAGCTGGAGTCCAAGAATTGTGTTGCAGTTCTCCTTGCGCACTTTTCTTCTTCACAAAAAAACTTTTTATTGTGCTTTAGTAGAAGGTCAATGGCTATCACTTCACTACTTGAGCACAATGGTGAATTGAAACAAGAACTCATAGCTGTTTGGACCGACAAAGCTACCAGTATGTCTAAGCCAATAAAGCGATTTGTTCATTAAAGCTACTAATAAAGCAACCTTTTGTTAGTCTATGAAACATCAGAAGCCTCAGAGAATGCATCTAACTGCAATATTTCTGGCTTTCCCACAAACTCTAGAAACGTCTCTTAAAACAAGTTCAAGGCTTAGTATTTTGATTTTCATATAGGTTGAACACACTAGTTGCATTTAATAATTCCATGTTCATGTAACAGAAAGCCAGGTGAAGGCACAGCTAAAATGCAAAAGCTGCCAATAAAGCCAACAACAGTAACAACGTATACTTTTGAAACAGAGTAAATAAAACTACATGACTCTAAAAAAGAAGCAAGCATTTGATAAGGGATGCACTAACAGCACCCATGATGCTGCTTGACCAAGTTGTGGGTGTCTGTTTATTGGGCCAAGAGGTAGGAGTCAACTTGCTTCATTCCTGTTAAGTTTAACACTGGCAGCTTTGTGGATTTTGCCCATCCTGTATTTGTTGACTGACAATATAAGCCAATAGGATACACTCTATTTTAATGCATTTTAAACTACCCGTGGAAAGCCACACACCCTAGGTCTTAAGACACTTTTCTTATGCATATTTTCCTCAGTCCATGGTCAAGAGTACATTGGTCAACTATAAAAGAACCAGAGCACTCCCCATAATTAAGATTAAGCTCAGGATTAAGAGCTCTCCCCAAAATGTAACTAACATGTAGCCTAGTCCTCAAAGGGGTATGCCATAATAAATCTGCCAGTCTTTTAAGGTGCTAAAAGACTTTGCGTTGTTTTTGCTCCCCTCTGGAAGCTATTATCAAACAGGATACTAAGGCTATCCTCCCAACCTCACAATCATTATGCAGGGATACATCACAATGCAAATATATTGATAATAAATTCTTGGTTGATTGGGGCGGGGCAGAGGTGACAGAAAAATAAGAGGGATGTGTGAAAAAAATCAGTATGCAGAATCTAGAAAATTAATGAAGAATAACAGGATGTAGCAGGACCTAAGAGAGAGAAATATAGGAGCATGCATGGAATGTTACAAAATAATACAAACCAAGAGGAAGAGCTAAATGGTCTAAATCATCAAGTTATTTGCTGCACTGTAGATTCAACTGATCTACAAAGGCCACAGTCCAATGCACATTTAATAGGAATCAAGTCCCACTGAATTTATTTCTAAATGAGTAGGAACAAAAATGAGCACCAAGACAAAAACATAGGTGCAGACTGTGGATTGTTTCATACATGTATATGTATCACTCAATTACTAATTCAGATGCTACACATTCAGATTGTTTAGAATTATAAGACTGAGGTTAACCTCCACTTCAGGCTATTCTCTCCCTTCTTCTGTTATGTTCCACGTTTATAAGTTTTTGAGTTTCTAAAGCCCACTGAGTTCAATGGGACTGTCTCCCAGGTATGTGAGTATATGACTGTTGCCTTACATAGTCAAAGGGCAACGTAATGAGAAATATTTTTTTATGACATGAACTTTTGCAAACTCATCAGATGCACAGTAGTCACCTAAGAATGATGTATAACCAGAGTGCAAGGGGGGACAGATTCCTCCAAAGTAAATAACAAAAGGAAGATCAAACAATGCAAGATAAATAGCATTAGGTGTATCATAGCAATATGCAGCAGTCCACAAATTAATACAGAACTTATTCAAATTAATACAAGGCCTAATCAGTGTGAGCATCACACATGCCTGTAAGCTACTGGTGATAAACAGATATAGCAAGATTGAATCCTGTACACATACTTAAAACAGAGACAATTACTGTATGTTTGGGAGTGTACTACCCGGTAGTCATTTCCAGGGTTTGTTTAGACCAAGTTTCACAATGTCAATTTCCCCCCTAAACCTTTTCTGCAGGAATATGGCAAAACTGAATATTTATTATGCAAGACTGAAATTCTCTCCCTATGGTTCCCGAGCATTATTAATTTTAATGTCAGATTTGTGTCATAGTGAGTCGTTTCATCTTTCTGTTCTCAGGATACCCGCCCACTAGCATGACTGCTTCATTCAATTCTACTGAAATGGACTCTTGGCCCTCAAAAGCTTGACACAAAAAACTTTTAAGATGACAGACTATTGCAACAGACTAACTTGGCTATCCCCCTACAGAAGTTATCAAGTAGTTTCATTGCATATGAGGACAGTCAGAATTTCAGATACAGCAGAATGGTGTTTACATGAACGTACAGCAATAGGAAGCAAATGTTGGACAGACACACCACATTAATTTCAATAAGAGATCTGATGGCAAAGCTATATAGATAATACGTTGAAGTTTGAACTGCAAGAACATTAACACTACTGAAATGCTGGATTTGTTTTGTTGACAAGAGTTCAGCCACCTGTTTAATACTTCACAGAAATGCCATACTTCTGTACCAGAAATCGAATAATAATTAAATTAGCAATTTAAATGGCTACTGTTTGTGAACAATTGAGCTTTTTTTTTTTAACTGACTACAAAGAATGCAACTACAACACAGAGACTACCATTCCTGCAACATCCAAGCAGGAAGCTGATCCAGTAGAAATCCAGGTTTAGATCGCCACTCAGGGATGCTTCCTATAAGGCAGGCATGTCCAACAGGTAGATCGTGATCTACTGGTAGATCACTGGACGTCTGCGGTAGATCACTGGTAGGTCATTGGCTCCCCCCCAAGAAGCTGAATAACTGTGCCCCCCCTAAAGAAGCTCAACATTTTACCTCCTCCCTGAAAAAACTCAACAACTTTGACCTGAACCCCAAAAAGGGGGTAGATCACTGCCAGTTTTTAACTGCGAGTAGATCGCAGTCTCTTGGGAGTTGGCCACCCCTGCTATAAGGTACTGTATTTTTAAACTCCTGAAGTTTAGCAGCTGGCTTTGTGCAAGACACTACTCTCAGCATAAGGTACCTCACACACTTATGCAACTAAAATACTAGTTGCAGCTTTGAAAGAATACAAGGATGCAAAGTAACAAATGCATTCCTTTTTTAAATGCATAGTTTTTTCAACAACAAAAAGTCATATGAACACAAACTAAAGCAATTTCCTGCTTATTCACCCTGTCATACCCACAATACTAAGTCTCCTACCATCCACTTCAACTACAAATCAAACCTTAATCAAAGATAAACTCTCCAACTTAGTTTCACTTTAAATAGTAGTAGTTTCTGGGCCTGCTTTTTACCCTCTCTCTTTTTTTTTTTACCCCAAAAGAGGCAACTTTTGCTTCCAGGCCTTTCCCATCTCACTGCATATGCTGTTTTTGGCAAGCTTCCAGCTTTGCTCTAAAAGCAGTCTTGGCTATATTTTTCCCTCCAGCGAAGTGCTTGGACAGCTCTGGATTTTCCCTTTTCTGAAAAAGGGAGGGGGGAAATGGCCTATAAATACAATTTGTCTTGCCTTCTATAAAGGCAAGAGGAAACGTTAAAGAAAATACATAGCTAAAAATAAATCTTGAATACCTGTAAAACTAATGGCAGAGTGAGAAACAAGTGCCTCACATTGTCCTGAGTTGTTAAAAGAACAGAAGTAAGCCACTAAGCATGCCACAAATACACACAGGCTAAATAATAATAAAAAGTAGAAGAGACCTATCCACACACTCAGGAAACAGGATAAAACTGTTTTTTAAACACATAGTGGATCATGTCTGCACCACAGACAAGTCTGACAATGTCTAAATGGCATGTATTCTCCTCTGCGTATTTTCAGGGATGTATTTGCAGAAATTCACTCAAAAGCGGATGTCGTATCAAATACAAGGACACCTGGGGCAGAGAAAGAGGGATCCTCCTTCCCACACATTGATTAGGCAGAGTTTTCTGAACGCAGGGCAACACTCAGGGCTTCAAACATTGTGGCTGGGTGAATAGCAAAGTAAAGAACAACATACGGATACAGTTTTTAGAGCTAAAGGATTTTTAAAATCTCCCTGAGATTTAACTGAAGAGTACGTACTTACATCAGACTACTAGACAAGTAGTCCATGTAGCTGGGTAAGTAGCACAGAGTGATTGCAAAAGAAAGTTTAGACCGTAACACTGAATATGCAGAAACACCACAGCTATTTCATTGCTTTGTAACATATTCAATACCTCCTCATTAAGTCTTGAGAAATGGAAGAGATTCAATCTTATCAGGAAATACAGAACGGTAATTAGCAAGCATACAAAGAAAACAAACTATTAGCTGTAGAAAACACCTATCTTAGGTCACATAACAGAAAAGGCCTTAATATTTTATTTTATTTTTAAATTTTTTATTGGGTTTTTCCACATAAAATATACATAAATCATTTTTCCCATAACCTTGTACTTAATCATTTTTTCAAACAAGACAATACACACACAAACATCTTAGTTCCCTTCATCTTTTGTTATCATCTTTGGGGTGGCTTCCTCCCATCCCCCCTGCTGTGTTTCATTGTCTATCCTTACGTCCTCATAGTAGTTTCTTAACATCTTAAAAAATATCTTTTACAAATCAAATCAACATCTTGTTTCTTAATATACTTCTTATTAAAATATCATCTATCATTAAATCTCATACATTCTATTCATTCTGCAGTCTCTTATATAATCCAACTTTGTGATAATATCACTATAAATCAAACAATATTTTTAAAATAATCCTTCAATTTAAAAAGGCCTTAATATTTCACAAGTAGACTAAAAAAAGGGAACACCAAATTTCATCAACACTGCACACAAGAGGTCAAGCTCTCTACGTAACCCCAGACTTCTGCACAGAGCTGGACTGGGGCTACAATCTAACACAAAAGCCCACTAAAGTCAGTAGACTTACCATAAGTGTAACTAGCTCTGGGATGGATTGTGACCAATAAATTTGGTTTCAAATCACGCCATTTAAAGGTGTTTCACGTTTTTGTTCTAGGAAAGCATTGGAGGGGGGGTACACGTGGCCTCCCATGAGTTGCTGGATTCTCCCTGCCATGATTCCTGATCACTGTCCATGCCGGGACTGATAGGAATAGGAGTCCAACAACATAAAGAAGTCCATGGGTTCCCCATCCCTGTTTTTGGAATAAGCCTAAGGAGCAGTAGTGAAACCATTGTTCCCCATAAAACTTTTCTCACAATGAGCTGCAATATAAGAACAATTGTACAATGAGGCAGTGACGTAGGTTTTCTGGAAAGCTTGGATTAGGGTAATTTGTATCAGAAAATTTTGTTTGGATTTTTAAAAATGTATGATGCCCTAGAGAGTAATCCAATTAAGCCTCTTTATTTTACTTGTACTTAGTAACCAAAGCTAAAAATATTGAAAATGCTAACCTTAGCTGATATTTATTTAAAACTTGCATCCTTTCTTTGTTACTAAAGCTTATTATGTATTCTAGGCTGCATCAACAGAAGTATAATGTCCCAATCAAGGGAAGTCATAGTACAGCTCTATTCTGCCTTGGAAAGACCACAACTGGAGAACTGCGTCCAGTTCTGGACGCCACAATGTAAGAAGGATATTGACAAGCAGAGTATGACCAAGATAATAAAGGATCTGTAAACCAAGTCTGATGAGGAATGGTTGGGGAGTTGGGCATGTTTAGCCTGATAAAGGAGGTAGGATATCCATCTTCAAATAGCTAAAGGGCTGTCACATGGAGGATGGAACAAGCTTGTTTCTGCTCTGGAGGGTAGGACCCAAACCAATAGATTCAAGTTACAAGAAAGAAGATTCTGACTAAACATCAGGAGGAACTTTCTGACAGTAAGAGTTGTTTGACAGACAACTCCAAGAACTTCCTTGGAGCTTTAAAGCAGAGGTTGGGTGGGTCATCTGCCAGGTATGATTTTGTCAAGAATCCTGCATTGCAGGGGGTTGGACTAGATGACCCTCAGGGTACCTTCCAGCTTTACAATTCTATGATTCTATGAATTTATGAAATGGGAAATGGGAAAAATTAAAACTTGCACACCCCACAACCATGTAGTGAAGACTTTGAAAACAACCTGACTTTGTTTAGTTACCCCTGCAATATTTGATTACATGAACTGCAATCCTCAGCATCCCTCAGAAGCAGGCCCTACTGGTTTCAGTGGTACATGTGCTTGGGGCTGCAGTCTTAGATCACTAGATTGCTCACCATTCTTGAACTTCTCATTAAGGAAGAGATGCTAAGCTTCCAAGGATCTCCAAGAGACTCCATGAAATCAAAACACATACTTGGGTAGTGTAATCCATCACCTTATCTCCTACAAATCCTTTACTGCTGGCGCCCAGTGTGACAATAATGATATTTTCATTGATCAAGAAAGTTAAGTACAGTAGTTATTTTCAAAGAACTTCCCACATTATCTCAAAATCATTCTTAAGTTGGAACAATTATTTTAGAATCCAAAACTTTCTCCAAATACAGTTTTCAATTAGGTTTTCCATTAGTACATTTATCACAGATTAATGCCATCTACCATTATGTTGCTACTCATCAAGTTCTATGATGGCTGTTGTTTACTTTTCTAAAAATTTTGTTATCTCCCTTTTGCTACTTTGCTGTCCAGTACTACTTTCAGTATCACTTCTGTTTAGGAATTTACTACATACAAGTATACTCAGTAAATTTACAGGGGAGGGGGGTATTTTTTTAAAGGGGTTTAACCAGAGACAAAGAAGAGCATTTTGCTCTCCTGCTACATATCCATTCAATATATATCACTACTTTATAAGAGACTCTGAAGTCAGCTAAGGTTTCCAAATATTCTGCCTGCATTAAGAATGCAGCTGAAAGGAGCTTTTCTTCCTGATTCTCCTACCAAGATCTAAAGGCTACTGTATGGCTGAGCAGCAGAACTGAGAGTGGTTAGGATCCTTCTTCACAGCTCCTTTTCTCCCACTGCAACCTGAAGTATCACAAAATGAGAACATGAACCATACCACAAAAAGGAATGATGAAAGGGATCTGTCAACAGCAAATCAATATGAAACCTTGACAGAGGAACAAAATTAATGCTGTAGAATTCATTCCTTAAAGAATCTGAAGGCAAGATTTCCAAGCCTAAACAATTGAAAAGACTACCTGAATCTCTTCTACCTGGAGTCTCTGGTCTACAAAATACAGTAATATACTTACTGCTTATACCTGTCTCAGTTCAGATGCTAGAAGAACGGTCTCCTCCAAAACCTGAACTCCTAGAACTTATTATGTATTCAACAATGCAAGTTTAAAAAGCAGAGCAATGTTGTAAAGCTAAGCACTCTATAGAAAGTTATTGAAATGGGATAGCCAGCCAGCTAGACAACCTCATTTTACCCCATTTATGCATATGTGATATAGTGCAGCCTTTAATTACATGATTACATATTACTTTAGCTATACAACTCCTACATTGTTCAACACTCAGGATAGGCAGTGTTTATAAACATATCTGCATATTAGTGAGGCTGTTTTAGGACACCTCCCTTGTTTGCTGTAGAAGCTGACATTCAGAAACAGTAAGCAGAAACTACAAAGCTTCATACTTTAAGCAGATGAATGTCACTTCAGAAAACACACATAAACCACACAAACAGATATATGAATTGAGTTTAAAAGATAGTGAATGTTATCCAGCCAAGTCATTCTCAGAGTAGAGCCCATTAATGCAAAGCTAAGCCAAACCATGGGCTAGTGTGAATAAGCAAATGTGCAGGCTCACAGAGAAAAGACAGCAGCTGCTCCTGCCCTTCTTCCCAGGACCTGCTTCTACCCAAGGCTAAGCCGTGGTTTGGTTCAGCATTACTTCCAAATCTGGGCTCATGCCTTGCCTTGCCTTGCCTTGCCTTGCCTTGCCTTGCCTTGCCTCTAAGGTTTGCTCTTCATTTATTGCTCAAGGTTTCTCTGGACAAGACAAGCCATGAATCTGGGTTCAAACACAACAAACAGATGGACAGATCCATGCAGAAAGTAGTTTACATAGCAAATTCCTGAAGTGATTCCAGCAGTTTTAATCATGCCAAAACAAGTGACTTTTTTTTTGCTATTTATGATGTTGGGCTTAAAGTTGCCAAAATTACATGGTGAGCTATTCACACAAACTGCTTGCTATGTGAAGCAGCCTCCGTATGGCTGAGCTATTTAGTTACATGGATATTCAAAATCAGCCATATGAAATGGCAACCATTTCAGAGGCTCTTTCAAGTAACATCAATGTGGAATCTATAACCTGTGAAGCAGCTCTTAACCACTGAGTGGTAGCTGCAAATGTGGTTCTACCCTGTTACAATCCCCATTTTTCAATCACTTATGAAATATGAATGTCAGATTGGGCACAAAAGGGGAGAAAAGTCAAGAAGAAACCTGTGCACTTCTCCACAAATAGTTATATTGTAAGCAGACTATTCTGACAGTTGCCTAACCAAATATTAAGCTGTGTGACATTACCTTCCATAATTAAGGCTACTGCAGCAGGTGTATTTTGTAGGTTCTTGGGGGGGAAATGTGGCACAATAAACATGTTAGTCTTCAAACTACCACTGAACTCTTTGCTCTTGCCACAAAAGGCCACCACTGCTACTCTTCTTGAACATACTGAGAAGGTAATTGCTCAACCCATCCCAAATGTAACTGGGGTGAAACTGTTTGGCTGACAGCACTCATACTTAGCCTTAATCCAGAATCAAGAAGATGAAAGACAAAGTGCAAGTCAATGGATGAGGTAGCTTCTGAGAGGGAAAATCTAGAAAGGAGAGAAGCAGCAAAAAAACAGTGAAGAGAAGGCATGGCAAAGAACTGACAGAAATTACTTGGAAAGGCCAGAAGTTAATGGCTCTTTTGAAATCTCAAAGAACGTAGAAACATGTCATCATCACCATCTCCTAGTAGCAATGGCTTCTTGTCAACCACAAATACCAGAAAGTAGGATGAATGGGCAGAGCACAAGATGACACAAATGACAAAGGCTACATTCCACATTAGTCATATTCAAAACACGCTCATTGAAATTAATGAATATTACTAACTTAGGTTCATTAATTTCATGAAGTCTCCTCTTTAGTAAAATTCAGTTACCTACAACCAACAGTCTTTTGAAACAAAGGTTCATTAACTTACTCAGCTTTTTCTTGTGGAATGAACAGGCTTTGATACTAGAAATACACAAATGAAAAGAAGGGATACGCTAGCCTAAGTAGACCATAAAGAACTAAAGCCATTTTTAACTTAAGATGTTCTAAGGAAAGTGTAAGACTGTGAGCTAACCAATTCTAGGACAAAAATAAATATGCACCAAGTATGTTCTCTTAGATGTGCCATTTATTTTAATAGAATTTACTTTCAGGGAAGTGCTTTTTGGCACCATAATCTAAGACTGAAGTTAAGCATATCAGCAGAAGTGCTACTAAAACACAGATAAATGGAATGAGATGATCCACCAGGTTGTTATATTTGTATGTGTTAAAGAGGTGAACTAGAGTACAAAATCTAACAAATGGTACAAGTCCAGTATAGCATTAACACCTTTAAAACTGTACTGTCCACTACACTTCATCAGGAACTTAAGAAACCTGTTTTACTAGTAATTATTTTTAAACAGAGTTTGCACAATACAATTACATAGTGAGACAGTGTGCAAAACATAAGCATTAGTGTAGCTCTTTAAAAGTGGCAGAAAATATTCAAAAGTGATATTTCACTGGCTTTACTATATTGAAATGATTGATACAGCAAGAGGACAAGGAAAAGAATATGGCCAGGAGGTTACAGGCACATGGATAGAGAAAAACCATACTTGATCAAAAACAGGAAAAAACCAAGTGAACAACAGTTCTGCATTGGAAAAACACATTGGAAGATATGTAAATGAAAAACTGCAGACACGAAAAGAGAAAGAGAAATAGTGGAAGCATTAAATGAGCTAAGATCTAATGCATAAAACAAATCAACAACAATTATTTTAAAGTGTGTGATCTCATGTTAGTGTCTTTGCAGTTACATTTAACATTAAAGCTGCAATCTATACAAACTGGCCTTGAAGTAAGTCCTGTTTAATTCAATGGGACTTATTTCAGAGCATAATTTTATTTATTTTTTATTATTTCTTAAGAATGCTTGTTGCCCCCGCCCCTTCAGCTCAATGGAGGCCAGTGTGGGGAACAAAATACATATCACATAAAACACAATGGACCATGCAAACAAATTAAAACAATAAAACAAATTAAAACCACACACCAGAGTTACATACCATCCATTAATTGAAACACTAACACCCCAGTCCTAACCATAGAAGTGATGGCACCAACTGCACTTCCAAGAGGAGGGCATTCCACAAGCTGGGTGGCAGTGCAGGAAAACCTCTCCAGTGGTATGCAGAGAAGGGCCTCATCTGAATATCTTAAGTCATAGGCAGGGTGATATAGGGCTGGGGTGGAGAACCTGTGACCCTCAAGATATTATTAGACTACAAATCCCATCAGCCTTAGCTGGTATGAGAGGATGAGAGTTGTAGTCCAGCAACACTTGGCAGGCCACAGTTCCCCATCTCTGATATATGGGAGAGATATTCCTTCAGTTATTTGGGTCACAAGTCACTTAGCACCAGCACCTTGAATTCGGCCCAGAATAAAATGGGCAGCCAATTTAACTCCTTCATAGGATAGCACTCTAAGTAATTTAAAAAAGCAATTTACACTAATTATTAAAACATGGTCACATCAATTTCCATTTATCTTCTGGTATAAAAAAAGGCAACTGCACGGAGCAATACAAATCATGTTTATTCAGAAGTAAATTCTACTAAATTCCACTGGCAAAACAATCCTAACCCTAGCCATGAAGCAGCAGGTTGTGACAGCAATGCTGTATCTGCAGCCCCACTGCTCATGCAGGGAGGAGCAAAAGGAAGGGAAGGGGGACCCTGTTCCAAGCTATGCCTGGCTACAGATGATGCGAGAACTGGGCCAAATAAGGCCCAATGTCATCAAGTGCCTCTTGTTGTTGTTGTTTAGTCGTGTCCGACTCTTCGTGACCCCATGGACCAGAGCACGCCAGGCACTCCTGTCTTAACACTTGCAGTCAATTCTGCAGGTGACTGTCTACGCGAATCCCCCCAATGTTACTTTTAGTGGAGTTGATTAGATCATTTATACCCTGCCCATCTGGTTTCCCCAGCCGCTCTGGGCGGATTACAGCATATCGAAAAACATAATAAAAACATCAAGCATTAAAAACCTCCCAATACAGGGGTGCCTTCAGATGTCTTCTAAAAATTGTGTAATTCTTTATCTCCTTGATATCTGAAGGGAGGGTGTTCCACCGGGGGGGGGGGCACTACCAGGAAGGCCCTCGGTTGTTCTCCAGACACCATTAGACTAGAACTCCCATCAACCTTAGCCAGCATGGCCAATGGTTAATGATGATATAATTTGTTAGTTCTTAGTTCAACAGCATCTGCAGACCCACAAGTTCCTTACTCCTCATTTAGGACTTCAGAATATCAACCCAATCCATGTTTATTTTGAAGTCCTCACAGAGTTCAATAGACCAAATAAATGATGTAACAATGCAATCCTATGAATGTTTACTCAAAAGTATGTCGCGCTGTATTCAACAGTCACATAACAAAAGATATGGCAAGCCAAACATTCCAATACTTGCACCAACCCACTGGTGGCTAACAATATGGAGCTAAAGTTTATGCACGTGTGCTGGCCATAGTGAGCCTTCCAGTACAACTCCTATTAAACAGAGAGAGACAGATGAAAATTATGCAGCGTACTCTTGAGCATCAGGCCAACAAGATGATTTTCAAAATATGGACAGAGTGGGTTTCTTAAATAAAATGTAACTCATATATAGTTATAAACTTAAGGCATCACACACATTTAAACTGCATTAAAACTAACTTAAGATAATTTCTGATACGTATAACTTTGCAGTGCAAGGTGCTATTGCATATTAAAAATGTACAGAGTGTATTCAAATCTCAGACTTTTCAAGTGCTCAAGACCAATTGAGGCTGAATGACTCCTACCCTTGCCCTGCTTATCTTCAGACCATCCAAACAGGAAGATACACCCAGTACCTCACAGTAGTCAACATCAAGTCCCTGTAAGAAAAACAGGCATATACCTGGTGGAGGGACCAAAAGTATGCAAACTACTTTTTGTGGCTGGTAAAGGGGGGGGGGGGTTGCGGGGGTGAAAAAGAGAGAAAGAGTCTTAACACTTGGAGCAAACACGATGTCCGAAGTCGTTCCTTGATTGGCTCTCTCCAGCCCTTCTCTTTTCATTAAGCTACCCAACAAAGCCATTTAAAGCTCCCTTCGAGATGCACCCATCGTTTCCGCCTGACCCCGATGGAGAGATTTCTCGGCCACGGCTAAGAGGGTCAGTTAGCGCAGCAGACCGTGCAGAGCGCCCGGCAACGTGAGGCGCATATGAAACGAGGGGCAGCGGCGGCGGCTGCCCTTCACACCCCACCAAGTGCCGCGCGGGGCACAGCCGAAGCATCCCATTCCCTTTTCCCATCCTTCCCGCTCCCCGCCCCCTTTCCCTTGTTCCAACCGGGAGGAGGAGGAGGAGAGAGGGTCGGCATCCACGTGCACCGTCCGCGGAGCCCGGTGGTGGGATGCTGCAGCAGATCGGAGCGACAACCCCACCGCACCTTCCGTCCCACCGGTTGTTACTCACTTCGGGAAGGAGAGTGGAGCGAGAGAGCGGCCGATCAGCGGGGCCGGGCTGGGTTTCCTGCCGTGACCGTAGCAAACGTGGGGCCGAGAGGAGAGCGTGGCCGCCGGGACCACCGCTGCTTCTTCGCCCGCGGCGTGGCGGCCGGGACTGGAGGGCCGGTGTGGGCTGGGCAGCAAGTTCGACGCGGAGGAGGAGAGTCGGCTCGGGGGTCTCGGAGGCGCACAGCTGGAAGGTGCAGGACGGGTCCTCGCCGGCTCCGGGGGATCCTCAGTCTCAGCAGCAGCAGCAGCAGCAACCACAGCAGCGCGCCCGGGGTCGCTTCACATGGAGCCGCCGGCGCCTCCACCTCCTCCAGCACAGCGCTGCCCGCCGCTTCCCCCCGGGGCCGCCGGTGCGGCCACCCCCGGCCTTGGAGGGGGAGGCGGCGAGTGGGTCGGGCCGCGGCCCCAGCCCGGCTCTGGCTCTCATACACTCTCTCCGGGGGTCGCTGCCGCCGAGGGCGCTGCTAGGGCCCCAGCCAGGCAGAGGCAGAGGCAGCGCGGAAGCGGAGCCGGACGGCCAGGCTCAGCGCCGCTCCCGCCCCGCTCCCAGGCATGTGGGTGACTGAGTCTCCGCGCTGGGTCCGGTCGCTCCGCCGAGGGCGGCGGGAGTGTGAGGAAGAGGAGAAGGGAGCGGGGCAAACGGGGAGCCGCTTCTGTTTCAGGAAGGGGAAAGGGGCAGAGGCTCGCGCGCGCAGCCACGGGACGGTCCGGCTGCCTAGTCGCGCTCGGGAGCCGCTTGTTTTCTGTCCCTCACGCGAGCGCACACAGTCAGCGCTGAGGAGGAGGGAGGAGGAAAAGAAGGGACGGCCCGTCGACGGCGGCGCGGGAAGATGACACCAGCCGTAGCCTGGCAACAGCAACCCCCCCCTTCACCCGCCGCCGCCGCCTCCCGGTGCGAAGTAATGACGTAGAGGGGTTGCTACGCAGGGTTGGTTAGGGGCGGGGTGCTGATGCTGCGGAACGGTGTCGTCCGGGACACTGGGGTGAGCCGAGGAGGAGAAGCGCGGCGAGACGGCCGCCTCGCTCTGCGCAGCCGCAAACTTGGCGGGCGGGGTGGGGAGATTAACCTCTTCGGCGCCGGACCAGCCCTGGATATTGGAGAGGAGGCGGCTGATAGAAGGCAACGCGACCCTGAGGGAAGTCAAGGACGGCCTGTTGCCGAGAAGGTCCCGAGGCTCGTGCATTTAGCTGCCAGGGCGCAGACATGCTCGATGCAAAGCAGCACCTTTAACTCTGGTGTCGTGGGGTTCCGAACTGGATGCAGAATCCCTCTTCAGTAGTGAAGCTTCGCTGTGTGATTCGTCAGCAGCTCTCAGTCTCTGCTACCTCACAGGGCTATTGTGAAGATAAAAGCACCGGAAGGAAGGGAGTTGGCCACTGAGGCAAATCTTCTCCCCTGTTACCCTCTCCCCACTCCATTGAGAGTGCTTCTCATTTCAAACACTTATAAAATATATGTTCTGGGTATGCAAGGCTGGTGATCTGTGTTTGTCCCACGGTTAGCCACCCCATTTCCAAGTGAAGTGATTGCATTGCCCGTTTTGAGGTTCACCTGGGCTTGCAACACCTTGCATTGCATGGTAGAAGTGCAATCGAGCACTATGCAGCCCGGAAGTACACGCATGTAATGATCAGCTATTTTAATAATAATAATAATAATAATACAGAAGAAATTTATTAGAATACTGTGACAAAGCACATGGCTGGTTAACCTGAGGAAACTAGCTCACCGCATTTTAATAATGAGGTATCTCCCTGCCCATCACTCTGTAAAAATTACAAAATCTAATGAAATTATGGAAAGCTTACTAATTTTTTGCAAGAGGGTGTTAAGAAAAGATAGAACATCCTGAGGAATTGGCAGTGCTAGCACAAATGTTATGCATCCGAAAGGTCCCAATTCTGACATCTCCAAATTAAGATTCAGGAAGAGAAATACCGGTATCTCAGACTGAGAGAACCAGAGCGGACTATATTGGTCTAGAATAGCCAGATAGTCTGACCCAATATGACAATTTTGTTCATAATTCCTACAGAAATGTCCACCCCATTTCCACCGTAAGGCAACTTAAGAACTATCTTGTTCTAAGGGAAGTCAAGAAAAGACAGCCTGCACATAACCCAGCTAAAGAGAGCAACACGAAAAGCATATATTGAAGCTGTCAAGTTAGCCCGTGACAAACATGGGAGGCAGCTATTGCAAACAAATGTGAAGCCCACTTGTATTTGTATTCTCAGCATTTTTATTGTATTTTGCCTCAGGCACGCTTTTTAGCAGAGGGCAATTCAAAAAAGCAATCAATAAATAATGTGTTGTCTGCCTCTTAAGGATTTGTAAACTTCAGAGATGCTAATTCAAAACCCTGATTTAAAATAATAAATTATAAGTGTATTCCATCTACCTAATTTCAGGAGATTTGGAGGCATAGAGTTAGGGGCAGTGGTGGAACTAGAGTGATCACTGAATTCTATTCAAAATAGAAAATAATGCCAACCCAGAACATATTGGGGATACAAACATTATGCAAACTAAATATTTAATTAGCATGCTGCATTGCATTATATTCAACAGTTTGTTTGCCTCTATGAGATGAAAATGTGGCCTCTATATACATCTATATGACAGCACCATAGAAATAGATACTGTAGATGAGGAAGGAAATAGGTAGCAAGAAGATTTCATAAGGAGTTACAGTGAGGCCCAGTTACAGTACATTTCAAGGTGGTTTGATGTGTTGTATTTGCTGCAAGGCATGGAACTGCATTTCTATTGAGACAATTATTCTCAGAAGCCCTTGTTCAGTGCACTGTCAGAGATAAGGCAGGTTGCAGCAACCAGGAAATGGTTCTCTGGTCTTTGGGAAGCTGCCCCTTATCTAGGGAGTCTATCTTCCGGTTGCAAATACTGTATGGCCCAATTTAACCATGGCTGCCCACTGGCAAATAGATCCTACCTACTCAGTGCTCTGCACACCTGGTATCTTATTTCAACTAGGCTCTCAGCTGCTCTACATGCAGTGTTAGCAACAGGAGCCACCTGAGCTATGGACCCGTCATGCTAACAACATAGTTGCAGGTGAGGCAACTGGGTTTAGCAATGGCAGGCACACCACCACACCACACAGTAAATTCTCCTTGCTCATTTGATGCCACATTTCAACATAATATGTGCCTAGTGGTGAGAGCCGAATGAGCCACAGATGCTCAATTAAACTTCTCACTGCACCAGGCTGATTACAGCTGCATGAATACTAGAAATTGAAAGCATATCCCTGCACAAAGAATCCTGGGAACTGTAGTTTACCCATCACAGAGCTACAATTCCCAACAGATTTAACATACTACAGTGCCCCAAATTTGGGGGGGGGTGCTTTGAATGTGTTTTAAAGGTATAGGGCAAATATTGTGGGAGTAAAATTCAGAGCCTGTTCCTCCCACAACTGCATTTAAGCAAAAAAAGCAAAAAAAAAAAAAATACATACTGTTAAACATGCAAAGCTGAGTCTTGACATACAGCTGTGCCCAAACATCATTTCTATGTCGGGCTGGTTCCTAATACTATGCTCCCATCCCATTCCAGGCCTGTCTCCCCAGTGGCATAGCATAGGTTGCCGGTGCCCGGGGCCACGCAGAGGGTGGGTGGGAAGGAGGGAAATGGATGGGCATGCATGCTCATTCAACTGCCTAATGGCGTCCACATCACCCAAGAGATCGCAGCTGCAGAGATAGGAAAGGAAGAGTCGTTCCGTTGCCTGAAGAGGTCATTTCCCAGGTCGCATGGAGAAGCCATTTTCATCACAGCCCCGCAAAGGAAGCGTGCAGCTGTATTGAGGCAGAACTGGGTGTTGAAATTTTGCACCCCTAACAATTTTGCACCTGGGGCAATCGGCCCTGTGCCCCCCCCCCAACACTACTATGTCTCCCAATTCTAAATATGGCCTGAAGAAGCAAATAAATAGTTAAAAAAAAAAAAAAACTCAGGGCAGAAGGAGTAGCTGTGGTCCTTTAAGGATAGTGTTTCTGACAATTCAGATAGCAGCTGCACAGGTAGACTATCCCTGTTGCTCTATCACCAATTAAGGTATTGCACAAAAAATCTACCAGCTGCTTCTGTTAAATGATCAGCAACTGGCCAAAGTCACATGCCTACAACTTTCTCTTACCCTATCAACAGCATTCAGTGGCTGAAAATGCTTTGTGACATTAGGCTGCAGGCACAGAAGCAACAAGCAGCAGCAATCGCCTGCCCACAGCTCTCATTAAGTAAATTGATATTCAGCTTTTCATCTACAATCTTGGAAATGTCTCGTTGGTCTACACTGAAATGATGTAATATTTTAACAGTCCTTCAGTAGCATTTGTATATTATATGACTTCCGGGCACATTTCGCATCCCTGTTCAAGTTTGCCAGGGGCAGAAACAGTTGCCGGTTATGTCCCCCAAATATTTCCTGCTGCCCAAGTCACTCCCCCAGTAACAGTATATTTATACACAGCACAAATTAAATCCTTGTTCCCCTAATGATGGTCCTTGCCACGCCTTCACTCACCCAAATTTGTCCTTCTGGAGGTGACCCTGGGTGACTGTTTCCCCACCTTAGTTACATTGCTTCATTGTAATGTAGTTAAGACTCTCTTGGCTATCCTGCTCAACTTGTATATTTGGGATGAAATAGGTATTACAAAAACACCATCATGCTTCTATTCCTGAAACTAAGCATATAAAAGCAGGAAGAAAACTGAAAAATCTCTATCCTCAGGAAACAGGAATGTGAGAGGCTACTTACCATTTATATAATTTATTTCAAGTGTTCAAAGTGCTTCACATACACTATTTCTGTGAATATTACAACAACACTTTAAGGTAGGCCAGTAATGTTATATCTATATTTCAGTTGTGGGGAGGGGCTGGTAAAAAGGATAAAACTGAGAAAATAGTAACTTACATAAGGCTATTGGGAAGTCTGTAGCTGGGATGTAAAGATTATGAGCCAGCAACTTTCTAGTTCATTCGCTTGGCCATTACGCTCCCAAAGCTGTCATTAGAAGGTCCAGTTCTCTGTTCTATATTGCCTCAGCTTCAATTTAGCACAGAACAGTCCCCACTTTCAAATAGGCAACATTGTTTGCTGCTTGTTGATTGGCCTTCCGAGTGTATTGGCCATATGCCTTCATTGCCAATCTATTTGTAGCGAAGTTATGTGATAGCATACTCGTTTCTTTCCCATTAAGAAGTCGTAATGTAGCATAATGTTGCTGTTGTTGTTCCCCTCTATGTATACCACTTACCCAGGATAGCCATTGGACACTTACTAAACCCTTTACAGACCTTACAGTTAGAAGTGTCTACCTCAAATACCTGAGAACTTCCAAGCTGAATACAGCCAACCAGTCATGTGTGGTAGCTCACTGAGGTCTCAGTAAACTTGCTGCTTCTGCTGCCTACCTGGGACTGCAGAAAGGGCCGATTCTCAAGCATCCGGGGGGTATTCTGTGAGGGACATATGTGGGCATTGAGTATATTCTCCATTGTGTGCGAGTTCTGCTCATAAAAGGGTGGTGGTGATGAGTAAAGTGGGATGCCTAGGGACTGGCAGTAGAGGGGTCATTGCTGACTGTAACACTGAGGCTGATGGAGTGAGGAGTCTATAGTGCTGCCTTACGTATTGTGTGTGTTGTGATGCAGGGTGTGTGCTGGAAATGTGTCTCATCAGTGTGAGTTCATTGACACCCTCTGTGTGCCAGGCATCCTCTCTTGCACAGTCTGTGGAAAGGGTTTCCAATAGCTCTGGTGAGTGTGAGTATTGGAGCAAGTGTTGTTTTCATGCCTTTTTAAAAAATGGTTTTGGCATTTAATGGTTTTCCCCTCCCAGGCTGAGTGTACATTGGATACAGTGGCTGTTCCACCAGAATAGTGGCATCTAGTCCAGGCGTATATGATTGTGATATAAGTTCTTCATAGGGGATATGAAGAGGTCGCGAAACCTCCTTTCACACAGATCAGCATTTCAAACTCTATAATATTTAGATTCAGAAACATATTTAACCTACCTCTTGTCACAATATTCAGTGTGTGTACTTTGCTGAAGTGTACAGGTTTTTGTACCACAGTCTAGGGTTTGATTTAAAAATAAAAATAAAGTCAAATGTAAGAACTATGATACGGCTTTAAACATTGATTGCACTCCTGAGAAATTAAGCTATAAATCACAAGTATGTTGTAAGTGCCTAAATTATTTTTCAACACTCACAACGTACTAGCTATTAACCATATTTTAAGGTGAACAGTTTATGATTCTTAATAAATCTGTCTATAAACCAATAAATAGTACATAACTCCATCCTATGAAGGTTGACTCAAAAGTCCTGCTGAGTTCAGCTGGACTTGCTTCTGAGTAAGTATGGCCAGGATTAATTATAGATACAAAGTCTTTTTAGTTTTAGATGCCAGGTGAAAACTTGATGTGTTGCTTTTTTGTACCAGGTATTTGGAAAAACATACCCAGAAGACATATTTTTTTTCTAAATAGATTATTTTTATTGCATTGGTTTTGATATTCAATTACCTATTGTTTTGTATATTTTATCTTTTTCTTGTGATCTGCCCTGGGGTCTTTGGATGAAGGGTGGGCTATGAGTTTTAAAAACAGATAAAATATGTTCATGCAGAAGCAAATCCTACTGAGTTCAACAGTAAGTGAATTTAAGATTGGTAAGTGAATTTCTGGTAAGTGAATTTAAGATTGTGGTCACTGCCATTTAGCAGAAGAAATACAGATCAATCTATAGGGATGGTTTTACTGTTGAAGCAGTTTGCAACAAAATCACAGAAGGGCCTTTGCTGAAAAAGGGTCCTTTTAATGAATTACTTGACTTCATAACAAACAAGACTTAATATTTCATATCCTCAAAATGAAAATATGTCGACTTGGAAACATCTTGCCACTAAACAGCACCCAGTGCAATGCTAATTTTGCCAGATGTATTTATGCCGATGGCTGTATAATATTGGTATTGTCTAATAAGCTCCAACGCATGAACTTTATCTTCATTTTGCAGACTGCTTGGCAATGTCTGAACCTGTTACTGTTCAATTAACATACTAAAAAGGTTTGCTCAAAGGTGTTACGTGGTCTATTAACAATTCAACAGGGGAAATAGCTGTGTACCGGAAGTTTCTTTCTGAGGCTAACTAGTGAAGAAACATTTATGACCATTTTGCTTGCAGGGGTGAAAGGGGGACAATGTAAGGAAAGGAAGGAAATTGAAGTTCTGGTATTCACAGCATTCCTTGTGAAGGAGAAATAAACATCCCTTGTGTAACTGATAACACCTTCACATCAAAGCAGCAAGATAGTGTGCTATATTCTTTTTCACATGGCTGTAAGCCTAGAGTAATCAAATCTAAAACAATAAGAATTTTCTTCTCAATGCCAGAGTCTCTGCCCCAAAATTTACCACACACACCAGTTCAACAGATTAGCACAGACTATCAGAAGAGTTGGTAGAATCTTTTCAAAGATTAAGGAAGCATTAAGAGCTGGCACCTAGCTTTTTTTACTGCCTGTATTTTGCTATTTACTACTGCATTTATTCTCCATCTGAATATCTTTCATTCAAGGCATCTTGAAAGGAATGTCTAAGTTAATACATTATTTCCCTCACCACATTTTTATACCAAATTTAACCCAATTAGATGCTGGCAAAAGAGCTCTTGTTTTCTAATGGGAATATATCATATATTATATATAGGGAACAGCTGCATAAAAAGGGACACTTTCCCTGTCTGTGCATCTTTTAATTAATAGTTTATTAATGCTCTCAACACACACACACACACACACACACACAACCTTCTTTCCCTCTGTGGTAAATTCATGGGTTAAATAGCCACAATTTTTATGAGTAATAAAGAGTCAGGAAGAAACTAGAGAGAAACAATGTGAAATAGATAGGGAGGAGGTTGATGCTGGTGATTTTTGCTGTAATTCAGAATTGCACTATGTTCCCCCCAATATATCTCATTAAAGGCTTCTAGGTTTGTAGGCCAGATGTGTTTGTATTTGTAAAGTGTCCCTCCAGTGGTATGGTAAGGTAATTTTAGAATCTTAATGACCTTACTGAGAGGGGTGCCCAGGGAGAGGGCTCTTTTGTTATCCCTGTGTATTATGTCGCCCATTTCAAAATGTGGTAAGTCAGTCCTGTGACATTTGGACATCCTGCTGCTCATTCTGCAGAATACAGCAGGCCCTGGACAAGTCCTGCCCTGACAGCACCAGTCCCTCTTCTGGAAGACACAACATGCATTTCATTCCCAGCTGCAACTTACTGCTTTGTTTTTCTTCAAATACTGGTATGCATGTGTGCTAGATTTCCATCCTCTAAGAATCTGTCTCTTGGCGGCTAGAAGATTCCTTTGGAGCCACCACTGGCCTCTCTTCCCACCAAAAAACCATAGAGATATAGCTCAATACAGCTATACTGCCAGTCCTTCACAAGGAGTTTTGGTAGCATAACTGACAATGCAGCCAATCACATATCAAAATTAGGACATTACTGAGCAGCTCCATTTCAAGCGATGCACCAAGAATCATATATCTTCAACATTGCAAGTGTGTTCATGTGCTCAATCTTTTCCCTCTTCCAACCCACAGAAAGATTTCTGGTGAATGACACATAATTTTGTCCAGCGATGACGAAGTGAAAAGTCTGAAGGCCTCCCTCTGTTGACTCCTTGAGGCCAGATGTTCTAGCTCATCACACCATAATTGCTTCAGAGATTCTATGAGGACCTAAGCTGCGCATATAAGTAATTTATTTACATCTGCATTAAGATCATAGAGACCTTAAGCACTGGCAAAGCTAGGGTGTGGCTCTTGGCTCTGACATTGCTCAAGATTCTGGAAAAACTGAGGTTGGAACTACCGGTAGATCTTACACTGGCAAACATAGGATTCCATCTCCTTCGGAAAGACAACAGAAAGACAGAGGTAGCAGGTGATCATATATTCTCTCCTGCAAATGTTCTCCCAGTACTAAGACCATGTTTCTTCCAGCCAGGAGCATTTCTGGAAAGTAATGATTTAAAACTGTCAAGGACGCACTTCTAGGCGAGATTTGTTGGGAGCAGGAAATATTAATCACCACCACTCAGCCACCATTCTCCCTGCAAGCATTCCTGTCACGCTGCATTGGTGTTCCAAAAGAAATATGCAATACCTAGTTGCCCTAAGTAATGAACAGATGCCAGAGCTGTAAATACTCCCACTTTCTCACACCAGGGCCTAAAACCCCTCACGCTGCTATATGAAGTCCATGAGATCACCTGTTGTGTACCTCACCTGGGGCACTTCTGAAGTGCCAGCTTTAATCCAAATCTTCCAGAACATTGACCTTCAGCCAATCTTCAGTTCAAGGTGGTTCCCCTACAGGTATGGTTTCTTCGTGCAAGTCAGTGGACTAAGTTTATCTGCTATGCACCAGCAAGCTTGTCTGGTTGTTTTGACAGTAGGCTCCCTTCACCTTTGAGATCTAGTCAACATGTGCTTAGTAACAGAGTTATATCCTGCAAAAATAGGTAAGGTATTAAGGATAAGGGCACTGAACAGATGAGGGGCAAGCTAGGTGTGATAGGCAGTCTCTTTTCCCTGACTGTTTGTTTGACTTAATGAAAAACAGCCTTGGGCAGCTGCAAGTTTAAAGAAAAGGCAGGAGCTGCTTAACCCATTCTTCCCTTCCATTTGCTGACTCAAAATCACACACTCACCAGTTGCTAGGGATTTAAAAGTGAACCTACCTAATTTGCACCTTCAGAACCAAAGCAGAGCTAGTGTTTGAAATTCACACAGCTCCAAATTTTGCAGTGCAGTTCTCTAACCAAGTAATGTGTGCATAAAACCACCAATATTCCATACAAAATACCATACAAAAATACTTTAAATTTGGGGAAATTGCATGCAAAAAGGTGTATATTAGAATAAATTCTAACTAAAATGCTACTGGAATTTCATGAGGGCTTTTTAAAGGAAAAAAATGCAAACTGATGTTGAAATGTGGAAAATAAACTCAAGATTTCAAAAATGAGGATCCGAAAGAAACTAAATTTGACAAGTTGGCTCATTCCTACCAGTTGCTTGCCCACCTGTTAGAGAAAGAAATGGTGTCTCCATGTATTTTTCCCTCCAGGGAGAAAGGGAACTTGGGGATGCATAAAAAGGGGGTTGAGCAGCTATGCCCCCTACTCTCCTGCCTTTCAGAGTCTGTTTTTTCGTATAAAAAGAAGAAACAATCATCAAAAGAAGAAAGCCAAGCTGTTTAAAAATAATAATAGTAACAATAAACTATGTTCCAGAAAGGCAGTGTGTCCTGACCAGGGCTGCATCAGAATGTTTTGCCCTTACGGTGGAGAAAGGAGTTCCGATTTTCCTTCACTTAAATTCAGTTTAGTACAATATAGTACTATCGTACCTTGTGTTACGAACGCTGCGTGTTGCGTTCATCACGGGTTATGAACGTGCCAAACCCGGAAGTACCAGAACAGGTTACTTCCGGGTTCAGCGGTTTGCGCATGTGCAGACGTGCAAAATGACACCACGCGCATGCGCAGAAGCCCCGAATCGCGTCGCGCACATGCGCAGATGCGACGCTTCATGATGCGTTCTGCTCATGATGAGAATGGGGCTCCGGAACGGATCCCCTTCACATCCCGAGGTACCACTGTATTGATATGCTTGCAGTTGCATATAGTGCAATTAAACACAGTCGTACCTTGGAAGTTGAATGGAATCCGTTCCAGAAGTTCACTTGACTTTCAAAACGTTTGGAAACCAAAGCGTGGCTTCTGATTGGAAGCTTCGGAAGTCGCACTGGATATTCAGCTTCCTAAAATAGTTCGCAAACCAGTTTGCTGCATTCAGGAGCCAAAACGTTCGAGAACTAAGCTGTTTGAAAACCAAGGTACGACTGTACAGTGTGTTTGTTATTACATCACTGTGTGCTAATTCAGGAGAGGATGAACGGTACAGGGGAGGGCCTTGAATTTCATAGGGATAGGCAAATATGGTCAGGAAGATACCTGTCTCAGGTTCCCGCTCTATATGTTGGGACAACTTTGACGATTTCTTTCTTAGCTCGGTTGGTAGAGCATGAGACTCTTAACCTAAGAGTCATGGGTTCAAGCCCCCCGTTGGGCAAAAGACTCCTGCACTGCAGGGCGTTGATGACTCTCGTGGTCCCTTCCAATTCTACAATTCTATGCTTTAGTGCTGGGCTAAAACTTGAGAGACCTGGGTTCAAGTCCCCTTGCTGTTATGGAGCTCACTGGGTGCCCTTAGCCACATCACTCCCCCACAGGACTGTTGTGCGAATAGAATGGTATGAGAATCATATAGGATTCTCTTGTAGGAAGGGTGGGAATTTAATATAATATTAATTCATTCATTTCTATTAGACCCGGAAGGATGGGGTATAAATCCCTATAACAAATAACAAATTCTTCAGTGATGCTTATGCTTGGAATGTAACAATTGCCTCCTGCCTTCTGAATGGGTTTTGCACAGGGGACAAGATCTGGATTTCTGCATGAAGAAAACCAGGAGGGAGAAATAAGCCGAAAGAAGGCTTAGAAAGCCAGTGTGGTTGTGTATCCTTCATAAATTATAAAGCAGCCAAGAGAGCATGGAGGAATATATTTGCCCTTGCAGGTCACTTAGGACAGCTGAGTCAATAAAATCAACGATCCTACAATTCCCTGACAAGAGGGGAGAGGAGGTGCTCCTTTCAGAGAGGCGGCATTCGCGTTGATTAATTCTCAGTCAGAAATGATCTCGCCTGCGTTTTAAGACAACCGGCCAAGGGATTTGAGTTTGGGACCCATTTTCCCAGCCGCCCCGTTAGCCGTGGGTTTTTCAGACGCCGCGTTGTTTTCTTTTCCCAAAGGGTCGCTGGATGTTTCCTAAGAAATGATGAATTATTTACGGCTTTCATAATTATTCCGTGGCTGCGGTTACTTCAGATGTTGGCCTTGCATTGTTCTGGCTTGTTAAAAATTTAACAGTGACAACAACAAAAAAAGAAAGGCACCGGGAGTCAATTTCTTCTGCCGCGTAGTTGCGAGTTATGATTCCGTGAGGTGTTCTGTGAGGAGTCGCCGACTATTTACACTGCTCAAGTCCCCTGGGACAACAAGCAAAGGCTTATAATGCACCTATGCTGTGCTTTTTTTCTTTAAAAAAATGTTTAGGGGTACTCTCATTTTCCTATTCCTATTGAAATACTGCCCCTCGATGAGGCCAAACTTAGATTCACAAAATGTTTAGGGGTAAGCGCACCCCTGCGTCTCCCCCCCCCAAAAAGCACTGCACCTATGTGTGTGACCCATTCCATTCTGCCCCTTCCTCAGTTCTCCTGAGTAATCTGTTTGGGGTGCTAAGAGCAACTACGTAGCTAATCATAAAAATAAAGAATAGGAACCCAGCGTGAGGCACTTTCCTAAGTCAGGGCACTGGTCTATCTAGCTCAGTATTGTCCTACACTGACTGGCAGCAGCTCTGCAAGGTTTCTGAAAGAAGGCATTCCCAGCCCTACCTGAAGATGCCAGAGATTGAACCTGGAATCTTCTGCATGCAAAGGGGATGCTCTGTCACTGGGCTTGGACTTGTTTAGGTAGCCTGGATAGCTTGGTTGGTCACAGCGTGGTGCTGATACCAAAGTCCCAGGTTCGATCCCCGTATGGGACAGGCACATATTCTTGCATTGCTGCATATACCAGACAACATGTGCTTTCAAGGCTAACGTTCTAAGATGCCATAGTTTTGCACTGCAGGTTTTCCCTCTGAAATTCAGTTCCGCTTGCCTGTGGCAGAGGCTTCACTATTTAAACCTTATCAAGTCACAATAATTGCCATTTGCTACTTATTGCTATATGGATAAGTAGTAAATAGCAAAGAAAAGGCACTTCCTGCCTATAAGGAAAAGGCGCTTCCTGCCAGATAAGACAGGATACAAAAAAAGAGGATATAACAGCATCTGGCTACAATGAATTGCTGAGCCTGTGCAGTGATTCAGGCATTAAAACCTGCCACTCTGGGCTTTAGGAAGGACCCAACCTGCAAACAGCATTCAAGTGCAGTTCAAATCTATTTTTATACAGCTTTATTTTGAAGATTTTATCTGGGTAATGTAAAATATAATGGAGTGGGATGGGATGTTTGAATCCTCCAAACCAACCGCAAGAAATAAAATTCCAAAATATCATATATATTGTCTGCCTTGCTCTCTCTTTCTCTCTCTCTAACTCCCAGTGCAGGAGATTGCACCACCTAACTCCTCTTTCTATCCCCTGTTAGCTTTGTGCTCTCCCCCTCCCACCAGGGCTACTTCCACTCCACCTCCTCTCCCCTATGCTTAATTTTAAACAGAGTTTCTAGCTGCCACACCAAAATACCTACAGCACAGGAGCCTAACACAGGATGTCTGGTTCTGAGGAAGGACTCCCTTGTCCCATCCTCAGACGGAGGCAGGGAGGAGTGGGGAGGCAGAGTACCCCACAGAAGCCAGACCAGGTGGGTCAGAAGGCGACAAGGCAAGCAAGTGGAGACCCAGAGGATGCCACTTAACAGCCCCGTGTCCTAAATATCAGCTTGTCTTACAAAAACAATGTGCTTCGACATAGTGCTTTTTTTCTGGAGGGGAGGGACGCAGTGGTGCACATACCCCTAAACATTTTGTGAATCTTTGTACTTTTGTCCATTTACTGTTTTTATTTTCCCTGATTTGAACTATAAAATGGTGGTTTTCTTGAGTCAAAATGAAAGTACCCCTAAACATTTTTTTAGGGAAAAAAGCACTGGAGGTAACTTTTAACAGCTGTGAAGGGACAAAATGATTGCTGGAATGCTTTATTGTATTCATATGTAGCAAGTATGTAAAGAAGTGATGAATCTATTTTCAAATATGGGTATTATTAAGGGCCACAGTTTTTGCACGTGACCCTGGGTGTCCTGTGCCTTTCCATCTCCTTTAACTTCATTTTAAAAAAAAAAAATTAACACACAAACACCTTTTTAAAGTGCAGTGCTGGTCATCCACCATCTTAATATGCCCTGAGGACCTATACAGCTTAGCATATGCAAATTCTATGCAAATTTGTGCCCTGGGCCTTTGCCCCAAGCCCTTTACAGTACCTGGCATTCCCCCATGAATTTTAAATTGAGACACTTCCTCTTATTTCTTTAAGCTCCTGAGGAAAAGTTGGCATGATCTAACATTGCATTTCTCTGTGGAGGAATATCAGTGAAATAATTAATATAAGGAACATTGTACGCTGATGTAAAATCTACATGGATTTGGGGTTCTTATGTAAAAATTTCATAGTTATTTCCCTAAAGAGTCCTGCTCAGGAGAGAAAGGTTTATATTGAGTTAATCTAGAGTTGCTAAAAATGTCTAGAGCCAATACCTAATGAGTTTTAAAGAGTTTACCTCTTTGATATAGTAGCTGCTTTAGATAATTATACATCAGATTAGTAAACAGCTGAATCATTTGTTTGCTGTACCACAAAACACCCCAGTCCCAGGATCTGCCCTGGGACCCTCTGTTTCTGGCTGTGCAAACTGCTTAGATAGCTCAGTTGTTACAGCATGAGATTCTTAATCTCAGGATCGTGGGTTCAAACCCCACGTTGGGTAAAAAGATTTCTGCATTGCAGGGGGTTGGACTAGATGAACCATGTGGTCCCTTCCAGCTCTACAATTCTTTAATTCTATGGTTCTGCGTTAGACAAGGGTGCCAAACCTGAAGATAAGAAAATGTGACACTCCAGAACAGAGCTGCTTGCCATCTATACATCTCTAGCAACTGCACAGGTTCCTTAGCAACAGCAAAACTCAAGCACCAATTAGCATGTCTCCATGTGATTATTCCTCAAGAGCACCTACCTATATCTCTGATTAATAGGAGGCATAAAAAGTAACCACCACAACAAATGCTCTTAAAACACACTGCTTCTCTTCTGCAATTTTCAGCTGAATATATAAGACATATACAGTACACACACACGCACGCACGCACGCACACACGCACACAGTAGCACCTCAGAGAGACTTATTCAACCTGCAATCTCCATCTTGAAACTGGGTCTACAAGCTGACCTCATGACTTTGACATCCAGTCTAATATTTTGTACTCCCCCCTCCCTTGTCTTCCCTCCCTGCCCCAATACCTAGCTTGATGAAGAATTCCGGAGAGCTCAAAAGCATACCCCACTTTTGTGGCATCTGGTTGGTCCTAATCAGGCCTGACCCGATACATTTTGGCACCTGAGGTGAACCACAAAATGGCATCCCCCTACCTGCCAGGGAAGGAGGAGGAGGAGAGTGAAGTTCAACACCAGGAACAACGGCGAATTAAAGATCTGCCTTTGAATTTGCTTCCTCGGTGGATCTTGCCACTTGAGGCTGTCATCTCACTTTGCCTTATGTGGGGAGGCCAGCCCTGGTCCTAACCATAAGATTGCCCAACTGCACACCCTCCAAAATTCCTCAGATGAATGACCTTTCTCACTCCCCCTCCCCTCATTGACCCTCCTTGACCCCTCCCTCGCAGAGCATTTCCTGTCAGAAGAAGGGCAAGTGCTGCCACCACTATACCAACGATACACACCACACACAGCCTCCACCACCCTGAGAAAACCCCTTCATCCTGATTTTGTTTTATTCTTTGGTAGATTTACAAAAAATAAAAAAGACCACACCAATACATTTTAGAAAGGGTCAAGATTAGATGTGGACGCACAAAGCATTTTTTTAAAAAACAAGACTCCCTACACTCTACTGTGCTCCCCCTTTTTTCGAGCCCAGGGCAGCCCTGCCCTCTGCCTGCCCCTCAGCAGTGTTTACATATACTTATGAGCACTGTTCCTCGGAATGTTTTCCACCATATAAGAAAGGTCTAAAATTTCAGTTACCTGTGACTTTGCTGAAGAAGTAACATCGAAGCAGTGCACCTTATCCGGAATCACTGTCCAGTCTCCCTCCACTTCAGCCTCGTTGGAACATTATATGACCTCCTGTTTCATCTATGCTACAGAGACTTTTCCTTACTTTGCTACTCTGCTTGTTTGCATTTGACGCTACAGAGACTTTGCTATTGTGCTCGATTGTACTTGATGCCATTATACTTAAAGCCAATGTATATCGTTGTCATTACAAGAGTTTTTCTAGAATTGATATTGTGCCTTTGCTCTGGGTCTCGTGTTACTCTGTCTGTTGCCCCTCAGAGCCAGCACATCATGTGGGTCTGGGCACCAGCAGCTTCTTCTCCTCCTCACCCACACTCCAGGAGCTGCTACAAGTTGCCCAAGGGGGGAGGCTGGCAGTGGCGCCCATGAAGAGGCCATGGGATGCTCCCTCGCAGCTGCCGTCACTCGGGACAACTCCTGGCTCATCCTCCTCCCTTAGCTGAGCAGCAGCAGCATTGGCAGACAAAATAGGGACATCACAGAAGCAGAGGCGGAGCTGCTCTGGCACCCGGTGTGGTGCACATGCCGTGCACCCGGGAGCAGGGCTAGCCCGCAGCAATGTCACCCCCCCTCAGGGATGACACCTGGGGCAGACCGCACCCACCACACCCCCCTTCCTCCACCAGTGCCCAGAAGATGGGATGCCTTTTGCAATTCCGGGACTGTCCCTGGAATATCGGGACACTTTGAAGGTATGCAACGGCTTATTCTGAAGTTATTTCTTATGGACTAACAGGGCTGCCTTTGCTTTTTGAACCTTGCAGTGAAGTGAGTGTCCTTACTGATATCTGAAACAGGAGTCCTGTTCAACACATTCTCCTGCCACGGCTTAGATATTGCAGGGTTCATTCAAGGCTTGCAGCCAGGATGGCAACAAGCAACCTTGCTGTAACAAGGATCGCCTTGCTGCGAGGAGAGACGGTAAGATCGCCATGCTGCTGTCTCCTTGCCTGTTCTGTTTTTTTGAATGAGATATGCGCTAGAGAGGGCTAAAGGAAGAAGAGCTGGAAGTGCCTAGCCTCAAAGTAACATCTGGAGAAGCCTCTTGTCAGTTTCACTTGGCAGCCACTCAGGCTGAATCTGCAAACTTGCCTCTTCAAAAGCATCATCTATCTGCCCAAATTGCCTTGCGGCTAGTCAGTTTCAGGTCCTGGGTGAGCCCCATCTAATGAAAGATGCAGTTAAATCATTTTTTCCCCTTTGCAAGCATAAGCCTCTCATTTACATTTGACTTTAGCAAGATTTTCTCCCCCATCACCACACAGTTTTTTAGGTTTCCGAGAAAATTAATCAGCTGTTGATTGTACCATCTTCCGCTTACACTAAATGACCTTTTGACATGTTACGTTTTAGACTGAATTTAAATATTTTGCAAAACACATCGCTCTGTTTTGTTTCTTCTAAGATTTAATGCAGACTTTTCTGCCTCTTATGCCTGCAATTGTATCTACAGAAGCCTTTCTGTTTAGATGTGCAGTGCTTAATGTCAGGCTTTTTCGCAATATGGCACATTAGCTAACATTTTACATTTCATCACACTGAAACAAAAAGCTCATTTAGATGCCTTTCAGAGGCCCTTTTCAGTTGGCCTCTACTTTTAAGACTCTAAAGGAACAAAACCCCAGACACAGCCACTGAGGAAAGTGATGTTTGCTAAAGAAAGCTGCCCTTAATTTCTGAATGAAAGGTAGAGAAGTTCTTGCTAGTCTGAAAGTCATCTCTTTTTTTATCCGAAAGCCCTTTGCACTAATAGTAGTGCAGTGGTAGTGCTGCTAAATTTAGTTTTCTTTGAATGTCCTCTTGCTTCAAAACTTGTGTACACAGCGTAAATGCAGTGGCCTTAACAAAAGGATGCAATATTGGGAGTGCCGGGGGGGGGGGCGACTGCACCACTCATCGCGCTACATACTTATGCCTGCAATATGAGTAATGCATGAACAGGGTTCTTTTTATATGCAAATATATAATCAACACGTTGGAAGCAAACAGGTACTCCTCTAGTACACAGCACATCTGCTAACTTGCCTCAGATTTTGAGAGTGAGAACATGCACTATAAGGTTGACCTTCCATCAACTGCTGGCTTCCTCTTCCTGTCTCTTTCTTGTCAAATTTAAAGTGCAAAACTGCCTCCTGTTTCTCAGCCCCTGCCTTTAGTTTAGGTGGCTGTCACTTGCGTGTCGAGGTCCTCAAACCACCCCTCAAATAACTCACACCTCAGACAGTAATTTAGGTTTTGGTTTTTGGCATAATTTTGGCCACAACTTTATTGAAATACATGATATGTGAGTGGTTGCATAGGCATTGGTTTAGACTATCTGTCCCACTGAGGACAGAACTGACGACCGTCAGTAAAGGGAAAACACTTAGGGGAGAGAAAAAGGAGGCTGGGGGTCAGACCCAACGTCTGTCCCCAAATGCTCCCAGGGGCTCTTGCGTGGCCCTGGCCCCCGACCGGGAGATATGGACAAAAGCATGGCGAGCCCCTGGATTCCTTTAACGGAATTCCCCGTGCAGCAGCAGCATTGGAGGGGCAGACACAGCCAATCTTTACCCCTCCACAAACGAACACAATAACCAATGCCTAACAGCCAACCTTACAAGTTGTGACTAATTGCTACGCAGTAGGCGAAAACCAGATTGCACCAGCCAATCAGCCAACTGGAAAAATTCCTACCAGGCCCCTGCCCCAACAGCAGACGACCCCATGACAGGCATAGAAAGGTCAGCACAGAGGCCTAATAAAAGGGAGAGGAAGGGCAGGAGATCCGTTGCATGCAGCAAAGAGGAACATCACAGGGTGTGCCAAGGATTATATACCTGCTGGGCTGTCCATCACAAATTGCAACAACTAAATCTCCCCAACAACAACCCAGGACCCAATCGGAGCTGTGGCTATCTATCCGATCCCGCCCAGCACCAGAGGGGTGATTTGCTGGCCCCCACCGCAACACGTGCTCTCCATGAAGGAGAACACGCTTTTCCAAAGGCTGGAAAGTGGAATTGCCATTCCACTATATTGTTTGTTTATTCAGGCATTATTCCTAGCAGTAATCAATCAGGCCTAACAAAAGAGTGTCTCCCAGCACCCAAAACAAATATAATTGTAAATATTTTTTACTTTGACTTCTATAGTTTCTCCTACGGTATTGCATAGTGCATTTTCTGTTGAGACAGAGATGTGTCGAGGAGGGTGGGGGGAAAGTAGAGGCGCGATGTTTTACTCTCTAAACTATATTGCCTTTTTATATGATTAGAGTACTAAAAATAACTCAATTTAAATAAATCGGTTTCTTTCAGAAGTGAGATGTAAATAGAAAAAAATAAATAAATCACATATGCTACAGTTAATATGGTTGCTACTAACACTTCCAGATGGCAGTCAAGCAGGCTGCCTTTATGCTGCAGCAGATGTTGCACACAATTTTTCTTCTTCTTGGAGTAAAATAATTAAAGGTGTGGTTGAACTGTCATTCCTTAAATAAAATGCAACAGATCAGTGGATGTCACAGACAATTCATGCATTCCTCCTCTCCTCAGCATTTCAGTGAAAGATACACCTGATTTTCCCTGTCCTCTTAATATATTTATTGGTCACATTTGTATGTTCCCTCCCTCCAAAGAGCTTGAGGCATCCTAAATGGGATTGTGCCATACAACCAAACGATGAGTTTTAATTGGAAGATAGCACTTGCTGAAGGGTCACCAAGGGAGCTTCCTGGCTGCAGTTTTTAACCTAAATCTCTGTGATCCAGGTCTTGCATTCTCCCCACTAAAGGTAAAAAAGGTAAAGGGCCTCTGGACGGTTAAGTCCAATCAAAGGCGACTATGGGGTTGCGACGCTCAACTCGCTTTTGGGCCGAGGGAACCGGCATTTGTCCACAGACAGCTTTCCGTGTCATGTGGCCAGCATGACTGACCCGCTTCTGGTGCAACGGAACACCATGACAGAAACCAGAGCGCACGGAAACGCCATTTACCTTCTTGCCACAGCAGTACCTATTTATCTACTCGCACTGGCGTGCTTTCGAACTGCTAGGTTGGCAGGAGCTGGGACAGCGCAATGGGAGCTCACTCTGTCACAGGGATTCGAACCGCCAACCTTCCAATCGGCAGGCCCAAGAGGCTTAGTGGTTTAGACCACAGCACCACCCACATCCCTATTCTCCTCACTGCACCAGGCTGAGTACAGCTGCGTGAATACTAGAAATTGAAAGAACATGTAAAGCATATCCCTGCACAAAGAATCCAGGGAACTGTAGTTTACTCATCACAGAGCTACAATTCCCAACAGCCTTAACATACTACAGTGCCCCGAATTCGGGAGGGGAAATGTGCATTGAATGTGCTTTAAAGGCATAGTGGAAATATTGTGGAAGTAAAATTCACAGTTTGCTCCTCCCACAACTGCATTTTAGCAAAAACAAACAAACCCGCTGTGTGTAGCTTGGTCAAGGCTCCCTACTATGGGACCCATGGCTGGCCAAACAGCGCTCCCAGTCACGTTGCCTAATACCCACTTTGGGCCAAGTTGTTTTGGCACCCGATACAGAAAATCGAGAACAGCCTTTACCAAAGGTGTCATGGGCTTTGAAGACACTCAAACTCAGGACGCAAGGGAGAAATTTGCTAAGAGGAAGGCACGCTTGGCAAATCCACACCGTGATCAACTCCCACCAATGTCCCCACTGTGGAAGGACACATGGATCCAGAATTGGCCTCTGCAGTCACTTACGGACTTATTGTTAAAACCGTGTTTATGGAAGACAACCTTACTTGGCTACAAGTGATCGCCAAAGAAGAAGAAGAAGGATATATTATTATTATACATACTTAGAAATACTCTTCTGGAATATCCCTTTGCAACAAATTTCATGACCTACGCAGAACATTTTATGCTGTGTAAAAAAGAAGAAGGGGAAAAGTAAATAATATATTTTCCATGGATTGTTAATATTTTCAACACCATATAACATTTTTTGCTACCTTCTATTTTTTTTTTTTATTATTATTATTTTGCATTGCCCTCAAATCTGTAGGCAGGTATTCTGGATTGTGAATCTTCAAACACTGAAAAACACATTCATCCTCTCTACAGATGCACTGTAAGGGAAATTAGAAGATTATTCACTTAAATAAAGCCGTTCTTTACAGAACAAATATGCTGAGCTAGTATCCCTATATTTCAACAACATGCTTTTTGGGTTGTTGGTTTTTTTTTGCATTTTTCATTTAATAATGTACACCTGTGAGTTAAACCTCTATAGCTACACATTTTGGAGAGATGAATGTTTTTGTTTTTATTCATATACTCAGTTTGCTCTTATTACATGGGGTGGGTTTTTGTGTGAATAATATGTTTCCTTAATTTTATGGGACAGGTAAATTGCTCATACCAAAATGTACATTGATCCAATCTGATATCCAGAATGATTAAAAACAAAAAACAAAACAGAAGTGGTATTTCTTGTAAACAGAACATGGAGTCTACAGTTTTAACATAATGTTTTATGCCAAGAATTACTTTTAGAAATTATAATCCTGATCATCCCCCAAAACCATAAATATTTGCTGGAAACTCCAAAACTTTTAATAAGTCCATGAATTCCCTGACGCTAACATAAATTCAAATAATCAGAATTAATGTAACAAAAAACTCCAATCACTGACACATTATGCTAAACTAGCAAGCCTTCTCACTAATTATTACAGATACAGAAATGATATTCTGATGCTTCATGCTTGTAAGGTTTTTGGAATCTGCATCACTAATCATTTAATGTTCTCTGTGCCTTCATCCTCAAATGTGCTGTGCTTGTAGGAAAATACTTGCATACGGCATAATAGCAGATATATTTTTGTTGGCTCACTCTGTGAACAAATACCTTCCTAATTCCAATCAGCACTTGATCATATAAAAATTAAATAGGAACCATAATGATGGGATGCTCAAGACACACATTCGCAAGACACACAATCTGCATGAATATCAGCAGCGAGTGGCGGGAAGCATAGCTTGTTGAATGGATAGCTAGATAGTGCAGTTGGTTAGAGCGAGGTATTGAGAATGCCAAGGCTGCAGGTTCAATCCCTGTATGGGGCAGCTATACAGTATATTCTTGCATTGCATGGGGTTGGACTAGATGATCCTTGAGGGTCCCTTCCAACTCTGTGTTTCTATGCGATATGAAAAAAATGGAGCAACCTTTGCCCACATCAGTGGTGACTTATTTAGAGCCTGAAAAGGTGTCATTTTTTTACTGGTAATGCTGGCATATCACCTCTCTGTGTAGGACTGCCAAGTTTTGAAGATAACAAAAAAGGTCTATACTAATTTGCATATGAATGGAAAGAATATAAATAGATGCTGAACTTTAAAAACATGGGGCAAATTAGCAAACAAAAGCAAAGAAGTTTTAAAACATGCCAGGTGGCCAATCTTTTTTTAAAAAAGAGTCTCAGTAACAGGGCACATAACATGAAATGCCCTCACTCCAGAAGTTCAGCTGGCTACTACTGTGTTATCCTCTTGGCACTTGTTCAAAACTTATTTAACTTCCTCAGCTTTTCAGGGTGGAGTTTTTAATGGAACAACGCAAGGAATTTGTTGGCTTTATGGAATTCCATTGACCATTGGTTTTATCCGTTCCTCTTGTGTATGATTATGAACGATACGTATTGTTTTCAGTACCTTTGCAACCCAACTTGGGATCAAGAATGACCAAGGGCAAGAAATAATAATAATAATAATAATAATAATAATAATAATAATAATAATAAATCAAGGAACTCTCAGTGTGTTGTCACCTGGCAATAGATTCCGAGCTAAGGAAGCTTTTCAAAATCGGGTCCTTTTCTTTTCTTGCCACCCAGACAGAGTCACTCACCTGAAGTTCTCTGTTGTAAAAGGAACCCTCAGCTGCTACAGAACCACAATGATGACCCAGTATGAAGAAGGCAAGGGGTGCTTTTTCTAAACTCAAGGTAAAGGAATGCTAAGTCAGCTAGCATAGGTGCCAACTCCCTGGTTCCCTGGGTGCCCAAGCACCCACAAAATTCCCCATGGAGGGGCCGGGCGCCCACACATTCCAGTGCCAGGGCCAGGGCACGCTACATGGCACCAAGTCGTGGGGCCAAGTTAGCACTCCTGTCAGCTAGGGAGGAGCAGAAGGCATTTGGAAAGGTAAAAACGATTCACCCCAGGTATCTTGACACTCGCCACCTTTCCCCCCTGTATGTCCAAAGTCATGTTCAATCCTCTATATTTCTTCTAAGCAAGTAGCATTCAGAGGAAACATCCCACCATTGAAGCATTGTTTATTTATTTTAGGTCCCAGGCTAGGTTACAGCCTTAAAAACAACAATAAAAAAAATTTAAAACAGCTCTCAAGAAAGTAAAGACAGGCTCTCGGAAGGACTGGCAAGCACCATTGGAGGTAATTACAAGGTGGATAAACCTGCTCCTAAGATTTACAAGAGAAGTTTGGACTCCATGAAACCCAAAGTAGAACACTGTCATGGAAGACATAGGGGACATACTATGAAGCTGGAAAAGAACTTTATTATATCTCTTTTAAAAAGAACAGTAACAGGAAACTCCTGGCTCCCTTCAGATACCAGTCCAGCACCATCTAGTGACTCAACTACATAATGACATCATCCATGTCAACACAATACAGTACAAACATTTCAAATTCTTGCAGTATTTCCTTGTCCCAAGTCCTCCGACAGCTCCTGGTTGTTTGAAATGATGTCCATGCTACATTCGTTTATAGAATGATTGCCCGTTTCTGTTGCCCTCATCTGTTCAAATCTGTGTGAGGTATCACCATCATTACCAGAAAGAAAATTAAATGCCAGTTCCTTGGATTGTATTTCAGAACTGTGATTTAAACACATAGGAGCAAAGAAATTCAGAACCAAGGACACAGTGTCCTTTGTACATAAAAAAACATTAGTGTAATGGGCAACCTTACAAAATAATACCATAACGTGATTGATCAAAGGGGGTGGGGGAATGAATTGCTCTGGGAAATGTCTGAAAGAGGATCATACTCTTCCTGTTCCTTCTGAATTTCACAGCAGATATTTTTTTTCCCCAGGACCTTTGCTTTGCAGAACTGAGGTGATCATGATGAGGAACAGAAGCAGCAGGAAAGGACAAATGCTTTCGCATCCTTGACTGTTTCAGGTGAAGGAAACTCAAATCCAGATCACCCCAGATCTCACGAATTATAAGGTTTGTTCTTCCTTCCTTCAATCCATAGAATGCCTTCTTGGTTTCAAGATTCGCAGTCACTGTGTAAACATTGTTTAATAAAATAATTAGCAGGTGTTTCCACATTTGAACATTGTACTTTCCTAACACACACAATTAGGTTGGTTTGTTTTTTAATGTGGTCAGTTCTTGCTTAGACCTGGGCCCCCAGTGTGACACCCAAGGGTGCCTTCATATACCCTCCTGGCCCCCCTAGGCCCCCTGCTCTTCACATTTTAATTTTTAAACTATTAAACCCCTGACCTAGATTGTTCCATTGCCATACATGGTGTGTATAGAATGAGAAAGGGCACGTGTTACTATTGGACTAGCATCAAGCATACAAATGTTTGAGTTACACAGAACCTAGTATTGTACAGAATTAAAAAGCTGTTAATTTTCTGCAAAAGTGTTATGATTAGGTCAAGACTGAACTGAAATTCGTATGTTTACACACTCTCAATGCAACACACGCTGGCACAATGAAAGAAATCCCCGCATATCCTGATCTGTTGTGAGGTTGTTGCTGTTGTTGCCAATCTCTGATCTGTTCCCTTGCCGATAACCAGAAGAAACCAGGATTGATTATGGGCCAGCTCAAAACTCACAATCTCTGTGGATCTGTGGTGCAATGTAATTAGCATGGGATTAGCATCCTTCAAGAATCTATTGCCTGCAAAGTCTTTGATTTCATGTGCTGAGTGACTGATGAGCTTCTCCTGCCAGCTTCCTTCCTGCACTTTCTCTACCGTTCCTTGCTTTCTTTATACCACAGGTCCCTTTCTGCCTTCTTGGTCCTCGCGATTTCGCTATCTGTAACAGTTTCTTTGGTGCCACCACTCCCAGGCAACTGGCCTGCAGGCCTGGGATGCCTCACTCACCCATTGGGGTGAGTGGTGATAACAAGAAGATAAGTCAAGGAGGGACATTCCAGCCTGGTGCACACAGCAAGATGGGGCGTGAAATGGTTTCCATCACAAGTTACACTTCTGAGCCACCATGTTGCACCCGACTTTGCTTCCCTGAGTCATTATTCTGCATCTGGATAACCTGGGGGGGTGTTTCTTGTAAAATGCAAAAGTAGGTCCCACAAACCAGAACAATCCAAAAATTCATTCCCACCACAGAATCAATTGGATGAGACTATAATGGTTTGGGGGCGCGGGTGGCACTGTGGGTTAAACTACAGAGCCTAGGGCTTGCCGATCAGAAGGTCGGCGGTTCAAATCCCCGCGACGGAGTGAGCTCCCGTTGCTTGGTCCCAGCTCCTGCCAACCTAGCAGTTCGAAAGCACGTCAAAGTGCAAGTAGATAAATAGGTTCCACTGCAGCGGGAAGGTAAACGGCGTTTCCGTGCGCTGCTCTGGTTTGCCAGAAGCAGCTTAGTCATGCTGGCCACATGACCTGGAAGCTGTACGAGATGAGCACCGCAACCCCAGAGTTGGTCACAACTGGACCTAATGGTCAGGGGTCCCTTTACCTTTTATAATGGTTTGAGGACATTTGCTGGCAGATCCCCACTTCCCCAATCTTACTGATTGATTGCTACAAAAAAGTCTATCTGCGTGAAGAAAATCTTCTGACTGCTTACGCTGAACTGTAGCAAATTACCGTGGAGGAAATGTCCACAGAAGTGTCCTCAGGGCACTTGATTAGACACCTTTGTTCTCGCATCACACGCTTTAATTCTCTCGGGGATGTTCGTTGTCACCTGAAGCTCTCTATGCCTTTTCCCTTAGCAAAACATATCTAATTTCAAGTAGCATATCATAAAGGACACAAGCCTACACTATTGTCATGATTCATAATAAAGCAGAGCCACCTAGTGGTCACAGTGATTCTTTCTCCCTCCCTCCCAGAAATCCACATCGCTCTTTTATTTACAGAAGGGATGGGCGAAGAGTAGATTAGGATCTACTGGCAGATCTCTGTGTGAGTCACAATAAAAAGCTTTCTGACTTCCAGTGGTTTAACAATAGCAAGTAAAATCTTCAAGCAACCCCTTTTCTATGTTCCTCATCTGTAAAATATTAGCATTTATTGGTTTCCTTTGACCATGGCTTAGTGCAGCGCCACAGACTAGCTTTAGAGGTTTCTGTTTAGAATCCCTAATCTGTAGTAATTCAAGATGTTTATGAGGTGCGGTAGGCAATTGCTGTCCCTCCTTCCACAAAACACTATTTGAATCAGGCTCTGTCCCCTGCTGCTATTTTGCACTGGCTCTGGTTGGTGGATCTCAGTGGTTCCTGTAAAAATAAAGGAGATCCCTCAAGCCTGAAGTTTGCTCACCACTGATTTACACAGCCAGTTTTCATGAGCAACCATTCAACATTTTATTCCAGCATCTTGGAAATGCAGCAAAGGCGGGTGATTTCAAATATTGCCCTTCTCCCTACCCGCCGCCCCCCGAACACGGATATTTTTAGCCACCCTAAGAACAAACATAGAAAGCATAGGAACCTGAGTCAGAACACTAGTCTCTCTAGCTCAGTATTGTCTTACACTGAGTAGCAGTGGCTTTCTGGGGCTTCAGACAGACTATGCTCCTAGCCCTACCTGGGGAATGAACCAGGGACCTTCCGCCTGGGAAGCAGATGTTATGTCACTGAACTATAGCCCTTCCCCTTAACATTTGTGGCTTGTGAGAGGTAAAGGGGCAACCCAAAGGCAAATTCTAGGATATATTCAAGAAGAAACTGGAAAAAAGTGCTTTGGAAAGTGCATTCATTGTGTTAATTTTCTTTTTCTGTAGTTCACAATTACTAGAACAGTGGCTAATCGTCTGTTTAAAATGCAACCTCAAAATGTATTTGTACCTTCAACACATATATCAGCTACATAAGTCCGTTGAATTTTCTTACTATACTAGCCACTCAGCATGTATAGAACCAGCGAGCTGGACAGAAACACAACTCCATCTAAGGAATAATCCCTTCCAAAAAGATTTATTGAATTAGCAGCGGACAGTTCACAAAATGAAGTTCCGCATCTATCTCACCAACGAGACTAATAAAACCCCATCTCTCAGTGGTGGGGCAGAAGTGGGCTAGCAAATCTATCCTGTGCCTCAAACAACAGAGTAATGTTGATAAGCAAAATAGATTTCAGGGTCATCTGCAAAGAAGAAGAGACCATTGTTCAATTTTGGATCTATTGAAGCTGACAGTGTCCCTTTCAGAAGTGTAATTGGAGAATCGCAAGTACCTTGGGCTGGCATTGCAGTCTTTTTCTTCTTTCACGGAAGGCAAATATTCACATTCAGCTAAGAAAAGATTGGAGACAGTGAAACTATTAGCCTGGGGAATTTTGTGAACGTCTGTTCAATTTGAATAGCAATGACTGCACTGTAGACTCCTCCAGGAACTGGACATCATTTTTTATTTTTATTATTATGTCTGCAGCCATTAGCCCATTTAAAACCCTTGTGGATAAGTCAGAAGCCATAGTAACCTTTGTTTTATTTATTTCATATATATATATATATATATATATATATATATATATATATGCATGCGCAGAGCACCCATCTCTAGCACTTTGCCTTTGTCACAAGCTAAAAATAAAAGGGATAATAATAAATAGCCCATCATACAATTGTTTATGTCACGTCTGTTGTTCTGCTGGATTACTCCAGCTGGTGAGTTTGTGTGCTGTTGTCCTTATCATGCTGTTGCTGGGTAGCACCCATCGAGTAGTGGCAAATCAATGCCGCATGCCCACTTTGAAGACCCCAAGCAAGGTCAGGGCTTCACTTTTAAAGGCGGGCTCTGTGTCTTCTGCCAGGTACCGTAATGTCAAGCGCACTGCAGCTTACTGCGTCAGGCAAACAATAGAGCGCCAAACCCACTGATGCCAAATTAAATGTGAAGTAAGCATAGGTGCCTCTCCTGCCAACCTAGCAGTTTGAAAGCACATCAAAGTGCAAGTAGATAAATAGGTACCACTCTGGCGGGAAGGTAAACGGCATATCCGTGCGCTGCTCTGGTTTGCCAGAAGCGGTTTAGTCATGCTGGCCACATGACCCAGAAGCTGTATGCCGGCTCCCTCAGCCAATAAAGTGAGATGAGCGCCACAACCCCAGAGTCATCTGCGACTGGACCTAACAGTCAGGGGTCCCTTTACCTTTAAGCATAGGTGCCTAGTCTAAGGAGGACGGCCATGTTCACACAATAAACTTCTCCTATTTGGTGCTGGAGATCGGACACTTTAAGCACCAGGGCTCTTCACTCCAATGTTGCCGTTAGTTGGTAGTATTTCCATTGTATTGAACAAATTTGTAAAGGTATAGACCAGAGCAGGGGTTGCTAACCTGTGGTCCTCCGGATGTTGGACTACAGCTCCCATCAGCCCCAGCCAGCATGGCCAACAGTGAGCAATGGTGGGAGCTGAAGTCCAGCAACATCTGAAGGCCCACTGGGTAGCCCCCTCATCTACATATCATGGATATGTAATGCTATCCCAAAGTGATTTGATCAGCAGACAAGGAATGCCTACCAATTTGCTTACCTGGTGGCCTCACAAGTTGGACATAAGGCATCTGTGTTTAGTTGTATGGGACTTTACTCTACAGTCCCTTCTTCAAGAAGCATGACTTGGAAAAAATAGTTGTCTTATGCTATGTGAAGGATTTTTTGAGGGGGTTAATAAATTTTCCCCCATTATCTCCAAAAGAATTTGGGAAAACCCAACAGAACAGGGGGTTTTTCTGGAGGGGGGGAGGATTCATATCACTACTTGTTGATAATAGCTATGCACAAAAATGATATACATGCTTACAGAAATTATTAGTGGTTCAAACATCAAGTCAAGCTGTGACAAAAATAAAATGTCTGTAGGACATAGAGTTTCACCAGTCCGAAAAGTGAGCAAATTACTCACTTTACGTTAACAACAATAGTAACCATGATAGCCTTGAGGTATTCCAATCCACTCCTTTACCTTGTAAAGGTGCACATCGGATCCTGTTGCACAAAGAGCACATCTTATAATCTACAGAGATCAGATCTCAAGGGAATAGCTACCATCCTCTGTAGATTACCAAAGCCATATGAGTGTAGAAGAGGCGCCTGTAATGTCAAGTAACAGGCATAGAGTGAAAGGGCAGGAGGTTCTGGTGTGGATGCAGGTAACTTGCCATACTCAATATCTTTGTCATTATGCACAGTTTCCCCCTTTTGCTCAGTCTTTGAACCAGGCTCTAGGTATGCAAGGTCTTTACAGCAGCTTGGAGAGATGGTCCTCTGTTATCAGGGTATTGAGGCTCTGAGGGACCAATTTGACCATGATTGAGTCCTTTCTAAGCAGGAACTTAGGGTGCTTCCATACTGTCACTCTTTTCAGGTGGAATTCAGTGGCACGCTAGCAAATTCAGGCTGTACAATTAAAGTGGAGCTCTTGCAGAACAAACCCACTCCCCTACCCCAGGGAAAAAAAACAGACTTTTATCATTGGAAAGTAAGAGGAAAATGCAGTGGAAACTGTGGGGTAGCAACTGCTTGATGAGATGTCATATAATCTCCCTGCAAGCAACTCAGGATGAATGTTCAATAAGCAGTTGACATTGTATAACCTTCCCGCAAACATTGTGGAAACCAATCAGGACGAATGCTGAATTAACAGGTCATCTGGAAGCAACCTTGGGCCCAAATTTCCACTTGTACTATTCTATCCACTAGACCAGTGTTTCCCAACCTTGTGCCTCCAGATGTTTTGGGACTACAGCTCCCATCATCCCTCGCTAGCAAGACCAGTGGTCAGGGATGATGGGAATTGTAGTCCCAAAACATCTGGAGGCACAAGGTTGGGAAACACTGCACTAGACCACAGTGACTTTATGGCACTTTCTGTGGTCTTGGCACCTGCATGTATTTCAACCCTTTCTCTGGTTTTTATGTCTTTCTTTTCCCCAGCAGCTATGTTTTGTGAACCTCTTGGAATAAGATATTGACACCACATTCCCTGTGCCAAGAAGCTTGATTTAATATACAGTGATTGAGGCAAACAAGCATGCAGATTGGAATAAGAAGCCAGGAGACATAGGTTTAAGAATAATTGGATATGCCCAGCTCTCTTCCAGATTGGACAATAATCACAACTAGCCATCTGCTTGTGGAGAAAACAATGATTTCATTCCAGGTAATGGAAGGGGAGATAGCAAACCTAAAAAGACTGCAAGGAGGAAACAATGTGGTCATAGCAACACGCCTGTAAGATGATCCTGGAGACGGCAGTGAAGAAAAAGTGCTAGGAGCCATGAGTCAATAGTGGTGAAGCATATCACAAATTAATGCCAAAAAACACTCCTTAATACTAAAACACACACCACTCTCAAAGAAGCTACTTGCTATATTGAAAAGGCTACAAATATTTAGGCTTTGAAAATAAAAACGACATCATCTTAAAGGGACGCACATTTATTTTTCAATCCTCTCAATATTTAAAGAGCAGTCATTTCCCTGGCATCTTCTGCCACTATTTTAGTATTTCAGATTATAGACTTAAATGCATTTTAGAGAACTTAGGCAAAGATGGTGGGAAGAGATGGGCTTATTAGAAAAAGAAAAAGTTCCAAGAGTAGAATGTGATCAATACATACTATTTCGCTTTAAGCTGCTCATCCATTTATCAAGCTCTTCCATCTCTATTTCCATTACAGAGGGTGTGTCTTCTTCAAAAATAGGACTGAGTAAGAAAACAAAAACAAATTTTGGACCATGCAGTTTAGAATTGTTAGACAGATATTTTTAATACCATTTTAAAATCAATCCATGTGTTAGGCTGTATTTAAATATTTAGCTGCCAGTGTGCTTAATTTAGAAAAGAGCATCATTGTGTGAATTGTTGAATCAATAAATGTTACTAAATCTGGAATAAAACTAATGCAATAAACTAGTAGTCCAGTAGATCCCATTGTTGCAATATGGGGGACGTCGCCCAAAGACAACAGCCATTTTTTAAAAATTAGATGACTTGTGGCTCTGTCTATGTGGCCCTAGGCCATGAGAACAGTTCCACAACTGTTGATATGAACAGGAAGCAGTCTTACCTTTTACAGCTTTCACTTGCTAGTTCCTCTGAAACAAAATGAAATGCATTTCAGAAAGAAGTAAATGATTCATTTAAAAAAGAGATAGAGAGATGTGGGGTGGGCTGGCAATTAAATATTGTGGAGTAGAATGCTCCTGCTCAAGATTCAACCCAGCTATACCCCATTCCCTTCCCCCTTCCCCCTGGTTATCCATTCTTGCTTTGTTGATTTGTGATGTCAGATGCTTTTCAATTCAAAATACCCGGAGGGCACAAGGTTGAGAAAGGCTGTTCTATGAGGGAAATTGGGCCAGGATTACATCCTTTACCTTCCTGAATAATTATTATGCACAAAGCCAAAAAGGGAAAAAAGAAAAACATATGAACTTGGAGGCAGCTAGAAAGTAAAATGCAGTAAAATGAATATTAAGCCCAAGTTGAAATTAGTAGCTGAGGTAAATTTAAGATGTTGACTACAGCCAAGCTGCATTAATATTCAGATCAGAGTCTAGCGGTGAACAGGAGACTGGAAGCAATGAATTTCTTGAGGCTAACAGGTTCCAACAGTGAAAGCAACATAATGAGAAGTCAACAACTGTGATAAAAAATTGTTTACTTCCACACAGCCTAACGCTGTACATGTGCAGTGCACCTGTTTACGAACAGAGACTGTAGCAGATTACAGATAAGGGGCAAGATGAAAACGCGAACACACACAAACACCTAAAACCTGGAGAGAAAGGTATTTGAGAGCACAGAGCAACGAAGGAAAATAAACCAAGGAAAGAGTAATTGCCAGGAGAGATGCAGGTGGATTAAACACCAGATGGAATAAGAGGGGAAACCACATCCATTGGAGGTTAGGATGTGGTATTTTTAAAGGAGGAAACTTCTGAACAACTGAAAGGAAATGTGTGTTTTATACCTAGCAAGGTATAGGAGGGAGGAAAGGACGGGGGGAAGGATGTAGGCACTGATTCACTTTTCCCAGCAGAAACATTGATGGTTTGGACCACAGATTTAACCATGCCGTCTCCACAAGGCCACAAGTTCTGTTGAACGTTCCACCAAAAAAATATGCTTTATAGGCTGCACCTTTAGTCAGTATAAATGATTCACAGTTGGTATGACAAATAATTCACACCATAGTTGTCCTGACCTGACCTCAAGCAAAAGCTCATGGGGTGTGACGGGGGTACTCCACAAGGCAGCCTGCAGCAGCAGGACCTTGGAGAGCTCTCAGTGAGCCACTTGTTCCAATGGAAGGAGAAGGTGAGTGGACCACTCTGTCCAGATTACTCTTCCTAGACTCCACTACCTCCTACCTGAGGAATTTGGCTACTTAAAACAGGAACAGGAAACCTCAGGCCCAGAGGCTGATGGAATGCCTGGAGGGCCACAATCTGGCTCCACAGGCCCCAACTTCTCCCCAGGCCACATTCGTCTCGAACCCTGTCTACTATCCTCCTTGGGTCTTCTTATCTGGCTAGAATGTGTCCTTAAACTCTGCCCACTATTGCTCTGCCCACTATTGCTTCTGGCCCTGCCCACCACTAACACGTGGCCCCCAGAAGGTTGCCTACAAAGGAATGCAGCCCTCAGTCTGACAAAACTCCCTGGTGTACAAATGAGTGTATTCTCCTCTGGAGTTGCTCCCCGTACTGTTGAACAGGTGTTGTGGAGCAAGAAGTGCTTGGCTCCTTGGGTGAATTGGGTTCAGGGAGGGGTGAGTGCTCTAGCAGTCCTGGTGCAGCAAGTTCCTGTCTGCCAGCCTCAGGTTCAGGATGAGGAACCCAACTGTGTTCTTCAGCCAGTGGTATGGTAGTCATGGACTTGACCACTTCAGTTCTCCTCCATCTGAGAGTCCTGGCTATTGCTTGAGGCTAGGACCATAACAGTTGTGTTCTATGGGATCCAGTCCCATGAAAGCATGTACAGTCGTACCTTGGTTCTCCAACGCCTTGTGACTCGAACGTTTTGGCTCCCAAATGCCGCAAACCCGGAAGTGAGTGTTCCGGTTTGCGAACGTTTTTTTGGAAGCCAAACATCCAATGTGACTTCCGCAACTTCTGATTGAGTGCAGGAAACTCCTGCAGCCAATCAGAGGCCGCACCTTGGTTTTCGAATGTTTTCGGAAGTCGAATGGACTTCCGGAATGGATTCCATTCGAGAACCAAGGTACAACTGTATAGGATTGCAGCCTCAGTCATTGGTGGGAAAAGTAGATCGGGTTCTAATAGTAGATTTCTGAGTAATATGCAGTGCTTTTTTTCTGGGGGAATGCAGGGGTATGCATACCCCTAAACATTTTGTGAATCTAACGGGAGAAGAAATGTTTTTAAATATAATTTTTTAGAGTCTCAGACGGAAGCGAGCGTTTAATGTGTGAAGTAGGAGTTGGAATCTAGCATGGTGATTGGTCAGTTTCGTTGTTACCACCTCCAATGGCGGTTTCATTTCATTTCCTGGTGATTTTCTTGAGTCAAAATGAGAGTACTCCTAAGCATTTTTTTAAAGAAAAAAAGCACTGGTAATATGTAATAGATCACCAAGGATTCCAATTCCCAATAATAATTTGAAAAACAAGAAAAGATCTCTCTCCCCCACTCCCCTGCTGAAATGAAGAAAGCTGGGGTGGGGGCAGAGGAACTAGAAATGAGTTTTTGTGCATGGGGACTGTGAGTTTAGTTTTGGTACTGAAAACAAATTTCTGGGTTGAGAATGTGCTCAGAGTTATCCTGTTCCTTAATCTGGGTGTGTATTGCAGGGTTTGAGTCACCCTAAGGTGTCTGCGTCACCCAGGAGATTGCAGCCACAGAGATAAAAAGAAGAAGAAGAGCTGTTCTTGTTATCTGGAGCGGTCACTTCCTGGTTCTCATGGAGAAGCTGTTTTCAACAGAGCTCAGCAATAGAAGCATGTAGCTGTATCGAGACAGCACCAGGTGTTGAAATTTTGCACCCCTAACAATTTTTGCGCCCGGGGCAACCGCTCCTGTGGGGCTCCCATACTAAGCCACTGCATCCCGCTGCTGCCCATCCTAGGAACTGATGTTTAACCTTCATGGAGCTCCCAGCAGCCTTAATAAACTACAGTTCCCATGATTCTTTGGGGTGGGGGTGCCTAGAATGTGCTTTAAAGATATGGTGCACACTCAGCCAAAGTATCACAAGCAGGAGAAACACACACACAACCAAAAACCAATGCCAAGAATTCATGGCGTTGCAACTGAAAATATGCCCTGTATGTTTATATGCCAATACTCAAAAGCTTCATTAGCCATCAGACTATTAAACCACTGCTTGTATATTTTAAATATTTGAATCTGTGCATGTCCAACCACCATCTTAAAGCTTCTCCCACTGTTACCAGCCCTTTATATTTCACTGTGTATTTTCTAAAGACTCTGCCCGTTTCCCCTTTCCATTGCATCATAAACAGAATCATTGTCAAGGGAAACATGTCGTTTCCTGGATTGCATTATCCTTCTAGCTGGTGGATTAAAGACATCACAATCCTATGATTCTCCTGCAGCATGTTTTGATCTTAGCAAGCGGTAGGTGCAATTGCCACGTTCATCCTGGAAGACCTTTGTGGGGGGAAATGTTAAGAATAAAATTAATTTTTGAGGAGGCCTTATTTCCTCCTCTTTCTTTATTGGAGAGGCTCTGCATAAATCCAATAGTAAGTATAAGGGCAAAGCAAGAAAAATGGCAAGGGGAATTATCTATGGCCAAACACCCTTGAGAAAGAGCCGAAAAGCCAAGAAAATCCCATTATAGCTGTCCTGGACAAGAGAGATAAGCAGTGGGGACTAAGAAGCACAGTCAGACCAGGTTAAGTGGGATTTCTTGTTTGCGCTGGAATTGTGTTTAGCCAAATAACAGTGTGCTGAGGAATTCAGAAATGTGCCTGGCTTCAACCACACTGCTCAGCAGCATGGAATCTGCGAGGCACCGAGGGCTCAAAATCCCAGTGCTCAAGCACAGGCTGCAGAAATCATCTTCCCTTCCTTCCAGACTGTGAGCTTTGCCTCCTGGGTCTATTCCCTATCACAGGGAATAGAAAATTGTATTCTCTTTCGTTTTGGGGGCTGCGAGGAATCACACAGAATGCCACCCTGGACTGATTTGCGACAAAATATATGTCACCCTACAGGTAATCTGAGAGAATATTCTTATCGTGCATTATAGGTAAAGGTAAAGGGACCCCTGACCATTAGGTCCAGTCGTGTCCGACTCTGGGGTTGCGGCGCTCATCTCGCTTTATTCGCCAAGAGCCGGCGTACAGCTTCCGGGTCATGTGGCCAGCATGACTAAGCCGCTTCTGGCAAACCAGAGCAGCGCACGGAAACGCCGTTTACCTTCCCGCCAGAGCGGTTCCTATTTATCTACTTGCACTTTGATGTGCTTTCGAACTGCTAGGTGGGCAGGAGCTGGGACCAAGCAACAGGAGCTCACCCCGTCGCAGGGATTCGAACCGCCGACCTTCTCATCAGCAAGCCCTAGACTCTGTGGTTTAACCCACAGCACCATCTGGGTATAATTGCATTATACACACATGCAATTGTATGAGCATAGGATCCAATCTTAACCTTCAACCCAATGTCCAGAAGTTAGAGGCAGGCCAGCTGCTGAAATCCTTATCCCCATCCACTGTATTCACTCCTAAACTAAAGTTAGACCTAATTCAAGGGTTAAATCCAATTCAAACATTTACCATGTGGTAGCCAGTTGTCTCCTCCGCATAGGGCCTCCCTGGGGCCCTTGGTGCCCAAGCACCCACAAAATTCCCCATGAAGGGGCAAGGCACCCACAAATTTCAGTGTCCAGGCAATGCACACTACATAGCACCCACAGCACTCGGCACCCATGGTCACAGGGGCCAAGCTGGCAAGTCTGCTCCTCCATATATATACAGTGGTACCTCAGGTTACATACACTTCAGGTTACATACGCTTCAGGTTAAGAACTCCGCTAACCCAGAAATAATGCTTCAGGTTAAGAACTTTGCTTCAGGATAAGAACAGAAATTGTGCTCTGGCGGCCCAGCGGCAGCGGGAGGCCCCATTAGCTAAAGTGGTGCTTCAGGTTAAGAACAGTTTCAGGTTAAGAACTGACCTCCAGAACGAATTAAGTACTTAACCAGAGGTACCACTGTGTATAATCTAATATGGTCCTTCACACATCACCCAAGAAACTTTAATATCTACCTTGCTTGGGTGGTTTCTGCTTCCGACGTCTTACAATGAAGACAACCAGCAAAACAATCAGGACTAGAAGCAGAGCAGCAGGGACTCCGTATATCAAAGCAGGATGTAGGTCTTCCATTTCTGCAGAGGCAGTGGTTTTCATTTCCGAATTCTCTACTTCTATGGATGTAGCGGCAGTTTGCACACCCTGGTCACTAGTTGTCAAAATCATAACAGATGTAGGTGAGCCCAGCGTATTCAGTACAGGTACTTCTGTGGTAACAGGTAATGCCAAGCCATGCCCTGAATATTCTTCATCTGCCAGTTCTGTTGTAGAGCCTGCCAAATGGGGGGGAAACAGGGCTGGATTAACCATTAAGCAAAATAAGCACGTGCTTCTTAGGGTATCAAGGGAAGGGGTCACCACAGAATTTTTCCATCAGAAAAAGTAGGAGAATTCCCCCCCCCCCAATTATAAATAAAGTGAAAGTATAAAAAATAAGCAGTATTTTCTATCTTACTGTAGGTTTTGTTTCATATCAAAAAGATAACATTTTATTTTACGGTTTATTATTGTTTATATTTTGAATATATATATATAGGGGCACTAAAATTAGGGTTTCTAAAGGTCTTAATCTGGCCCTGGGGGCGGGGGGGGGGAGTATGTATCACTTTTATTTGGATAACTGGAACAGAAAATAAATTTTAGCAAATGAGCTTTTTTAAAAAATCCATTCATTTTCTTTATTCTGCTAAAGTTGAGAGCTGCTGTGCTGAGCTTTAGGCATACAATTGTATCTGGAAGGCTGGCAAGCCAATGGCTGGGAAAACCTCAGTTAAATAAGTACAATGAAACACAAATTAAAAACGAGAGGTGCGTGAGACAAATCACTATTTGTTTTTCATTTTAAAGTTTCATTTAAGTTTCCATTTGTCAGAATTGCATCTGTTCAGTTGTTTTTTTCAATGATTGTAATGAAAACCCCAACCTGTCTTCTGCTGCTTGTAACTTCTGTATTTTCTATCTAAGGGATAAGACATTTGCTTGCATTCTACCGGTACTTGTTGTTGTTTAGTCGTGTCTGACTCTTCGTGACCCCATGGAGCAGAGCACGCCAGGCACTCTGCATTCTACTTAGGAAGCAACAAATCCACTTGTCAACTCACCATGGGCAACTGCCCTCTGGTGATCCAAACATCCAGCACCACACAAATCCCTGCCCTGCAGATCTCATTTCCATTGCATTTCCCCCAATCAGGTAAGAAATAGCAGGATTCCTTTCCAAACAGCAGGAAAGACTTCCATACTTCCTTACCCTCTCCATAACCTGCACAAATAAGAACAGACTCTGTTTCTCTCTCAAGTTCTCTATGAATGCCAGAGGATGCATGGAGGACAAGGCTGGTAGTTACCACAAATAATGGCTGGCAAGGGAGCCTAGCCAACATTTGTGGATCCCTGATTCTATTACCATCACAAACAAAAACACCCCTTCTCCATCCTCAGGCACCAGACTAGCCAAATTTCAGACAGATGAGACAAAGGGACCACACTTTAAAGGAAAGTAAAAATGCACAAACTAATGGAACAAATTTTCCTTAATTTTGTTTTTCATTCAGATATGATGAATTACTATTCCCATTCATTTATTTGCATGACAATGAAGAAATCAATTATGCTTATCCATTCATTATTAAAAGGAATTAACATCTCTATTGGGGAATGAACAACCCAACTACAAACAGGTGGCTTCTGAATTAGCTGTAGCTACTCCAGAAAGTGATCTTGGAGTCATGGCAAAGAGCGCAGTGAAGTGATCCAAATTTGAGACCTTTTGAGGTCCCTTGAGAAAGCGAGTTCTCTTACTGAATGGAAGGGCAAATCTTTTTTATATGCACACATGCATTGACCAATAAAAAGGCAGTGATAATAGATCACACACACCCCTGTATCAAATTCGGAAGGCATTCCGAAAGCTTGATGTTATGGTTGGTGAGATGTAAATATTTGTTCCTGCCTTTGAGAGCAGCACATACTTCAGACGCTTTATAAATTAATTGCTCCCAAAATAACTTCAGTCTAAGCCATTTCACTCTCCCAGTTGTGCTGCCAGACTCCTAGGAAGGGATGGGGACGAGAGATAAAAATAAGCAACAGTTGGCTATGTAACATACCAATATTGCAGTCAAATATCTTAGAAGTCTGCAATCCACATGCCTATGCTAGTACCTTTCCCCCATCTTTATTGGACACAGGTGTCATTGTGTCAAATGGGGTCACCAAAAAGTGTGAAAGGGCAATTTCACTGAAAGTGCACTACAGAGTTTTAGCTGGAGGATTCATCGTAGTAGCATCCAGCAAATCCGCTTATCCATATGCCAGCATGAACTCTCTGCAGCAGAGGTAGCCAGTGATGTGGTGGACTACAACTTGCACCCAGGGCCAGTCCTACCACTAGATAGATTGAGACACTGACCTCAGACAGCAGGTGCTGATGGGCAGAGAGTACACAGAGCTCTGCGACCATGGGGCCTGCTCTGTGCCCCCTAAGCTAGGCTACTGCCCTCAAGTATGTAGAGAACTCTGCCTCATCACCAGTGTTGAAGTCAGATGCTAACCTGGTCAGCATTTGAACATGGAATGGGAGGGGTGCCATTGTTTATTTCACCTCAGGTGGCAAAATGTTTTGGGCTGGTCCTGCACCTATCAGCCTCAGCTAACAAGGCCAGTGGTAGGCATGCTGTGAGTTGCAGGTAGTCCACAGCATCTGAAGGACTCCATGTTGACTGCTCTTGCCCTTGTGGAAAGCTGGAATAGAAATGTAACCAACTGGTTAATGTTACAGAATAGCCATAAAAGGTTACGCCAAGTACCGGTACGGTACTTCCTGGGAAGAAGAGGACAAGCTATCATGTTGGTGGAAGAGTGTGTGCTTTAAGGTTATGGCAATCAGGTGAAATGAAAATCACATTGATTGACTGGTAATAAAATACCCTTGAGACGACAGATTTCCCTGAGGAGGCCAAACCCAATATATTTTGCTGCCTAGGATTGAATAGCAAATGGTATTCCCCCCCCCCAAAAAAAATCCTACAAAGGCCTCTCCCTGAGAGTACAAATACAAGAATAATTAACTAAAAAGGTAACAATTTGCTGCCCGTTCAAGACCCCCCCTACCCAAAAATCTGCTACCTGAAGAAACCACCTCCTAAAGTCTATGAAGGGCTGACTCACATGAGCAGGTAGGGAAGCAAATGCCATTTTCTCTCTTTTTAAATTACTTGTAAAACTGTATCGATTCAATCAGCATTTTTGTTCTTAAAAGGAAAGGAAATCACTACAGTTGCTATGGGATGCCCTGCAATATTATGTGCGTATTAAAGTAACTTCAAAAAGGGAATGTCACACAAATATTTCGTTGTATCTATGCCAGAAACATCTTATTTAAGAAGAGAAAAGCTGTTCTTCCATTTCCTCCCATTAAGAGTGTTCCCAACCAAAGGAGAATTCCTCGCCTCTCCTAATGCTCCTTTTTATTGGCATGTGTCTTAAGAGACACGGTGGAATGTGCCCTCAGGGGAGCGTCCCCCCTTTTCTAAAGTAACACAGGGAACTGAAAATGAGGAGAAGGGGGAGAGAGCTGGGGTGGGTATTTAGTTTTGATGGATGGGTTTAGCTTCAGGAATTTGGGGGAGTGATGTTTAAGTCAACATGTGGGTCATCATTCTACTCTGAGGTTTGGATGTGAGAGCAGGGTGTAAGCAGTGCAGTTTGACTACTGAGGTGGCCTGCTTCATTCCCAATCATTATTTTTCCTAAAAAAAACACACACAATTAAAATCATAACACTCTCTTTTTTTTCTTCACAAAAGACACTTTCATGTAGGGAGAGCAGGTAAAGGTAAAGGTAAAGGGACACCTGACCATTAGGTCCAGTCGTGACCGGCTCTGGGGTTGCGACACTCATCTTGCGTTATTGGCCGAGGGAGCCGGCGTACAGCTTCCGGGTCATGTGGCCAGCATGACTAAGCCGCTTCTGGCGAACCAGAGCAGCACACGGAAACGCCGTTTACCTTCCCGCCAGAGCGGTTCCTATTTATCTACTTTCACCTTGACTTGCTTTCGAACTGCTAGGTTGGCAGGACCAGGGACCAAACAACGGAAGCTCACCCCGCCGCGGGGATTCGAACCGCCAACCTTCTGATCGGCAAGCCCTAGGCTCTGTGGTTTAACCCACAGCGCAACCCGCGTCCCTTTGGGGGAACAGGTAAGCGGAAGGAAAAACTGCGAGTTTTCCACTTGTTGGTGTTTTATTAACTAAGGTAAAATCTCCAGAACAAAAGTGCATGGAACTATTTGTCTGAATTTTGGCAGGCTTTCCCCCACCCCACCCTACCCTGGGGTACGTACATCCCCTCATGTTTTCAAACTGGTTGCCCCCCAAGAAATACCTAAGGAAGGAAATGTTATTTCCATTTTCCCACCCCACCCCACCCACACCATATCCAGGATTCAGTTCTATTCACAGAAGGAAATGTAGGTCAGTTGCACGTTTGATATAAACATTAAAACGGGGGGGGGGGAACCCAAACAATTAAAAAAACTTGATAGAGTACTGCAGCCATTCTTGTGAAACAGCTCCCAAGTTAGAGGTTATCCTAAGCATATATGCCCGGAATTAAGGACAATTTAAGTTAATGAAACTTTCATACAAGTAAGCATTTGTGAGATTCAGCTACAATTTGGCCTCAGCTACTGTAGGAGGATCAGAGACAGAATGTGTGATATATGCATTATCAACCAACTATCTGGCATGTAGGCCCTTGAAGAGAAACAACTAGGACTCAGGAGTCAGTTCCTAGAGAGCTGACTCAAAGGTGTGGCCTGTCTGGAGAAGTTATTACTATTTTCTGCAGGCTCCTAAGCCTCATTAAGGATATTCCAACTCAGTTTGAAGCGAATGAGGATGGGGAGAAATTTGATTCAGTTTGGATTTTAAGGTTCAGCTTACAAAATTCTCACTCTATGAAACAAGATGTGAACAGAAACACAGCCATCCTTTAACATTCACACTTTCTTTGAACATTGCAATGCAGTTCTCCAGCCAAGCAACGTGTACATAAATGCACATATCAGGGTAAAGTGTGCATATAAATGCACATATTAGTGTAAATAACAGGACTTTGGTCTGATCCAGTGAGGAGGGTTCTTCTGACATTCTTACAAAGTGTCAAAGGGTTCAAACACCTGAGGAGTCTTGTGTCTTCAATTCAGTCTTTAATCATGATCAGGTATTTGGAGAGGATCCAAACAATGGTATTATTTTAATAATCGTCGGCAATTTGATACAGAGACAGGCAAGCAATACTGCCAGAACAAGGAACGTTTTCCGAGCCTGTCGTCAACAACCCAGCTTGTGGATGAGTTTTATCCAGCACTTGGCTATTTCACAATGAGAAATCTGCTATCATTTCTCAAAAGCCATTTCTATCTAAAATGCTCATATATTTTGTCCAGAGGCCTAAGCTAGCATTTGATTTATACTTCAAGTTAATATGTCTTAAAATATTCGGGTTTCTCTTCCTTGAAACTTGTCTGAGCAAGAAGCTGCTTCGTACTTTCATTCTTCTTCGGAAGTTCCCTTTCGCAAGAACTTCCTGAGAGATTTTTAAAAGTTCAGAACCTTAGCGTCTCAAGCTGATGCAAGAAATGGCGGTAGGCAAAACATTAATGCACTCAAAGTTCTTCACAGACAACGTCTCTCTTATGGACTGCTTTGCAAATGCTACATGGTTAGCATTGGGAGGTACAATCCTGCTGGGCGCTGCTTTGACAGAGAGTTCCCTGTGGCAAAGGAGACTCCCCACCTTGTGGGTCTTCTATGACAGGTGGGCGTGGCCACCTATGAGTCATTTGATGGTTTACAGATGGGTGACCCCCCACATCTTTAGGGCAAGGGGAGACAAATGGTGGTTTCACCCAGGCCAAAAGGGTACTCCACCCATGTCATAAACCAGGCATAGGCAAACTCCGGCCCTCCAGATGTTTGGGACTACAATTCCCATCATCCCTAGCTAACAGGACCAGTGGTCAGGGATGATGGGAATTGTAGTCCCAAACATCTGGAGGGCCGGAGTTTGCCTATGCCTGTCATAAAGCATGGCTTACCACACACAAGCAAACTGCCCCCACTTTGCTCCTCCTTGCTCTTTCCCATTTTTACTGGGAGCAGTCAAAGCACGACCCCTGGCTTAGCATTGCATTCTAACTAAGGATTATGGCTTGTTTTGCTCCAATAACCACAATCGGTTAAGCCACAAACAAACCTTGCCTAAGGTTGTGGTATGTTGGGAGCGAAACAAACCATGATCCCTGGTTCAGATATAACACTAACTAGGGATTGTGATTTGTTTCCTCCCCAGCTACTCTGGGCGGCTCCCAATAGAATATTAAAAACACGATAAAACATTGAACATTAAAAACTTCCCTAAACAGGGTTGCCTTCAGATGTCTTCTAAAAGTCAAGTAGTTGTTTATTTCCTTGACATCTGATGGGAGGGGGTTCCACAGGGTGGGTGCCACCACTGAGAACGCCCTCTGCCTGGTTCCCTGTAACCTCACTTCTCACAGTGAGGGAACCGCCATAAGGCCCTCAGAGCTGGACCTCAGACTGAACAATGGGGGCGGAGATGCTCCTTGATTATTGGTTGATTATTTAATTTCTATACTGCTTAAAATATTAAATATATATTGAAGTGGTGTACAGGAAACAACAGACAACTTAAACAAAGTATTACAAAATACACAGTTGCAGATAAAAAATTATATTAATACAAACTTACTAATATATAGAAATCAATATCAATTCCTTTGCCTTCTGACACACCCTCTTTCTCAGCCTCTGGGTTCTGTTCCAGCCTCCAAACAAACTCAGCTGACCCACAGAAGCCTCACGGTGAGAAGAGTTCCTAGAAACAGTGAACATCACTCTAGCCCAGTGATGGCTAACCGTGACACTCCAGATGTTTTGGAACTACAACTCCCATCATCCCTGGCTAACAGGACCAGTGGTCAGGGATGATGGGAGTTGTAGTCCCAAAACATCTGGAGTGTCAAGGTTAGCCATCACTGCCCTAGCCTATGGGTAGGCAAACTAAGGCCCGGGGGCCGGATCCGGTCCAATCGCCTTCTAAATCCGGCCCGCGGATGGTCCGTGATTCAGCGTGTTTTTACATGAGTAGAATGTGCCCTTTTATTTAAAATGCATCTCTGGGTTATTTGTGGGGCATAGGAATTCATTCATCCCCCCACCCCAAAAAATATAGTTTGGCCCCCCCACAAGGTCTGAGGGACAGTGGACCGGCCCCCTGCTAAAAAAGTTTGCTGACCCCTGCCCTAGTCTCTCACTCTAGCCTTGCTTTTTTAGGCTCAAGGTGCAAGGCACTTCCTCTATCTGCCCACAGCTGTTTCCCTTTCAGCTGCACTCTCTGCACCCAGTTCCAGGTGCAGCAGGTTTGTTGAATTTCCAAGGGGGACCAAAGGATGGAGAAAAGGCCCCTCTCCACTCACAGCTCTTTCTTCACCCTCTCCTCCTCCTCCGCCCCCAGTGCAAGAAGGGACCAGCAATGAGGACCGATGCAGGCACAACAATTTCCTTGTGCAGAATAAGTCATCGTTTATAGCTTACCATAGCTGGTGGGCAATCAAACTGCCATTCTCCTGTGGCAACAATTTTCTTCAATCTCTGTGGAGCATGCATACTTTTTTCTTCTCTACCAACCTCAGCTTTTATTAAAAATTTGCCTGTGACTAAATTCTTCCTGTCTGAAACCTAGCTTTACCAGTCTAGGGTTTTACCAAGATTTAGATTATATTAATAATAGAATCCCACAATAACTCGCTAAGTCACTCTTCATATTTTATCCCACCATCTTCAGGTTGGGTACGGTTGCAGTTCAGACACTAGGGAGGAAGCCCACAGAAGGTGGAACAAACTCTTTTCATATTATTCTAAAGTACAAGCAGGAACAAACTCACGGGGTAATTTAAAGCAATGAAAGAAAAACAAGGCAAATACAGGCTTGTGGTAACCCGAACCTTTGTGGAAAAACTTTTTCACTTTCTTAACAACCAGTTACGAATATCAGCAAATGGGACTTCCGCTTTTGAGGTAAATTTGCTGGATTTAGGTGCAGCATGCTTAGAGAACCCTTTTACGATTAAAAGAAGAAACAAAGAACTTCCACCCTCTCTGTCTCTCTTGTACAAAATGTGCATGTTTAGACACATTAAATAGTAGTCAACCATTTATTAGAGTATACCCATTGAAATGAATGAAGATGACCAAGTTAAGTCCATTAATTTGAATGTCAACTCTGACTGAAACTTAATCATCAATATTCTCAAATATATGAAGATAAAACTAGGACAATGGTTCCACCCCCAATTATTTTTACATGGGAAGAAGAGCACCCCAAAACACGTTTTTTGCTGTGCCGCCCTACAAAAACAAATTGTCTGGGGCTGACACCACATGCTCAATATTTCTAGGAGCTTACTACCCAGTAATTTGATACATTCAGCTATCACGATAACAATGACAGTGTGGATTTATTTGCCCATAAAATACCGATATTACAAAGCAACCCTATGCCTGTCTACTTAGAGAAAAGACACACTGAGTCTAGTGGTGCTCATGCCAAGTGTGCGCAGGACTGCAGTCTTAGAAGCACAGGACTTTAAAAAAAATAAATACACAAAAACTCATACGGCAGAACCAGCAATGACTCAGAAACAAAGGCTTCACGCACATCTCAACACACCTCAGATCTGTAGCTCACGCCGGATCCATGGAAAGAAAAGACAGCAAACTGTTGGGAAGAAGAGCTACAAGACAGAGTGCAAGTTTGTACACACAGCCTTTGCAGGGACCAGATTTTCTGGGTGTGACACTTCAAAACAGTTCCATAGCCTCAAGCATAAAACGTGCCTCTATCGTTAATTCTCCTTAACAATGCAGAGCGCACGTTACTGCTACTTACCACAGCAAGCAGGTCTTTCGCTGAGCAACAGAAATAAAGGCAACATAAAGTTGTGTTTCTGCATGTTGACGTCTCTGTGATCAGGTACGAAGTTTGTTTCATTCTCCCTTAGCTGTACAGAACATGTACATTTCCTGTTTCCTGCCTTTGTGGTTGGATGTGTAAGATGCCTTAAGGAGATGCACTATGTCTGATTCCTCGTAGGAAGTGATGTAATTTAGTTTGGGCCTGTCAAATGAGCAACGATTGCAAAAGGTTGCTTTCAAAGCACTGATTCAGCTAAAAAAACCACCAGGAAAATCCACGTGTGAGAATCTCGCAATCCTCTCCTGTTTTCAAGATCTGACAGTCTCTTTCCCACCCAGACAAGAATGCCTCAAATATATCTAGTTCAGTGATGAAGTACATGCCTTGCATGCAAAAAAGGTTGGATCCTTATCATCTCTAGGTAGGGCTGGGAAACACTCCTGTCTGAAATCCTCAGTTGCCACTGCTAGTCACTGTGCGTTTGATAGAGCAACAGTCTGACTTGCTTTAAGGCGGCTTCCTATATTGCTTTTAAAAATGAAAGCCATGGTGCTTCTCAAACTATCTGATGTGGTGGACCAGCAATTCTTCACACACACAGTGTGCCAGGGACTGGTACCCAGGGCCAGCCCAACCATGAGGGGGGTGAAGACCCTGTCGATACCACCACTTCTTCACCAGCGGGATCTCACTGGAATCTCACGATATCTTGCCAGAACTCACCATTGTTGCTGCTTCACGGGCGCTGTCACCAGACCCAGATAAGGGAAGCTTTGGCAGTTGGGCTGCACCTTCCCGTTTCGCCTCAAGCAGCAAAATGGGACAGGCTGCCCCTGACAGGACTATATTTGGTCCCTGTACCAGCTGACCACTAAAATGGGACTTTTTAAAAAATTGCAAAAAGCTTTACATGCTACCCCAATCTCCAAGCACTGTGAGATTCCAGAGGTTCCAGGCACTTACCCAGGATTTGTGTCACCTTTGGAAATGAGGCACAGCTTTATGTCTTTATGATATATGGCTTACTTACACATCAATACCACCTGAGCTTACTGTGAAGGGGTTCCCAGCATTACACTCCAAGAGGGTCTCTTGCTTCTCCTATAGGCACAGTGAACTTGGATCCAACAGAGAAATCAGCCATGCCCTCTGTCTCCTTTTTCCATCCTCTCACAGTTTTTGCCAGCACATCACTGCCAACGACCATTCTAAAAACTAGCCTTTTGTCTTCTGTTAACTACCTCTCTACAGGAAGGAGGGGCTCACACCCCTATGCTGTTAGTTGCCCATCTCCCTGCCCCTGTTTGGTTAATGATTTGGCCACCATCAGGCTTTGTTCCCCTAACAACTCTCACTCAGCAAGCCATCATCAGGTTGGCCTGGCTTGTATCTCTAACATAAGCTGTTTGGCACAGTTCAACTCCCCCAAACCTTGATTAGTTCTCACTTTTATTGGACCTGGAGAAGAGAAGGACCTGGAGAAGAGAAGGAGAAGAGAGCCTGGAGAAGAGAAGGTTAAGGGGTGATATGATAGCCATGTTCAAATATATAAAAGGATGTCATATAGAGGAGGGAGAAAGGTTGTTTTCTGCTGCTCCAGAGAAGCGGACACGGAGCAATGGATTCAAACTACAAGAAAGAAGATTCCACCTAAACATTAGGAAGAATTTCTTCACAGTAAGAGCTGTTCGACAGTGGAATTTGCTGCCAAGGAGTGTGGTGGAGTCTCCTTCTTTGGAGGTCTTTAAGCAGAGGCTTGACAGCCATCTGTCAAGAATGCTTTGATGGTGTTCCTGCTTGGCAGGGGGTTGGACTGGATGACCCTTGTGGTCTCTTCCAACTCTATGATTCTATGACCCAGGAACTTAGAGTGTCTCACACCCCACAAACTCATGACACTATTTTTGTAGACATATAAAAAGTTTGTCTCCCTGCTTATTTAACTTATATGCAGAATTCATCATGCAAAAGGCTGGACTGGATGAATCCCAAACCAGAATTAAGATTGCCGGAAGAAATATCAACAACCTCAGATATGCTGATCTTGATGGCAGAAAGTGAGGAGGAATTAAAGAACCTTTTAATGAGGGTGAAAGAGGAGAGCGCAAAATATGGTCTGAAGCTCAGCATCAAAAAAACTAAGATCATGGCCACTGGTCCCATCACCTCCTGGCAAAGAGAAGGTGAAGAAATTGAGTCAGTAAAAGATTTGACTTTCTTGGGCTCCATGATCACTGCAGATGGTGACAGCAGTCACGAAATTAAAAGACACCTGCTTCTTGGGAGAAAAGCAATGACAAACCTAGACAGCATCTTAAAAAGCAAAGACATCACCTTGCCAACAAAGGTCCGTATAGTTAAAGCTATGGTTTTCCCAGTAGTGATGTATGAAAGTGAGAGCTGGACCATAAAGAAGGCTGATCGCCAAAGAATTGATGCTTTTGAATTATGGTGCTGGAGGAGACTCTCGAGAGTCCCACGGACTGCAAGAAGATCAAGCCTATCCATTCTGAAGGAAATCAGCCCTGAGTGCTTACTGGAAGGACAGATCCTGAAGCTGAGGCTCCAATACTTTGGCCACCTCATGAGAAGAGAAGACTCCCTGGAAAAGACCCTGATGTTGGGAAAGATGGAGGGCACAAGGAGAAGGGGACGACAGAGGATGAGATGGTTGGACAGTGTTCTTGAAGCTACCAACATGAGTTTGACCAAACTGCGGGAGGCAGTGGAAGACAGGAGTGCCTGGCGTGCTCTGGTCCATGGGGTCACAAAGAGTCGGACATGACTAAACGACTAAACAACAACAACAAAAAGTTCTGGGAAGCTTGAAAGCTTGTACACTGTTTTATCCCAAAGTCACAAAGAAAACCCACGATGCATGTAAGTTATGTTTCATAAGCTCAGTGGCAGAGATCACAAGCTCCACTTTCTAAAATTCCCAGGTTCAAACCCACATATCTCCAGGAAGCATTGAGAAAGACTCACGTCTGAAACCTTGAAAAACCTCTGTCAGACTGAACAACACATCTATGATAGGGTTGCCATATTTCAAAAATTTCAAAGTAGTTTTTGGACACTGCTTCAAACTGCAATATTCTGGTTATGTCCAGGCAATTCCAGACATATCACAACCCTTTCTATGACTCTACAAGTTCTGTCTCGATATGAGGCATCTTCCTTCTATCCTCTCCGTTTTCACATCAGAAATAGAAAAAACAGGCCCACATCCTTGCACACAGATAGATTATGTATGTGCATAATCCTGAGGAATGTTCCAACACAAAAGTGCATAGTGTTTTGAACATTTTGTACAATGTCAAAAGGCAGAGCCATTTTTAACATATCCCATGTGCTTGTCAGACTCATCCTCATTCAGCAAAAATAGGTGATGAGAAACTATTCTTTGTGGCAGTATCATCTCCAGGGGAGTACTTGTGGGCAATTGTGTGATGATCCATATCGATTTAACAAGCTGTGCCGGCCTTAGACATTTTCACACCCTGCTCTTTTATTTTTTTAATGACACAGAGAGGGAGGGAGGGAAAGAGGGCGGGAAATTGTGCTGCCTAGAAAGCAGTTGCGCACCAAGATGGCTGTAGCTCCCTTCCTCTAAGGCCTGCCAGGAAATGCAGAGGGGGGATGTGCTAGGATCACTAGGTACCTCCTGGCACATCAAGTTGCTTCTTCAGACAGAGACTGCAGACAATGAAGATGCTGGTTCTTACAATGGATAATTTACCAGTAGTTGAAAATGTTACGGTGGATAAAGAATTATCTCTATAACTTCCTTTTTATTGCATTGACATACAATTCAGAATACAATTCATACCCACAGAAAAGGTAGAGCACAGGATGAAGTTTTTAAAAATGCTCATCAGTGTTCGGAGTATTTTAGATGGTAACCACACTACTGGACACTAGTTCCCTCCCCTGCCTGCCCCAAACCAATTCACACAGCCATTTTTTAAAAGCATTTTTCAGGGTGTCAATAATGAACAGTTTTTCCACCCTGGATGTTTTCCTTGTGCATAGTGGGGGAGAATGGAGTCAAGAGATTTGGATCCCCCCCCCTCTCTCACACACACACTGGTGCGCACGCACGCACGCACACACACACACACATTCAAAACTGAGATTACAGATTATAGTCTTCATTCCTTCCTTTATTCATTCACTTATAATCCATCTTTCTTCCAATGACTGAAAGCAGCCTGCATGGTTCTCTCCCTTCCACCCGGTTATTCTCACAGCAGCTCTGCAAAATAGATAAGACTGAATGGCAGATACAGAGCCAAGGCTGAGCTTCATGGCCGAATGGAGATTTGAACCCAGGCCTCCTTATTCCTACTACAATGTTGCATTGTGTGAGTTTGTGGTGCTGCAGTATTATTATTAATTTTTTTAAAAAAATGAAAATACACCCTAACTGCTCACTGTGAAATCACAGCTGCTATGTAGAATTTATTTATCCAGTTCACAGTTACAAGGAAGCAAGTAATGTCAGGAGCCATTCATACAATACATTTACACTCACAGTCACCCATGAAAACTAATCTCAAGAGCTGTGCATGTCGTTTTGCCCTCCAACAGTGCCAGACAGATCCTCGGTTATCAGAGCATGAAGCACAAATGCACAGTGTACACATCAGACACACCCTCAGTCTGAATCAGAATTTGCTGGCTGACAAAGGGTGAGCAAGTACATGCATTCTGGGGAGCCTTTTTCTGTGATTGGTAGGAGCCCAGGAGGTGGCTAATATGTCTTGGCTCAGTCTGCTGCAGCAATTAATCTTTCTTAAAAACATGGCTGCTTTTATAGGTCATCAGTTACAGTTTCTCAGCTATTATCTCTGAGAAATAGGTCAATGATTCATTTACTGGCCAGCTTGTTAATGGGTTTACAATGCTAGTATTAATCTGCTGGCTAGCGATGGAGCCAGTTGTTGGTTTGTTTATTAGTGGCTGTGTGTTTTGGAGTGCTTTACTTAACAGTTATCAAAACACAAAAACAAGGAGCCAAGCTGGATAGAAATGTAGGAGGCGGAACTGAAAGTACTAAAGAAGGGATCAAGGTTTGCTGCCAAAGTCACCTAACAAACCAATCTTCCCAGACGGTAGCCAGTTTAAGCCGATAACCTCACACTTTCTCCAGGATACGAATAACGAAGAAAGTAGGAATTTGGCCGGAGGTTAATCTCAGCCTGGCTTCACCAGATCTGCTTTCCAGCACTTGTTATGGGGATCGACTCTGGAATACAGTGGTACCACTGGTTACGTACTTAATTCATTCCGGAGGTCCGTTCTTAACCTGAAAATGTTCTTAACCTGAGGTACCACTTTATCTAAGGGGGCTCCTGCTGCCGCCGCGCCGCCAGCACACAATTTCTGTTCTCATCCTGAAGCAAAGTTCTTAACCCGAGGTACTACTTCCGGGTTAGCAGAGTCTGTAACCCGAAGTGTTTGTAACCTGAAGCGTTTGTAACCCGAGGTACCACTGTATATTATGATTGTGATTAGATTTCTTACCTACCCTTCACCATGAGGTCCTAGGGTGGGCCACAACCATTTAAAAATATTATATAAAATCAGTTGAAGCAAAGTACAGTCAAAGGAATAGGGTGGGACCTAAATATATATCTATATATGTATTGACAAGTATCAAAGTTCAGGATAAAGAGGTGCGCCTTCAATAAAGGACAAAAACTACATAGTATTTATAATGAATGTAAATAAATACTATATTAATAATATTTATTTGTTTGATTATTTATTTCTCTGGTTTCTAAACTGTCCTCCATCCAGTATAGATCCCAGGGCAGATCACAAAATCTTTATAAAAGCGACATCCACATACCAATTACTAGGGGTTTTTCCACAGCTACATTGCTCACCAACTCCCCCTTCTGCCCCACCAACCTCTTAGTGGGCGACCTTTAGTTCCCACCGCAGGAGCCAGCTTTGCCAGGTGGGTGGGGCAACCCACCTGCCACTCACATGACATTGTTATCCCACCACTTGGTTGGCACGTGGGTTGTCCTGCCCACCTGTCAAACTCCACTGCGGGGTTCCCTGGCACCCACCGTGAGAAGCTGGAGAGAAGCTGTCATTTTTCCCTCTGCATTTCTCGCTTCCTGCAGTGCCAGTGGTGGCAGCAGCAAGAGCCTTCATACCCCACACTCCCACTTTCAACCTGCAACATCAGAGTTGGAGGGGGGAGGGAATGTAAGAAAGGGCTTTGCAATCTCCCGAAGCGCTTCCCCCTTTGCACCTCTGATGTTGGAGGTGGAGAAGTGTGGGAGGCTCACAAAGGACTTTCCACCTCTGGTGTCAGGTAGGAGGCCAGAGGCAGCAGCCAGCCAGCCAGCATTGTGATCCTCCTCTGCCGCAGGCACTTCATCTTTATTCTACTCAGTGATGGCAGCAACGGATTATGAGGCTGGGTGGCCACTGCTTCTGGCCACATTTCCACACTTCTAATTGGCATTAGGGGCAGAAACAGCAGACCCCCAAGCTCGCTGGGGAGGAGGTGTCCAATAGCAGGGCTGGCTGAGGTTCTATATCCCAGGAACAGGGGCCCCAGGGTTGGCAGGTGAAGGAGTTTTCATAGCAAGGCTGCTGCTGCCTAGGCTGCCCATCTACCACCTCTCATCTTGCTGCAGTTTACAGCGACACCTGTCTGTGGCCCAGTGAAATACAGTATGATGCCATTCTTCCATTTTTCTTATATGGTAATGGAGCTGGGTTTCTGGGTTTTGAGGCTGGAGCTGTCTTAGAATCCTGGGGAAATTAAACCTAATGTTTTATTATTACTGTTCTTCATCTGTGCTGAGAACTTCTCAGAATGCAAACAGTAGAAGAATGTGGTAGAAATCAAGATCATAGAAGAGAGCCAGTGTGGTTTTGTGGCTAGACGCAGTCTGGGGAGACCTAATCACAATCTTTCAGCCTATGACATATGCTACTGAGCACGCAGACGGCTGAAGGTACAAGTTCTAGCAAGACTGGGACCAGAGTCAGGGTGGAGCACTGAAGCAGATTAACTGGAGGTTCACTCCAGAGTCATTTGCTGACTAGGAGAGGCTGAGTTGAAAGGGTCTGGAATGAGGATTCATAGGAAGGCTGGCCAGCAAAAGCACGGGCAGGCAGGCAGGCAGTCACAAAGATGAGGAAGAGCTAAAACTCAGTCCCAGGTTCAATCTCTGGCATCTCTAGATAGAGCTGGGTCACTGTCTGTCAGTGTAGTAGACAATACATTATGCAATAGATGGACCAATGATCTGACACTGTAGAAGGCAGCATCATATTGTTGCATGCACCCCAATCTTCAAGCAATAAGAGACTCCAGTGATTCCAGAGCTGACCAAGGGTTTGATTTCCTTGGAAATGAAGGTCAATGGAGACTGTGGCGTCTTTAGGATATATGCTTTTATTTACACATATATACAGCCTGAGCATAGGGTGGAGGGGCTCACAGCACTAACACTCTAGCAGATCTTGCTTCCCGATTTGGCTTCAAGGGAAGCCCCAAGTCACAGCTCTTGGGTCCACCTGTCTCTGTGTCTCCAGCTTCCAGCATCTGCCAAATTCACACACACAGAACCTCCTCTGGCCTTTTTTTGTTCCCCATCCTAGGGTGATGATGTGGCATCCAGCAGGTGAAGTGGGAAAAGGTTTCCCCATTTGTTTCTATGCCAACCTCTTATGACATGTACAATAAATGCCAGAACTTTAGTGGCCATTCCCTTAACAACAGATCTGGCTTGGTTGGTTTCCTCTCATAAATTCTAATCTTACATACATAGGATCACAGGTTTGGAAGGAACCCACAGGTATCTTCCAGACTGACACCCCCCAACCCATAACAATATGTTCCTACAAATAGGAAAAACTGGTGGACTGGAAGCCAAAGGCCTGTATAATGAGGCCAGCTCAGTATAGACAAGTTAAATGCCACGGAAATGCATACCATTCAGTTGTCTAGAATCAGTTTGGAAAACTTTGCTTTACATAGCCCTTACCGGGCAAAAGCCCAACCTCCGATAGCAATGGTAGATAAATTCACAAGGTTCACGTTACCAAATACCCAACTTCCAAACCAATAAGCAAACCAAAACACAGCTACCCTTTGAATTTTGCACCACTCCAACTTTTGTGATGCAGTTCTCCAGCCCCAGAGCCTGCACAACAAATGCCTGCTTTAGTGAACACCATGTACAAAACTATATTAGGGGAAATGGCTTGCAAAAATGCTTACGGTATATTAAGGGAATTCGTGTGCACACAAAAAAGCATATATTACTGAAAACAATGCACAAACACATATGAGTTTTTCTGCAGTCCTTTTTAAAGATAAATTTGCAAACCGATGCACAAATATACATGCCTGTGACACCTAAAACTGAAACACAGAGGAAACGTCACGAAGAAACTGCCAACCAAAGATGTTGGTAAGTCCCCTCCTATCCCCTTTACATTGCAGTTAGCTATAATTCTCAAGCTCAAAGATCTCACTGAGGCAAGCAAAGAATCTGGCATAAAATGTATTCCTTTAAAGGCAACTGCTGATTTTCTCGAGAGGGGAGACTGCAGTTCCTCCATGTGATAGGCAAAGCAGTCTTCACATGCCCCCAAATACGCTGTAATAATATTTTTTTTCAGCTACTATGGACTCACTGGGCTAGTTAATATTGTGGTGCCTTGGTGTAAAATAGTCTCAATGGCATCAATGTTCATAGATGTGTACATTATACGAAGTTGACTTGCCGTTCAGTGTGTAGCTTGCTTCACTGCTTTTGCCATCTGAAGCCATCTGTTTGCAGATATATTTTAGTTCCTGCTTTCTACTTGCTGCTAGGTTTCCTGACTCTGACCTTAGCACCACCCACTCATGCACAGGAGTATGATCTTTCTCTCTCTTCATCTGTGAAGTGTCAGAGGGGGGGGGGGTGTTGCGGAACTGGGACCCAGCAGCACAATAGTTCCCCTTTCTTCTTCCACTCTGCAGCCTCCAAGTAGCTCACCGTAAGGATTGCAGACTTCGATTCCAGTCTAACTGCTGGTGATCCTGCCACAGACACTCTGCCAGGCAAATCTGGTTTGAGGCTCCACCCTGGCAGATAAATGTAACCCACATGCCCAAGTGCTTGGAAAAGGTAAGCAACTGCAAATTAGCGTAATCGTTGTCCCCCCCAGGCTGCACCACGCCTAGGGAGAGAGCCTCTTTGCCTAACAGAACAGCATGATTCACAGTGCGACTTCAAAAGAGAAGCCAGTTGCCTTTGCAACCGCCCCACCCTGCTTCTCAGCCTGCAAGATAAACCTTCCTAACATTCAGGTGGTGCTGCTCACCAAAAAGCACCAGAGCAACAAGGGTGGAATCTACACACATATTTAAAACACTGTGAAAATGCTTTTTTAAAAAACGTTTTGAAAAATACATTGAATTTGGCATAGCTCACTGTTGCCATCTAGTGCCACTTTACAACACATTTAAAACGTTTTATTTGCAGCACTATAGCTGAGTCCAAGATCTTATAACATGCAAATGAGTAAAATTCAATCATATGTGGTAATATCCATATTTTCTGAGAATGCAGGCTAATAATCACAACTTCTGAATATTTATTTTATTAGTAATAACTGAACACAATTAAAAAAAATACTTCTCTATTAGGTATTTACTTCTAATACTACTGATTTTGTTGCCTGCCCTTCACCATCAGGTCCAAGAGTGGGTTACAACAATTTAAAATTCAGAATAAGCAGATAAAGCATGTTACATTCATAATAAAGAATGGGCTCTGAAAATGCACATCTGAAGTGATAAAGTCAAGGTAAAGAGGTGAATCTTCAGCATTTGATGAAAGCTATATAGCAAAGGTGGCAGGGAGGGAGGCAATATTGCAAACAGCAGAACACCTAGTATTGGAGATACTAGCTTCATTGATGCACAGGAAACTAAAGTTTACAAGAAGGAAGCAGCTGGAGGAAATGACTCGTGATTTCAATTGTCTCTATACTAATGCATAGAGTATGAGGAAACAAGCAAGATGAATTAGAGCTCTTAATAATGCTTTAGTTGAGATTCCTGCATTGCAAGGGGTTGGACCAGATGATCCTCAGGGTCCCTTCCAATTCTACAATTTTGTGATGCTGTATACTTGATTCAGATGCACCTCTGTAGGGAGGGAATTCCACAACTTAGGGTGACTTAAGGCAGAGAATGCCCTTTATGTAATTATAAATTCATCTATAATATAGATGAATTTTTTAAAACTTACCTTACTATGCGATGCAAAAATATATATATTTTATATTTTGTTGGAGACTGAAACCTAGTGGGGAAAGGGACACACACCAAAACAGGCGAGCAACACAGAGAATGAAACTAAAGAAGGTACCAAACCATTCCTTGATATTTTTGAAACGTAATTCTCTAAATTCCCAAAAATCTCAGTTTCTTCACATCTGTTTAGAATAGACATATACACACACACCTGTCAAATGCTGCAGATCCATGGCTGATCAGTGTCAAGAGGTTAGATGGATCAGTGATCTGACTTTGTAGAAGGCCCTTTCCTATGTTCCTGTTTAAGTTAAAGCCAATTGCAAAAGGTATCTGCCCCTACCTGCAGAGCAGAAACCCAAAGGAACCATGCCCAGTTTGAAACAGTCAGAAACAACTGGGCAGGTAAAATTGATCAGGGATATCTGACTTCCAGTCTTCATCTCCATTCAACCATAAGGCTCACTGGGTGGACTTGGGCAAACCTTTATCTCTTTGCTTACGGTGTTTCCAGACTGCCACTATTTCCCGGTGGGATTCTGTCACGTATGGGCAGATTTGGGTGTCATGATGATAGTGGCTTAGGAGGTCTTGCATAACAAACCCCGCTTCCCCCGAATATCTGATAAGGTAAGTGATGGGGATATGTACCAGAAATGTGAAAGAAACACTTGCTTTGATGCAACGTCACTTGGCCTCCCTGCAAACAAATCCGGATGAATGCTCATTGAACAGGTTGTCTCTGGAAGTGACCTCAAGCGACCTTGCAGTATTTGCCAACGCCATAAAATGGGATAATCCCAATTCCTCCACCCTGAACTCCTTAGAGAATGGGTTGGAAATAAATGTGACAGATACATGAATGGAGATTGGGTCTGGCATTCAGAGCGTGTTACCAAAATAGCTACATTTGACCCCTTTGCACGTGCTCTTAAAGATATGGTGCACAGCTCCAGACACACCGAAAGCACCCCTACGGACTTCGGTTCATAAAATGAATGTGCAGATGCACCCACAGTTACTCCTCCTTTGCAGACTTCCACCATATTCATATATATAACTCTCACCTGATCTTAAAAGACTCAGTGCCAAGCAACAAGGTATCTCCCTCCATCTTTTGGCTTGTTATCCTGGACACCTCGCTAAGTACACAAAACAGAAAGCAAGCTGGGAAAGCATGCAGAGCATTGGCATGTAAATGTCGACACCCAGCAACAATACACCTATAAAACATATTGCCTGGTGCTTTTGTGGCAGCAGCTACCAGCCTGGCACAGAGTCAAAGCATATGGTTTGGGTTGAAGCAAAGCCTTGTGTTCTGTTCCGTTGCAGGCCGTCAACTGCTGGGGACAACTCTACCAGCTATTAAGGTAGAATGAAGGGCTTTAAAAGATCGTGCCATTTTTAAAGCCCTTCATTCTACCTTAATAGCTGGTAGAGTTTCAGTTCATTTGGGTTTTGACTCATTGCTAGGACTTCCAGACAACAGCAAAACATGGGCGGAGGGGATTAAGACAATAAAGGTGGGTTTTGGCTCATTTAAAGCACAGGGTAAAGCTGCGGTACGCAGAACCATGGCATCCAAGCATAAAGCCTCACTTTGTTCAATACTTTTCACTTGTTTAAGGGAAGGCAAGCCTGGCGTGGTTGGTATGAAATGGAGGCTTGCTGTGCTTCTGTTTTAGGAAAAAAGCATTATTCCTCAGCATGCTCCTTGACCACAGAAGGAGCCGGCCCAAGACATTTTGTTGCCTGAGGCAAAGGGCAAGATGGTGCCAGCCTTCATGTTCAGAAGGCGAAGGGACTGAGAACTGACTCAAACTTCAAGGCTGACAACAGGATAGCAGCATTCCCCAGCACACCTGAGGGCTGCTGGGTAGTTTAGGGGTGCAGGGCAGTCTAACTGGCACACCCAGTTCTGCCCTCTAGCAGAGAGGAACAGTCAAGGAGGTGCTGCTGCTGCTGCCACCCCTCAGCAAGTGATGCTTGAGGCAGCTGCCTCCCTCTGCCCAACAGTCACATCAGCCCTGACCAGAAATACATTACCTTCCTCATCTCTTGACTACACCAGGTCTTTCTGCCGGACGTGGTATTGGAGCATGGAGTTCAACTTTCAATTTTTTAAAGCATTCGTCTTGCTTTATTTATTCATCTCTCTAAACCCCATGCTTCCTGTAAGGTGCTTCATGTGGCATAAATAGCTTTCCCCTTTATCCTGTGAGGTACGGTAGGCTGAAAGATAGTAGTGACCCTTAAATATCACCCAATATCTCAGGGGTGTGTGTGTGTGTGTGTGTGTGTGTGTGTGTGTGTGTGTGTGCTTTATAAAAAAAATACAACAACAATATTTGCTTGTTCAGGTTTGCTCCCTGCCCTGGTTATGTGTCCAAAGGGTGGGTCTTAAGAGTGAAAAGTATTCTCTTATCTCCCCATCCTCTTTCCTCATATGTGAGGTACCGCATTGCCTTAGAACTGATATAAATGAAAACTTAAAAATAGAACTTCACTGAAGATCCTGCAACCATAGTATTTAAGAAGTACACAAGGCAAAGAGACCAAATACGTCTAGGTCCATTTAAAAGTGAACAAGTAACAATATGCAGAATACGAAACCACCAATATCATTTTAAACCTTTGGCTGGATATTTTTGTGGTTTAGTTCCCACCCCACACCAAACCACACGTATACTCTGATTACTGCTTTAGCAGCGCCCTCTAGTGCTCTGCTATGACCTGCTACAGTTTATTTACAGAAGGGTTTTAATGTTAACAGCAACAGGCGTGCACCTTAAGGGCTTGGAGCGTTTCATTATTAAGGTGTTTTGAAAGCTGAACCTAAATTGGTGAAGGTAAATGCCTGGGGGGTGATGAATATGTAGTCTCAATCTTTGCAATTGCTAGAACAAAGCTGAGGCTGGTTCTTTTTAATTTTTAATGTTAAAACTTTTGTTTGTTTGTTTTTTAATTCTAAATATTGCTATCATATTCTGCCTAACTCCTTTGTAAACTCACAGGAGCAACATTGCTGTAATTTAGATCAGACTTCCCAGCTCAGTGCTTGGCAGGTTTACTTGGAAGCAATGTCCTTTATGATCAATGGAGATTATTTCTAGTCAGTGTGCATAGGATCACATCTGATATGGGAGGAATGGGCAGAAGGTAGACTGGAATCTATTGGTAGGTCACTATGTAATCTGAAGTAGACTGGCAAGGATTTCTGATTCCCAACCGCTTAACAATGGCAACAAATACAATTCCATACACCCTGCCCAAATAAAATAGTGTTCCACTCCAGCCCATTCTCTGAGCAGTGAGAGATTCCAGGGGTTCTAGGCACTTACCCAGGATTTATGTTTCCTTTTGGAAATGAGGCACAGCAGAATCTATGGTGTCTTTATGATATATGGTTTATTTACACATATATACAATCTGAGCCTGAGATGGAGGGGCTCACAGCATTAACACCCCAAAAGGGTCTTGTTTCTCCCGTAGCCACAGCCTTGGATTCAAGCAGAAATCAGTTCTGACTCTCCTTGCCTTTACAGCCTGCAGCTTTCCCCTCTAGTGTAGGTTTAGACATCACAGCAAACTCTGCTCTCCAAATCAGGCTTTGTCCTTCTAGCTAAGACGATCTGGAGGAGGGGCACCACCCCTTTGTTTTCTGACACAGAGCCCCCTTCCTTTTGTTCTCTTAATGACCCATCACGCAGGCAGTTACATCAGGAAGCTAGCCTGGCTTGAATAACTTGCTAGGATAACTCATAAGAATATATTGCTGCAATAAGGACACGTTGGGGGAAAGGTATGGAAGGACTGTGAATTCCATTTACCGGTAGTTCTAGCACTCAAACAAACGCCTGGGCTCAGAATTCTTTAATTTTAGATGTATCTCTTTTGCAGTTAGCTCCAGTTGGAGGATCTTGGGAGTTCTAGTACTATATAAAAACAACATGAATCCCACAAGCCGCCCCTGCTTTCGGCTATAACTGTGTGTGCACTCTACTGGCCAAAGCCTGGCTGCAGGCAGGGTTTTTCCAAAAGTAGAGTTTTGAAAGTAGAGTTTTCAAAAGAGTAACTATATTTAGCTTCTAGGGGTCATGAATCCCAGAATATGCATCTCCAAAGAGCACCAAATTTCATTAAGAAGCAATAAATCTTTAAATGACTTTTCTTTTGTAATGTCAATGCTCAACAGTTTCTCAAATTCTTTTACTTCTGCTTCCACTGTTTGCGTATCTGAACTTGCCAAATATAGGTTTATTTTTCTTAAGGGGCTTCATGGCCCACTAAGTTCACCTTTTAAAGTCACCCAGGTAGGATTTATGAGCATAACTACATTTTGCAGGGAGGGGGAAGTGCTGTCACACTGGATCAACAAGACCTAGGGGCAACTTGTGGGAACCCATGGTCCTCCAAAAGTGGTCGGACTCCAATTCCCATCAGACCCTGCCAGCATGGCCAAAGGTTGTTGGACCACAACCAAATCTGAAGGGCCCACCCTCAAAACTACAGGAAGCAAGAGCTTTATAACAGAGGGGAAGAGCAGGGACATTGCTAGGGAATGACCAACACAACCCAAAAATAAAATAAAATTACAGACCAAGTAATAAAATGGAAACTTTGTGTAATGCATTTCGTGAGCAGTGTTATGGTAATGTATTTACCTTATCCCTAACTCAAATAGTAATGACATAATTCTCTTTTCTTCTTCTTCCAGGTGTGAAAGTATGTCATTCAATGACTGTTTACTCAGGAAACATCATTACCACATCCCAAAACATACAAAGGCAGGGATGAGGGAAGAGCAATGCTCTCTTTTATAAGTGAAATCAATATTAAACCATACCACCATAAATTTACCTTGTACAGATTAAGGCAGTGGGTAAGTATAATACCAGTCTTCAAAACAAAATAAAATAAAAAAATTCCTTCCAGTAGCACCTTAGAGACCAACTAAGTTTGTTCTTGGTATGAGCTTTCGTGTGCATGCACACTTCTTCAGATACCATGCACACGAAAGCTCATACCACACGAAAGCTCATACCAAGAACAAACTTAGTTGGTCTCTAAGGTGCTACTGGAAGGAATTTTTTTATTTTATTTTGTTTTGACTATGACAGACCAACACGGCTATCTACCTTTAACCAGTCTTCAAATATCTGGGTGGCTGCCATGGAGAAGATAGAGCAGACTTGTCCTCTGTTATTTGAGAAACTACATCATAGACGTGGATTGCGACTAATGTCACGTGTACACAGTTTCGAAAACCAGCAGTGGGAGCACGCTGGAGCCAGAATAAATGCAATGTGTGCATAGCCTTAGTTGTTGCCTTGCCAGTAAACCTCTAAGTTGCTCTCTGGCACTCTTACATTATTAAGCCAAAGTACATACTCAGGATCACTTTCCACAGATTATATAAATTGCTTTTTTTTTTTTTTTTTTTTTTTTGCAAAGTGCCTTTGATCCTGCCCCCTATAAAGATGAATTAAGCAACGTTAAGAAAAGAAAACCATCCACCAGATGGGCAGAGTAACATATTTATTTATTTATTGAAATATATATTTAGTACGTTCTGTAGTACTGGGATACACGTTTTAGAATACTGCCATAAATAGTACTGCTGAAATTATATCATGAGATCACCATCATGTGCTGTGGTGGTAAGAATAGTAGTCAGAATCTTGTGTATACACACACACACACACACACACACACACACACACACTTTTATGTAAGGCACTGCAATTTGCCAGCAGGGGCAAAGAAGTAGAGTTTTAAAATCAGAGTGATCCAAATGCTTTTCCTTAAGGCAGTCAGATTGCAACTCCCATTATTCCCATCCCTTACCCAGGATGGCTGGAGCTCATGGGAGTTATAGTCTGAAGCATCTGGAAATTTCAGACTGTGTAGGAAGTGTTGTTTTCTGTTTTTATTTATCCAGAACAGCTCAGAAAATATTTAGCCGATATTTTGGGTGGTATGATGCTCAGAGTAGATGCACTAAAATTCACAGACCTAACTTGGTCGCGTTCATGAATTTCAGTGGGTCTGCTTTTAATAAAACTTAGTTGAATACCACCAGTTATTTGGATCATTTTTTGCTTCCTTCCGAGATCAGTCCAACCAGGCACAGAGACCAAAGTGCAGGCAGAATTGTGGCACAAAGCAAAGGGAGATCCAGTCAGGATCCAGTGCAAGAATGAACAAAAAAAGCAGGGCAAAGATCAGGCACACACTGAGCTGTTTTATGCTAGGAAAGCCAGGCCATTCTCTTTCAGATCACCAGCTGGGTGCCAAGATGCACCAGTTACCCACTTAAGTACCATACACTTTCTAAGCAGACCTCTGGTTCTTCGCCAGTTTTGTTTCTTCCTTAGCTTTAGGGAGATAGGAGGCTAGGGAGGGAAGTGGTGGAAACCTGGATCTGTAAAGGGGTGATCAAAGCCCCCACTCCCCCGAGTGAGGTGTCTGAATGACAAAGTGAGTTGGACTGCTAAACAGGTTATTCAGGTGTGTCAAAGCTGTCTGTTTGGTCCCAGTCTGCATCCTCTGGGTCTTAACATCTTCCTAATATATTGAGCTGTTATAAAGGCTTGAGCATGTGGGTATATGTTGTTATCTGTTAATACTACTTGATTTAATTCATAACAAAATAACTTATTTAGTCTGCATCAAGTGAAACAGAGCCAGTGAAATGTCATAAGTACATTCTAAATATTTCATTTATTTTAGTGTTTTCTTCACATGCTTTGTGTAAAGTACTTCATGCTGGCAGCTCAAGTCACATTTTACATCCATGTCAAACCTGACCCACTTTGCTGCTATGCATCTCACAGTTAGTTTTGTAATGTGATCTCTTTAAGGGTATAATATTAGATGTGTTAGATGGTGGGGAGTTGCTTGTCAAAGCAATTTGCCAAGATTCCACTCAAGGGCTACTGACTGGAAGAGCTGGGGAAACATCTTCAGCTAAAGAAACAGTAAGCAGTAACAAAACATTATATCTGTAAGCTGCTTTGAGTCCCATCAGGCGGGGTATAAATAAATATCTAATCATAATACTGTAATAAATGCAGAAAGAAAAACTACTATTTTAGGATAACTTGCATTAACATAAACTGATTGTTATATAGCAGTGCTTACAAAGATACATCTTGATCTCTTGCCATAATCTACCTTTCACAGTTCTTGTGAGCCTCAAATGCTACTCTGAATTCTTCTGGGGTGAGAAGAATACAACTGTAACTTGAGAACGTAGACAGAATTATGGATCAGGGTAGCACCATTGCAACACAATCCACAAAATCTTGCATTGTTCATTGGGCCTGTCCAGTTTGTGACCTGCCAAGGCAGACACAATCCACCAGCCATGCACTAAGATGTGGTGGGCATTTGACAGCTCTCCGGGTTTTTGCAGTCCCATGGAGGCAGCAAAATCCACCATACATGGCTCATAGGCTGGGTTTAGCATAATAGGCCTCAAATTTTATAGGCCTGTACTATATGATAGAGTTGTTCTTAAAACGAACTAAGCAATTAGTCTCCTGCCCACCTAGCAGTTTGAAAGCACGTCAAAGTGCAAGTAGATAAATAGGTACCGCTCCGGCGGGAAGGTAAACGGCATTTCCATGCGCTGCTCTGGTTCACCAGAAGCAGCTTAGTCATGCTGGCCACATGACCCGGAAGCTGTCTGCAGACAAACGCCGGCTCCCTCGGCCTATAGAGCGAGATGAGTGCCGCAACCCCAGAGTCGTTCGCGGGGTGCCTTTACCTTTACCTAAGCAATTAGTAGTTTCCATTAAAGCACTTATTTAGATGCTGCAAGATGAATAAAGTCCTCCAGAACTGTGAAGGAAGTATGAAGAGATTCATTCAAATCTTGACGTCTAAGAAATCTTCGAAGAGTATCTAAAGCAGTAAGGGCCTCCTTCTTTGATGGCAAAGGGTGTGTACATCCTGGAAAGTCATCACCTTCATCTTTCTCATAAGTTCCACTTGAAGTACATTTTTTAGCCTGTGATATTTCAGTGTTAGGAGGCATTTCACAATTTATCAAGTCATCATTGAAAGCTACATATTCCTCTAAAGACAAGCCTTTTGGAAACTCAACTCCTGCTGCCAATGCATATGCAGCCAAATCAAAATTAATTTCTGTTTCTGTGTCCTCATCAATGTTTTTCCCAGTTTGTGATCTAAACCCTTCTTTGCTAGGACTTTTAACAACTGTCCCTGGAGATACAGCCCTCCAACATAGGTATAACATGTCAACTGCATCAAGCAAAGTCAGCGTGAATTCCTTACCACTTTCAACACAGTCTACAAATCTCTTGAGAAGAAGGCACCGGTATTTTACTTTCAGACTCTTGGTGATATTTTGTTTCACAGCTGTAAATATGGAGGGTGAGCAAGAAGGAAAGGATACAAGTCTGATAGACTTCAAATTCCTTACTTCCGGGTGAAAAGGGAAAGAGTCCACAAAAATAATGATGTGACGCTCCTGCATTTGAAATCTCTTGTCAAGTTTGCTCACCCACTGATCAAACAGCTCTGAAGTCATCTGTGCCATAGTAGTTGCCTGATATTCCACAGGCAGTGATGTGACACCCTGCAAACAGCAGGGAGTTTTGTCTTTTCCTATAACAAGCAACGGAAGTTTTTCTGAAGCATCCATATTTATGCCAACCACTACAGTTATTTTTTCTTTGCCTAATTTTCCCAGGGAGCATGTTTCTCCTTTAAATGTAAAAGTAGGGCTAGGTAACATCTGATAAAACAATCCTGTCTCCTTCATGTTAAATATATCATTTGGCTGATAAACCTTTAAATAGTAAGACAGAGTATTTTGATGCCAAGCAGTTGCTGTATCCTCTGTAGTGGTAGCAGTAGTGGTACGAGTAGTACGAGCAGTAGCTACAACCGGCCGAGATCTGAATGCTAGTCCATACCTTGCTTTAAAACGATCTAGCCAGCCATTGCTGCATTTAAAATCGTTATGTCCAAGTTTCTGTGCAAAATCATTAGCTTGGAAGCGCAGCATCGGCCCATTCACTGGTATATTTGAACACTGCGCCATTCTGTACCACTTCACCAGTGCCTCTTCCAGATCTGTATGAAATGCAGTCCTTAACCTTTTTCTTTTAGGGTCAAATTGCCACGATTCAAAGGCTTCTAAAACTTTCTCTTTGTTCTTCATGATGGAGGACAAGGAGTTTTTCTTTATACCGTATCTTCCCGCAATGTCTGTCTTCTTCTTGCCACTTTCTATTGCAGCTATTATACTAATTTTGTCCTTGATTGATAAGCTTTTCTTCTTCCTTACTGCAGGCAGAAGTGAGGGAGCATCTGAAGACTCCGCCATGGTACACCCCAAACTCCTTCAGAGGCTCAAATGCATCTAGAGACATTCGTTCTGTCACCTCGCTATCCTCAAGTGCTTTAATTAGATTGGCTTTCAAATGAGTACCCTGATCTCATGGCATAAACGTCACTGTGTTAATAAATAAACGTCACAGAGTTAGAGTAGCAATGCCATGGGTATATTCTTGTATATCACAAGCACACAGCTATGGAACGAGCACAAACAAGCCCTTCTAGTATCTTTGCCCAATGAGAATATTCTCCATAACTTCTCTAGACTCAGTTTCAAACATGTGGACTAATGAGTTAAGTACTTTGCAACTAGGAATCTTCCTATCTCACATCAAAATAAAGTGTGAAACGTAACTTCATCTGTATTATATGTAAAACTTGTCAATACTGCTGCTTTAATTTGAGAGATCTGCCGACAGATGTGTCTATTTGTTGCAGTAGCTTTGGTGCCCCACTCTATGCCTGGCACAGGGTTAGGGAACCTTATTTCAGCTCAAGGGCTGCTGTCTATTCTGAGCAGTTTTCTGGGGCCACAGGCCAGTGGGGGGTGAAGCCTGAGGCAAAAGTGAGCAGAGCAATTAACTAGAAGGCTAGTTTCTCCATATACTCATGCTTTCCTCTCTATCCTGCAATGTCAGAGTTCAAGGGCACATTCTAGCAGGGCAAAACACTCAAGGAGGGTGTTGAGCAGGCCTGGGGAGGAGTGTGGCCTTTGGAGACTCCTTGGGGCCAGACAGAGAACCCTGTAGGGCGGAATTTGGCACGAGGTTCACCACTTGTGCTCTAAAAGTAGAATCATGTCCTATCAAGCATTCCTATCAAGCATCAAGTGAAGATATGATGGGAGAATGCACTCAGCTGAACATGCTTTGAAATTTTATTCAGGCCTTTACGCTGAATACAGAAAAGTCAGGAGTGATCACAGGGAAAGAGCCTGTAATGGGTGAAGTGCGGAGGCTTGGCAGGTGGTTTAGTCCAAATCTTACACTCACTCAGCCATTGTTTCCACCATTGCCATCAATGTAACTTTACTCCAGAAAAAGGAGTACAGCACATTATCAGGTGCGGTGGAGGCCCATCGGCAGCACCTGAAGTCTCATGTACAGTGGAACCTCGGGTTACATACTGTCCTCCTTACGAACACTTCGGGTAATGAGCTCCACTAACACAGAAGTAGATGTTCCGGGAAGCAAACTTTGCCCTGGGATGCGAGCAGAAGTCGCGCAGCAGCAGTGCGGCAGCAGCGGAAGGCCCCATTAGCGAAAGTGCACCTCAGGTTAAGAACGGTTTCGGGTTAAGAACGGACCTCCGGAACGAATTAAGTTCGTAAACGGAGGTACCACTGTATTTCCGTTTGCCAATTAGAAGAATCCCACCTCTCCTAGGAATCATAGAAGTGTCGAGTTGGGAGGGAACCTGAGTCATCAACCCCCTGCAATGCAGGAATCTCAACTAAAGCATCCATGACAGACAGCCATCCAACCAACCTCTGCTTAAAAACCTCCAAGGAAGGCCCACCACCTTCCAAAGGAGCCTTTTCCACTGTCAAACAGCTCTTGCCATCAGAAAGGTCTTCCTGATGTTTAGTTGGAATCTCAACATCTGAAGGCAACCCTGTTTAGGGATGTTCCCGGGTGAAACAAGGCTCTTCCTTGTTTTTGCCGCAGGCAATTGAATGCACCTATGGGAGGGCGGGAAAGGAAAAACCACACATAGCACACCCTTCGCTTCCCGTTCCCACTGGCGAGCCGCAATTCGAAGTGGAGGAGCCTTAAAGGGCACGGCACCCTATTCTACTTCTGCGCATTGATTGCCCTACACAACCGGAGGAGCTCCCCCTTTTTCCTACTAGGTGTTCAGTCTCGGCCCGCTTGTCGCAGGCGAGAAGCGGGAAGGGGCGGGGAAGAGACCGGCCGCGAAACGCCACAACAGGCCCGGATGCTGTTGCCATGGTGACAGCAACGTGGAAGGGACCCCTCGCTGTTGCTGCCGCCGCCTAGAGCGGCCCCTTCAGAAGGTTACAGAGCGGCAAGCGGACGCTCTACTTCCGGCCAGGTAGTTCCGGTTGGTGCAGCCGTTCAGAGAGGGAAGGAGGGCGGGGAGGGGGGCAGGGAGGGAGAGATAGAGTCTGAAGTAACCGGCGCCCGTTTTCTCGCGAGCCCTTTCCGTTTAAGCTGCTCGGCCGTGTTTCCGTGGCTTTTGCGGGGGGGAGCAGCTGGAATCAGCCGAGCTTGAAGGCAAGTGAGGGAGGGAGGAGGAGAAGAAGGGTGTGGTGGGTGGCTGCTGTGGGCGGGGGGTGGCGAAGACGTGAGCGCCGTGTCCCCCCCCCAAAAAAAAACCCTCCCCTGAAGACAGGACCGACGCGGAGCCCTCAGCGTCTCCCTCGCCGAAGCCCTTCTCGTTCCGCCGCCGCCTCTCCCGTTACTCCGCTCCTTCCTCCTCGCCCGCGGCGCCAGGCCGGTGTTCTTGGCCTGCCTCCTGCTGCGGCCCCGGAGCTTCAGCCGGGGCCTAGGCCACGTATGAGGGAAGGGCGCGCCCCCCCCTCCACACACACATTTCGCTCTTTCCCGGAAGAGACCGTTTCCTATCCGCTGCAGCCTGCCCGGCAGGCAGTAGCTCAACAGGTGTTGCTTTATTTTTATTTATTTTTTTAAATGTCACGGCACGGAGGTATAGGACGATGCGGGAAGATTAGTTTCGCCTCGCAAACCTCCGCCTGTTAGGTAACAAATCCGCTTGGGAGGCCTGTCGGGGATCCTAGTGCGTACTCAGGGTTCCTGGTCTTTATCTCTTGGAGGGTGGGGCAAATGGCAGGTGTAAAGCTAATGTGTTTGTGCCCAGGAGGAAGTACTTGTGCTCAGCGGAGAAATACAAACCTGCTCATGGAAAAATGCCCTTTTTGGTTTTCTTCTCTTTCTCACTTTATTTAGCCTTTAAACAACACAAAACCTTTAGCTTCCTTGGTGCTCACACCCTTGACTTCCAAAAGTGAAGTTGCTGCTGCTTTGTTTTTGGCTCAGGGGTTGTATTCTGGCCATGCACTCTTATTTCTGCACTGCCTCCCCAGAATCCATGACTCCCAGCCATTTGGATGAGTTATAGATGAAAGCTAGTTTTCTTCGCTGTGAAATGGAACTTGTAGTTCAGTACTGTATGGGATTTAAAACTTGAATAGTTATGTCTTCTTATGAAATAATTTAATATTGGATCAGTTCTTAAAGATTGTTAGGGTGGAAGTGACTTCTCTAAAGTCAGTAGGTGAAGCTGATGGTCAAGCTAGGAAATAGTCATCCATAGGAAACAGACATGGAATGGTTTCTGCAGGTACATTCAAAATACAGTGAGATGCACAGGTGTGGCTGCTGCTTAGTTGAATGTACTTCTTGCACTTTTTTATACCACAGCATTCATCTTGCAGAGTACACAACTCTGTGTGTATTGTACCAACTCATTCTGGAATTGTGGCTTTTCTGGTTTTATAGATGACTAGAACTTGGAGGATCTGCCCAAGAATGTACTCGCCCACCTGCCCCATGCATGCTTCTCCTTTCAGTTTTATGTGGAGGTCATAGCTTATCATTCCTTAAGACAGCTTTATTGTACAGTAGGATATGTTTTCCTGTGTCTTTAGAGGCAAACGTTTTAAACACAAGGCTAATCACAGAAGCATGCACCTAATTCTGTGTTCTTTTGGAAAGCCCCCAAAGCAACACACAATATTAAAATATGCTCATAAAAACAAAAAAGAAAAGAAAAAGCAGAAACAACGGAACCAAATAAAGCCTATATTTGAGACCCAGGGTGTAACTTTTAAAAATAATTAAAAACTAGGCAGCTAGTTTAAAAAGGAAGTAATGGCATATATATAGTCTACCTTCTACCATTACAATATTGTTTTATTGAAGGAAATTGTTGTGGGTTTTATAGCATGCATATATTATTGGATCATAATGATTCATAATATGATTGCTCAATTGTGATTCCAGGTCCACAAATTATGATACGGCTTGGTAGGTAGTGAGACTTTATTTGTTTCTGTGTCAAGAGGTTAGGACTCAGGGGTCAGCAAACGTTTTCAGCAGGGGGCCGGTCCACTGTCCTTCAGACCTTGTGGAGGGCCAGACTATATTTTTGAAAAAATATATGAATGAATTCCTATGCCTCACAAATAACCCAGAGATGCATTTTAAATAAAAGCACACATTCTACTCATGTAAAAGCACGCTGATTCCCGGACCGTCCGCAGTCCGGATTTAGAAGGCAATTGGGCCCGATCTGGCCCCCTGGCCTTAGTTTGCCCACCCATGGGTTAGGTGTTTTCCTTTTACACCCACTAACAAGGAAGGGGAGTTTTACAGGGAAGTGATGGGAAGAGGTACCGTATATACCAAATCCTAATCCAACCTAAGATAAGATACTCAGGTGCTTCTTTAAGACAATGAACAGATGAGACTTGACTGCTACATTAAGAGTTTCAGCATAACCTAAATGAAAACATGGATATGGCAGGCTGCACAAACTGTTTGATGGGTGGTATAACATGGCCAAGTCAACACTTCATGTATGCTCACCCGCAAAATCTTGTTTCTGTCTACCTACTCATATTACATCCCACAAGTGGCAGACTTTGGATTTTCAAATTTCAGAGGTGCCCTGTGCAATACCAAAATTCAGCACCCCCTTGCCTTTCGCCTTCCATTCTAAGTCATTGTTGTGGTTTCCCCTGTGGCACCTTCTCGGCTGGCACCCTGCGCAGGTGAACCAATCACACTTCCTTAAATCCGCCTCTGACCACACCAGTTAGATGCAGGCTGGTGCTAACTGTGAAAGAAATGCTTCCAAAAAATGTACTTGCATAGTTGAACTTACTGGAAGCCTTCCCTGCACGTTTAATTTTCTGTTTACCACTAGTGTATTTGTGGGTTCTTGGCAGGTTAGAAAGACATCATGTAAAAACCACACTGTTAAACAAGTACTAATTTGCAGTGAACTTTGCTAACTTCCTCATCCTAGGAAGCACAGAGATTAATGGTAACTACTTCCACTTGTTGAAAATTCTCTCCATTTTCTCTATTGTGATTGACACAATGTCATTGATTATGAAGTGAAAGAGCTTGTTTAATATTAGAGTGTTAATTCAATTTGATAATGTCCCCTTTACACCTAAAGTAAAGGTCTTCGACCAAGACCTGATTTTTATTGGGTTGTTTTTTTTTAAGTTCAGTGTATATTTTCTGAATTGATGGAAGAAGAGAGAGAAAGGGGCAGTGGGTTTAAAGAGGTCTAGAATGGTAAAACCATATGGTCAGAGTCTTCAACAGCAGTGAAACAGTGGGGTGAAACAGTGTGGGCTTTCCGGCAGCCTGCATATCTGAAAAGAAAGGGGACTAGTGTTGTTCCTTGAGACTCAAATAATATTTAACAGTTATATGTTTTTTCAAGTTTCTGAAGTGCTTCAAGTGCATAGTGCAATATCTGCTAATTCTATTGTGCCAATTTTAACTTCTTTTTTAGCGGGTGAGTTTATATACTTAAAATGGCATTTAAAAGTTGTTAAAGGTTTTAAAAGTTTTAAGTGCTGCCTATTGGCTATGGTAATATAGCAAGACGTACATCAGTGTAATGTAATCCATGTGATTCAGTTTCACTATCTTACGTTCAGCGTGTTCTTGTATGCTAGGTAATGTAGCCATGTGATGGAAATACTCTTAGATACAGTATAAATAAAACATTCTAAATTGGTTATAGTGTTGAAATGATGATTCCTGCAGTGGACAGGTCCATTGCTTTTAGTGGGTCTACTCTTGAGTATAGCTAAGGTTGGAATCCTAACCTCACATGCCTGTATGTAAGCCCCATTGAATTCAGTGAACTTACTTAAAAAAAGACATGGCTAGGATTGTAGCCTTAGTTGGATAGTGCCTTTAGATGCTCTAGGTCTCTTGAGTTTAGTTGTAAATAGGCAACTAAATCAGCAGTCAGTCTTCCTGTTCCCCTCTATAACCTTCGTACAGAGTGTTTGTTTGTTCAGCATTTAGTTTTGGCAGGGAAATAGGAGAACTTAGGTTTAGGGGAGGGTTTTTAATCGGGAAAAGTTGGAACATGCATGCATATTTTAAATAAGAAAGTATAGTATGCAGCATAGCCTTCTGTAACTCCCAAAAGATTATTCAATGCATGCTCAACTTATTTCGCTTTCAGGTATGTCAGAAAACAGCAAGAATCCAGAAACTGTTGATGAACTTCACCAGGCTCCAGAAGAACTCCAGTCTGACTCTGAGGTGATTGGGTGATGCAAGTGGTTGTAGCTATTTAAAATCAACCAATCCAGTAACAGGGTCAGACTGGGGGAAAAATTGAACCAATCTCTGTTTTAATTGTTCTTGATTATACCGGTAACATAATATTATTTGTCAAATTCAAAACATGATTAACCGAAAACAAATTAATTTTTACATTTGATTTTGTATTGCCCCATTAAACAGCAAAGTATTCTGTCAGAACAATGAGGATTTTATAGATAACCTTGCAAGTGTTTTTGTTGTCCCTCAGCCTCATTTTTGTCCCCACAGGTTTTTTGGTGGTTGGGGCCACCTGGTGCTTTTCCAGGAAAGATACACAGGACAGACCTCTCTGTGAATATATTGATCCAGATTCTTGTGCGTTTATAGAGAAATAATAATAAGATAGAATCACAGATGCTAGATGGTTTGATAAGTCTTTCATCACTATGCCCTGGTACATCAAATCTCATAATAACTCCCCCCCCCGCCTCCCACTTGTGCCCAATGCTGTTCTTTGGCAAGATCTAGCTGAAAAGCATGCAGTTGGCCAGGTAGAAGACAGGGGAGATAGCATACCCATCTCAGATTTTGCACCCTCATAATATGGATCTTTGGCTACCAGTTATTTTGAAATTGAAAACATTGCCTACCGTGTTTCTCCAAAAATAAGACACCGTCTTATATTTATTTTACCTCCAAAAAAACACACTATGGCTTATTTTCAGGGGATGTCTTATTTTTTATTAAGTATGGTACAGCAATCTACATTTTATTAAGTACTAGTAAATAAAGGCGGCGGCGTGAGCCTCCAGCAACGGGAGGCTCCGCTGGAGGAGTGCGGGCAGTGCAGAAGGAAAGGGAAGGAAGGAAGGAAGGAAAGAAGGAAGGAAAGAAGGTGAGAAAGAGAGAAGGAAGGAAGGAAGGAAGGAAGGAAGGGAAAGAAAGAAAGAAAGAAAGAAAGAAAGAAAGAAAGAAAGAAAGAAAGAAAGAAAGAAAGAAAGAAAGGTGTGAGAGAGGGGGGAAGGAAGGAAGTGGGGAGAGAGAGAGAGAGAAGAGAGAAAGAGGGAGAAGGAAAGGAAGGAAGGGGTAAAAGACAGAAAGAGAGAAAGAGAGGGAAGGAATGATAGAAGCACAGCGCCCAAGAGGCTCTTGCTTTTCTTGCTTAACAGCGAGCTGGGAGCCTCCTGGCTGGCTGCAAAGCAAGCAGGCAGGCTTGGTAACTGGCAGCGGCAGGGGGGGAGGGGCATCCCAAAAGTGCTGCTTTCAGGCACCGCTTTCGGGATGCCCCTTTCCCCCCTTGCTGCTGCCTTCCGTGGGCTCCTCCTTTAAAGCAAGCAAAGCGCTTGCTTTAAAGGAGGATCCCACGGAAGGCAGGCAGGCAAGGCAGGCGCGCAAGCCCGGCTGAGCCCACGAGACGCTGCGGGGCTCGCGCGCCTGCCTTCCATGGGATGGATCCTCCTTTAAAGCAAGCGCTTTGCTTGCTTTAAAGGAGGATCGCAAGGAAGGCAAGGCAGGCGCGCAAGCCCGGCTGAGCTCACGCGCCTGCCTTCCATGGGATGGATCCTCCTTTAAAGCAAGCGCTTTGCTTGCTTTAAAGGAGGATCGCACCGGAAGGCAAGGCAGGCGCGCAAGTCCGGCTGAGCTCGCGCGCCTGCCTTCCATGGGATGGATCCCAATTTCAGGCTGCTCGTGGATGGGGGAGAAGCCCGATTTCGGGCTGCTAGCCCCTTCCCCCACCGTTCTCCAGCTAGCGGTGGCCACGGAGGAGAGGGGAAGAGCCCGATTTCGGGCTGCTTGCCCCTCCTCCGCCCTTTTGCCGCTGGGCGCTCCTGCTCAGCCCGATCGGGGCTTGCTTTGAAGAGGGCGCCAGCCTCTTCCTCTTCCTTTGTGAAATGTGCCCACCTTACCAGGTATCACCACGTCTTACTTTCGGGGTACGGCTTATATTTTCTAACGTCTAGAAAACCCTGCTACGTCTTATTTTTTAGGTATGTCTTATTTTTGGAGAAACACGGTAGTCTCATCCCGAATTTGAGAGACTCTTACAGTTTCAGCTTTTGTTGTAGACACAGCTTCCCCTTTTTGGGTAAGGAGCTTATTTGGTGCTTGAGTAACTTCTTGCGAAGTGTCCTATTAAGATGTGGAACACAAGAAAATGGCCAAATTCTGCTCTTAAGTCTGTCCTTGAACAGCTACAACTGGTGCAGAATGCTCCAGGCCACTTTCAGGTGATTATATCCAGTTGTTGCTGCATCAGTTGTGCTAGTTGTATCCTAGGATAAGGGCAGAGCCTTATTGGTTGTGTCCCTGGTACTATGGCAAGCTCTGCATAGTGCAGTCCACCAGAGCTTACACCTGCAACTTTTAGAACAGTTGTGGGAAGTTCTGTTTTTCTGTAAGGGGCCATACTCCCACTTGGTGCTGATCTCTTGGCAGCTGCATGTCAGTAGTGGGCAGGGACATTCTCTTTCTGGAATGACTCAATCAAGAGAAACACAAACCTCAGGGGAAGGTGGCTGCGCCTACCAGAGTCTCTAATGAATTGCTTTTTAACTTGTAAACTGCTTCACATGATGGTTGACCGGGAACATTGGACGAAGAATCTACATTGTAAAGAACCCTGTGAGTAGTGGCCACTCGGTGTTGGGAGTACAGGCTTGGCTTTGTTTTATCACAAAATGCAGTTTGTCCCCATAGGAAGGAAGTGTAGCCATTCATTTAGGTGGGAAAAATGGACATCACCAGGGCAGTGGCAAAGCATATCTCTGGTGAGTGCCCAAGGTGAGAAGGGAGAGAAGTCTGCCTGGCTGAATGTGGAGCACAAAAATCTTCCGTGCTGCTTTCAGTCTGGCAGGGGTTCGGTCCATCAAAGCACGACATTATGCATGGTCAGCCTGTGAGCTTCATGACTGAGTGGGGATTCGAATCCTGGTCTCCTTGGTCCTAAAGCTACTTGCTAACCACTACACTACATAAGTGTGTTTGGGATTGAAGCCAGTTCCATTGGACTCGGTGGGGCTTACTTCTGAATAGACAGGTACTGGCTGCAAATGAAAGATGATGATGATGATAAAGATAAAGATAAAGATAATAAAGTTGTATACTGCCCTATACCTGCATGTCTCAGGGCAATTCACAGGATAAAATCACAATATAAAAACACAAGAAAGCCCCCTTTCCAGCCAGTAGAGAAACAAAGTGAGATGTGATAGGAAGGGTAGGACACTCATTCCTTCTTCCAGAAGTTCACTCAGCTTCCATGCTCACTGCTGAGGAAGATAAAACCCTTCCTCTGCAGCCACCTCAGAAACTACCAAAGGAGGGGCAGAGCAATCTGTCTTCCTTAAGCTCACCTGGCATCCATCACAGACAGCACATGTGTTGCAGACCAGATTAAAAGTATGTGAGGGGGATGAGAAGACTGCAGGCTACATAGGAATGTGCCGTGGGTAAGTTTTTATATTGAGTCAGACTTCAGTACAATTTGGTGGTGTCTCCCTTTGGCTTTGAGAAAGCAGGGAACACAACCCTAAATAAGCAAGACTTGTGATATAAAAGTATTTAAAATAATCATAGCTGGTTAAATTTTGACCTGACATGTGATTTTGGGCATTTTGTGTTTAGGCTTCTTAAATTTTAGAACATGGTACTATTGTGCTGAATTGTATAGCTGTAGGCTCAAAGGCTACTTACAACTCCAGAGTCGTATAATACACTGTAGATTTTATAGCGTGTACTAAAGTTTTATGAAGTGTCTTTTAATTGGTACTGAGAAACTTTTTATTGATTTTTTTGCATAGAGCAATGCTTTTGATTACATCATGGAAAAAGTGTTACACCTACGGAAAGTGATGCAATAATACCTTATTCCCTAGCATGAACATAGGATTGCATGTTGTTGGCAGGTGGATTTTATTCAAGAGACATAGACAATCAAAGAGAGAAGTACATAACTGATAGCCTTTTTTCAACAGTCTGTCTACTGGCAGAAAACAGAAAAGATTTATTTATTGCATTTACGGTATATCCCAACTTTTCTGTGGGCAGGATTCCTGCATTTCAGGGGGTTGGACTAGATGATTCTTGGGATCCCTTCCAACTCTACAATTCTGTGATTCTATAAGGAGCTCAAGGTGGCATACATGGTTCTCCCTACTGTCTGTTTTATGCTTACAACAATCCTGTGAATTAGATTAGGCTGAGAGACTATGACTGGCCCAAGGTCACGTAGAGAGCTTCATAGCCAACGAGATTTGAAACCGACTGCAGTAGGTAAGGATTTTGTTAGCATATATTATGAAATCATGGTTCAGCATCAGGTGAACAGACTAGTAGAAGCCACAGAGGGGAGTGCCTTGGGAACTATTAAGCAGCATACATCAAACCATAGTTTGGTTAAAACTATGGTTTAATGTGACGTGCAAACCATGCCATTGCTTTAAGAACTGAATGCTACATTTGATTGATGCGACCTGATCTGTGGCAAGGCAGGTCTGCTTGGATGACTATTACAATATATCATAAATTGTAATTTACAGTTTACCCTTACCAGGCTTAACTAATCCAGCTAGTGTCTTAGCACTTTCAGCACTAGTCACTCTGCATCGTGTACTCTGTGGTGACTTGATTGGTTCAGGCTTTTGCCACATAGTCATGTGGACTCTTCGTTAGGTCCTTCCACAATCTAATAAAACCCAGAAGATGCAGAAAGATACACTAGCCTGTGGGGCATATGCCGTTTTGCAAAGATGAGCTAAAGTTACGGATACCCTATATACTCGAGTATAAGCCTAGTTTTTCAGCACATTGGTAATAGCTATGTAGTGTTTTCATATTAGCTTACATGTGTGCATTAGCCTTTTGATCTGCTTTCAGCATCTTATAAAAACATGCCATAGTTACATGAATTTTGACTAATAAAATTGCAGGTGTTGTGTGAAAGAGGAAACAATTTGCCCGTAAACTACTTATTCAGCTGTTTACAGTATCAAAATTGTACATCTGCTCAGATTAAATATATAACCTATTATAATACTCCAGTGTTCATGTGGGAACGCCATGGGAGGTAAGTGAACAGCCGTTGGTTGGCCTTAGTCTTATGTACACTTCTATAGAGAAACTGGGCAAACTAGAGTTTTACCTGGCACTGTGGCAATCAGGTGCTTGATCAGATGCACTCATCAGCCTTACGGGCATTAATATTTGAGGCTGCACAACAAGAGGCAGATGACTCATATGCGATGCAGTTCTCTTAAGTCCTTCTGTGAGCATCTTTTGATAACTGAAAAGGGTTGCCATGTACCAAAGTAAATATAAATATTATGCTGTTTGGTAATGTTAAGTGTCAGGAATATTTAATGTACTGTGACTTGGAGGCGGAAGTTACTGTGTGGGCCATCAATTGTTTTTATGCATGTCTAGCACTAGGGTGGGAGCAGACTGACCTGAACAAAGGGTACTTGATCTACAACTTGCTTTTTGTTTAGGAGACTGAATAATTTAACAAGCTATGTTTCATAGGATCAGTGTGTTGGGATCTGCAAATATCCTCTTCGTGGTTCGGTGAAATGTGGTAGTTTAGCGAAATAGCTAAACATTTAATATTAATATCATTTTATAACACTCAACATATTTCTCTTCAAACTATAGGAGTGTTCAATGGCTGAAGAATCTCCAAAAAATTCAGCAGCAGAGATTTCTGTGACAAGTAATGGAGAACTTGAAGATACACATGAGCACAACTATAACAGGGTATGAGGCATAACTAAGCAGTTTAACAATATGTATAATAGCAATGTTTTTTAGTGTTTGAGTTTAATGTATTTTCTCAGCTAGTGGCTTAATATTTTTCATGGGGAGTGTTACTTTTTGAATGATGAATTCGCACATATTTAGATCAGCTCAAAGTGGGGTTTTGCTATTGCTGTTAGTTTTTTTTTAAAAAAAACATTTTTGCTTTAAAAATGATTTTTGCTTTAAAAACAGAATTTGTGGTACTGTAAGTTGCCTAGTGGCATTTTGCATTGGGCAACACATATATTAATATTAATAATAATCAATAATGATAAAAGTATAGTGTAAATTAAATCCCTGAGCATTTTACCAATAATCAAATTATATTAATGCCTGGAGCAAGCAAATTATAGGGGGAAAGTATTGCCTAGATTAGTCTAATGTTCTCTTGCTTGGAGAAGACTTGCCAGCCTTTTCTCTAGAGATGACTATAGGTTTTATCCTTTCAAATCACAAGATATGTTGCAAATAACTCCATAAAAGTAATAAAACACAGAAGAGTAAGATGCTGTAATGTTTTAATTGCTTGCAGTTAAAGTTATTTGTAGATTTCATTTAATATTTTCTAGAGTATAATTTGTCCTGGTTGTTGGGAATAAGGAAAGTCCAATATCCAGGTGAATAAATCAGAGAATCTGAGAAAGTATTAGACTGCTAGACTATTCAAGTTATTCCCTCCATGTTGACTCCAACTTTAGTTGTATTTTGAAACATTAGCTGTCTGGGATTTGAAAAATACTTCATTTCTATCAAGTTGTGGTGACCAGGAATTTTGCTTGGGTAAGTAGGGCTTGTTAATACAGGCAGGATGAGAATATGTGCCTGCAAGTACATGAGGCACAAGGCTTCCCAACCTCAAGCCACAAAGGGGTGGGGAGGAGAGCAAGAGCTACATGCTTCAGCCACCACCCACCCACAAACACCTCCCTTCCAGCACCAGACTCACGGGACCAGTATGTTTTGCAAGCAAAGTAGGAATGCGTTGCCACCTCCCTCCAGCAACCCGTTGATTATGATTGCTATTTGAAATAGCATTCCATTGATACTAACTGATGGGATCGTGATGCTGTGTCAGTTTGAACTTAAGGATTCTGTCTTAACTGCTTTGTGAATCAGACAATTAATGTAGCTGCAGTGATTTGAGAGAACAGGAATAAGAACAATATCTAAGTATTGCTTTCTTTGCTGAGAGTGATAGGGGAGGTGTGGGAGCAAGTTTTGGTGGGAAAATGTAAATAACAGGATAGCAGAGTGTAGTGGCAGTCCTAGATGTCTGCTCAGAAGTTAGCCCCCATTGACTTCAGTGGGACTCCCATGTAAGTAAGTATGGAGTTGCAGCCTGAATTCTGAAGGTTTGTTATTGATGGGGAGGATGAAAAAAGGTTTATCTAGGTGGCCATGGAGAGGCTGACCAAAGTAGTAAGTGATGAAAATCAGTGCTAAGGGTGTATAAATCTTTTGCATATGTGTCCTTGTTTTGCATACTTTCTTTGAAGTTAATTATATTTAACTATCTTAGAATGTTTTCTCTGTTACTCCTTTTTGCAAAGAGCACCTTTTTCTGGCTGCAGGAGACCTACAAATATGGCGTGTGTTGGTTATTAGGGCTTATCTTCTGGATATGTAAAACTATCGTGCTCCCGTTAAAATTATCCATAAGCAGGCTAGCAACTTTTGTTGGCTTATTTACAAGGCTGGCATCGTTAAGTGAAATATTCTTGCCAGCTGAAATGCCCCTATTCTTTGAGTGTTTTTAAATACGGATTACTATTGTAAAATAAACACTACATGAATAAAATGAAATGAAATTGTAACATACTTTTGTGTCCACTAGGGGCTGCTCTGGTATAGGCTGTGTGGTTTGAGGGATAACCTCTTTCAGACTTGAAAAAATCTTGTTTTATACCTGGCTGGTTGGCTGTGCCCACAAAATGTTTGTAGAATCATCTGCTGCCTCTAAAAGTAGGAGAGCATTTTCAACAACTATTGAGGGAGATCAGATCTATTAATTTTCAGAGGGGAAGGAACGTACCAATATGAGAGGATGTACCAGAGGGTTTACCAGTTTATTTAAAGATTTTAAAAAGCCTTGCTACCACTTCATGTCAGCGGAGCAGAGTTGCAATATGCTGCTACAGAATGGATCAATGGAAATAATGGGGGCAGCCCTTCCCATTGTGTCATTCTGTGTAGGACAGGGGTCAGCAAACTTTTTCAGCATGGGGCGGTCCACTGTCCCTCAGACCTTGTGGGGGGCCGGACTATATTTTGGGGAGAGAAAAAAAGAACGAATTCCTATGCCCCACAAATAACCCAGAGATGTGTTTTAAATAAAAACACACATTCTACTCATGTAAAAACACCAGGCAGGCCCCCCCCAATAACCCAGAGATGCATTTTATATAAAATAACACATTCTACTCCTGTAAAAACGCGCTGATTCCCGGACCATCTGCAGGCCGGATTTAGAAGGCGTTTGGCCAGATCCGGCCCCTGGGCCTTAGTTTGCCTGCCCATGATGTAGGTAGGACGTTACAATGCTGCTGCTGCTGCTGCTGCTGCTACTGCTACTACTACTACTAAAACAGCACCAAGGCTTTTGATTAAAGGAAATCATTATTGCTTGTCTGTCAGAAGGATTTCCTAAACACAACTCCATGTTGCTCCCAAGTCCCTTGCATAGCTAAAGTTATAGAAATTAATTGCTGCAAACATATATTAAAAGATCAGCTAAGTTCAGAGCTGATGAGATTAAGGTATTTAATTATTTAAACAGTGCACTGGAAAACAATAGCTCTTACCAACAGAAAGTTTTTCCTGATGTTTTAGTCGGAATCCTCTTATCACTTTGTTAAACTGAAAGCTACAAAAGGCTTTCAAAATCTGTTCTTGAGTAATGCTGAATAGACGACGTTATCACATTAATTGCTGGAGTTCAAATGGAAGAAAGTATATGCACCCTTGAGTTAATTACTGGTAGCCCATTAAATGGAGTGGCTGGCTGGCAGGTCCCTCTTAACTACTCTTTAGGACAGGAAACCCAGCAGACTACCGGTAAATTATTCTGCAGGACACACAAGTAAAGTTACTGCCTTGTGCTGTTTAAATAGTGTCAGGAAATTATCTTTGTCATTTGAATGCTTGCATCACTCATCTTTGCTCATTTGGGAGCACTTGACATATTAGCACTTCTAGGTGTGCCCCACAGAGGAGGTGAAATATTGCAGGGGGGGAGTTGGAAGGGGGTTTCATATGCCTGGTGTGTAGGGCAGACTTTCCAATAACTAATTCTTCACTGTGACCTATATATTGGGTTTTGCCCCCTTTTCAGAATTGGTTGTGGTCTAGGTTACTCGTTTAGTCACTCAAGGCTTCACAGCTGCCAAAAATGCAAGTTCCTGCAGATTTTCTGACATGGGACTTTAGCTCCTAAACTCATTTTCTAAAGTTGTCAGAGCTGTAGAGCAGCACACTCCAGCATCTGACATTGGCATGGGGTCCAAGGACCCCCTGGGAGACTCCTTGCCTCCCTGGAAGTCGACTTGGATCCATCAGCCCCCAAAGGAAGCAGCTGCATGAATCTTGCTTCCCCTTCATCAGCCCCAGCTCCAGTTCTTCCTTCCATATTTGTAAAAGCGTTGTTTAGAGTATAGGATGTTAATCATTGTTTTATTGATTTCTAGAGCGTCAATTTCCCTTCTTTTTTGTTCTATGAGTTTAAGGAGTTTTTTTTGCTCCTGTTTGTAGTGTGATGAGAGGGTCGTAATTTCTTGTTCTAATTTACCAATTTTGGAGGAGGTTTGTTTTTTAAGTGATGCTCTCTCCTTTATGCAGGCTCCTCTGGTGACCACTTTCATTGTGTCCCAGAGGAGGGGGTTATTATGTCGCCCACATCATTGTCCTTAAAGTAGCTTTGGAGAGTTTTCAAGAGACTCTAGCTAGCTAGTTGGTTTGTGATTAGGATGGGGCTGTTTGTGTTTCCTCTCCTATTTTGAGAGTAACTTCTACTGGGGTGTGGTCTGTGATTTTAATGTTACCAATGTTTGTTGTTTCTATCACGGGGATCAGGCCTTGTGTGAGCTGAATGCTGTCTAGTCTGGACATTGTGCCATGGCGTTCAAACTGGAATGTGTAGCTGGTGTCTCCTAGGTTCTTTTCTCCCTGGATGTCATAAAGGCCTCTGTTTCTTTGCATTTTCAGTAGTTTGTAAGAGTCTCTAATTGTTTGGGGTTTCCCGCTGAGGAAGGTTGCCCATGGGGTTGTAGGATGGATGTCTTTTAGGGAGGTGCCTCATATTTAGGTTGAGGTCATCTCCTAGGATTGCTTCTCCTTTGGAGGAGAGGAATTTGCTTAGTGTCTTTTGGATGAACTCTAGTTGTTTTGTGTTTGAGGCATTTATGGATCCATTTGTCAGTTTAGTTTTCCCATCTAGTACACCTTTAGCAAAAATGAATCTGCCTTTTAGCACTGTTGTGGCTTTAAAATTTAGGTCTCTACAGAGTACTATGAGTACCCCGCGGACCTTACCTGAGCCAGGGGCCACCTATTGTTGACTGAAGCAGGGTTTGCTCAGGAGTTTGCTTCCTTTGGGTGAGTTGTGTATTTCCTGTAGGAAGGCAATGTGTGGTTTCATTGTGCTCAGGGTGGATAAAAATAAACGATTTAAAAAAATAAATCGGATTATTTTTTTTTGTCTGATTTTTTTTTTTTAAATCGGATTTTTAAAATAAAATGCTTTTGGAGGAAAAATCTTTCTAAATATAGTCTTCTATTTAAGTTACATTGTAGTCCAAAGGCTATTCATCAGGAAATAAGGATTTGTTTTAAGTTTATCAAGTGTGCTAAAACTCAGTCTGTTTTTTTTTTAAAAATGTTTAACCACATCAGTTAACAAACATGGATACATATGCTATCATGTTATTGTTTTAGTTAAATAAATTGTTTAAATGGTTATTAAGGAAATGATTATTTTTCTCCTTCCAATAGAAAAGTTGTCCAAATATAAACAGTTAACTTATTAAACCTCACCATAATTTCATAATTATCTGTCTATGTATTTCTAGTAGTAGAACCAAATCAGTAATTTTGGATATCACTGTAAAAACTACTCTGAAAATGTATTATTCCAAAAATGAAACCTTCATATGGTTGTAAATATTAAGATTATACCAGCAAGAATGAGTCTTTCTGTAAAAAAAGATTTAAATCAAGTCTTACTGACTAGTGATTTAAATCAAGCCTTACGAACTAGTGATTTAAATCATGATTTAAATCAATTTGATTTAAATCAAATCCACCCTGATTGTGCTTACATACGACGTGATGTGTTCTCTTTTGATAGGGTTTCCCAGTTCCCTCAAGTTTAGTACAATTGCTTTTAAGCTAGCCATTTTGTATTTCTATTATATGTGATGTTTTCCTGCCAGCCCGTCTGGGTTGTCCTGTGTGTATCTCCCCTTACATTGTCTATCAAACCTAGAGTGTTGTGCTAACATATAGTGTGGGAGAAGGGGAATTAGAGTTAGAGATGGGCTGCATGGGGGGATACATTATAGAGGGTAGCCTATAGGTGTTTGTTTGGGGTAGCTTGGACCATTTGGCTTCCAGCCTGTTGGTCCGGTCACCCATATTAATATCAGTTAAAGCTACAGGCAGCTGGGGATAGGTATCATTCAGTTTTATGTTTCTTTGTGGATTTTGGTCATTGTCAACTTTGCGTTTCAAAGAGTTGCCAGTGAATTACGTTGGTGAGAGAGTTGTCTATAAAGTTACAGAAACTATACATGTTTTTAAAAACCTTTTAAAGCATCAAGCTCAAAATTGAGATATGGGTAGGCTTTTGGCATGGTTTTTTGTGCCTATTATGGTCATTAACATTGTGGTTTTGAAACTAATGCTGACAACCTTTCTCAATAAAGGCTGAATCTCTTGATTAGAGATTAAAGCCTTAATCCCTGGTGTTTGTTCATTGCTATAAGACTTTGGCACTTAGTTGAAAACAAGAAAATGTTTCAGAACTGCCAGAAGTTGGGTGTGGTAAGGGGATGAGAATGAATCTAGGGAGGAATATTGTACAGAGGTCCCACAGAGCAGCATACTTCTATAGAGCATTAGTAGAATGGGCAAGTAACAGAACGATTCAGGAAACAGAGATTTGTACCTGGGAATAAAGTTGAGAAAGCCACTGAAAAGCAAATCTGGGTCATATCTTTGTCAAATCTTGTTGAGGATATTTAAGGGGATTTACCAGGGCTGAGGGGAATACCATACATAAGTCAGCTCTCTCTGTCTCTGTCTCCCTCCCTCCCTCCCTTTAAAAAAACTAACAAACCCCAAACCCCACATAGTTTTCTTGTAGAAATAAGCATCCATACCAAAGGAAATCAAGTGCCTATCCCGCCAGTCAGGGCAGTGATTGCTAGTCAACTGAAATGTAAATTGTATTGCTGGCAAAAAAGGGGGGGATACAAAAATCCTACTTAGTTGATCAGCATATGCAATGCTGGGAAATGTAGCAGGGTGTTACTGCTTCTCTTAACTCTGCCATACTGCTGGGTGGCAGAATGCTACCTTTGCAACTTTCCTTATTTCTGTAAGTTAGCATGTAAGTTTCTGACTTTTAATATGAAAGCAGAATACATGCAGTGAGAAGCCTGGACTCACAGACTTCTATGACTTCAGCCCTGGTGTATGATTGTGGATGAATTAGGATGCAGCTGTGGGATTCATTTATACAGTCAAACCTCGGTTCTTGAACGGCTCCATTTTCAAACGTTTCAGCTCCCGAATGCTGAAAACTGGGAAGTAAATGCTCCAGTTTCGAACATTTTTCGGAACCCGAACGTCGGACACGGCTTCCGCTTGAGTGCAAGAAGCTCCAATTGGAAGCCACTCCTCGGTTGTCAAACGTTTCGGAAGTCGAATGGTCTTCCAGAACGGATTATGTTCGACAACCAAGGTTTGACTGTATCCTCATTTTACTGTTGTGTAGTATTTCTTGAAATACTCAGCCATTATTAGTCATTATGTTGAGAAAATCTTAGCTATGCTAACATACCACAGAAATGCCAATGCTATTGCTACCAGAGGTAATGGCAAACCCTGGGCTAGAGATGCTTGTCTCCTTTAATTTTCATTATTATTATTATTATTATTATTATTATTATTATTATTATTATTATTATTTGCTTTTCACTATGAGGTCCCAGGATTGGTCAGCACAGTGTAAAATACAACATTGAAAACAGTTTAAAACAAATTGCAATCACAACTAGAGTGGGTTCTTGTTTCACCGTAATTGTTTATATTGAGGTTTGTAAATCCACATGAAACCATTTCCTATTTTGATTAACCAACAAGTCATGAACCATAGTTTATCAGTTCAGATATTTCACAAACCCAAAGTTAAATTTAGTTAATAGCTTGTCTAAATTGAGCCTTAGGAAATGTAGCTTCCTGTGTGAAAACTCAAAGTCTGAGGCATCTGCTGTCCCCTCCTTAACCAGGTTAAATTGGGGGGAAGAAGCAGTGGGATCCAAATTCTGGTCTAAGCCTTAATTCATGCTGTATCAGAACCAGGTTGGTTCTGAATGGAACCCTGGGGACTTGTGTGGCACTAGTTGTGCTTGATACCACACATTTTCCTAACATGCTGTTAGGGCTTGCGCAGTTTATTGATGAGGACAATGATAATAGAAAACTTTTTGCTAGAAACTATTACATTTTATTATCATCTCATAACTATATTCACCAAATTTGGCTTGTTGAGTAAACTATTGCAAGAAGTGGCTTCTATATGTAAGGTATCCCAAACTTAAGAGATCTTCTCCAAGGCAGAAATTATAAAACTCTGTCCTAAATGTCCTAAACACATTTTTGCATTGAACTTGATGGTACTCGTCTCATTCTTAAGCCTTCCAAATGGCAAAGGGATACTTGAAGTCAAAGCAAAATCCCTTAGGAAAGAAATTGGATATAAGTACTATATTGACCCAATCAAGGTGCATTCTAGACCACAAGTTATATTGCCCTCTCTACGTTCCTAGTAGAAACAACTTTGTCCTTGTAAACCATTGGTATATAGCAGGCACGTCCAACTCCCAAGAGCAGGCATAGGCATACTCAGCCCTCCAGGTGTTTTGGGACTACAACTCCCATCATCCCTAGCTAACAGGACCAGTGGTCAGGGATGATGGGATTTGTAGTCCCAAAACATCTGGAGGGCCGAGTTTGCCTATGCCTGCCTTTGAGACTGCGATCTACTCCCAGTAGAGCCAAAGTTAGGGGGGGGCGAAGCCAAAGTTGTTGAGCTTCTTTTAGGGAGGAATAGCAAAACATGTTAGCTTTATTTTGGGGGGGGGGGGACACTGCTCACCTATAACAACAACGCAGCGGTAATGACTACTTTCATTTTCAAACTCGTTGGCAAAATACCCATGTGACACAACAAAGGAAAAGAGCAGCGGGGGGGTGGGAACATTCACTCCATTGCTTATCACTACCGCCGATCTATAGGGATCCCGCAGTCCACCGCAATCTACCACAATCATCCAGCGATCGATCTACCGGTTGGATATCCCTGGTATATAGCACCTGGTTCACAAATGTAAGTTAAATGTATGATGCAGACTGCAAAGCTGTACTGTGTTAAGTTGTCATAATAGAATCTCATGACACCATAAACTAGATTCTAGGCTGTCAGAGGCCTGGTTTTAGAGGAGCTAGATATGTTGTTATAATGCCTACAAGTTCCTTTATCTGGGATCTTTACATGGATTTCCCTTTTTATTCAAACATTTCTAAGGACTTGAAGCACTCAATACCAGCTGGACTTGGTCTGTCTGAAACCCAAATTACATCGCATGGCTTCGACAGTACCAAAGAGGGAATCATTGAAGCTGGACCATTTCAAGGTAAGTTATTACTGATGAACCAAGAATATTTACTACAAATATATTAATGACAGAAAAGGGATTCTATGTAGTACAGTATTCATTGTTACTCATTTGTATGTAAAAAAAAAAGCACTTCAGCTGAAGAATATGTCTGTTCGCAATTCATTCAGTGAATTTGTACATGAAAAAACTCTGCTGAGTTCTAAAGGCTAGTTCATGGTGGTGGTGGTGAGATAAATAAATGATCAGTATACACAAAAGGGCTTGCCCTGTGGAGCAGCCCCCATAATGGAGCTGCCTCTGTTTCAAAGCAGCCCTAACCTGAAATGTTGATGTACAAGTTTCAGTTTGTTTCTCCAGTATTTTGTGTACATGTAATGTGTCGATCCAATAAGGATGGGTTTTCATGGTGTATGTCCCGTTTTCAGGTCCCTCATCATTACCCATGTCACCTGTTGTATCTCCTAGCAGTGCAGCTGCTAGCAGACTGGCTGAACAAGGGAGTGATTTAATTATGCCAAAAGGTATTCAGAGGTTTAAGCAGATAACACTCTTGCTGATACAATACTAACTCCCAAGTTAGCAGATAATTTGTTATGATTCCTTTACTTGCTATTGCTAAGCATAACAGCTGCTTTTTTATGGTTCTGTCACTTGGCAAAGTAACCAGTGCATTTTTCTTTCTGCATACTATCTTTCTTTACTATTAAACATGATCAAACAAATATTATCATCAGGAGAATGATTTGAGGAATGACCTTGCTACTGCAATTTTCTCTTGTAGTGGTAGTAGTGTTCCATTAGTTCTCCATTATAACAGGAATATATAATTGCCAAGGCTATACCATGGACTGCTTGGCTTTGATCAAGTTAGTCTAGTGTTGGTACTTCGCTCTGAAAGGGTAGAGTATTTCCCAGGCCTATTGTATAAGGCAGCCTCCCCCATCCAGGTGCCATCCAGATGTTTTGGACAACTCCCATCATTCCTAGACATTGGCCATGCTAGCTGGCCCATTTAGGATATCAGTTTGGGGAAGGCTTTTGTGTGTAGGGTATTGTGCAGACATTATTTTAGGTATGATGGAGTTCAGAGTATGTGCCAGTGATCCGCACTGAAATCTCTAAATGTACCCGAGGCCTTCATGTTTTAGCCTTTTAAAAACTAGATTCATGCATGGTTGGTATTGTGAACATATTTTAAAGGTTATAGAAAGCACTTGCTATCAAGTAATTGTATGAGCCACTTAGAATGAATTGATAATACTTTGGTTTACAGCAATTTAAAATCTGCTTGCTTGTGGCTCTGCTGGATCATTTGTCGAAATCAAACGAATTGATACCTTCCTAAAGTTGCTATTGGTTGTTGTTGTTTAGGTCATAGCCCAAACATGTCCCTACTGGATTGTTAGCTTTCACATAGCAAACATCTCAGGTTGCAGCTTTTAGAATTGCAGGAGCTGGTGTGCTTCTTCTCAACATGCTCTATCCTGTATACTAAAATAACATCATCTGTGGGAGTCAACACCATCCTGACAGTTCATCTTTGTACTAGCAAGCTGCAATGCCACACTTTTTTTTTTTAGTTAGCTTATGAGTATTGCTGTGAAGGAACATATCATAGGACTGGTATAGGTGAGGCATATGTTGCAATTTGGAATGTTTTCCAACAATTCTGTGCTTGTTTTTGGTGGGTGTTTGTAAAAAGAGCAGACTTTATGCACTCCCTATCTGCAGTTCAATACCACTAAATGTAGAATGCTGATGGTAACATTTTAAAATTCACAGCCTTGCTTGCGATTCTTTTACTAACTTCTTCTTATGACTGGGTTCCACTGCTCTCTTGATTTTGAAGGTCATGGTAAAAAATAATTTCAAAATGTTTGAGATGCCTAACTGAATCATTGCATGAATTTGGGATAATGATTCTGATTTGGAATATGGTGCTCTGAAAAAGCTCTCTGGTTGACGAAACTGTAATGTGGCTGCTTTCTCTCCTCTACCTTGCAGTGTATTTGTAGTCATCACTAGAGTCACTTTAGAAGCACTGTGTGATTCTTCACACATGTCTTCTGAACATCAAAACATCTGAAGGGGGTGATGCATCACATGCAAACACATGGTAGGCACATCCTAGGTTCACCACAGCTCACATGGTGGACATACTGGAAAGACATCTGCTTTAAATTTTTTGAAGACTTCTTAAATAATGGGGTGCTATAGAAGTAAGATGGGGTTGGAAGGAAGAATGCCTCTTCCCTTGACAACAGTGAGCAGCACTCAAGTATGCTGTACAGGCATTTAACTGTCAGAGCTATTTATCTGTATATTAGTTATAGGGAAGTTAATTCTGTCTGCATATCTGTTTAAAAGTGAGATGGCATAGTTACTATGTCATGTAGATGCCCTCTTGTGACTTGATCTTATGCCTCTCAACTCTGAAACAAGTCCCATAGACTTCACCAAGACAGGCTTCCAGTTAAATGTGTGTAGGCTTGTAACCATAACTGCTATGCAGATATTTAAAAGCAGTCTTCATAAGCTTTACTGCAACATATGCCTTTAGTGAAAATACAAGATACTGCATATTTTCCACATGCTGAGAGAATTGTTAATTCATCAGTGTACTTTGACAAGTATCCCAATTTCATACTGTGAACAATGCAACAGCTGGCAAATGCAGTAATTATTTGAGTCTGCTTTGTAGCATTTTCTAATATCCTGTTCGTATTAGATAATTTGTCAAAGTATTTTAAAGCTTCTTAATTAAGATCTCCAAATTACTGACTATTGTAACTTAAATCCAAATACCCAAGCAATCTTATTCTTTAAGGTTCACCATAATATTAACACAGAGATTAGTGTGCTATTCACTTCAGAATGAAGTGGGAAATGCTTTGTAGCCTTCTGTTTAAGTAGCACACTTCAGCATGCCTATTTACATCTGGTTTCTAAACAGGCAATCTAAGAATGCAGCAGAAAAGTGGACCAGTTGTGCTAGCAGAGGAGGCGAAGAACCCAGCCATGGAAAAGCTGGAGCTTGTAAGAAGATGGAGCCTAAACACTTACAAGGTTTGTATTTCATGGTTGCAGTTTAGATCCCACAGATGCAAGCTAAGCATTCTCTCTTGGCCTGTTGGCTAAGAGGAAGCACTGTTTCCAGTACTTCACATGTAAAAGGATTTGGCGTTTTACCAGAATTAGAAATCTTAAGAGACTGACGTGCATTTTGAAAATTTAATCTCCTTCTGCTACAGTGACCCCTTGGGATGAAGAGAGGCTTTTGGAACAGTGACATGTAATAAGGAACCTAATTTGTTTTTCTAAAATTTACTTCTTCAAGATTATTTTGAGTACTGTGTGAACTTCTTTAAAAAGTGGGCTATTAAGTAATTGCTTTGGAGTTATTTGAATTGGTCATCTCCTACGGTAATAGAACTGCTGAAATTGGCAAGAAATGCAACACTTGTGTGTAAGATTTACACACAATAAGATCTCGAATTTCATTGTTATGTCTGCTGCTCATATTGTAGTCAGTAGATTTTAGATTGCAAAAGAAGGGGCAGTGTGTGTTTTAATGGTGCTGTTTTGTGCTTAGGGTGTATAGTTTATTATGTCATTTTGCAGCAGCTTCCCAGTGAAATTAATATTCACACCTTTAATCTGGAATATGCAGTTGTTTACTAGGACAAGACTCTGCCCCACCTATGAAGACTGCTTATACTGCCACAACTATATATGTACTTAAAATAGAAACCAAACTATATTTTTGCTTCTGAGTTACGTTTTTTCTTACTAGCATAATTATACTAAAGGCAGTGGGAAGTATTCTTCCAAACCTGGGAAGGATATTTTATATGTAGAAAACTATGATTTAAATCAAGCCTTACTGACTAGTGATTTAAATCGTGATTTAAATCAGTTTGATTTAAATCAAATCCACCCTGTTTTATTTATTTGCACCATTTGTATACCACTTCATATACAAAAATATATTTTAGCAGTGTACAGTAAACTAAAACAGCAGCAACAAATGTTACAAAAATACCAGGGAAACCATCCATATAGCTTAATAATAAATAAAGACTGCTATAAATTCCTTCTTCTGACACATTTCTTTCCTGAGCACCTCTCAGTCGCCTGGCTCTCACCCATGGCCCAAACAAACTCACTGATTACTTCAGAAATCTCACATCAAAGAAGGTCTGTAGAACCTGGCGACATCACCATAGTTTCCGACTTTAGGCACCAAGGATACGCTAGGATGCCAAACTTTTTCAGTTTAGGAAAATGTAGTATAAATAACCATTAATGGATTTCTTCCTCAAATAGCTAGTTCACAGACACATCTTTCCCATATGTATGTGTTCCTCACATGGAGAAACTTAATGTGCCTGTTTATACCTATTCATAGATGAGCTCATTTATAAATGAGTGACAAAATATGTCCAGGGGCTGACTGTGATTACCTTGCCCTCAGCTTTGTGCACCTCACTTCTGCATGTTGACATAGCATGTTAAGGCTGATCTGCATGCATTATTTCAACAAAGTTCAGGCTCACATGCTTAGATTCCCTCCCTCATTTTCTGATTCAAAGCAGTTACAGTATATAGATGCCACTTTCAACATGGGAGTGGCTAACTGGCTATATCCGTGATCCATGACTTCCACATTGTTTTTTCCCCCATTTATATGTATACCTATTGAAAGTTAGAATTTCTTTCAATGCGGAATCAGGAAATTGTATTGTTGTGTGAACTGGTCCATATGGAAATTGGTAATTTTAAGCAGGGTAGTGAATTGGTTCCCTGCTCCCAGAGTCTATTATGTGTATCCCAAATCATTCTGTGCTTTCATGTTTGATCATTTTTGTTGATGGAAAATTTTAAGAATTATGATTGTTTCAAAACTTGCTGCTGCATTTGCTCTTGATCATGCTTTCTGTTTATCTGTTCACTGTTTGGCTGCCTCATCAGTTGCTGAGGACAGTATTCCTGATTAAAGTTGCTGCAACTTTTAAAAAATGCAGTGGTTTCTTTCTTCACATTTCATTGTGGCCCTGTGCTTGGTTTACTATTCAGAATATTGGTCAGTTTCTTTGTGTGTTACAGCATTCTTACTTAAGCCCACACAGAAGATTGACGAATACTAAAATCTGCTCTCTATTTTTCAGGATGAATTGAAATCTTTTTAATGAGCTTTTTCAGTCTCAAATGGCTACATAGCAGCAGTAACCCAAAATGACACTTTTACCCTTTAATCAGAAAAATACACTTGTTCTTTTTTTGCATACAGAACTAGTATGAATTGTACTAGCTTGCTCTAATTGGCTTTTCACAGAGTTCAGTGAGTGGAATACATACTACAGGGATCACAGATCCACTTTTTAGAGTTCTAGATCAACATTTGAATTTTAATATATTTTTGGAGTCCTAAACAGGCTATGAATTGTGAAGAAAGCTTCTTAGGTGTATTTTATTTATTTAGCAAAATATTTATACTGCCTGATTGTAAGAAAATTGTAATTTTATACTTTGTTTTGCAAACTTTGCAGTGTACTCGCCAGATTATCTCTGAGAAGCTGGGTCGAGGCTCACGAACAGTAGATCTGGAATTGGAAGCTCAAATAGAAATACTGAGGGATAACAAAAAGAAGTACGAGAATGTCCTGAAATTGGCACAAACATTGTCCACACAGCTTTTCCAGATGGTGAATACCCAAAGACAGCTGGGAGATACATTTGCAGACTTGAGTTTGAAATCATTAGAACTCCATGTAAGCATTTAATTGCAATAGAAAAATAGTAAAGTTACAGGAAAGTTGGAAATGCCTCCATTTGTTTAATTTTTAGTACAATTGCCTGATAACAGATAGCATAATTTTAAATAAGAAAACAGCATGAATTGTTGCCTTGCATGTTAATCACTAGCTTTCTAGCTCAGTGGGGCGAGGGAGCCTTTTTGACTTATCAGGATTGGCTTCATGGGCCCTGCCCACCTGTCAGATCACCTGATCTTACAACTATTTCAGTGGAAACCATCTCCCTGCCTAGAGAAAAAAAGGGGATGGACAACTGAAATCACAGCTAAAATGAAGCAAAAGTATCCCTGACCAGGAAGGGAGTTCGCATTGAAATCCCCAGCAGGGTTCAACTCCTCATGCACCCTGATTTCTGCAGGGTTCAAATATACAAGCTAGTTGCAGGGGGGACAGGATGGGACACCTAGCTCATGCACTTGAGCCCCGCAGGATTGAACTTGCCAGACAAGAGCAGATGTGCAGATATTTTGGTCCTGCATTCCCTAGGGGTTGGCTATGTAAGCAGTTGATCCAACCATGTCTCCACCTGCTCCACACCTAACACCACATGACATCAGTTGTGAGGCATGTGGGCATGGTTTTGGGAAATGGCTTCACAAGCCAAGTGGAGAGGCCTGGCAGACCAAATCTGGCACATAGGCTGGAGGTTCCCCATGCCTACTCTAGTTAATCTCTGCACATTCGTTTCAATTTTTGCAAAAAGCTAATTTAGGGCAGAAGCTGTACCTATTTGTGCGTAATGTTAAGCCATGGTTTCTTATACAAACCGTGAGTTATTCCACAGATTATCAAACAACGGTAAGTTGTTTCTCCAAAGCTTGCTTTGTTTTCCAGCTGGTTTTGCCTTGTGCCTTTGTAGTTTGGTGAGCATTTGGGATGCAGTAGCCCAAATAGCCAAGAATGCTTGAGTGTTTGTGCATAACACCAAGCCATAGTTAAAACAAATCAAGTTCATAAGCTAAAAATAAACCATGGCTTCAGATGATGATTTGCTGGAAGTAAATGAACCATAATTAAACCACTGGGTATGGTTTGCACATATTAGCTAAGCCATGGATTAATAAAATTATCATACAAACAGGACACCACATTTTTTACCCATAGAAAAGCTATTCATTCTTTTAAAATGATTATAGACTTGTAGCATATAGAATAAAGTTCTTACAAATGGAGAATTCAATTTGGTGAGAGAAGCTAATCAGTAAGCTAACACAGACTATTTTAAGGCTTTGAAGTCTCTTGATTGCTATGAATAGTGTCAATAACTTGGCGTTTAATAAATAATGGAAAGTTAAGCATTCAAAAACACTGTTATATTTCCAATCTCTTAACAGGAGGAATTTGGATACAATGCAGATACTCAGAAACTTCTTGCTAAAAACGGTGAAACTCTACTTGGGGCAATTAACTTTTTTATTGCTAGTGTGAACACTTTGGTGAACAAAACTATTGAGGACACGTTAATAACCGTGAAGCAATATGAAAGCGCCAGGTAATGGATTGTACAATATTATCTGATGTCTTTCTGAAGTATGTAGTTTTAACAGATAGGCTAGTTGTTCGCTGAATCATGAGTTTAGATCTCATTAAGACATACTGTCCACAGAAACAAATTCAAATATACTGTCTGAAGCATTTTTACCCTGCTGTTTAGCCTGAAAGCCCTCCCTGACCAGCTTACATAAGATCAATAGCAAACAAAGCAGTCCCTGCCCTCAGGCTTACAGTTTAAAAGACATGACATAAAAGGAAACGGATGTGGAGTGCAGGTGAAAACTACCCAACTGATGCACCAGTTCTTGGTCTGCGTCCCAACAACAAATTTATAAGCATGTCAGGAAACCATATTATATAGCTGCAGCTTCTTTCATAGCTTTTCTTATTGGTCCTTTTCTACTGCTGAAGAAGCAAGCTGCTGTTCATATTTGAAATTGATCTATTTGAGGGTGTGAGTTGATGTGGGGAACATTTCAGAGAAAGATCTGGCTATGTCATAGTTTCCAGTACTTGCTTGTAAATGACTTTATTTTTATCTCACTCATTTGATATATACCACTCAGTAGTGAAGACAGTCTCTATACAGTTTACAAAATAACAAATACAATACAATACAATACAATACAATACAATACAATACAATACAATACAATACAATGGATACTGAGAAATTACCATATAATTCACTGCCATAAAACATTTTTTTTTAAAGATAAAAGCAAAGCTACAGATTTTGAGACATCTTTATAGAGTTCAGCCTGTTCAGCCTCCCTCTTGCCAAGGCACATTCTGACTCACAAAATGAAACACTTACCCATTAACACGTACACATCACACACACATTCTGCCTGTATTAATATAAATCATACATCACCTACCACTCATTCAATACTGCACACACATCCACCAATACACACAATCACTCTCCCACTCAGTCACAACTGCTATCACCCGTCACTCCTTCCACTCAACAAAAATGTACTGCAAAAGCACCAGGAGACAATGAAGCCATTCACTGACAGAACCATATAAATGACACTACACATTGCCACCCATCCGTCACTCAGATGTGCTGTCCCTGATAGCAATCTGGCTCTCACCCAGATTGCTCTGTCTCACCCAAAGATGCATTGAACTGCACACACCCCTCCCTGGTACTCCTTTCTTTTACCAAAGAGGGCCCTCAGACAATTAAACCCATGCAAGAGGCACTCCAAAAGGCAAAACTTGAAGGAGGGCCTCAGCCTTGCTGGTTCTGTTGCTCTCTGGGTGGATGGCAGTCATTAGCAACAGCTGGTTCCACACTTCCTCTGCAGTTCTGCTCCAACAAAATGACCCGGGGCACCCAGTCGCAAAATCTTTAAAAAGTCAGTATCCCTCTCATAGAGTGCTACAGTCTCATTGATGAGGGGAAGGGTGGAGATCAGTCACAAGTAACTTCGATAAGGGTGGAAATGCCATCCATTATTGTACAGCAGCCATGTTCTAAAGGAAAAGTGGGGAACCTGCAGCCCACAGGCCAAAGTTGGCCTCCTAGACCTCTCTATTTGGCCTGCCGAGCCATTTCTCCTAAACCACACCCACCATTGGAGCAGGTATCAACATGCCTACAAAGTAATAATTGGGAGCTTAAAGTGTGCTGTCGATTTTTCCTCTGCTGGAGAAAGGTGCACTCCAGCCACTCGTTGGGTGCGCCTTGCTCTTACCAAAGGTTTGCATTGAAACGCTGTTAAAATGAAGCTTGTTCTTTGCATTTTAGCAACAGTTTCAAGGCAGACTGCTTGGTGCTATAGGAGCAGCAAAGCCCCACATACTGTGGTTCCCAAGTGCCCAACAACCAACTGGCTATAGAGTGCTTAGGAAGTGCTGTGCAATGGACTTTCATGGGTGGGACAGCCCACCTGCCAGTCATCTGTAATCATAATGAAATCAGGTGATTGACAGATGGGTTGTACTATCAAAGCTGGCCCATGTGGTTTGGTCAGATAAAGATCTGGCTCATCAAGCCAAAAAAAGTTTGCCACCCGTGTTCTGTAGCATACAGTATTGCAAAATATCCTGCATGCTCCCATGAGCATTATTGTTGAAACCTGCAATATGAATGCTATCTGATCTCCACTGCTCATTTATAACTAATTCCTACCAGGCTCAGAAAGTGGAACTATTTGTAAGAGGCTCCAGATGACAAAATAAAAGCTTCCCCCATATTATCATATATTTGTAATCTTCTGAAAACATCTGTTACATGTATTGGTGAGACCCAGTGTAGTGTGAGAAGAGCACTAGATTACTGTTGAGTAAGCAGACAGACTTATTGATTATCACTCTGTGATTACTTCAGTCCATATCATATTCCCAAATGGGATTCTTTGTTCCCTTTTTCTGATTGCAAGAACTGATAGCCGGGTTACTTGCGTGGACAGGGATTGAAAATGGGGGGAAATGAATTATGTGTGTTTCTGTTGCTACATGCAAATATGCACAGGCCATTTTAACTCTTTCTTCTTCTCAGGATTGAATATGATGCTTATCGCACAGATCTAGAGGAGCTGAATCTTGGCCCACGAGATGCAAACACATTGCCAAAAATTGAGCAGTCGCAACAACTATTCCAAATGCATAAGGAGAAATATGACAAAATGCGCAATGATGTATCAGTTAAATTGAAGTTTTTGGAGGAAAACAAGGTAAGGAACTGCATTACTTCCTAATTTTCTATATACTTGAAATTCAACTTTGCATTATCAACTATATATTAGATCATGCAGTCTATTGAATTTTATTATCTCTGTCTCTTTTCTAAACTATTTAAACTTCTGGCAGGTAAGTAGAGTACCGTAGCAGCTAGAGCAGCTAGAGTAGATTTGAGTAAGAGCATTAAATCAGATTCTTTTTCTATTCTTAACTCTTTTGTTTTTGTTGTTTGTGCGTAGCAGGACACCTTAAAATTATTTCAGTGCCATATTGACAACAAGGGGTTGATAATGTACCTGACTATTCATGAGGACCCTTGGAGCCCTTGAAGACAGATAAAATCAGGGCTCAACTGATTATAAAAGTTCACCACTGTAAAGGGAGGAGTGGAACACGCTCCCTCTAACCCTGCTGGTAATTTTGGCTACAGTGACATGGACACAAGTTTCAACCCCTGCCACTGATCGATAATCTCTAGCAGAAATATGTCATGAGCAGCCACAACAATTAACAGTCCTGCTTTACTGCAAGGGAAAGTGTGGCACATACACGCCTTCTAGAGGTGATATTAGCCCCCTTAGTTCTGAAATAGTTGTCGTATTTGGTGAAATTAAAATGCTTTATTGTCTGGCAAGCATAAGTTCTGCCAGCACTGTTCCGTTCCTATAACTGCTTTTGTTTTGAGTTCCAAATTAGATTGCAAATTCATTTTTTATCTGAAGCTTGAGATGTCATCTAACTTTGTATGCTTACTTGCTTCAGTTTTTGGAGAAAACCTCAGAACATGAACTGAATGTTTCTCTTTCTGACATTAGGGTATACTTGGAAACCAAACTCTGTAATTTTGGGTGGTTGGTCAGTGTTTGCTGGCCCATATCATTGTGTTCCAGTTGCAGTACTACCATTAGTAGACCTCTGTTTCCTGACCAAATATGTCATTTTGGCTAAATATGTGGAATGTAACAGCTATAGCTATTCTTGTTAACATATAAATAGTGTTGATTGCTGTCAGAATTGGAGTACAATTAACTTCTATACAAAAAGGGGCCAAGACTTTTTTTATTCTCTATTTGACAAGTTGCTGTGTTGGGCAAAGGCAAACCTCCCAAAAGATTGTTTCATGTGTAATAGCCCACTGATTAAAAGTGCTAGTTTGAAGCAGTAGGACAACTCTATAATGAGCCACTATCTGACTGGTTAATAGTTCTATTTGCATCATGTTAAGCAGCAATCTGGTACCTACCACATTGAAGGTACATATATATACTTCTAAAACAGTTCCATTTTATACCTGTTAGGTTGGCTCCTTACAGGGAAATGAGGGGCAGAAGCTGTGTGCAAGCTGTGACTGATGTGTGTGGGTTGAAAGGAGGGGAAGGTGGAGACTTCATCCTATGGACTGAATGTGGTTCTGTAATATTTGTCAGATAGTCAGTTTACTTGAAATGCTGCAGGTTTCCCCTTTGCATCATTTTCAGAAATTTGCTAAGGATAGTAATTTGAGGGTCAATAATTCTTATGTTGATTGTCTTTGAATTATGTCACAATGACTTCATTAGCTATAGACACCCTAAGGGGAAGGAGGTTTGGCAGCCATTCAGATGTTAAGATAAATTGGTATCTTTGCTCTCTTCACAAAAAAATAAAAAGCTGTACTGACAATGTGCAGTGATAAGTGTCTGTAAGATGTCAAAAACTCTTTTGACAGTTAGTAGCAATACCTGTTATTCTAGCCTAGTCTATGTTTGCACAGATTGCACCTTATTAAATGTAACCAACAATATCCACTCTTGTATAGATCTCTGCACATTTTCAGTAGCAGAATATTCTGAAATGTCATCCCCACATCTGGTGCAAATAGTTTTGCAATGAAGCAATATGTGGCAGTGATGGAAGGTCCTGCTAGGATCAGCATGCTTCTGTTTGCACACTAGTGCTTCCATAAGTGCCTTATATAGTATTTATTCACTGTGGGGAACAGCAAATTCTGGTAAGCTCCCCTTAGTTTTGAGGCACATGCAGGCAAAAGTCAGAGGAATTTAGGGTGTGTGTGTCATTTTCTCTTGGAAATCACTCTTCTTGATTTTTGTCTATTTGTAACCATGAAGCACTATTTGTCTGTGGATTAGTTTTGGACATAGCAGTCCCCTCTTCCTTCTCTTCCATACACACAAGAAAAAGATTTATAATGTCTTCTGCTGTAGAGCATGCATGGAGAATGCTATCCTGTGGGCATAGTTTGACCTGGCATGGATCCCAGTTTGGCTGTTTTCCCCAAGCTACGCCCTCCTGCACCACACCTGACATCATGTGGGGTTGGTAGAAATGTAGCAGACAAGGACCAATTGGGAACCTTAAAAGTCCTTCCGGTGGTTCCTTGGCAAGGAATGCTCACTGTTGGTCCCAATCATTTGATCAGCAGTAACAGCATACTGATCAGCATACCCAGCATATACAGCAAGGGACGCGGATGGCGCTGTGGGTTAAACCACAGAGCCTAGGGCTTGCAGATCAGAAGGTCGGCAGTTCGAATCCCCACGATGGGGTGAGTTCCCATTGCTTGGTCCCTGCTCCTGCCAATCTAGCAGTTTGAAAGCACATCAAAATGCAAGTAGATAAATAGGTACCGCTGCAGCGGGAAGGTAAACGGCATTTCCGTGCACTGCTCTGGTTCGCCAGAACCATGCTGGCCATGCTGGCCACATGACCTAGAAGCTGTACGTCGACTCCCTCGGCCGATAATGCGAGATGAGCGCCGCAACCCCAGAGTCGGTCACGACTGGACCTAATGGTCAGGGGTCCCTTTACCTTTACCTTTAATAGCATACAGAAAGCTAGATTTCAGGGAACAGGATTTTAGCCTTCTCCCAGCTTTCTTCAGGGACATACCTGCTGTTTGAGATTCAAAGCTAATGATTCAAAGTTGTGGCTAAGAAGAAACCTTTAAATATTTGATACTGAAAAATAGAGGGATATGGGAATATAAATAATTGTCTGAAAATAATTTTGCAGGCCTCTGGATTGCAGTGAAATCCACTTCTTCATGGGAAGATTTGAGGGAACATAATTGTTTTGCAATATCCTGTTTTTGAACTGTGTTGATCTTAGAAGGGTGTGTGGGAGCCATGGGACCTATAATTTTCTCCCTTTAGTTGCTGAGTTCTATACCATACACTCCTTTAAAGCACCTACGTCTCCAAGAAATAAATGTAAAGTGTTAAAACTTCAGGACAATGAAACTTCCAGAAGATCTGTCATCTTAAATAACTATACTAGTTGAAGTTAGCCCGTTGACTAACGGGCTCTAGAGGAAGAGGAGGCAGGAGGTGGCAGAGCGGCTCGCGGGGCCCCGGCACGCCCTGCTCCCAGCCCCCGCTTCGAGCACGCTCCGGCCGCTCCCACCTCGCCGCCCCTCCGAGCGGCTCGTGGGGCCCCGGCGCGCCCTGCTCCCCCCGCTTCGAGCGCGCTCCGTGGCGCCCGCCAGCGCCCACCTCGCCGCCCCTCCACAGGAGCAGCAGCGCCAGGGCGAGCTGGTTGCCCGAGGCCCCGGCGCCGCCGCCACGGCCTGGCCCGGGCTCCTCGTTCTCCTCACTGCCGCTGCCTCCAGGCCAGGCCGGCCGTCCTCCGGCAGGGCTGTGAGGGAGGCGGGCGGGCGGGCGGCCGTCACTTCCTGTCCGCTGGCCAATCCCTGCGTCCGCGTGTGTCATGCGCAGAGCGCACTTCCGTGACACACGGAAAAGCAGGGACACTTCAAGATTATTATATAGGATGTGGAAGGGCTCCTTCTTTTATGGAGGCAACTGGGATCCAGTGAAGGTTTCCTCCTGGAGGAACAGGGTGGATAGACAATTTTGTCAATTTCTTCTGAACTACCTCCCACACTATTCTGCAAAGATTCCCTGCCCCCCCAGTCCCCAGTCATTCAGAGCAGCATTTCAGGGACTGCAGTAGGAAAGAATTGGAACTGGTGGAATGGGCGCAAGCAAAACTCTGCTGAGCAAATGTCTAGAATAGATCCAATGTCTAGAAGTTTTCAGTGGAAGGAAATAGGCCTATGAAAGCATTGGGGACTGGAGGTTAAGACAGTATGTTCAAAGAGAAGCAGAAATGTTGGAGCAAGTTGAATTGGTACAGATTGGTAATAGTACCCTTCATATTTCATTGTCATTCAGCCAATTTTATGGAGACACTAGTTCTTTGGCTGCCTGAATGTGACTCTCTCAAGTCCCTCTGGGCTTTGGGGGCTTTTATGCTTTCTTTTACTTTAGTGTTGCTCTGTTGGTATGTATGAGTATTGCCAAGACTATTATGGGCTGCCATTAAAAGTCTTGTGAATTATAAGCAAATACATAAATCTAACTCAAAGCACTAGATTTTAAAATTATGTTCAGTCAGTAAAATACAGCAATGTCTAAGTGTGCTGTCTGAGTATAGTAATCAGATGTTCATATTATTTTAAGTGTGTCCATCCCACATAGTTCACACACAAAGTCTGATTTCCCAGCCTTTAGTTGTAAACACCCAAAAGACTGAATAGTAAAAGAAGTGAACAATGAACAAATATCTGAAGGTATCTGAAGAAGTGTGCATGCACACAAAAGCTCATACCAATAACAAACTTAGTTGGTCTCTAAGGTGCTACTGGAAGGATTTTTTTTTTATTTTGTTTTGACTACGGCAGACCAACACGGCTACCTACCTGTAATGAACAAATAGTTGCCATACAGCACTGATGCACATTGGCTTTTATTTTGATGTGTTGCAAGATTGCCACTCTATATTTTTGCTTATTAAAGGGGAGGAATCTCAATTGAGATATTTGTTTCCCTTGTAGCAAAAGTTGCTGCAGGGAGTCCAAATGGTAACTGCTACAGTTAACTGATGTAGCATATTTCCAGATGTTCTGGAGGGATAGTCATGTTGATCTGTTGTAGCAAAACTAAAAAAAGACTTGTAACAAATTTATTATGGCATTAGTTGTGGATCAGATTCATGTCCTAAGCTAGAAGGTGTGTGTGTGTGGAGAGAGAGAGAGAGAGAGAGAGAGAGAGAGAGAGATGTAGTTCTGGAGGAAACAAAAGTCAATTTTGTGGAGGTGAAATAATAACAGAAAAGAATGATACCGTAGTACTGCTAAATGTTAAGAATAGCCACGGATCAAAATTGAGAATGTATGTGGAAAGATGAAGCAGACACCTCTTATACTAGTCTCCTTCAGGGGTTTCCATCCATTCAATCATCTGCAGCATTTGTTCTGTCCTTCTGGACATATCTGATAGAAATTCATTCTTACTGCTTTCACCTGAATGGTGTCCATGTTCCTCCTGGACACTTAGATTGGAATATTGGCTGAAGTGTTTTTCAGCAATGTCCTGTGTTATTTATAATTAAAAGCCACTCATCTATATGTAGCATCATTTGAATTATGTGCTCTGTGCTGTTGTCATTTTGAAGAATGTCTGCAGATGTTTGGCCTACCTCCTGATGACGGTAGCTTGTTGGAAGATACTTGACATAATCCAGGGTGTGCCATGGCTTGAAATGATGGCTTAAGAATTTAGAATTTTTTAAACTCTGAAGTCCTAAAATGTTTGGGCACTCTCTTGGCCTTCATGCACTGCACTCTTGTTTTCCCTCTCATATCATCAGCTACTGATTCCACATCTGCCCAGCTTTTTAACCGTGAAGAATGTTGGAAAACTGTTTGTTTGTTCATAAAACTAGAACACCTTGGGGTTAACCTCAGATCTTCTTCAATATTCAGTTACATGCCTTTTCATCTTTAACTTTATCCTTGTCCACAGGTGAAAGTATTGCACAATCAGCTTGTTCTGTTCCACAATGCCATTGCAGCATACTTTGCGGGGAATCAAAAACAGCTTGAACAGACTCTTAAACTATTCCATATCAAATTGAAAACGCCTGGACTAGATGCTCCATCCTGGCTTGAAGATCAGCAATAGGACCACAGCATGAAGATCCCTTGATCAACCAAGAATATTGTACACCTAATGAGAATCAATGAATTTGTATAAGGAGGACTGTTTGTAATGATACTTGCACAAGCAGCTTTAATTTCCCCCTTGATAATGAATACTATAATAGTTTGGGAGGGTGGGTGGATGTAACCAAATGTAACTTGCCATTTCAGAAACAGATCTTTTTTGTATTTGAGGGTGGATGGTTTTCTGTAGTAGGGAAATATAGATTTGCACTGACAAAGATGTTCGTGATCTCCAGTAATGGTGGTGGCTAGATGAGAATTTTTTCAAAGGGAGATGCTCATGGCTTATATCAACATCTGATATTTTATATAAATGTATTAAGCCTCTCTAAAGATTCTTTTTTCATGTAAATGTGTTAAAAGAATAAATATTTTACAGAGTAATAATATAAGGAAGGCCTTCAAGCAACATCCACAAAATATCAGTGGCTGGCTGATACGTGGAATTGCAGCAAATAGCTTTTAAAAAAAATGTTGGATCATTCAATTTTGTGGCTCAGAAACACTAAATATAGAATTGCCCTCTTGGTCTGAAGCTTTGAAAACACATTTTAGCTTTGTAAAGATGGCCCGCTGGAGAAGCAGACCTTAGCCCTACTTCTTTAATATTTAAATGTCTATTTTAAAAAAAAATACCTTTACTTGCCTTAAATTCAGAAGTGCCTTTTTCAACACACTTTGTACCCAGTGTACATAATCTGTAAGTAACCCTCTTTGGATTGATGACTTTTTAAAGAGACAGTCTGAGGCCAGTCTGGGTTGTGTGTGCTTCTGTTGAACGGCAGACCATGTCACATGACTAATATGACTGATTGTTTCTTTTCTCAATAGTGTAACCTTTATTAAACATACATTTCTGTTCTCTTATAGCCGTTTAAAATTCACTGTTATGGAGCATCCTCAATTGCACATTATCCACTGCTTTTTGTGTTTATATAAATGAAGTACTTAAAATAACTTAATACAGTTTATATGGGTTGTACAATTATGTATTATATGTTGAAATGATTCAGTTGCTTCTTAAAATGGTTTAGTTTAAGTCTTAATGTAATGTGTGTATCAAGTACATTTTAAATCATTCCTTATTACATTCTTGTCTGTTCAATGATTTTTTGCAGTTGAATTTTTTTCTCTTGCAATAACTTTACCAAGTTACCATTCCTCAGAATGTGCCTCCATTGTTAACTTTGTTTTCATACTAAAGGTTTTTGCTGCAGTCTGTTTCATTTATTTCATGTGATTTGTGGATTAACATTTGCACAAACCTTCATTTTCTTCCAGCTAGCCATGGGGATGCTTTTATTAGCCATAGCCCTACAAACAAGATATGATTAGCTGCCTTTCTGACTGGAACTTTTTTCCTCCATTGGCTTTTTTCCTCCACTGCTAGGAAGTGAAGCAAATGTTCTTGAGGAAGCAGGGCTGCAGCAGATATGTACTCTTCTTCACCCCCTTAGTTCACTTTCCTTCAAATAGCATGCTCTGTTGCTTTGTCTTGTGTGGACTTACAACTGCAACGCTGGAGATGTGACAAAAACCTTTCGGGGTAGACAAGGTGAGCCTGTGGTACCACAAAAAAAACACCCCTCTAAATACAAGTGGTATTCATATGTTTCCATGTATTATAATGTTTTTAAATGTTGACAGCTAAGTTAACAATCATCCTGGCTTTTATACTATTTGGCTGGAAATTTGCTTGACATATAAACAAAAACTGTCTTTTCCCTGCTCACATCCTCATGGCCACAGCTCTGGTAATGTGAAATGGCTAACTTCAAGATGACAGTATAGCAAAACTTGAGTGTTAACTGGGTAGATTTAGTTGTCTCCCCCTAATTCTTGAGTCTTTCCTGTGACAGTTCTTTTTTTTTTTAAGTACCTAGCCCCATTTATCATTTTATACTTTCCTCCAGCCCCAGTGCTGTGCTGTTGGAATCCTTCATAAGTTTCAACTTCACACTTGACATCTCCATGCAGTAAAACTGCTAAACTTCCTCCTTTAAAATTTATCTGGCATTTTCACAAAGCAACTATTGGCCAAGTTTACATCTTTTGTGCCTCAGTTTGATAATAACTAACTTCACCGAAACCCTGAGTTTGTTTCTAGAGTTCTGGTTTTACTTGTCACTGTAGTTTCCCCTCTCTTTTGCATTTCTCACTTCTTATGGCACTGTGACATGGTGAATTTCTGTATATCATTTTGAGAAATTGTCTGGACCTGTATTTTGAGGTACAGGTCATGAAATCTTTTATCAAAGAATTTCAAATTCTGCACTGAAGAATTTGAATTCATCACACAAGGAAAATAATAAAATATACATTACAAGAGTCTTTTGCAAAATAATCAACATATGCAAATAAGTGTAATTTGAATGAAGTACTTTGTATTATGCAATCTATTCATTTATTTTTTTACAGTGGTGCAGGTTGTCATACTGTCATAGGGTGTCAGAAGCATAGATCAATAGTAACTGAAATAGAAGAGAAATCAGGATCACTTTTGTCTCAGGGGTTGGACTAGATGACCCTTGGGGTCCTTTCTTACTCTGTAGTTCTGTGAACAGTAAGGCACAATGCAATCCCACTATAAATGCGCTAGATTCCACCACTTTTCTAGTGCAGGCATAAGTGGTTCTATGAAGGGTGCACCAGTAAACATTGCAGTGTCTAAGTTCTTAGTTGTAAGGATAGTTCTTTATGACTAGATCAAAGACACTGGGACTAGATCAAACCCAGCTTGATGTGAACGCAATAAAATGGAACGTTTCAAAGGATGCTTAGTGCTTTTATTTGTTTTTTAAAAATTAAGGTTTGTAAGATAATATAGGGACTTGGATATCTTAGAAAGCTGGGATCAGGGAAGTGGGTGTTTTTGGAGGGGAGGAATTTTTTGAACTTTGTTAGGAGCATTGGCTTCTCTCCACTGAAAGGAAATAAACAAAGATAAATGAATCCAAACCTGGAGTGGATTTAGATGTGGCAGTGGCCTACCGTGGAGGTCCCTGCTCTACCCACCGAAAGCATGGACAGGAGAAGCTACTACCAGTGGTAGTCAATGTACCATATTTCACTGCATTAATAGTCGCACCACCTCCTCTTTTTCGGACCCTAAAAGCCATCCCCAGAGCATTCCCCACATAATAGTCACAGGGGTGAAAATGCCTTGCCAGTGGGACATTAGTTTTGCCCAACAGCATTTGCTCGCTTTTGTAAATGAAATTGCTCTTAGCACAGCTGTTTCCCAGCCTCTTCCTGTTCCTACCTGTGGAACTTGCCTGTTGGCTGAGCCGGCCCTCAGCCCACGGAGGATGGAGGATGAGGCAGCCTCGTGCGAGGAGCGAAGGTGGCAGCTGAGGAGGCCTCACCCGAGAGGAGGGTGGAGATGGAGGAGAAATGTGGTGGCAAGGTCCTGGCCAGAGGCATGCGGCTTGGGACCGCAGATGTGCCCAGCAACTGTAAACTGCCTGCTCTAGAGGGGTGTGCGCCTGAGGCAGGGCCCTTGCAGTGGGCCTGTTTCTCTGTGGGGGGCTTGCAGGGCGGGGTTAAGAGAACTAGGCTAAGCTATGCATTTACTGTATTTCACTGCGTAATGGTTGCCTCCGCATAAGTTGAACCCCTCTTTTTTGAAAAGAAAAATCGGCATTAAAAATGTGGCTGTTACGCGGCAAAATACAATAACCCTGGAATGAAGGAATATGGAACTGATCTAGCCAAGGAGCCACTGGACCCTAAGGTGCTCTTATCTATTGACAAATCTTGTGAGGAGTCTGAGCCACGCCTGTTTGCTGCGCCAGCCTGGAGCTGGTGCAACAAATGTATACTTTTTGCGCCCCACCTTCTACTCTGGCTGCCACAAACGGTGGAACACCAGATGCCTCAGTGACTCCATCACTCACTACTTCCCTCCAGGAGTTCAGATTGTGCTCTTTATCTCATTGTTAAGGAAATTAAGAGGAGATAGTGAAGGATTTCACAACCACTCATTATACACTAGGAGTGTCCCATGTACCAAATAAGATGCAGGAGTTACCGTAAATACAAAATTCCTCACATGAATCTTGAAATAGGTTACTGACATGCTCTCTGTTGTTGCATAGATAGGCACATTTTGAGGTTCAGACGGCACATATTATCCAAAACTACTAAGTAATTCATGACTTAGCTGGATTGGTATTACAGTTAAACCTGTGAACAATAAACTGTCCTTGGTAGAGTGGCATACTGTTACCATTTTTGTTGCAGCTACTGATGTTGGTGGGAGTTTGCCGTCTGCATAAATGATAAAGGGAGGCCTTCGCGTATATGTCATCCTCAGAGCTTGGCTCTCTAAAGACAATGTCGTAAGTGTGCAGAAGGACAGACTGTTGCCTACGAAGAATTGTGCGCTGTGTGGGCGGCTGGCCACTGCCCATAACAAACTCACAAACCCAAGTGGAAATTTTCCTCTAGGCTGTGAATATTCGTAATGATGACTAGTAGAAATTACATGATCATTATTAGCATTACCATCCCTGACACAATTCCAGTATGTGAACAAATAGGTCTGCTTTTTCTAATCTCGACCATAAGCTTGTATTTTCTTAGAACATGTATTACATTTTTAGTGTGGCCTCTTGAGTGCTATATTACTGTGCAGACTCCTGAAAGGTACCTGGAGCTATCTGGATAATTAATGGTATCAGTTGTGAGATTTAATTGTGAAATATACATTATCTACCAATGTTAAGTGCTTTCACATTTCATTTGATCACAATGGGAGAGATTAAAGCACTTAATTGATTTTAATGCAGTAAGACGTAAGTGTTTAGCTTTGGTTAGATTGTTTTGCTTAGGTTGTTTACTCAATATGTCAGAAACAATTTCCTCTCATAAAGGGAACCCCCTTTTTTGCAGAAAAAAATGACAGAGTAAATAAGGATGGCCCCTCCCCCTGCTTTTGGGACAATAAGAATGCTTTGCTGTTGTAATATAATTTCTGCTTACGATGCATTGATTTCAGTTTCTATGGTGTGTCTCTGTGTAAGTGCACAAAATCCAGCAATCCTAGACACTAAACACTGGATTGGGAATGCTGGCCTGGAATCACGCAGATAGCACAAGTTCATGCAATTAACAGCAGGGTCGATTTGTGCTTTGACTTGGAGTGATTGCAAAGCATTGACATGAGTCTAGTAAAAATCAACAAAGGTGATGCCCCCTTAGCTGTAGTTGTTAATTATTAAGGAGACTTACTATAATGATAGTAACATTTTTTAAAAACAAAACAAAAACAACAGCCAGTACAGAGCAGGGCTGTGTGAACCCTACAGAAGCACATTCTGGTTTAAAATAATTAAGGTGGTGATGTTTGTGTGAGAATCTGAACTCCTTTCAAAGGGCTTTTGCATAAGCCTGATGGCAAGCTGGCCCCCCCTTCACCTTGAACAGCCTCCGCCATCACTGCTTGTGTTCTTTCTTTCTGGGTTTTTAAATGCTGACTCTTCTACTCACTCTGTGCTGCTCCTGTGTGAACTGTCTAAGCTTCTCCCGTAGCATACCCTGGCCTCCCTGATACTCTGGGAATTTGTCAGAAATTATTAGGATTTAGTGACTTGGGGGAAGGGCTGATTTTCTGAGAGATGGTGACTGGAAGAAACCAGAATACTTGCATAAATTGAGGAGTTCTCTTCATTCTCCTTCAACATTAATAACCCGCTGTACTTAGTGTAAACAGACATGCATGCACACTGTATTAATGCATTCAAAGCAACAAAACTTCTAGTTCTGTCCTCGGAACTGTGTTTACACTTCTAGTTAGATGGTTCTAGTTAGATGGTTTTTAATTCTAAAAAGAGAGAGCACTGCAGACAGGAAAGAAGCATTTATAGAACCATGTAATGTTCAAGACACAAGCATGGTATAGACGTTTGGGTCCTTGGAGACATTGGGTTCAAATGCCCACTCAGCCATGATTGACTCACTGGGTCAATCGTTGTCTCTCAGCCCAACCCTATCCCACAAGGTTGTGATGAGGCAAGGATAAAATGGGGAGATGGAAATCCTGTGCACCATTTTACACCTCCTTGGCGGAAAGGCAGACTGTAAATGTAATAATAATAAATAATATTATTTAGGTACAATATTTTGATGTACAGGTAAAAAATGTATATCAACTTTTTCTATACATCAGTTTCCCTAAAGCCCAATTTTCTACCGATGCACAATAAGCCTCATTAAAGATGGAATATAACTAATAATAATAACAGTATCCCAGACAGACTTAGAAAATACGTAAAAAAAATAGTAAAAATACATTAAGCTAAAACCAACAGCAGGGGAAAAACACTTCTCAGAGTGCTCACAATCAGATTATTCACATGCTCACAAGCACTTGCAGACACCAATAAAAAGGTGCTTCATAAGCAATATCTAGAGCTGAAATAGAGAAAACACCTAATGCGACTCTACAAGCAGGCAGTCCCATAAGGAGGGTGGGATATTGGAGAAGGCAGTCTTCAATAAAGCAAATACAGTCACAACAAAAGATGTCGCAAAGAGGGCAGATGTGGATGTAAACGTGTATTAGGTATGAATACTCCCATTAACAAGCTACTTGTATCACCACCTAACACCCAAGATTCTTCACAGTTGGTGATACACTGCAGTCCTATACATGCCTACTTGGAAGTGCCGGTAAGTCTCACTGAGTTCGAAGGGGTTTGCTCCTAGGCAACCGAAAAAAGGCTCCCAAAAGGACTTGCAAAAATCGTTCCTAAGACAGAGCCTGTCCTCAAGCTTGCAGTCTAAAACTTCTGTGCTATGATGGCTCATTCATCTTTTCTGAAGATATATGTTTCTGTGGTCTGGTATACCTCCCAGTTCCAGGGAAGGCGAAGGCAAAAAGCTTGTCTTGCTGAAGCCATGGGGAGTACATATTTTGTTAGCACCAGTTGCTGGGAACCACAGGAGGGAAGCGTGCTCCTGAGCTCTGGCCCTGTCTGGGGGGTTTCCATAGGGGGCATCTGGTTGACCACTGTGAGAACAGGCTGCTGGACTAGATTGCCATTGGCTGATCCAACAGAGCTCTTCTTCTGTTCTTAATTCTGTTGTGCGTATAAATGTTGTCTATTCCACATGCAAGAACCTTTGCCAATGATGATGATAAATTGATAATAAGGTTAGTGAGGGCTGATATCTAGGATCCTGCTGCATACTAAGGGTTAGGGCTGGGAGAACTCAGGAAGGCGTATTCATGAGTGAGTTCCCATTGCTTGGTCCTTGCTCCTGCCAATCTAGCAGTTTGAAAGCACATCAAAATGCAAGTAGATAAATAGGTAAACGGCATTTCCGTGCGCTGCTCTGGTTCGCCAGAAGCGGCTTAGTCATGCTGGCCACATGACCCAGAAGCTGTACGCCAGCTCCCTCGGCCAATAAAGCGAGATGAGCGCCACAAACCCAGAGTCATCCGCGACTGGACCTAATGGTCAGGGGTCCCTTTACCTTTAGGGGGGAAGAGAGAGAGAGAGCATCTCTGTATTGGGGGCCAATGTGTTTTAAGGTATTTGCATATTATCAGTTCTTAAATACTTCCCAATCTGCAAACTGCCTTATTAATGGTCTCAACAATTTGACAGCTTGTTTTGCAAATGTGAAACTGAGATGGAGCGACTGATTTGCATAAGGTGACCCGGTGAGGCTGGAGGACAGAGCTGTAGTTTTACATTACCCAGGTGTGTCTGATCCAAATGTGCACTGCCATGGCAGCTATATTTATCCCAGCTTCTTCAAATACTGTAAAATATTTGAGTTTTAATCTTAAATGCTCCCGGGTCATAGATGTGCTTTCTCCCCAGAGATAAGAATCTTACCTTAGAAGGGGGAAAACATATATAAAACCATCAGTTATCTGACTGCAGGCAAAATGGCACTGTCAGCAGGCTCAGGGGAATCCCAAGGTTTTAGAAGTACAAGAACAACAGCAACAAAGAAATAGGAGTGGAAAACCTGAAACATGGAGCAACCTGATGTTTGGTGGCCATGGAACGCTGTCTCTGTGGGAATGGGGGAACTGGAAAACTAAGGGAGATGGACTGTGCAATACAGTATCTGTGAAGAAAGCATGGGTAGAATCCTGAACAGGAATTCTTCACTCTGCAACATTTTGTTGCAGGTTCCACTCATTTTCTGATTTTTTGTATTCCCGTTTAGTAATAAAAGCAATACAGTGGTACCTCGGTTTAAGAACAGCCCTGTTTACGAACTATTCGGTTTATGAACTCCGCAAAACCAGAAGTAGTGTTCCGGTTAGCGAACTTTACCTCGGTCTAAGAACGGAAGCCGAACGGTGGAAGGGCACCAGCGATGAGAGGCCTCATTAGGGAAAGCGCACCTCGGTTTAAGAATGGTTTCAGTTTAAGAACGGACATCCGGAACGGATTAAGTTCGTAAACCGGGGTAAAATGAAGTTATTCTTTCCTTATTTAAGCCTGTCCCAATTTTCTCCTATTTTATTTTTTCCTATATACTTCCAGCATAAATGTAATGTTTTGTGAAATACTTGTCCCCAAACCAGTTCATCCCTTGATGTGCATGCAGTGTTTCTGCACGTGTATGAGCTGCAACCCTCCCGTTGCACCAAGGGGCAATTCCACCCAAATAGCTAAAATGGGGGAAGGCATATATTTGTGGGCAGGTGTGTAGGAAGCTCACACTGCAGACTCCCAAATCACAATACTGTGATCAGGGTGACTGCTTATAAACGTGAGCGTGCTTTGTTTACAAAGGTGGACCTGGCAGCAGGTGCTCCCCTCCCATTGTGAATCCGGTGTAACATGTTTTGGTCTAGCTACTACCTCCAGCATTAATTTGCGTCCCAGCCTTGCCTATCCACACAAATAGGCTGGGACTGCTGTATGGAACCTAGGAATCCTCAGTACTGACACTGCAGGGATATGGAATTGAAAATGAAATGGGAAACAATATTTAACTGAAAGCAAGAATGGAAGCTGCAGTGGCTTCAGCTTGAGAAGCACAGTTCTTTTTCTCTTTCGTGTGTATGTGAGCTACTGTGCAAGATCTTTGACATTCAAAGTACTAAAACCAGAGGCTTTTTGGAGTGGAGGGGAGCGAGTGCTGCTAGGGCTGGGGTCTCTTACATGGTACCAGGACTTCTCTAAGTGTTCTAGCAAATGCAGGGGATTTGAGCAAGGGGCACCCAGGTGCAAAAAGAATTAGTGAGAAGTGGCACATGGCATAGCGTTTCAGTTGTGGTTTGATAGTGGAAAGAGTAAATGTGAAAACATGATGGCATCTCAAGTGGCTCTGTTTAACTGGATCCAACGTGGGTGTCCCTGTGGCATTTCATTCATTCACTCCATACTATTGTATAGGGGCGTTTTAATGTTTGATCATTTTATTATGCTTTTATATTTGTTGGAAGCCGCCCAGGGTGGCTGCGGCAACCCAGTCAGCTGGGCAAGGTACAAATAATAAATTAGTAGTAGTAGCAGTAGTATGGCCACCCAACCTCTTAGATCACTCTGTTTTCCCCTCCTAGGCCCTTGGTCACTTTGCTTTATGTTCAGGAGCATACCTGAACATATTGAGAAGCAAACTCAGGTAAAGGAAGAGGTGGAAGAGAATGTTGCTCTTTGAACTTCCTCCTTCAGCACTTTTCAAGGGGGAAGGGAAGGGTAAGCATTCTTGGCACCTCATGGCAGTGGGTGGGTACACATAATGAAGGACGAATGGATTCAGGTTGCAGTAGCTCTGTGTGTGTGTGTGTGTGTGTGTGTGTGTGTGTGTGTGTGTGTGTGTGAGTGTGATCTGATTCAGATCAGACATATTGAAATCAATAGACTTAGAGTAGATCCACAGAAAAAAATTGACTTTGAGTATGACCATCAAATGGGAATAATAATGAAATGCTTTAGAGCCTGGAACAGAAGTTGTGAAATTATCTATCCTAGTGTTTCTTCAGGAGATGGGATGATAAGCATCTTCTGGGAGTGGGAAATTTCATCCCTGGAGAGAGTCTGACACTGACCATCAAAGTCCCTTTTCAGTTGTCCAATATGATACTTTATTTGTATGTGAGTAGCCTATAGATTTCAAAGGGATTGCTTTCATGTAATTGTCAGGCTGGTTGAGCACAAAGTGTGGAATGTCAGGAATGCATGCTAATTGCAATTTAAATTGTTATTCAACTACCAAGCAACCAGGTATCCACAGACATAATTAATTTCCAATCACATTGTGTAATACATTTTTATCCCTCTGCGTTTGCTTCATATTATACAACAAAAATATTACACAGTCACAGACCTGGTAGAAGTTTCTTATTTGTCAATCCACTACCCATCTCCTTTAGATTCAAATTCCCCCTATTTTAGCCTTCTGCTTCTTTTCCTGTGGAGCTATATACAAGGTGATTCACTCATATCCACTTTCAAATATCTCCCTGCCCCCTTGCACAAATATGTCTTGTACTTGTTTTGGGCATAACCACTGAGGACCATCTTGTCCAACCCCCTGCAATGCAGGAATCTCAGCTAAAGCACCCATGTCAGATGGCCATCCAACCTCTGCTTAAAAACCTCCAAGGAAGGAGAGTCCATCCCCTTCCAAGGAGGACTGTTCTCCTGTTGAACAGCTCTCACTGTCAGAAAGTTCTTCCTGATGTTTAGTCAGAATCTTTTTTCTTGTAACGTGAATCCATTGGTTTAGGACTCAGGCATCCCCAAACTATGGCCCTCCAGATGTTTTGGACTACAATTCCCATCATCCCTGACCACTGGTCCTGTTAGCTAGGGATCATGGGAGTTGTAGGCCAAAACATCTGGAGGGCCGCAGTTTGGGGATGCCTGGTTTAGGTCATAGCTTGTAGCTTACACAGTGAAACCCTAGCCCTGTCTACACAGAATGTAAAGTGAATTCAGTGGGGCTATCTCCTACATAAGTGGGGTAAGGATTTCAGCCTTTCTGTACAAAGCCAAGAATCCTATCCGTTGCTCCACACACTGTTCCCTCTGGCCTCGCCCTCCACTAGGATGCGGTCCCTGAAACGCTACGGAAGATGGAATGCAGCGCCCAGCTGAAAAAAGATTCCCACATGGATCTCAGTGACTATTAGCATGTAAGTGGACTCCTCTCCAGTAAATCTGTGGGGAATCCCATTTCCAGTTTGCATTAGTGAAATCCAGCATAAAAGGACTGCAGTGAAGGGAATAAGTGCAGAACAGGATATACTGTAGCTTTACCTTATCCTTTATCGGTCACATTCTAATTGTTCTTCAAAACTTTACAGAAACTCTCAAAAGTGTGGAGAATGACAGGGCTGTTGCCAGTGCTGGCTCAAGACATTTTACTGTACTCTCCAATGTAGAGTACATTCTGAGCTATGGAAACCAATTAGTCTGAAAGTTGAATCCTACTTCACCTGTACAAGCGACGCTGACAGAAAACCCCACATATATTAAGTAAAATAGAAACATGGCCACCCGACCCCACCCCCACTCACCTTTCCCCCCTCCATCTCTCTCCCCCTTTTCTTCCTAATGTTTCAACAAACAAAACTGATCTGTAAAAAATGTTACTTGGAAAAAGAGAGAGAGACATTGCACATACTTTTGTAGACCAAGAAAAGCTTTAATAAAAATACATTTAAAAACAACATTAGCAATGGGGTAGCATTCTCTACCATATCACACTTGATGCAACAGACTAATGGGGGGTAGGGAGCACAGCAGTGGCAGACCTTGGGGCCAAAACTTTCAGCAGCACCCTGTGCAACACTGAAATAACTGCCTACCACCAGCAGCCATCTAAGAAGAAGAGGAGTTTAGATTTGATATCCCACTTTATCACTACCCGAAGGAGCCTCAAAGCGGCTAACATTCTCCTTTCCCTTCCTCCCGCACAACAAACACTCTGTGAGGTGAGTGGGACTGAGACTTCAAAGAAGTGTGACTAGCCCAAGGTCACCCAGCAGCTGCATGTGGAGGAGCGGGGAATCAAACCCGGTTCACCAGATTATGAGTCCACTGCTCTTAACCACTACACCACACTGGCTCTCTAAGGCAGTGTTTCTCAACCTTTTCGGGGCAACGGCACACCTGTCTCATGGAAAAAATCTCGCGGCACACCACCACCAGAAAATGTCAAAAAATCACTCCCCTTACTTCCCCGCCGCCTTCGCGCTCCCGAGCGCAGCAACTTCAAACTTCCTGACCCGCGCCCCTTACCAGAGTGGATGCCGAGCTCTCCGAGGCGCCGCTCCTTGTCGCGGCGCTGAGGTCGAGGCCGAGTGGGGGGAAACCTAGCAGCAGGCGCTGGGCCTGGACGGCTGCCGGGCTTCAGTGCCCCCCAACAGAAAAATGGCAGTGGCTACCGGCAGCCCTTGCGTCTCCTTCCTCTGTTCCTATTGGTCCCTGGCAACCAATCAGAATCGGCGGGGAGCTCCAAGCTGGCGCATGCGCGGTAGGTCGGCGGTGGGTTTCTGCGCTCCCTTTCCCCCACTGCAGCCGCTGCTACGCGTTTGCGGCTGCGGCATGGGGTCCCGAGCCACGGTTTTCCCGCGGCACAGTAGCCAGTGTCTCGCGGCACACTAGTGTGCCGCGGCACACCGGTTGAGAAACGCTGCTCTAAGGTGTTTGCAAAAGGCAGCTTTAGGGTAGTGCGACCAGTTCGACCGCACTGGGTGCCACTTTGCAGAGGGTGCCACAACAATACTGTAGAATGGAGTTCAAATGGCAGGGGGCTCTGAATTGTAGCATTGCACAGCGCACCATTGGTGGTTGCTTCACTCTGCCTAATGGCCCTAGCTGCTGCCCAGGGGTCCTTTTACCTTTTTCTACCATGTAGCAGCAAAAAGGCTTGCTTGTGTGCAGACAATGGGCCTGGCTTCTTTTGTTCTGTTCTCTTTACCAATCACTGCCCTATAGAGACTGTTGCTCCAGAACTTTCCCCCTGTACTTGCCTGCCTCAATGGCCCTTGTACATGTGGTCTACTCAGAAGCAAGCCCCATGGATCTCAATGGGACCCCACTCCCAAATCAGGATCTGTAAGGGTCCGTTGAGTCCAGTGAGGACCTATTCCTCCCCATTGTAGGATCTGTGAGCCCCATTGAGTTCAATGGGAGGTCCTCTCCGTATAAAACTCCCAGCTCGCATCCGGGGGGCACCACCGGCTTGCCTCTCAACTTTGGCCATTCATTCCCACCGAGAGGCTGGGAGGAGGAATAAGAGAACCTATATAGCCAGAGTGTCCCCAGCAGCAGCAGCAGGAGCAGCAACTGCACCTTTCGCCCTGACTCGGACTCGGAGAACAGGCTGGTGGCGTTACCTGAAACAGCCCCGCCTAACGCCGCGCCTGCGCGGTGGTGCCGCCTCCCTCCTCCGCCCGGGTCCGGGCTGCAGTGAGAGCGAAGGGAGGAGGCAGAGCAGGGGAGGCGGCGGCGGCGCAGCAGCTCTCTCTCCGCAAGAGTTGGACAGGCAGCGAGAACGAGTCCGGCGTCCGCGAAGGAGCCCCGGGTAGCCGAGGGCAGCGCGCACACAGCTGGGGGCCCGGGTAAGTCCAGGCAGCAGCAGCAGCCGCTCCGTCTGGGAAGGCGACGCGTAGACGGGTCGGGGGGGGGGGGGGCGGCGGCAGTGGCTCTTTCCTGGGACAGGTTCTCAAGCCCTGTGCGGCTAAGCGGGGGCTTCCCCCGCCCCTTCGCTTCATACCGGTAGGGGTGTCTCGGTGCGCATCTTCCATGGGACCACGGAGCTGCTTTCCTCGAAATTGCGATCGGGTAGCTCTCCCGCCCCGCGCGACATCCTGGGCACTGCAATCTAGTAATCCGATCTGTAGGTGTCCGGGGGGGGGGAATTAAAATCCGGGCACGGGGCCTTCGACGAGGGAGGACCCGGCTTTTTTTTTTTTTTTTTTTTTTTTTTTTGTCCTCTAGAATAACAGATGCCATGAAACCTCCCCTCCCCACGGCCCATTTAAAACCGATTCATCGCTGAGCCCCGGCAGAGGCTCCTGTAATTATGATTAGACGGCGGTAGGCTGGCTCTCCGGGGATCCTCGGCGCCCCCCCGGGTGAATCTCCTTCCCAGATTTCTCCTCGCTCGCTCGGGGTCTGCTGGGTCCTTCTCGAGGGCAACAGAAATGTTTGCTGGCGTTACGAGGAGGCAATCTGCGGCTTTCCTCCCGCCCGGTTGCGCGACTCCGCTGGCGAGCGTGGAAGGGGAGGGGAGAGGAGGCTGAGCAGCCCTCGCAAGGGCAGAGGAGTGCAGCACCGTCGGCCTGGCTCTCCGGGCGTTGAAAGACAATTTTCTTTCTGCTGAAGTTGGAAGTCTGTAGCTGCTTCTCCCCCGCTCCAATTAGTGTGAGGTGGAAGCGAAATAGAGAGGGAAGGAGGAAGAAACCTCTCTCTTCCCCGCCCGCCCGCCCTCTCCACACTTTTAAAATACGCCGCGTATTGGTGACCCTTTGATTCCAGCCGCCTCGGCCGCCTCTCGTCTCCTCAGGGCTGACCTAAGGCTGCCAAACGCGATGCTCTTATTGCCCTTTTCCTGGGAACCATAAAGTTGGACGCGGGGTGAGGCCGGGAGAGCGAGCGAGACGGCGCACGTGAGAGGACTTGGCCGGTTGGCGGTGGGAAGCCGCCGCTGGGTGTCCTTTCTCGGGGAGTCGCCGCCGCCGCCGCCCCCCCGCCCGTCCAGCCTCGCGTGCTTCCCTCGGGCTGTGAGGGGAGGAAAACGGCGGAGATCTGATTACAAAGCGCCGAGGCCACCTTGGAGCAGCAGCCGCCTCCTTCCCGCCAGGCGCTGCTGCCGCAAGGTGCCTGAGGAGCTCGTGGGGGGAGGGGGCGACGAGGAGGACAGGCCCCCCCGGGGAGCGCGCCGGGAAAACAATAGGGCTGCTTGGGCTACGGAGAGCTTTCTTTCACACCCCGTCGAGGAAGGGGTGTGAGGAGAGGAGGAGGACGCCGCCGCAGCAGCCGCCGCCCGCGGGGAAAGGAGCTGCGGCTCTGGGAGAAGGAGGGCGAGCTGGGGAAACTCCTGAGCCGGCGTGAGGCGGGCGGAGGTCTTGGGACCGCGCACGGGGCAGCGGGGGGATTCGGGGCGTCCGCCGCCTGGGCTGCTCTGGCGGCGGCCGAGGTCTCTTCGCTGCCGCGGCTCCCGAGGGGGCGGCAGTCTGGTCTATGCTGCCGCCTCGCCCCATCGGAAGAGAAGAGGAGCTCTCCTCCAACTTGGTCTCTCTTGGCGGTGGGCTTGTTATTTTTAATTGGCCTGTTCTGTCTGTCTTTCTTCCCCCCCCTCCAGGATCCGCCCTGAAACAAAACAAGCAATTAAGAAATAATAATAATAATAGTAGTAGTAGTAAAAAGGTTGGGGAGGGTGATGATGAGGGAAGGGGCGTTTTACACTTTTGTTGCCGTTCATCTGAAAGGGGGGGGCGAGGAGGGAGAAGTGTCTGTCTCGGTTTTTGGTTTTTTGGTTAAATCACACCACACTCCCTATAAAACACTGGCTAACAATGGAGTTTCCAATTTCAAGTGTTGCATCCAGGCAACGATTGTTAACCAAACCAGGACCGGGGCAAACGTAGGTGAACCTTTTTCTTAATGATCAACTAGTAGTCGCATTTTCATGCCCAGCCCCTCTTGGGTGGTCTTGGGTGGACAAGACAATTCTATTCTTCCAAGTTCATGCCCCCTCCACTTTTGCTTTTATTAGCATGGAGGAGGTGCCTTTTAGCTTGTGAAGTGCAGGTTGCAAGTAAGCAAAAGAGAAATTAAAATTGTTTTTCAGATATTTAAGGGTGGGGTGTGTTTTTTTCCTGTTGCAAAAACATGCTTTTTTACAACCTCCAGTAGCCTTAAATTGCATGTTGTGCTGCTAGCCAGAGGGACATTTGGGTTAATTGCTTGAGCTAGGACTATAATATTTCTTTTGGTCTGATTTATACAAAGTGTGTTGCTTTTAAGAGAACTCTTTTTTATTCCAGAAGGTATCTTAAGATTAATTCAAGGTGCTGAAACCCCATCCTTTTAGTGGCTTACTGGTGGTAGCCCCAAAGAACATCAGTATATCTCAGTATCTTCTAAAGAGAGTTGTACATAGGCTTCTGGGGAGGATATTATCTCCAACTTCGCAAATTCAGTTTTGGAAAGCAACATTTGAGAAGAGGGTGCTCTGAGGTTACAGGTGCCTGCCAGTAGATGCCAGCAGCAAAATCGCCAATAACATCCACACATCACTTTGCTTTCAATAGTTGTGCTACCAGAAGTAATATTCACCTGGTTAGTACAATATTGTGGTTTTCAGCAATGAGAAACTGAAAATTGCCAGCAATGGATTTGCTTCTGGGCAATGGGGTATTATGTGAATTGCTGGCAAGGAACAATTAGCATTAGCACTGCATGGAAAGATTCAGGGCTTTCCATGGAAATAACATGGACTTTGTTCCCAGATTAAATGTATAGGATTGGGCTATATCTTTTATTATGCTAAGCAAAACAGGCTTGTGTTTGTTTCTTGTTGGGAATGAGTAGGATTCCAATTGCCATTCATTGAGCTCCTGCTAATGCATAACAGTAGTTGCTGCAGTATCTGTGGTTAGCTGCTATCTTTACCCATTTTGTATGGATGATATTATTGGGGCACTGAGTTGAAAGGCTGTGGTACATATGAAATTTAAGGAATCACAGTTCTGATATGGAAGCATGTATTTTGAGTCTATTCTGCACTCATTGCTTGTGGCAGGATCTCTGCATCCTATGCTCGCTTTATATTGAATACAGCTGAATATTGCTGTAGACCTTTTATTTTATTTTACAGATATTTTCATGGTAGCCTGTTTGTTTGGAATAATATAAACAAATGGTGAAAAGGCAAATGTAGCTTATTTCTGGAGCAATCCCAATTTGTCTATGGATCCCTGGTGCTAATTACTATCAGACAGACCCAGACGAATGAACTATTTGTAATTCATTGCCTAAACCTGGTGATGGTCTACTTGCTTTAGATGTAGACTGGAATTCTGTTCTCTCCCATTAGTCTTGTCTCTATGAAATAATAAAGTATAAATTGATCTTACATATGTGCCATTCCATTGCACAGTTGTCTTGTTCCTTTAGCACTTTTGGCATAATGTAGTCAAAGGGATCTTTGCTGTGCACACAACATACATTTAAAGCAAATATTTTCCTTCAAAGAATGCAGGAAACTGTCCCCCCCCCCGGCAAAGCCACATTTCCCATGTTCCTCTGGGGAAAGTCATGTGCTTTAAATGTATGGATAGCTCAGTTGGTTAGTAGTGTATGGTGCTGATAATGCCAAGGTTGCAGGTTCGATCCCTGGCTGCATATTCCTGCATTGCAGGGGGTTGGATTAGATGATCAACAGGGTCCCTTCCAACTCTACAATTCTATGATTCTGTGTCACTTTTGCAGCAAGGTGTTCAAGTTCCCCTGGTGTGGTACCATCAGTACAGAGGCCCTTGGTCCCACTAAGGAGGATGTGGATGAGCAGAGAGGCTCTCCAAACATAGCAGAGCTAGCACACCACAGTTTTGAAGCAAGTGAAGTGATACACGTTACCAGCTGAAAGGTGCCCCCTTCCTCTCCAGAGTTTAGAATTACCTAACTGTGCTATTGTGCACCAGCTTTTACATTGCAAAGCAGCTCTGAGTATCTTTTTTGTGCAGAACACAGGTGTGTATATGCTATGTATGATGGCGCTGTGAGAGCGAGCCTTGGGTATGCACATCCCACCCGCTGCTGCTGCCCAGCACTCACTCACACCCTTTAATGTAAAGCAGGGCCCTATGTGAGGCTCACTACCGCACCCCACCTGTGTAACCTGAACACCTGGGTTGTATGGGAACCAGACCTAAGACCTCTTAGAATTGAAACGCCAGTTCCTTTCAGACTGGTTGTTCAGGCTGTTATCCCACATGCAGCAAAGTGTGTGGCAATAGCCTCCAGTTTTACTCTCATACTTGCTTACAGGGTAGGAGACACCTGCTGAAGCAAATTGAGCAATAGTTTTCCAGGCTCCTGTGTAGTTTGATAAGTCTCGTTTTCCTGAATCGCTGGGGACTGTATGGTGAATTTGCCTTAAGGTAGACCTTGGGTAAAACAAGAGCATCAAAATAAAACCATATAATTCCTTCTCCAATTGTTGGGTTTCCGTGCTGTGCCACAATGAAGTACACCCTTGCCTAAAGCAGATAAAACTGACACAACAGTGTGCGTGCATGTTTATGTGTGTGTATATACACACCCACACCCACCCTGCAATAAACAAAAAATGGATGTTTTATCTAAAGTGAACCTTCAGCAAGACTAAGAAACGTGCCTGTAACAAACCTGAATTGAACTGAAATATGATACTTCAAATATAGTTCTGGAAGCAAATTTATTGGGTTGTACTGTTTTAATATTAAATTTTGTTCTCTGAAACGTTTTACCAGGAGAAGCCTTTTTGTTGTTCAGTCGTTCAGTCGTGTCCGACTCTTCGTGACCCCATGGACCAGAGCACGCCAGGCACGCCTATCCTTCACTGCCTCTCGCAGTTTGGTCAGACTCATGTTAGTAGCTTCGAGAACACTGTCCAACCATCTCATCTTCTGTCGTCCCCTTCTCCTTGTGCCCTCAATCTTTCCCAGCATCAGGGTCTTTTCTAGGGAGTCTTCTCTTCTCATGAGGTGGCCAAAGTACTGGAGCCTCAACTTCAGGATCTGTCCTTCTAATGAGCACTCAGGGCTGATTTCTTTAAGAATGGATAGGTTTGATCTTCTTGCAGTCCATGGGACTCTCAAGAGTCTCCTCCAGCACCATAATTCAAAAGCATCAATTCTTCGGCGATCAGCCTTCTTTATGGTCCAGCTCTCACTTCCGTACATTACTACTGGGAAAACCATAGCTTTAACTATACGGACCTTTGTTGGCAAGGTGATGTCTTTGCTTTTTAAGATGCTGTCTAGGTTTGTCATCAGGAGAAGCCTACCCAAATCTAAAATTGGCTACAGAATCTGGAATTGAAATACCAAAGTCAGATTTTCATCTGTGTCTGCTTAAATTCATTTTTATTATACACTCTAGGTTTCCTTGAAAATTCTGGCACTATGTGGATTTGACAACTGGATAGCTCAGTTGGTTAGAGCATGATGCTGATGACACCAAGGTCACAGGTTCGGTCCCCATATGGGACAACTGCATATTCCTGCATTGCAGAGGGTTGAACTAGATGATCCTCAAGGTCCCTTCCAACTCTACAATCCTATTATTCCTATCCTATTCCAAAAAAAGCTGGAGTGGGTCAGAGATGTAAATGTGTCAAAGCAGCTTACAGTAAAAATAAAAACTATATTGGTGTCAATCTTAAAACAGAATAGGTTATGTCTTCTAGTCTTCTCCTCTGAGGATGGTCACACAATCCCTGAGGAAAAAGAAAGTAACATGTGAAATAGTGCTAGGCGTGTGACCATGGCAAATCCGTATGTATGGGAGCTACTACCATTTGCTATGCTTCTTGTCTGAATGGTGTGTCTTTGGTGGGGGAGATGGTGCAGTCCATCTGTGGATATCTTGCATGCGTGATTTCACTACTATCTTAACTTACCATTTCCAAAAACCTGGCAGTTCTCTAGTTTTGCCAAGAAAATAGGCTGCAATACTGCAAAAAGAACTTACTGCAAATTGTGCATGGTGCCCAAATAACCACTGAAAGCTCATGGTCTTCTTTCTCACCTTGCTGTTTCTCAGCTCTTGTGGGGGCAGAGGAGCTTCAGAGAGAATTCTTTCACAATTGTATCATAAAGCTATGTACATAGAAGGCACTTTTCAATTCAATTTGTAAAACGTGCATCGAACTGATGTGTAGGATAGAATTATTAAACAAATCAGTGGCTTCTCTTGCCACTTCCCACTGTCTTTGCCACTCTATGATGCTGCTCAGGAGGCGTGCTTTGTTTCCTCTCCTCTTGGCTATAAAGGAATCTCCTTCCTCAACCTCTTGCATCTATTCATTCTGCACATCAGTGCAGTATTCAGAATGTATTAATCACTTCCTTTTGGATCATCCATCACCTGCTTCCTTTACTGATGGACAGAGAATAATTTGTAGCATTCATGCTTATCTTGCACATGAGATGTAATTTGGGGTTACTGGGCTTCTGTGAATGTTATGTATGTGTGTGATACATTTAGAATGGTTACTCATTAATGCACATATTGAAAGCTAGTGTGGAAGGTAACTTCAATTCAGTCCTCCCTGTTGCAACAAAACATCCTAAGTTAGATGTCTTTTTCTTTAACCACTCTTTGCGATTTTCTCAATTAAGTAGCATGTTGTCAAGCACCCCTGCTCTGTTTTTGAATGCATCAGTTGTAGATCAAAGAAGCCAGTCTTTGAACGATGGCAGTAATCTCATTTAAAAAGCAACACGAACGATTCTTCAAAACATATTTTAGAGCTAATGGTTAAGTACCAGCCCCCTTCAGCAACTGGGCACAAACCCATGCAAGTTTGCAGTGACTGGGAATTGCATTTTAAAAAAAACCAACAACAACATTGTGTGACTTGCAAAGAAAAAGATGAGTTTCAGCCATGGAGAATAACCAGAATAAGGGGAAATATCAATTTCTGTGGATGTCTTGAATTTGTATAGCTTCTGAAGCCACTTGCCATGCCGGCAAATCCTTGATATATTTCGTTATAATTATTGCATAATCTAAAAAATCAAACTCATTTTTTAAATATCCCAGCAATCCAAAATAAACCTCTGTTCTTATAGATGATCTTTGTCCAGGATGTATTTACCTTTAATCCAACATCTTCATTCTGTCTCCCCCACTCCCAGGAAGTTTTAGTAATCTTTCAGTATCCCTGTAACAAAGAACTACATTGTTGTGCTAATGCAGAATAGTAATTGTGCTCATTCTGCTGCAAGCTTTTTCTTCTCCAAGACTTGCTTGTGATCTTATTATCCTATGTCTGCTATGCACAGTTGAGTAAAACCCCTGCTAACATGCCTTTTTTGCCCAGCATGGTTTTAATTTCACCATATGCCTCAAACCCACTTCTTGGTCCTTGTAATCCATATTTCATCATGTCTTGAAGTTGAATTTTTAGATGTAACAAGTTACAGGATAAGGATCCTACTTCAGGTCTGTTAACTGGTTCCTGGTTACCATCAGTTTAGTAACTTGGCTCTGTATACCTGCATTCCTGCACAACAACACTGTTGTTCTTGTTTTTTTAAAAAATATAAAAATATTTATATACCTCTATTCATAAATATCAGACTAGGTTAGAGCAATAGCGCAAAAAACCCATACAATAAAAACCATATTAAAAAAGCTAAAATCAGGAATCCACTAACTACTGTGGAAAGATATATTATAAGTTTTCAGTATTTTATCCTAGTCGCTCATGTTTGTGGAAGGAAGCACCATGTGCCAGTATAGTAAAATGTTTCCCCCCCAAACTATTAAGGGGAAGAAACTGCTTTGATAAACTTACATTTTCCCCCCTAATAAAACATCGTATGTGTATAGTATAGTATAGTATAGTATAGTATAGTACTGTATAGTAAACTCTGCCACTGAGATGCAACCTAGCATATAGCAGACTTGATTTACAGATGGTGATCTCATCTTTAAGTTAACATAAATTGCTTTGCCCTTGCTTTAATACTTGCCTATGATAAAATTGGACACTAATAAAGAGAACTACAGTATCACCATTCAATAGAATCATAGAAATGTAGAGTTGGAATGGACCACGAGGGTCAATCTAGTCCAAACCCTTGCAATGCAGAAATATTTTTTGCCCAACATGGGACTTGAACCCACAACTCTCAGATTAAGAGTCTAATGCTCTACCAACTGAGGTATTCCAATAGCTTTCTTCAAAGGAAAGGAGAAAGCATAAAAGAAAACTCTGTGGTGGTACTGTCATAGCAAGCATTTGCTATATGCTATATGCAGGGGGAAATGATCTAAACCAGGCATCCCCAAACTCAGCCCTCCAGATGTTTTGGGACTACAACTCCCATCATCCCTACCTAACAGGACCAGTGGTCAGGGATGATGGGAATTGTAGTCCCGAAACATCTGTAGGGCTGAGTTTGGGGGTGCCTGGTCTACACTGACTGGCAACCGCTCTCCAGAGTTTCAGGAAACCATGGTTTTCATGTTTCTAAACATCTAGTAGACATGTACCTGGATGCCCTGATGGTCACAACTGCATAGTTATGTGTCACACCATAATACTTACTATGGCACAAAAAACCTGTTGCATCAAGCATGAATGGGCCCTTATTCAGTTCACTTAGTCTCACAACACCCATATAGATAATTACTACTCCCATTTTATGGAACTCACTGTGTAGTTCCAAGTCCAGTACTATTGACTGCAGTGTTAGTTTTCCTTGCCTGTTTTTTTTTTTAAGTTGTACCACTCACACATCTTTAAAATGTGGTTCATTGGATGTATCTGGAACCTATCTGGCCATTATACGTTGACACAAGAAAGGGCATTCTCTGTAGCAGTGGAATTCCTTTTTTGTGGAACCTAGTTTGTCCCTCTCAGTGACAACTTCCCAGTATCCACTGAAGACACAACTGTTCACTTGGGCTTATGGGTAATGATAGCGATATTGAGCCTCAAAGTTATTCTTTTTTTGATTGCTGTGTTATGGAAATTGTTTTGGCTGATGGATATAGTTTAATACTCTTATTATTTTTAGAACCGGTTGTTTTATGTGTGTGTGTTGTCTATAAACCACCCTGGGATCTCATGGGAGGAAAGGCAGTTTAGAAATTAAATTAATAATATGTGCCCCTTTTCTGCCATAAGTGTGTCTGATATCCCATCTGCATGTTAGTAAAATGAAAATATTTTGCAACTTTTGTATGTTTCTCCACACATGTTTAGGGAATGCAAGTAGGGTAATTGGTTGCTAACATTTCTGTTCTTAGCAACTGCATTAATCCTCGTTTGGCTTCCTTTCTACCAATTCTGCTACATTTGTTTTCTTGTGGGTTTTCCATTCACCTTTTTCTGTTCACTCTTTTCAAATGTTGTAGTGTTCCTGTAATGCAGTTGTGCTGTTTACCACATCCCTGGTTGAGTCCTCTTCCTTATCTGATTCTTTTGCTTCATCATTTGAATTAGATTGGGTTTCACTGAAGCATTGGTAAAGACTGAGAATAAAGTAGTTGTTAAAATAAAAAAAGAATGAATTTACACTTTAGGATGATTCAGATTTTAAAACCATAAAAGACTAAATTTAAAAATACGTATTTGCTTCCAATGCCGCCTTTACTTGCTGGATGACGGCAGTACAATTATATGGTTGTTGCCCCAGCTTTTAAAGTTCCAATTAAACTGGGATGAGGCAATCTGGACATACAGGTTTGCCTATGTAAATTCTTAGCTTTGCACATATGCTGAGTTTAAGGTACACATCTTCCTCTCCACGTATGATCATTTATTTTACTGACTTTGCAGTAGCAGTCTAAGCATTGAAGTGTGTCCATGGAATTAATTATTTTTAAAACCCAGTGCTGCTGAATTTCATTACGTAGTTTTGCCAACAGGTGTTGGACTGTTGGGCTGCTCTCGAAATATATCAGGATTGCTTAGGGATCCTTGGTTCATCCAATATCCAGAATTTGGCCTTCAACAATTATATTAATTTTACATAATTGTTAATACTCTTAGCGCGTGTGTTTTAAGATTAAGACCATGGCTTCCGCAATAAACTGCCTCTTACATTTAGAGTGAAATATATATATTAGGAATTTCTAACTAGTTTATCATTTTAAATGCTCTTGTGCCCACCAGTAAAGGGTTAGGTTGTCAAGCATGACAGAAGCGGCCTTCTCAGTGGAGGCACCACAGTTACAGAACTCCCTTCTGAATGATTGAAGTATACTGGACCCCACTATAGTGCAGCCTCTCTTTTCAATGCTCCCCTTCCCCAAGGGTACAAATCGGGTGGCCCTCAAGATGTTGTGATACTCCAACTTCCACCAGCACTCAGCTAGCATGCCCAATGGTAGGGAATGATGTGAGTTGTAGTCCAGCAACATCTGTAGCACCACAAATTAACCACCTTAGTGTACATGGTTTATGTGATTCAGGGAAGCTTTCGCATAGATAGCAATGTGTACCATTCTGATGTGTCTTAAACAGTACATCTTGTGTACATTGCTTTGCGGGAGCATGGCTCTGAAAAGTGCCATATAAATACTTTGAATGAATTAAAAATTAGTCCATTGTACAGAGTCTCTATATCACATCTGGACAGTTTATTAGGATTTCCTTTTATTGCCATGGTGATAGAGGGGTAAGATTATTTTCTTTGTATACTTTGTTACATTTCAATTAAATAGCCAGTTTTAATCTTTATAATGGTAACTGGCTACACAATTAGGTGTTTTTTTAATCTGTTTTGTAATAGAGAACCATTTTCTAAGGCAGGAAAAATGGCATTTGGTTAAATATAAGTTTCAGGTCCTGCTATGTATGTGGGCAGTGGTTCGGAAAGTCATTGTGTGACTATGGCTGTGTACAGACCTCTCCTTTAAAATCTGAATTTAAAAAATGAGGATTTTAGTTGGTAAACACCTGACTCTAGAAAGCTGACAGTTCACAAGATTTCATATTAATTTCTCAGAGTTTGAAAACTGTGGTTTCCTATATGTACATATCTTTCATAGGAAGCCTTGACTTCTGTACTCATTTCAGGATAATTCTAAACTTGCTGTTCCATACAAATGTTACTCTGGACAAGGTGAAATGACTAAATTGCTAAACAATTCCAATGCAATTAAATAAATGTTTGGCGCATTGTTCTATTATTATTAGTCATCAAGTTCCCATGGCAAGCTTTTGTGGAGAGTCTTTCATGCTTGAGGATGACAATGTTAGATAGTACTATGCAATATGTAAAGCATGCCTTCCTACTGTAGCTTGGCATCCATACTCGTGATATTAATGATATGAATGAAATGTAAATGATAAGCAGTGATGATGAAGTGATTAGTCCAAGGTCTACAATTAACTTTTTGTTTTTAATGCAGTTATAACAAGGTTTTAAGTGTTGGTATGATGAGTTTGAGAAGACTACCTCAATCTTTTTTTCATTAAGCTAGTGTAGATCTAGTTGTCATAAAAGTTGCTATTAAGCTTTCGGATTACCTTTTGTGTTGCATTTAAAACAAGGAAGCTGCATTTCAAGTGGAAATATGAAACAAAAGTGTTAGACAATATCAAATTTTCACTCATTAGGTGAATGGAGATTTGTCTTAATTTTTGAAGTACAGACTATAGCAATAATAATAATAAGAAGAAGAAGAAGAAGAAGAAGAATGAATTATTTCTACCCCGCCCATATGGCTGGGTTTCCCCAGCCACTCTGGGTGGCTTTCATCAGAACATTAAAAACAGAATAAAACTTCAAACATTAAAAACCTCCCTAAACAGGATTGGCTTCAGATGTCTTCTAAAAGTCAGATAGTTGTTTATTCCCTTGGCATCTGATGGGAGGGCGTTCCACAGGGCGGGCGCCACTACCAAGAAGGCCCTTTGCCTGGTTCCCTGTAACTTTGCTTCTCGTAGTAAGGGAACCACCAGAAGGCCCTTGGAGCTGGACCTCAGTGTCTGGGCTGAACGATGGGGGTGGAGACGCTCCTTCAGGTATACTGGGCCGAGGCCAAGGCTAAAATAAATTTTATATTTACTCAATTAATGGAATGAATAATACTTGACCTTTTGCGAACCTTTATATGTAATTAACATCCCATATTAGCTCAGTGGTAGAGCATCTGCCTTGAATGCAGGAGGTCCCTGGTGCAATCTCTGACATCTCCAGGTAGGACTGGAAGAGCATCCGTGCCTGAAACTCTGGAGAGCGGTTGCCAGTCAGTGTAGACCAGGCACCCCCAAACTAGGCCCTCCAGATGTTTTAGGACTACAATTTCCATCATCCCTGACACACTGGTCCTGTTATCTAGGGATGATGGGAGTTGTAGTCCCAAAACATCTGGCTGGCCAAGTTTGGGGGTGCCTGCTGTAGACAATACTGAGCTAGATGGACCAATGGTCTGATTCAGTGTAAGGTACAGTGGTACCTCGGGTTACAGACGCTTCAGGTTACAGACTCTGCTAACCCAGAAATAGTACCTCGGGTTAAGAGCTTTGCTTCAGGATGAGAACAGAAATCGTGCGGCGGCGACGCGTGGCCCCATTAGCTAAAGTGGTACCTCTGGTTAAGAATGGTTTCAGGTTAAGAACGGACCTCCGGAACGAATTAAGTTCTTAACCCGAGGTACCACTGTAGTTTCCTATGCTTCTAAAAAATAAGTAACAATGTCCTAACACTGGTTGCATAATAAACTTCTTTGAGTATCTCTGTGGATTGTCATGGCTGTCTCCTTCGTTAAGGTGCCGCCTTCATTTGTAGGGTCATGATTTCATTGCTCAATTTTACTGCCAAAGAGGCAAGGTCCTTTGGTGTTTCAACAGCACCGTGGCCCATTAGGAATGAACTACTTCAGTAAAATCATGGACGTCCCTCACATGCATGACCTCCTCCTTTGGATCATAGTCTGTACACTCAAAGACTAAGCTAATAAGCCTTGGGCATGAAGGTTTTAAGCAATGGTTCCTGCCTCTGTTGTTTACAAACATGGCACTGGGGTGTCTCCTAGAGCCCAAGAGCCATAGGGTGGATCTAGTAATTGGTGTGTCTGGATTGGTCATCTTATTTGCACACAGCCTACAAATTGATGCTTCAGCCATGCTACTCAGCATATCCATTCTAATTTTGTTTCTCTCTGCTATTATTTTGTTGCAGGTTTCTGAGAAATGACTGATTTCCTGCATTCCCCGTCGCTGATGGTAAATTAACAGTTCTGGTGTGCAAATAATAAGTTGCCGCTGTGTGTTTGGTGCTCCATGCACATCTGAGGAAGTAAGTCTCTCTCTCATAGAGAGAGAGGCTGTAAAATGCACGTTATGAATTGTGTCTCTTTGGTCAATGACAAAGAAAATGGAGCTATTTCAGTTGAAGCTGGATTAATGATTGGAGATACGACAGAACCAGAAGAACAACTGCCTCCAGCACCACCGCCGCCGCCACCTCTACCATGTCCACCTGCAGAAGCTGGATTTTCTTCCCTAGAAGTGGTGCCACCCCCTCCACCCCCTCCACCTCTAGCACTGAGCAGACCTCCACTGCCGCAGCTGGTAAATGGGCATGGCCACCAGAGCAAGAAAAAGAGACTACGTAGCTTCTTCTGGAAAACTATACCTGAAGAACAAGTCCGTGGCAAAAACAATATCTGGACTATTGGTGCTAAACAGAATTATCAGATTGACACAAAGACAATGGAGGAGTTCTTTGGCCAGCAAGAAGAAACGCCACCCCGAGATTCCAAAACCAAAACTTTAAGGAGGTCCTTTAAAGATACTAAACAAGAGGTAAGTGTGAGTGTACTTCCTCTTCGTTAAAGGAAATCTTATGTGTTGGAAGTTGCTATGGAACTTCTTGCCTTCATTTCCCTTGCCCACTGTTCTTGTGCTGTAGCCTTATTCCTATCAGGAAAAATGTAGGTTTGTTACATCTGTATACTACTCTTCATCTGTAGCTAGAGCCTAAATTTGTGCGTCGCTCAAAATTGATGGTTGAAGGTGTCTGTAAATCGAGATGTGCCATGCAATGAGATGGGGTTAATGTATTTGCAATTTGACATTGCCTGAAGTATTTAAGGATCATTGGGGCTGTGTATATTACTGTGTGGTTCAACTGTATCTGCTCTCATGAAAAGGGCAAGCTCCTAGCTTTCTTGAAAAACTTGGACAGTGTCTCAAAACTTGTGCTGTCCAGAATCCCCACTAGTTTTTTATTTGTTAGAGCTTGAGTCGACTCTGCTTTACTGACCAACCCAATATTTGTCACCAGAACACTCTCTCTTTACCGGGTAGAGGCTTGCCTGAAATGCAGTCCCAAAAGGTCAGAGCTGACGTGTGCTGAGGCTCCTTGTTCCTTGGCGCCTCTACCATTCAAGCTCCAAGCTTCCAGCATCGGGAGGGAGAGGCAGAGGTGGGCTGCCTTGCTGTGCCTTTGAGCAAACAGGTGCTCAGAGCTAGAAGGGAGAGGCAGAAGCTGGTTCTGCCTCTATGCCTGACTAGTGTTTAGGAGCCCTCATGCCTCCACCTCTTCATCCCAGCTGCCAGAGCTGAAGGTGGGAGGTAGAGGCTTGCAATGGATCTATGATAGCACCCAGTACATCAAGAGTGGCCCTACCATTGGGCGTAGTGAAGTGACACCTCAGGTGGCACATGTTGGGGTGGTGGTATCGCAGGCAGCTGCCCTGGCTGTTTCTCCAAAGTCTTCCCCCCCCCCCAGCCATTCCTGTCTGTTGGTGGGTGGAGACTCTTTTTTTGCCACTTGGCCTGTCTTGCCCCGTCTCCTGCAAAAAAACCCCCACCCTATCCTGCTGTCTCAGGTGCAGTGGAGGATATCATCTTGTCACTAGTGATGAAGTAATATTCCAGCACCAGTCTATAGTTTGTTTCTCTACTGGGAAGGGGTGCTTTACCCATCTTGATTAATTTAATTATTAAACTTTGAGGCAGTCTAAAATAGATAACTAAAGCAGATTTGTTTTATTGCATTATTTTGCACGTAGCATTTGCATTGTTTGACACAGAATACATGAGAGTGGTGGTATTTTTCTTAATGAATGGATGGCTCTGTAGTCTGCAGCTCACTTCTTTTCTTCTGACTTTGAGGCAATGGAGGTGACCCTAGTTCCTGGAGCAAGGAACCTTCCTGAGTCACTATGGGCACACATGTTTCTGGTGTGCTTAAGGTCTTCGTCTTGGCTACTTGTTAGATCTGTTTGCACATAATTCATTTCTTCATTCAGGAAAATGGAGGTCTTGCTTAGTGAATGCACACTATATGATCCGTACTAATGAGCTGGTGAATATTAAAGGGATAAAGAGGTTGGGCCACTAACTATGTACAGTAGAAAGAAGTAAAAGCAGTCTAAAACTTGGAGGTTGGGCACTGCATGCATGAAGGGCTTCCTTCAGCAAAGAAATATTTGTGTCAGAAGTGGCTTTCTTTTCAGGAAATGCTGTATAAAGATTGTGCATGGTGCCATTACCCTCATAAAGTTAGTTGTTTGGATTGTAGCCAGAAGAGTTGGTAGGCAGCACATTTGCTGCCATGCATCCGAAACTGTGTTAAGGTTGCAATCCTAAGCAAACACAATAGTAGCTCTTTGAGCTCCGTGGACTTGCAGTCCTAAGCATGTTTACTGAAAAGCATCACATGATAGGAACATGTTAGCTCTTTTTGAAAAATTAAAACCCATTTAACTTTTATCTAGTAGCAAATGCCTCTAAAATAACTTATGGGAGATTATTACAAATGTATAAGACTAAATCCATAAAACAATGCTGCATTTTTGTGGAAATATCCTTGTGTAAATATTTTATCAAATTATGTGTTCCCTAAAAAAATAATTAGATACCTTGATACACTGCTTATTATTTATCATTCATGAGTGTATGTTCTATAAAGTGAGTGTTCTCTTTTTATAATACGCTAATATGTTTGGGCTGTGCCTTTTGAAGCTTTTGCCTCTTTGCATTTTCAACACAATAGTAATGCTATCTAGACTCAGACTTTTGGAAAGCTGCTAATGTTAGGTTTTGCTAGGATGGGTGTCTGTGTGGGGACGTCATCATGTGGTTTGGGGAAAATGTCTAAGATAGTGTGCAATCACAATTAGAAGAAAATAATGATGCAGTCTCTGGTAGAAATTTGCAGAAAAGACAAGTTCATGCATATAGAACTAAACAAGAACCACCTGATAATTCTAGTAGCACATTTAGAAAAATCTGCTTGGAAGCATCTTTCTGTCTGACTACAGATTGTTACAAGTTGGTAAAGGAGTTTGTATACTATGACTAAACACATACACATATTTGGTAAGATTGAAAGAGAGGGTAGGGAAGTGGGTGTATATACTTAAGTGTGTTAATCATAGCTGTGTGTACATTTGAAAAGTTACTTCAAGTTCTTGTCCACCTCCTGCAGAGAGGTTTCCACCTGTAGGTTTTTTGTTGATTTTAATAGCTGACCTCAAACCACTTTATTCCAGAGTGGTTCTATAAATGTTTAATGGTGTTATCACACAGAAAATAGTTTGAGGTCTCAAAACAAGTTATTTCATTGCCATGGAAAACCAATATATACATAAAAGGTAAAAGTAAATGACCCCTGGATGGTTAAGTCCAATCAAAGGCAGACAGCTTTCCGGGTCATGTGGCCACCATGACTTAACCGCTTCTGGTGCAACAGAACACCATGACAGAAGCCAGAGCACACAGAAATGCCATTTACCTTCCTGCCACAGCAGTACCTATTTATATGCTTGCACTGGGGTGCTTTCGAACTGCTAGCTTGACAGAAGCTGGGACAGAGCAACAGGAGCTCACCTAGTCGAGCGGATTTGAACTGCTGACCTTCCAATCGGCAAGCCCAAGAGGCTCAGTGGTTTAGACCAGAAAACATACTGCACGTAAGCAAAATGTGATGATCTGAAGGAATTTAAATATTTTGCGTGAAACTGTTGGGTTAGATCAGGGGTAGGCAACCTAAGGCCCATGGGCCAGATGCGGCTCAATCGCCTTCTCAATCCAGCCCTTGGACAGTCCGGGAATCAGCGTGTTTTTACATGAGTAGAATGTGTCCTTTTATTTAAAATGCATCTCTGGGTTATTTGTGGGGCATAGGAATTCGTTCATATTTTCCCCCAAAATATAGTCTGGCCCACCACATGGTCTGAGGAACAGTAGACCGGCCCACAGCTGGAAAAGGTTGCTGACACCTGGGTTAGATTAAACCCCTGCCAAGTAAAAATCTGCAGTAAAACCAGGTTGTTCTATGGCAAAGGATGCAAAGTTGACCCATGGCACAGTGTATCTGTAATATTTAACCAAAATATGGATTTGTATGAGTGCAGACAGAGGCTGGGGTAAAGACAGGTGTACCGTTAATACTAGGGCTCTTGACTAATCCCGAATCAGGCCAAACTGGATTGATCCAGGATTTGCTATGGAGCAGGCTGAGGCAGTCGCATGAATGCCCTGAGTTGAGTCCACCTGGAGTGATCTGGGGCTGTCATAGCAGGAGGGGCAGTTGGGCAATTGGGCATGCTTCTACCCCCCCCAAAACTACATGTTCAAATAAAGTTTAAAACCCTGATTAAACATGTGGTTTGGAGGGGGATCACATATTTATTTAGGATGCATCATAGGCACACCAACTTCCAGACACGGGAATACAATTGTGATGGTGAACTAAAAGTCATTCCATGCTCTCTTCAACATGTGGCGCAGGCATGTGTATGCCTGGTTCAGTGTGACTAGAAAGCAGCAGAAATTGATCGGAAGCTTTTGATTCCCACTATTACAATCCTGAGAACAGGCCCCTAGAGAGCAGTTGAACAGCTGAACCACAAATGACTGAATGCTTTCCAGCAGGCATAGGCAAACTCCAGCCCTCCAGATGTTTAGGACTACAATTCCCATCATCCCTAGCTAACAGGACCAGTGGTCAGGGATGATGGGAATTGTAGTCCCAAACATCTGGAGGGCCGGAATTTGCCTATGCCTGCTTTCCAGTGTTGCCGTGATGAAAAAAACATGGATCTGAGGCATATCTCCATATGATCCCTCATAATTTTTACAAGAGATTCCACCTATTAAACAGTAGGCCACCGAGTATATGAGTTCTGTGATTTGGTGATGGTTTTCTTGTCAGCCTATGCAAAAATCACGAAGATCCATGTGGATCTGTGCCTTGGATTGATGTCTTTGTGGCAAGCACTGGATCTGAATATTTTTTTAACTCTGCAGTCTGCCAGCATAAACTTTATTTTGGTGGTGTTTTGGGGAAATCAAGCAAATTAAAGAGAATCCATTTTAATTCCGCTGCATCTGATTTTTATCCAGATCTCGTGGAAATTGAAGAATGTGTGTACACACTTGCCCATGCACATACAGTATTATGTATTTCTGTTTGGAGAAGTGACAAGGGAGGGAGAGGGGGAAGAATGAACCAGAGGGACAGAGGTGCTATGACACCTTTTCAAAATTCCAGATGTGATCATGGGGCCCAAAAGAATGGTGACCCAGGTGAGAAAGAAATATACAAGTCTTTGTTAATGCCCCAATATTATTTCTTTATCTGTCTTGTGATTTTTATCTGTAGCTCTAGACCAGGGGTTGTCAACCTGGTCCCTACCATTCACTAGTGGGCGTTCCAGGTGGGCGGTAGGGGGTTCTATGGCACAAGCTGAATCCTCCTTCCATCTGAGCGCTGGTGGGCGGTAAGGAAATTTTACCATCAAGAAAGATGCATTAGTGGGCGATAGGTATAAAAAGGTTGACTACCCCTGTTCTAGATGGTTTTTGTTTGATTTCAGACTTGTTCATAAAGATGAATCCAAAATAGGCATGCAAGGGTCGAAGTGCTGTGAAATCTACTTTTTCAAAGTTGTGGAAAAAGCAGTTTAAAAGTGGATTGCCAAATGACAATTATTGGACTATCATCTTGTGCCAGGTGAAAGAAATGGGAAGTTTTTACTCAACAAGAGTATAATAGTAAATTATTCCCATGCAGATGAGGAAAACTGAGTGCTCTTCAAATATAAGTAGAATATAGGTGTATACATACATATACACATGTACATATACACACACTCTGTCCTAATGAATGGAGTGTCGTGTAGTGTAGTGTAGTGTAGTGTAGTGTAGTGTAGTGAAGTGCTGAATGTGGATATTCTGTTGAATGTGGATATTACCTTACATTGCTAGTGAGGAAGAAGGATATTGGTCAAAAGGGTTGGGGAAGGGGAGATGAATGGAAGAGAAGACATCTTGGAATTTCATTGCAAAATGTTTTGCTTGTGCAGATGAAAATCTTAAGAGATTTTAATAGATTAATGTGTGTTTGGGTAAATTATAATTCCAGATTTTTCCTATCTAGAATAATACATAACTTTTATGCCAAATTGAAAAATCTATGTAGACTAAAGACGTTTGGGCTTGAAATAGCAGAATCTGGTCTTCTGTCCATAGATCTTTCCTTCAAAAGCCACTTTCTTCTACATTCAAATAACTCAGTTGTTTGACTGCCCTGTCTTTCCTTCCATTCATAAAATATGGGATAAAAGTGGGATTCACTTAATGACTTTTGAAGAATATCAGGAGATATGACGCTTAATAAATCTATGAGCAGCTGGTTATCCAAAAAGAATGGAAATGGAACACCTCAAATAAAAGATGGTGATGAAGAAAGAGCCTTTGAGCTCCGTTTCAAGACTGAGAAACGTGATGAAAAATGTAGCTTGAGCTTTCAGTCCAATGCATGTGTCTTGCAAGTTTGGCTTCAAAGGCAGGGAAAGAACTAGTGTATTCACTTTCAGGTTGAGTCAAGTTACAATCTGTTTAACATCTTTAATAGAAATGAGCTATCAACATTGCACTGAGTGTAATTTTAGTTTATATCAAGTGCTTAATCTTGGTCATCTGTATGACTAAACTTTATATATGACTTCAGGTCAGGAGGCATGAGGTTGCAGAGATGCTCAAGTCTCAGGACTGTAGAGTAATGAAAATGCTGGCATACCTTTTAAGTAAGTGCAGAGCCAAGCCCCAGAATGAGGTGATGGTTGTCAGGAATGCCAAACAGGAATTAGGAGTGATAAAAATGTGGCATTTACATGTAAAAGCACAGATGATAATTGCCATGTACTGAGCAACACTTGAACAGGCTTTAACTTTTGTCCTTGCTTGTCTTCCTGAATTTTTGAACACTTCCAAAGGGTGGGTGCTTATTAGCTCCTGGGGCTTCCTGCTAAATACAGTACTTGCTTGAAACATCTGAGGGCAAGTGTTAAGAAAAGCATGTTGCATGAATCAGTAAGCAAAAGGGAGAAATTTGTTGGTAGAGTGTGGAAAAAGTAATGCTTGTTGAACAGAGAGAGAGCTCTTTTCACCTTGCCTGTTGCATCCTCGTCAATGTCTGACTGCACAGCTCACTAAGAGGGTCTGATAGATGTTTGCAAAAGAGAGAATATGCCTCAAGTTAGTACTCACCCAAGGAGGTGTGTACCCACCCAAGGAGATGGTGTACTTTTATCTATTTCATGTGGTAACTTCAAAATTGATAGTATGATATGACCCCCCCTGGGGTTTATGTTTGCCCCTCCCTTTAACATAGTGATCTGGTATCTTTTAACATATCTTGTAAAAATTATAAAGGATTCCCTTGCATCTTAATATGGGTTTACCAGTTAGCCAATGAAATTGCTGTTCTAGGGGTCAATGAAAGTACATTCAGGAAAACATTTGAGAACAGATTAGATAGTAGATACAGCTTCTGTAATGACAGTTCAGGCTGTACTATATGTGTACGTTTTCACTTAATCATGTACTCCTTGCTTTGGCAAATATTCAGAAGGGGTTGTTCTTTATATAAGACTGGACTTGCACTAGAAGCATCTAATTTAAAAAATAAAACTTAGTATTCATGTTTTAGTTATAAACAGCATATTGTAACAAGTGGGGACTATTGTAATGTTTGTACATTCTCAGATAAACACCAATAGTAATTCATCAGGAAACTCAGGGTCTTGTTATCAATAGTTACAGTGTTCAAAGGTGTACAGTGTACAGAGGTGCCAGGCGCATTTTGTACCCGACTATTGCCCACTTGCAACTAAGTGAAGATGCCTGGGCACCAGGATAGTGCCTGAAATCTCCACCATCTGGAGGTGCATGTCTAGGGATCAATGGATCTTGGCTATTTTCACTGCTAACTAAGAGTCAGAAACAATGCGACTTAGCCTGTAACTACTTTCCAGACCATGGAGGCGCTTGGAGGAGAATTCTGATGTCACTTCTGTTATCAATCAACATTATAGCATTGGAATGACTAACTGATAACTCTGACTTTGCATGAGTCAAACAACTGTATTTTGTGAGTAAAGGTAAAAGGACCCCTGAGCGTTAGGTCCAGTTGCGGACGACTTTGGGGTTGCGGCGCTCATCTCACTTTACTGGCCAAGGGAGTCGGCGCACAGCTTCCGGGTCATGTGGCCAGCATGACTAAGCCGCTTCTGGCGATCCAGAGCAGCGCACGGAAACACCGTTTACCTTCCCGCCGGAGTGGTACCTATTTATCTACTTGCACTTTGATGTGCTTTCGAACTGCTAGGTTGGCAGGAGCAGGGACCAAGCTACGGGAACTCACCCTGTCGCGGGGATTCGAACCGCAGACCTTCTGATTGGCAAGCCCTAGGCTCTGTGGTTTAGACCACAGCGCCACCCGCGTCCTATTTTGTGAGTACTACAACAAAAAAACCACAATTCACATTTTCACCCCTGCTTCAGGGAATTGAACAATACAGTATATTTTTAGTTTTAGATTAGTTTTAGATTAGATTTAGTGTGGTATGTTATGCTATCCTAAGAGGAATTTAACTGAGGGCTGATAGACTAGTCACTGTGTATGTTGTAGCTATTCTTGTACAAAGACATTATGCTTTTGGATATCAGCCTTTGCTGGCCTACAGGTGACAGTTGTCATAAAGCAGTTTTCTGCTAATAAACTGCATGGGGGTTAATAGCAGCAATGAAAGCCAAGTTACCAATGTAATGTTTTTACCTAATAACACAAGGTGGCATCATTCCAGGTAATTGTTTCTGGCTTTTTTAGATTCCAGTGTGGAATGTGGTGAAGTAATGTGTCTGGAGTGTGCAAAATGGAAGCCACATACTTATTTGGGCTTTTAGCATTTCAAGACTAGTCACAGATTCAAATGGGTAGGCAGGTATATCAAAAGGAGTCAAGAAAACTTTAGAGGGTTAGGATAGTCTTCAGGTTTCATTTGTATTGTATCTCCCCCCCCCCCAATATTTTCACCTTTGTTTCTTATCATTCATTTGTGCATGTGCAACCATGCACAGCAATGTTGGCTAACCCCTGGCTGGGCTACAACTCCCAAAATTCCATATTGTTTGCAGGGCTTGATCAGAATTATACTCTAGCAATATAGTATTATAGTATTAGTGCTAAGGTAAAATGAATTTTAGTTAGCATGAATGTGAAAATCATGGATCCAGTCTATTTATTTTTTTCTCAGATGGATATTAAACAAATAGCATCATAAAGATGCAATGCTATTTTAAAAAAAGCTTAAAGTGTATTATTTATGTTCTAAGGTAGCAGTACTTAAAGTCAACTTCAGTTCGTAGAGGTGATGATGTTTGATGTGTAACAGTATGAACGGTTAACAGTATTGTGCTGGATACATGCATTGTAAAGTTTGTATAGGAAAAAGAGAGAGAAGTAATTTATGGTTTACAGATAGTTGGCTCTAATGGCAACTTCTTTCATTGTGTATGAATGTTTACACAGTATTTGGGATGATCTGCATATCACAGAAGAGTTATCCTTGTATTTGCTATAGGGTAGAACTTTCTTCTGCTTTTCCATGCCAGGAAATGTGAGCAAAGTAATCCAGCATTATTAAAACATTCTGTTTGAACAAGCCTTTTAATGCATCTTGCTCTCTCTTTTTCAGATTAATATTTTGGATGCCAAAAGAAGTATGAATATTGGGATCTTTCTTAAGCAGTTTAAAAAGTAAGACGTTACATGACTATTGCAACTGTCAGACATGGTGATAAAAATATGGTAGAAAATGAGAAATACCTCACCATAAGTAATATAGCTACAAGCCCAATCTAGCTAAAAAATGGGGTACAGATTTGTCAACTTTACTTGTACTGTATTTTCCTTATACATGTGCTACATTCCATTATGAAGACTGCATTTGTAAAGTTGAGCAGTCTGTAGTTCAGATACTTCATTTTCAGTTGAGCTCAGTGTTTCTCTTCAAGGATTGAAACCCATTATAATTTGAAGATTAATGTTTTATTTTTCTAAAGTCATTTATTTTATGTGTGAAAAAGGCAAAGAGTAAAAATTGTGGGTTGTATTGGCATGAATGCATTATTGTTCTAGACAGTTGTATTCATTTCAGTGGAACCTGCAGTGAGGTATTCACTTATATGAATACCATGCATGGCCACTGAAAGTTGTATAGCAATGAAGCTGTCGTAGCATATAAAGCAGAAACAGCTTGGCTGTGTTCTTGAACATGCAAGAAATCTAATGTTCTAGCTTATGGAAATGCAAACTTCCTAGATCAAACTGTATGTCTTTGTTATATTTCCCCACCAAGATCAGTTGAATCCATAATTGAAGATCTCCACTCAGGAAGAAGTGATCTCTATGGTTCTGAGATACTACGTGAACTCATCAAGTTATTGCCAGAAACAGAAGAGGTAAGAGGAGGATTGTGTTGAAAAACTTCTGTAAATTGAACAGGGACTATTAGATACATGTTCTTGAAGATGAGAAAGATATGTCTTTTTTTGAGGGGTGGGGGGAATGTTCTAACTGGCCAAGATAGTGAGTCAGATCCAGACTTGATCCTGTATGGATGGAAGGATTTCTTCCATTGGTTCTGGGAGCTAAGATCCAGCAAAAGTTTCTTATTCCATCTGCAGCCCAAGTATCACCTCAAACAATGTTCTAGGGCAGTGATGGCTAACCTTGACACTCCAGATGTTTTGGAATTACAACTCCCATCATCCCTAGCTAACAGGACCAGTGGTCAGGGATGATGGGAGTTGTAGTTCCAAAACATCTGGAGTGTCAAGGTTAGCCACCACTGTTCTAGGGGGTCCCCAAAACTCCCAGGAGCAGTTTTTCAGGGAGCACCATTGGCTGTGGAGAGTAGGAGGGATAACTAACTAACTAACTAACTAACTAACTAAATCACCCTGCCCCCCTTTCTTCAGCAGCGGTGGAACTCTGCTGAACTCAGGTCAGGATTAAACCAAAAATATAATGCTTATCCTGTGACTTGCTGACTAATGTCACAAAACCTGGCATTACAGCAACCTTAAAGCAATGTTAAGTTTGAGCAAATGTTGTTTAGGAGGATGCTAAAGCTATATCTTGTAAAGGTGGTGTTACAGAACCGTCAGTATACATTAGGGATCTTAATTACTCCTTTCCTGTTGTGCTCTTGAGCATTTTTTGAGAACATTTTTTGTTACGTATTCAGTCTTGCTTAGTGGAAGGATTGTATAAGTGATGAAACAGTGCTGATGGCCAAGAAAAGACAACCCTGAGGAGTAGGAAGGCAATAGCCAGTAACAGAATAGGCCAGGAAAATCTTTCTGGGGGGAAACTGGATTGTGTGGAGGAACTAAAAGGAAGAATGGAAATTTGAAGCGCAGTAATAGAGAAGTTGCTCCAGGCATAAGAGCAGCATGGTTGAGAGAAGGTGTTCTATGTGCTGACAAAAAGAGAGAGAAAATAAATAGATTATTGGGGACTGGAGAGTAAAAAAAAGTTCATTTAACTGTAAGAACAGAAGTTTGTAGATACTGAGTATTTCATGGAAACCCAACTCTGACATCCAGGACCACCACAGAATGTCCATGTGGAATTGCTCCTTGGCACCTTCATACAGAATCTCTTTTCATATGGAGGACTATGTTCCCTGAATATATAAACTGGCTTGCAGATGTTATCACTAAAGGGAAAGATGGCTTTAGCAGAGACCAGTGTTGAGGCCCAGGATGACCCAGTCATGAAGGAGTGTCCCAACAGTAGATACAAACAGAGAAAAATGACTTCTTTTAGATATTGGGGCGGGGGGGGGGGAAGGAACCAGAAGTTGTAAGACATCTCCTCCTCCAGGTTGTGTATAAGAAGAGAAGGAAGGAACAAAGATGAAGATATGGCAAAAGTTGCATATTTAGGAACAAAGGGAAATAGGTTTCTCTAATGGTGGTTCCAAAGGAATAGGATGTGTGTATGTGTTTGGGGTTTTTTGTGGGGGAAGAAGGGAAGCTGAGCAATAACTTCTGCATTCAGTCTCAGATGCAAGAGAAGGGAGAAACGTGTATGTGTACATGTGTGAGCACACACACAAAGTTCTGGGTCTGAAAAGTGTGGAATGTCAAGGGTAGCCTTGGGAGTCTCTAGGGAAAGTATAGCTTATTTCATGAGCAGGTGAGTTCCCAGGAATGAGAAGAGTGACAGTAAGCATTGTTAAAGACGAAGAACTGCCAAATGAGATGACTTTACACAGATAGACAGGGAAAGAAGAGAAGGTGGTGTGCAAAGCCAAAGGAAGTGAGGGAATAGTAGTATTGCAATTAGGGCTGTGTTCAAATGTATGCCATATCATGGATGTTTTTGGTATAACTCAACATCAACATGCTTCGACTTGCACAGTTTTACTGCTACAGTGTAGAAGTAATTAAAATAGTCACACTTTGCAATATTTTGCTGTAATGCAAGCTAGCTCTTTATTGAAGTGCTAGCTTGAAGATCTCAGCGAGCTAAGAAGCTAGCATGTTAACCCCCAAACAATTGTTGCACTTAAGCCAGCATCTTAGCTACCCATATACCCAGTGCACTGTATGCTACAATTCTTTAGCCATTGTATTTGCTACTGGGTGTATAATAAAAAACATTCTGGCTTTTATTTCGAGTTCAGAATGTAAACAGAGTTCAGAAGGCGGCAGCAGTCACGCTACAGGATCCTCCTGCATAGCTCCCTGAACACATACAGAAGTCCACAAATGTTGTGCAGAGTCTCATCTCTGACTTCACACTGTGCTTCATGCTGAGCATTCTGAGCTGCTCAGAATGTTTCTGTAAAGTGCAGTATGGAGACTGGGAAACTTCCCCCTACAAGCTTAGGTTCAGGAAAGAGGCAGGGCCTTTTGAAGCTCAGGAAGTTGAAGATGAGGGCAGGGATGATTGCCAGAGGAAGGACGGACAGTTTCCATGGTGACTAAATTTATGGACTCTTGTTTACACCGTTTCGCTTAGTTTACATTGTTAAAGAATTCAACTTTCATTGATTCAGAGTTGAACAATGCATCACCCTGTTTACAGGTCCCTGCCCTTGAAATATTTCCTTTGCAGAGTATTCCCTGCCAAAGTATCTATCTATCCATCAGTAGCAAATGGCTCATTAGGAAGCAATAGGCTACTGAAGTTCTTCTCTCAAGCAGTTATTCCTTACTGTACCTGCTCAGCTAGAAAATGCATATTTCTTATTTGTCAGAGGCCTGTGACATTTGGAGCAAGGTGCTTAAGCAAATGTCCAATCATTGAGTTGTCTTTTAAAAAGATGTACCAAAACTAAAATGCAAATAGGTTGGGGAAAAGAAAAATAGAAATGAAGCATGAAGATAGAGAAGTGACAAGTGGCTTGTGTTGTGTTAAATAATACATCATTTACTTTATAACATTTTTCGTGTGTGTGTGTGAAATATTCACACGAGTTGCATTGTTGTATACACAAAATAACACCAAATCCTGAATGTGCAAAACTGTTTTTGGGCCAAATCTGTACTTAATAGCATAGAAATACCTTCCCTGTAGCAAGATCTACTATATGCAGAAACTATATAGGTAGGACTTGCTTCATTCTTTTTCATTCAGTTGTTGCCCACCTCCCAGGCCGAGAACTGATAATATATGTGATGTCCAACTCATAATTCTTATACTAAGGAAATGGGTTCCATTCATCTCTTTGGAAGCGTTCTCATCTCTTAAATGGGTGGTGGACATACTGGTAGCATATTTTCAAAGACCTAGTTCATAAACCACCCTTGTTTTATAGATTGCCACCAGATAGATTCTGCTCTGCATTTGGATATTTGCATTATCTGTTTCCATACCAATGTTCAGTGGAGGGGGAAACGGCAGGAATCCAAACAACCCATGTGAGCAGCATCACTGTGTTACTGACTTTGTGAGGGAGCCAGACATTTAAATCTATAGAGATAATGGTAACTGAACAAAGGGAAGCTTTGCTCCAATGTTATCCAAGTTTTAAAACATTTGGATCTAGGTAGGGTTTGTTTAAGTAGCTCTTGGGCACATCCCAGATATAAAAACAAGCATTGGGGCTCAGTTTTTGAATGTGTACAATACAGAGGGTGTTTGAACATGTGCAGAATGCTTTTGCCTTCACAATACCTAATCACACCAATGTATCTCCACCCCGCCCCCTTGTCCCCTTACAAATCTGGGATTTAGTTTATGGATTCATACAGTAAAGGGCGCAACTTCTTGCCATGTCTCTCACTTCTAGTTTTAGAAATCAGAACCAGGTGTGCAAAAGGGGTGAGGGTACGATGGGATGAGAGAAGCTGTCCACCTCCATTTCCACCTAAACAAGCCTATTAACTTCACGCCTTATGAAATATGCCTGCCCTGATAAAGCATAGCCAGTTAACGTTGCATTTGTATTTTGCCTACCCTTGTCTTCAGCATGGGTGCCTTTTTTTAAAGTACCTTATGAGTACTGAAGCCATATGTACACCCACAGCTTCCACAATCAGTGTCTATGAAGGATTCAAGGAGCGCTAAACATATACATAACAGATATTACTATCATTAATTTGCATACCAAGTAGGAGTGATTCAGTTATCTTTGCAGCAAAGCAATTATTAACTTTTTAAAGAGGTTTTAAAAATTCTTACAGGTTTGCTTTAGGTGTTGCAAGTTTAGAAGTGTGTAAAAGTTTGATTTTGATTTTTTTTTTAGTAAACTATTTTCCTCTTCATGTTCTATAAATCTACCCACAAATTGTAAAGTATGTAGGCTCACGTTTTCCAAAAGTAATCTAGATACCATATCCTTGTCTGAGTAAAGGCCAAGAATGTGTGAAATTGTCCCCCTAAAGGAGAAATGAAGGGAGGGAGGGAGGGAGAAATGAGACACAACTTGTTTTTGATAATTTGAGCGGTAATGTGTTGGCAGGCTGTCTCGTGCTATCTTGTAGTGCTCAGTACTATTAACTGCCAGGTGTGTGCGCCTTATGCCAGTTTTGTGACAACATGGAGATTGATATTGTAGTCCTCTGCATGCCTGATACCTGTCAGACAGAACATTTCAATGATAAGCAGTCAAATGAATACATTTAATGCTTGTGGAAACCTCCACTTTTCCTAGCAATGCACTTATTCATTGATGCTTTCTGCTGCCCCAAAGCAATATTTTGCATTCAGGCAAAGTCTGAATCGAGCCCATGTTTGAATCAGAGGCATGTGTGAGTGACAGTTAAATTTAGTGGGGGGAAATGTACCAGGCTCCTGTCATTTTTATATTACACCACCTGCTGAAAATGTTGGTTTTGCCAAGAATTTCCAGATAATTAACTGGGTTCAGTGTTGTTCATTTGTTCTGTATTTTATTATTTTATGGTTGTTTTAATGTTGTTGTTTTTTTAATTGTACACTGCCATGAGATTTGTTTTGAGCTGGTGCCTTTATTATAAACAACTCTTTGCCCCTTTGTTAGTTCTAACCACGGAGAGAACTAGGTTGTTTTTCTAGAGTCCAGCTTTCTTCGCAATTACATTTTCCAAAAAAGTATGGTTGAGAGAAGAGTAGGTTTATCAGACACAGTTCAGGCCTGCAGGGAGCCAGACATACCAAGAGCTAGGTAGGAGCAGCTGGGAAGGTTTGCTGTGATACAGTCTCCAGACAAGGGCTACACATAAACCCTGCCTGAGCACACAGCAACTCAAGGGCTCATAACTCACAATTCCATTTTTTCCCTGATAAGGGGCAAATGGGGCACCACAGCTCAGCAGTTGGCGTGTGGGGAGAGGGGCTCTGCAAAGTTCCTGTCTATCAGTTGGCAACAGTGTGGGTCCTGGGAAGCCTTTGTACTGTCTTTCCTTTGTGAAGTGCAGGCATAGGCAAACTCGGCCCTCCAGATGTTTTGGGACTACAACTCCCGTCATCCCTGACCACCGGTCCTGTTAGCTAGGGATGATGGGAGTTGTAGTCCCAAAACATCTGGAGGGCCGAGTTTGCCTATGCCTGGCGACGTGCCTTGCTGTGAAAGGTAGTATAAAAACATTTAAATAAATAAATGTGGGGGCAAAAGAAAAGTGTAAGTTTGTTTTAGTAAATGTAACATTTCGGGCATGGTGCCATACTAGATGTATGCTATCAAGCTTTGCCAAAAATAAAGCAAGAAACAGAAACAAAAAACCCAAACCCCACCTCTAAATGTTTGTATTAAACAAAGTGTCTTGGGCTTGAACTAGATCTTACAGCAGACAAAGGACCCTTGTTGGAAACAGCAGCCCAGTGTCCTATCTCTCTCCCCCAATAAATGTTAGTGGCAGAAAATGAATGAGACGATGTTGTGCTGAGATATCCTGCTCCTGCAAATAAAAATAGTAGACAGACAGGTGAATCTGGGGAAGAGAAATGTAAAGGACAATGGCAAACCCAATGTTACTTGGTAATATATGCATGGGCATTGCTTTTGAAAAGATCTAGTCCTAGCACCAAAAGCAATTTTTAATATGGTGAGCTCTTAAATCTCAGTTCATTCTTTAACATTAGTTTGATCAGTGACCAATTTGATTCTTATCAATCTCTTCTCCCCCCCATTCCTAGGTAAAGAAATTAAAGGATTTCAATGGAGACCTATCAAAACTGTGTCAAGCAGATTCTTTTATGTACCTACTAATCCAGGTGCCAAAGTAAGGAAACGCTAAGCCCTTTTCTATTCACTATAAATTCTCTCTCACTTGTATACCAGTTCTAAATCTTAATTTGTTTGTTTTTCAGCTATTCACTGCGACTCGAAGCCATGGTGTTAAAAAAAGAATTCTCCCCATCTTGTACTTCTCTTCAGAAAGACATGACAATTATAAGAATGGCTACAAAGGGTAATTAAACATGCTGCAGCATGCATTAGGCACTTGTTTTTCTTAGCAGGTTAATCAACTTAACTAGGGAGATGAGATCTGGAATTTCAGGTACCTATTAGCTATTTAAAGGAAGCTAGCCAGCTCTGACACATTCCACAAGGGTGTGTGTGTGTGTGTGTGTGTGTGTGTTATCAGTCTGATATGTGTCTCACAATTCTTAACTTTGATCACAAGGCCACATTATTGAAGTCATTTTCCCACTTGCTTGTACTGATGATACTCCCTTTCCTGTACAGTATATGAAATAACTTGCAGTATTTTCTCATTTGTGGAGTAGTGGCATCCATTCTGGTAATCTTCAGCTGGGACCCCTCATACAGCCAAAACATCTGTCCATCCCCCCCCCCACTTTATATTTCTGTGGTTGTAGTCCTGTCATTGTGATCCACCTTGAATCAGGTTGTTATCAAATCAAAAGACCATGGTTTGAAGTTGGTTTACAAATTTCAGCTTGTATTTCACCATGGTTTCTCGTCACACCTGATCTTGCATTCCTGGCATAACCCTGGTTCATTTTCATGCCCTGCCCTAGATGCCCACCTGGCTACAGAGCAGTTACAATTAGGCAAAACAAGCCACAGTTACTTGCTCATCTACAAAACTGATCCTAGTTTGTACTGCAAACCACAGTTAAAATAAACCATAGGTTAGGATCCTATATGAATGAAGCCAATAAAGCCTTGAGAAGTTCTCCTTACCATCACTCCAGTCCCTACGCTGCATTTCTCATCGGCATTTCAGGTTGGCAGGTGTGCCCACTCAGGCTTGAATCTGCTTTTAAGAGCTATAAGAGCTACTTGCCAAGTGTGCAGAGAAGTGTTCTGGCATTAAGGGGTAATGGCTTTATGGTAAGCACTTGAAAATGAGGAGGGAAGCATCAGCAGGGACTTGGCTGTACATAGAAATGTACACTATTTCAATACATTAAGAATTGCATATAGGTTAATTATTCCGGTAGTACATCTTACTATTTCTGATATGTTTTATGTCTTGCTGGTCAGTGGTTTAATTGTGATTTTTTTTAAAAAAAAACATTTTGTAGTGTTTATTATGATGGTTAACTTTCCTAGGCTCTCCCAAGAGGAAGGGTGGGATCTAAGAAAAATAAATCATACTATATTTGTAGCTCTGTCTAAACACTTCATACATCCAAATTAGCATTTTGCAGTTCATGAACTGACCCAGAAACTGCAGCATTTACTCAAACAGACCATTCTAAGTTCCTGTTTCATTTTCTTGCTTCCTCCCACATGCTCCTTATAATATATGAATTTAATTGTGGCCTGGGTACATAAGCACTGGTTACAGGAAAACCTTTGGCCTTTAGGTCACATCTATTGAACAAGAATAACAGTGGCCTCTTTCAGAAATGTGCAAATTAATAAGTTGAGGAATAAAAAGTGCTTGTAGGCTGACAATGATGTGTTGGCTTCCAGTCCTGCACACTAGGTTAATCAGTATATTGAAAGAACTATGACTCCCAAGATGATGATGTTGGACTACATCTCTCATAAGATGATGTTGGACTACATCTCTCATGCTCCCTGACTGTTGACCATGCTAGTTGGGGCTAATGGGAGTTGTAGTCCAGCAACATTTGGAGGATTACAGGTTAGTTGTCCATTGCCTGACAGCCTTGGTGATACTTAATAGTCAAAACTACATGTATATTCTGCCTCTTCAGATTTATTAGATTACTTGCCCTTCTTTTATTGGTAAGCGAGTGACTGAAAACATTTAACAGTTAGGAATAGAATAATAGAACTGTAGAGCTGAAAGAGACCATGTGAGCCATCTAGCCCAAGCCCTTGCCATGTTGTAATCTTTTGCCCAACATGGGTCTCGGACCCACGGCCCTGAGATTAAGAGTCTCATGCTCTGCTGACTTAACTATCCCATAAATAATGTCAAGCACCTTACCAGGCTGTAGTGCTGGTTTGTACATCACTGTTAAGTGAACAGGCAATCTGGTCAGACTCTTTGCAGAGTTGATTCCAAAATACTCAGTGTTCCAGTCAGGGTGAGGCTTGGCAGTAGGGCTTTGCCTTTTTCCCTTACCTTGCCTGGGAACTTTCCTTTAATTGCCCTCCAAAAAAAATAATGCCTGGTTTGACTGCAATTTTTCTGGAGCAATGAAATCTTTCTTGGATGCCATTTGAAAACAGCCCATGGATTCAGAACCTTATGTTGTTGTTTTTTTTGCAGAGCTAATGTGCTGCGAAGAGTTACATTCCATATTGCACTTGGTTCTTCAGACTGGGAATATTATGAATGCAGTAAGTGGACAAGCTTCATTTTAGGGCATTGGGGGAGAGGGTCAGAATTTACAGTATTGCAGATTGACATCTTGTACCTCTTCTGTCTGTCTTTTCCATCACCCCCCTCCCTCCACTCCTTAGGGAGGATATGCTGGCAATGCAGTTGGCTTTAAGCTATCCTCATTACTCAAGTTGGCAGATACAAAAGCAAACAAGCCTGGGATGAATCTGCTTCATTTTGTTGCTTTGGTATGTAAATAACAATCATTTCCAAGATAGCAGGCTGCAGAAAAGCAGCAGGGGGAGGTGATTGATATGCTGGGGGGGGGGGAAGCATGCATGCCACAGAATTTAAGAGCAACATTTAATTTTTATGGTTATTGTTAAGCTCTTCGCAGGTTTCATTAATTTATTATTGCAATGCTGAAATGTGCAGAGTAAGCATGCAGAGTAAGCATGCAGTTAAAAGTCTTGGAACAAGCACTTTCTGGTTATTGTATTTAAAATTCCCAATTCTAGATTGTCCTGTCTACCTACCATAGCTATGCCAATCTTAAATTGTTGTTTGTGAAGAAGCTACCTGATCTGATGAATTACTTGCTGATAATACTTCAGGGATGTGTGTGATTCTCATAAGATTTAAGAGGAGGGCAATGCCCTCTTCTTTTGAAACTGGTTTGCATAGATTGAGATTTTCCTTACATGTGTATAATTGTCAATTTGCAATTAGTTTAACCTTGATGGTGATTATAGTTAATCTTTGCCTAGTTTGCTCTAAGTCTTAGCATTAGTTTCTGTGACTTTGTGAATATCCCTGTGCAAATAGGTTTAACAGCTAATCTGAAGGCGCCGGGGGGAGGGGGGCAGAGAAAAGAGGGGATATTAGGTGGAGATTAAGCAGGAAATATTGTATTAGATTGCACACATGGCATTAGTACACTGCTTTTGCCTAATAGCTCTCCTTAGTGCACCTGGGTTGAATTCACTGAAGGATTACTAATTCTCAGGCTCTCTAAAATAGAAAATGTCTTTTTTACCTTGTTTAATTAGATCCTTCCTAGCCTTCTAAAAGAGAGTCTTCTAAAACAAACACAGCAGGTTTAAAACAGAAACCTCTTCAGCTGCACTTCCAAAAAGACCTCTAAGTTTATGTACTGTAGGTTTCAGCATGGGAGTGGAATTTTATGGGGTCATCTTGTTTGTTTTAGGAAGCCCAAAAGAAGGATAGAGGTCTTCTAGCCTTTTCAGACAAACTACAGCACGTTCAAGAGGCAGCCAGGTAAGGAAGAAAACTGAGAACGTTGACTGGGAACTTTTTTCTTTGTGAAGCACTTCAATACATGCACAAAGTTTTGGCGTGGAAACTGAGATCTTAACAAGTGTTTACTATAGACTCTGTGGTTTCATTTTCACTGTGGATAGAACGATGCCTGAAGCATGCCTTTAGGTTTAGAGGTTTTCTGAGTTTATCTTTAAGGACTATTCAGAAGGATTGCTAACTTGTTCTGGGTTATTGGTCTCCACATAATTTTGTTGATAGAACAACTGATTAGAGTTAAGTATTGGTATTACAGGGGATTATTTGGTGATTTAACAACTTCCCTCAACTGACCTAGGTAGGGTAACTCTTTTGGGGGAAGAATTATCCCTGTGGTTTGGTGACAAATCCTTAAAAAATCCTGCAAGAAGAAAACCAAAATTCAAAGTCAAGTTATGTAAGGTTAAGCAGCAATAGTGCAGGTTTTTGTTTTTTTTTTAACTGAGAGCTGATATCAGTTTGCAGGGAACTAATGAACTGAGAACAATTGGTTCTCTTTTTAATTGCTAGTGAGTTATAATGTGGCTGTTAAGAAAACATACATGTTTCCCGTTCCTTTTTTTCCTCTCATCACCAGATGGGAAGCTCTGTTACAGGGGTGATGAGACAAGTGACTAGAGCTTCTTAAAGCACATGATAGGCAACCTGTGACCCCAGAGGCCACATGCAACCATGCCTACTAAGCTGTCACATTCTTCCATCCCATTAGAATTCCTTCCTTATTTTTCCTGGCTTCTTAAAGTGTTTTCTCACTTTCTGTGTAGGTTTACAACAAGGAGCAATACTCTATTTGATTAGCATTTTGTTTCCGTCTTTTAATTTTTCTCTGGTTGGTGGAAAAAACACTCCCAAGCTGTTTGAGAGCATATTGGAATGCTTCTGCCATGCGTGTGCAAAAAACGCTAATGTTAGAAAAGAATTAACTTCCACTTGCCTATCAGAACAGTAGCTGTATTGGTCTGTTACACAGCACTAAAAAACCACTCTGTATATCCGAAATTACCCATCAAAACAAGAAGCTTGCTGCTAAATAGGGTTGGGATTCTAATCTAAGGTGAAAATGGAAGCAGATTCTGGGTTAGTTCATCCATAACACTTTACTCTCTGGTTCTGCCCGCCATTGGTCTGTGTCTCCTGACAGATTATTCCCAAGGGAATATTGCCCTCAAGAAAAAAACATTGTGCACTCAGCCCCTGCCTTAAAACTTAGTTAAGTTTCTGTGATGATGTACCAATAATGGACAGGGCTGCACAGAACATGAGTTGTAACATTGCAGATGTTCCACCACTGGGCATCCTTGGGTGCCCAAGATCTGTGACTCTGGAGTCCCAAACTCTTTTAATTTAGTGACAGGTAGTCTGGGGAAATATTTTGCCCTTTGGTCAGAGTCCATTACTGAACCTCCTTGATGAAATTGCTTTGGCATAAAACCTTGATCACTGAAAATAATGGGAGGGGAAATTATTAGGTCATATCTTCTACTGTGGGAAGATTTGCTAAACTGGCAGGTCCAGTTTGTTCACCTCGTGTTATTACACTTGCTGTCATATGTGTGTTTTTAATTAGTTAGGTAGTCAGCACTTATTGGTGGGTAGCTCTTCTCTCTAAAATTGCTTTCAATTACAACTCTTTCCTTGCAGAATATCTCTTGAAAGTATAGAAGCAGAGCTCCATTCACTCTCAGTCAAAACAAAGTCTCTTAAGGATAATATTCGGCGGGACTCTGAACTGTTTCACCAAATGGAAGGCTTCCTCCAGGTTTGTTGGGAGATTTCTGCCACTTCAGTTCTTTCTTATGTCCATATTCTGCACCCTTGATGAATTTCACTGATGTCCTTAACAGGCTGTAATATTTAATCTAGGAGTGCCCTGCCACAATGCTTCATACTACTGGTAAGCATTTCAAGAGAGCCTTTCTACAGAGAAGAATGCTGAATGTGGGGGCAGTCAGGCCATTGCATCTTAAATTAGGTGGCCCTAAACTGTATTTCAGTAATGCTTCTGAACTAAATTATTGGTTTATATTTTGCTTGTGAAGAAGTAAAGATTTTTAAATCATTTCCCCCCTCTAACAGACACCCCTCCTCTGCGCTGCCTTTATCTCTGGGTTTGTTGGTTTGTTTGTTGGTTTGTTTTGGAGAGGGTAGCTTTATTTTAATTTGACGTGTTTGGTTATCCATTGCAAACAATTCCACAAAAGCTTCAGTTTAAATACTGGACTGGTAGTCTGCAGGGAAGATGCTGATGCCATCCAGTGAATTGCACAACTTGGCTTTCCAGCTTGGGTTTCCTGGGTATCCATTAACATCCTGAGAACCCCAGCTTTTTGTAAAGAGGAACAAGTTTGTAGCTCTCCCAGTTATGTAGGAAAACTTAAAAGATTCTGGCTGCTTTCTGACCCCTTCCTGACCCCTTCCCATAGACCTGTTTGCTTCTTGTGAAATGCTTGATGGAGACGTTAGAGGAGATGAGAAACAGTCTCATTTGTCTCTGTACATGAGTACAATAGTAATTGGAGTAACACTTCACCAGTGGCAATGTCTCAGAGAATATGTGCCTAACACATAAGATTTGATTGGTTTATAGCTCCCAATTTTTAAAATAATTTGCATCATTCTCTTTCTATGGAACTTTGATTTCTGAATTTCAGGAAAGTGAAGTACCATGTTTTTGTTTTTGTTTTTTGGTTGTTTTTTTTAAAAATCAATGAGATTATTTTATGAGTAGCTGAAAACATCTGTAGGAAACAGCATTTGCTCATACTGTTTTCTAGCAACAGCTCCTAAAAGTGTAGAAAGGGTTGGCTTTGAACTAAACAGAAGCACCCACTTTTTTTCAAAAATCTTTCAACTGTAGCTGAAGGTGGGGACCTGCAAATCTTGCTCTCAATGGCTGGGTGCAAGAGATAGAGCTTAATCCTGGTTTCTTGCCTTATGCCTGGCTTAAGATTCTGAGTATGCAGTGAAATCATGGCTCAGCTTGCTAAGCAAAGCTCATTCCCTGGTGGGTATGCTTGGAGAGATAATAGCTAGACCTGCTTGTCACGTTGCTTGCTGGCAGGCAGATGGGAGAATCTGGAATGCTGCTTTAGCCCTGGTTTGCTTGGAGCAGATGTATAAGCATGGTTAGCACAAACCAGAGTCTACAAACCCAGTTTAAACAGTAATTTCATAACCTGTTTTTGTGTTCACACTTTAGATATTCAGGTGCAATTTATTTATTGCTCCGGAGAACTTTAGATTCTGTGCTGCACATTTCCTATAGTTGCCACTATATAGGTTCCCATGCTCTGCTCAGCATTTTGTTACTGTCTCTGAACAATTGTATTCTGCCCCATTGCTACTAAATTTGCAGTATTAGGCCATGTTTGGAATCTCTTTAGCATCCATGTTTTTTGTTTTAAACATCAGGAGTAATTCCAAATGAATCACTCTTCATTTTACAAGGTTCACCTTATATAACACTTCCTAAAAATGGTGGGTGAGTAACCTGATTTAAATTTTGACTTCTCCCATCCTTGTGAATAAGCTACTAATATGAAAGGTGGAGCCAATTTTCCATGTCGCTCCTTTAGCTTATCTTAATAAATACCTTGTTGAGTGACACTCTTTTTTTCTTTTTCTTTTGGATGGCTGACAAAGCGAAGATTATCTACCCTTCTGAATGCAACACTTACATACTCCCCATTTGCAAACCCTTGGGCTTCCCATTTGATTTCTTGCTTTGTAAGGGAAACCACCGAGAAAACAAAGATTAATACATTTCTGGCACTGGCTTCTTCATTGTTAAATAATGCTCTTTTATTAGATGAGTAAAGGTTTCTGCAAGTACCCGTGTGCATGCTTGTTATGAACAAAAAGGGATAGGAAAACAACAAGTTAATCTTCTTAAAATCCATGGCTACAACATCTTATCTTGATGAAACAAATGTTGCTTGAACAGTGTTTGTCAAATCTCAAACTGGATTTGAGTTTCAAACAAAGTGTTCCTATAGGCAAATTCTCACGATGTTGAAAAGGCAGGGATAAGGCTGAGTTCTTACAAGCTGTCTACAAATGTGTTGTGCTGGAATTGTAGTGTGCATATAAAAACATAATATAAGCTTGCTGGATCAGTCTAGCATCCGGTTCTCACACTGACCAACCAAATGCTTGTGGGAAGTAGGGTTGCCACCTTTGGTTGGGCAAAATAAATGACAGGTTGGGCAAAATACGGGACATAAATAAAATTTTCCAAAATGGATATCATAAATACAGCTGGAGAGCAAGAGTTTGAGCTGAGTCATCACCACCATTGCAAAGAAGGAGTTTCCAGCGTTTTATGTGCTCCGCTGCACTCCGGACGATGTGCTGAGTATGCTCAGTGAATTCTTTTGCTTCTGATCTTTTCTATCTTTCATTTTATTATTTGTTTATTCACTATTGCTTCTAATAAACCGGACTTGAAGGTTTCAAAAAACCTGTTCGGCCACTGGAAGAAAAGGTATATATGTTCATCTAGGACAGCAAAACTTCAGCCAAACAACTCCAAACACTATAGTCCTGTAGTCTCTATCCAGTAAACATTAATCCTAGACTTTAACAGATGCTAAAATTGGTCAGTCTCTGTTTGGATCTAATTTGTATTTTGATTTTATCTTAAGTTTGCTGTAAAGGAGATAAAAGAGCTAGAGCGCTGGAAACGAGACCTGCTGAAGGAAATACACGCCCTTATGGACTTCTTATGCGAAGATAAAGAAACCATGAAACTGGAAGAGTGTTTTCAGATATTTAGGGATTTTTGTCTTCGGTTCAGCAAAGCCGTTAAGGTAAGAAGAACATCTCTATGAAACTGTGAGGGTAGTATTCAGCTAAGTTGTACTTGGCTTTTTGAAATTAACAGATCTAACTTAATCATGCCAATTGATTTTAAATAATTTATTCTGAGTAAAGCTTTGTTGAATATTACCTGAAATAGCCATTGACTTTTATGTAACTAAGCTGCATTACTGTTGGATGATTTTAATAGTGGCAATCCTTCATATAATATAATGGAACCAAGTTGTGTGTGTTGTAGGACAGTTATTCAACAATGCCTTCTTCCAACCTCAAACCAAGCATTTTGTTACAGAAAAGATTTTATTAAGCTGTAGCTATTTAAATTTCATTGCTTGCTGGGCACAGTTTAGGATTATTTTCATTTATTTACTTTTAAATTTGTATAGTGCCCTTCATCTCTAGATCTCTGCAAGCAAATCCCCACAATGCCTTTTCTTGGTTTCTATTGTCTTTAATGGGGGAGGGGGGAAAGGCATTATCAGGTCCATTGTCTTGTGTTTGGGTGGAATTCTGCTGCAACCCAGTTTTTTTGGGTGGGAGCAAAGACACCACCAGCCATTGTCTAGAGATAAAACTGCAGGTGGCCACATGATTGGCCTCTGTGCCTGAGGCACGCAAACACTGCAATAAACGACAATAGGCAAAGTGTCTGGAGTCATATATGTACACTGAAGAGCATTTGGCTCCTTTTGATCCAAAAGGTCATGCATCTGTGGCCTTGAACTGTTGAACAGCAGTGTAAGCAGGTGCACTCAGTGTACATTTTTTTTATTTTGCAGCAGGTGTTGCTTCTCAGAATAAAAATGCTGCTAACTGGATGAAGAGAGTACTTAAATAAAAACGTAAAATGCTGTGTGCAATTTTATGTTTCAGCTCTGGGGCATCCATTAGAGAGAGAAGTGTTAAATGGAGGGGGCATCCATTAGAGTTTGGAACGTATGGCAGTAGGAAACCTGGGTTGTAGTTCCTACTCCTCCATGGTCCTTCTTGTATGCCTTTGGTAAGCCTCTGGGTGGAATTGAATGCTAGTCTTTTGCAGAGTACACCCATTGAAATGAATGAAGCCAGGTTAATCATGATTCTACTATTCTATGTTTATTAACTTCAGTTGGTCTACTCTGAGTAGGACTAGCATTGAACACCTCCCATTGGGCAGGAGTCACCTAACAAACCCTATCAGCAGAATCTGTGGTGGACTTTGGGGTTTAGGATTTCAGCAGCATTCTGTGTGACACCAAAATCTGGTGCCCCCCACCTCTTGCCTTCCATTGTCCATTGTTGTTGTGGCACCCTCTCGTCTTGACACCCACTGTAGGCAACCTGCTCACTCTCCCCTAAATCCGCCTGTGGCAGAAGTCCCGGCTGCAACAGTATTGCAACAGATCCAAGGATGCTCAAGAGGCTAAACCCAAACCTAACCATTATTCCTTGATTTATAGATTTGCATAGAAAACGGGGAAATCTTTTATCTGTTGGGTCAATTTGTACATTTGTACTGGTTGTGTGAGCAAAACATATTTGGCTGTAAGCTGCCCAGAGTGGCTGGGGAAACCCAGCTAGATGGGTGGGGTATAAATAAAGTAGTAGTAGTAGTAGTAGTAGTAGTAGTAGTAGTAGTAGTTATATTTGGTACTGAAGAACTGACCTGGATTCCTGCTTAGCCAGTCTCTGTCTTCAGAATTTTCATCAGGCAATGCCCACATGCTTTCAAACGTATTGTCACATAGCCTAGAAACCTTATACTGAATTTGACTTTCCTTACCAATTTCTGAGCTTGCTCAGAAATTGAATTTAACCATGGTGGGGGACATACTGTTTTGCAATCATAGCCCTAAACAAATCAATTGTTGAAGCTTGGATGGGGGTGTATCATTCATATAGTGAAGAGAGTATAGTTGCTCTGAAAGGAGAGTTAAGCAGTGTAGAATACATGCTTTGCTTGCAGAAGGTCCCACATTCAATGACTAATGCCTCCAGTTTAAAAATAAAAAATAGGGTAGATGGTGACAGGAAAGATCTCTCCCTGAAAACCTGGAGAGCTACGCCACTCAAGTCACTTCCAGAGTGAGCTTCTTAACCGTTCATCCTAATTTGTTAGCAGGGAGATTTGAAGGCATTGGCTACATATTGAGCACTCATTCCGATTTGATTGTGGGAAGGTTAGAGGATGTCACTTCAAGCATTATCCCACACTTTTCTTGCATTTCCCCATCAAGGTCCTTATAGCAAAAAAATCATATTTTAGGTAGGGGGCAGGGAGTGAGATTGCTGTGCAGGAGCACCCAATCACCCTGAATTGTGCAACCTGAATTTTCTGGTATGTGATTGAACCCGACCTTAAAATAGCAACAGTTTGGAAGAAGCCTCAGATGAGACAATAAGTGAGGAACTGGCAGGATGTATCTGGCCCATATGCTATTTAGATCAGTCCAGCAGCCTCTCCTCAGTGATTGTCCAAATGGTACTGAAAAATTGCCACTCTTAGGAACCACCCCTTCAACCAGTAGTTGAAGTGGGAAATAGGCAGAGTATTGCAAGCCTTGGAGGATATTGGACATGCCCTGTCTCTTCTGGTGTTTGCAATGCTCCAGTTGCCTCCCTCTTCAGCATAGTAGGAAGCAGAGGCTTTCCTTGCTATTCTGTTGGGAGCTGGTACCTCAAAATCGCATTTCTGAAAGGAGCAGCTCTCTATTTGCCACTGCTCAGCAGCTTCCTAATCAGGGAGGGAAGGAGGAGATCACAGTGGGGAATTTTAAACATCCCCTTCTCCCATGGAAGTGTGTGCCTGGGAAAGGAGCTGCATCCCTTGTCTAAAAAGATGCACAGTCTGCCCAGGTATGAGGCAGCTTCACATGCTCCACTTGTAAGTGTTCCAAAACCACAAAATATTTAGTTTGCTTTAGTGCTTTTAGGTTGCATACAATCATGTATGAGCAAAGGTTTAGAGTTTCCTGTTCAAGAAAGAGCAAGAAACATCATGTCATAGGCACCTTTGCCCTTTAAACAAACATCAACTTTTTATTTGAGAGAGCACTTTGAGAGTAGAAGTAATAAATATCTAAGAATTTACCCTTCTGTATTCAGTATATTATGTTTGTGAAAGTTTAACCTGACCAAGAATTTTTTTACTTTTACCTGGCCGACCTAAATTATGGTGTTTTGTTTTGGTTTTGGTTTTTAATTGGAGGCTTACTTAAGCAGTACCATTTAACTAGGATTCAGAACAATATTCAAATTAAGTTGAATTGCAAAGAAAGCTGCAGGATAATGAACCTGAGCATGAAAAGGAAGTATGTCGTAACGTCTTCACCAGCCAGGCCTAAATAGATACTATTGGGGGAGGGAGTGTTTTCCTGCTTTAACTGCTACCTAAGCAGAAAATTGTTGTCATAGTAATTTGTACTCAAGAACCAAACTCAAATGACAGGGAAGAACATGAAAAATGTAAAAATGTTAAATTTAAAATTTTTGAATTCTTTCCCCCCGCCCCTTCTCTCTTTCTAAACAGGAAAACAAGGAAAGAGAGGCCCAAGAAATTCAACAGCAACAGCGATTAAAGGAGTTGGAGCTGAAACGCCGATCATGGGTTGCCGGGGATCTTGGAGCTTTTGGCAGGAGCAGCAGTGAAAATGATGTTGGGATGTTGACAAAGAGAGGACTTGAAGAATTTCTGCCCTTCTTGCAGCAGAGACCGCAAAGTCCTTCTTACAGAAATGTCAGCACCAGGCGTTCCCGGCATTCCCTGGGAGTCACTGCAGACAGAGAGCTGTTGAGTTTCCTGGAGACCTCAAAGGGTGAGGATCCAAACAAGTTCAACAGCCTTCCTCGTGAGCATGCAGGTCAGGCAAGACCCAGCGTGGCCTGGACTGAATCTAGAGAGCCTGGAGATCTTGGTTTAACCAACTTGCACTTGCACCAGGCACCGGAAGAAGGCGTGGAGTGCAGTTACTTCCAGTTGCCCCCATCTCATTCTGATCACATGGTAGGCCTTGAGGACAATAGCACTGCCCATGCTAATCTCTACAGTGACCAAGAGAGTGCTGGCAATGACAAGTATAGATTCAATGTGCCTTGTACGAAAGCCACAGATGCAGCCCCCTGGGACTTGTCCCTTGAAGAAGATGAACATGTTCCAGGGCTGCTGAAGCTTGACCCCCATGAACCAGATGATGTGGAGGGCCTATCTGCAGTTCATTTTGAGGCTGATGCGAGAGGTTTGGAGACTCTGGGTGACTCAAGTTTATACACTCCTGGCATAGTAGCTCCTCCTATACCAGCTTTCAGAAAATCTAAAGCTGACCATGCAGCCAAAGTAGCAGGTCATCCCCCTGAAGCTCTGGAACCAGGCAGTGATAGCCCCACATCCTCAGATGGTAGTGTTTCAGGAATTCAGGCACATGGACCAATGTTCCATATATCTGAGACTTCTGACTGTTCTTTGACGTTCGATCTGCCAGAAGGAAATGATCCAAGGCTCGGGGGCAACAACAAAGTGAACAGCAAAGACGGTGCTATTGCCCCTTTCAGGAATGATCTTCAGGCTGGTGGTGATGCCGTTTTGGGCCTGAACTCGCTTTCTGCTGATAAGGATGACTCCGGCAGCAAGTCAGGTCTCCCAAAGGAAAAACCTGTGAGAAGCAAAGATGCAGTGGGGCCAAAGAGGAATTCTCTGAAAGATAAATCTTCAAGTGCTGCAAAACCCAGCAGTGGTCCTCTCAACCACCCCAGACCATCAGTCAGAACGCTGAATTCTTCGGAGAATGCAAGCATGAGGAAAGTCGTGCCCATTTCCAGATCAACTAAAGCAGCACCCCCGAGCTGTACCAAAAGGCCAGATCCTAAGCCAGCACCCCGAGACACTGGTGCACCCGAAGCACGACTCTCGCGTCGCAACTCCATCCGGGGCAACTCCGCCGATGCAGCGCCAAAACCTCAGTACAGGCAGAGCACATCTGTAGAGGAGCCAAAATTCCAGAGGGGGACGGCAGCTTCAAGTAGCGGCCATTTTGAGAGAGAGCCGCTCCAGCACAAGGGCTCCTTCAAAAAGCCAAGTTCCAAACCAGTCAGGTACGTCCCCAAGTCGAAGAATGACGAAACAAAGATGTGCCGCTCTTTGACCAAACCCCCATCCCCTACAGAAGTCAGCAAAAGCACAACGGCCCCTGTCCCCAAGACACCAGCTCCAGTTCCGAGCTTTGCAAGGAATACAGTGGCCTCTTCCTCAAAATGCGCCAAGGTGGATTTGCCAGCCCCTTCCAAGGCTCCAGCCCTCACAAGGTCTCTGTCTCAGAGGCTCCCTAGGATGAAGATGACAACAGCCTCTGACGATTCTTATCCAAGGGAAAGTGGTGGAGGCACGCTCAAGCGAGCAAACAGTGCTAGGTTTATCAAAAGGAACACTGACAATGGTGACCTTCTAAGTGTTAAAGCGGAGCCCGTGCTAAAGGAACAAATGATAATGGAAAAATCAACATCCCTCAAATGTAAAGATGGAAATCAGACTACAATAGGGAAACTGCTGAATCACTTTTGAAAATAAAGGGTGTGTGTAGTGTTTGGCAATACAGAATGTGAAAACCAGCTCTTTTAAACACTGCATTTTCCTGTTGTGTGAAATACCCCAAACATTAACTTTAACGTATTAATAATACCAAATGCAGACTTAAAGGTACATTGTGTGGATCCTGCTGTATGTCTGAACTGAATGTATTGACCATTACTGTGATGGAATTGCTGTAACAAAGTTCCTTTGCTTTTGGGAGATAGTACCTCTATATGAATTTTACACGCTAAAGGAATGCATCTGTTTAATGAAAAGGAAAGGAAAACAGAGCTAGGGATTATGGCCAGTTGTATGAACACTGCTTTTCTGAAAATGCCGTCCTGAATTCTTTTTTGGGAAAGTATGGAAAGCAGATGTGGATCGCTTTAATTCATTGGGTCCAAGAAAAAAAAAAGTGTCTGTTGCTGGGTCCATTGCTGGCAATTGGACACAAAGAACCTCTGGCCTACAATAGGATCAAACAGGATATTGCTGTGGGGAGGGGCGTTGGTTGTAATATCATCTGAGGGATTTGCAGCATGTCTTAAATTGTATGTGTGTCTGTAGGAAGGAGGGTAAACTCTGCTGGGCAGAAGGTTTATTCTCCATGAGTGTGGCAAAACTGCCTTGCATGTACAAATAGAATAGTCAATGGAATGACTGGTGCTGGAATTAGTAGGATTAGCCTGAAGGTTGTGTCTTTCAGAAACCACAAGTAGTAGCTGGGGGGAAATGGCTACAGGTGATTTGCCTTGTGTCAGTTAACATGCAAACTTGCCAGCTTTTGGCATATACAAAAGTGCCATATTTATATTACATATCACAGATACTACGAGGGCTACAACCTCTAACAGAGCACTTTTCCTGCCAATTCTTATTTCCATTCGTTTTTAACTACTGTCAGGTGACTTAAAAATGCTGCTATGGCTCTTGTTGGGAAGAGCTTTTGATTTCCCTGCTGCCTATTTTCTTTTATCAAAATGACCAGTTGGCATAAAACATGCAAGTTCCATTTTATGCGTGACCAAAAGCGGCCCCCCCCCATTTTTTTGTAAATTAAGCTTATTTTGCTCCCGATGCAGATTTTAACACTACTTTTTAAACTTCACTTTTTGATAAGCTTTGTTTTTATATATAAAAAAGACTATAGCTCACTGCAAAAAAATAAAGATAGATGACATCAGGTCAGACTAAGATACAGAGAATGAGGAAAAACTTGTCGCTACGAGTTCTGCCTTCCCTTTGGTCCCTTTCCAGATAAATATATGTAGGTGGGGAAACTGGCTGTTGCTGCTCAGCCTATGTACTTAAATAGTTGCCATCCAAGTCATCTATGAAAACCTTTTTTTTACTAAAAATACCCATGCAATGGAAATAGTTGGACAGATGACATTGAGCTGGTCATTCCTCCCTATTAGCACTCTACACTTTTTCTTCCTTCCTTCACCTAATACTAAGTGTAATCAGTCACAACAAGACACTTGCACTGATGTGACAATTGAATCTTGAGGGTTGAGTCCCTCCATTGATGGAAGAATCTTTGATCTAGCAGATGCTTCCACTAGCAGAAGGAAGACAATTCTCCCTTCCTTCTGCAGCCCCCTGTCCGACTCCCATCTGCTCAAGGAAGGGGGGGGGGACTTCAGGAGCGATGTGGTAGATGTCTGCAGGAGAAAGGAGAGATTTGCTAAAATAAACTCCCTCCATTTCAGTTCATGGAGCCTCCATTGGCTCAGACTCTTTCATCAGCAGAGAGGCACCATGCTGAACTTGACTTGACCAACCAATTCTACCATTTCAGTTCATGGCCTTACATTTTTATTTTTATTTCTTTGTCCCATTATAGAAATAGTTTTCAGGAACTCCTCAGAAAAGTATGCCAGAATGTCACCAAGTGTGCTATTGGGTCATCTCAAACAAGACGCCATCTCAGTGTGATAGTTGACTTGGGCTCCCTCTTTATAGTAAAGGTGCTAGGAAGGAATCCTTGTTGTTGATTTTATAAGCTTCTTGGGTACTCCTCCCTCCATGGTTTAAATGCAGTCATCTGTCCATTTGGCGCTACCTGTATCTTTTTGTGTGCTCATCTGCAAAAGCAGGTGTTGGATTTTTTTTATTATTACCTTTTGATGGTAGTAAGCTTGAAAAGAGAAAATAATTTAAATGTTACATGTTCGGAAACTGTAAGTAAATTTCTATATAAGAAGTATCTGTAAAAATGAACTGGATGTATTTAATGGACCATTTATACATTTCTGAGTTTATCTTGCTAGTTTAATAAAGTTCCCATTTATGGGGGTTTGTGCTATATGCTTCCATTATTCCATTGTAATTTTGATTAATGTTTGAGGCTCACGTTGGAGCAGATCATGCTTAATTTGGTGTCCCTGAAAGGGAATGAATGCATTTTGAATAAGGTCTAAAATGCTGGGTTGAGAACATGTTTCTTTTCAATGGTTAAGCCTTTCTGAAACTAAATGTGCTGGAAATGGATCTTGAATGCCTATCACCCTCATCCTAGGAACAAAGAAGGAACCCTGTTGCATTAGATCCTAGTCCAGGAGTCAGCAACCTTTTTCAGCCGTGGGCCGGTCCACCGTATCTCAGACCATGTGGTGGGCCGGACTACATTGGGGGCGGGGGGGGGAATGAACGAATTCCTATACCCACAAATAACCCAGAGATGCATTTTAAATAAAAGCACACATTCTACTCATGTAAAAACATGCTGATTCCTGGACCGTCCGCGGGCCGGATTGGGAAGGTGATTGGGCCGCATCCGGCCCACAGGCCTTAGGTTGCCTACCCCTGTCCTAGTCCATGCCTCAGCCAACCAGTTACATATAGGAGGTCCACAAACCCAACATGAGGGCATTAGTCCTCTCCCGTTGTTGCTCCCCAGCAACAGGTATTCAGAGTCCTGAAGCCTCTGGAGCATAGAAAAAAATGGATCTCTCTGTGTGTTGTAGCTTAGTAAGCTTCAAGGTCAGAGTGGAGAAGTGTGATTTTTGCACACACACACACACACACACCCTGGGCCTGAGCCCTTGATGGGTGCCAACCTAGCTAACACCTAGGTACACCCCAGAGCCCTCCGCTTGTTGGGGGCAGCACTTAGACCCCGAGGATCAGGGAATGTGTCTCTTCTTTCCACCCTCCCGAATGGGGGAAGAATGTTTGAATGAGGTTATCAAAAGAGTCAATGGAGCCACAAAAACTTTTCTTTTTATGAGTGTAGCCGTTGGCTGGTTATTTCCACAGCATAAAGCACATGGCTTTCTCCAAAGAATCACGTGAACTGCAGTTTGTTAAGGGTCCTGGGAACTGCAGCTCTACAGTCCCCCCATAATTCTTTGGGGGAAGCCATGTGCTTTAAATGTATGGTGTGCGTGTGAGGTAGAGACTTAGCAAGGATACTGGAAGCAGCTGGGCCTTGCTAACTGGAGAATTTGAACACACCTGAGTGGGTAACTCTTTAAAGGCATGGCTCTATTTATTTCTATTAAAAGGCACGGCTGCAAAAGCGTGATATGTTAACTGCCAATTGTCATTTTAAAAAGGGGTGGGTGGTTTTAAAATAACATTGGGTGGAAAGCCTTCTCCCCGTTGATAGTGCCTGTATGCCAAGAAGCCCAAAGTTATTCTATATTTAAACAGCAACAAAACCTGTAACAAAGGACTTGAGGTGAAAGGTCTACATGTGGAGGGGCTACAGCATCCGGCCGCGATACAGAAAGGACAACAATGAAAGATCACGAACCCTGGACATGCAGCCAAAGTTAAAACCTTTCCCAGCCAACCAAGAGAATATTAACCATGTCTATCACACCTAGTACTATTTTTATTTGGTCTCGTATCCTCTCTCTCATATCTGGGGATAATCAATATTGAGGGTTTATATAAAGCGGATACTCCTTGCCAGTTCCTTTTCTCAAGAGATGTATATGTGTTTGAGCTGCTATATGGCCTGAATATCTTCAAACATCCCTGTCATGTGGACCTATTCAATTCTGGATTTTGTATTCCTATGTGATTATAAATGCTGCTTTTCTACATGTCGTGAAATCTATTGGCTTATATTCTACAACTGGATGAATCGCCTCAGAACAATTCCCACTTGGGGCATTTCACTGCTATTTTTTTCAGACACTGTGGGCCTGAATATGACTCTAGCAGGGCTGTTGCTGAAAAAGGCATGCCACAGCTTTGACAGAAAATGCCAGTTGTGTACAGATGAGCGTGTGTGTTTTAAACAATAGTTGGCCCTTCCATAACCATGGGCAATCTTCTGTGAGATTAAGGCATGCTTTAAAAATACATCCCCCAAAACAGCTGCAGCACTCTTAACATTTCATTATCAAGCTGGTATCCCATTCCCTGTTGCTCTTGCTGACAGTGTCTCAAAGAAAATTTCAAACACGACATCCATTGACCCTGAGAAACTAGCAAAGGAACTGCAAACTGCAAAAATCCTCCCCCCACAACGGGATAACTTCTCTTTGTTACTCCTTCCATGTGATTTGGATTGTGGATTTCAATGCAAAGATGACTATTAGCATAGTGACTTCATGTTGGGAGGGTTCTTGCAGATGCAGAATCAGTTTGAACAGGGGGGTGGGGTGTTCAGAAGAGGGTAGGAATTGCATAAGTTGTCAGCTGAGACTCCATAGTAAACAGTGTGGGAAAATTCCATCTTAATGTTGCTGCTTTGTTAGGAGCAGGAGCAGCATTGCATATTCATCCTTGGTGTTTTTTCACAAGCTTCACATATTTCCCTTTCTTTCCTAAAGTTATGTGTTAAATACTCTGACCTATAAGCTAAATCAATAGGCTCTTTTTAATTCAAATAGCTTGTTGTCCTGGTGCACAGATCCCAGCTGCAGCAGATTGGAAACAGAAGCAAAACTGTAGACCACCTTGAGCAGATTAATATAATTGCAGCTAAGGGTTAACCATGTTAAAAAAAAAACCTGCTGGTAGAATAGCTGTAACTTTGGCCAAAATGGGTTTGGTTCTCTACTCCCCATGGCTGTGGAGTTTTATCACAGAAAGCAGCAGAAATAAGCCCCTAGAGCTTTCAAGGTGAGTGTGTGGTATTCTATTAAAGTAAAATAAAATTGTCATGTGTGCTTTATGTTGACCCAACTGTTTGCTAACACAAGTGTGCATTAGTTTGTTCTTAAATCCAGTTTCAGAATATGGCTCTTGTACTCACCCCATGCTGAGGAAATGGGGAAATTTATTTAAGGATTTCCTCTTCATAGTGAGGAGAACTATTGAAGCTACTCCTATGTTGCAGGGAAAATATGGGTGTCTGCTTGGGTAAGGAGTGGGAAGGAGCACTAACCTTAGCAGATACGTGACGGATACAAAAATCTGCTATGTTTTCCTGGTGGCAAAAAGGTTTATATCACATCATTAGGGTGGGTTACAGTATTTAAAATACCATATTAAAATAAGTTTAAAACAAATTGCAGTCAAGAGAATAGGATGGGTCCTAAAATACGTATTGCTAGTGTCAAAGACCAAAGAGGTGTATCTTCAGCATATGATGGAAACTGACTACATAATAAAGGTGCCAGACACACCTCTGTGGGGAGAGAATTTCTGCCACAAATTCCTCTCCGGGGGCCTCTCTTGGATCACCACCACCCATGAACTTCTGAGGGCAGTGGAACAACTAAGAGGGCCCCTCTGCTAATCTTAAGACCTAAGAGACTCTGGGGAAGGAGGAAGTCCATCAGATATTGGGGGCCTAAGTCCTATCGGGTTTAAAACACTAATGTGAGCATTTTGAATTTGGCCTAGCAGCCAGTGCAGCTGTTTAGAAAGGGAGTAATATGAGTTATAAATCATTAATAAGTCGTTAATTTGGCTACTGCATTTTGGACCAGTTGAAGCTTCTGAGTTCTCTTCAAGGACAGCCCCATGCAGAGTGCATTGCAGTTTAGAAGTTACCAGAGCATGGAGTACAGCAACCAAATTGTCTCTGTCCAAAAGGAACCTGTCCACAATTGATTTGGGCTTGAAGGATCTGGATTTTACTCATTTTACATATAGACTAATCTCTGTGTGCTGAAAATTACAAAATATTATTCAATAAAAAGTATAAATTTAAAAAGGCCATTTTGTGATGGCAGGGAATGCTTCCATCTCCTATGTTGGTTTTTTTTTGGGGGGGGGGAATTGCATTCAGACATAACTATGCATAAGTGCTAGTTAGTGCATGAAGGGGTTAAGATCACAGAGTTGTGTTCCTAGACTTAGTTAGGTCAACTCCCCGCTTTCTCCAACAAGGGAGAAAGTGAAGCTTTTTCTTCTTGTTCTCCATTCACGTTTTCCCTGTGCCAGTAACTGATCAAGGAGGACTTGCCTAAGCAACCTCCAAGCTTAGAGCATGTGTTTGAATCTATCTTTCTGTATGTTCTACCCAAGAGTATTCTGTCTGTGTTCTCCTTGCTGCTGCTTGTATAAATGCATGAATGTGACCTTTGGGATGTTTTGTAAGTAGCAGTGTGTGGTCTGCTCTTTGCAAGAGTGGCAGACTAAATGGGATATGCAAAAGGTTTAACAGCGTACATTCCTAACGCTTCACCGTGCTGCTTGACTTTGTGAATTTAAAGTCTGCTACTGGGGCTCTCTCCTGCTGAAAGGTGCATTTAGCCCCACGTTTTGAATCCAGGCACTCAGCCAATTATTTTATTTACACACACACACCCCACGTGTGTCACAGAGATTTTTATTTCTCCCACACACAATTTTACATTGTAATAATTCTCCCTACAAGGTTACTGCACTGAGAACCAACATGGCTAAGTGATCGCTTCATGACATAACTAATGCAGCATGGTTTTAGTTCATTGCATACTGAATCCCAAGAACCAAAATCCACCTTAAGTGCCCCCCGGAATAACAAAGATTAAATCTAATGCTTTACCTGGTACAACTTGTTTAGCCAGCTGGCAGTATGTGAATGGAATTAAGATGTCACAGAACAGATTCAGGTTCAATATTAGGAGCAACTTCCTAAAGCATTAGAGCCCGTGAGCAGTGCGAAAATTTGCATAGGGATGTTGAGGAATTTCTTCCTGTGTCGGGTCTTTGAGAAGGGTCTAGATGGTCATCTTTCAGAAGTGCTGTACGTTTTAAGTTTTCTGCTTCAAGGTAACGATGGCCTTTTTTCTCGCCTCTTCCCTCTGTTCCTGCCGCTGACTTGAGGCTCATAGAAGTGCTTCGAATGTCTTATCAGGAACTGAAACAACATTACAAATGAGTGATGAAAATTCATTCCACTGCATGCACTATCAAGGCCTTTTAAACAGGATTTATTCCAATAATTACTGTAGCTTTGCTTACTCATATGTATAGCACTTGCAAATAACTTTTTTGCAGGCCCGTTTAAGGTTCTGAACTTAATAATAATAATAATAATAATGGTATGAAAATGCTTCACCTACCACGGGGCTTGTTTATTATAATTATTATTTTTTATACCGCCCTTCATCTGAAGATCACAGGGCGCTTTACAGTATAAAAACATAAAAATACATACCATAATAATAACAAACAAAAACAACAGACCCTCCCCCAGTTTAAAAGGCCATGGATTGTTTAATTAACCAAGGCCTGAGAAAAGAGGAATGTTTTTGCTGGGTTTAGGTTTAGGTTTCTTTTGTGTGTGTTTGATTACAGGATTTCCCCAATGCATAGGTTGTTAATGATTCTATATAAAGTTGTGGTTTTAAATTTTATACACACACACACACACACACACACACATATACACATATATATACATATATATATATAATCTGAAAGGTGCAGTATTTTTAAAATGTTTGCACGTGCACTTTGTGTTTCCCTTACCCGTCTGATATTTTGGTTTTTCTCTAATTCCGACCCTCCCTTTAACTATGTCCAGGACAATTTCCTCCCACTCCCATCCCCTTTATTGTCTCTTTTTTCCATCCTTCCCTAACAAGCCCTGCTGTAACTTATATTTTCTTTGTTCAGGTTGCAAAGGGTTTTTTGCTCCGATGGCTTTTTTCTCCCCCCCCCCCAACCAAAAAACAAAACATCACAATGGTGCAGTTCGGTAATTTTAAATTCTGAACTTAACTGTCATCCAGACCACATCTCTAGATACAGTAGTAATGTTTATTACTTTATTCATTTCAAAATGTGGTTACGCCAGTGTGGCTGCCTTTTCATATCCTCATTCTCATTTTTCTGCCCCAAAGCCAAGCCACCTGATGGTATCAAAGCTGGAACACTTGAGTTGTTAACCTGGAACACACCATCCTCCAGTTTTGAATATATGATACTGACCTTAGCCTTCTAAACTTATGAGGGAAGAGAAGCTGGGGAAAATACCACACTACCTTATGGAACAGTGTCTAAAGCTGCCACTTCATTGCTTTTCTGCCATCATGCTGAACAACGGTTAAAGGTAAAGGGACCCCTGACCATTAGGTCCAGTCATTTCCAACTCTGGGGTTGTGGCGCTCATCTCGCTTTATTGGCCAAGAGCCGGCATACAGCTTCTGGGTCATGTGGCCAGCATGACTAAGCCGCTTCTGACGAACCAGAGCAGCACACGGAAATGCTGTTTACCTTACCACTGGAGCGGTACCTGTTTATCTACTTGCACTTTGACATGCTTTCAAACTGCTAGGTGGGCAGGAGCTGGGACCGAGCAACGGGAGCTCACCCCATCGCAGGGATTCGAACTGCCGACCTTCTGATCGGCAAGTCCTAGACTCTGTGGTTTAACCCACAGCGCCACAATGGTTACTGACCCCAAATAGAGAAACTGGACTTATTGTGCAGGAAATGTATAAAGGTTACTAATAAGATATTTAAAGGGCAGTTATAGGCATGAAAATATTTCCTGTCTGGCCAGAGATTCCACTGATACAACTTTTCCCATCACTGCATCTTTGATGCAAAAAAGTTGTATCAGCTATCAATACATCCCACAAAACAATGCCCCAATCTCCGCTGAGTGGATGCACAAGATTCCAGACACTCACCCAGTTGGGAAATCAAGGCACAGTGTCTTTACGAAATATGGTTTATCTACACCAGGCATCCCCAACCTTCAGCCCTCCAGATGTTTTGGACTACAATTCCCATCATCCCTGACCACTGGTCCTGTTAGCTAGGGATCATGGGAGTTGTAGGCCAAAACATCTGGAGGGCCACAGGTTGGGGATGCCTGATCTACACATATTTACACTTAGATCCACTGTGGAGGGAGTTCAGAGCATTACATCTCAAAAATGCCATCTAGATCCAGTGACTCTTCATTTTTAAATTTGCCATTAAGAGCTAGAACTTAGTGTTTTGTCACCACTTTTTGCCTCAGTTCTTCAGACTGCCTTCTTGAAAAGCTTAGTTCAGCCACAAAGTTCTGCCCTATATTTCCTGCTGTGAACACAGAGACAAAGACTTCATTCAGCTTCTCTGCAATCTCCTTTTTCTTCACTTGCACACCTTTGACTTCTTTGTTGTTCAAAGATCTAATTGCCTTCCTTTTTCCTACTTGCTATATATCATCTCTTATTATCTGGTTGCATATATTTTGCTTGAGTTTGTGTCCCTTTTTGTTCCCCGCATTTGGACAAGTCTCCCATTTTCTAAAGAAAGCCTTCTTTCCCCTCATAACTTATTTGACTCTGCTCTTTAACCTTGCTGGCATCCTCTTGGCCCTGGGGGTACCTTTCCTAATCTGTGGCATAAATTCTAGATGAGCTGCTATTATTGAAGTTTTGAATAATTCCCAAGCATTCTGGAAAGATTTTACCCTCTCAATTTGCCTTTTCAATTCCTTCTTTTTTTTTAACCAATCCCCTCGTGGTTGAGAAGCTTCTTCATCTAAGCACCAGAGATGAAGAACCACCAGCTACTGAAGCCATCCTACTTCTGTGTTTGGCTCCACCCCTGGCTCCTCCCAGCACCCCTGCATCACGCATATGTCATAACTCCATCTTCTGCTCAGGTTGGCGCCTCTGAACCTAGCAAAAACTGTGAGGGAAGGTGCAAAGCAGGGTTGGTGGGGGAGAGACCTGGAGGGCTGCATTTGATTGGCTCTGGAGCCTGAGGTGCCTCATCCCTGATGTGTATTGCAGGGAGGTATCATAAAAGACACTGCTGGGAAAATAAGTTAAAGGCTGCCAGGAAAAAAAATGTGGTAAAAGAAGCAAGAAAATAGGAAACCTCCATATGAGGAGGATGGTTACAAAATGTTATTAGATAATATAATCATACAGCGTGTCAGGAGAGGAGAACATAAATTGACGAGGGATTTTTGTGCCGGAGTGCTGAACGCCTGGGGTGACCATTATGCAACATCATGGGTTCTGTAAGCTAAAAATCTTTTAAATAAAATCATGTAAGTAATAGTGACATAAAGAGAAAAGTGGCTGCCTGTCTTTTCCACCCTCTGCAGCTATTATTAGGGAAGGAGTTAAAGTGGTAAAAGAGAAGGGAGGTCTCCCCCAGGGCTGCAATCCCCGTCCAGTTGGATGTCGGCCACTCCTTTCATGGTTGCTTTTAATTATATAAAAAGAGAAAGGTCTGGTGATGGATCTCCCTCATCCCATGTAATCTGGCTCTTCTTAGCTGAACATTTTCACAAATCAGGGGTTTCTCATCCAGCCTTAAGGTTATTCACACACAAGACCATGAGAAGATCCTGCAGGATGAAGCCCAAAGGCTTAGCTAGTCCAGCATCCTCTTCTCCAGTGGCCAACCAGATGCCTATGGGAAGCCCATCGTCAGGACTGGGATGCAACAGCACTCTCTCCACTTAGGATTCCCAGCAACCAACATTCAGAGGCATATTGCTTCTATTGATTGATTGATTGATTGATTGCATTTGTATTCCACCTTTTTCCTCTAAGGAGCTGAAGGTGATGCTCATGATTCTCTGTTCCCCCATTCAGTCCCCACAACAACCCTGCAGTAGACTAGGCTGTGAGACAGTGATGGACCCAAGGTCATCCACTTCATGGATTTGAACCCTGATCTCCCAGATCCTAGTCCAACACACTCACCCAGTGTTTCCACCTGTTTTTGGACTGGGACTTGGGTCTCCACCTGTTTTTGGACTGCAATTCCCATCATCCCTGACCAGTGGTCCTGCTAGCTAGGGATGTTGAGAGTTGTAGTCCAAAAACAGCTAGAGACCCAAGTTTGGGAAACACTGCTCTAACCACTACACCACACTGACTCCCAATGGAAATAGAGCAAAGCCATTCATTGATTGCCTTATTTTCCATTAATTTGCAGAATCCTCTTTTAAATCCATTCAAGTTGGCGTACATCACACCTTCCTCCATTCTTGAACAAATCTTTGCAACAGCTCCTGAATGCAAGTTGCTTCCTGATATGATTGGCCATGAAATTTGCAGGATGATCTGGACTAGCCAGCTTATTGTCTCCCACATTCGTACTCCTCCCTTGCTCTACTCTTACAGAGTAGGTGTGGTGACCCAAGATGGACATATGTTGCATCAACAGTGTGAGAGTACATGTATTCAGTGTTCAAAGATTCACTTTAAAGGTCACTTTTGCTGCTTGCATGGCCTAATGGGCTTGCTGCATTAGAATCATGGGTAAAAGTCTGTGTGTGTGTGTGTGTGTGTATGTAATATAAGTAAGGAAGAGTATGGGACGCGGGTGGCACTGTGGTCTAAACCACTGAGCCTTGGGTTTGCTGATCAAAAGATTGGCGGTTCGAATCCCTGCGATGGGGTGAGCTCCTGTTGCTCGGTCCCAGCTCCTGCCAACCTAGCAGTTCGAAAACACGCCCCCCCCAAAAAGTGCAAGTAGATTAATAGGTACCACTCCAGCGGGAAGGTAAATGGCGTTTCCGTGCACTGCTCTGGTGTCGGTGTTCCGTTGTGCCAGAAGCGGCTTAGTCATGCTGGCCACATTACCCGGAAAAACTGTGGAGTCGGCTCCCTCGGCCTGTAAAGTGAGATGAGCGCCGCAACCCCAGAGTCCTTCACGACTGGACTTAACTGTCAGGGGTCCCTTTACCTTTACCTTTAAGGAAGAGTATGGATTTCCCTACCCCTGCACAATATTGCCTGCAGCAAGGTTATTTCCTCCCATCTTCAGGTGCTCAAAGTTGTGTCCATCTGTCCACTTAGGCACAATGCATGCATCCTACACCTCACCTGCTCTGGGAGTTTCTCAAGCAATCCACATATCCCTGCAAGCAGCTGTCCATAGTATGTGGTTGTCAAATCTTTTGCAAACAGTACCATTAAAAAAAAGTGATCTGATTCCAACCAATACAGCAGAATTTGGAATAAGTGGAACATAACAGCTGTCAGATTGGAATCCTCACCTGTGGCTGTTTATCTAGATAGCCAAGTCCCTTATTTGTCTCCCCACCTTTCTCTGCAGAGAGCAAACATGCTTTGTACACACTCTCACTATCCTTCTGACTTTGTCTTTTTGACATTACGGGGAATTATTTCTCTCTCTTCAGAAGTCACAGACGGGAGTTCTATAATTAGTAGGTATTGACCAAAGCATTAATGCATGGCTTTGTTTTTTAAATGAGCAAGCTTTGATTTTCCCTTCCCCTCATTAAGAATGTGGTTAACACACGTAGCCTTGAGCTATCCCGATCAATCTCGAGTGAAAGGACTTGGAAGGCCATCAGTTATGAGCTGTAATTTCTCAATACTGTTCTCCCCACTTTGAATCAATCTTGCTCTCTGATGTCTATATTATAACCATGAAGTGGTTTAATTGTCCTGCTCCCCACTGCCTGGAATCTTGGGAAATTGCCTTTTTGTGAATGAAATGAATCGAAGGACCTCAGCACACACACATTGCTGCAAGTCTGAGAGTTCCTTGTAGTGATAGTAATGGATAAGTCCCTTTTATCTTGAACGCATAATCAATTGATAGAATTCACTGCCACAGGGTGCGGTACACAGCTTGAAAAGGGGATAGACAAATTCATGGAGGATAAATGTGTCAATGGCTGCTTTGCCATGATGGCCACACTGTGTTCAGATGTCATTGAATGTCAATCACTTGGGTTGGGGGGCACAACAGTGAGAGAGGCCATTTGCCTTCATGCGCTGTGTGAGTTTCCTGGACGCACCTGGTTGGAAATTGCAGAAGATGAATCTGTGGCTTTATCTAGTGGGGCTTTTCCGATGCCCTTGGCTTCTATGTGGAGAATGTGCCTGAAGTCAATCTCTATTAGTTACTTCTACAATGATGCCCTTGTTTTGTAGGTGCAGGCAGCTTCACAATTTATCTTCAACACCTCTCCGGAGCAGCTGACGTGGCACTAATTAGGACTTCCGCTGCAATCGTGCATTAGACGAGGTGCCATGGTGCAATTTCCAACTGTGGTCATTTGCCATCCAAAGTGATGGGTTCACCAAAGCTGGGAGGTTAGGTGTAGGTTGGTGAGGAGGCAGGAGTGGGGCACTTTGCTAATTGCTGTTTGTGGGTGCTTTGGGTGCTCTGGTAAACACCATTGTGCCCTAGCCCGTTTCACTGCCAACCTGATCTTCAATCCATTTGTTTACTCAACAGTAGGGGTGAGTAATAGGGTGGTTTGCTTCGCCAGAGCCACACCAGGCAGATTCAGAGTGACTCACCGCAGCTTGAGAAGACTTGCATTGCTTCCTGGGCTACCAGAAAGATGCAATAATTATCACTTGGTGATGGAACATGTGCGGGATCACATGTAGAGCTGGGTGAGCAGCCAGGCAAAGCGCTATTCCAAAAGGAAATGCTGCACGTAATGCACCAGGAATGCATTAATCATAGTGACAAAAGTCAAGTTGGGACACTTTCCCTCACAGTCAAGCCTCAAGATGCTCAAAGAGACCCTGAGACTCCAGCACTGGGGCAGGGGACCTGCAGCCCTCCAGGTGTTTGGGACTTCAACCTGCAACAGCAACAGCCCCAGCCAGTGACCCCAGAGTTCAGGGATGATGGGAGTTGTATTCCAGCAATATCTGGAGGGCCATAGGTCCCCCACCCTGCCACAGTGGGCTTTTTATAGTGGGAAGGCTGGAGTGCAATAGACAGGAATGTCAATGAATGAAACACTTCACTCACATCTTCTGTAAAATGCAGAGTCCTGGCTAGAAGGTCATGGCAGTCCAGCACTTGTAATCCACCATATGGCACTGTGTTTCCCAAACTTGGGTCTCCAGGTGTTTTTGGACAACAGTTCCCATCATCCCTGACCGCTGGTCCTGCTAGCTAAGGATGATGGGAGTTGTAGTAGTAAAAAACAAAGCAAAACAAAAAACAGCTGGAGACCCAAGTCTGGGAAACACTGGTATGGAAGGTCATGACTTTGAGAATTAGTACAATGGGCAGGCCTTGAATGTGATCATAGCTGTATGATGTGCAGCGACTGATTTAGATGTATACAAGAAGGGCAGCTTTTCACTTATCTGACAATTCCAGCATTATTATTTGGGATGGGGGAATGGATAGAGTGTCCACCTTTATGCTAGATGCTGGATGCAAAAACTCATAAAAGGACTGATTTTGAAAACACACAGGCAAATCCACATAATTCCATAATATGTGTGTGAGCTCGCGTGTGTGTTAAATATGTGAACATGGGCGAGGGGATTATTTGCTTGTTAACATTTGGATTTGGCAATCGTGGAGAAGTGGTTTCCTAGCCACGGCTGTATTAATTTATATAATGCAACTGACTGACTTCCTAATCTGTCCGTGCTTTACCCAGCCAATGAAGCTGGGAGTGATGTCATGCTTGTAACCTGATATCCTTGCTGGGAGGACCTGCAAGGCTAGAGCGCCCGTGTTTGCCAATTGCGATTAGCTCAGTGCCACTAGGAGAGAAATCCTTCCACTTTGTTCATCTGATTTGCAGGCAATGTTTGTTCCTCCAAGGGCCACCAAACCCTGTCCCTAGACGCTGCCCTTAAGGCTTCTGAGACTGGCAGCAGCTGTTGCCCCAGCTGCAGGCTCCTGGCTCCACTGTTTCAGCGTTGCCGTGTCTGAAAAACTTGCTAGTCTTGCCTTCACACTCTTCTCTTTTTTATAGCTGAGCAGGAAGAAGAAGCCTTCCAGAAAGTGTGACTGTTCAATCTCAGTGTTGCAGAGGTGGAACAATCTCACTTCCATCACTAAATAAAGAACAAATAACACAAGGTGAAAGAATTTGCTTCTGTTCTTTCCCATGGTCTGTAATATGTATAAAAAATGGGTGCCCCATTTATGGTAGGATTGGGGACAATGGTATGAGTGGGTTTACACTGCAGGATCGTTGTGCTCCTACTGTAACTGTAACAAAAAGAAGTGGAAGATATGATGTACACAAGCCCTAGTTTGCAGTGCAGAATGATGCAGAGCTGGGATACAGTGCATAAATCTCCCAGGTCCCATGTATATTGAAAGGCATCTAAATAATGGACCATGATAGGAGTTTCCTCCCCCATCGGGGTCCCCCTAGTGGTGTTAGGCTTAACCTTCACTAAATCAAGAGGCAAGGTCCTGGGAGCAAGGGCAGGTGGGTTGCAGGCAGCAGGCATCAATGGAGCGGGGTGGGGCAGATCAAGGCAGAGGTGAAGACCAAGAAGAATCATTGTAGAGTTGGAAGGGACCACATACAGGCATCCCCAAACTTCACCCCTCCAGGTGTTTTGGACTACAATTCCCATCATCCCTGACCACTGGTCCTGTTAGCTAGGGATCATGGGAGTTGTAGGCCAAAACATCTGGAGGGCCGCAGTTTGGGGGTGCCTGGACCACAAGAACCATCTAGTCCAACCCCCTGCATTGCAGGGATCTTTCACCCAATGTGGGGCTCGAACCCATAACCCTGAGATTAAGAATCTCATGCTCTACGGAGTCCTGTTGTTGCTCAGAATGGAGAGGAAGACTGGCCAGGAAGTTTTTGTAGGAGTCAAGGAGACTCTTCTAGCATTATTCCTCTGCAAACGGCTTCTTGTCATGTCTGGCTCTTTAGGTTTATAGTTCCCTGCTTGGCCAAAACTTGGTAGTTGCACATAGGCTGATTTTTTGTTCTATGCATCCTCCAAGTCCTATATTTAGTGGGCTTGAGTCCTCCTAGCAACAGGTTGTTGTGGCTGTGCACAGGATGAAAACTATCATCAGCCAGCAATATTGTTTAGGGCAATCGTATTTGGAAAACAAGTTTGATAACGTTTTGAGGAGCACAACACTATGTGTGGAAAAGATAAATGGCACTTAAGTGCTCTGTGACTTCCTCATTACACTATATTAAACCATGAGGTCTAGCCGGAATGTGCTGGGCAACCAAAGGATGGAGCAACAGCCCTGTAAGGAAAAGTTGTCGCATTTGGGACTTTTTAGTTTTGATAAAAGGTGAGTAAGACATCGTAGGAGTTTTTGAAGTTATGCATGGCATGGAGAAAGTAGATGGAACAAAGTTTTTGTCCTGCTGTCATAACACTAGAATGTGTGGCCCTCCAGTGAAGCTGAATGTGGAAGATTCAGGATGCATAAAAGAAGGTACATAGCTCATAGTCTATGGAACTCCCTCCCACAGGAAGCAATGATGGCCACCAATTTGGATGGCTTAAAAGAGGATTAGACAAGCTCATGCAAGATATGGCTGTCAGTGGCTATTAATGGCTATGCTCTGCCTACATGGTCAGAAACTGAATACCACTTGCTGGAAACTGCAGGAGAGAAGAGAGCTCTTGTGCTCAGGTCCTGCTTGCAGGTTTACTACAGGCATCTGGTTGGCCACCATGGGGACAGGATGTCAGACTAGATGGACTATTGGCCTGATCTGGCAGGTTCTTCTTATGTTCAGGAATAGACCCAAATTGATTGAAATCCTTGGGAAATGTTTCCCATGACTAACTTACTGAAACTGATGGGACTTAAGCACAACCAAACTGCTCTGAGGTTTACAGTATCTCTGAAAATGGAGGGTTCATGTCAGAATATTCATATTGCAATAGGAGAATCCTAACTCTTCTTCCTCCTTCATCGATCACTGCCATGTAGTGGCGAAGTGGATTGAATAACTCAGAGAATCTATGAGCTATGCCGTGCAGGGCCACCCAAGATGGAGCTGGACCATAAAGAAGACTGATCGCCAAAGAATTGATGCTTTTGAATTATGGTGCTGGAGGAGACTCTTGAGAGTCCCATGGACTGCAAGAAGATCAAACCTATCCATTCTGAAGGAAATCAGCCCTGAGTGCTCACTGGAAGGACAGATCCTGAAGTTGAGGCTCCAGTACTTTGGCCACCTCATGAGAAGAGATCACTCCCTGGAAAAGACCCTGATGTTGGGAAAGATTGAGGGCACAAGGAGAAGGGGACGACAGAGGACGAAATGGTTGGACAGAGTTCTCGAAGCTACCAACGTGAGTCTGACCAAACTGTGGGAGGCAGTGGAAGACAGGAGTGCCTGGCGTGCTCTGGTCCATGGAGTCATGAAGAGTCAGACACAACTAAATGACTAAACAACAACTCTTCTTCAGAAAAAGGGCAGTTGTTTTCCTTTCTCTATCCTGACTTGGAAAACATACAGAACAATTACCCTTAGAATAGATTAACAAAGGAGGGCCTATAAAGTCAGCAACTAATTCTATGGCAACCTCTCAATGACACTTTACGCTTAACTATCTAGGATTATTTGAGTTTTAAAATGGATGAGACCAGGCCTGTGATGACTTAATTAAAGTCCATGAAAGCTGGTTATGAAACTTACAATTATGTGCTTTGCAAATTCCTATTTTCACTACAATTTTCAAAAATGCATTTTTCATGTTGCAAGATTTGGCCATTTGGGGATCTTGTTTGTTTCCACCATTTCTTGTGCTCCCTATGAGCCATATCTTCTGTCTGGAAGGAAGAGCTCTTGGCGACTCCAGAGCTCCCTACCCTACTATTCCCAGCAGTTTGATGGATAGCATGCATGGCCTGAGCCATTACGACACCTTTCTGCTACATTCTTTCTTTATTCCTGGACTTGACAAATGTTAGCCCAAGAAGCCTGCCTTTCTTCAAGCTATATTTGTTTAAACCACACGTCCAAGATTCATTGTACCACACTTTAGCATGAAGATGTTGGAAGCCTCCTCTAATTAGCACTTAGCTTGGATTATAAAAGGGGTGATTTAAGGTAATTCATGCTCAAACCTGGAGGCTAGGGGCAGGTTTGCACATTTGGGTGTGGGCACCACCTACATTTGGGTTTAGGCAATTATGGTTTGAATTCAGTGTAGGTAATGTAACAGACATAAGTTTCTGACCTCTCCTGAAATGCATGCAGTACACAAACCCATCAACTGGCAATTATCTTACAGTACTACTTCCGCTGGCAAAAGGGATCATTAGGATTAATTGATGCATCATTTTTGGTCTTAAGGTTATTTTTCTGTTCACTTTTTAGCTGATCCAGACTAGCACCAGAGGACGTGGAGCGGGACAGGAAGCTTCAAGACATGCCCTCAATATGGATGAGCTAATATTTACTCTTAAAACAAAAAAGCCACTCATTTACTAATTACATGAATGCCATATTTCATTTGGCTTCAAAACTGAGGAGTGCAATTCATGCAAATGCTAAACTCTGAAGTGTAATATTTGACAATCATGGGCATCTTAAACATCAAGGCTCATTCATTAGGCTTGTTCAAAGCTATACTAAGAACCCTTTGTTTGTCCCTAATACAAGGACCCAATTGAAAGGGATCCACTTCCTTTTGTGCTGGATCAACAGTGAGCTAGTTAATGTTTTAGTTTGACGATTATTGAAATGAGTGTGGTTTCTGTACATTATTATTGGCTATTGGCCAGATGTAAATTCAGTTTGGCTAGTCAAGAGAGGATTAGCCCATTTTTAGGTTGCCTCTCCAATAACTTTGAGCTGCTGTACATTCAGCTGTAGTTGAACAACATAGTGAACGATATTGTGCTTTAGGAGACCCTGTTCTCCTAGTAAATCCAAACAGATTCTGTAGATGCAGCTGGAAAAGAATCCAATGATAAACATTCACTCACTAAATAATCGTTTTGAAATTACTCATACTTGAATTTTCTAGGACAATGTAGCTAAGGTTGTACGCCTAAGCACAGTTACCTGGGAGAAAGTTTCACCGAGTCCAGTGGGATTTAACTCTGACTAAGGATTACACTGTAAATTCTTTTTAATCATCTGCAGATAAATATCCTACAAACAAGCACCTGTTGCTGTTGGTTGTTCTAGTCTTCTGTGATCTCATATCCTTTATATCCAAAATGGAGAACCTGTGGACATCCACTCCCATCAATACTAGCCGGGGCTGTTTCTCAGCAGGAACTTGCTGGAACTCAGTCTGGCACCTCTCAGGTAGGCACCACTGGCATCATAAGAGAACAAGGGCATCTCTTTATCTAGAAAAATAGCCCTGTCTCTCTAACCATTGGCTATTGTGGCTGGTGCTGATGGGAATATCTGGATGGACACAAGTTTCCCACCTTTGCTTTATATTTGCATTAAATGAAAAATGTTCAATTAAACTGTGTGTGTGTGTATCTGAAACCCCAGCTTTCATTTTAAGTAATTTGTATAGTGCATATGCTAGTCTCTCTGTGAACTCTCCCTTATGTTACAAGATGTCTTGTAAATATCGCTATTCTTTCTTTCTTTCTTTCTTTCTTTCTTTCTTTCTTTCTTTCTTTCTTTCTTAGCTGAAATGACAATCTTTTCCACCAGGCTGCAGAGTCTTGGTGAGCTCAGTCTCACCTGCAGCTGAGAAGCAAGAAGATAACATGCCATGAGACGGTGTTTGCAGAGGGTGAGTGACAAAGAGACCATGACGCAAAACTCCTATGGTTGTTTAATCAAGACCTCCCTGTTTCATGTAGGTTCTTGACATGCTTGTACTCTTTTCAGTTTGTACTGCACGCAATATTACTTCACCCTGTTCACTTACTCTTAAGTGACTTAGACTGAAGTGGGGGAAATAGAGAAATGGTAGTTTGAAGAGAGAACAAGAGTTTTGAGAGATAAGGAGAGGGTTTTCGTTTTAGGCTGCTGAATATATTTAGCCTTTAGCCCCAATTCAGTTTGAGCCATTGCTTGGAAAGCTTACTTTATTCTTTGTTTTAAAATATTTACATACCAACATATCATAAGTTGAAACAGTAGCATGCCTTTACAGATAGGTAAAATGGTAAATATAATGGCCACAAATCAAACACAGAGTTAAAGTGTGAGGAGATATACTGTATACACACACAAACACACACACTGTTCCCCAGAAAATTATAGCACCTACTTTCAGGTGTAATGCAGAGATTTAATTTTTTTTTAATTCAGTGAGTTTACTTAATCTGAACTAGCTCTTTCTATGCACTGGTTTGACCATTGTACAAAGGTCATGTAGAAGGAAGGAGATGTGTTTTGCTATGTGCAGAAAAGCATAATTCCTAATTGCATCTTCTTCCCAAGGTCCCAAACAATTCACTGGATTGGTGAAATTGTGCAGACAAGATTGGAGGCCTCTGTCAGCCTCATGAACTTCATTCTTAAGGAACACTGCATCTCCTTTCCCTTTTAGAAAAGCTACATACATGGGTCCATATGTGGTTGTGTTAGGATGGGCAGATGAAAGAGAGGGCAGGGGTCCCTCACCTTTTAATTGTAATATTTCAGAGCCAAATACACACATAGATAAATGTGTACACACACACACACACACACACACACACAGAGAGAGAGAGAGAGAGAGAGAGAGAGAGAGAGAGAGAGAGAGAGAGAGATGAATGTGAGTACTACCAGGGTAATTGGAAGCTGTACTCAAAGGTATTACTCCATCCTGTTTTCTTAGTAAAATAAAAAGAGTACTAGCCATGATACTTAGGCTGGATTCCTGGGCACTTTTTTCCATCCAAGCAATTGCCTGATTGTGGTGCAGTGCAAATCCAGAGTGCATGTGAATTGCACTCAAAGATCCACCAGGATGAAGGCTGCTCCTTAAACCACCACTACTCCTGTTTCAGCAGTGTCTACGCAGGAACTCATTATTCATGATTTCATCTTGCTACTTAAAATGCGTAATAGCTCAAAGGTTCCGTTGATGGATTTCTTCCAGCTCTTTGATGAGCCAAAGATAATTTCTCCATGTTCTCCCCTAACCAGTCCCCACTCCCTGTTTGTTGTTTAATGTTTACACTTGTGCTACATGTCTCTACTAGACTGGAAGATCCCCAGGGCAGGGATCTTATCATATTTGTCTAAGTAGCATGCACACCCATGAAGTGATAGATAGTATTTGCAGCTGCAAAGCATGGTGGAAATTGCTACAGCGGAGTAAGCATATATGTTGGCTTTGTGTGCAATACCCCAGACTTTCGGTCCCTGTCAACTGAATACTCCATTGAAGCAAACAGAAATCTCTGCACACCAATCTGGCACTCAGCAATCTTTTCCCACGTTATTTGATTGACATAAACATAAAATTGCCTTTCCAAGCTCTTTGTAGGTGCTTCATGTTTCAGAAATTAAGCCCAAGCATAGGAGTAAGGACATCTGACTATATAAAGTGCCTTCGCTTTCCCAGTCTTTTACAGCTTCCCCTTCCCCATAACATCTTCAACAAAATTATACCTTCTGCTGACCAACATATTTGAGTAACTTACTATTACTACTAACATACACAGCATTTTGATTTGCAAAGATTACTACTGCTGCTTTTGCCATCCAAGTACATGGCACTTTGCAGTGTAATGTGGGCACAAACAAAAACAAAAACAGGTTCCTGCCCTTTTACAGTCTTTGTGTTGAACCCTACAAAGTATATAATTGCCACTTCTGTTGTACAGTTGGGGGATTGTGAGAGCATGGCTTGCTGAAGGCCACACTACAAACCTCTGATGAAGTTGGGACTTGAGCCAAGGTCCTCCATGACTAAAACTAATTCCCCAGTTCTCCCCTCTCTAAGCCTAAGGGCAGGGTAGCCAACACAACGCTGGACTACAAGCTCCAGATATTATTGGGCTACAACTCCCACAATCCTATGACCACTGGCCATCCTGGCTGAGGCTGGCAACATCTGGGGGGAGGGGGGACAGCACATTGGCTACGCCTGCTAATATCCCCTTCTCCATGCATAAGAAGAGCCCTGCTCCATTGGACCAAATATCCAACTTTTCATGAGTAAGTGACACTTCTCTGAAAATTCCAGACACAGGGAACTGACGGCCCTTCCCAGCCCCCCAGTGAGTTGTATTCAGTGGCATGCAGTAACTATAAGAACTTACGCAAATTTGGTGTTTCCTCTTCTGCTTCCCCTCCCCCACCCCTTTCCCTCTTGTGTCTTCTCTTTCCGATTGTAAGCCTGAGGGCAGGGACTGTCCTGTTTCTTATTGATTTGTAAGCTGCTCTGGGAGCTTTTTTGGCTGAGGTGCAACCATGTAAATAGATAATAAAGAAACATGAAGGCTCCATGCAGCTATCCTAATTAATAGCCAGCCATTGTTAGACGAGTATCCTTATTCTCTTCAGTGGAGACAATGAACACACCCTTTTCATACCTTGAGCTGCTTCCTCCTTGGATGCAGTTGATGGGAGATGGCAGTGTGCACAGTACTTCTGCAGACCAAAGTGATGCTGATCTACGGATCACCCAAGAACCAAAGGATACATGAAGATCTTTCCTTTCACGCAGATTGTCAAGGCCACTTCAACTTCATATTGACATTAGTTGATGCTGGAAGTACCTATTCTGGAGAGTTATTTAACTCTCCACTTCAGATTACCTGAGTCAAAAGACTTTTTTAAAAAAAGGCACAGCAAATGAGATGTTTCTGCAGTATGGCAGCCCCTCCCCACATGTCCCTTGTGTATTTAGAGCAGGAGTGGGGAACTTTTGGTCCTCCAGATGCTGCTGAACTACAACTCCCATCAGCCCCAGCAAGAATGGCCAATGTCCATGGATGATGGAAATTGTAGTTCAAAAATATGTGTATTGCCAAAGGTTCCCAACACTTGATTTAGAACAAAATGACAAGCACAAATTCAATCATGACAAGAAAAAAAACAGCCTATTGGTCTAGACAGTGATGGCTAACCTTGACACTCCAGATGTTTTGGGACTACAACTCCCATCATCCCTGACCACTGATCCTGTTAGCTAGGGATGATGGGAGTTGTAGTTCCAAAACATCTGGGGTGTCAAGGTTAGCCATCACTGGTCTAGGAGGTGTATATTGGGCATTAGGGGAGGGGTAGTACCTCCAGTGGGGGACACGTCAAGCCCCTTCTTTGGCCTTACCCTGCACTCAGCTCTCACCTGTGGCTCCTAAAAGCTGTCAGCATGCGACAACAGCCACAATCCGCGAAACAGATTTGAATGGCTGGCTAAACCAGGTGAGGGTAGCCAATGGCTCTCAAACCCTCAGTGACTTAGGGACTTTCCCTGCCTACAAAGACAGGCTGCAGCATATTGAGGGGATGAGAGCAATAGTGGGTCCAACAGTGAAGAAGGCAGTTTCTCACTAGCATAACTAGGGGGGGGGCGGAGTGAAATGGGCGGCCACTTACTGCGAGAGGCCTGCAGTGCGCCCAAGCCACGTGTCTCTCCTGAGAGTAAAGCAGTGGCTTGGGTGCCTGCAGGCACCACGCCACCCAAAAAGGTGGCGGGGGCTCGCGTCCACCTGCCACCGTCCTCTTAGCTGCTCTCCAGCTGAGGGGGAGATGGCGGGAAGACGCGAGCTCCACACCACTTTTTTGGGTGGTGTGGACTCCGTGCAGGCTCTGCCCTGGCTCACCCCACCCCATGGGCTTCTCACCCTGTCCCCACCCCTGGACGGCTAGCTACGCTGCTGAGTTTCTGCATGTGCTGTAGAGGGAAATGAGGGGTGGGTGGGGCTCATCAACCTAGGAAGGTAGTCCACCTAGGAGAAGAACTCTGATCCTAAACCTCCACTGCCTTGCAGGATATCTTCAGGAGAAGAAAGAGGGTAAGGAGTAAACCCTACACAAATCCCCAAGACAGTTGGATGGTGCCTTGTAGGCCTTCTTCTGGCAACTCCTGCAGCCAAGCTGGTGCCAAATGTATTGTATTGCTCTGCTTTCCTTTGGACCACATCAACAAGGCAGTCGTCTGGGCAGCCCAAGACCTCCATACACACTGCCCAGCCTTTTGCTCCAGGCAGGTCACTTCAGTGCTGCTAGTGCAGCAGTATGACTTCAGCCCTGGAGGTATACATAATTGTTTCTCAAGACAGAGCCCACAAAATATTCTAGGAGCCCTGTCCCCCAAAAAAGTTAAAAACTGACATTGCTGAACTACAGCTTATTTGGTTAACCACTGTATTGGAGTTGGCTGAGCCTGTGCCAGTAGCAGTAGATGTTTAGAAGGGATTCCTTGCCTGGACTGTCCTTGGCCAAAAAGACTTGAAGATTGTGGTTTCCATCCAGATGATGCACATCTGTGCTAATCACTTTTAAATCACTTTCTCAATGCCAACAGGGTTGATTTTTCCAGCCCTACATGCGGCATATATTTCATGAATAATTGGCTGCTCAGGGTAAAGTTGGATGAGTCTGAAGCAGCAAGAGAGAGAGATTGGCATTAATTGCTTTGTGGTGTTCGCTCATACACTTGTTCCCTCCAGTGCAGGTTACAACAGAGCCTCCGCTTTCTTGCATTTGTTCTTTTTGCTGCCTCAGCTACCTTTGGTAATGAAGTATGAGATAGATGGCCTTTAAGAGCACATGCAACAATAAAAAATAAAAGCCCCACTGCCAACATAATCTAATAAGCTTTCTAATTTGCTCAGGTTGAAGAGCTTCACAGATGTTGGGAATTTAATAAAATCTATCTTGCTTCTGCATCTTTGCCAACAGCTGAATCCTTCTGGAGTTTTTACTGCTGCAGAAACAGGTCTAAAGCAGTACATGGAAAGTAAGGATCCCACTAACAGACTGCTTCTAAAGGTGCAGCTCATGAGAACTGGGCTGTAGAAAGAAGAGAGATCAGTCTCACAAAAGAAGAAAGTAACCAGCTGATTGTCAGGGCTTGTAAAGCACCATGCCTGCATAGGCTTATTTCAAACCACAGCGGTGAAAATGGGTCACTTGATGTCAGGTGATTGATAGGTGTCATACCAGGTGTGCAGAGGAGGTAAGGCTCCAGCCTACCAGCTGAATCCAGTTTCAAAATCCTGGTGTAGATCAGGGTTTCCCAAACTCCAGCTGTTGTTGGAGTACAACTCTCATCATCCCTAGCTAGCAGGACCAGCAATCAAGGATGGTGGGAATTGTAGTCAAAAAACAGCTGGAGACCCAAGTTTGGGAAAACCTAAAGGTAAAGTGACCCCTGACCATTAGGTCCAGTCGTGACCAACTCTGGGGTTGCGGCGCTCATCTTGCATTATTGGCCGAGGGAGCCGGTGTGCAGCTTCCAGGTCATGTGGCCAGCATGACTAAGCCGCTTCTGGTGAACCAGAGCAGCACACGGAAACACCGTTTACCTTCCCGCTGCAGCGGTACCTATTTATCTACTTGCACTTTGATGTGCTTTCGAACTGCTAGGTGGGCAGGAGCAGGGACCAAGCAACGGGAGCTCACCCCGTCATAGGGATTCGAACTGCCAACCTTCTGATCAGCAAGCCCTAGGCTCTGTGGTTTAACCCACAGCACCACCTACATCTTGGGAAAGCCTAGTATAGATGAAATCAAGTCAGGGGTCAGCAAACATTTTCAGCAGGGGGCCAGTCTACTGTCCCTCAGACCTTGTAGGGGGCCGGACTATTTTTTTTGGGGGGGGAGAACAAATTCCTATGCCCCACAAATAACCCAGAGATGCATTTTAAATAAAAGGACACATTCTACTCATGTAAAAACATGCTGATTCCCGGACTGTCTGCGAGCCGGATTTAGAAGGCGATTGGGCTGGATCCCGCCCCTGGGCCTTAGCTTGCCTACCCATGAGCTAGATGGAGCAGTATGACTCAGTAAAAAGCAGCTTCCTATGATACTCTCTACTTCCTTACACCTGCCTTTCTAACTTCCTTGCCTGCTTCCCCCCCCCCCCTTACTATAGATTAGAAGGTGACCTCTACTACTGTGAGTACAACTCACAGAATCTGCCTGGCTCCCAGTTGGACTTGGTTAATAGATCTGACTAATGAAATAATCTTAAGCAGCCAAGCCATGTGTCCCCAGTTGGGTTCAGAAATACAGGACCATCTGCTGAGGTCCTGAAACAGCATTTTCTGGTGTAAGCCAAGACTCATAGCCAGCAACTGCAAAGCATTTAATAGCCAGCAGTAAAACAAGATCGAAAAGGAAGGCTGCATGTGTCAAAGAAGAAGAGCAACTCAGAGTGGGGAATCAGGAGGTGTTTAAGATCTAAACGAGACACGAAAGGGCTGTGGCCAGGCAGTTCCCCTGCCCTTCCTGTGCACATCTTATTTGGGTTAGGAGGAGGAGGAGTGTTTGCTGCGATGGGCAGCTCTGTGGTGATTCAATTGCAAGGGCTGGTGGATCCTCTTCCGTTTTTGTTGCTGCTGTTTTGGCAAAAGGTTCTTGTTTACTTCTGGGATTCACATAGCACTGCACCCACCATTTAATTGCGAATCCTCTTGCCCCTGACTCGAGCAGAGATGAATCACTTAGATCAAGCTGTCAATTTTTTTGGTCCCTTATAGTGCCTGAAGACTGAAAAGGAAGTTTTCAGCAGGCTTGGACTAGATGACCCTTTGAGTCCCTTACAACTCTGCAATTCTACGATTCTAAGTTCATTTCCCTCCTTTGGATTTCCTGCTTGGAGCCAGTTTTTGAGAGCCCTTTCCTAAGGCTAACCCTTGTTCTGGCTGCTTACGTAACCAATGGCGTATGGACACTGCAGTTGAGCCTAGTGCTTGCTGGTATCCCACCCTCTCCATTAATGCCTGTATTCATTAGCAAGAGAGCAACTTTCAGTGATAATTTGGGCAATATTCTCAGCAACTTGTCACTCTACGTAAGGCTGGAGGGCTTCTTAAACTTTTCAGCTGCTGCCGTCTTGGCGAGTCACAATGACCCTTTTCTGTAAAGCTTCAAACACCTGCATCTTATGAAAGAATACATTGTGTCCTCAAGTGGGGAGACAGCCCATGTAGTGTCTGGTGCCCTCCCCAGCAAAGAAGGGGAGAGGGTGTCTTCCCATTGATGCGTCCTACTCCCACACCATTGCATAGGGGCCTTGCCATTTCCGCTCATCTGCAACCAGCTTTGGGCTTTTCTCTGGATTTATTAACAGGATATGCATGATGTGCCCGTGTCTTTAAAGGTTGCTTTAAGTGTCGCTCTGAGAAAATTCCCGAGAATGAAATGGTTCATTTTTCTCCCATTGTTGCTATAAAACAAAACGGGTCATGAGTTCAGAATGTTATAACAGGCAAACGCTAAACCTGACATCTGCTATGAAAAAAAAATACACAATGATAGCCGGAAAATAACATGGATTCTTTTATATGCTTTTGGAAGCGAACCTTTGTTACCCTTTCACTGTGATGGTTTCTTTCCTTCATGCTTATTCAGATACAATGTGATTCTAAATTGCATTCCACGTAAGAAGTGCTGTATTTATTTAGTCCATGGGTAGGCAAACTAAGGCCCGGGGGCCAGATGCGGCCCAATCGCCTTCTAAATCCAGTCCACGGATGGTCTGGGAATCAGCGTGTTTTTACATGAGTAGAATGTGAGCTTTTATTTAAAATGCACCTCTGGGTTATTTGTGGGGCATAGGAATTCGTTCATTTTTTTACCTTCAAAAATATTGTCCGGCCCCCCACATGGTCTGAGAGATGGTGGACCAGCCCAGTGCTGAAAAAGTTTGCTGACCCCTGATTAGTCCAATGTTTAATGAAAAAAATATTTCATAGGCTACATGCACACATTTTATTTTAGAATAAGTGTAGACTGAGCACCCCCACCCCCATGTAGTCAACATGCTCTAGATCTATTGCATATTTTTTTGCCTCTGAAAAGAGCTTCTTGAGAAACTGGTTTCACTGCAAAAACAAAAGTGCATTTCAGATTGATTCTGCATCGCACTGCAGTGCATCCATTTGAAAACAGATGTAGGCCTGCCCAAGGATGTTGTGGGTAGGCCTATACCAAGATCCCAATCACCTCTTCCTTCATGCAACTGGGGCATATGCAGAGAGGAAAAGACATGGCTAGCCTAATCAAGGGTTTTCAAATGCATATCAGGTAACCACATCCACCCTTGTGGATGACAGGATCTAGACTCAATCCAGATTAAAAGCAGGATGTTTGAGGACAAACACGAATTATTCTAGATTGAGAAAAATCTGCCTTTTTGTGCTTCAAATAGGTGTTATACAGCCATAGAGCAGGAGAAGGGCCATATCTCTGTGTTAGGGCATTGGCTTTGTATGCAGAAAGTCCCTGATTCAATCCTCAGCATATCCAAGTGTAGGGCCAGGAATGTCCCCTGCCTGAAACTCTGGAGTCCCACTGCCCGTCAGCAGAGACACTCCTGAGCTAAATACCAATGGACTGAATCAGTATCAGGTAGCTTCCTGTTTCTTTATCTTACCAAAATAAGACAGCTTTACTGTATTTATCTGCCTCTGCAATTTTACTGACTTTGAGATTTCGGAGCTATTTCTGACAAAATGCATCATGCATCTTAAGACAACAGATGTACACTTATGACTTCTTTTGGGAGAAGGAAGGAGAGATGCAGTATCTGGGCACACTCTTGGAGTTTCAACTTACCCATATTTTATCTATGTAAAACAGACATGGGGAACCTGTAGACCTCCAGATGTTGTTGGACTCCAATTCCCATCAGCCTTGGCCAACATAGTCAATTATCAAGGATGATGAGAGTTGTAGTCCAAGAACATGTCATGGGCCACAGGTTCCCATATCCCTGTTCTAAACTAAATTCACATTTCCTTTCCTATTAGAATGAATGCAGCTTAATATATAGGTATATGGCCATATTGCTTCTCATCCCCAAATCTCCAGAACTTTACCTTCCTCATTGTTGCTCTTAAGGTCGTATGTACATAGTTTGAATGGACTACATTTTAGCTGCACGTTTATAAATGTGCCTTTTAAAAATCCCCTCCCTTTAATTCCAAAACAGAATGTAAAGTTTTGTATTTGATAAGGATCTGACAGATGACTGCAGCTATATCAGAAGTAGTTGCTGTGAAGTGATTTAAGGTAGTCATTATTCCTTTTCTACCTAGTCTATATTTATGCCCAGTGCCTAATTAGTAATCTAGACAAATGGTGAAGTGATTTAGTGTCTTATCTTCAGCAATTACATAAGAGAAAATGGAGTTCTCCTATACAATCTTCATCAGTTCCATATCTGTTAATGGTTTGATGGAATAATAGCCCATGCGTGAGTCAGAGGACTGTCCCATTCGGCACACCTCTTTCTACATCTGCTGCCCTTGTTGGTACAGAGGGAGCTGTCTACATCCAGCACTAGCTTTTTCTGTTTGTCTAGCTTGACATCATATTCTTCCCAGCAGTGTTATCGCAATGCTATGCATGCAATTGCTTCATTAACACTTCACCTGTTTGTCAGCCTAGGGCAGATCCACACTGTACATTTAAAGCACATTCAACACACATTTGAAGCACATGACTTCCCCCAAAGAATTCTGGGCACTGTAGTTCCATCCTCATGGAGCTACAGTTCCCAGCATTCTTAACAAACTAAGCTTGTGGAAGTGTTGTGCATATTGGGGACTGAATAACATCAGTGATTCATTCACCTGCCCATCATATGTCATCATTTGTATGCAGTGCCCTTCTGTTTTCTACAAGGGACAAACAGACCAGATGCAAAAAAAAAAAAATTAATGAAATGTGATCTGGCATCAGAAATAGCAATATTCATAAACCAGTAGGAGAACATTTTGATCTACTAGGACACTGCCACTGATCTTAAGGTGGTTATACCTGAATAAAGGGATTTCGGATTTTGCTATGACAGACTAATATCTGGAAATCAGGTAAGTGAGTTGGCAATGCGTGTAATGATGGTTAAATAGAGATTATCTGGAATGCTCAGATTAGTTTGCGAAACAGATGGTTTGTTATCTTGAGCCTGTCACTATGGGTGTTTCCAGACTGTCACTAGTTCCAGGTGACAGAACTAATCACATACCGGCCGATTTCAGGATGCACAATTAAAGCCGATTTGGAACTCTTGCACAACAAACCTGTTTCCCCCAAAAAGCAGACTTTTTGCGATAAGGAAAGTGATGGGGGAAATGCCGTGGAAGTGCAACATAATCTAGTCTCCCTGCAAACAAATCGGAAGGAATGCTCATTCAGTAGAGCATCTTTTATGGATGCTCAATAAACAGGTCACCTGGAAGACACTGAAGAAGCAGTTGAAATAACCTGCCACTTTCGGATCAGCAAAAAGATGGAAGATAGCCTAAAAACAAATGTTTTTGGAAAGCATTTTCTTGGACTCCTGGGCTAGTTATACAAAATTCACACCTCTACCAGTATACAGTTAGCTAACTTACAAGACCACTCACACACCAGACAAACAGAGATCTACCATTGAAAGTTTATGCTGCAATGAATGATAACCTTCAAGTCTCTTCTATTTAATAGAAATGAACAAGGCATAAGTGCCTGGCCACATACTTCTTTCTTTCTTTCTTTCTTTCTTTCTTTCTTTCTTTCTTTCTTTCTTTCTTTCTTTCTTTCTTTCTTTCTTTCTTTCTTTCCTTCCTTCCTTCCTTCCTTCCTTCCTTCCTTCCTTCCTTCCTTCCTTCTTTCTTTCTTTCCCAGATTTGTTGAGTGGGAATCATGAATGTGGCATAGGCAGTAGGAGAGCCAGAATGAGCACCTGCATTCATATCTTCTCTAATCCAGTCATAGCCTATGTATATGTGTTATTTGTATTTGTTAAATCTCAGCAACAATTATTATATATGTGCCCACTGATATATGGCATTTTGTTCCGTTGTAATGGAAAATGCATTATGCTATTCAACTGGCTTAATTATCTTAATTTATATTAAAGAACGCTTGCAGTTGTATTTTTATGTGGATGTTACAGTGTCGAGTGTTGTAGATTTTTACTGAGGATCTTCAGCTTTCACAGTATTGGGGTGGTGGGGTTAAGCTATTTTTTAAGCACTATGAATGTATCCTAAAATGCCTAAAGGAATCAGATTTCTCAAGTGACTTTAGAGTTCATCCTGCTTATTGGTGTCTCTTAGGTGATGACAGGGCACGTATCAGATCTGGGAGTGCCTAGCTAGAATTACCCAGGAGGCTAACTGTTTGAAGTATCAAATCAGTTTGCATCCTGACATTAATGTTACAGTTAGGCTGTTTGGCAACCTTGGGCATTTCTGTCTTATGTGCAATGTATGCAAGGATGATGATGATGTCATAATCAATGTGATTGGTGCTTGACAGGGTACGAGAGTACATGCCTGTGCCCAGAGGCAAGTTACTTATAATCTGTGATTATGTGCAGGGAAAGTATAGAGGAAAGAAAGGGAAAGGCTCAGCAGATGAGCAACTGTTTTGCATCCAGAAGGTTCCCAGGTTCAATCCCTGGCATCTCCAGGTAGGACAGTCAAAAGACTCCAGTCTGAAAACCTGAAAAGCTACTAGCAGTCAGTGGAGACAAACATGGCTGAGCTAGGTGGACCAATGGCTCTGCATAAGGCAGCTTTGTAAATTTCTATGAAGTGTAGGCAGGAGAAGAATATGTGCTATTTCAATAGGGCATGAAAAAAGGTGACCTGCAGGTTAATCTGTAACGTATTTATTTAGGCTATTTTAAGGCTGTTGTAGCCTTCATGTCGATGCATCCCAGGGTGGGAATGCAAGAGACAAAAACACAAAGACAACAAGACGCACAATCGTAATATGTAAAGGCCTCTTTGAAGAACAGGATCAGCAAAACCACAACTGAGTGAATCACGTTTATCAAGTGACTGTTAGAGAGTTCATCAGCTGAAACCACAAAGCAGGCTACCTGCCACTAACTAACTGACAACTCTGAAACACTGAAAATGCCTGGGCAAACAAATATGTCTTCCCTTGGTGCCAAAGTGTCTGGTCAATGCCAAGTGTGCTTCTAAGGGAAGGGCATTCCTCAAACAGGATGGCACTGCAGAGAAGGATCTTTCCTGCAGCATTACCACCTAATGCGACCCCAGCACACACAATAGTGGTGTGCAGAGAATAATCTGCTCCAAGTACCGTACTTGAAATAGCTAGCATAGTTTAGGGAAAGGCACTTCTTCAGGTTTTTGGGTCCTAAGCTGTTTGTCAGCAATATCAGTGATAGGCCTGGAAAGTGCAAGTTTGATCTTTAAAGGGATACCTCTGAAAAAAAAAGGCAGATGCCTTCCTAGAAATGCCACACTTTGATCTGGAAGTCTTTTTCTCCTCATCCCTAATGTGGGAAAACTCTTTGCAGTTACTCAGTGTGAAGGGTAAATGTATTCTGCCTTTGTCAGGACTGCTTTCTGGATTGAAAACAAATGTGAGGGCTCAGCCTAGAAGGCTAGGGAATGGCTTATTGACCAGGCATCATAGCCGGAGATTAGACTAGATGGATTATCCGGTCCCTTCTGTGATCCAACAAGTGAATGCAGTGTTGCAGAAGAAGCACATTCATGTATTCACTTGGCCTCTGCTATGCCATGAGACGTCTGACTACCATCCCACACAGGCAAGTTCTGCCAGGGTCACACAATATATTAAACAGCTTTGCAAACAGCTACAACCCCACAGCCTGGAAAGCTGTTGTCTGTGTGGTTAGAAAGGTTCCTGCTGGTTGTGTAACCATACAGACAGAGTTACTAGTTCAAAGGGCAATAAATTTTCTCTTTTATAAAGGATCACCTGTATTTCATCTGCCTACATGCACTTGAAAGAGAGGCAAAGCTGGGAGCCTGGGGGAAAGTAATCCAACATTACACAAAGATATGTAGTCATCAGAAATAGGCCCTTCATAAAAGGAATATTCACAGGGCTTTTATGTCAGAGGGTTGTAACCAATTTGCATATTCTAATTTCACACTGGAGTCGCACAATTCCTACAATTTGTATGAAACCGGTGGTAGAATTATGCCCCGTGCATTTAATCCCTGGTGCCTTCTGAAGCTCACAATGCCTGCTAATACTTATTAACAGTCAGCAATGAAAATGGGTTCACTCATAAATGTGCTCATTGCCAATGAAAGACATAGTGTGCAGTATTCCTTAGGTAAAAGAATACCTTGTCTTAAGTCCTCTGGACTTTAGTCACCCTGGGAAACTTGCTGAAAGGGTGGGGTGTAAATAATCATTTATGAATGAATGAACAAGTGTATGATTGAATAACTTCAAGGAGCATTGAAAGAGCTTCTCTTTATAGAGTACCATTTCCACACAAGAGTTCTCACCTTTGCCTTCTCCTTGTGCCCTGTTCAGAATTTGACATGCATTCTTAGCTCTGAATGCTTTGAACTTTTTCAAGGTCGAGTGCAGACACAATCTGACTTGCTCCTGGTGGTTCATGAATCAGGAGCCAGTTTGGGGTGACATGCACCCCTCCTGCAATCTCTCCTTCCCTTTCCAGCATCACCTCCTTCCTCCCTTTTCATGCCTGTGTCATGTACGTGTTTTGGCTGAGTGTGGGGAGGTGTGGGGCTGTCCCAGGGGAGAGCGAGTGGGACAGTTGGAGGGTGAATTGGCATTTGACCACTTCACAAGTCAGAGCCGAGAATTGGTGACTGATGATGATGATGATGATGATGATGATGATGATGACAAAGGCATGAGGTTTCTATTGAGGCTGGCAGAGTGCTAGATTAGATTTGGGTTTTGCCTCATTGTGTCAGACAGACTGCAGTGTTGTAGAGCAGTCTTTTCTACAGAAATCTGGGAGATGCTGGAATTGGTAATTGTTGATCATGAGCGATGGGGTTTGTAGGTATGTGTGTGTTTAATGTGAGTGAATGCATGGAGGTGTGGCTTACTGAGGCATGGGTTTGTTAGCAGGTGTGGAATTTGTGTGATTATTGATTGAGCAGAATCTGGTTTTATGGATTTTGATACTTTGGGTGCCGTATTTAATTTGCATTGTTTTATATACTATATTATTTAATTTTGTTTAATTTACCGGTACTTTGCAAATCGCTTTGTGCTATCCTGATGAATCCTGATGAAAGGCAGTATATATGAAAGGGATATTTATTGATTATTATATATTCCATCAAATGTATAAACCACTTGATTAAGAAAACCTCAAAGCAGTTTACAAAAAATATAAGAAATAAAAGAAAAACCAACAACAATAATTAAAAGTTAAAACAACAATAGACTAAAAACAGATTAAAACTCACACAGCTTTCTAAACATGTGGGTAGACTTGTCTAAACAAAAACGTTTTTGGCAAATACCGAAAACCACACCCTGAAGGTGCCTGCCTGTTATCAGTAGGCAGGGGGTTCCAACATGTAGTTGCTGCTACACTAAAATATATACATGCACCGACAACATTATTTTTCATTGCATGTTAAAAACATATCTGTTCACACAGGCTTTTCCGGACAAGATATGCTACCACCCAAAATGCACATTCTATTGTTGTGGCTCTTTGTGCAAGTTTTATTTAGAAGATATACATTCAAATGAAGAAATAGAAGCAAGAGCTTCAGGCCATTGAGTAATGGATGGTAAGTGTTTTATCTTTCCATTCTTGAAGTGTAAGCCTCTTTGCAACCATAAGAGTGATGCTTTTAAGTAAATAAAATAAAGGAGACACATGGCCATGTGACGGCTCCTTTCCACATACTTCATGCCACATCCAAACACACGAGGAACTGATTGTCAGTGGCCTCTGGCAATGGGGTGAGCTGTGAATGTGCTATCACACACCACTTCCTTGCATTTTTGGGAAATGACTGGAACATGTTGAAGCACCTGCCGGTCTTGTGGATGGAGCGTTCAGATAACCAGCTTTGCAGCACATAAACAGTCCTGGGTGCGTTTAGTCCCCAGCTTTTAATCAAAAGCCACCAGAATAACTACAGCATTTCAACAATGAGCTCTGCGTGCACCTCCAAGTTGACTCCTGGGCATCCAAGAGCCATGACTGGAGGGGTGATTATGATGGGAATGCGAAACACGGCATGTTGAACACGGCAAAGCTTTCTATTTGCTTTTTGGTTCCTGAGCTTTAAACCCTGAAAGAAAGATAGGAATGTTTGCTTTCTTCATACCTATGAGCGCTCAACCTTTTATAATAAATGGAGATTATCTGACATTAGCCTGCCAGCATCATCATAAGGCTTGGGAGATGGGATTTGTTTTCCATTCCCTGATCCACAAATGTGGGCTGCTAGCAGCATGACATGCACAGATGCTGATACTGTTCAGCAAGTGATGATGACTAATGTGAGATTGGCAACCAGAATTTGTTTGATGGCTCTGGAGTGGCACCCAAAGAATGATGAATTAGCATTGCCAAAGCCCAGAAAAATGGTGGCAGTTAAACTAAGTAATGGTTTGGGATGGATTTGCTAGATGGCATGGTTGTGAAGTCTTAGCTTTAAAACTGGGCTATGTTGCGTGTGTTCAATTGGCATGCCATAGAAATTGAAAACAGAGAGTAGCTGTAGAATCACAGGGTTGGACGGGGCCTTGTAGGAAGTCTAGGACAAGAGGATCCCCAACAGAAGGTTGTCTAGCATCTGCTCGGAGATCTCAAGTGAGGGAGAGTCCACCCTCCCCAAGGGAATTGGTTCCAGTTTTCAAAGTGCTTTTACTGTAAAGTGAAATGTATTTCCCTGTAACTGAAGCTTATTAAATCTAGCTCTACCCCACAGGGCAGGAGAGGACAAGCCTTTGCTCTCTTCTAAGTGACAAGGCACCAGGTTAACCCCTTTATTGTATTTTTAATATTTTATTGTATTTGTAATATTTTGTTGGAAGCCCCAGAGTGGCTGGGGAGACCCAGCTAGATGGGCAGGGTATAAACAATAAAATCTTCTTCTTCTTCTTCTTCTTCTTCTTCTTCTTCTTCTTCTTCAGCCTTTTCTCGTAAGATGTGCTTCCCTTGCTCTTCTCTAAACCCATTCCATTTGTCCTACATTCTTCCCAGATTGCCATACCCATAACTGGACACAGTACTCCAAATGAGTTCTGACTCATGGAGATTAAAGAAGCAGTATTGCTTGTTGTGGCTGTGGTCCAATTAATGCAGTCTAAGATCATGTTACTTTTTTTGTAAGCTGCATCACACTGCCGGCTCATGTTTAGTTTGTGATCAACTACAATCCCAAGATTTGTTTTGTTGGGAGTAAAACAACACTTGCAGTAGGTTACCTGAATTGGAGTGGGTGGGTAGACAAAAAGGTAACGTATTCTTCTCTTGCTGATCCCTACTTGAGTAACCTCTTGTCATGTAGATTGTGTTCTCATGCTTTACTTCCTTCCTGCTTCTTCTCCAGTCAGTCTGGTTTTGTAGGAGGGAAGTCTTAGTGCTGGACCTTGTGAACCACCTGACTCAATCACAGCCACATATAAACCTGTACTCAGAATGGCTTTGTTTGCTCAGAGTAGTATACCTTAAGTTTCTTTATTCTTTCAACCACCAGGCTTACTTGACTATTTATTTCTGCACTCTGGTTAACTATATGCTAAACTCCAACAAGTTTCAGTGCCAACTCAGGCATTTCCCCCATCCTTTACCTGTGAATTTTGTGCTTTGGTACTTCTGTGATAGTTTTTAGGTGCGAATCTTTAGCTATTGGCATGAAACAGAATAGTAACAAGCGAGCGCATTGAGGAGCATACCTCAGCAGATGCTCTCTTTTTGAAGAACATTATGGCACTGTGGGTTAAACCACAGAGCCTAGGGCTTGCAGATCAGAAGGTCGGCAGTTCGAATCCCCACGACGGGGTGAGCTCCCGTTGCTCGGTCCCTGCTCCTGCCAACCTAGCAGTTCGAAAGCACGTCAAAGTGCAAGTAGATAAATAGGTACCGCTGCAGCAGGAAGGTAAACGGCGTTTCCGTGTGCTGTACGCCGGCTCCCTCGGCCAATAAAGCGAGATGAGCGCTGCAACCCCAGAGTCGGTCATGACTGGAGCTAATGGTCAGGGGTCCCTTTACCCTTTATGATTATGAACATTATCAGCCCACACATGCACCTGATTGTGGAGCTTTCCCCCATGTGTCTGATAGCAGAGATTGATGTACATGAGACCAAAGCAGGTAGGATAGAACTGAACACCAGCTGTTGGAAACCACAGGAAAGGAGACTGTTCTTGTGCTCAGTTCCTGCTTGCAAGTTACCCACAGCCTCTGGTTGGCCGCTGTGAGAACAGGATGCTGCAGTAGCTGGACCACTGGCCTGATCTAGCAGGCGCTTCCTTCTTACTTATGATCTTGCATGGCGTTCCTTATTTACATTTGAACCTGGATTATTCATAGCTGTTCTGTCCATTCTTCAAACTCATATTGTTTCTAGCCCTGCACAAAAAGAGGAAGGTATTTGTGAATTCATATGTGCTATGTATTTCCTAGGGGTGCAAAGCTGATCAGTTACGGATCGCTATTTTGTTTTGTGAATGGTTCAAAATATATTGCAACGATCTGTGTTTATATGTCTTCTGTGTTCTGGTGCATTCAGAAAATGCAGGTAGACGTGAATATCTGATACAAGCGGAGCGAAAAGGTGAGTTTTCTCCGTCAAGGTTTGTGAGAATCCACCCTTAATGAGAGCACTGTTGGAGGATTTTTAGACAAGACTGAGCGAGCCTTTCCCATCACCCCCTCTTTATGTGAAAACAAACAGCAGCAAGCTGCTTGACAAGTTTTCTGTGGGAAACACAAATGTTTTGTTCACTATAATTCATGCTTCTCATTTACCCCCAACACAATAGTTTGCTTTATCCCCTCATCTTCCCTTGTTTTTAGCTGTACTCCTTCTCTAATCGATAAACTTATTTCAGATAATTTTATTTGTGCCCCCCCCCCACTTTACTTTTTTGGGTCTTTGCTCTTTCTGCACCTCCTTCCCACACCCACCCGTCACTTTTTCTTTCCTGTTTCTTCTTTGATTTCCTACTCACCTTTGGGCCTGACTCACCTGCCTGGTTTTCTGTAGAAACAACTCCCAAGGCCTTTGATGGTAACTGCAGATATTTAACATAAATGTGTAACCAGACCCTGAATTAGCACCTGACAATTTTCCAGCTAAGGGTCTTGGTGCTGGACAAATGGGTCACAGCAAAATCCACAGGACCAAGGCCAGACCACCCATGAGGCAAGGTGAGGCAACTGGCTCGGGTGGCCAGATCCACAGGGGCAGCCGATCCCGATGTCAATTTTACTTCCTGCCTTGTTTCTGGTGTAGATCTTCCCTGGCGGGAAGAGAGGAGCCATTTGCCTCAGGTGCCAAAATATCTTGGGCTGGCTCTGCACAGGACATTAAGATATATAGTTGCTAATATCTTTCCTTTTTGTTTAATAAACAATAGATTTTTGCTATAAAATTCTTAAGGCAGGCATAAGCAGTATGTGAACCGAGAACTCCCAGAAGTTCAAGCTGGATTTCGAAGGGGCAGAGGAACCAGAGACCAAATTGCAAACATGCGCTGGATTATGGAGAAAGCTAGAGAGTTCCAGAAAAGCATTTACTTCTGCTTCATTGACTACGCAAAAGCTTTTGATTGTGTCGATCACAGCAAACTATGGCAAGTTCTTAAAGAAATGGGAGTGCCTGATCACCTCATCCGTCTCCTGAGAAATCTCTATGTGGGACAAGAAGCTACAGTTAGAACTGGTTATGGAATAACTGATTGGTTCAAAATTGGGAAAGGAGTACGACAAGGCTGTATATTGTCTCCCTGCTTATTTAACTTATATGCAGAATTCATCATGCGAAAGGCTGGACTGGATGAATCCCAAACTGGAATTAAGATTGCCGGAAGAAATATCAACAACCTCAGATATGCAGATGACACAATCTTAACGGCAGAAAGTGAGGAGGAATTAAAGAACCTTTTAATGAAGATGAAAGAGGAGAGCGCAAAATATGGTCTGAAGCTCAACATCAAAAAAACCAGGATCATGGCCACTGGTCCCATCACCTCCTGGCAAATAGAAGGGGAAGAAATGGAGGCAGTGAGAGGTTTTACTGTCTTGGGTTCCATGATCACTGCAGATGGTGACAGCAGTCACGAAATTAAAAGACACCTGCTTCTTGGGAGAAAAGCAATGACAAACCTAGACAGCATCTTAAAAAGCAGAGACATCACCTTGCCGTCAAAGGTCCATATAGTTAAAGCTATGGTTTTCCCAGTAGTGGTGTATGGAAGTGAGAGCTGGACCATAAAGAAGGCTGATCGCTGAAGAATTGATGCTTTTGAATTATGGTGCTGGAGGAGACTCTTGAGAGTCCCACGGACTGTAAGAAGATCAAACCTATCCATTTTTAAGGAATCAGCCCTGAGCGCTCACTGGAAGGACAGATCCTGAAGCTGAGGCTCCAGTACTTTGGCCACCTCATGAGAACAGAAGACTCTCTGGAAAAGACCCTGATGCTGGGAAAGATTGAGGGCACAAGGCGAAGGGAACGACAGAGGACGAGATGGTTGGACAGTGTTCTTGAAGCTACCAACATGAGTCTGACCAAACTGCGGGAGGCAGTGGAAGACAGGAGTGCCTGGCGTGCTCTGGTCCATGGGGTCACGAAGAGTCGGACACGACTGAACGACTAAACAACAACAACAACAATATCTTTCCTTTTTGTTTAATAAGGAATAGATTTTTGCTATAAAATTCTGTTTTTGAGGAAAAAAATACCGGTACATCTGTTCACTTAGGACTTACATTGGATACAACCAGGTGTTTTTGAAGTTTTTGTAAGTTTGTGTTTTAAAATTGTACGTCACTTTGGAGACCCTTGGGGGGGGGGCTGAAAGGCAGCTCAAAAACAACTTTACATAATAATAAAAAACATTAAAGGCAGTGGAGAAAAGCTTTGCTGGTTCCAGGAGAAGGATCAGGGAAGAAAAGGAGTGTCTGAAAATATGCATCACGCCTGTCGCTGTATCAAGAAGAAGGTCTGCCTGCAAAGCAAATCAACCACGCGCCCATACTGAAAGGTACCCAGGGGCTTCTGATACCTACAACTTTAGCAACCTTACTATACCACGATTCTGGACCAGTAACAGTTCAGTACAGTTGATGTTCATCTGTGCTGCTCTTTCTAGCACAACCACTTCTGGCCCTTTTAGGGAGCGATTCTACAGTGTTCTCTGTAACAACTTCAAACACCTATCCAGACTCTGCTGAAGCAGCTGTTGCTTAAAAGTGGAAAAGGAAAGAGGGCTTGGGGGGGGGGGTGATCATCAAGCTGATCTTTATCTGTAAAGGGAAAAGGTCAGAGGTTAGGATGGGGTAAAGGAAATCTTGCTGTCATTTGAAACCCCCAGAATGTTCACAGGGCTATCCTTCCTATCGACCCCGATCTTCTTACCCCAAGCTGCCTCCTCCTCTCTGCTTATAAGCCGCCTGCTGAGAAAAACCATAGACGACGTTGTTTGCTTTAAGAAGAGCTGCCACTTTATTGGCCCAATTAAAATACAGCAGCCTTAGGCCCTAAAATTCCCAACACCGCCTGTAACTATGCTTGATCACAGAACTGGCAGCCTGCAACTTCCAGCAGGAGATGGAGAAAGTGGCAGCTGAAATACCCTTCCTTCCAGCTGAGCCCTCCTTGACCTGGAGTCCACCAGACGTTTTGGACTACAACAGCCATCAGCCCCAGCCAATGTGCATTAGCTAAGGCTGATGGGTATTGTAGTGCAAAGTGTCTACACGGTGGGCACCTGGTTGGGGAAGGCTGTCTTTGCCTATCTGTGAGCCTGTTGCTCAAGAGCTACTTTTTAATGACTCCCTGTCTCTCCGCCAGGGAGTGGCAGTGACCTGCCTCGTTCTTCTTTAACAGGTGACAAAAGATTATGTCATGAAGGTAAAATACGAAGTTGCAAAGCTGGTCTAGCTCAGGGTTTGCATTGTCTTGAGCTGGAATAAGCTGAGCAATGCTGGTGTGGCCTTTGGTTGGCTCTGGCAACAGTCCCTCATTGGCTGAGCACAGCAAAACAACTTTCCTGGCCATAGGATTGAAGGGGCACCAGGCCATTCTCAGCAGGATCAGATCGAGGCGTCTCCCTGCTGCCTTTCCCTGCATCAAACCATCAGACCATCTAACTCAGTAATGTCTAACCTGACCGGCAGGTAGGGCAGGAGTCTGTCCCAGCTGTACCAGGAGATATGGAGGGGTTGAGATTTGGACCTTCTGCATGCAAGGCAGAGCTACAGTCTTGGGCCTCTCCCACCTGCTCACCCAACTGAACAGCTGCCTCACCCTGGCTAATGGGAGGGGACTCTCCTCCAATGAGGTGGTTCCTTAATTTCTCACCCTTTCCCTCTCATCCCCTCCCAGACCTGTTTAGGGCTGAAGCAGGCCAAGGCGTGATTGGCAGTGGTTAACTTAAATGGCAAGCTCCACAATATGCCTCCTACACCAAGTGTGCCTTGTCAGAGTTGGAAGGGATCCTTGCTATACTTTAGGCTGGTGGGAAGGGGAGCTGGCCTCCACCACTCTCAACTACTCCCCTTTTGCAAATGATTGAGGAGTGATAGACATGAATCAAACATAGAGAACCTCGTTCTGGCTATGGCTGAGCTTCCATGCTGTCCCCACAGAGGTCGCTTAGGATGACCTAATTATTGAACATGCATCCTGATTGTTTGGACAAAGTTTGCAAGGTGGTTAGATGACACCAGCTATTTATTGAGCATCCGTTCCAATTTGTGGGGAGGTTATGCAACGTGGCATCAAGCAGTCATTATCCCACACTTTCCAGTGCATTTTCTCATGACTTTCCTTATTGCAAAAAGTCTGGGGAGCGGGTTTGTTGCACAAGAGCACCGCAGTAACTTTAATTGTACAATCGGAATTTGTCAGTATGTGATTGAATTTCACCCTCCAAATAGTTACAGCTTGGAAGAGCCAAAAGGCTCTTTTTTTAAAAAAAAAAAGGTGGAAAATAAGGATAGAGTCTGTGTCCTTGGTATTGAAAAAAATTGAACAGCTCTAAAAATATATGTTCCAAGCGGCCAGAGGGTCTTTTCATACTGCTTCAGTCAGCTTTAGTTCTGGCAGAAATGGCGGGTGTGCATTTTGCCTTTGTAATTGGAATCTGTCTGGAGGTTTCACAGCAGATTGTGACGTTGGGGGCTACGCTCGGAGCAAAGTTATATGAACACAAGACACAAAGATTTGTGATAGCTAACAACTTTCTTTGGCTATAAAGCAACTGCATTGATCTTGTGCCAGAGCTGAACCATTCAACATAAACAATAAACAGCAGACTCTGAAGGAAGTCCTTTAACAGTTTGCTTTGGGGTCCCCTGGACAATTTGTTTCAGACTCTGAAGAGGCAAAAAGCTGCCTTTGTGAGAGAGCTGGGCTATTCTTTAAAGTGGCAAAAGAAATCCAAGAACAAACGAAAGAGATTTTAAACCTGGTCCTTCTAGTTTTGGGGATCTGAAAAGGTCACAGGACTCTTGATCTGTTTCCCACAATGGAAGAAGCTTTGCTATCTTATCACCAGGTCATCAGTTAACAGTTTTAGAAGACTGAACCACCTGGATTGTAATTCATTGTCCAATTACATTTAAATAAACTTGCATCTTAGCAAAACTTTGATTTAGGTGTTGTTGTTTAAAGCAAAAATATTTATGAACTGTAAGGCAATGTACAATTCAGGATGCGAAAGCTAATACTCTGTTGGGAGGAAAATCTAACTTTATTTATTGGTTTTAAAATATTTACATACATCATACATACATAATTCTATTGGTATGTCGACTTTCCATAGTTCAAGCCGCGCTCAAGGCAGCTTACAACATGGAAAAGGTACATAATTGCAAAATGAATAAAAGTAGCCATAAACAATAAATAAAACATCAACAAGTACACAACCAAACTGAACATTTCCACATAAATCGTAATAAGATCTAAAATAAAGATACAAAAATAAAATAAAATAAATAACAGCAACAACCCCATTGTTGACAAAACTCCCTAAATAAAAGCCCAGCTCAAAAGTCTGTTCAGCAACCTCAGCTTTTGTAGTTGGAGTCAGTCAGGGCCCCACCCTCCCAGGCCGGGTGGAGAAAGTCTAGCAAGGCAGGGAGCAGGTCTTCCAGGACTCGCAGCCAAGATCCTTACAACAAGATCTTGGGCATGTTTACTCAGATGTAAGCCCACTAAGTTCAATGGGACTTAATCCCTGGTACATGTGTAAATTTCACTCCTGAGACAGCAATCTTCTGCCCACTCAACTTGAAGTAAGTCCCATGGAAACTCAATGGGACTTACTTCTGAGTAGAATTTCTCTGTAAAATGCAGTGATAATATGCATTTTTTAAAATGCAGCAGAAAGCAGCAGCTGAAGACCATCTGCAAAATCAAAGCACATTTAAAACCCGCAGCAAACATTTCCCCCTAACACAGATCCCTTTTCGTTAGTGTTTGGAGAGGAAGATTCAAAACCTTCATTCTTAGCTTTCCCTGAGCCATCTACTTCGTTCAAGACAACCATGTTAATTATATATATGCATATGAGATGGTGGGGGAGAGGATATGACTATTTTTTGGGATCATCAGTTGCTGCATGGTGTCTTGGCAGCTCCTGTAGAACTGTTCAGAGAGACAGGCAGTCATAAATGATTTCCTGCCAGAGCAACAAGTGTAGATTTGGAGGCCACTTCTAAAAGAATAGGAAGAGGAGAGCCTGTATTGCTGCTGCTACATGTCTAAGTGCAGGTTAGAGTTGTACAGCAGTTCCCACCTTATGATTATTTGAATACTGGTGTTCCTTAGCATTTGATATACAGTATCATGGTAGAATATTCACCATCTGTCACATATTCATTATTTCACGGAACTTACAACAACTCTGTAGGGTAGGTCAGTATTGTTATCGCTGTACTTCAGATGAGGGAGGAGGCCGAAGTATTTGTGTGGCTGAGGTGACATTTGAGCTGGAGACTCTGCCGTTCATAGCTCAAGTTTAACAACTGCACAACATTAGCTCTCAATATGAGACACTAGTTGGGTTTGAAATGAGTTAAATGAATCTGTGAGAGAAAAGAGGAAAAGGAACACATTTTTCTTAATCCGTTTATTGGAAATATATATATATATATATATATATATATATATATATATATATATATATTCCTTAAGAAAGCCAAACTCGTTTATAAACTTCAAAAGAAGGAAAATCAGCTACAAAACATTAACTCAAAGCAGCTTTAGAGATGAAGATTGTGACCACATTCAAAACTCTTCCCTTTTCATTTGGCTTATTTTGATTCCAGAGCTGATTCCAAAGCTGCCTCAGCATCCTCCTTTTACAAACTTTTATAGGCTATTGAAACAGCAATCCTATAACCACTTACTTGGAAGAAAGTCCTATTGAACCCACCGGGACTTCTGATCAGACAGGTATAGGGTTGCACTGTAATTTATTAAAGAGTCTGATATGCCAAACCTCATGCAGCTCTTCTCACGGGTATGGGTCAGGTCTTGTTTCCAGTATTTTGTAATTAGCATTAATGTTGTCGTCCACAGAACTCCAATTAGATGCCTATATTGCTGTGGAATATGTAGCCTGAATATAGAAGATGTTGAAAAGGGGATCCAATGTCCAATAATTTATTGTAGTCTAGGAAACGACTTTCCAAAATACCTGAACATAAGAATAATTCAATCAAATTCAAATATACATTTTATCCATTTGAATACATCTCAAAGCTCAGTAGTTTACCCCATGTATCTGCCCAAGTTCTTTTCATGTGAGCTGCCCATGATCTACTGATTTATAGTAGTTTTCTCTAAAGTGGGTAGCAAACAAATTCATATCTGTTGCAGCAAGGATGTACTGCAGCTCTCCAAATATTGTTTGGCGAACTTTCTCCCATTTTAAGATGCATTACAGTCGTACCTTGGTAGTCGAGTGCCTTGCGATACGAACGTTTTGGCTCCTGAATGCTACAAACCCAGAAGTGATTGTTCTGGTTTGCGAAGGTGCTTTGGAACCCGAAAATCCGTCGCGGCTTCCGATTGGCTGCAGGAACTTCCTGCAACCAATCGGAAGCCGTGCCTTGGTTTCCGAACGTTTTGGAAGTCGAACGGACTTCGGGAACAGATTCCATTCAACTTCCGAGGTACGACTGTATTTTAAAATCATGCCATAAAGTGATCTTACATGCTTTGGAGCAAACCACTGTGCCTCTGACTGTCATACCCAGCTTAGCTTCTTGCTGACATAGGGAGCTCTGGTGAAATCCTCTTATCTCCTCTGTCACTCACTGAACCATAATAACTAAGCACAGATGTGGCAAAAGAAGTGGCTTCTGGATCTTTTCCAGATACTATTCTGTATGGAGGGCAGGACCCAGGCAATGCTTGGATTTCCTAAGGGACAAATGGCAGGTACAAAAAGCTAAATATTTTATACAGTAAGGCCAGCACCAGTCACCTATAAACAGAAACATTTGAGAATGATTTGATTATAATATAGTTACTATTACAGCAGAGCTCAGATAGAAGTGTTTGCCTGCTATTGGGAGCAGGGAATGGTTAACCACTGCTTGTTTATGCATCTTAATTCATGTTAATGGATGCAAATGTAAATTCAACCAGTGGCAAACATTTTAATTATGTGGTAAAAACCAGCCCTGTCTATGAGGTCAACTCCTCTGCCACAGTGAAGCTTTCTGGTGAGAAAAGGTTGTAACATTTGGGTCTTTTTTTAGTTTAGAGAAAAGGCAGGCGAGAGGCACCAGGATAGAACTGTACACAATTATACATGGTGTGAGGAAAGTGCATGGAGAAATGTTTTTCTCCCTCTCTCATAACTCATGGATATCTGATGACGCTGAATGTTGGAAGATTCAGGACAGACAGAAAAAAGCACTTCTTCACACAGCATATACTCAAAGGCAGCAAAGGCCAACAACTTGGTTGGATAGAAAATTCACAAAGGATAAGCCTACCAGTGTCTACTAACTCCAACAGATATGTTTTTCCTCTGCTGTTGGAGGCTGTAGGCTATGCTTTGAATGCCAGTTTCCGGGAACCGCAGGAGAGGAGAGTGCTCTTGTTCTCAGGTCTTGCTTGTGGGCTTCCCATAGGCGTTTGGTTGTCCACTTGAAGAGCAGGATGCTAGACTAGATGGGCCACTGGCCTGATCCAGCAGGTTCTTATGAAGGACTTCAGAGTGATCCAGAATTATAATCTTCCAAATAGCAATTTATGGTGCCCTTTTATCTAAACCAGGGGTGTGGAATGTTGTTGTTGTTGTTGTTGAAATGATGAGCAGGGGTGTGGACTTGGCCTAATCTTTGCAGGTCACTTTTGATGGGCAGGCCAGACCACTCACCTGTCAGTCACCTAAACGCTGTATGACATCCGGTGCTCAACTTCTAATGACAATTTGGGAATGCACAGTTATTGCCATTCTAATTCTTCCTTTGTTTCTTTGCTTTTATCTAAACCTTGAACTGTAAAGGAAGCAGCAACTGCTAAGATTCTTGCAGTACATGAGCCTTGCAAGCCCCATGTTCAGCGAGAATCAGCTCCAGCGTCATTGGGGGGTTTTTTGATGCCAAATTAAAAAGTGCGCAGTGCATCTCATGCTTATTGAGGAACAATGAGATGGGCACTCAAAGAAGAAGAGTTTGGATTTGATACCCCGCTTTATCACTACCCAAAGGAGTCTCAAAGCGGCTAACATTCTCCTTTCCCTTCCTCCCCCACAACAAACACTCTGTGAGGTGAGTGGGGCTGAGACTTCAAAGAAGTGTGACTAGCCCAAGGTCACCCAGCAGTTGCATGTGGAGGAGCGGAGACGCAAACCCGGTTCACCAGATTACGAGTCTTAACCACTATACCACACTGACTCCCAGTTGCTTTGCAGATATGGCTTCGGTAAAATGGCCTCTCAGTGGGCCCAATTTGACCTGCCGGCTAAATGGGTGGTGCTATATTTCCCCTTGCTTTCTTCCACCCATGTCTCCCCACTCCCTGCCCCCCAGTGGGCTGTAGAAAGACAGATCACCCTTGCAAACAGATCACTTTTGAAATGAGGCCAAGGTATAACCCTTGGGTCAGTACTCAGGGCTGGGTGCACCTATGCAGTAAACAGCTCCTTATATAAACATTGTTTAAATCGCATTATGTTGTTGTTGTTTCAGATAAGCTGTATTTATATTCACTGTGTCACTACAAGCCTTTGAGCAAGTTCATGCAAAGTGGTGCAGTCGCTCTACACCACTGGTCTTCAGCTGGTGGGGCAGGACCCACTGGCAGGTTGTGCCTTGATCCAAGGTGGGTCGCAACGAGAGCACTACCACCATGCAAATGTATGGTAAAAGATTAAGAAATAGGTCCCCAAATGCATGTTTGGGTTAAAAGTGGGTTCTGGGTCTGAAAAGATTGAAGATACCTGCTCTAGTAAATATTGAGGCAGAATACAGGGAACCCTTTTAACAGGTAGAGGCTCTGTGCCTATAAACAGATGCATGACAGGCTGTCTGCATGGAATGGCAATCCCTATATGCTAAATGAAGAACATCAGGGCCAAAAGAGGATATCTTTTTAATTTAAAAAGCTATTTTTGTTGTTTTATGAACAATGAACTATATCAACTTTAACAAACATTGAATACTGTTATTCTCACCATGACCATATGCTAAAGCAGTAGAATCCACATCTCTCTGTCTCTGTCTGTCTCTCTTTCTCTCCAAGCATCCCCAGATTTGTCCTTCACTTTAGACCCTCTGCTAGCTCTGCAGGGCCAAACTAGACAGATTGTTAAATGTGTTTTTTCCTTTGATTCCACGGGGGTTCCTCCCCCTATGCAAATACTAGCTTCAGAAGAGGGATTTTCAAAAGTAGGAGAGGGTTGTTTTTTTAAAAAAAGAAATAAATAAAAATAAATCCTCCTTGCTTCTCTGATCCCATTAAGTATAAACCCTTCTCCTAATTCAATTTGCATTTTTAAAAATCCGCACATTGAATGCAAAGAAGCATTAAATTGCACTGCGTTGTCTAGTTGGGGCCTTAGTTGTTAGTTACTAGTTCTTCATAGGGTTCATGGAGAACTCATTGTACACTAACTGCATGTTTAAACATATTTTTTTAAAATTTAGTTTCAAGTTCAGACATGTTTAATGAAAAGTGGTTCTTGGCTCCACCAAGTGGCATTGTCCTCTCATGACAAGAACAAGTTGTTAATGGAATTTGGTTAAGGACAGTTTAAGAACGGGAGGGGGTGGAGAGAAGCCACAATAACATGAAATCAAGTGACAAGGCCTCTGTCCTGAATCTGCACCACAGCTGGCTTGCATGTTTGACTTTCCAGATCAAAGATGACTGCCAGATTTTTTAACACAGAGACCATTCCTACACCTTTAAATCAAGAGAGGGCAAGCTTTTTCACCTCAGGGGCTACATTCCCTTCTGGAAAAAAATCCAGGTGGCCACATGTCAGTGGTGGGCGGGGCCAGTAACTAAAGTGGGTGGAGCATTGAGAGTAAATTCTACCTCTGTATAGGAGGCTGGTTTGTACAAACACCCCACCTCTCCTCCATCCAGGCAAGCAAGAAGCATTATGTTGAAGGACTCGCTCCAGCCAAGCAAAAATGAGTCGAGGAAAAGTGCAAAGCAGAACCAATTGTGGCCTGGGATTGTGGCCTGGGAAGTCCCAAGGGCCAGACAGAGATGCTTCAAGGACTGCATTCAGCTCACAGGCCTGAGGTTCCTCACCCCTGCTTTAAATACTGCAAGGCAGCAAATGAAAACATAGTCACTGTGTTTCTTGCGTGTGTGGCCTGCCATTTCCTTTGCCTGCCTGGTGTAGCAGCTAGGATCCTGGTTCTACCCAGTAATAGGCGGGTGGAGGGGATTCAGCAGGTGTCACTACCTTGAAGCATTGCAAAGTTGTAATTGCAATCTCAAGTTAAAACCTGGCAACCAAAGATCAAAGCAGTCCAGGCAAGGAAAAAATGTCTAGATAGACAATTTGTTAAAGTGCAATTGGTTCTGATCTTTATTAGGGTTGGGATCCTACCTGTTGTTCCTTGAGAAAGACGCAGGATGGAATCCTCTGCATACTTGCCTGATGGCAAACTCTTTGAACACAACGGGTCTCACGTCTAGGATTGCACCAAGAGTGAATTATTTGATTTACCGGTATTTTCTTTTCAGCTATGGAGTAATGTATTGGATATAATTTCTGTATCTAATCAGCTTCATGCTTTTCATAGAGCAAGATAGCTAGTGTGGGGGAATGTAGTGTTTCATAGAGAAGGAAAAGGATCTTAGTTTGGCTGAGCCTTGCAGCCTAATCCCACAGTCTTGTTTTGCAAGACAAAAATGGGCAGCAATAGGTGGAAGAGCCTTTCTGCCTGTGTCTCCTGTGGCAGTGTTGCACCTATGCAGAAAAACTCAAAGTGTTGCACCCGCAAATCGTATAGGTGAATTGTGCAAGGTATTGGCTGGATTGGATGTGAGCAAAGAAGTGGCTTTAATGCAACATGTCAATCATGTTATTATTATTATTATCATTATTTAAAGCACCAAGTTTCAAGGTCCCTAGAGCAGTGTTTCTCAACCTTTTCCGGGCAAAGGCACACTTGTTTCATGAAAAAAATCTCGAGGCACACCACCATTAGAAGGGGTCCCAAGGATCATCCAAACCAACCCCCTGCAGTGCAGGAATCTCAAAACACCGCCCCCCTCACAATTTGAAACCATACCAGAAACCCTGCTTAGCTTTGCAAATGTGCCAGCAGTCAATTGTTTAGTCCCAGGCTAGAACCTGCGGACTTCAGCATCGCCCAGCCCTGCAAATTGCCAGTCGATAAAGGAGAGCTGTTCCCGGCTCATGTGCAGAGCGCTGTTCAATTCCCACCCAGGTCTCGCGAGTGAGCTGCGGACACTTTCGGGGATTATAGGGGTTACAGAAAAGGGATCTCCCACTCCCTTAGAAACAACCCTCCGCTCTGTTATCTACCCCGCCTGCCCGGTGCCCGATCCTTTTCTCTCCCCAGGATCTACCTCTGCGGGCGCCCGCTTGCCGACGCTGCTGCTGCTCCCGCCGCGCCCGAGAGGTCGTTTCCTGGCGCGCGCCTCCGGCCCGGCTCCGCTTGGGGGCGACGGGGCCGAGGGAGTGCCCTTCCCCGCCAGGGCCTTTGGGAACTCGGCTGCCTTTGGTCCGTGCAGAGGCGGCCGGCCGCGGCTGCAACGCGTGACCTGGCCGGGCTCTCCTCGCCGCCGCCGCCCCGCAACCTCCTCCACCTTCTTCTTGCCAGGGAGGGAAGCAGCAGCAGCAGCGTCGGCGAGCGAGCGAGTGTGCGCGTTGGGGGGGCGCGCGGCGGTTTATTCCCCTCGCTGTGTGAAGCGCCCGCCAAAGCCCCTCGCGCCGAAGCAGCAGCCGCTGCCGGGCCCGGGCGAGGCTGGGTTCGCCTCCCTCGCGGGATCACACAGCACACCAGGCAACATCTCGCGGCACAGTAGTGTGCCGCGGAACAGCGGTTGAGAAACACTGCCCTAGAGCACGCAATCCAAAGGATGCTGAACAAGAACAGGATTCCAAAAAGCTTTGCCAGTACAGAAATGATGCTAACAGCTTGTTGCAAATATTAGCAGAATCAGGCTGTTAGTGATCTCAGAAGTACAAAAGCAAAGGCAATACTATTTATTTAAAATGAAGGAGTAGCCTAAAGGCAGAGAAGACCTTCCTCCATTTTAGCACCAGTAATTTTTATAAAAGAGGCAAGGGACTCACTTTAGGGTTGTCATTTCAAAACTGACTCTCTGAGGGCCACCTATTGTTTCCCCCCTTGATTTTGTTGAGTTCCATGAAGGGTTTTCTCCCTCCCAGTGTCTTGACACCACCCCTTTCCTGAGTTCTTTTCATGAACAGCTGTTGGGTTGCCCCAGTCGCTAATGGGAAGTTCTTCAGAGTTTCAAGAGCTCTAGCTGTGAACTGGTTTCCCAAGCAAGGGAGGAGACCTTCTCTGAGTCTCGTCTGTAATGTGTCAGTCAGGGTGTGCTTATTAAAAATTGTTTTTGAATCCTATTCTTTTTCTGGTGTAAATACTACTCTCATAGAATAGCACTTCACAGGTTGTGATTTACTCGAGAACAGTATGTTCTGGCTGAGCACTTTTTGTTTCTGAGGGCTCCTTAATTTGCAACAAATAGCAAATCATAGAATGCCTAATTCTTTGCTAAAGTGCTTGACAAATATGACATAAGTTGTGATGAAACCGCCTTCCTGTTGCGGCAGAACACTTTCATACTGACCCCATAATTACACTGGAACCTCAATTACAAAAGTACTTTAAAGGCTACATCTCCAACTAATGTGTAACCAGAGACAGTCTGTGTCCTTCACTCCTTAAGTATCAGTTAAGAGTAGACAGTGCATATCAGATGCAGGGCTTTCAGTATTTGTGTGGGTGATTTGACAGATTCATCCCTTTTGTTAGAAGGCTTTTGGTGTATTAGGTGAAGGAGAAATGTTTATGTCTCTGGAGTTCACAAATGCTAATATGTGAGACTGGAACATCCTTGGCAGCTTTGGAAGTAGGGTGCTAGACCATGCAAAATCAATAGGCTAATGTGATTTGCTGGGGGAATTAACAGAGTACTAATAACACATTTATGATGGCATAATGTTTGATGGATCTTGCATGTGATGAAGCGCACTTCGGTCCCCAAATGTTTATGCCATGCTACATGTACATAAAGTGCTTAAAGTATTTTTTGTTGCTACAGACTAGCATGGTTGTTCCTTTGGAAGTTATGTTCAGAGAAACTAAATATTACCCCCTAAAGAAAAAAAATCACTGAAGGCATAAATATGTTCCAATAAGGTCCCACTAGGAAGCATCAGACTATTGCAATAAATGAATGAATAAATAAACAAACACAACCATGCTAGCAATGTTTTTTCTTTGTGGGCAATGGGTTAACAACATTAACCTGTAATCTCTTGTCTGAAAGGACCACACTGGTCCTTGGAAGTGCAACAGCAGAGATCATTCAGTGTGTGACTTAACGGTTAATTCTGTTAGTATTAAAGTTAACTAGCCAAGAGGGGATGGATGGAGATGTTGCTTAGCAGAGCAACATGATCTTCACGGAGGTAGCACATACTGTGATTGGCTGTATAGTTCTGAGGGCGTTTTCCCCTGTATAGTTGGTTGAACATCTTCCTGCTATGTACAAAGCTTGGACTGAGAGAGACAAAACGTAGCTGTTTATTTCTCCTAAAATTATTCACTGTTTCTGTTCAGTTTTGCTCAATCAAGTGTTATCAGCACTTTTCTTTCCAGGCTCCTTCTGTGTTATTGAAGTAACTTTGCTAAAACTCATATTAACATATGAAGTTGGGTTGGACTCCATCTTGTCATGGCTTTCCAAGGTCCAGGGAGAGCTGCTTCTTAGTCCGGTTACATGAGATCTTAGCTGGAGATGGTATTGAACCTGAGACCTTTTGTATGCCAAGAATGAGGTTTTCCTCTGGTTAACGGCCTCTCTCTGTCTGGCCTTCGAAAACTGTTGACCGTCAAAGTAGAGAATAATGGGCAAGGTAGAATCTGGAGAAGTCTTCTCCAGCTGTTCTTCTCTGATAGGCCCTGTGGTGTAGGAGTAAGAGCTCAAGTGTTTATTTATGACCTTTCAGAGCTATTCAGGTAAGGCAGAGGTAAGGCAGCTCAATGAGATTAACTAGTTAAATGTTTATACAATGTTTGCAGATACATACTGGTAGAGCTATACAAATGTTACATATTATTAACTGTACTTGGCATTAAAAACTTGCCCCTGGCAGCCAGCAATACTGCTCACTCCCGTTGCAGCTGAAGGTGTGTGAGTGTTTTTTAATTGGAAGGGGGAAAGGTCATGAAGTTGAGAGCCTATTTGCAAGTATCTTTTTAGCAGCAGCACTGAAAGGGCTCAAAAGGAGAAGAGGAGTTTGCAGACGAAGCAATGTTTTGGCAATCTTTTGTGCCACTTCGATCAAGGGGGTTGTCAGAATGCTTTGCGGGGATGTGGGCCTTAAAATCCTGTCTTAAAAAATCAAATGTCAACCCAGCCCAAGATTCAGCCCAGGATACAGTTTGTACACACTACAAATATGCATATGAATGGATGTATGGTGATGGGCATAGCAATTCCCATTGAACTTCTTCGTACACCGTGTGCAATTTAAATAGTGTGAAGCAAGGTTAGCAGGGAGAGAATAAAACACAGCCAGCCAGCAGCTACTCAACTATATCATTCCTTTGTCCTTCTTGTCTCCTCTGTGTTTCCAAAATACACAGGAATTGCAGGGTTCTGAGTCTAGACTGCATTTGAAATCTGTAATTGGGGTTCTCATCCATTTAGAGCAGGGGTCAGCAACCTTTTCCAGCCATGGGCCGGTCCATCGTCCCTCAGACCTTGTGGGAGGCCAGACTATATTTTGAATAAAATAATAATGAACGAATTCCTATGCCCCACAAATAACCCAGAGATGCATTTTAAATAAAAGCACACATTCTACTCATGTAAAAACACCAGGCAGACCCCACAAATAACCCAGAGATGCATTTTAAATAAAAGGACATATTCTACTCATGTAGATTCCCGGACTGTCCGCGGGCCGGATTAAGAAGGCGATTGGGCCACATCTGGCCCACAGGCCTTAGGTTGCCTACCCCTGATTTAGAGTAAATGCCAACACACCCCCAAAGCAGAAAGCGAGCGTGGAATTTCAGAGGCCCATCAAAACATAGAATCATACCTGCTGATTCTTACTCTAGGGCAGGGGTGTCAAACTCCGGCCCTCCAGATGTTTTGGAACTACAATTCCCATCAGCCCTAGCTAACAGGACCAGTGGTCAGGGATGATGGGAATTGTAGTCTCAAAACATCTGGAGGGCCGGAGTTTGACACCCCTGCTGTAGGGCTACTAAACCCCATGTTTGTCTAGCTTCATGCATTGAAACTTTATGTCAAACAAAAAAAAGTTCATATCCAAAATGTATGATTATCCAAGCAGTTTGGATGCTCCCCCTGGACTTCTGGAGAAATGACTTTATTCTGTAATGGTTAATTGCTAGACAGGTTTGTACCATCTGGTAAATGCACAAGAACTGTTGTCCAGCTGCCAATGAAACTGTCAGCCAGTTCATGCAGTGCATTTTTAGTCCACGTGAGCAGTCCGGACTGTCCCCAGATTCACACTCACAGGGATCAGCATGATGGCTGGGATCCAGTTAACTGCCTTCGGCACACCCAAAGATTTAGCAGGCTGAGTGGAATTATTACCTTTTAATTGTGCAGCAGACCCTCCTCCATATGACATATCAACGCTGTCCTTGAAACACCCTCCATTTTCAAATGAGCTTACTACTGAACATGGTGACTGCTGTTGAAGAATCATAAGTCATGAGAGCCAGTGTGGTGTAGTAGTTAAGAGCGGTAGACTCGTAATCTGGTGAACCGGGTTCGCGTCTCCGCTCCTCCACATGCAGCTGCTGGGTGACCTTGGGCTAGTCACACTTCTCTGAAGTCTCTCAGCCTCACTCACCTCACAGAGTGTTTGTTGTGGGGGAGGAAGGGAAAGGAGAATGTTAGCTGCTTTGAGACTCCTTCGGGTAGTGATAAAGCGGGATATCAAATCCAAACTCTTCTTCTTCTTCATAAGTCCAGGGACCGTTGGATGCATGCAACAATTGCATAGTTCATTGGATTCTGGATAATAGGTGTGACAAGTGATCATGGACAGAGTCACAGGAGAGGTGGAAGCTGTTTTGGATCACTCACTTTCTCATTTTTCGAATCCTAAATTCAGTCCTCTACATTTCTGCAGCAATTTGCAATTTTGTTGTAAAAAATCCTCATGAACATTCATCAGCAGTACTTGAGAGCTAGGCCTTCATCTATGTTTGCTCTGTATAGACATTACATTTTAACCAGAGACAATTGGGGTTGTGCAACCCTTTATGTTAATTGCCTTCCAGTATAGAGTAGCTAGAGGACTGGGAATGATGCCAATCAATCTGAATACAGGAAGCAAATAGATCATTGAACATGTGGAGACAGCTAATTAGAAGGGGTAAACACCCTATGAGTTTGCAGTATAGAAGTGCGGCATAGAAATTAATTAATGATTGTCCAGTGGAAAGTGGTAATCTTTTTTCCTCAGAACTTACTTCAGTCTAATTTGTGCATGCTGGCAAGAATAGGCATATGTGGCAAAGAAATTTTGTGCTCTCTGGTGTGCTTGTGTGACATGCTAAACTTAGTGTGAATGTGTGGGCTTCCAGAGAGCAGATAATGACCACTTTGCTTTGCTCCTCTTCTGGTCTGGCTTATTGCCTGCACCACTCTCAACCAGACTCTGATTTGGCTTAGAGTGTTGTCCAAACCTGCGTTTGCTGTTTGCCCTCTTCAAATTAACCATGAGCTTGTAACCAAGGTCTGTCCTATGGTTTTCGCTCCTGGTTTGTACAGAAGAGCTAAACCATGACTCCTGGGTTCAGATAACATGCTAAGTCAATCTATTGCTTAGTTCAACACAGGCACAGCATCAAAACGACTCAGCAAAATGACTGAGGCGTAGCATGATCTCTTATGTTTATGCTAAGCCATGATATGGGTGTGATATGAAATATCAATTCAGAGCTACATATCAGCGCCCCCCGCCCCCCACGGTATATGAATGAGAGATCTTGACTGTAAAATAATAACTAAACACACCTCAGCTGTCCGCCTTTGTTAAAAAAGGTAAAGGTACCCCTGACCATTAGGAACCCCTTAAAAACACTCTTCCTGAAATGTATTTGGGAACTGAAGGAAATAAACAGGAAACTGAGAGGAAACAAATGAATGGAAGTCATGGAGCAAATGGAATATGGAGGAGTAGCTTTTAAAAGAGATGCAAGATGACTTTCGGGAAGAGGGACAGCTGGCACTGAGCAACTTGGGTTTTAGCAGCTGATCCGCCATCTTGGTTGCACTTCTGACTGGTAAAAACATCTCCGTGCTGTTTTGCCAAAAAAGAAGCAGCAAGATTATAATCTTCTCATTTTGAAAGCCCAGGTGTAGCAAATAAGCAACATGTTTGCAAGCACTGATGTTACGGTGGCTGTTAAAACAATTTATTGCCTTTCAACATCTTGCCCGTACTTTTTAATTAGCGTTACCCCTCTATCATTTGTGTGTACGTATGTGTTTTTTTTCTAAAGTCAGTTATGTGAGGGCCCTGATTGCCCAACGGTGTAATAATAAAATGTGTAGTAAGTCAGGGTGAGTGTTCTTTCAAGCAAAAGTGGCTCTTACTTGTTTGTTTTTGTCCCGCTCATTTTTAACTTTCTGAGTTGGTTATATAACTGTTCCCTTTGGCTTGCTGTCAAGGTTTCAGGTTAACGATAGCTGTGCTGAGCTCGGCTGGGGAGTCGACTCACACAGCCGGTCCACGTGTCCACGTTGTATCCCCAGCTCCAAAATACTCTGTTGAGTGGCAGGAGGGGCGTACCTCAAGAGGTGCATGTTTGCCTTGTGGCATGACGCAGAGGGGTGTTTTGTAGATGGGGCACAATGTAGGCAAAGTCGACTAGTTTTAAGGGGTGAGTTAGGCAAAACACCTGAGTATGAAACAGGCCACCAATAGCCCCTTCTCCCCCCCCCCCCGCACCAGAAAGCAGTTTGGGGAGAGGACATGGCAACCATCTGTACTGAGGCTGCATGCACATAATACATTTAAAGCACATCTTCCACCAAATAATCCTGGAAACTGTAGTGTTACATTTCCCAGTGCTACATTTCCCAGCACCCTTAACAAACTACAGTCCTCAGGATTGTTTTTTGAGGGAAGGAAATGTTCTTTAAATGTATGGTACATATGCAGCCTTAATTCCTTCCCCCCAAATCATTGTTTTGCTCCAGTTTCTCCACCTTGGGACTTGGCCCACATTTGTTTGTTGTGTTTATACCCTACTTCCTTCCTTCCAAGGTGCTCAAGGCATCATACGTGGTTCTCCCTCTCCCCATTTTATCTCCACCATCAACCCTGTGAGGTAGGTTAGGCTGAGAGTGAGTAGACATAGAATCATAGAATTATAGAGTTGGAAGGGACCCCGAGGTTCATCTGGTCCAACCCCTTGCAATGCAGAAATATGTAGGTATCCCATACGGGGTTTGAACTTGCAACCTTGGGATTTTCAGCACTAACCAACTGAGCTACCATGCTTGTGTGTGACTGGTCCAAGGCCACCCCATGAGCTTCTTGGCTGAGTGGGGATTTGAACCCCAGGGCACTCACCACACTGTCTCTCTTTGTGGTCAAGAAACACTGGGGGAAGGTGAGGTTGGCCAAACCCTTTCCCTGACGGCCAATTTCCCCTCTACATAAGACCATACAGAGAGCTTGCTGGATCAGGCCGATGGCCCATGTAGTTTAACATCCTGTTCTCACAGTGGCCAACCAGATGCCTGTAGGCAGCTGGGAAGCAGGACCTATGCTACAAAAGTGCTCTCCTCTCCTGTGGTCTTCAGAAACTAGTGTTCAAAAGCATACTGCCTCCAAGCATGGCAACGTTCCCCAGCTACTTCCTCCTCCTTGACGAGGGTTTGGCACATTCATTGGCTAAATAAATGTCAGCTCTGACAGAAATGAAAGTAGCTGAGAGAACACTTTGTAGCTGAGAAGAGACCATCAAGCCATTCACCAATGGCTGCAATCTAACATGCCGTTTGGTCCTAACTTTACTTAATTTTTTTCTAAGTGAGCAGCCATAGGGCTGTGTTGTACGTTGGAAGGAATCATCTGCAGTTCAGATTATTCTTGTTTTCAGGCTCTCACATAACCCTTTCCTCCTGCCCCTCGCACGGCAACGCAACTGACGTGTGGCAGCTTGTTTGCATGAAATGACTATCACAATACATGCAGTGGAGACAAGCTTATCACATGATAAGCTTGCCATTTGATAACAGCTCTTTCTCCTGGCGATGTGAAAAGGCTCTCAATGTTATTGCTTTTAGTACAGTACAGCCTTGTAGGTCTGGGAAAAGATGTGAAGCTTCCGTTTGGGACAGATGGACTCCAACTTGATCTTGCTTTGGCTTTTTCATGGCCATCCACTGACAGGGTGGACTAAATTTAATCTCTAGTTTAAATCAGATTTCCCATTTTTTCATTCATATGTTCCCTGAACAAGAGTGCGTGCTAATTAGTTGTGAAAACACTTACAGCATATATTGGTCTGCAATGCTTTTTACTTTCTAGAAGCAGAATCCGAAACATCTTCCCGCTTTCCTTTTATACTACAAAATTATATCTGCATAGTTGCCAGGCAGAAATTAATTGTTTGGCTCTCTTTGAACACATGAAAGGGAGCAAGACCCCTTATTTCAGGGATGGGGATCTGTGGCACCCCAAATATTGTTGTCACTAAAAACTCGCATCATCCCTGACGATAGGTCATCCCTGCCTGCCTTGAAGTCAAGGGGCTCCATCTGAGGACAGTGTTGGGCTTCCTGGATTGCAGCCAGGAATGCCAAAACCTTTTCAGAAGCAAGTGTTGGTACCGGTAATTACTGGGCAGAGCCGTGGTGCTCCGTGATATAGAAACTCCATGCTATTAGTCATATACAGTGGTGGGTGGTGCTGATTGTGACTGGTAGGGCAGAATGCAGGGAGGCCAACAGTAGGTGGCGCAAGCACCAATGCCAGGCAAAGCCATGCCCTGGCTGGTTACAAATAAGAAGGCAGGCAGCTGGGGACTGGCTAAGGGCAGACTGTGGATGGTGGGGCAGTGCCCCATTTGTCCGAATGGACCAGCCTCCAGTATTGATCATTTCACACAATAATAAGTGTAAATACATGGCTTCTGTGCTGTAGTTAAAAATGCTTGACCTCAGTCACTGGAAACTATGGTAAAAAAAAACAACCCTCCTCCAATGGACCCTGTAGGCTGAAAAACGTTGGGATGTTGTGTGTGTTTTTGAGAGCGAGAAACTCCCTCACCACATAAGAACATGGGCTGGGTGGCTAAAATCAGATAAATTATAAGAAGAATGGCTCAGGTATACAGAGCAATTTCCCACTGCCTCCAGGCCCCAGCATTACAGCAATGTTTATATATATAGAAAGAGAGAGAGACACACACATTGTTATTATAGTTTTAAGGCAAGCAGAGGCTCACTATATTGTTTACTTCATCGTGGAACAATTGCCTGCCCTGTTGCTGGATTGATTGTGTTTGCATTCATATTTGTTGTCCTGCCCACCATTGGCATGAGAATGTGGCTCTCAGGGTGAAAATTTTTACCTACCCTGGCTTACGACAATACTCAGCTAGATGGACCAATAGCCTGCAAGTCCGTCCGGGGTGGCAGGATGGAAATAATGACCTGGGGAGAGTCAAAGGAGACTTGGGTGGAGTCGATAATAAACAATTGACCTTGAACAATTGAATAACCACTCCACATAGAGTGGAAGAGCAGATGGTGCAATACAAATCCACGCTGAAAATGTACAAAGCTTGTTTCTACATACACCCCATCTGGAAGTGGCCATAGTTTCCAATGAAATCTTTTTAAAGAGATGTGTGCAACACCATTGGCTGTAATAAATCCAGATTTCATTTTAAAACAAGCTATTTTGAAAAAATGCTTATTATAAGTGACCATTTAAAAAAATCCAGGCAGAACTTCTATCTCTTTATTGCCCATAGAATCATAGAATTGTGGTGTTGGAAGTGAGCATAGGAGCCAACTCTGAGGGGCCAAGGTCCCTTCAGAAACCCCAATAAAATATTTGAGAGGGCTGGGTCCCCCAAGTTGATGGGCATTGCCATTCAAATGGTGTGTGCGCACCACATTATGGGATCGATTGCCAAATGTAGGACAGGGCTTACCTGCCCTCCCAATATTTTATTCAAGTTGGCACCCCGGAAGGGAGGATCATCTATCTAGTCTCACCCCCTGCAATGCAGGAATATGGAACTATCCCATACGAGGATCAAATGGCATTATCAGCACTGGACTCTAACCAACTAAGCTATGTAGGCTCATGTAAATGTTGATCCCTGCATTCCTAGACCACAACATTTTCAAAGGCTGTTCCAGGAAAACACTCTGGGATAAATGTTGGTGACATTGTGACTTTGAATGGGCTCCATGCAATGTGTTATTTGCACCCAGCAATCTCTCTTATCTTTCTTATCTTTGCCATGCTTACAAAAGTTCAGTGCATTTGCATTAGGTTTTGAAAGCTAATTTCACAACAAATTGATTAATCTCCCATCCCCCCAAAAAGACCCAGCTGACTCACATTATTTGAACATCATTATTTTTGTCCACCCTGGTACTACAGGCACAGCTTTATGCCATGTGATCTTGAGCGGCATCTGATAAAATGTGCTTGTCCCTACCCCTGGCACAGTTTCTCACTTCCTTTCTGATGCATGTGAGGCTCCAACAATTTGTTGATGCTTATTCCCAGATATGATAAATGCTCAGCTTGAGCAATTTACATGGAATGTGAAGGCAATTCCCTGACCTTGAACAAGCAGAGTTTCTGAGGAGGTGCCAGGAAGCCAATCTCTGAGCATGTGACTGTGAACATGCTTATATGAAACTGTTCTGCAAATATGAGTCTGATAATTAAAAAAAATCCAGCTTGGCATGATTCAAATGGATTCCACATCCCCTTATTAGCGTAGTGCATGAGTGGAAACAGATTGCTAGTATCTGATCATAAGGCTTCAGCCCTGTGAAATCATCATGTTTTGCATCTGCGTGGTGGTTATTTAGAAGAATACAGAATTCAAGCTTCCTCATTCACTTCAGTGGTATTGTACTCCCATAAAATGAAGGAGACAAGCTTTGGGGTGGTTCGGATGAAGGCCTTCACATAGTTAATGTTAGCCAATGTGCTCCATCCCCAAAGATGCCGCTAATAACAATGCACACTCCTGCCACACGAGGAGCAATGAGAGTGTGCAGTGACACTAGGTGTATACCGATAAATGTACATACAGTGACTTCCTGCAAAGGGAATCCCGTACTCGCCAACACAGGCATCCCCAAACTTCGGCCCTCCAGATGTTTTGGACTACAATTCCCATAATCCCTGACCACTGGTCCTGTTAGCTAGGGATCATGGGAGTTGTAGGCCAAAACATCTGGAGGGCCGCAGTTTGGGGATGCCTGCTCCAACATTTTGTAAGAAAAAAAATGGGGCAACCATCTCCATCTCTCGCCCCCTCCCTACCGCTGACTCCTTCCTTGCCTGCCCACTCACCCCCCTCCTTCCCCTCTCCTACCTTCTCAGCTTCCAGCCTCCTTCTCAGCAGCCTAGAGCGGCTTTGGGAAGCTCACCCTAGGCCCTGCCTCTGGGAAAATTGGGGCATCCCGAAGTGGGTTCAGAAGCCAGGGTAGGTTCTGTAAATTTGGGATGTCCTGAAAAAAATGGGACACTTGAGGGCTGGGCACATTTTGGAACAGCCCTTATAAAGCTCTGCTCACATACATAGGTAAGCACACAGCATATCCTGCAAGCGTCCTGGTCCCGCTTTTTCATGAGAGCACGTTGGCCATTTTGGGCGCTGCTATCTCACGCAGTGCCCAAAACATTTGAGGGCACACATGAGAGCATGGTCCCCCAAAAATGGTCCTTTGGATTGCTTTTCTTGTGGGCATATTTTTGGGGGTACAATCCATCAGGATGTTGAGTAAGCCCCATTGAAATGAATAGGAGCTGTGCAAAGAGCAGAACTTTGCATTGTGCTCCTTTGTTCCTGTAGTAGGTAATGAAGATGAGGTCCCTGGTAGGTTTTGCCCCCCCCCTTCCTCTTGCTTAGAGACAAGGCCGGGGGTATATCGGTGTCAAACTAACAGCTGAGGTTGCCAGGTAAGAGTTCACTCCTAGGGCCAGGTCCTTAGAAGAGAATGCAACAAAGCACAATGTTCATCACAAGGATTTGTTTTCTCTTTCGCTTGTCACACAGCGCATTGAAACCCTGCTTAAAGGACTATCATCCCATTCACATGCATAGAGCTTGCTTAGCTTAACCTCTTGTCATCATCTAACACATGTAGCTTGAGGTATGAGGCTCTCCTAGGATTTGGGGTTACACCCACTTCTGGTGTGGTCCTTGACTTCAGTTTTGGCAGCCACCCTCAGAATAAAACTGTTTCTTTTTCTTTAAAAAAATAAAATAAAATCAAAAGGTATATCTGGCACAGTTTCAGGTCTAGACCCTGCTGCTTGAGGCTAGGGAGCGAGGGGTGTTGTCAGGGAAGGGAGGAGCGGTGCTCTAGTACTATAAATACAGAGAGTAAATTAATTTTCACCCTGTTTTCCACTTGAAAATAAAGCAGGAATAACACAGTGTATGCCTTGCCTCCAGCGGCAGATGCTGGGAGTGTAGAGTTAAAAAAAAAAAAAGGAAAATGAAAAAGTGATCAGTCTTCATTATGGAAAACTAAACAGGCATTTTCAAAGCAAACAAATCCCGCACTTCGTACCCCACCTAGCACGGCTTGACTCAATCATTTGCATGGCTTTATGAAAAGACAGGAACTGCCTGTGGCCTAGTCAAAACAACTGCTTCCTATTTTAACTCTTCACATGCAATTTTCACAATTATTTTCACGTCAACTATTTCTCTGACAACTGCATTTCATGGTTAAAAGGAGCATTTGCTTGTTGTCTGTCCCATATAAGCACAGGTACATATTTCCATGGAAAGGGCTTAGATCTACCTGATAATGTGTAATTGAATTTTACAGCTGGAAGGGAAAATATGTTGCTGCTGTACAGGGGTACTTAAACAATTACTCTAAAAGCCTTTCCGCACCATAAATGCATAATTTGAATTCCTTTTCAAATGGCAAGGGTTCCAGATGTCTTCACTGAAGACAGCTAGCAAGTGTCATTGTTGAATCCCCTATGGTCTCTCCCCTCGCCTTTTTCCCAGCTTAATTGAGTCTTAGGCAAAGGAGAGGAACCAGTGGCCAGGGATGCAAGGAGACACCAATTTTTGTTCCTACCTGTATTCGTCGCATCGCTGTTTCTATTTTGCTGCAGTTCAGCTTCTGACAACAGTTATGTTATTTGTCTCGCTGCCTGCTGTGGCTGAATTTTATGCAACCAATTACATAGGTATGTGACTGTTGATAAGGGATATTATTGTAAATGATTTCTTAAGGTCCTTTAGAATGTTTTTATTATTTGATCATTTGTATTTATGTTCAGATCATTTTCTCGTACTTTTGTGTGTGAAACATGTTGCTTGTTAATGCAATAAAAAGTAAAAAAGTAAAAACATTGTGGAATAATGTAATTAATCACATTATTATTACATTATTCCACACCATTCACTTCAGTGCAAAGGAAGCACAATGCAAATAGCAAGGGAGAACTCATTCATTATGTATTGTTTGCAGAATGGAAAAAAAACAACAACAGCAAATACTGATCTATTCACTGGATTTATTTTGTTCTGGAATTGGGGTGAATAAACAAACACCAGCAATTTCTGTTCCTGTTCCTGTTTCCACTGAAATCCCCCAACATCCCTTTGGCTCTCTTTCTCCCCTTGACTATTGGTCTTGTTGACTGAGGATGATGGGAGTTGGAGTCCCACAACACCTGCAGCGCCACAGAGGTTTCCCACCACTTAAGGTCCAAACTAGGCATGGTGTTAGCAGTGTGAATACAATTAACACATATGTCTGGCTATGGTGATTCATGCAGTGGTAACCTCAAGACTTGATTACTGCAGTACATTCCATGTGGAGCTACCCTTGAGCCTGGTCTGGAGGCTCCATCTAGTACAAAACAATGTTGCTAGACTGTTGATGGGGGCGGACTATTGCAAGCACATAACTTATCTGCTCAAAACCTTGCACTGGCTGCTCATGCAGGTTCAAGGTTCTTGTCTTGGGTATATCCCTTCCCAATCACTGAGATCATTGGGGGAGTCACTGTGAGTGGCCCCGCATGGCTTGGACACATGGCTCACATCCACCAGGAGCTGTCCATTCAGTACCGTGGACCAATTTTATGGAACCCTCTTTCAGTTGAGGTTAGATAGGCCCTCTCCCTTTTGAACTTCAGGTGCCTACTGAATACTTCTTCTTTGTTTCAACAGACATTTTCATTGAATTATGATTTTTATCATTTTAACTCTTTTTTTTTGTACCGTTGTATTGTGTTTTCTATACACCCCTTGGAGATGACTATATTTAAGCAGCAGATAAATTGACAAAATGAAATGAACCTAATATGAATGTTTAAAAAATGTAAAGCCATGGGGTGGGGGTGGGGGCTAAGCAACATCAGAACCACATCAGGTGGAAGGGAAAGTCTAATGCTTCCCTGCTGCCTTCTGTGATTCTGATGAAAATCACCCCAGTTGTTTTTGGATCAGAGGGAAGCCCAAACTGGTGCAAACAGGGACTTCAGCCTGATGAAAATGAAAAGGGGAGCTTAGTGGGAGGGGAAGGGAAGGGTTGAACTATCCTCATACTATCCTCATATCATTCCCTCAAAAACCCAATATTTTTTTTATTATTATTTTTATAAAAACACACACTTTAATTGCATTCACAGAATTAGCTTCATATCTTGGCCTAGTAAAAGTAACTGCCTCATTTTAGCTCTGCACATGGAGTTTTCACTTTGCACTGTGAAAGAGACTTGTCAATGACACTTCGCTGATTTTGATAGCAGAAGGTAAAATAAATTAAACACTCAGTCACAGTATTGTCACCTGATCTCGAAATGAATAAATAAAAGACGCCTTTCCCATCTTAAATGCCGAAGGACAATCTCCTTCTTCCCTTTCCCGAAACACTTTTTTTTTTTAAAGGAATCACATCAACACAATTATTCTTCCGGCCAAGTCTGCATGCCTCAGACAGTTGTTCTTAAGTACTGGTAATTTGTGGAAGGGTTGAGCAAAGGGGTGGGAAGAATTGGGGTACATTTTACAAGGTGATATAGAGAGGCCTAAAACTGTCTGTGCAAGAGGCTTGTTCCCATATTACATACAGGGTTTTAAATAGTTTTATAACTGTGGAGCATCACATGCTATAAAATGGAATTATGGCTTGAGAAATTGATAGGACTCTGTGACAAACTCACTGAGTAAACTGTTTTGTTTCCAGCCAATTTCAACCTCACCAGAAAACAATCTTTGCTCAACTAAACCCTCCAAGAGTACTGATTACTTTATTTTGTTGTTCCTGGTTTTTGACAGGCAGGGCACAGTTTCAAATTTCAGATTAATCTAGTAGAAAGTGTGGGTTATATACTGTCTCCCTTTCAAGGATTGGCTAAAGTTCCTCAATCCAAGCGCTTGCCGTGCCCTATATGGGCTCGCTCTTGCGCAAAACGTGAATCAGCCCTCGTTTTCTGTTTCGCTGCTTCTTCTGTTGATGAAACTGAATGGTGAAAACATGCTCCGCTGCTTTTGGCTAATGGGAGCTGTTTTGCAAAGCAGCAAGTGTAGTCTTGCATGAACAGATATTGCCATATTTGACTGCTCCTGCATTGGTGTCTTTGCAGATGCTGTCCGGAGAGAGACTAAAGTACAGTACTGTACCAGTTTTCTCTCTTAAAAGATCTGGGACCTCTGCTCAGGGTCACAAGTCAGGAAATATGTATCCATTCTGTTCCTGGTGAAAAAATAATCAGGACATACCTCTATTTCCCACAAGGTGGCATCAAATGATTCTAAATCAGGACACCTCCTACTTCAGACTACAGTATAGATAGCTCATGGAAATGATCGTTCACAGGTTTTCATTCGTTTATTTTAACATTCTTTCCCGTTTAGGGCCGTGGCAGCTATAATGATTATTAATGGCCAGTGTCAACGTTAGCAAAATATTAATAAAAGCTGATGTCTCCTTTTTCACAGTTTAGCATCTGGAGATACGCCATTTGATCTGCCTGTTACTCTTTTTGCTTACTCATGAAATGCCAAGCCATGGTTTGGCACCACATATAAATCTGCCCATATTAACAAGAAAGCGTTTCAGGAGTGAAGAGTTTCAAGGCAGTCCTAAAGCAGGGCCCAATAGCAGTCCCACCCCAGTTTGGGTTTCTTCTTTCACCACTCCAGCCATTTTCCCAGCTCAAGAGGTTGTGGTTGCTAGAAATTGCAAGTTGGTAACCCTCTCGGGTCAACGGAGAAGGCCCACTTTGGTTTAGCAGGGCCTGTTGTGTCTTTAGTAAACAAGTCATCCTCTTTCATTTTCATTTAGAGCATTTGGATTGGAAACTAGAGACATAGCTTGTAATTCAGTAGAGATTTCCTAGGATTAAGTCCACAGTTCTGTCCTTATTTAGAACATCCATGACATCAGTGATAGGAGATTGTTGGCTCAATGTCAGCCACAGCAGAGTATCCAAATGCTCCGATTTTGCATTTATTACAGGGCAGGAAAGATCCATAAGCAAAACCCCTCTCAATCTGGTAGTAATGTATGTTATCTGCGGAAACTGTGCTTGGGCCCCTAACCAGCCTTCCTGTCATTCTTATTTAACATTTTTATTGAGAATATTTTTAGGCTGCCTTTCAAGCAGAAAGCCATCTCAAGGTAGCTTACAAATTAAAATGGGAAGACAATAATCAATCATTAAGTCTCTCTCTCTCTCTCTCTCTCTCTCTCTCTCTCTCTCTCTCTCTCTCTCTTTCTGTCTCTCTCTTACACACACAGACACACACATATATAATCAATCTATATGCTGTTTTCAATACAGCCAAAAATGTAATAATAATAAATGACAGTGAGTTGATAAAATGTAGCCCTGTGTTATGCCTCAGCTAGAGGATTTCTTATCAGAAGTGACCTAGACTCCACAGTACTTCGCAAACCTCAGGACCCAACTAGATCCAGGGACAAGAATAAGTTTCCGAGCACAATTCAAAGTGTTGGTGCTGACCTTTAAAGCCCTAAACGGCCTTGGCCCAGTATACCTGAAGGAGCGTCTCCACCCCCATCGTTCAGCCCGGACACTGAGATCCAGCTCCGAGGGCCTTCTGGCAGTTCCCTCAGTGCAAGAAGTGAGATTACAGGGAACCAGGCAGAGGGCCTTCTCGGTGGTGGCACCTGCCCTGTGGGACACCCGCCCATCAGATGTCAAGGAAATAAACAACCATCTGACTTTTAGAAGACATCTGAAGGCAACCCTGTTTAGGGAAGTTTTTAATGTTTGATGTTTTATCACTTTATTATTCTTATTAATATTCTGTTGGGAGCTGCCCAGAGTGGCTGAGGAAATCCAGCCAGATGGGCGGGGTATAAATAATAAATTATTCTTATTATTAAATCAAGACTTTCATAAGCTGAGGCCAAATGGGCCTTGAGCCTGTGGGAATGATTGGACTTTAAGCAGCAGGCTGAACCCCACCCCATAAGGAAAAGCGGCAGAGTTCAGGGAAAGAATCCTCAGGAGTTAAAGTCTCCTTGTGAGCAAGTCCCTCCTCTTAAGGAGACCTATCACTGACAACCACTGACAGAATTCAGCAGGCCCTTTGGTGTGGTTCCAGCAGTTCCAACTCAGATACCTCAGAAACAGGCTGGAAGAGCTGTTGGGACAATGCTTTTCTACCAAACCTGTGCTCTATTCTGGAGTCTCTCATTGGCTAGAATGAGACTGCAGATTGTCCCTTGGTGTGCCCATGCCTTTGCTTGAACTACTGCTTACCTGGGATTGTTCCTTGGGCTGGCTTTGGACACCTGTGCTGCCTATGCCCTGATAGCTCTGTTACTCAATGAGCCAGCAAGGACAGGACTGAAACAACAGGCTAATTTAAATGTAGTCTGGGAAGGGTACATCCTTCCATAAGGATGGGGCCACCACAAAGAAGACCCCACTTCTTGTGCCTGTCAACCTGAAATAACTTAAAGATTTATTCTATTACATCAGTCAGGTTATTTCATCTCTACACCCTAGAGTCCAATATTAATGATGGTTTATTTTTAAAATGAGATTTGAATTGCAGATCAGCAACACTTCAAATGAGATAATAATTGCAGACCAGCAACAATTTTTTAACATTTAAAAAACCAAAACTTCACTCATTGATCATTTGTGGGTATGGATTTTTCCATGTGTCTATCTGTTCATTTTTCATGGGGGAACATCACCACAAGCTAACTTTTTCCTATTATTTTTCTGTGGTTATGTGTTTTCCTATATAAGCAATCCACAAAATGCAATAAAGACAAAAACACATGAAATGTAATATTGATTTTCAGCAGCTGAATTTCCCACGGAGGTCATTTATAACAACATTTATAGCTTAGGAATGATTATAGGACCATATCACCCCAAAGGGCCATTTCTTTATAACTACAAACAGCTATGTGTGTGTAAGGAGATTCCCCCCCCCCAATTGCATTGCATTGGACAAGTGTGTGTTGTTCCGCCTAACTTGCTGCATAGATTTTTTGATGATAAAATGAGATGTCCCCATGTATGCCACCTTCAGCCTCTGAAGGTAAATAAAATACGGTAAATATTTCCAACTTTTTTGAGCAAGAAAAACTGCATGAGTAGGCATGGGAACTGTAGTTTATTGGGGGTTATAAGAGGGGATCTCTAATCCCCTCACAGAGCTACAATTGTCAGAGTGGTTTAACAGTTGATCCCTCTTCCCTGGGAACTCTGGGAATAGGGGTCTCCCAACAAATCTTATATCCCTTAATAAATCACCATTCCCAGGATTCTTTTTTGGGGGAGGTGGGGGAGAGATGTCCATTACTGTTTAAAGTGGTATTATACTGCCTTAAATGCATAGTGTAGATGGGGCCTAAAACTAGCAAACTGTGTTAAGTGATAAACACCATGATTGTTAATGGAAAGATCAGGAAAACAGGACCATCTTTGCTGGGTGGCTCAAGGACAATAATGATGGCACTCGGCAAACTGGTGTAGAGATGGAGTTTGAATGCTCAGTAGCAGCAAGTAGCAGCATAGGCTTTAAGGGAGGAAAGATAAAGAGGAAAGATTAGTTCGGGCCGTGATGGCTCATGCTGAATCAGAGTGGCGGAAGGCAAGGAGACCAACATTTAGTGGAGCCAGGGTCAATGATAGGCTGAGCCAACAAATTACAGTGGTACCTCGGGTTACAGGTACGCTTCAGGTTACAGACGCTTCAGGTTACAGACTCTGCTAACCCAGAAATATTACCTCGGGTTAAGAACTTTGCTTCAGGATGAGAACAGAAATCGGGCGGTGGCGGCGCAGCGGCAGGGGGAGGCCCCATTAGCTCAAGTGGTGCTTCAGGTTAAGAACGTTTTCAGGTTAAGAACGGACCTCCGGAACGAATTAAGTACGTAACCAGAGGTACCACTTTACAGTTTTGTCCCCATCCTCCTCCCTGCTGAGTTGTGCAAGGGCAACACTAAAGGAGACGGAAGCTGACAACCAGGGCCACCCCCTGGACCCCTTGTAAGTAACAAGGCAGGCAGGTGGGGGGCTGGCTGAGGTTGGTGGGGCAGTGCCCCATTCACCTCCACTGGGGCTAGGCATGGAGAGTGTTGAGAAGTTGGTGGCAGCAGAGAGAGATCAGAAGAAACCCAAAAGTATCTAATAATTAAAAAAGGACCAACGGCTCCCATGAAGTATGCAAAGCATTGAAACTGCATCCTGATCAGAAAAGGTTGACCACTCCTTGCCTACGTCCTGATCTTGGATGTGCCCTCCCTCATGCAAAAGTGACACGGGCTCTCACTACTTCTTCCTAGGATTACTTTTAAATCCTATCAAGCCCTTGGCCTCACTTGGCCTCAGCCTCCTTCATGCCCTACCAACCAGTCGAGCAGGAGAGAAAACCACCTTCGACATGCTGGAGGAACACAGTGTGCCTTCATCTACAGCCCGGCTTTCCCCAACAGCTTTTGTTTCTTTGTTGCTGTCTGTAGAAAACAGCTAGAAAGTCTACAGATATAAATCAGGGCTAAGCAGACGGGGCGAGCCGACGCTGTGTCACAATGTATTATCTCTTGAGTTTGTGCCGCATGGCTGCTGGCGGTATGGAAATGCTGCAGAGCTGAAAAATAGGCTCAAGAACACAAGCCCAAGGAACATGAGAACAAGGTAGGATACTGGGTCTGAAATATTGTCAAAGGGTGGGACATGGTCTGTAAGAACTGTCTGGGCTTCAGCAGCAGTCAGAAAGCAGTATCCTAGGACTACTAAAGAGGTATTTTAAGTAGGAAAAGGGTCATAGCTTAGTGGCTTAGTCATGATTTGTATGCAGCAGGTCCCAGGTTCAATCCTTGGTGTCTCCATGCAGAAATTCCTGCCTGAAACCCTGGAGAGCTGTTGCCTGTTGACAGTGCTAAGCTAGATGGCCCAATGGTTTCACTTGGGGCAAGGCAGCTTGGGGCAAGGCAGCTTAAGCATATGATTGATTCAATGGTTTGATGCATATAGGTCTGTAGCCTTTTCCTGAATCTTTTGACTGGTGGAGAAAAAAAATATTATGTTGGCCACACTTGTGACACATGCAGTTGCTGGCCTGGTGGAGTTGGAGCGGTGATATTTCCAAGATGGAGTCATCCGTGTATGAAAGCACCAAGGCTGTGCCCACACTGCTGTTTACTGCAGCTCCAGTGTTCTCCTGCTGTTGGTGTTCGAAGCTGAGTTAACATGATGCAGGCCACAATCTAGATGTATCCTTGTAGTTTCTTGAGAAATACTGTGGATCGATGTGTTTCCCCTCAAACTAGCTTCCATCCTTTGTTAAAAACGCAAGCAGTGGATAACCTGAGGTGTGTACCGTGTATGTGCAGACAAAATCTTTGTTGAATAGGTTGGTGCAGGTATGGAGAAACAAATCAGGTAATACACATGGGGTGAAGAAATCCCTGTCCTCTCTTTGGTGTGTGCAGCCATGTAAAATTGTGACATTAAATGACCTTTCAAGTCATTTAGGAGAAAATGACCTTACTGCATTTTAAGCCACTAATGTATACATAATGCAAGTCACCTTTATTCTTTTGGTTAAATTATCAAAAAGTTGTCACTCTTTAAGTCATCGTGATGGCATCCTTTCATGGTTAACGATGGTTTCCTATTATAGATTTTATTTTAAAAGCCAGGATGCTGGTAAGAATTGCATGTTTATTTTGCTCTGAATTCTATGCATAGGGAGGGATGTATATATAACCCAAGCCTTTGACTTATCTGGCATATCTTTGTTGTGGGTGTGTTAATTTATTTGTCTAAAAATTGCACGTAAGCAGGGCCCTGTGCTCATCTTCCAGAACAAACATGTTAAGTATGTAAGGGCCAGGGAAAATAAACATTTATCTGATACAGATCCCAGAAATTAAAGTCATTAGCAATCTTAATATATTATTGATATGCCCATTATATATTACTTTACACATTATATGTATTATCTTTTGATATGCAGGAAATGCCTCAGTAATCTATTATTAGAGGCTTAAAGGATCACTTGGAGACTTAAAATCCTCTTAGTACACTGACAAAGATAACAGGATGTATCCTAAAAGACCTTGAAAGCATAGAAATCTACAGGTAAACTTGTTCCAGAAACTCAAAAACATTAGCTTGGTGAAGCATGGATGTGCAGAGAAGTGGATATATTCAGCCTGTACATGACAAAAATTAAAATAAACATTTCTGACTCATCTGATGCCAGCGGTGATGCTTCAGGTTGATCCAGTCTTTGGAGTTGCAGGGCCTGGTGTGGTCTGGAGGGGATTCCAATAGATTGAATCAGGGCTAAAGTTTTGGAAACGGAGGGCGGGTATGTACATTAACTAGATTCGTAGAAAGTTGAGTGGATTTTTGGATGGATCTATTCTAGAGTATTGCTGTAAAGCTTTCTATTAGCTTACTAACTAGGGAAAGAAGATGGGGGGGGGGCAATTCTGATGACTCAAAATAGCACCTAATGTTCCTCCAGTGGGAACAATACCCATCTCCTCAATGAGAGCAATTTCACATCATAAGTTGGCGGTAGGGAAGGAGAGATCCATGTTTAAAAGGGACTACTCTTGATGAGCACAGTCTTAGCCCATGCAAACCCTATGGGAAGTGATGGAAGCATCCTAGGCTGCAGGGGGCTTGTTCACCGCTTTGAAAACTTGCAAACCCATTTTGCAGCAACATACTTCCAATTCCTTTGAGATTTCAGACCTTGAAGAAGTAGGCTTTTTGGCTTAACAGCCAAGGTAATCTTAAACCAGACCTAAATCTCTATTGTCTGCTGGATGTTTTTGGAGAGAATTTTCAGCATGAAAATCCACCCAACATGTTCCCTGAAAGACACTTTAAAAAAACAAAAGAACAAAAAACCATAGTTCACCACCCTTTGTGCAGTTGCATCACAACCATTCCCCACCACTATTACCATCCTGGGGGTCACACGTGATAATGTCACCCAGCCAAACAGCCAATCTGATCTGTCATTGTGACAAGTCTCTAAGGGCGAGCAAAACAAATTCAGAGTGGGGAATGACTTCTTGTATTGCACTGTTCTTCTCTGGGTTGGTGAGCTAAGAACAGGGTCATGCTTTATTTACTTCCTTACTTAGATACATAAGTATCACTATCAAATGCCAGGGTGGTTTACAAAATACAGTACATGAAAATAAGACCATATTAGAAACTCTCTCTCTCTCACACACACACACTCTCTCTCTCTCTCTCTCTCTCCCACCCACCCACAAAACACACAAATCCACAGGAAACTAAGTAACTACATATCACTAAAATGCTAGGAATTAGGATCAGCAAATGCTTGGTTGAATAAATATATCTTCAACAGATACCAAAAACACAACTAAAGTTGGTGGCCATCTGTTGTACTTCAGCAGGGAGGGAATTCCAAAGGCAGTGTGTCTCAATAACTGCAATAAAACCTGCACCAGCAGTTGATACTTCCAAGAGGCTGGGGAAGAGACTGGCCCCCATTGCCCTCCCCAACACCGGCCTTTTGCTGCTGCCAGCCTCCTCTGGAGTAAGGATCTGGGAGCCAGCTGTATGTCATCTAGGCAAGTGAAAGGACCCTCCCATATGAACTGTATTTAAGCCAGAGACTCCTTGGAGTGCTGGAAGACCAGAACCAGAGGCTTTGTTTTGCAGTCCTTCTACAAATCCCCGGTTTACCATTCTAGAATCACAGGGGTCTTATGTGCACCTCCAACCCAATCTCACTTCTGTAGTATTACAGTAAGTACATAAGATTTTTGTAGTAGTTAATGCTTTATTCAGAACATTCTCCATTCAGCTGTTATTTTTGCATCATGTTTATGTTTGTCTTGATTCCCCTCTTGGTTCTGCAAGAGATGTAGCACATACAGTATCTCCAGTAAGTCTACCTGCCCAGTTGGTACTGCCAGGAGGCTAGGAAAGAGGCTGACCCTTATTGCCCTCCCTGACATTTGCCTTTTGCTGCTGCCAGCCTCCTCTGGAGTCAGGAAGTGGGAGCCAGCCGTATGTCACCTAGGCTGGTGAGATGACCCTCCCCTCTGAAATGTATCTAAGCAAGGCTCCTTGGAGTGTAGAAAGACCAGAACCAGAAATTTTGTTGTTAGTTAACTCCTGCTTTGTTTTGTGTACTTAAATATTGAATTTATTCTGTGTGTGTTAAATTGCTGATTTGGCATTTTTAAATTTACTGACATGCTCTGCATTTTGATGTTTTAAAGGTTTCCTTCATATATCCAGGGCAGAGGCCATTTAGGGCTTTAAAGGTCAGCACTTTTGAATTGTGCTCAGAAAGTGGAAGCCAATGTAGACTGGTGTTATATGGCCCAAGAAAAGGTTTTGGCCGTATGTTGTTATTCCAACAGCATTTGGGGTGAACCACTGATGAACCCTGGCATACTGAGAGAGTGAGTTTGGGACCCTAACCTTTATTCTTTTAGCCTTCATAAAGTTTGGAATAGGGCTTTTCTGCCTTCCCTTGGCCTCTGCACCCCTGAATTCGTATTCCTGGGTTTGGAAGCACCTTTGCAAATTGTGTGGAATGTGGGGGGGGGGGAACTGGCAGAATCTTCCTTATTCTGCGAAGGGAAGAACAACTTCCAATCAATTGTCTGCACATGTGTGTTTGTGTGCACACAGAAACACACAATTGTTAAAGCAGCAGGAACCTCTATGCACATTTCTTCCCCTCAGTTGTCTTGTGGGGCAATGCAGGCTTGGTAAAATTCACATAGCTGAATGCTCCTTAGATGGGATTATAGGATTTATATAAATATTGCTTGACAGGAAACTGCTTACAAAACTGCAGCAAAGGAAATTGGTTTTGGTTAGAGAAGAACCTTATCAAGACTGACAGACTTCCAGCGATATATCAGACAGAAATATATTTTTTGCTCTTTCTTGTCAGGTTTTGTAAAACAAACTCTTGCTTTTACGAAAACCAAAATCTTCATCTGTTCTTAAGAATTGCTTTAATGAAGCAGCAGCAGAACAATATTTTAAAAGCACAAAAAGTTCTAGTATAATCAATGCTACTGGGGCTGTGGTTTCGTATTGTGCATGTTATGGGCTAGCTGACTGTAATATACACACACTGTAACTTTACATTGCAAAAATAGGTGGCATCAGCAAGACTGAGGGTATCCCAAGGTTTGCAGAGCTACAAAAAATCTTTAGTAGGAGAGGGAACTAAGTGGGGCGGGGGTTCCAAAGCAACTCAATGAGAACTGAGTCTGCTTAGTAACCACAGAATGCTGAGTGTGTGTTGGTGGGGAATAAGAAATGGAAAGTTGGTTGGGAAGGTGGAATGGTGTATAGTACGGTATTTGTGGTGTGGAATACTGAACATGAATGCTCCACACTACACAAACCATAGTTATAATAACTTAGAATGAGTTGTTATTGCGGCATGAATAACCTCTCTTCTCCAGCCCACTTTCGCATCATATGAAACTATCTAAAAGTTACTATATATATTTTTAAATGGCTGTGAGGTTTACAAAAAGGATAATGCAAGTAATGACTGGCTCTTTTCCATTAATATTATTTTTATTGCAACAATTAAATGGTTACTACGTGGGTAGGCAAACTATGGCCCAGGGGCTGGGTCCGGCCCAATCGCCTTCTAAATCTGGCCCACAGGTGGTCCGGGAATCAGCGTGCTTTTACATGAGTAGAATGTGTCCTTTTATTTAAAATGCATCTCTGGGTTATTTGTGAGGCCTGCCTGGTGTTTTTACATGAGTAGAATGTGTGCTTTTATTTAAAACTCATCTCTGGGTTATTTGTGGGGCACAAGAATTTGTTCATTATTATTTTTTTCAAAATATAGTCTGGCCTCCCACAAGGTCTGAGGGACAGTGGACCGGCTCCCTGCTGAAAAAGTTTGCTGACCCCTGGGTTACTACCGGTAGAAGCCAAAACTAAGCATTGTGTAGAATTTAAATGGCTCCTGCCTTAAGGGGCTGCCTATCTTGAAGCAAGTTCTATGGAAATCATTGAGAAGGACTCTGGGTGCTCATGAATATGGTAATGGTCAAGTAGGAGAGATGTGACAAAGCAGTCCTTGACAAAGAAGTACTGGTGTCCAGCCAATGAAGAGTTAACATATAACAGGCCGTGCTGAAAAAGAGACTTTTCTCCATAATTGCTCTCTGTCTCTGCAATATTCTGGCACATGCTTCTGGCATTTAAAGCAGTTCCACAACAACTGTATGTTGCTCAGTTTAAAAGTGCGGTAAAGTGCCAACAAAGACTTGAGTCAGAGTGGAAAATGTAGAGGAACCAATGCAGAAATGAGGAGGCTTTGGATGTATTTCAGCTACTGGTACCGATCCAAATTGCTAACGTTAAAATTTCAGATAAATGTTAAGCGTTTAGAATTCCTGTGCGGTCTTCAGAATTTCTGTGAATGTAAGTTTAATAACTGATTCTGATGCTATACGTTTGCAATATTTACAAGGGTTAAATGACAAACTGACCTGACCTTGAAATGCAAAAAGGCAGCACGTACTGAGAGCACTTCTATCAGTTATGTTCTTTTTAAATACCTTACAACTTCAGTATTACAGCAGTGTTATCGGTGCAGGCCAAAGAGTCACAATTTCCAACCCACAAAGGTTTGTGTCCTTGGCAGGCATAGCCCATTTGATTGTTGATAACTGCAGTCACTCAGTTTGCATAACTCTTTAGATGGCTAGAGATTATGTACGCGTAGGGCATAATCACATGTGCACTGAAACATTGGCAATGGCATCTTCTTGAAAGGGTGGGTAAGGTAAAGGTAAAGGGACCACTGACCATTAGGTCCAGTCGTGTCTGACTCTGGGGTTGCGGCGCTCATCTCGCTTTGTTGGCCGAGAGCCAGCGTACAGCTTCTGGGTCATGTGGCCAGCATGACAAAGCCGCTTCTGGTGAACCAGAGCAGCGCACGGAAACGCCGTTTACCTTCCTGCCAGAGCGGTTCCTATTTATCTACTTGCACTTTGACGTGCTTTCGAACTGCTAGATGGGCAGGAGCTGGGGCCGAGCAACGGGAGCTCACCCCGTCGCAGGGATTCAAACCGCCGACCTTCTGATCAGCAAGCCCTAGGCTCTGTGGTTTAACCCACAGCGCCACCTGGGTCCCTGAAAGGGTGGGTAGGAAATAACAATCCAGGCATTCTCTTAGGCATGCCCAAGGTAAATTTGGGTAATCTATTTTTCCTTTGGCTCTGGTCCATTTCCAAACTGAAGCCTGGTGAAATCTGCTGGGATTCCTAGTCATCCACCCCCCCCCCAATTGTTCCATGTCAGAAGTGGTTACAGCCTGGAAAAAGCTACACTGTCAACTTGTTATTAAAACTTAAAAAGGTGAGATACTTCAATTTCACAAATAAAGAATAAATCAATCCTAAAACATGCCTGGAGTTTCTGAATTGAAATTAAGAGTCTGCCTGGCTCACTTCCCATTTGGAATCAATCTTGAAAATATGGAAAGATTTCACCAGCATTCCTAGTAAGTGCTACAATTTGCACCACCCACAATCCAAATAGTAATCCTTGTAACAAAGGAAGTTATAAATTCCTACCATATTCAGCGGACTCATACCGGTAGTTTGAGCTGTCAATGGTGACCAAGCAGGGCTGGTCCTACCATTAGGCAGAATGAGGCAGCCACCTCAGAAAGCGGATGCTAGGTAATTGGTAGACGGCTGCAGCCCTCCCCAGCTATTTTTCTCTGTTGTGCCACAAGGGCTGCCCTCTGCCCCATAAGCTGTGCTGTCTTTCATTCTCCAAGCTAGCCTGCTGCCCTCAGGTGTGATGGAGGATTCTCTGCCAGTCCAGTTGGCTTCTGTAGGTGTGTTCCATCTTGCCCTTTGCTTCAGGCAGAAAAATGTCTTGAGCCATAACCCCAAGATCCAAAAGAGAACATTTTTGGTTAAGGAATTAGAAAGGGATGGGTTCAGCCACTGAAGGTTTCTCTAACACATCAGTAGGGAACCTTTTGTTTTTCTGTTGAGCGTGACATTTCCCTGGGGTAAATTTGGTGGTAAACAGGTCCAGAGCCGAAAGTGGGCTGGTATTTGCAGTACTGCATACCGGGTAGTTTTGTGTGTGTGTGTGTGTGTGTGTGTGTGTGTTTGCTTGCCACCCCATCTCTCTCTCTCTCTCTCTCTCTCTCTCTCTCTCTCTCTCTCTCTCTCTCTCTTTCTCTCTGCCACCTCATTTCTGTCCCTATTATCACCTAGAGCTTATATATGTGCTCAGCTAAACATTTTAGCTAAAGGTAATTTATATATGCTTTTCAAAAGTCTGATATGGTTGCTGTTTGTCTCCCCTCCCCTTGGCTAAAATATATAGAGAAGGATTCCAGGAGAGACGAAAAATGGACTACTCTGCTTCAGAGACATATTTGTGCTAGTTTAATGCCCTCCTTGGAAAGAGCCTGTGATTAGACTAGCTAAAATAGCTAGTTTGAACTGGAAAATAGTGGTAATAGTGGGCTTTTTAAATAAGGTTTTTCCATTTTTTCCAATCACTCTTGGCCTTTCAGAACAGTGGTTTACTTATTCTAAGAAGGTTAAATCACAACGGAGTCTAACCAAATGCTGAATTAGAGTCATTTTGGACTGTCAATCGCTTTGTTCATTTTCTTTAACTCCTTGTGCGGAAGAGGTTGCAAGGAAATTGAAACTGAGCTCTGAAGCTTGATCCTGTATACAGGATCACAAAACTAGTGGGGTATTTCTATTATTACATATATAAATAATGAACATCAGGTGTCTGCTCTCATTTTTTAAAAAATGAACATTACACTCTGCACCACTGAGGCCTGCCCTCCCCCCTCTAAGGACATGTGATCTGTCACATGTCCTCTCAACCCTTGTCCATCATGGTTGCTTAGAAGTTGCTGGAATCACGGGGGAGATTTACCAAGTTGGTCCAGTGTATGGTAAATGCATCCTTGAGAGATAAGTACCTACATCTCTTAAGAAGGTGGCAGGGTGCCCATTCCTCAAGAAACCCATATTGGACCAGGAAGTGCTATGTGCAGGTTATGAAAAGGTACCCAAGAAGGTAGTGGCAGCTTAGCATCATATACTGATAATCTGGGCCTATTCCATTCTGGGTTCAGGCCTGGTTTCAGAACAAAATCAGGCTTTGTTGTCCTGAGGGATGACCTGTTATCAGATGAGGGGCATGATGAGCATGTCTCTGCTCATTCTTGATGTATCAGTGGCATTTGATATTTTTGACCATGGTCTCCAGCTAGATCAGCTCTGTGGGCTAGGAGCTGGAGGTAGCATGTTATGATGCTTCCACTCCTGCCTTCAGGCTCCTCTCCATGAAGTAGCATTGATAGACTCCTCCATGACCCCATGGAAGCTGAGCTGTAGGGTTCCGCAGAGCTTCATCTCGTCCAAAGTGCTGTTTAACAACCACTGGAAGTGGTACTTAGGAGATTAGGAGTGAAGTGTCACCGGTATGCTGATGGCACCCAGCTCTTTTCTCCTTATCATCTGAGCAGAAGAGGTTGTGCAGGTTCCAGAGAAAAATGTATGAGTGCACTGGGGAGCTGGAGAAAGACAAAACCAAAGCTGAATCCTGATGGAGGCACTGTGGATAAGTAATTCTTGGGGCCAGGAATTGGACCTACTTGTCCATTTTGGATGGGGTTGCATCATCTAAGGAGTGGCTGCATCATTTACAGCTGCTCCTGTATCCACCACTTCCATTGGTGGCACAAATGACTGCCACTGCAAAGAGCACCCAGAAGTGGCTCTCTGGGCAGGACAAAGCTGCTAGGCTAGCTGTCATTAAGAAGGGCAGGGCAAGGCAGGGCAGGGCAGGTAAATGGTGATGAGCTAGGTGGAAACTGAATGAGTGAAGAGATCAGAGGATGCACAGGGGACTGTAAGACAGACAGGGCCAACTAGATGTAATTACCGTATATACTCGAGTATAAGCCGACCCGAATATAAACCGAGGCACCCAATTTTACCACAAAAAACCTGGGAAAGCTTCATAGGAGCCACTGCCTGTCTCACTCGAGTATAAGCCGAGGGCGGCTTTTTCAGCACAAAAAATGTGCTGAAAAACTAGGCTTATACTCGAGTATATAGGATATTTCACATACAGGAGACTGAGATCTGGAAGAGAAGAGCCGCAGGAGAGAACAACTCTTTCTGTTTTCTGCTTAACACCCTCACAAAAGTTCCTTTATAATTTCCACCTGCGTGAGGAAACGCAACTGGGAAGGTGGGTTTGAGTGGTAAAATGGTGCCCCTTCCCTGCTGCTCTTCTATTCTGATCAATTCTCTATGCCTGTTTTTCATTGGTCTCCACCCACCAAAAAAAAACAACCCCAACCCTCACAGGAGCCTCTTCCACCTATCTATCTGCACACACAAAACATCCAGTTTTGCCCTCTGTAAAGGCTGCAGACCTGCTCAATATGTGCTCTTTTCTGTCATTTGTCATTGTGGGAAATGAAGCTCATCGATTCGTTCAACATTCACAGCTTCTGGGTTATGTACACATTAGATTTCAGCTACCTTTTACATGGTGAGTGCTGTGTGGCCTTTGACTGCCCCAAGTCTTGAGGTTTCCTTCCCACTAGTTGGGGAAAGGTACAGGGCCTTGCTCAAAGGCTGAATTAAAAAGGAAGGGGGATACTGCTGGCAAGCATGCTTTTCACTTCTGTTATCTCCTTCAGCTAATCTCCTCTGCTTCCTCTCCTCTCAGTTGCTAGGCATGTGCAGCTTTCACAAGAAACTGCTTAGTAAATTATTAAATGGCTAACACAATGCAACCTCACATTACCATTCGCTGCAGATCCATCCACCGGCCTCAGTTAATTTTTGCACTAGAGAAAAAAGCTCATTATGTCCTTTCATATCACAGCACATGGATACTACCATTTTCAGGGGATGTCTTATTTTAACTGCTCCGCATCGGTATGCTGCATAGCCACGCCTATCCAGGCCATCTTAAGGGAGAGGCGCCGCGTCACTATGTCTTATTTTCAGGGTATGGCTTATTTTCGGGGCATGGCTTATATTTCACAAATGCGTAGAAATCCTGCTACGGCTTATTTTATGGCTACGTCTTATTTTAGGAGAAACAGGGTATCTTCCAAGATAGTGATCTATTGCCATCAGTTTAACTTTACAGTGGTACCATGGTTTTCAACCATAATCCGTTCTGGAGGTCCGGTTGTAAACCAAAAGAGGTTGTAACCCAAGGCGCGCTTTCGCTAACGGGGCCTAAAAAAGGGGGGGGGGTTGTAATCCAAAAAAAGGGACACATACTTCCGGGTTTGGCGTGGTTGTAATCCAAAACGGTGGCAAACCAAGGTACCACTGTATCCTACCAGTAATTGGAAGCCAGAGATTGGTCTTTCACAATGGATATTACGCTTCATTTTGAAGTACTTTCTAAACATTTTGGGGAAGCTGCAGTAGATGTTTAAAAGCACTGAAACATCACACACTCTAGGCAACAGTGTTCCTGCCGTCTTAAGAAAGCCTTGTATTATATACAATATTCATTTTTCAATTTGTTCTCCTTGCTCCCTTTGAGCAATGTGCCTTTGAAGTTCAAGGCGTTACGCTGTAAATCTGCCAAAGCTTCAGGACTGAAGTGGCAGTTCAACTCTTCCTAACCCTCTCAGGGAATCTCTCTCATCTCCCCCCCTCCCCCATTTTGCCTTTGAAAATATCTAGGTTTTCAGGCCCAAAACCAAGCAACAATTTTATGGGCTAATTTGATACAGCTTGCTCATATCTAGGGAAAGTAGGTAAAATGACATTAGCAGCAATGAAACGTAGTAGGTTATTATTGTCTCCCTGGACAAATTCCTAGTATTTTCTAAAACAGATTATTTATGCCTTAACATAATTAAAATACAATCAGGACGGGGTGTGGGGAAGATGAAGAAAAGGTAAGCATCCAGTCTTTCTCACACCCCCAAGCTTTCAAATCAATTTTATACATGGAGCAAGGATTCAAATATACACTGATAACTATGGGACCAGAATAAAAAGGTGGCATATATTATTAACTACATTTTTAACCACTTTCTACAAGATGTCTCAACATGATTTACAAATCCGTAATGAAAAAATAAATACATTAAAATGAAAAACTAAATACATTAAAACAAAATTCTTAAAAGTGCTCATCCAACACTAAAGATGAATGGTACCTCAACCCACTAAAAGATGGCTGCTACAGAACAGGGCAGAAATCATACCACAGTATGATCCAAATTAATGACCACATGCATACTCTTCGTACCAGGTAGGTGAGGAGGGGAAAGGCCCACCGGTTTGCTTCTATGGCACACAGCAACTTCTTTGGATATGCTAAATTGTGGTACTTAGCTAGCTAGCCAAAGTCATGACTTTGACAAAAGGAACTGGTTTGGCAGTTCTTATATGTTCTTATACACATTTTACCCTCACAGCTATATGATCACAGGTTTTAGAAGGGTCCCAGGATATCATCCAGACTGACACACACAGTGGCAGAGCTTCATGTTCCAGCACCGGGGGCGGAGAGTAGCAGGGGGCAGGTTCTGGGGGCGTGGTGGCCGCCCACAGGGGCGGGGCACCCAGCGCAGGCGGTTGGCAGCCGCGATGGAACCCCACCGGGATCGCGCTGCTGGGAGTGGGGCGCTCCCACCGCCCCCCTCTTCCTCTGCCTCTGCAAGTGGACACACACACCCCAAACTCATAACAATATTATAAATCATACCCATTTCCTATAAGAAATTACCCTGTTGTGGATAGTTTTATGTAAACGAGGTATCCTCTATGGGAAAGTGTCTTTTTCTATTCTTTGCTTAGTTTTAACAAAGAAAATGAAAATAAGACATAATTATGGTTATATTTTCTTTTCACGTAGTGCATTCCTGTCTCCAAGGAAAAGACAGCTTATATAGGCATTGTATACATAGGTCACTGAACATCTGTCAGATGGTTGCTAGTGTTACTTTATGCTTCAACCACCTTGGGCTAGAATATGACCTACTTGTGTTGCTTCAAAGATGAATGATCTTGGTCAATGAACTGAATTCATCAGTTCCCACCTTTAAAATACACAAACATGGAAAATGTGGATACTTGATTGTTTAAAAATCTCACCATCTCCTTGCTCCTTCCCTGTATTTAGGAAAGATAAAATGTTTCTTAATTTGATGAGCAGTTGGAATTGGGGGAAATAGTGTAATGTTATTTGGATGGTTTACGCCCATTGCATTGCATGGCTCACTTGCTTGCACAATGTCTTCGGCATATTTTCGAGGAGATTTTATAGTAAAACTTGTGAGAGATGAGAGGGAATGTGGATGAGGGAATATTGATTAATATTTCCTATCCCAGCTTGTGCTAACAAGCTCCAAACTAGCAGAGTTTCTCATCCCCAATAAAGCGCAGCAAAGCGTGGCGTTTAAGTTCCTATGAACTTCTAGAATAAGGCAGATCCTGGCACATATTTCCCCTGGTTCCCTCTTAAAAGAAAATACACGACACATAAGCTTATAAAAGTATAAAGGTTTTACTCACAGTCATTTCAAGCTTCTACAGTCTCAGAAAGGCAGGCTAGCTTAGATTAAATGTATTTACATGTGGAGATTCTCCTTAAGGGAGAAAGGCTCCATGTGGGCCTCTCTTGGCTGGAAGCCAAGAGAGCATCTCCTGAGATGTTGCATCCTCGGAGTCCTGGTGGGAAGAGAGGGAGAGTAGCAGCTCACCTGTATCTTTGAATAGCTACAGGTAAGGCCACTCCCACTTCTGGTCACACAAAGGAAGTGATTTCAGTCTTGGCACAGGAAACTCTACCTGGAGGACCAAGTCCCCTTTGTGTACACTCTAGGAATGTTGTGATTGACTGCACCAGTGTTATACATCCCACAAACCCCTTCTCAGTCTGAACAACATTTAACAAACATAAAACAACTTTATTCAACCACCCAGAGTCCCAGCTTGACACGCAGGTTCTGGAAACTCTCTCGTGGCAAGGGTTTCGTGAGAATGTCCGCAGTCATCTCCTGAGTATTACAGTAGGACATTTCTACTAGTCCATCTTGGATCATCTGGCGAATGAAGTGATACCTGACCCCAATGTGTTTTGAACGTGCAAGGAACTTTTCGGTTTGCGCTAGCTGCAGGCAGCCTTGATTGTCCTCCATCAAGCTGACAGGTCCTTTTCTCGGCAAACCAAAGTCTGTCAGGAGTTGATCCAGCCAGATGATCTCTCTGCATGCTTCCGAAGCTGAAATATATTCACTCTCTGTGGACGATAAGGCTACACATTTCTGTTTATAACTGCCCCAAATGATAGGTGCATTTCCAAACATAAAAACATAACCACTTGTGGATTTGTAATCCGCCTTATCCCCAGCCCAATCTGCATCACTGTACCCAACCAACTTAGGGTCCCTTACAGCTGGCAATCTTAATTTACAATTCATTGTACCCTTGAGGTAACGCACCACCCTCTTGACCCCACCCAAGTCATGTTCAGTGGGAGAACTCACTTTTCTGCTTAGGATCCCCACTGCACTTGCTATGTCAGGTCTGCTGGTAGTAACCAAATACAAAAGTTTACCAATCGCTGACCTGTATTCGCTGTTGTCTGGCAGCAGCTTCGAATCTTGCTGATTCTTTAGAAAATCTGTGGCCATGGGTGTCGCGACAGGGTGTGCACCTTGCATCTGCATGCTTTCTATCAGTTCTATTATCTTCTGCTTCTGGCTGAGAAGAAATGAGCCGTCTTCTTCTCTCTCAATTTGAATTCCCAAGTAATACTGGACAAGTCCCAATTCCTTTACTTCCACCTCTTTGTTGAGATGTCTGACTATGTCTTTATAGTCTCTGTCATTGGACGTTGATATTAATAAATCATCGACAAAAGCCAGAATGTAAGAGAATTGTCCATTTCTGTTCTTAGTGTACAGGCACTTGTCAGCTGTTGACTGCTTGTACCCAAGCTGAACCAGCATTTCATGTAATTTCTGGTTCCATGCTCTTGCAGCTTGTTTCAAACCGTAAATTCCTTTCTGAAGTTTACATACAAGATGTGCCTCATTTTGCTTGATAAAGCCTTTGGGCTGCTTCATATAAATCTGTTCAGAAATCGTCCCATGAAGAAAAGCTGTTGCTATGTCGACATGACGGACTGATAGGCCTTTAGATGCTGCAATACTTAGAAGTAATCTAACACTGCTGTATCGCACTGTAGGCGCAAATACTTGATCATAGTCTTCGCCATACTGTTGTGAAAATCCTTGTGCTACAAGCCTAGCTTTGTAGCGTTGCACCTCCCCTTCTGACCCCTTCTTAAGCTTGAACACCCACTTGGACCCAATTGCCTTCTTACCAGGAGGTAGCTCTGTCAGGGTCCAGGTCTTGTTGCGATGCAGTGCATCCATCTCTTCCTGCGCGGCTTGCTTCCAGAGACTGGCCTCAGCAGCTGGCAACCGTTGAACCTGTTCCCACGTGGAAGGTTCCTGTGGTGGCGCCGACCCTGCAAAGTAGGACAGTCGTAGTGGTGGAACGCCTCTGTTGGACCTGGAGGAACGTCTGACCTCTGGCTCTTGTTGAACCGCATCAGCTTCCTCATCTCCTTCCAATGGCGGCATCCCTGCATACGGGTCCTCTTCGTCTCTGGAGCCTTCTGACATCTGGTCCTCCGCGTCTTCTGGGGTGTCATCTGTAGGGGGTGCTACAACACTAGGAGGTACAATACTAGGAGGTGGATTAGTTTCTGGTATGGCTTCAAAAGGAAAACTTACAAACTCCTCTGTTGGTGGCTCATTGGAACAGTCAATTGCTGTGTTCCTTGTGTCAGCCTTTTCATACTCCTCAAAATGAATCACGTGATGTGAACTTGTTTTCCCTGTTTGTAAGTCCACAACTCTGTAGCCTTTTCCTCCAGAAGCGTATCCAACTAGGATACCAGGCTTTGCTCTGGAGTCAAGTTTGTGTCTGTGCTCCTTGGGCACGTGGTAATAGCACAAACTTCCAAATACACGTATGTGTGACAAATTTGGGACTCTTCCATGCCAAAGTTCAAATGGCGTGCGCTCTGTGCCTTTTGTTGGCAGCCTATTCTGTATATAAATCGCAGTATTTGCTGCCTCGCCCCAAAGTTTCTTCGACAAGTTGGATCCTTTTAGCATACACCTTGTCATCTCTAGGATGGACCTAAATTTCCTCTCAGCAATAGAGTTTTGTTGAGGTGTGTAGCTTACTGTGGTCACATGTGCTATGCCTTCCTGAGCCATGAAGGCTTCCATTTCACGTGAGCAAAACTCCCCACCATTATCGGACATTAGGGTGGTGGGTGCTCGATGGAATTTGTTCTTGACCATGCTTACGTATTGCTTGAACAATTCCACTGTTTCACTCTTCTCTTTGAGAAGGTATCCCACACAAAACCTTGAATAATCATCCAAAAATATCAAAATATACTTATTTCCTCCTAAGGAAGGTATATTCATAGGTCCAGCTAAATCAGTGTACACAATGTCCAGAACTTTTGTGCTTCTCTTTTCTGCACAACGTGGGAAAGAAGGTTTGACTCCTTTTTCACTTACACAAGTTATACACTTTGGTGTGGGTGTGTTACTTTTGTTTACCTGTAGACCTCTCACAAGATCTCCATTCTGCAGTTCCTGGATGACTCTGATATCCCGGTGACCCAGTCTTCGATGCCAGAGCTCCAGATCTGCTTCATGCTTCTGCTTGGATTGGGCGACTTGTGCTGATTGGTTTTCTGAAACGTTAATCTCATAAACACCATTGATTAGTTTCCCTTGAGCATAAACCTCATCATTTTTCGTTACATTGCATTCTCCATTGGCAAATGTAACCTTGAAACCTTTCTTGTCTAAAGCAGACACACTAAGCAAGTTACAATTCAATTCTGGGACATATTGAACATTAGGCACAGTTGTTTCAAGAGATTCATTGTTCACCTTGAATTTCAAACGCATTGAACCTGCACCTTGTGATTTTAGAACATTTCCATCAGCAATCTGGATTTCAGTCCATTCACTATCATTAATTTCTCTGAAATATTCTCTTTTATGCGCAAAATGGCTTGTAGCTCCCGAATCTAAAATAAATTGGTCACTTTTCCTTTCATTTCTTTGCACATTTAAACTCTTTTCTTGCAGTAGAAATGTACGCTCGTGACCCCCCTTCTTTTCACCTTTTGGTTGAAAGGGGCGGGACTTATTCTTGGGCTTCTGGCAACTCCTTGCAATGTGCCCTTTTAAATTGCAGTTATGGCATATTAATTCTTTGGACACTTCCTTAGACTTGGGAAATTGCTTAGAAACATAACTTGTGTCCCTCCTTGGATTCCTTTGTGGAGAATCAAGGTAATCTCTGCATTCCTCTCTTAAGTGATTTACTAGTTCATTAAAAGTCAAATCTCTGGTGTGATCCATTATACTCTTAAATGAAGTAAATTCTTTTCCTAATGATGCCAGCATAAAAGTCACTTTGGTTCCATCATCAAAAGCTCTGGGAGTTAGGGCAATCCTTTGAACAATTTCATTAAAGTCCTTAAAATGCCCTGTAAATTGTTCTCTGGAATTCATCTTTAACTTCAGCAGTTTATCCAATAAATGTCTATAAGAGTTCTCTGATGATTGTGCATAAACCCTCTCAATATCCTTTAGAATCTGAGATGCATCACTTTCATAGTCAATCAGAGATAAATGCTCATCTTTCAAACTGCTCAAAATTATGTGTTTAGCTTCTGCATCTTGCCTTTCCCAATCTGCTTTCTTGGTTAAATCAGCAAAATCAGGTTTGGGATCTTTCACCGCTTTAAGCACTTGTTTTGCACCAAGATGCACTAAAAGGCGCTGCTTCCATTGCACAAAGTTACGATCATTCAGCAGCATAAAGCTTGATCTTGCTTCACTATCAAAACCTGAGCTTGCCATCTTAATCCTCAAAAATTTAAAAAATTTCCAAAATTTCAAAAATTCCCAAAAATGGTTAAAATTCAAAAATCAAAACTTAAAAATCTCAAAATGCAAACTAATCTTCACTGCCTCTGAGGTCTGTGAGCTCTGAGGGAGGGGAGGGGTCGCTAATCCCCCTTTCACAGCACAATGGAGAACAAAAGACCATGTGCTTACCAGGAAGTACAAACAGAAAAATTCTACTCTGCCAAAAATCACAATCCAAAGCAATCCTTTAAAAATACACAAAATACGCAGTTCTGGGCCTCAAAACCCTTTGTGAGAGATGAGAGGGAATGTGGATGAGGGAATATTGATTAATATTTCCTATCCCAGCTTGTGCTAACAAGCTCCAAACTAGCAGAGTTTCTCATCCCCAATAAAGCGCAGCAAAGCGTGGCGTTTAAGTTCCTATGAACTTCTAGAATAAGGCAGATCCTGGCACATATTTCCCCTGGTTCCCTCTTAAAAGAAAATACACGACACATAAGCTTATAAAAGTATAAAGGTTTTACTCACAGTCATTTCAAGCTTCTACAGTCTCAGAAAGGCAGGCTAGCTTAGATTAAATGTATTTACATGTGGAGATTCTCCTTAAGGGAGAAAGGCTCCATGTGGGCCTCTCTTGGCTGGAAGCCAAGAGAGCATCTCCTGAGATGTTGCATCCTCGGAGTCCTGGTGGGAAGAGAGGGAGAGTAGCAGCTCACCTGTATCTTTGAATAGCTACAGGTAAGGCCACTCCCACTTCTGGTCACACAAAGGAAGTGATTTCAGTCTTGGCACAGGAAACTCTACCTGGAGGACCAAGTCCCCTTTGTGTACACTCTAGGAATGTTGTGATTGACTGCACCAGTGTTATACATCCCACAAAACTGACCTTGCGGAAACCAGACAAGCTTGGCTATATTTACATTTGAGTTACCGGTAGAGGTGCTTTGAAGTTGGACACAATATTATTTCTAAGCAAACTAACATATGGGCTGCTTCTCAAATGCAATCCTCAAAGCCATATACACAATGAATACAAACAATGACTGCAATATAAAATAAAATAACATGGCTGTGTCCACAAGAAGGTGTTAATTTGTATGTGGGTGCACACATGAGCACTTTCCATTTTATGCCACTGAAATCTATCTTAACCTTTTCTCTCTACACCAGCGGGCAGCCCTTGATGGGATGTATTCACATTGTGTGTTGTTGTTTCCTCCAATTAATATTTCCTCACCCACCATAAGTTCTGGAAACCTGAAGCTGGAAACCTGTGGGCAACACAGCACAAAATGGTTGTATAGGCTGTAAACTGTCCTGTGATCTTGGGGTGAAGGGTGCTACATAAATTTAACACACTAACACACACCGTCTACAACAGCAAACATGGCCCACAGCTGAGAGCTGCTCACCTCATAATAGTTTTTCTAGGCCAGCATCCTGAGAATTGGCAAGCATCTGGACCCAGCAACTATTTTAGGATGTGTTCACATTACCACCTTAGAGTGCAGTGAAGCTGTTGTTTCTTGGTGCATTTCGCAGCTCTTCCCTCTCTCCTCGGCTGTTCATATCAGGGCAGGGAAGTCTTTATCCTATGTAGGAAAATGTTCACTCTGGAGTGCTTAAATCATTCCTAATTTGTCTATTCAATCCGTATGAGGTACAGGATACATAACAAAGGACAGGATATGTCATGTGAACATGGATTTAAATCCCACCACTGGAAACTGGAATATGAACACAGCCAATATTTTTAACTTCAGGATCTTGGGCAGTCAAAGCTTAGCTAATTCCCCCCCTTTTTTTTTTACATTCTGAGTGTTGCATGAAATCTAATGTGTACATGACCCAGAGGCTGTGAATGTTCAATGAAGCCTATGAGTTTCATTTCTCACAGTATCAAATTACAGAAAAGAGCACATATGGAGCAGCTCTATAATCTACCTGGAGGGTCAAATTGAATTTTACATGTAGACAGGCAGAAGAGTTTCATGTGGATTTCCTCCCCACCCCCGCCAAAAAAAAGCAGCCATGGAAGACTGTGATCACAATGGAAGAGCAGCAGGGGAGGGGCTGCTTAACCCTTTCTCAGGGTCCTCTGCCCACAATCAAACCCACTTTCCCAACTGTTTTTGCTCATGTGGGGGAATTTTTTTAAAAGAAAGAAAATGTGCAATAAGACCAGCACCAGCAGTTGGTACTTCCAAGAGGCTGGGGGAAGAGAATGACCATCATTGCTCTCAACATTTGCCTTTTGCTTCTGCTGGTCTCCTCTGGAGTAAAGGATATGGGAGCCTGCTGTATATCATCTAGCCTGGTAAGAAGACACCTCCCCTCTGAATTGTATTTAAGCCAGGCGCCTTGGAGTGTGCATCTATGTACTTAAGACTAGATTATGGTGTGGTTGTCATTGTTTGCTAAATTATTGATTTTTGTCATTTTCAAATCTACTGACATGCTCTATATTGTGTATATTATTTTCTGTCAGAGGCCTGTCTTCACCTGGAATCTTGTATGTATCTGCAAAATAACATTGCTCAGGGGCATTGTGGGAAATTCAAAGGGTGGCTAGACAAAGCCACCCAGCACTGCTTAGAGTGCTGCCATTGCAATCCCATAAGCCCAGGCAGGCCCCATGGACAGGTGAGCTTAACATAGGGAGCTGCCTTATGCTGACTGAATCAGACCATTGGGTCCATCTAGCGCAATATTGTCCATACTGACTTACAGCAGCTCTCCAGGGTTTCAAGGCAGGGGTCTCTCCAAGTGCTATCTGGAGATGCCGGTAATTGAACCTGGCACCTTCTGTATCCAAGTCAGGTGCTCTACCCCTGAGCTAAGGCAGAGGTAGCCACCAGTGGCTCTCCAAAAAATATACAAAGCCCCAAATGTAACCTTTACTCATAAGGGAGTTGCTCCATGCCCTTGATCGTTACGCTTGTCATTTTCTGAACCGTTTCTCAACAATACGCTTTTCAAGGTATTCTCCCCCCCCCCCCCGCTGCCAACCTGATGCCTTTCAGATGTTTTGGACTACAGCTCCCATCAGCCAGTGGGGTGGACGAGTTAACTTTCAGAATTTGTTAAGGGCAGAAGGCATCTCGCAAAGTAGCTGTGCAAACAGTAATATAACACTTCGGTGTAAAGCTCCCAGCGTTTATTAATGGTTTCGCAACGGAATATTTAACCAGAGAATTGATTTCCTTTATAGAAAATTGATTTCCTTAGGGGGGGATACGGAATTTTTTTCCTTCATTAATAAAACCGGACTGGCAAGTATTGCTCCTAAACCCTCAATCTGAGCAAAGTATCAGGCAGCCTCCTTATACTGGTAGTGTCATTTTGAAAATCTCTTCGAATGTGGATTTCTGCCAGTGTTTAAAGACCGAAATTAAATTTATTCAGCCAGCCTGCCAGAGCAAGGTCAGTTTTTTCCTCTCTCTCTCTCTCTGTGTGTTTTTAAAATACTATTAGGATGTAAATGTCACATCCATTTTGGAGGCTACTCATAATCTGGGCCATATACATTATGTAAGGTTTCCATGGCAACAGTTTCTCTGAGGGGAAACCTAGCTGTCTGCAGTTTCCACAGAAACTGCTCCCTGCTGAGACAGGTGCCTCGGAGGGAAGGGAAGGGAATAGGAATGAGAAGGATCACATGACCTCTGCAGCATAACAGGCGCTGTAGCAGATGCAACGGTGCGCTTCCTCCTTCCTCACCTCTCTCCCTTGCAAGGATCTTGGGTGGGGAGGCTTCCCGCCCCCTGCATCCTGTAATGCACATCTCTTGATCACAAGACCTTGGGCCTATATGGAGGTGGTCCTGATTTGGAAATGCCACTCATCCCGAGGACACTGAATCCGGGCACTTCAGCCTTTCAGGTCCAGCCTTTGCAGAGTCACTTTGCATGGGAACATTTCACTGGTAAATGAAAACTCTTCTTTCTTTCTTTCTTTCTTTCTTTCTTTCTTTCTTTCTTTCTTTCTTTCTTTCTTTCTTTCTTTCCTTCCTTCCTTCCTTCCTTCCTTCCTTCCTTCCTTCCTTTTCCTTAAAGAGCTGGAAGACAGAGGAAGGGGGTGGGGGAAGCCCATTCTCCGGATTATTCTTTTGCTCAGCGATCGTAGTTCCTTTTAAATTAATGGGCTAAGAAATACGAGGTGCATTTGTGTGTGATTTTTGGCCCTGGTGAATCCAGGGAGTTGATGTGTCTTAAAATAACAGGGTGTGAAATAACGATTCCAAGAGATATGGCTATAATAACCCTTTCATTAAAAAAAAGTATAGCACCGTTTTATAGCTATAGTTAAGAAGGAGGCGGAGAGAGGGTTATACTGTGGCATTCATGGAAGCCTTAGTGCTGGCATAACTGCAGATTAACATGCAGCCTGTTTCATCTTCTGCTGTCACCTCTTTTCCTCTTTATGGGGAAAACAGCCTGACATGGTTATTAAATCTGGCAGCTGGGTTGTGCGCGCAGAGCATGTAAGAGAATTGAGTGGCTTTCAGATAGCAGCCTCTCTTTTTGCTGCTCCTGGGCTTGAGAGACGGTTCAAAAGGCTCTTTCTCTTCTTTGTAATTACTAATCGGTGGATCACTGCACAAGTATTCGCAAACAATTGCAAATGTAAGTATTCTTGGCTTGGCTTGTTTGCTGCTTTCAGGTTGCCAATTAAGAGTAGAGGTTTGGGGTTGGTTTTTTGTTTTTACTGCAGTGTTCTAGTTGAAAGGGCAACAAGATGAAAGCCAAAGACCAAATCCGGCAGGAATGTTTCTTTGTAGGAATGAAGTGACTTTGCATTGAATGGTTAAAGGAGGTGGGGGAGAGAAAGGCTAGGGAAGTAAGTCCTGTTTTGCAGTTGCTAGTGACTGCAGGTTTTCTGTGAGAGGTAAAATCAGGATCTCAAGCATTTATTTATTTTTACCATTCTTGCTTTACAGTGTTACATCTAGAGAGATGTAAGGAACTACTTATTCCTCGAAACTAAGGTGTTTTTGTTTTTTTGGTTAATCTGGCATCCCTGGTTAAAATTTTAGAAATAAATCCAAACCTGTAGCTGAGAAATCTTGCAGGTATCTGTTTGGAATAGGGTGTGTTAAAGCTGCATTAGAAAAGAAAACAGCAATACCAACAAAATGCTGAGCAACACCTAAAAAAAATAGCCTCGGTCTTTTGTTGCCTTTGAAGCATAAAATGCTGAAAAAATTTAAGCTGCAGGGTTTTCTCAATGCTGAAGGTTTAGATTTTTTCCTGACAAACATTCTTTTTCCATTCTTTAAAATATGCATTTCTTACCCAATCAAGTTATTTCACTTTTTCCTTTTAATATATAAGACTACAGAAATGTGGGCTTTTGGAGTTCAACTTGCCAACTCTCATTCTGTTATAAATTAAACTTGCATAAGAAAAAAAGGTGCAACTGGTATTATGCATACTCAAATCAGATAATTGCATGAGAAATGGCCTGCCGTTTCCAGTCTGTCTGAGTTGTCATGTCTCGTTTGTTTATTTCCAGGATGTGTTATTTACTAGAGATTCAGTCACGGTATCCCATTTCTATCTATGTAGCAATTTTATTACTGCAATTCTTTCACATGCTTATTATAGGACGGAAGCGTGAAGAGACTAAAAGGCTGCTTATGTTATGTCTCAATTTGGGTGTTCCTTTAAGTGGCTTGGAAGCTTGGGAAATGGTTTGCATGCTACCTTCCCATCCCCTTTTCCCAAGTTGTAATAATCATAGTTTTATGTAACCTCAGAAATAGACAACTACTGTGGTTCCTGTAACTTCCAAACCATGGTTTGCGAACACACTTAAAACCATGGGTTCGACTGCTTAGCACTAACTATAGTTTACTGAATCCAAATGTCTTGGCAACCTGGTTTATTACAAGTCCAGAAATGGAGAAGAGAAACTGCATGGAAAAGGAGGGGATGGATTCAGTGTTCTGTATCACTGAAATTGAGCCTGTTCTGTTATTCCAGGCAAAGGCACACATGTATTCCCTGTTTTACTGCAGTGAAATTGGAATGCTGTGCATTTGTTTCTGTGTAACCTGGAAAGCTGTGTATAAAAATATAGCTTGGCATCCCAGCAAGCTAAATGCAATTTGGAAATGCTCTGCTTTCTCCTTTTTCCTGAAATGGCCACACCCCGTTTCACTATCTGTGAAAATGATCATATTTGGTGACAACTGACAGGTTTCAGCTTCCCCCAGGGTGCTTTGTTAACCAACCAACTGCTGAGACAAGTGGTTTCAAGGGCAATGTCCATCGCAAAAAAATAAAATAAATTGGAATATGATGCCATGTGTGCGTGGTGAAGGAAGGAGATTTCCCAGCTGGGAAAGGTGCCTGGTGGAAAATGTCTAATCCAGGATCAGGCTGGATTAAAGTCTCGCATTTAGAAATATGATGGCATTTTTTAAATCAAAAGGATTATCATTAAGCTATAATGAATTTGACATTAATGTTGTTGCATGGGGTGGTTTTGAAAAATGGCTAAAAGTTGAGACATTTTAAGATTCCAAATGGCTTGTGCTGCCTTTTCGACTATGTATCTAACATATTGTATCTAACATCTAGTGGTTAAGAGCCAAAAAGAAAGGCAATCTGCCTGGAAGCAATGTTCTCTCTTAAGAAAATCTGGTCCATAATTTGCGTAGCTCACTGACTTCCTTTGGTTACTTAATTGCGCAAAAATGGCACTTTGTGCATGTCCAGATGCACTCTGTTGTAAGTTCACTACAGTAGTTCCATTTAAGCAAATGTCAGGCTCAGAGTCCTGGCTGCAAAATGACCCTAATAGGGTCCTTGGCTGCTCACTTGCTCTTTGTAGCCACACCCACATTCCACCTTTGCCCAGCTATGATCAGCCATCATCAGGGGACAGGATATCTGTTCTCATGCTGCTAATCAGCCATCTTTTGCCCAACCCTGCCAAAATCAGTGGGCAATGGGGAATGTTTGTGTGTGTGGGAAGGTTGTGATTCAGACATCCTTGTCCAAATGCTATCAGTTAAGCTCAGGGTTGGCCAAAAACATGAGGGGGGAGAGGAAACAGGCCCCCTCCAGTCAAGGTGTGCAACAGTGTCCAAGGGAACATAGTGTTGGGAACACAGGAAGTGATCATCTACTGAGTTGGACGTTTGGTACAGCTAGGTCAGTATTGTCAACACTGACTGGCAGTGATTCGTCAGGGTTTCAAGTGTGATTCTTTTCCATCTCTACCTGGAGACACCAGAGATTGAACTGGGGACATTTTGCATGGGATAAAACCCTCTCTGTGACCTGCTGCTACCAGTCAGTCTTGAGAATACTGTGCTAGTTGAACCAATGTTCATCCTACGTTTACCCGAGACAGCAATTCCCATAAGCACCTCCCTGTCCCACCCTGGCAGTCAGTACAGTAATAAATTAAACAATAATTTGTTGCACTTTCATGATACCCAAAATCTGATTATTTGCTGCGCCTTCACTATACTCCTTGGTATCTCTTATTATATTATGCACATAGATTCATAGAATTGTTGAATTGGAAGGGACCATGAGGGTCATCTAGTCCAACCCCCCTGCAATTCAGGAATATTTACCTACTCGAACTCATGACCCAAAGATGCTCTACTGACTGAGCTATGTTCTGGTTTGTTTGTTTTTAATATCACAGTACTGGTGGTCTGTTGACCAATGCAAAAGGGCTGGGAGTATCTGTTCCTCTGCAATTGAACCAGCTTGAAACAAACAAACAAACAAAACACAAAAAAGTTATATTTCACAGAAGATTATACTGAGAAGTAGGAATGAAAAATGCTACGGTATGTCAGAATGAATTGTGAAAACTGGAAAGCCCTAGGTGGCCATGGATTTCAGACAGTTCTTTAGCCTACAGATAAAATTTAAATTAGTAATTTGTTGTCCAAGCACTAGGTAATTACTGGTAGTAAGCAAAAGCTAACCAATGATGCTTAAAACTGGTTAAGGACTTACGGGTAAATGAAACAATGCCCAATATGGATTCACATGGACAGATTCCTTCTGTAACATATTCTTGAACTGCAAGCAAATTTCTGCCTTTGGGTACAGAAAATGGTTTCTTCTAAAGCAGAATTTGCCGTCTTGTACTTTCTAGCTCATCCTATTTCTTTGCTGAGATGGGCAATGTGATTTAGTAAATAACCGCTGTTGCAGTTTGAAGATAGATTTTAAAAAATATGCTTTAAAGTCTATTAATAAAAGTCAAGATGATCAAAAGGCCATTTTAAAGCAGCAGGGTAAGGCATGTAACATAGCTTCCTTGTGTAAGGCCAGCTGTGAACACCACTACATGGGCTTTATCAGCCATGAAACACAGTACTTAGGAATCAATAAGTATTGATGAGAAAAGAAGCAATTATTTACAGCGTAATTACAGAGATGCTGGTGGTCGTTCAGTTTAGTGCTGACCTTGACACTTTGGGCATGGAGGAAAATAAATAATTGCCTCTAATTCATCATGTCAACTGTGTTCTCCCTGAAAATGTGAACAGAAAGAAATTGCATTGAGGCAATGTTTCAAATAGGGACGCGGGTGGCGCTGTGGGTTAAACCACAGAGCCTAGGGCCTGCCGATCAGAAGGTCGGCGGTTCGAATCCCCGCGATGGGGTGAGCAAGTAGATAAATAGGAACCGCTGCAGCGGGAAGGTAAACGGCGTTTCCCTGTCCTGCTCTGGTTTGCCAGAAGCGGCTTAGTCATGCTGGCCGCATGACCCGGAAGCTGTACGCCGGCTCTATCGGCCAATAATGCGAGATGAGCGCACAACCCCAGAGTCGGTCACGACTGGACCTAATGGTCAGGGGTCCCTTTACCTTTTTTAATGTTTCAAATAAAATTGAACACCCCTCCCCCCTTGACCCAGAACAGCTATTCTTGTGGTGTTTGACCTAAGTACGGTATCTTTTGTTCACTCTGTATATTGTGCAAATTGCACAGCCATTCAAGTCTGCTATTGGGGTTGATGATGGCTGCATTCAAACAGCACTTTATTCCTTTTTCACAATGTTTCCTTACGTGATAATTTCCACGTTTAACACGCTCTTTCACATAACACAAACGCCACTTCTAGGAAACTGGCAGAATCTATCTGAAGTTTAGCACTAATTTCTGTGTTATTTGCTCGCGGAAAATTGCAAGAGTTTTGCATTGTAATTTCACCTAACAAAATTTTGGGCATACGTGGAATACATTTCTTTCCTGCCATTTTAAAATTTAGTGCAACGTGGTGGCATGTCGCTCAAAAAGCCACAGTTCCATAATACAACAGATAATGCAGTGTAAAAGGAACATAGAACCGTTTGCATTATAATCGGGAAGAAAAATGCAATAAGCCCCATGCATAGCTGTCAACTTTTGGATTTGAAAATAAGGGATTTTTCCAAACTTTTGGATTTGAAAATAAGGGATGCCGCGAGGGTGGTGCAATGGCACCAAGTAGCCTCGCCACCATGCGCACCAGAGGCTGCGCGCGAACGGGTGAGCGAAAGAGCGAGCGCGTAGACGGCAGGCAGGCTGGCTGGCTGGTTCAGCATGAGGGTCTGGATGCACAAGGCATGCAAGCTCCGCCCCCAGTCGGTCTCAGACTCCTTATTGGCTGCCGAGCAATGCAGCTGAGGAGCCTCCCTGGCCGGCAGGGAGGGAGAGGAGCTGCTTCCTTTGAAATCTGGGAAATTTAAGGGATATCAACAATCCGGGATAGCAGCGGGAAACGGCATTGGAATAAGGGAGTTTCCCGCATAAAAAGGGAGGGTTGACAGCTATGGCCCCATGTATGAATGGGGCGAGCACTGTTGAGGCAAAAAGCAAACAAACCAAGTCTTCAAGGTTTGTGCTGGGCCAGGGTTGAGGGGAGAAGGGATCAAAGCAGGAATGACCAGACAGTGTGCAGTAACATGTTACTCAAACCCAAAGAGCTATTAAACATGGCTTGTTGCTATGTAAGCCCTCCTAGCCCTACCTGGAGAGTAAACATGGGACCTACTGCCATGCACAACAGATACCCTACAACTGAGCTGTGATTTTTCCTCTAGTCCCTATTCCAGAGGATTAAACAGTGTGAGTTTTTTTGAAAACAGGTTTAGGCCCTTTGGGGGTGTTATGACGTAAACAAAGGGTAAAACAAAGAAAAACGGTGCATTCCTGTTTTTCTGAATTTGAAATTGTGGTTTTTTTCCTTCTGAAGTTGAAGTCATGATTTGTTCTTGGCTTGGCCAGCGGATATCCATTCTGTTTGCCTCCAAAAACCTCTGTAATTCAGCTGTGCAAGTCATCAAACTAGATTTTTATGTGGGACACTCCTGCTTAGATCATCCTGGTTCTCCTAAAGCAGGGGTGGCCAACTCCCAAGAGACTGTGATCTACTTAGAGAGTTAAAAACTGGCAGTGATCTACCCCCTTTTGGGGGGTTCAGGTCAAAGTTGTTGAGCTTCTTTTAGGAAGGAGGAAGGCCCATTTTTTAGGGGTTCATGTCAAAGATGTTGAGCCTTTTGGAGGAGGAGGAAAGCCCTGTTTTTTGGGAGTGCAGGGCTAAAAAAAATGAGCTTTTTTTAGGGAAGCCAAAGTTGTTGAGCTTCTTTGGGGGAGCCAGTGATCTACCAGTGATCTACCACAGACGTCCAGTGATCTACCGATAGATCATGATCAACCTGTTGGACGTGCCTGTCCTAAAGCCATGGAGAGGGGCCTGATTTGGATAGGAAGGAGGGTTTAACCCTTTGCAACTTCTAAAGTTTGAGTCTCTTTCCCTATGTGCTTTCCTGCCCACAGCTAATACCAGCTGTTTATGGATGTTGGAGGGGGAGGAGAGGCCAGAGGTGAGAGGCCAATCCCTTTCTTCTCTCTTACCCACCACCAGCTGCTTTAGGAGAAGGAAATGACATGGGAAGATGCAGTCATGGTGTAGTGGTTAAGGTGTTGGACTAGGACCTCCTGGGAGAGACCAGGGTTCAAATCCCCACTCAACCATGAAGCTCATTGGGTCACCATCTTTCAGACTGACGTACCTCAGTGTTTTTGTGAGGATAATATGGAGAGGAAGGCAGAGCAATGTACACCACCTTTATCTCCTCGAAAGAAAGGTGGGATGTAAAATGGCGGGGGGGGGGGAACCAAGCATGATTTTTCAAACAGCCCTTAGTTATTTCAGTTTATTTGCATTTTCAAGGGAGCATTTGAATCGTGTTTTCCATTTTTGTTACCGTGTGTGCAAAGCATATATGCAAACACATTCTGGTGTTGTTGGCTTGCCTGCTTCCACCAAACAAACACTGCAGTAATAAAATCTCAACTGAGGAGAAATTGATAAAGAGCACAAACGGCACGTGGATGGTACCAGAAACTCCAGATGACATTTTGCAAAATATTTGCTGAAAGGTTTTATTGTTGTGGTTAACAATTGCTGGTCCTTAGACACGCCAAGCAATGATACACAGTGGAGTCTCTTTCCCCACACTTGGTGTGTCCAGTCTTTTCCATGGACACTGTTTGTTTTCAATCAATTTAGCAATTATAATCAAGCAGAACACCCACCAGCAGACAGAATGAAATGCAGAATAATAGCCCTGCTTCTGTGTTGGGTATAACAGCCTTTCTGTAGGGAGCTGGGGTGAGACATAAAATCTGACAAAAGTTTGAGTCTTGGAGATAAGATGTAGCACATTTGTAGTATAGTGTACAGGGAAACTCGAGTTGTTTTGTAGTTAAACCTGTTGAATTAGAAGCCTGCCTGGAGCATCAGGCTCCTATCAGCACTGGGAATTTATGGGAATCGGGTTGAGTGATGATCTGATGTGCACAAACCATACAGCCCAGCTATAGAGCAGCTACTGAAATGTTTGAGTGCCACCAATTGATTGCATCAAATCACTTTCAGAAACACTGGTTTTTTACCTTGCTAGCTCATAGATGTAGAACCTCAGACTTCTCTGTCGGGTCCCCAAGAACCTCACCAGGCCAGACACCCTTTAATGGGTCCACACCCCATTTTTGCATGACTGGAATGCAACCTTGAAATCTGATAGTTTCTCCTGATTGTCTGGATGAAGGATAGAGAGGGGCAGATGTAGAAACTCACCTGCTGTACAAAGGTAGATTTTGTTTGTTGCTCCACCGCCTTTTGCCTCTGGCCCCACCCACTACTGATCTGTATTTTCCACAGAAAATATCCCACGTCATATCTTTATGAATAGATGCATGTTACAAATACAGTACAGTGTTAGGCAAGCTTGACAGTTCCAAAGTTTTTATCTTTATTAACTACAAGTAAAATAAGCATGCAAGATAAGATCACTCTCTAGGGCATCAAAAAAACTCTATTTTTTTTTTCTAATGCAAATTACTCTCTGCAAATTACTCCAATTTGCATTGGAGAATTTCCCAGAAAACCCACATTACTGGTGCAATTTTATAATAATGGCAAATATTTGGCAAATATTTGCCAAATGCAAATATCCGTGCACCTCTTATTTCCCTGTTAGGCTCTGAATATATACTGGTAGCCACTGCTTAAACAGCTCACTGCTTTAATTATAAACACTTCAAAGGAACATGTTTCTAAATTAAACATATGAAAGATCTCTTCCCTTCTCCCCTAATAATTGGTGGTGTTTGGCTGACCATTGATTACAAGTTTTGATTTATAATTTGATAAGCATGTTTCAAGATTATGAGAAGTGCATATAAGTATGAGAAAGTTAACCTAGGAAAAGGAAGGTCTTCTTTTAAATTTTAGCACAGTATTGATATTCTGGATGAAGAAATGGATCTTGTTTGTCAGTCCCCCAGAGCTTGTGTTACTAGTGATCTCTGTTAATAACATGACAGCGCCAGGGCTGGAAGCAAAACCCCATTAACATCCAGAACAAAATCTTTTATAGGATTTTGACCCAATTATTGATTGTTAGATCTGAAGGCCACTTTTTCCAAACAATTGTTCCATATAGCAGTGTTGTATTTTCATAGTTCATCATCAGTCCTGGATTTCTGTGGTGCTACATGGTAGCTTAAGAATGATTGTTGCATTTCCTGCATAGTGACACTGTGCTTTCTTGGAAGTAGGTACCATTGTGTTCAATGTGACTTACTTACATGAGTAAGTGTGCAGTCTAAAGCAGTGTTTCCCAACTGGGGACCATATGGTCGTCTCACCCCCACCCCGGCACAGCCATAGGTATTCCCACACCCATGTTTCTACCATTGAATAATACTTTCACTTAGACTAATGCCATCATCTTCTTAATACCTTATAAGTCAAAGGCAATACAGTAGTTTACTAGTTTGCATTGCAGTAAAGCTTCAGGTTAAGCCATGGTATGCAGTATTAATATAGTAGCAGACCTGATGCTCTAGCAACTGGGCAAATGACCAAGTATCCACTCAATCTTGGCAAGGGGTCCAGATTCCTATAATCTTCCTCCTGATGCTGCTGCTGTTCTGTAGCAGACTAGTATTGAAGATGCATAGTTCTGTATGAACAGAAAGATTAGAGGACAGCATGTGGAGAATCTGGAAATTAAAGAATACTCCTCATTTTGATGATCTAAAAACTTGATTGAAGGGACAAAATATTTCACTGTAACAGCAACTGTTATATTCTTAGCAGTTTTATCACAAAGAAACATGACTCTCTACATGGTAAGCATAAACAGTGTCTACAGCAAAAGATTGGCTCTTAATGGCCCTTGAAGTTACATGCATGGGCAGCCCTATGGATTGTCATGGCTTTTTATGATCAAATGTATGCTGTGTCCTTTGTAAATGGTATAGAAATTAGTATTAGCATTATTTAAAATGCTCTGCAAAAAATACAGGAACCACAATCCAAGGAAAACAGTAGCTGCTGAAGTTTCTGCTTGCCTTGTGGTGTTGGGATCCCTGCCAGAATTCAAGATGGCATACTTGCTTCCTTAAGGCATTCTGACCAGGAAAATATTATTAGGATCATGTCCATTAAAATAATATGCGTCACTTTAGTGTTCAAATTGCTTCACATGCATACTACAACAGTCCTGAGAGGCAGGTCAGGAATATGACCTCCATATGGCCACCTTGTGAATTTGTGATATGGCATGAAATCTGAACCTGCAGCCCGCTGGATCACAGTTCATTCTTATCCACTTCACTGAAAGCAGCTGTGTAGAAGGCTCCTATACAGATTTAAAGGCTAGTTCTCTCCTTGTTCCCTGCCCTACGCCCTCACCATGTATTTAAGACACTTATTTTCACCCCTTTTCACAAGGACCTCAGCCTGGTTTAGAATCACAGACGCAGGTGGTGCTGTGGTCTAAACCAATGAACCTCCTGGGCTTGCCGATGAGAAGGTTGGTGGTTTGAATCCCTACGACGGGGTGAGCTCCCGTTGCTCTGTCCCAGCTCCTGCCAACCTAGCAGTTTGAAAGCATACCAGTGCGAGTAGATAAATAGGTACCACTGTGGTGGGAAGGTAAATGGCGTTTCCGTGCACTCTGGTTTCTGTCACGGTGTTCTGTTGCACCAGAAGCAGTTTAGACATGGTGGCCACATGACTTGGAAAGCTGTCTGTGGATGAATGCCATCTCCCTCGGCCTGAAAGCGAGATGAGCGCCAAAACCTCATAGTCACCTTTGACTGGATTTAACCGTCCTGGGGTCCTTTACCTTTTTATAGAATCACAGAACTGTAGAGTCAGAAGGTGCACAATGATCATCTAGTGCAACCCCCTGGAGTGCAGGAATCGGTCATCCAAAGTGGAACTCAGACCCACAACCCTGAGATTAAGGGTCCATTTTCACCCCCTTTTTATTCTCACAACAGCCCTTTAAGGTAGACTAGGCTGGCGTGCCTGGCGTGCTCTGGTCCATGGGGTCACGAAGAGTCAGAAACGACTAAACAACAACAGGCTGAGAAATAATGACGAGCTGAGAGGTTATGACTTTTGTAGGGAAATGAACCCAGATTGTCTTGGTGGTCCTATATCATGCTGCTTTTAGTGCAAGATAAATTTCTCCAAAATTTTGCTCCGTGTGTGTGTGTGTGTGTGTGTGTGTGTTATTTGACATAAAAGCAGGACCAAACTAAACGATATGTGGTGGCTTGTGAGCTTCAGCACACATAGCAAATATGTGCTTTTTTCCTGGAGTGCCTTATTGATACATATTTTACCCTGGTCTAAGCGTTCCTCCCCCCCTGCCCTGTTCAGCTGTGAGCACTCCCAGCACAGTTAGTTTTTCCTTGTCAGCTTTTCTCACTGCCCCACTCTCCTCTTTAAGAATGAAACACAATATCTTAACCAAACAGATACCGAAGAGGCTCATCATTGGCTGGCATTGTCCCCTGATAGCACGGGTTGTCCCGCCTCTTTGGTTGTGCTGACAAGCTGTTTATGTTTTTGCAAGGCCACCCTTTAACTCAGCCTCCTGGTGGTTATAATGGGACCAATTGTCTGAATGCTGCCGGGAGCAGGCTCCTCTTTTCGAAAGAGGCTGCATTTCAGTGCCTGGAAGGACATAATGGAACGTCTGTAAGTAAGCTCCTAACTGTCCCACCTTTTAGGGGGGGGGGGATATAGCCTAGGATTACAGAAAATCCTTATTTAGTACAGTTCTTGTGTTTGATTCAAAAAAGTATTGTGTGTGCTTGTGTATTTTGGAAGGAAGGTTGAATCTTTTGAACGAACAGCAGCTACTTTGTATTCAGCGACATGCTTCTGTGGACTCCTCTATTCATACCTCAAATGAGAGTGAGGTCATCCTGGAGAGGAACAGAAACAGATGGAACAACTTGCGGGATAAGGTTGACCAGACAAACTTGTTGAAGATCTTTTAAAAACTTTTTTTTTAAAGAAGCATAACTCTGACTTGATTCTCTTTTAAGTGCTTCTTATTAAAACATATATTAAGGTGCAGAAATTCATCCGAAAGTAGACAAGATGCGAGTGTGATATTGAACACCGTTCTTTAGAAAACAATGTTTTTAGAAAGAGGCATGCTGTAGAACACAATGCTTCAGAAAAGTGCTGGGCAAGTGCTGCTGGTTCTCCCAAGATGTATTTCTAGGAATAAATAGGTTGTGCTCTGCGGTGTCTGAATAACTGGTCTGTCTAATCAGCTGAAGCATTTTTAGGCTCACAGAATGGAAGAATGGATTAAACACCCCAGCCTCCATGGACAAGTTACGGAACAAATTTTATCCTCTAGATAAAATGGTAAAATTAATCAAACTTTAAATAAGTTATTGTACAGGCATGAAGTACTTCTAAAGAGGATCCTCAAAACCCAACACTGGAATGGTAAACTTCACTATATTACCACCAGTATCAGTTGTGGGAGCTGATTTTAGCACAGTGTCACTCAATTCCTGAATCATAAAGACCCCATTTTCTAAATAGAGAAGATAAAGAGATAGCAGGTAAACTACGTCTCCTAGGCTGCAAGGGATGTAATTAACTTTTAGAACTTCAACAACTGATATCTTGCCTTGCCTTTCATTTAATTGCAGAATTCCTCCCAACAGTCTCTTCTAATAAGTAAATTTCCTAAGGGAGTTTGCTTTGGTTAAAAGAACTACCCAAACTTCACAAAGCGATCAGACATGCAAAATATCAGGTGCAGCCACCAAGAAAGCAGACTCTTCTTGTTCTGGCAGTTCTCCACACTTTTAACAGCTGCTTTACAGGCTAACATTTAATAGCTGCAGCTTTCCAGGTGATGAGTCACCTGTTGAATTTCCATCAGCCACCGAAGGTGTTAGAATAACAGTAGTCTTGCTAGGAAAAGAAATGGAAGAGCTCTCCAGAGAAATCTTATTAAGCATCCTTGCATTTCAATTCCATAATATTTTATGTGGTATCTAATATGTCAGATGCTACTTAGAAAGAGAAAGTCGTTTTTGAAAACACACTGATAACTTTTGTTTATGTTTTGAGATGTCTCCCAAAAGAAGGCTCTGGGTGTAACTTACTTGCATATGGTAATATTAGTTCAATATTTGTTGGAATATTTTGGAATAGCAGTTGGAATATTTAATACATGTTACAATATTTTTCATCCAAAAAACATATTACCATAAGTTACATATATTTCCCAGGTTGCTTTCCCTCTGGAGCAGGAATGGGGATTCTGCAGCCCTCCAGATGTTGCTGGACTCGATTCCCATTATGCTTGACCACCGTAGGCTGATGGGAGCTGGGGTCCAACAACAGCTGGAGAGCCACATGTTTCTGACCCTAATCTAGTCCTGCTATCTTTGCCAGTTGAACCGGAGCTTTCTCTGTCTCTGCCATCTGTACCTGCGGCAGCCACTACAACATGTACTGCATTTAAACATTTATACTGACAAGAATGGAGACAGACCTAGGGAAAGAGAATCTGATAAGGATCATTTCAAAATTCATTGGCAGCAATCCTATTTGTTAGCACACCAGCAAATAAACCTGTACAGTTTTCTGTTCTTAAATAAATGAACACCTTTTTTTTAGTATCTTTTAGCCTGGAATGTCAACATTGTTAATAGAAAGTGGCTATCACAATTTAGTACATGTGGGAAATGCAAAAATGGGTCTACGTATCACCTGGGAAAGTTGCCTAAAGCACACTCCTCCCTGCTAATCTGATAGAAGGCCCTAAAGCAGGGGTAGGCAATGTGATGCCTTCCAGATGTTTTGGACAACAGTTCCCACCTTTGCTGACTTTTGGCCGCAGTAGCAGAGGCTGATGGGAGTTGGGATCCAAAGTACTATATGTGAAGGGCATCTGGGCACCCTTTCCTGAAGCTTTGGAGGAAAATGTCAACTTTTCTATCTCCTGCAATTCTCTGTGTCACCTCTGCAGCACTGGCACCAAAGTGTTGTCTATCTACTTTTCTGGGTTCCCAGTGTCAGTGTGAGGGTGTGCTGGGTGGAAAGTACTTTTCTTAGTCAAAAGGAGCACCTTTTAAAAGATGTTCTTTGCGATGTCTGTCGGGAGTAAGTCAGCCAAGTGGATTTGCCCCTTAATGCTGCTTTCACTGTTATCTTGATTACAATCCTTTTGGCCTGCAGAGACATGTGTGGTTTTAACTATGGAAAGGCGGCATACTAATAAAATGATGATGATGAAGAGTTGGGATGAAAATCCTTCCCACATTAGCCACCGAAGCTGCTGCATCATGCCTAGATGGAGGTCAAAAAAGCAAGCCCATTTCCTTTATATCCTTTTATTGAAGTCATGGCTGCTTTCAGCAAGCTTTGTTGTACATAATCAGAAACTGCTAGTGGCTCATATAACCAATATGTTTATATATACATTTCATTCCTTAGAATAGGGTGTACTAAGAGTGATCCTTTGATCCAACCCGACACCTGCAGTTTGACATCTTCCAGGTATCCAAACAGAACTCTGAACGGTCTTATGAATGTGAACAACTTATAACCCGGCTTCTATGTTATCGCTACCCTGTCAAGCATGAGTTGGCAGCCCAGGGAAGAACGCCTTTATCCTTACCCTTCCTTCCTCTTTATATCTTCTCCTGTCCTTTTCTCTGCTCCTTGGTGACGTTTAGGATTGGCAAGAGAGATTTTCTTTCACTAGAATAATCTGCAGTTGTGTGAGCTATATTTAGAATAGTGTTCAAGGCATAAAAGAGTATAGCTTAATTTTTCTATAAAAAAACTTGATTATGTCTGGGCACTTACCGTAGTTAAGAACGTGCCTACCCAGTCTTCATTGACTATCAACTGATGATGTGTGATAAGACTTATCATAAATCAGACATCATTTTGGAAGGGTATCCATATTGCCTCATAATATCTTGAACACAGTACTTTTCAATGAAAGCACTTCCTGTGTTCAGACTCTGAGAATCAATGAAGCTGCAATTCTGTATCCAGGTTCTTAGGTGGAAGACCCACAGAACTAAATGGCTTACTTTTTGAGTAAATGTCTAGTGGATTGTGCTGTAAGAGTAATGGTGTGATGGGGTGCATGTGTTTATTGCGCTCTTCAGATTAAAAATAGGAAAGCATGGCAAATAACAAGGATAACTCTTATGCTTCCTTGTATGAGTATATAAATTTAGGAAAAGCTAATCCTGGACTCACTCAGAACTGCGCTGAGGGTGTGTGCAAGGAATAAACGGAGATTGCAAAGCCTTTGTTTGCTTCCAGTTTCACTACTGCACTCAGATGACAGATAATGTGCTAATTTGGTGCTGTAGAGTTAAATCGGGAGGGGTTGGAATGCAAACTAATCTGATGGGCTTTGAGCTACAGTTGCTGATTTGATCCGGGCCACCTGTGTTTATTCTGCCAGTCCGTGATCTGCGGTTTGGGCTAGCAGATGGCAGCACGAAGATCTGCACGAAGCCCCTGTCTGGATTGAAAGTGGGCATGCTTCACTTTGTGTGTGTGTGTGTGTGTGTGTGTGTGTGTGTGTGTGTCTTGTTTGGTCGCTTTCTGCACATCTGCATGCAAATCTCCACTTAGAAACTGACTGAACTGTGTCAAAATTCTGCACAATTATGTTGGGTCTGCATGTGCCAGGCCAGCTGGAAGGAATAATATTGTGACAGGGCTGCCTGTGACAGTCCTAACGCCCCACCTGGGTCAGCTGGTGCCATTGCAGTGAATTGTATGATCTGCAGCTAGGGGGATGTGGTGTTTGCAAGCTTCACTCTCTCCTCTGTGATTACATCAGACTATGAATCAGGTCAGCTGGAGCCGGGCTGGAGGGTGTGCGGGATTTAGCTTTCTGAGTAAGCTTCTGTCATCCTGGCATTTTGACCAGTTTGAAACGTGGTGTGTAGGCCATGCACTTGATCCCTCTCAGCATGAATTTCATTTGTCCTTTCAGTTCCCTCCCCCCCGCTCCCCAAGCATGGTTTGCCAGGCATAGAGACTTGCATACTGATACAAAACTGGAGACAGGCTGTGGGTCAGGTTGTAGGAATATATTCATTGGCACTGGTGAGATCTAATGCTGCTTTGAAGGTGCACTGCTGAAATTCTAAGATATATTTCCCTGGCAGTCAGATAAACATGCAGTCTTCTTTTGAAACAATGTGGTTTTCTTTTTTAAGAAATGCAGGTTTGAAACAGACAGCTATTGGATATTTTAAGACTCTATGAGATTCAGATTACTTAAACTTGTGAAATTCTACTGACAACCAGATAGAATGTGCATTTGTGTTCCTGATAGAAGAACTGGTGTGTGAATGGTCTGGATGTTTAACACAATAAATTCTACCCCTAGAGAACTCTGAGTAAATAAGTTTTGACTATATTGTTTGCTTTTCCTCCTTTTCCATTTTCACTACATCACTGGTGCGTGTCGAAAGTGGTGGCAGCCTTTTAATTTGTAGAATTTTGAGATAATGTTGTAACATTCCGTATGTCCCACCATGGAATAATGGAGCAATGGTATTTAGAAGGAAGTTCTTACTGGGTTTCTTTTTTACTGGTTAAGTTTTACTACAACTCCTTGCATTAATTTTCATTACGAAGCTTCTGTTGAAGTGTTAGAAATCTCAGCAGAAGTGTGTTCTTAACAGCAATTCTGCTGCGTTGATGCAGGAGTGTGAAAGATGAGAGAGGGAGGGAGAGGGAGGGAGGGGGGAAGGAAGGAGCACAGTGCCCCTCCCCCCAAGTTTGTTTTGGGAGGAGAGGGTGTTAGCCCTGTGTGAGGTCAACAGCTGGCATTTTGATAGCTTTTGCCTGCAGAACATCTATTTTAGAATTTCAGTCATTGCAGCTTGAGAGTACAGAATACCAGCTTGACAGTTACAAAAAGAGAAAAGGAGTTTTGCCCAGTTCTGTATGTCAGGAGTTGTCTGGCTGTCGGAAGAGACTGTGGGATGCTCTGTAAGCTGGAAGAGCCATGAGAAAGAAAACAAATATTTCCTGATTTTTATTTTAAAGTCCTGGCTCAATGCCAGGCTTCTTGCTTGTGAAATGTGGAAAAGTGTCTTTTTTAGAAGAGGAATGTAGTCAAATTTTCCAAGAGAAAAAACACCATTGCTTTTAAACAACTCTTTTTAAGTTGGTTCATCATCTCTTGTTTCCTGTTGTGTTTGTTTTTAAACCAAACCCAAACGTGGTAACCCCCCTTCTGTTTCTTTTGGTGGAAAGAAGATGTTCAACAGATAAGGTAAGTCAGCAAACTGGAAGTGCAAGATTTTTATTTTATTTTTATTTTTTACAAAAGTTTATTGCATTTTAAATGTCAGGAAATGATTCCATGTCTGCTGAGTGTGGAAGTAGTGACTTTATTTAAAGGTGTTTTATCTGCTTTTGTCTTTGTACAGTTATTCAATAACACCTTATTAGTTAGGCTAGGTGTTTGGATCTCAAATGATAAGCACATAATAGGATTATAGGCATACATGATGGAAATAACAGAGAGGTGGGGAAAGAACGTTTTGGTGTATTCATGTGTTTGGATCAGAGGGTTTTAAAATATATATCTATCTGTGAGCACATTACATAGTCTTAATGACATTTGTAAATTAATTGCTTGTGTTAACCTTATTGTACAAGCAGTAATATTATTGCAGATGGCAACTGGAAACTGTTGGCATTTATTCAATTGACAATACTTGAATCAGGGGAAGTCAGTGAGTGAGAATCCCCAAGTTTCTGATATTCACAGTTAACAGTTAATATACAGGTGAAACTCGAAAAAATAGAATATAGTGGAAAAGTCCATTTATGTAAGCAACTGTTTTCATTAGCTACTGGAGTTTAATATATGAGATAGACTCATGACATGCAAAGTGAGATATGTCAAGCCTTTGTTTGTTATAATTGTGATGATTATGGCGTACAGCTGATGAAAACCCCAAAGTTGAAATTGTTAAGTTGGGGTTCTCATCAGCTGTACGCCATAATAATCACAATTATAACAAACAAAGGCTTGATATATCTCGTTTGGCATGTCATGAGTCTATCTCGTATATTAGTTTCACCTTTTAAGTTGAATTACTGAAAGAAATGACCCTTTCCACGATATTCTAATTTTTCGAGTTTCACCTGTAATTTGTAATGTACTAGGGATCTAGTACATTAGTACATCTAGTAGTTGGACAGTGTTCTCAAAGCTACCAACATGAGTCTGACCAAACGGCGGGAGGCAGTGGAAGTCAGGAGTGCCTGGCGTGCTCTGGTCCATGGGGTCACGAAGAGTCGGACACGACTAAACAACAACAGGGATCTGTGAGGGTTTGAAAAAACAAACCTGTGCATTTTTTTTGTTTAGCCAAAATGTAACCTTATACTGTAAGCAACTTACTAAAACTAGGCCTTTAGAAAACTAGGCTCATTTGAGATTGGAGTGGGGGGTGGAGCTGCGTATCCGGCCAGATGTAAAGGTTAAGCAATTGTTATGATGAGTGTCATTATTGCTTGCTATAAAGAATGTGTGAAACTACTATGGTGCATTGCTATGCAATCGCTTATCACAGGAATGCTTCCTTTTATCATGCCAAATAATTACCCATCCTTGGGAACCAAGCTAGGAGGTGGATATGCTTATCACCGTCTGCCCTATTCTATTTTATCACAGTCTGCTTCTCCTGTTTACACAACTTTTGAAATCACTTTTGGTTTCTTACTTTCAGTGCACACACCGAAAGCCCAAGTTACTAGAAGACAATGAAACATGGGGTGGGGTTGGATGGTTTCAGGGAGGTCTACGGTATTTATGCACATTTAATAGGGAGTGAGGCCTAGTCCAGATACTGTTTTCAGCTGCATGGCAGCTGCTGTATCATGGCTGCTTCTCCCCTCCTACTGAAGACCATGTGTCACCTGAATGGGGTTAACTTAATGGTCAAGTCTAATGGTCAGGCTTCAGTAATTCTGCAGCTCCCCCACCACCACAACTTTGAAGGGTACAGAAGTAGGTGGAAGCTGCACTGGCAGTTGTGTGGTGATCCCCCACAACCTTCCCAGCTCCAAAGATTGAAGAAAAACTGGGAGTTGTATGGCAAGGCAAAGTGCACTGGCCACTGCCTTCAAGCAGTGGCGTCTATCAGGGGCAAAACTAGGCTTTATTTCACCCAGTTTGGCACCACCACCCCCCATATTTGCATACACACACACACTGGCTGGGAGCCTCAATGACGCCCCCCTGGAGGATTCACTCGGGGCAAAGAACCTCACTACAGTGGTACCTCGGGTTACATACACTTCAGGTTACAGACTCTGCTAACCCAGAAATATTACCTCTGGTTAAGAACTTTGCTTCATAATGAGAACAGAAATCGGGCAGCGGCGGCGCAGCGGCAGGGGGAGGCCCCATTAGCTAAAGTGGTGCTTCAGGTTAAGAACGTTTTCAGGTTAAGAACGGACCTCTGGAACAAATTAAGTACGTAACCAGAGGTACCACTGTAGTCCCACCGCCTTGGTAGCTGTGGCACTGCATCCATGCTGGTACATTCCTCTCCTTGCCTGGCTGGGAAAGGCAAATGGGGAGTAGAGATTACTTTGCATTGGTAGAGACAAAAATTGCAATCATGTTCAGCCACCTTGTGTGTAAGATCCCTGTTGGCAACTAGTTGGGAATATTGACATTGCAGCAGTCTCCACACCAAGTAATGTGTGTGAACTGGGCCTGACTGTGGTATACTTTGCATGCTTGCTCAGAAGTGAGTTACCCTATTCCCAATTGCTGCAAGTTGCATTAAACTTACTATTCCTTTTCAGTATACATACTAGGTTAGTGTTGCACTATTAAAACTGAGATTTTCCCACATTATCTCGTTTTTAGCCCAATTCATCTCCATTTCACTTATTAGTGAAATGCTTTAAAATGTGATTGGAAAAGCTGGCATAATAACTGATACAAGAACAATACATCATTCACAAAATTATTGGCCAGGCTTACATTTTTGCAACAACAAACTTTATGAAAAAACCAAGCAATTTGGTGACATAAATACAGAGATTAAGCTAATTTCGTCTTTCAAGAATTTAACATAGTGCAGAAATTGTATCCTGTCGTTGACATTTGCACACACTTGGACACAGAGGAGGTTGGAGTGTATCTCCATGTGAAAGGAAGAGGAATCCCCAGCATTCACACTGTCAGTCCTAAACACACAGAGGTTTCTGGAATAAGTAAACCAAACCTGTTAGATTCAGAGTCCTAGGTGGTTATGATGAATAACCCAATGGATGTGAAGGCAAATAAAAAGCAAACGTCTTAATTTAAGCCTGGAATCCTCAGACTCTAATGCTAAGCCATCTAAAGCGAAGAAAACTGCCAAAACCTTCTGAATAGTACTTGGCATTGCGTTAGGAATTGTTACACTGGGTGAGTGAGCACTGTATTTTTGTGTATCTATTGCAGTGTGTTGTCTTTAAGCATAGCTAAATTAAGACGAGGGCTAATCTCAGGACATGCTAAATATGCAGGATGTATCTAGAACTTCCTGTCCCAGCTGCTGGTTTTATTACTTGGGTGAGTTTATAAACAAGCAGGCATGATGCTTTCTTTGATGCTCTAATGTCATGGGAGGCATCAGATGACAAAAGGCTCATAGTCTGCCCTGGTTTTCCATGACAGGAAAACAAATTGGAGAATTGTAGAGTTGGAAGCTACCTGAATGTCAAGTAATCCTCTGCCTTTTCAGGAGTCACCTTTTAATTCCAACCTGCAGCATGGAATTCACTTTGAATTTCCTGCTGCATCATCCTGCCTGTCAGCTTCATAGTGGTGATGGTTTGTGAGCAATATACCAGTTGTAGACAAATTATCCCATTCATCCTTTCTGCTATTAAAATAGTCTCCTATTCCAAGAATTAATACCATTGTTTGTCGATGTTATACTATCATGTATCACAATGACAGAGCATAATATATATATATATATAATTACCTCCTGGTTTATTTCTTCTTTGTCATCTCACTTTGGACTCTGAATTGGAGCCTATATAATTGGCATAACTACCTATTCTGGTTACTTTATATCCATATATATGTATAGAGAGAACTAGTTATATTTTGCTTTACTGAGAAACTAAACAGTTGTTGCTGTTACTTTGCTTGCTGACCTAGCCTCTGAAGTAGTTTACAGACCCAGTAAACAAAAAACAGAAAGTGTGTGCCTAACCTTAGAATTGTGACATCTAGTGTAACTTCAGGTTGCTTGTTTGCTAATAGTATCAGTTTTCATCTGGGAGGTGGGTTGGCTGTCATTCATGTGGAGTGGAATGGAAGAGTCCTATGTTTAATGACTGCTGTTGGCCTTTTGCTGTCACGTTGGAATCTGGGTTGCCTTAACGAGTTCATTGTGCCTTGCTGTTTTTGAAAGTTCCAAAGCACTAATGTAACATGTACTGAAAATTATTTGGTCTTTGACATGGGTCCAAATTAAGATTGTGTTATTTTCCCGACCCTTATTTTCTACTTGGTAGTATGCTACTCAAGGAACTGTTCTTTGAACTCTCAATACTATCAGGTGACTGCATTACCTAGCATCCTGGGTATTTTGGCTCATAGCATAGGTCATTAGGCAACTCAAAATGCTTTACAAAACAAGCATTTTCAGAAGGCCACGCGAGTCTTGCTACCATGCCAAAATTTGGTGTTTCAAACTTTATGCAATGATTTTCTGCCTCGCGGGGTGCTTCACTGTTTGGTATGCCCACAAATCAGAGAGCTAGGAAGATTGCTGAATATTGCTGGAAGGAATAGGGGGGAAGCTTTTTGAATAATCCCTCTTCCTCTCCCCCAGTTTTAGGAATAGAAACACTTATTGTGAATGGTCTGTTCAATCCTTACATAGCAACTTTCTTTCCTGATCTGTGCACCCAGCTCATCACCCAAGTTGATGGTGTAACCCTAAATGGGATTAGCTCTCACTAGCCATATGCTTCTGGAATCCCTTCCACTTGTGTGGGATGATGCAAAGCATGTTCAGTATTCCAACAGAGTCGTCCTGCAGGAAGGCAATCCCTAAGCTTGAGAAAAGCATGCCTAAACAATCAGTGTATATGTATTGGTGGTTGTGGGGTTTCATTTCTTTTTTCTTTGGAGCTAGAACATAGTCACTAATATAGTGTGAATAATTATAATTGTGACTGCTAAATAAATGAAAGAATGTGTGGCCCTGCCAAGATTAATTGTGTGTGTGTGTGTGTGTGTGTGTGAGAGAGAGAGAGAGAGAGAGAGAGAGAGAGAGAGAGAGAGATGCTATGTATTTAAGGACCAAATTTTAATTATTTAGTAACAAAATGGTTATACTTGAAAGGCAAATATATGGTTACTGTGTGTTATTTGAATGTGTAATTTGCAAGACTCTTAGCTAGATTTAACAGCATGGTTTCAAAAGGCCTCCAAGAAACCAAGTTCTCTAAAGTGTTGCTAACTTTGAATAAAATGCACTCTCTGCTAAAATACACCAAATGTTGTTTCTTTTAATTGTGGATTAATTACAAAAATCTTAAAAATGAGAACTAGTAGTTATTGTACAGTGACTGGTGCAACCAATCTCCATAGAAGAGCTGCAGCAGAAAACATGTTCCAAGCAGCTTTGATGATCATTAAACATTCATCAAACGCCATCATTAAAGGACACATTCTACTCATGTAAAAACACGCTGATTCTCGGACCATCCATGGTTGGAAGGCGGTTGGGCCAGATCCAGCCCCCGGGCCTTAGTTTGCCTACCCATGCATTAGGGAGTTCCCATTGGAACTTGCTGTCAGTGAGTGCAGCTTGCAAGAGAACAATTGGGAGCTCATTTCAATCTCCCAACTTTGTAGCCATCTCCTAACCACCCTCACACCTGGTACCACAGGTTTCAGGAAAACTGCCTCATGGGACAAATTAGGACCTGTGCCATGCCTCATTAGACCCACAGGCTAGAAATTGGGGAAGCAAATCTGAGATGCACAAAAGCAGGGGAAGAAATGAAAGTCCCACTGCATTCTTGAACTTTCATATAGCCTTGGATACAACTCACTGTTTCTGTTTTCCTTGCTCAATTTTGTTGAGTACTTGCCAAAAGGAACTTTTAAAAATGTTGTTTTTTATAATTGGCAAATACTTTGTGTTCAAATTAGGCTGCTTAAATTTGGGGTCCTGAGACGAGGCAACCTGTGCATAACTTTATGATGAAGTTGAATAGACTCAAGTCTTATTTGCTTCCTCTAAGTTGAGAAATATTAGGTGATTTCAGGGGGTGGTGGTTCTGGTACTTAAGAAACTTGGTACATTTTGGGACAGATTGGTGACCTCATCTCATTCTGCACATTACACATTAAGCAGATACAAAAGGATTATCACATTAAACATGGGGGACATGACATAAAAATATGAGCAGCAGGGAGAGGTCGATTAGAGATTTCTCCCTCTCTTTTTCATTGATTACATCCCATTAAAAACCAATAACACTTCCTTCCAAATAAATGTGTGTTGAATCAGAGCATCGGTACTGGATCTATATTTCAGTGTGGAGAGAAAAATACTTACGTGTGTTTTTTGCTGCCCAACCAGAATGGTAGCTGTCCCTGCCTGCTAATCCTGTAATAACATTCCATAGACCATATTCAGCAGACCAGCATCTGAGCCCTGAAACAGCTGATTGCTGACTAGAAAAGAGGGAGAAGGAAAAAATCCACCCGGCGAATCTCATTGCAGCTCTATGCTGCATCCCTATCCCACAATCCCTTGCACGGTTTGCTGCAGTCTTTCAGCTACGGGTTGAGTGAGAAAGATGTACTAAATAAAGATTGATTGGCTGGAATCCTTTGGGGGGGGTAGGGGGGTCTCGCACTTTGTCAGTGACCCGGAGAGTGGGGGGAGGGAAATTAATGACTGCTTGGCTGGGCCTCCTTTTATTACTTCCAGGATTCTCTCCATGGAGTGGTGGAGCATTGTTAGCTTAAGCAAGAAAATAACGCTGCGTCTCTAGTAACGGCCAGCAAGAATTCTCTAACAGTTTCACACGTGAGGCTTTCAGATGTGATACATCACTGTAATTATGGTTGGCTCCTTTGGACGACGGCAGGACACAACTCCATCCTGGAAAGGCTTTTCACTTGGCAGTGCATTGATTTAAGCTCTTTTTCGTGAAGATGGGTACGTCTCGAGCATTTGTCTGTTCAGTATTGTGCCTGGTGGCTAGTAATGTTATGCCTTTTTGCACCCATCCCCCATTGTAGCTCCTTGCTTTACATAATGATGATGATGATGATGATGCATGCTTTAAGGCTAGAAAAGTTATTTAAACCATATGTGAGCAAGATGATTTTAAAAGCAATGTGAGAAAGCAAAAATGTGGAGGGGCGTGTGCATATGTACAAGATAGTTACTTCCTGATTATTATTATTATTATTAATGATAATCTCATATATATATATATATATATATATATATATATATATATATATATATAATTCTGAAACAGACTGTTTTTATAGCCTTGTCTCTCTGGTTCGGGTTTGCCGTCTGAAGTGCTGTCTTTGAAGCAGCATTTATATAGCAGGAGTCCCACCCTTGCCTGCAGTTCTGGAGCTTGCAAGTTCCATTGCAAACGTTGCTACTGGAAACCTATTCATTCATAATGCATGGCTTAGACCCTCTGGGTTGTGCTCACCATTGATAAGTGGTCGGCGATTCAGTCTGATCTTTCAGAGTCTAATCACAGCTCTGGTTGGGTGGAGCACTGCCTTTATTTGAAAATCCCATACCTATTGAACAGGCTGCCCTCAATCTTCTTTATACTTTCATTGTGTAAAGCCATAATTCTGAGATAAGTATGTTTATTAAAACTCCATAAAATATTTCTTTTTAAAGCTCAAAATGGTTTATTTTATTAGGAGTTCTGTTTCAGATGGGTGTGGCTGCACACACTACTGATTTCTTTCTTCCCTCCTTTCTCTCTTGATATGCACTTACTATTAGTGTTCTTGCAGAATGTGCACACGCATATGCTGTGTTTCTTAAAGACCATTTTTATTAGAAATTGGGCACTGCTTTGTACATCTTTTATAATTAGAAACCTGCAAGAAGGAATGATGATGATGTCATTTTTCTGGGAGGCTGCTTGATGCAAGCATTGATCTCTCATCAAAGGCTGCTAGGTATTTAAAGATTGAACTCTGGATTTGGTTTTTTGTTTTCTCTGGAGGCATTTATTTAGTCAGTGGTGAGAATTTTTGTAGATTTGTTCATCCAGAGAGTGCACGTGTCACCCCTTCTGCCTGTCTTAAAAATGGATGAAAAGAACTTGCTTCCCAACTTAAAGATAACAGCTTGTCTTTTTATAGCTTTGCACTGAGTTTTTAGCACAGTTTATAAATCTTCCTTCTTACAGAGCCCTTTCAAACCAAATCTATTCCACCTCTGCAACATACTACATTATATACAGTATGTGCTTTTCAGGTGAATATGTGCAACATCTGGAAAAAATAAATTGTGTTCTGAACATAAAACTTACATGCTTTATCATATGAAGTTCATTAAGATGAGTTTCAACAAATAACCAATCTGTTATAGACAGTATAAAGACTTATTGGGACAAGGAGTCATGGGTTCTAGTTTGTGCAGTCCATGGTCTCACTCATTGCATTCAGATGATCCTCCAAACCAGAGCTTGCTCAAACCATATTTTTGTAGTGTTGATAAGATGCACAACTATGCTTTGATTAGACCTGGAAGTTGCCTATTAAGCCACATGTGTCAGGGCAGGAAGGAGTGTTTGAGCTCATGGCTTCTCTCACACACCCTGTTTGGAGGATGCAGCCATTGTGTAGCTATTAGCAACTCACTTTCTGTATTCTTACACCTATTTACTTGGGAGTAAACCCCATTAACCAGGCTGAACTTATTATTATTATTATTATTATTATTATTATTTGTTAAACATTATTAGGGGAGGGCTATCCGGTAGAAATTTAAGTGGGGATGTGGGAACCTTTTAGAGTTACTTGCCCAGAGAACAAAGCAACACTTGTAACTCTTTTGTCTTTTCTTTCTTCTTCTTTTACATACATGACTAAGTACGGTATGTATAAATCTTTTCTGGACTGACAGAAAATATTTTCTGGACCTAACAGCAGCATAGTAGGAGGCCTACTATAATATCCTCTTTGTGTAATAAGAACAAGACATTAAAAAACACCCTAGTCACTAGGTTTGAACGTCTCCACCCAGTCAAATCCATTCAAGTCTGAAAGAGGATTCTGGGCTTGTTTGGGTGCGTGTGCTTAAAAGCATCCTTATAAGCGGTAGCTCTATGTTCTCAGGGTTCCCTGGAGGGAGGCTCCTAAGTAATTCAGTTGAATGTGCATGAAAACCTACGCTGTATGGTGAAGCTGATTGTGGAAAGGTCAGAAGCTGAGTCAATGGGGACTTTGGGGGTGTGGCTGCTGCATGTGCATCCATTCATTCCCCTACTCAAGTTTTTCAACTGCAGCTAAAACAAAACCTGAATGAGACTTAGGAAGAAGGAAATAGTAAAAGGTGTTGGTTTCTGTGCACAGGCAAAAAAAATAATATTCCATTTCTATCTTGCTCTTCCAATAGCTCAGAGTGGCATATGTGGTTTCCCCTTCCTAATCTGTGACCCTCCAGCTCTTGGACTACAACTCCCATCATCCCTGATTATTGGCCATGCTGGCTGGGTCTGATGGGACTTAAGAGTCCAACAACATCAAGAGGTTATCCACCCCTGGTGCTAAGAGGTAATGGCTGTCCAGTCAGCTTGATGGCTGAGTAGAGGTTTGAACCCGTCTCTCTCTCCATTCCTAGTTCAACATGCTAACCACTAGCTGGTATAGGGAATTTGTTGTCTTTGTTGAAAAGCAGTATGTGTCTTGTTGGGTTCTGTATGTATTATGCCTATTTTGCTTAATTGCACTTGCTGTAGAATGGAAATGAAATATTTATGTGGTTTGCAATTTATGCTTTGCAATTGCAGGCATGCAATTTTTGAGATGCATTTTGAAGTTTGAGGCTTTCCATAAATCCAAGGAACAACTTACAGTTCATATGTGCAAAGATGACGTTTGCCTTCTTCTGCTGGTATTACTGAGTCCTGTTTGGCTTTTGTGCAGTAAAGGCTGTTGGAATGCTTTTGTCTTTATTTTTAACTAGCTTTGTCTAAAAGAAGGGTTTATGGGGGAAATGAAAGATAGCATTTGAGTGGAGTTACTTAGTCAAATATATGCCTCTGTTTCCATGGGCAAAAGCTGTGTGGGAAAGAGACCTTTGTTTTAACTCTGTGTGACTGAGTCTTACCTTCCTGCTAATGGAATGTGGCCCTCAAGTACATTCTGCAGCGGCAGTAATGTGGCTTTCAGCATGAAAATGGTTCCTTACTTCAGATTTAGACTGCACTGATATAGATGGTCTGACTACTATGTTCTTCCTGTTGACTGCAGGCTATGAGGTCTACCAGCATGGCCAATCACTAGTGTACAGCTGTAGCTGATGATGTATGCAATATTATATTGGTGGGAAGGTAAAAAACAGAGAGGTGTATTTTGCATTACATGTTAACCAATTCTTTCAAGTGGTGATGGCAGAAATCCAACCTACTCTATGCAACTCATGTGCTCCACCAGTGACTTATGCTCATTCTATAGCATTAGAAATGCATACCCATCCGACCTGAAAGCTTGTTCAGTTGGGTAGGGCACCCTTTTTCTAATACTCAATATCACAAAAGTATGGCCAGGTTTTAGCCTCGTCAGTTCTTGGATGGGTAGATAGTGGGAACAGGATATAAATATAAAGAATGAATTTTAGAAGCTAATGCATTGTAGTAGGTTTTTTTTTTTTTGCCCTGGCAATCTGCCCAGATGCTTTTAAAGCAAGTATTTCTAGTGTAGCATTTCCAAGCACTACGCACTGCCTTCTTATAAATCTTGAATCGGGATGAAGCCCACTGGGATCCATTGTTAACAGGAAGTCAATTCCCCACGGCTTCTGAAATGCTGTTGTTTGCTTGAACCTTTCAGCAGGCTGCAGGGCAAAAGAGAACAGGACCCACATGTCAGTGGTCTAGGATGGCCAGTGAAGGCGCCAACATCCCAAGTCCTGTGGTGCGTCAGATTGACAAACAATTTCTGATCTGCAGCATATGCCTGGACCGTTACAAGAACCCCAAAGTACTCCCCTGTCTGCACACTTTCTGTGAGAGGTAAGGATGATGTCTGTTTCCCCCAACCAAAAGTGCATTACAGCTGGCTCGTCTGTCTGGATTGCCACAGTGATCTGTTCCCAGATGTCTAGAGTTACACTGTTAATTCAATGAACCCCTCAATCCAGTCAACAAGTTCTCCTGAAATATAAAACTTTTAATGAGTAGGAAGGTAAAATGCCCCTGGGCTTGTTTTGATTTATAAGAAGAAAGACAGGATTCAGATACTATTGCAAAAGTAATCTGTGCTCTTTTGGTAAACAATTCTGTCTTTATTGTGAATGTTCAGCCTGTTTTTATTTTTAAGGTATGGCCTTCCATGTCAGCAATACAATTACACATAAAAGGGTGGTAGCAATAATTTCTTACTGGGCTATTTGATTCATTTAGGCAATGAAACTTAGCCCATTTAGCTTAAAAGTAGATTTCTTCAGCATGAATAGAGCTTGGTTCCAAGTGGAACAGGTTCAGAACTGAAGGGTGCAATATCTGAACATAAAGTGCCAGAGATTAGATGATTCAGGACTTTGGCCTACAACTCCTATCAGTCCCAGCTGGCATGGACTTGCTGTCTGGGGCTGATGGAAAATGTAATCCAACAACATATGGAGGGCACTAGGTTGCAGCTAGAAGATATGCAGAACTTGAACCGGTGGCATTTTTCCCTACGTTGCGTTTCCTTTCCAGGAAAAGAAGCAGAGAAGCCTTATCATTTAAAAAAATGCTGCAGTGCTGTCTGAAAGTGGAAACGACATTTCCACCATTTCTGCTTTTGGTTTTTCATGGTTTGTCTGTTTTCATTTTGTTAAACTGCTTAGTCTACCATGTTCCATAAGCATTTGCTTTGTTCTTTTTTAATGTTTTGAATGCAGCGCTGCTAATGACCCTTATCTTTCTATACATTTTAGAAAGAGCTCAGGTTTTATTGGTGTATTACATTAGAATCCGCTTCGGCCTGAAAGGTAGTCATATGCATTTGCCGCCATGGGCTGATTTGCGTCTGGATTCATCTTTTGGCACGCTAGTGCAAATGCTCAGAGTGATGGGCCCAAAGCCAAATCTGGGCTTAAAACAGCCTGTGGTGACTGATGCACATAATTGCCTCACCACGGGCTGCAGCGGTTAGAAGTCAGTAAAGGCTGGGCTTTTCCCTCACAAAAGCTAAGGTGACTGTAAGAATAACCCTCCAGAATGGTTCATCATCCTGCGATGTGGAGCCTGGAAAACAATTAGAATAGCTATAATGCTGTTGTTGCTTTTATTAATGTAAGATGAAAATGGCAAGTGATATTTTGCAGTGTTCCCCCCCCCCCCAAGCTTCGGAGCAGAGAGTGAGAACAAGCAGATGAAAAGATGCTCTTGGAACCTATAATGGTTGTGGAGAAGAGCACACTTCACAGCGCAAGACAGTGCTGTAGGGTCAGGAAGTAATTCCTGTGAGCAGAAGCTAAGGCTGTCCACAGGAGTCATAATCATTCATGTTTTTTGAAGGAGCGTTTAAAATGCATTGCTTGTTTTCTGCACTCTTATCTACTACTATCTCTGTTCTCAGATTGTGTAGATTTAGGTGGTATATATATATATATAAGCCACAGATGACAGTGTCCTAATAAAAATGAGTGGGCACACCGCAAGAAACAAAGCATCTGTCATACCAAAATCTGCTCTCTGGGAAAAGTTGTTGTTTTGATAGTGCAGCCTGGAGGCAGTCTCTTCTTCCTGCACTAATACCTTCCCACCTTTTATCTGGTTTAGACTGTCTCCAGTAACCTCACTACATCATTGCCTTTTTATTTAGGTAGAATCCCCTAGCACTCACCGCCACCTGTGGCTGTCCAGATGTTGCTGTACTACAACTTCCATCCATTGGCCAAGCTGGCTGGGGCTGATGGGAGTTGGCATCCAATAACTTCTGGAGGGCAACATGTTGGGAAGGCTGTCAGAGTGTTTTGTTCTTCCCTCTTGATATGAGTTGCAAAATGTGAAAAAGTAAAGCTGTGTTCATGATTACTCTTCTGTTCTCCTGCTAGGAAATCACAAACAACGCAGTTTACTTTTGGCTTATCTTTTTACCATCCTCATTAGGTGCCTACAGAATTACATTCCAGCCCACAGCTTAACCCTTTCTTGCCCAGTGTGCCGCCAGACGTCCATCTTGCCAGAGAAAGGGGTTTCTGCTCTTCAGAACAACTTCTTCATCACCAACCTGATGGATGTCCTGCAGCGAACTCCAGACAATAGCATTGAGGAGTCTTCCATCTTGGAGACTGTCACAGCTGTTGCTGCAGGGAAGCCACTCTCCTGCCCCAATCATGAAGGAAATGTAAGTGGATTAGGCGCCTATAAATAAGGCTTCATCAATTTATTTGGCAGAGAAATGGCAGTTTTCAGTGGCTCCCCCTGAAATGAAAGTTGGGGACTATTGGACTTGCAAATGGTTTATTAATTTCTGCAATGACAACATAAATCGTTTGCTTGATAGATTGTATTCAATGAATTGAATGCTTTCATTGGATATTGTACTAGAGAGAGTGAATTGGGGTGAATTTGTGTGTGACATCAAATTAACTCTCAGTTAGCCCAATATTTATAGTTTTGGTTATATTTTTGTTTTGTAGGGTATTGCATTGACATGTCATGATATTGAACATGATGGTTAGTAAATGTGCTTTCTGGCTTTCAAGATCAGATGTTAATGTTCTATAATTCATTTAAGCTGTATTTTGTGCATCAATTTTAGTTTTAAGTGAAAGCAGCTGTCTATAATTCAGGTGTATTGCTACTTTTGCTCTTCTTTTCATCCATAAATAAAATAAAGTATTCATTGAGTTGAAAGTCCATTTCCTTCTCCATTACCACCACTGTTGTGAGACCTTTCCTATCATCAGCCTGTTGTCAATCTTTACCAACCTGGTGCACTTCAGATGTTGAACCACAACTCCCCATCAACCCCAGCCAGCATTGCCAGTGATTGGGGTGGGTGGGGGTGGGACCTTAAGAAGCATCTGGAAAACACCTTGCTGTGGAAGGCTGACCTATGCAATGCATATCATAATAGGCAAATTGGGGAGCAAATGAACTACAGGAGGTTTCTGCAGAGCAAATATTTCCAGAGCAACAAAGCAAACAAAGCAGAACAACGTCAGATTTAAGGTGGGCTGGGCTGTACAGGGCATGCAAAATTGATAAGCTGCATAACTGAGAAGATCCCTTTGGGGGTGCCAATTTTGGACTCGTATTGTAAAAGATTACCCAAGTCTGCCCTTGAACAGAAGGGAAAGCAATACCTTTCCCAGCAAGTTCTTAGCTAATCTGGCCTAGGTACAAGGTTTGGGAGTATTTCTTTCTGATAGCAGGTCATAGCCAGCATGTGGACAAAAACCATTCAAGAGAAATATTATTGGATTCAGCTTTACACCACCTGGCACAATTGTTTTCCGGTTATGGTAATCAGTGGCACTGAAAGATGAAAAATCTGCATAGGGCACATATGCTAAAAAGGGTCCTTGGGAATAAATGGAGCATATGGGCAGAATTATGTCATTATTCCACTTGAACTGGTGGGTTGGCATCCTTGTTGTTGCATCACTAAGCACTATCTTGCTTTCAAAGTGTGCCAGTATAATGTGAGCGGCATTGCAAGCATTGCTGCACATGATTAGGAAGCTTTTCGTAAAATTGAAATGCAATTAAGTGCTTGGCAACATGACTCCTGGATGTAACACACAGTGCTGTACACTTATGGCCCTCCTGATGTCATTGGCCTCCAGCCTCCATCAGCCTCAGCCAACATGGCCTACAGTCAAGGAAGATGGGAACTGTAGACCAGAAATCTGGAGAGCACCATGTTTCCCTGCTCTCTCCTCTTCCCCTCCTCCAATTATGATCATTGTCCTCCTTTGTTCCTAAAATCCCCCTTCTGTTAATGTATCACTCAAAGCAGGATTGTGATTTCCCCCCCTTGATTTTATTTTTTTATATTTCTGTAAACCGCTTTTTACAATCAAATGGTGTATGAAATTTATGAATTGATGAAATAAATTAATATGGCTTAAAAAAACAGATCCAGTATTACAAGACAAAAATACACCTTTTTTGTAGGTAGGCTGGTAGCATATGTACCTGGTTTTCATCTGCAAATCAGGAGATTTATGATCAGTAAGGTCCACTCCTTACAAACTATATATTCTTGTGGCCATGACATCTTGGTTTTAGGCAATTAGTTCCAGGCTTTCCTTCAATGAGATGGTTCTTCATTTCATGGAGTTTGCCTTCCTTCCTTCCTTCCTTCCTTCCTTCCTTCCTTCCTTCCTTGAAGAGGTATCCAAACCGTCTTGGGAGTGCAAAATATCTTTATCTTTCTGAAGTATCCAGACTCCACTAAGTAAGAGTATTGCCGTTCAAAACAACCTTAAGCAAAGATTGTGGAAACTTCTTTAGTCCTTTTTTATTTTGGTAGGTTGCGGACTAGAAATAAGAAAGTGAAAATGTTTTATCCTTTGTTAGATGAAAAGCTTCTATTTCTGTGGATCTGCAAGAGCTTCTTGGCCTCACTGAGTCCTTTTTATATAATTCCTTTTAATGTTCTCTTGCTTAGTTTGAAAAATAACTGATGCTCTCTCCCTCTGGTAAACTTTTAAGTGCCAGCCCTAAGCAGCAATGATCACTCCCTGTTAAGCATTTGGCTGCCAAAAATATGGCCCTCATTATATGCAAACCTGATGCCATTCTGCTTTGTAATTCAGAGTGCATCACTAATGCCTTAGGCATTTGTGAAGTAACTTAATACTCCTAAAGCACAAGGCATGACAGTTTTATCTGAAACCAAATAGTGAGAAAATGACAGCCATGAGAAAGAACATGACAGCCGTGAATGTACCTTTTGGAATTTCAAGTACCCTAAATTGTGTATGTATTTATTTGTGATTCTTAAAAGTAGGGAAAAATTCAACATAATGGTTCATACAAACCACAGCTATAAATCCATGGCATTAAACATAATCACTGCTTTTTAACATTTTAATCACAAGCAAACATTTTGTTTGATGGCGCAATAGGTTTGAACTCTGGTCGTCAGCTCACATGGCTATTTATCACATAAATCCCATTCTGTTGACTTTTTTTGCTTGCAGGATTTGTAACAGAATTTTTTTTCAGCACAGGGCATTAGCAGAACAATCCAATGTGTTTTTATTCAAAACCAAGCCCATGGAAGGCTGCAATCCTTGCCCTGCTGAGGGCCAGTGTGGTGTAGTGGTTAAGAGCGGTAGACTCGTAATCTGGGGAACCGGGTTCGCGTCTCCGCTCCTCCACATGCAGCTGCTAGGTGACCTTGGGCTAGTCACACTTCTCTGAAGTTTCTCAGCCCCACTCACCTCACAGAGTGTTTGTTGTGGGGGAGGAAGGGAAAGGAGAATGTTAGCTGCTTTGAGACTCCTTTGGGTAGTGATAAAGCGGAATATCAAATCCAAACTCCTCCTCCTCCTCCTCCTCTTCTTCTTCTTCTTCTTCTTCTTCTTCTTCTTCTTCTTCTTCTTCTTCTTCCTGCTTACCTGGGAATTCAGTAGGGCTTGTATCTGAGTAGACATGCTCAGTATTCAAAAAGGTGTGCCTCTATTTGGAGAAATTGGTGTTCTACTGATAGTCACACTCTCCCTCTCTGTAATCAGCTGATGGAATTTTACTGCCAGTCTTGTGAGACAGCCATGTGCCGGGAATGTACAGAAGGAGAGCATGCAGAGCACCCCACGGTACCTCTCAAAGATGTAGTAGAACAACACAAGGCTTCGCTTCAAGCACAGCTAGATGCTGTCAACAAAAGGTACGGCACCTCCTCTGCAATGTGCATGCTTTAACACACAGTGTGGCAGGAGTAGCCCCGCCCTCCCACCCCAGACATTGTCACCTGCTATGCTCTGAGATCTTTAAGGGAAGGGTTCTTGCCAGGGGTATCTGCTTTCCAAGGCAGCCAGTCTGCATTCCAAGGCAGAATACAGTGGTACCTCAGTTTTCGAACATCTCAAAAGTTGAACGTTTTGGTTTTCAACTGCAGAAAACCCAGAAGTAAATGCATCCGTTTCCGAATGCGCCTCGGAAGTCGAATGGCTTCCACTGAGTGTTTCTCAATTTTCTCAATTAAATTTGCAGGCCACCCTCGGCTTTCGAATGTTTTGGAAGTCGAACGGTCTTCCGGAATGCATTACGTTCGAAAACCGAGGTACCACTGTAGAGAGAACTAGCGGTATATAACTGTAAGAACTATAACTTCCAAAAGGGGTGCCTGAGTTTGCTTTCTCTTGCCTCTTTCCCCATCCTTTTCCTTGTGCTATAAAGTCTTTGTAACAGAATTCCTCTAAGAAAACACTTGAAATCTGATTTGTATCTTTATCCCATTGTGATCACCAAGAATAAAAATCTTGTTGCATGATGTCACAAGGAAAAACTATGGCAATTCTATTTCAACCAGCACTTGTGATTTACGCTCCCAACAGGCTTCCAGAGATAGATACAGCACTTCATTTCCTATCTGAAATTATACATCAGCTGACCAACCAAAAGACCAGCATTGTAGATGAAATTCATTCCACTTTTGATGAACTCCAGAAGACTTTAAATGTCCGCAAGAGTGTGTTGCTCATGGAACTGGAAGTGAATTATGGCCTTAAACATAAAGTAAGACCCTTGTTCTTTTCAGTCATATTTTATTTCATTTGTGGGGTATGTGATGCTACTGGGAGAAACAATGTCTGAAATCTAATCCTTAGCTGAGAGAGAGGCTAGGAAATGGCATGTTTGCCATGTAAGGTTAATTGGGAACACAATTAATCCAGCACATCCTTGAACAAATTCATTTTATCCAACAAAATTCCCGTACAAAAATGCAGAAGTGATATGTAACACTTGAGTCAGAGATATAATTTTAATTGTTACGGTGTTTTTTTATTAAAAAAAGAAAAACAATGGCAACAACAACTTTATATTGCATCATTGTATCATAGTTATTGGTTGTATTTTCATTTTTTACTTTTATTTTCTGGATATTATTAGTCAAATAGTTGTAAAAACTTTATAAAAGCTAAGTGTCTCTATCTTGGGGAGTGATGGAAATAACTTCTAACATACAGTGTTCTGGATGTTTTCCATATATCCTCATATGAAAAAGTTTATCTGTCTTCAGTTTGGCCCACGGCTTGTTCATGTAATACAAAAAAACAGTTTAGTTTTATGTCAAAATAAAGCCATGAACAAATGTTCTCCAAACTGGAACCTTTTAAAAAAAAACCCCGAAGTGAAATTAGCACATATTTGGTGTTTTGTTTTGTTTTAATGGATCCCAACAAATTTTCTGCAACATTATTCTGTTCAAGGTCATACCTCTACATTTCCCATGATAGATGGGAATTTATTCATTCATCTTTTGGGCTACTTGGTTTAAAACTCAAATCTATATAACCAGAGCATTCTGTCTATCCAGGTCCTGCAGACTCAGCTTGATAGCCTATTGGAAGGACAGGAGAACATAAAGAGTTGTAGCAACTTTACAGCCCAAGCACTCAACCATGGAACCGAGACAGAAGTCTTGCTTGTTAAGAAGCAAATGAGCGATAAGCTGAACGAGCTGGCTGTCCGTGACTTCCCACTGCAGCCTCGTGAGAATGATCAACTGGACTTCATAGTGGAAACGGATGGGCTGAAGAAGTCCATTCATAATCTTGGTACTATTTTAACCACAAATGCTGTCGCTTCTGAAACAGTGGCCACGGGTGAAGGACTGAAGCAGACGGTGATAGGCCAGCCTATGTCGGTCACCATCACTACCAAGGACAAGGATGGTGAGCTCTGTAAATCCGGGAATGCTTACCTCACGGCTGAGCTCAGCACGCCTGATGGGAGTGTGGCAGACGGAGAAATACTTGACAATAAAAATGGCACTTACGAATTTTTGTATACAGTCCAGAAAGAAGGGAACTTTACCCTTTCCTTGAGACTCTATGATCAGCATATCAGGGGCAGCCCGTTCAAACTCAAGGTAATCAGGTCGGCCGATGTGTCCCCTACCACCGAAGGAGTTAAGAGGCGCGTGAAGTCTCCTGGCAGTGGACACGTGAAGCAGAAAGCTGTGAAAAGACCAGCTAGTATGTACAGCACTGGCAAAAGGAAAGAGAACCCCATTGAAGATGACCTGATCTTCAGAGTAGGTATGGAGTGCTTTGCCTTCTAAATTATTTGGATTGTAATGTCCAGCTGCAAACAGAGGGCGTGAAACTGTATTGTTTTAGGATAAGTTCATAAGTGTTTAGGATAAGCAGTTGTTGGACTCCGGTTCCCATCAGCTGCAACCAGCATGACCAGTAGTCGGAGAAGATGGAAGCTGTAGTCCAGCAACCTTTGGAGGGTCCTTGGTTTCCCATCCCTGCCCTAGGACATTAGCTTAGAGGTGTTGGTTGATCAATGGATATTCATTTGAATGAAAAGTGGTATAGACATGCAGAGTAGCCTACAAACAATAAATAACAATAACACAAAACATAATAGCACATCACAGATACAGCGTGAATCATATAAAATAATTAACAAATCATCAATAAAAAAGTTGCAATCTACAAAATGCTACTCACGAAACATCAACTAAAAAAGAAGCTGAACATCAAAATTACAGCAAAAGGCATATAATTAACAAATCAGTATGGCTTTTATAATCTGTAAACAATACTAACAACATTTTAAAAATAGCAACAAAAAGTAAGCTAAGCACTGTTAAGTTCATACACACACTCTTCACATCCTCCCCAAATTGTAATCTATCACTCTATTTAATTTGTTAAAATACACATAATATTGTTAAGCTTGTTGTAAGTGAGCCTTAGTCATACTGTAGTTGGACGTTTCTAACTAGATGGCTCTCCCTCTAATTTTCTGTGCCAAAAGTATTATATTTAGTAATTGTTGTATGCACTTCTGAGAATGGGTGGGGGACTCACCCCATCTATATTGCTTATGGAGTTCATAATTCAAAAACAATATTTCTGTCACAGGACTGCTTGTTTATCTCATCCCTCAAATGCGTATTCCAAAACCTTATTATCTTGAAAGGCAGCTGGAATTCCCTCTTGGACATTCATGCACACAGAAGTCCCTGCCCATAGTGGGGGGAGAAAGAGAGAGCAACACAGTCGGCTCCCCCAGAGTCTCAGACACCCCTGTTCTCAGGCTGTGGCCCTTCCCCTATTGATCTTTATATTGTATATTCATGATGATATTGGGGTGGTTTATTTTCTCTACCCCAACCATTGTGAAGCCCCTTTCCATGCAATACAACTCGACTCCTAATGATGAAGCTGCTGATTGGACCTGGAGATTTGAAATTAGTTTTTGCAGCCATGTACTTGACTTCTTTCCTCATTGTTTTTATATGTACATCTCCTTTTAGGTACCAAAGGGAGAAACAAAGGTGAATTCACAAATCTTCAGGGAGTAGCTGCATCTACAAATGGAAAAATATTAATAGCGGACAGCAATAATCAGTGTGTGCAGGTATGCTCATTTTTCTTCTCTTTACCCATAATGACTTGTTTTGGAAAGACACAGTACTGATCAAATGTGGGGGGGAAAACATGTTCTCTGAAGTGTCAAGATTATAAGATCTTGATAGTGAAGGATTCAGGATTACTTCTGCATTGAGTTCACAGAATGACTCAAATGCCATTTTCCAGTTAAAAATTCATTCATTTATTTAAATCTGCACCCCACCTTTAATCTCATGGATGTGTATACATGGATACATTTTATGTGAAATAACTATTTTTGAAAATTCCAGATATTTTCCACTGATGGCCAGTTCAAGAGTCGCTTTGGTATCCGGGGAAGGTCCCCTGGCCAGTTGCAGCGGCCTACAGGAGTGGCTGTGCATCCTTGTGGTGACATCATTATTGCCGACTATGACAATAAATGGGTTAGCATATTCTCCTCTGATGGAAAATTTAAGGTAAGTTTATGAAGTACAAATAAAAAAAACCAAGGAAACTCATTGCCATTTTTAAATTAATAGTTTGGTAAACCAACTATTTTTCTGAAGGCTTGGGGAATTGATTCTGTATTTCTTGATTGAAGAACTAACTGTTGGTGATGAGGGAAAGGATGGACAAATTTATGCGGATGAAATTATTTTGTTCTGAGATTGAGGGAAGGGTGGGGTGGTGGTGGTGGTGGGGGGAAAGACTCTAAACATTTGCCCTGGTATTGACTTAAAATCATACAGGGTGGGAATCCTTTTTTCAACCTGAGGGTCTCATTCCGTTCTGGGCAACCTTCTGAGTGCCAGAAACAAAAGTGGATAATGTAACAAATAATACATATTTTACCTTTGTACACTAGGCCACTTTCTACAACACTCTCACACCCCTCTCTGCTTCCATCCAGGCCCACAAGAGTCATTAACGGAGTTCACGATTGCGTTTTAGCCTGGCAAAAAAACAGGGTGCAAAGGCAGGGATAGTGAGTGTTGTGGCCTGAGGCGATTTCAAAGGTCCAGACAGAGAGGCATGAGGATCCCCACTCCCGATATAGATCACAATGAAAGTCATTACTTCCAATCTCTTGCACTAATTTACTACAGAATCTTCTCCTAAGTATGATTAGTGGCAACGCTAAGAACCCAGAGAACATTACAGCAGTCGAAATGTGTGTATGTTTGAAGCAACTTTAATCTCTTTCTTTGCTCCTGTAGACAAAAATTGGATCTGGAAAGCTCATGGGACCAAAAGGTGTTTCTGTGGATCGCAATGGGCACATCATTGTGGTGGACAACAAAGCATGTTGTGTGTTTATCTTCCAGCCAAATGGGAAAATAGTAACCAGATTTGGAAGCCGAGGCAATGGAGATAAGCAGTTTGCAGGTATCAGTTGCTGTCTAATATGCATTTTCTTTTATCCAGATCGTGTGTGTGTGTGTGTGTGTGTGTGTGTGTATTTGAGCATGCTGAAAAAGCATCACTCTAACTTCAACACAGTAAGCAAGACACAGTAAGTAGACTGTAGCCCATTAGTGCTGTCACACGTCCATAATTTCCTGGATATCACCAAAACTTTGACAGCTTTGCCAAAAAAAAAGCTCAACAACTTTTTGAAATATGGCAACCCTCTAGTCCATGAGCAATTATGTCGTAATAAACACACACAGCTTTATTATGGTCCATAGACCCAAAATACACAGTACAAAAATAGTATATAAATTTGTTTGTCATAAGACTCTGTTGTATTTACTTTTCTAAACAGGAGACATACAATTGCTTTTTCTTTTTAAAAAAAGGTACTACAGGGACTCAGTAAACACATGGGTTGAGTGCATACCATAAATTTAAAGTACATTATTTTGCTTAAATAATCATGGGAACTGCAGTTTATTAAAGATGCTGGGAACTGTAATTCTCTTCTCCCCCCCCCCCAATTTTATTAATCTGGATTTTCAAGATAGCCTGCAAAGGAGAACCATAAAACAAATATAAAACAGATCAAAAACATCAGCAACAAAAACATTTATTGTAGCAACAGTAAAAATACAAATAGCAGTAAATATAAAATCAGTGAAAACGCTGAAATGTGGGTGTAATTTTCACTCTAGTTGTTCCTTAGGCCTTTGGAGTGAGGGGAAGCAGTCTTTCAGCGACAACAAAACTCCTCTGGTCTGACTCCTGTGGTTTGCTGATCAAATCATGTTTTAAGACAGAGGGAGTCAATGTGATCTCCACATCTGGCTGGACCCCAATTCCCATCAGCCCTAGCCAGCATGACCAAGAACAAGAACAAGAAGCATGCTCACTTGCAGATGTTAAATGAATTTTAAGTAGTCTATTGTTCAACTTGGAAGTTGTACTAAACATTTAGTGGGTGGAAACCAGTCAAACTGGTTTTGAAGCTGGCCAGGTAGAAACCTTTTTATTTATTGTTCTCTAGAGTACTTGCACTGTTGGCCAAGTTCATATTTTTCTTGAGTTCGTAGCTGATTATGTTCTTCTTCAGCCATTAACGTGTGACAGTGAACGCAGCAACATGTAGAGTTCAAAATGGAACCTTGGAGCACCACCTGGTGCTGTCCTTTCCAGAGAACTCCAATCAGCCATGCTGCTAGCGCATTGGTCCACATCAACCATTTTGATCAGAACCCATATGCAAACTGCTACTTCACATGAATTGAAATATTGTTGTCATGATTTATCTTTCTTCCTGCATTGAACTTCCTTCTGTTATTGCAGGGCCTCATTTTGCAGCTGTCAACCACAATAATGAAATTATTATTACCGATTTCCACAACCACTCAGTCAAGGTATGATGCTGTTACTTCTTCATAAAATGTAAAATCCCATTGACAATGCATTGAAGCCATTACTCCAATATGTAGTTAAATTCACAGGTATTGTGCATCAGCCAACAAGAAATAATTGTTTACGTTTAGAGGTGGAGAAATACTTGGATTAAGTCTCTTGCTTTGCTCTTTTAAAATAAAGCTGTGTATGTTCTTTTAAATTGATTAAAGAAGTACAAAGTTGGATCTCTAGAAAGGAGCTCTTGGAGTCATTTCACACCATCATTTTGACATGCTAGTTGTCACCTGGAGAAAGTTACTCTTGTGCCAAGTATTCAGGATACTCTGGGTCACTTAACATAATTGCAAAATTACTACATAGAAGTAAGCCATATGTGCCATTGACTGCATAGGAAGCTACATTATACAAAGCTGGAATAAGGAATTTGATGGACCCTGGTCCATCTACTGCAAATCACCCAGAGATCTACCAATAGATCTCAGACTGCCTTCTGCCCACCCTGCACTCAGTGACCATTGCTACACCCTACATAAGCCATACAGAGACCTTTCCAAGTGGGTTCTGTGATAAAAGTACTGTAATGTGTAGAACAAAGCTAAGAGCAGCAGGAAGGCACAGTCCCACGTGGGTAAGAGAAATGTGGCGTGGGCTATTATAGGGCTTCTTTCAATCTACATACAGCTGAGAAGTGTAACTTAAGTTGGAGCTAAATGGGCAATTTTGAATTGAGACTGTTTTTCATAGGCTTCTGGAATTAGGCAGGAAATAACTGTTCCTGTGGTTTGGATTACAATTAAGGAAGCAAGACCACAGGAGAGACCCTAAGTGGATTGTTGGCATAGTTTAGCAGCAGGGGGGGCTCCTCTTTTGATAAACATATGCCCTGAGAAGCAGAAATTGTTCAGCAATGCAGGATTTCCTAATGACAACAGAGGTTTTCAGTTCTATGGCCAGGCTCTGGCAAACAAGGAAATAAAATACGTTAGAAATCTGACTGAAAATGGGGAAGAAATTTCATTGCCATCCTGCTAATAAAATGGAAGGGAACTCAAAGCCAATCTGGATTAAGCTCCTGGTTCCAAAGGTACTGCCCGGCACATGGTTTTCAAAATACACTGTGGCCAGGATTGTAGCTAACAATCCTCCCTTCCTTCTGGCTTCCCCAGCAATACTAGAATGGACAAGGGCAACTTTCCAAACCTTTCTCTGTAATTGTTGTGGCCTTGCAGCTCAGGGAATATTTTCGACACACTGATTTGTAGTATAAATAGAACATGGCCTTGACCTTCTGCTAACTCCTACGTAAATGTTGCCACATTTCATTTACACAGGACAGTCTACTATGTATCATACCCAAAATACAGGGAAATGGAAGCATGCAAATATAATTTTATTGAGAAGCGTGGATTGTATTATAAAGTTGTCATGAAGCCAAGACTTTGTGCATACTTATGGTTCTGTTTTTTTACTACACACACACACACACACACACACACACACACACACTCACACACACACACATATAATTAGCTAACAGAAACAGTTTAATTTTAAATTGCTAGGAAAGCAAATCCCCACCACCGCCCACTTCAGCTCTCCATGCATGGGAATGTTATTTATTACAGTGAAAGGAAACCCCCACGTGGGAGGGAGAATGCACTAGGAAATTGGATTTGGGGCTCTTGTTTTAAAATGGGCATACATGACATTAATTCTGTAATACTGGGCATCAAACACTTTCAATTTTTGGAACTGAAAAAAGTTTGCATTATGGGACTTCTAGTTTCTCTTCCCACCCTCCAGGCCCCCCAACACCTCCCCAACAAATCTGCTCTGGAGGACATCCCAACCCTCCAGAACAGATTTTGGGAGCATACAGAGGGCTGTTGGGAAATTGGGTTGCCATTGTGCGCAAACCAAAGATAGTGGTTTATAACTAATTCTGGCCTGTTTCAAAACAAGCCAGCTACAAACTCTGCTCCTTTGAAGCTGGCTTCTTAAATTAACCTGGGTGCTCCCCACCCTCATTGAATCACCATCTTTGGTTTGCTTGCAATAATATTAGGAGAAAGTCTATTCTGATGGAAGCCCGCTCTCCCAGCCACACAGAAGGAGGGGAGGGGAGAATGCATGAACGTGAGAGACTATGGATTGTTCCAGCTTGTGCCTGCAATACCAAACAATGGCTTACTGCTACATGTGACCTGATCCAGAGATGTGCAGTGCAATCCTATATGTGTTTGCAATAGGATCCTGTTACAGAAAAACAAAAAATGATTTTTGTGTGTGTGAGAATAATTTCTTCTTACAAGCAAATCATGAACTGTAACCAGGGTTTGTTTTTGGCTTACCACACATGCTTTGTTTGGGAAAGATAAGCAATGAGTCTGGGTTCACACTTAACACAAAGCCACCATGGCTTAGCTCCCAGTAGCACAGCAACAGTAGACTTAAGACCCTTGTTTGTTGAGCTAAGCCATTGTGTGTGAGCAGCTTAGGATATTGTTACCAGACGTCCCCGTTTCCCGGGGACAGTCCCCAGATTTACAAATCTGTCCCCGGACAAAATCCGTCCCCGGAATGTCCACGGATTTCATTTAATGTCCCCTGATTTAAATTTTAAGTGTTGTAGATTTATTAGTAGGGAATGAATGTTGCGTGATTGGTTCAATAGCACAAGACACATAATATGAGGACTTCTGGCGAGGCAAAATGGTGGGCGCCACGGCAGTGAGCAGCTCCTGAAGCCAGCCAGAGCCAACTGAGACTGCCGCTGCCGCTGTCACTACTGTGACAGCATCAACTGGGGGAACCGCTGACACCCCCAAATCGAGCTGGGAGCAAGAGCGCCCGGCCAACCAGCTGACTGCCTAGTGGCACTCCGGGGCCAGGAAAATCCCAGAGCCGACGCAGGGAGAAGGAGGAGAGGAGAAGGAGAAGGAAGAGAGAGAAAGAGGGAGAAAAAAGAGGAGAGCCCCAACCTTGCTGCGCCGCTGTCATTTTTGGTTGGTTTAACTATACTTTTGTCTATGATTTCGTTTCTTCCGGTTGCCTCTGAAAGGAAATGTTTGTCTTCCATTAAGTTTTGAAACAAAATAAAAAATAAAAAAAATCCTTACAGTAGCACCTTAGAGACCAACTAAGTTTGTTATTGGTATGAGCTTTCGTGTGCAGGCACTAAGTTTGTTATTGGTATGAGCTTTCATGTGCAGGCATGCACACAAAAGCTCATACCAATAACAAACTTAGGTAAAGGTAAAGGGACCCCCTGACCATTAGGTCCAGTCGCGGACGACTCTGCGGTTGTGGCGCTCATCTCGCTTTACTGGCTGTGGGAGCCAGCGTACAGCTTCCGGGTCATGTGGCCAGCATGACTAAGCCGCTTCTGGCGAACCAGAGCAGCGCACGGAAATGCACGGAAACGGAACCAGAGCAGTGCACGGAAACAAACTCAGTTGGTCTCTAAGGTGCTACTGGAAGGATTTTTTTATATTTTATTTTGTTTTGACTACGGCAGACCAACACGGCTACCTACCTGTAATTAAGTTTTGATTTATATGTCTGAGGATAATAACTATTTAGTTTTGGCTTTAGGCTCTTAACCCTCATCAAGTACTATATAATTTGTTGCTTGATTATTTTTTTTAATTTATTCAGGTATTTAACCAGGAAGGTGAATTCATGTTGAAATTTGGATCTAATGGAGAAGGGAATGGACAGTTCAACGCTCCAACAGGAGTAGCTGTAGATTCTAATGGAAATATTATTGTAGCAGACTGGGGAAACAGTCGAATACAGGTGAACAAGTGATTTTTATGTCAGCTGGCTCAGTATGATGTATGTTGTTTGGATGGGGATGTTTACTCATCTTCGGGTCCAAGCATCCCATCTCCAAAATGTTCAAGTACAACACAGTCTCTTGCATATTTACAAATGAAGTAAGAATCCCATTGACTTTCCAACTCAGTCTTACTCTGAGATAAGCATTGCACCTTATTGTGCTCGGGAGAGAAAATATCAATGAGTAATGGAGTAGCTGTGTAGTTAATGGAAGGGGAACTTGTGGCTCTTCAGCTGCTAAGGAGCATATGTCAGGATTAAAGGTGTGCCCATGTTAGGATCTAAACACATCCTTTTGAGAGGAATGAAAACCTTTTGTCTTGGGGGGGGGATCCCCGATGCATTGTCTGAATGCATGATCGTATTACCCTTTATCTCCCCTTGTACCCAATAAAAGGACTCACACACAAGATCTGAATTAAAGAGTGATTTACTACATGGAAAAATAAAACAGAAAACATAAGGGGAATGCCAGCCTGTATGTTAGGAAAGAATTCTAAAATAAACCTCTGAGTCCAGGTTCTTATTTCTAAGAACCCCAAGCCTCTAAACACAAGAAGTGTTTCCTGTTCTAACCTGGTAGCAGACAAGTAGGTAGGGCAGAGTTTAGATAATAGATTGATTCAATTTAAAATACTTGGATGTTCTGCATTTCAGGACAAAACCCTCCTAAGGCAATTTACAAAAGATAATTACTCCATAAACCAAATTGTAATGTACCAATAAAACCCAATTACAGAAAAACTTAAGAACAGCAGCAGCTCTTTCAAGCAATTTAGTACCCAACCCAGGGCACTTTTAAGAGAATGGAGTTCAAAATAGTTTGTGTTTTAAAAAAAAATATATAAAGATGGGCCATACATACTGGGAGAGAATTCCTACCAGTCTGGTGGCTCTTACAGGTCTGAGAGGTTTTTTTGGGTGCAGACAGCCCTTCAGGTAACCTGTTCCCAAAATGTTTAGAGCTTTAAAGAGCAATGCCAGTGCTTTAAATTGAGCCTGAAAATGATTAGAAAGTATTGGTGTTTCTATGCTCTCAGCCTAGGTCCCAGCAAGCATCCTTGCAGCTGCATTCATATTATTATTATTATTATTATTATTATTATTATTATTATTATTACTATACCCCACCCATCTGACTGGGTTTCCCCAGCCACTGCGTGCCTGTGAACTATCTTTCAATACAGCCCCATGCAGATTAAATTATGTCAGTCTAGTCTGGGTGTGACCATGGCAGGCTTTCAGCAGATAGGTTCGTAGCTGGTGACTTTGCCACCTTATACAATTCTATTTACTTCATGTGAATCTGCGCGGCTGCCTGCATTGATGCATATTAGCTTCTAGGTGTCCACATTTCACTGTCTTTGGCTGACACATGCTCTCTTTGCCTTTTTCGCAGGTTTTTGATGGGAGTGGATCCTTTTTATCCTATATTAACACATCCGCCGATCCACTTTATGGTCCCCAAGGTTTGGCCCTTACTTCAGATGGTCATGTTGTAGTTGCAGACTCTGGCAATCACTGCTTCAAAGTCTATCGATACTTACAGTAACAGCTGCGGCGGCTCATGCTCAAGAAGTTACTAGCCTCTGAGGGCCAGTGTAGATCTTTTTTTGTGTAGGATGTCTACTTCTTAAATATTTCAATTTTAATACTGAAGGAGTCTCCAGTTTTTGTTTTTTTAATTTCCAAACCTACCTTGTTTACATAGGACTTGCACCTCATACGTTACGCACTGAACTGATTATAAGGATTAATAAATAAGACCCTCTTCCCTCCCCACCGAATTCAGAGACAATGGGATACTAGACATGTGAACTGCGGCTTGTAGATCAGGCGTTCATGTAATTGACTGGGGGGGGGGGAAGGCTCTGAAGGAGGGAAAAGAATTTTAAAAGCAACATGATCTAAAGCGTTTATTTAACATGTGAATGGGAGCACTTGTTTAAAGCTTCCAAATTGGAAAATTGTTAATGTAGAGCATTATTTAACCCAGCAGGAAGTCTGGGAGTCTTCTAGATCGCATAGCCCTAGTAAGTATTACACTTGTAACATTCTTCAGTCTTAGTAACTGTAATGAGTAGTTTCTTTTAGTAAAGAAGATATGGTTAGCCCTTCCTGTCAGACCTAACACAGCTTAACTTCTAGCACTACAAAAATCAATGCAAACTTCTTGCCCTATGTGGGATTGATGTACATGTTTATCAATTTTCCTACTGCTCAGTCTGTGTTGTAGGGATTTTCCTGGAAACCTGAAACTTCTAAAAAGCTATGGGAATATATTCCAATAGGGATAGATTACTGCTGGCACTTCATAAAATCAGTTTCCTATTAGCGTTGTACTGATTCATTAGGAAGTTAATTGCCATTATGTCAACCTTGCTAGCTTCACACCTGACACCTGTGTTTCAGACATGTTCTTGCTATGGTTTATGAAAGCCATCTGCTTTGTTCCAATTGCCCATTTTCACATAGGATAATAAGCCACACATGTACCACATCTGAGGGCCTGCCTCAGGGCCTGCAACCAAAGGAAGTTTGGTGGTCGACAGTTTTTTGTTTGTTTCATTTTGGGTAAAACCAAGGGTTACCAAAGCAGGTGTGCATTTGTTTGAATTCCAGAAAGACTGAGCATCAGAATTAATTGAACAAGTCTTGGAAGATCCTTATGAGTGCGAGAGTGTTCTACAGAGGGATTTCAAAAACTGTTCATGACTTCATCATATGGGCATGTAGTGTGGGGAACAAAAGAACAAGGAGCATAAATGTAGGTGATAACAAACAGGAATGTGCATAACCCTGTGTATGAGAGAATGTTCTGAAAGGGTCTATTACCCTCTCTTCCCCTTCCCACATACAAGTCTTGCAACTTACAATTATCAGATTCACCTCAGTGCTTGCAATGTGTTTCCTCCTTTTGCTTGAGTTATTTCCATCAAATACACTTTTGCCTACATTGTTACATCAAGTGAGAAGAAAAATACATTTGATAGCAGTGTGGGGTCACGAATTGCCTCCGGCCTTACGCAAGAAGATTCCTCATGGTGTGGTTCGTGAATCCCAAATTTTACATTTTTCTTCTGGATCTTTAGTTTGACCTGTCAGGGTGGAATCTTAATATCAGCCAGCCTGCACTTTTGGGGTGGGTAGAGCCTTAAAACATTTAAATAATGAGTACAATGAGAAGACTTGCAAAAATGAAGATTATTACCTACTTTGCCCACAATACAGTAGCTAAAAAGTTGGTTGTTTTAAACTAAGGAATAGATAAGCACTGTTTAAAGGCTATTACTCCTTCTCACTTACTGTTATAAAATAAACATCTTAAATGAGTAATGCTCAGAATCTAAATTTATGGTTCCTGGATCAATATTTTTGAGTGTCTACAAAGGCAATAGACAGACACTGCATGCTGTTAGTCTCAGACACTGAACCACCTTGAAATCTATTTAAATTCTTTGTGAAAAGGGACATCCTATTTACGATTTTATATGTATTTATTAAGCCATGCAAGCAAAAACAAAACAAAAAAACCTTAAGCTGTCTCGTAATTGTCATTGAACTTTTAATATAAAGGAACTCACAAACTGTTAAGTATGCTATTACTATAGACGTAATTCACGACATATTGTCAAACCAATCTGGCTTAAAATTTTAGATGCTTATGCTTTTATAAACATGTTCTTGTGACAAAAGGAAATATTCACTTGAATGTTACTGTTCTTAGTTCGGCAATTTCTTAAACTGGATTAGGAGCACAACTGTCCATCATGATACCGTATCACTTCTAGTGAAGATCTGTGCTCACATCTCAATGGAATTTTTGTAGGAGCCCTTCCCAGTGAATTGTACTAGGGAAGCATACAAACTTAAATTGTTATAAATTCACACTTTGAGACCATTTCATGCATGCGGACATTGTCCTTCAAATGCTTTCCTAAAGTAATTGTTTCTTAATCCTAGTAAATAATACCTTAGTAATGTTGTATGTACTACCAACTCAAATTTTAAATATTGCTTATTTCCTTTACAACAAAGCTAACACATGTTAAGGGTAATGTGGCCTTTCCCTCAATATCTTAACTTTTCTTTTTCTTTTTAATTTTAAAGATCCTGGTTCTTCCTTGATGAATTGTTAAGATTTATAATCTGTTGGTGATGCACACTATTTACAAACTGGTGCTAGTCTGGAGCATTGTTGAATTTCATATTTTTGCCAGATGATATTTTGAAAGCTTAGCAACATCAGCTAACTGAGCAAGGGGCAAAATGAGCGTTTGAAAATTAGCTAGCAATAATCAAAATGTTTCTTGCTCACCAATTTCCAGTTGTTCACAGTTGTTGCCCTTTACCTGGTTAGCTGATCAAAGAAATGAAAAAATAACCATTGTATAAATGTAACTTCTTTTTTTAAAGTTATTTTTGGGGGGGCCAGGCAAACATTTGCCAGAATTACAGAGTTTACAAAGGCAGAGATGAGGCACCTGTGGCTCTGCTGATATTGTTGGACTCTTAACTTCGATCAGCCCCATGGGCCAGTGATCAGAGATGATGGGATCTGTATTCCAACATATCGAGGGCCACACATTCCCAATCCCAGATCTAAGGCATGCATATTTGAGCCATCCCCACTTACACTGCCAAACCCACAGCCTAGGACACATCTGCACTACAGACTTAAAATGGATTGGTAGTAAAAGGTTGCCCCATGGTGTTTTTTTGTGTGATTCTGGTTTATGTTTGCAGTGTCCATCTACTGTCAAGTGGTGCCCAAAAGTAGATTAATAAGTAGTAAATGCATCACGAGCAGTGCAAGTACATGTGTTTATTAAGGTAAACACTTGCTAAAAATAAGCCTAAAAATGTTGTCGGTTCATTTTTCAATAAACTCGCAAACTGTACATTGAATGATTTTTTTAAACTGTAAAAAAGGAAAACTGATAAATACTAGTAAAGTTTTTACACTGATTTAAAGTTTCAGCAAAGTAGCAAGAAAAATGTTGTCTATTGTTGTTGTCCTTCGTAAACATTACAGGGCTTTCAACTTTACAGCTGTTTTTTTTTCTTTGATGACTAAGGATCTAGTGTTGCCATAATGAAAACAAGTGCCCATTAAGTTATGCTTGTTGTGTGAGGAAATGAATTTTTTAATTTTCTTTTTAATGGATGACAGTAAGAAACAAAATGTTAATGTCCATTGAAAATGCTGTTGAAGATGAACTGTGAGCAATGATTTTCAAGGTCTGTGTTTGGAGAATGTATGGAAGATGTTTGTATTTAGCATAGGATGATTCCAAAATGGTGGTAGCTTCCGATGAATGTACCACGCTTAAGTGGATGTTTGTGAGCAACACAGCCTTAACCCTGGTGGTTTGCTTTCTTGCTTTATGACATGGGAATGTTCCATAATGTGCATCGTGTATTGTAATCTCCCTGCGCTAGAAACTGAATTGTTCAATATGTTGTACCTTTCCAGTCCTTGGAGTGAACGACTTTTTTTTGTACATTCCAGATTTGTAAGCCAGTTTCATATGTTTTGTTTAAAGAATGCTATAAAGTCTTGCACTCTCTGAAAACGATGCTGAAGTATCTTAAGTCAATTTTTCTTTCTTTCCCACCACAGCCATGCACCCTCTCTTGTTGAGAAGAAATATAAACTATTTCTAGTTAAGGCTGAGGATGAAAGGTGTTCATTGAAGAGTGTTTGTGTGTAGGTTTAGCTTTGTGTATGCCATGGTATTTTTATGCTTTATCTTACAGAGAAAGCTGAAAAGAAAATACCTTGTGTTGGAACAATAGGAAAATTCAGTCAAATGTGTGTATCTTTTATCATGCACAAACCCCAGAAATAAAAATAAATGAATAATGTGTGTTTCCATTTTTTCTTAAACAATGTTGTATTGATATATATGACATGCTTTGTTGAACACTTCTTAATAGGGCAGTTGAAGAATATATACTGAAGGACATAATTTTATAACACATACAAGAAGCAGAAGGGAAGGCATTCTAATGAACATTAGGTTGTGTAGGTGTGCTAAGATCCCGACTTCAGGCTCTCTGATATCCACATGTTCAACATGAAATTTGAAATAGGAGCTGTGAACTGGCTGAGAAATTCTGCTACCAGTGCACCTACTGGAGGTTTATATACATAGGAATTAAAGTAAGTAGCTGATATTGGTTTTATGTGTCCTGTTTGCCCAAGTAGCGAAAAGTCTGTAAGAGTCCAGTTTTCTTTATAAGAGAGTAAACTAGCACTTGAGACTTCTAGGATTAATTTGTTGGTTTACCAATGTACAGGAAGCATGTAGTGGAAACAGATTTTTATGCTGTAGACAGCACTGTTGCTAATTCTGACTAAACGACCCCCGTCGATTTCTCCAAATGCAGAAAGAAAAACCTACTGCATGATTTGTGGTAGTGAGGGACTGCTTTTGCGCTTTTAAGATTGCTGTTTAGAGGTTTTATTTACAGTGAAGTGGTATACAAATGTCTTTAAATAAAAGAAGCACCACATCCTTTCAAAGGTTCTCGTGTGAATTAACTGTGTTTCATAATCTTTGCAGGTAGACATACTACTTATGCGGGATTGCATTGGAGGCATAGCAGAATACAGTGGTACCTCGGGTTGCAGACTCCGCTAACCCAGAAATAGTACCTCGGGTTAAGAACTTTGCTTCAGGATGAGAACAGAAATCGCGCGGCGGCGGCGCAGTGGCAGTGGGAGGCCCCATTAGTTAAAGTGGTACCTCAGGTTAAGAACAGTTTCAGGTTAAGAACCGACCTCCAGAACGAATTAAGTTCTTAACCTGAGGTACCACTGTACTGCAGATAGGTTTCCTCGCTCTTGTCAGATGTATAGTAAGGAGCAGGGAGAAACCTCGTGCGAAAAAGTGCTGCGGAACATAGACTTGGTGCGGAAAGGTTAGATTAGTCTCGGAAGCCTGCAGAAGCGTGGTCCTTTTATTTTCCAGACTGAAAACGCGCTACTGTTTTATCTTACTGCGCGTTTGTTCAAGGACAAATGAACGAGAGAGAGAGAGAGAGATCCCCTTTCCAATTTTGTTCCTTGTTTCAGACGTCTATATTGTGGGCTTATTGATAACTTTATTTAGATAGCTACCTAACTCGCTGTGCGACTTGGAAGATACTGTGTTCCAACAGCGGCCATAAAAACGTAATAACAAATAAAGAGCAAATCAACAGGGGGGGGAAACAAGCCCCAAACCCTCCACGCAAAACAAGGAAGCAAACGTATCTGCAATCCAAACCCAGCAACTGAGATGCCAAGAGCTTGGCTACAGCGACGTCCATTTTGGGAGGGCAGGGGATTAAGGGAAGCCGGTGAAAACGTTCCCGGAAGTGTGTTCTCTGGCGCGCGCCTCTCCCACTTTCCTCCCTCCTAGCTCTATGGCTAGGGTGGAGCGAGAGAGGCGGCGAGTTATAAAGGGCAGGGCCGGCTCGGCGGGGCTGCAGTACCTCCTTAAAGGCGCCAGGTGGCGGTAGCGGACCAGGGAGGGAGGGGGCGGAGCAACGTCGGCGTCTCTTCCCCCCTCAAACTCAAATTCCCGCCATCCGGGGAGGGAAGGGAAGAGACATGGTAAGCAAGCTATCGCCGCCGCCGCTTCTTGGGCTCTCCGCGCTCTTGCCGGGCTCCTCCCGCGCCGCCAACCGGTTCCATGTGCGGCGGGGGTGCAGTGGCTGAGGGCGGGTTCAGGTTGCAGTGGAGCGGGTGGAATGCGTTGCTCGCGGGGTCGGCGCAGGCGGCTATTCGGCAGGCGCAGCGAGGAGGGGGCGACCCTTTAAAGTAGCTCTCCCTGCTCCCTTTCTTTATATGAGAGCCCAGCTGCCTCAGAAAAAAAGGCCCTCCACATTAATGGACTTCTCTCCCTATCTATCTATCTATCTATCTATCTTCTTCCAAGGCAGCCCCACCCCCGAACTACCTTCCATGTTGTCCTCTCAACAACCCTGCGAGGTAGGCTAGGGCCGAAAGTGACAGTGAGTTGCGTCATCGTGCCTGCGGTCAGAATGAGGGGGGGTGACGTCTCTCTGAAGACAGACATTGATTTAGATGGGAGATAAGTAAACATTAGCTAAATAAATGAGCGAGACAGGTTTCCTTTTTGTAGCTGTATTCAGCAGTGTGCCGTTGAGGCATTCATAGTGGTTTATACCAGAGAAGGGGGTTCCCCAAAGAGGGGTCCGGGGACCACCAGCAGTCAGTGAGTTTCATTCGGAGGGACCCCGGAAGGTCTGTGGATTTGTGGCTGGAAGACTGCTCATCCAATGCGTGAAATGTTCGTATGGATTTCTAATGGTATTTTCATGGGTTCTTTTATTTATTGTATATTAGCGTGCTGCGATTTGAATTCTATGGAATAAAATAGAAAAAAATTAAAAAGCAATTAAAAACTGAACAGCATCTAGCATAGCACATTGCAGTTGCTGCAACAGGCATCAATATTATTAAGTAGTCTGCCAAGATGCTCAACGTTTTTCAACTGGTCTGTGGGAAAGTTTGGGAATCACTGTACTAAACCACCCACACTGTCCCACTGTATAGTTTGTAGAACTTCATAGGAGAAGCACAAATGACTCAAACCCTAACCTAGTTTGTCCCTTCTCATCCTGGTTATAGCACTCTGAAACGTTACCAGCTCAAGGTCACGCAGTGAGCTTCATTGCTGTTCAGGTCTCTGAGCCTGGGTCCCTCCAGCTGTAATTTAACATTGCAGCATTATTATTTTCCACAGTGTCAGCCAGTTGTTTCTGGGAGGCCAAATTGAGATTTGAAGTTGTATATTCTGCAGTTTAAGTCCAATACTCTAACTGTAACACCATTCTTCTCTTATCTCTCTCCTACATATACACAACCTATATTTTGCTACACTACAGTTGCATCCTTATGACTGCTTACCTGAGGAAGTAAGCCCCATTCAACATAGTAAGGCTTGACTTTAGCTCTGAATGCTTTGGGTTGGGTTGCTCATTAATAATCTAGAGTAAGTGCTGTCTGTCCCATCCCACTGTACTGTATATATACCGGTATATTTCTTTGCTGAACCAGTGCAGGGCCATATATTGGTTAGCCAAATACCAAAGGCTTACAAAGTGATCATAATAGTAATGGTCATTCCCTGTCATTGTGCTAGAATCCCATCAGTCCTAGAGATACTGTACTGCTTTTACTGTTACTGCTAGTGACTGAAAGACTTTATCTCTAATCTGTTTAAATTGGAATTAAGAACATAAGACGACCCTGCCAGATCAGGCCAATGGCCCATGTAGTCCAACATCCTGTTCTCACACTGGCCTGCCAGATGCTTGTGGGAAGCCTGCACACTGAACATGAGCGCACCAGCACTCTGCCCACCTACAGTTCCCATCAACTGGTATACAGAGGCATAATGCCTCTGACAGTGGAGGTAAAACATAGTGTAATGAATTATGTTAGTTCTAATGAACCTAGCATGGCTAAGATGCTTGTCTTTTTGATCATGATGCCATGCTTGGGCTACCAATTTTCCTTTCTATATGTCAGCTTTAACAGCTGCATGAAAGTTCAGAAGCAGAACCTTTTGTAGCCCATAGAGGTTCAGTGATAGAAAAGGATGATGAGTGCCTAAATTTTATCAGTTCAGTTGTTGAGTGCAGGGGAACAGTGCCAGAAAAAAGATGGGAGCCCATAAGGTGTGAACTGAAGAACACTCGTATATCTTTACTTCTTAAGCGTCCTGGACGATGAGTTATTCAGGGTGATCTAAAGAGACTATAATTCAGGTTAAGCTTTTGAGATGGGAGTGGGCTAAATATTTAAATTTTCCCCAAAAATCTGCTTGCATACTAGCGAAAGGCAGCAAGCTCCTGGTCTTTGTGCATGGACTATAGCATAAGTTTGAATGACCAGTTCATTTCCCCATAGCCTTTGATTATGTTGCACATACTCAACAAGTAAGTTTCAATGAAAAGGAAGACACGCAGGAACATGTGGGAAGCTGACTTACAATATCAGCATCCTATATGATAAACTTTAATTCGTATGCTTTGTCTGGTTTGCAAGTAGTCGGCTTTCATGCGCACAACTAGTAGAGATGCAGCTGCTTATCCACATTGCAGTGCCATGAACCTGCAGGAAATACCTTGCAGACTAGCACCGCTCAGTAAATGAAATGAGGGGTTAAAAACCTCTGTTTGACTTGAAGAGGTCAGTTACCACAACCTCTCTTCAGTCCTGCTGCCAGCAGCTCCGCTGAAGTTCTCATGCTTCTGAGTTTTTAACACTTATAACACCTGTTGCTTCTCACACATTCTGAGAACCACAAGTAAAACCACGCTGGGTTAAAGAGCATGTAGATGTCAGCATTTCCAGGCAAGTATAATAGAACTCTCTGTAGGACAGAAACTTAATATTGCATCTTGTCACTGCTTTGGGTTGAAAACCCACGTCCTTACATGTTTACCTAACTTGCTTCCCCAAGAGATTAAAAGGATTTTTCCCCACACTGTGGCTTGAGACTTTTTTTATGCAAGTGCATTTTAGTTTTTGTGTTATGCTCCCCAGATATAACACGTATAACAGAGCATGTGTCCCAGCCCTGTATTTAATAATTTTCCTGGTAGCCACAGGCAACTAGGAATTTTGTGCAGGTGAGTGAATTGGCTGATGGAAGAGGGGTAGATCTCTCTCCATTTCTTCTCCTCCAGTCCACTTGGTTTCTGTGGATTAAGTAAACTCAGCTATGTCTTTTCTCCAAGCCTGTTTAAGAAAAAGCTTTTTTAAAAATAATTTTTTAAAAAATAGCCTAGGCCATTATTTTGTGTTTCCATATTGGTCACAGAGAAGGGATTCCACCTACTCTGCAGCCAGTATGGAAACACAGATTTACAAGCTCTTTCATGGCTATGGTTTGTTTTGTTTGCAGGCAAGTATATTGTGGTTTCATTTACAAGGCCACTGTGACACACATTTATATATTACTGAGGATGTTGCTGGTGGTGGTGGTGGTGAGAACAGCCCTCTTGCTGTGTGAATGGCTGTTACTGCTGTTGCTGCTTCATTAAAAATATGCATCCCATTATTGGAAATAAGCCATGCATAGCAATCCTGTGCATGCTTAATTTGGAATATATCCAACTGAAGGAAGTGTGACTTCTAAGGAGACATGTGTAGATGCAAAAGTACAAAGTAATCAAAATGTATTGATTATTCTGGGAAGTCTCGGATTTTACTATTGTATGCCATCTCTTGGCATGGCATAGATGAGAGAGGCAAGGGAAGAGAGGCTTGGAGTAAGCAAACAATTCTGTGGTAGTTTACTTAAAAAGAAGAAGCTTATATTGCAGGTGGTGTTAGTCATTGTTTCAAATGTTGTTACTCATCCTAAATGTGCTGCCTGCCAATATTCTGAATGTGGGTCATCATGCTTGATAATGCTTATGGTGGATAATGAATGGTGGAATCATATGCTTATCTGAAGAGCGTCCCACTGAATTCAGAATAGACATGCATAGGTTTGCAAGTGTAGGACAGGCTAACAATATTTATGATTCATTCAAATGTATTTGGAATGAGAGGTTATATAGGTTGCAGCAAGAGTCCCAGGCATACCGTTATGGGTTCTCCTCCGGCCTTTGGTTTTCCCTGTAACAGCTAATTGCTAAGCTCCTTTTAAAAAATTAAAGTGCTAAAAACTGCTGCAAGGAAAACCCAGGAGATCGCTCTGAATGTGCATTTCCACTCATCTTCTCAGAATTGCATGCAATTTTTATTCAGGGGGGGGGGGGTTGTCACAGTAGGCTTTTCTTCTGAAGGGCTGAACATGAACAGAAACTGATTCTGCATATTCTGGTAATTAGGTCTTAATAGTTCATAGACTACATAGGCCAAAATCAATATAATCCAATACCAATTAAAGTCTTAATGCACCTATGTTGTCAGACCCACACTAGGTGTAACACAATGACCTCATAATGTATCATGCCACCCTTCTTTCCCATCTTTTAATGCAGCGCCATTTATGAGCTTCTTAATCTTTCCATCGGAGATTTAGCCAATTCACTCATTTGGATTCAAGCCAAGATGGAAGGTTCTTGCATAGTAGGCTTATAACTACTATAACCCAAAGCAGTCTACTAAAACACTACTTACAGTCCATATGGGAGGCATAGGAAGTTAATGTGTATACTGAGCAGTTCGATTGTTGTTCTTTATTGTATCTTTCTTTTGTATTTATGTTCACTGCTTTGGGGGGCCTTTGAGCCGTAGCACTCTATTTATATAAATGACAACATAACACGTTTCCCCCCTATTTAGTCAAAGAAAAGGGGGCTGAGTGTTGAAGAGAAGAGAACACGGATGATGGAAATATTTTTTGAAACAGTAAGTAATACTTTGTTGTTGTAGGTAACATTATGAATGTTTTCACAGTGAGCATGTATTGACCCAGAATTGAAACATGCAGTTGCCAAATGTGTGTAGGACTGCCCCAGAATTGATTGCTGCGACCTGAATGCTTGTGTCAGAAGCCCCCATAATGTCAGAAAGGATGTGTACTACAATGGGGTGTACTCTCAGCTTGCACAGAGAGCTGGCTGTACCAAAACCAGTATGAGAGCCTTTGACCTGCATTCTCCTTCTGTTATGGTGAGTACCTATTGAAGTTGGCTACCTGTGTGGTCGACAACCAGGACTGCATTAATTAAAGCAGGGATGTTTAAACCCCACATATTCTTGGACTACAGCTCCCATCATCCCCAACCATTGGCCATGCTGACAGGCTGGTGGGAATTGGAGTACAGCAACATTTTGAAGTGATGCAGCTTTTCCATTCTTTCTTTAAAGTAAGATGTTCCAAGATGCTTTCAGAAATCAATGTGTATGTAGCTCTGAATTGCATAAACCTAAAGGACCCCTAGACGGTTAAGTCCTGTCAAAGCCAATGGGGTGCGGCGCTAATTTTACTTTTTAGGCCAAGGGAGTCAGCATTTGCCCACAGACAGCTGTCTGGGTAATGTGGTCAGCATGACTAAACTGCTTCTGGCACCGCAAAGCACTGTGACGGAAGCCAGAGCGCATGGAAATGCCGTTTACCTTCCCACCGCAGCGGTACCTATTTGTCTACTTGCACTGTCATGCTTTGAACTGCTAGGTTGGCAGAAGAACAGGGGTTAAAAAAACCAGTGTTTCCCCACTTCTGTAGCTAGGAATAGGTAATTGGAAGAATGGTTTACAAGCCTGTAGATAAGTAAAAACAATAAATCCAAAATGCAGAGATGTCTTCATGCTTGAGACTTTATATGTATATATATGGATAATTTACTGTTTCCAATTTGCCCAGCAGCAAGTGTAGATGGGAGTTTAGCATGTCTTGATCACAAATAAATAAGGTGGTTTTAGTTCACATCAACACCATACATTTAAACTACATTAATACCGCTTTAACAGTCATGTCTTCTCCTAGGAGACCTGGTAACTGTAAATTTACCCTCAAAGAACTACATTTCCTAGAACCCTTGACAAACTACAGTTCTCAAGATTCTTTGGGGGAAAGCTATGACTGCTAAAATGGTATGAGTACGGTATGGAATATGACCTTAGATAATTCCTGGGAGCTTCTGTTGCTCCCAGAAAGGTGCAGGTAGGAAATTAATCAGAAGGATAAACAGTTCCCATATGTGAAAGCAGTAATGTGGTGCAGTAACTTATGTAATCTGCAAAGAGCACTGAGTCATAAATGTTACTCTTAAAACCACAAGCCCTTAGATTAATTGAAGTTATTTCAGAGTCACTGTGTGATTATGGATGATGTGTATGTTATTTTTATTTTATTTGTGACAGAAAGATGTATTCCAACTAAAAGACATTGAGAAAATTGCTCCAAAAGAGAAAGGAATCAGTGAGTACCTAGACTTATTTCCCACCAACCTTTTACTCATAACAGCAAACAGTTTTGCAAGGGTATCACATCCTGTTCATGCATGAACTTGTAAGAATGTGATCTAAATAGCAGTATTGTAAGGAACTATATGAGTGCTGTGCTCTTCATGGTGTAGGTGAGGGGTAGGGAACTGGATCTGACCATCAGGCAGATCCTTACTTCTCCCTTCCACCCCCTGCCCCATGGGGCATGTTTGGCAGGTAGATGGGGGTGCTCACATATCAATCACCTGTTGTCACAATCACACCAGGGAACCCATTTTTGTCTTGGTGTCAATCAGCTGATTGTTGGGATTTGCACAGCACCATGTATGGAGTTATGCAAGCCTTGACACTTACCTGGTTGTCGGTACTTGCAGAAAGCTATGCACAGGTATTTGCAGGAGTTGCCAATCGACTCCCTTTGGTCCAACCACTTATTTGCATGCCTCATACCTGATGTGGGTGTGGCTTGGCTAGAGAAGCCTGATGGACCAAATGAAGAGACCCAGTGGACTGAATTAGGCCTGCAAGCTGGATATTCCCCATAGTTCAGTGATGGCTAACCTTGACACTCCAGATGTTTTGGGACTACAACTCCCATCATCCCTGACCACTGGTCCTGTTAGCTAGGGATGATGGGAGTTGTAGTTCCAAAACATCTGGAGTGTCAAGGTTAGCCATCACTGCCATAGTTGCTGTAGGCTGATAAGGGCGGGACAAGGAAGAAGCAAAACATACTGACCTTGTTGTTGGTGTGGAATTTCTACACACATATAACACACATATAATTTCTACACACACACACATATAAATAAAAAATTATTATTCTTATTAGGTGCTCTGCTGACAGTGCTCATTCCATTGAAATGAAGCCTCTTGTTCCATAATTAATATATAATTGAAATACTAAAAATGGGCTGTGGGGGAAGGGAGTTGATTTATTTTATGTTATTTTTATAAAAGGTGAATGCTTAATTATTATTTTTGTTCTGTAGCCCATTTTAGGAATTCAAAGTATGTTGCATATAATTGTTTCTGACATACCTGCCAAAGAGGCCAGTTCTATTCCTTGTGTCCCTCTGCAATATGTCAGCTGTGGTTATGTCATCTCTGTGCCAGATTTGGGCAGCAGGGGGACATAGAGAGGCAATTTCAGCAATGCTTAAACAAGTCTTAAATTTGTTTGCTCTACAAATTTTCTGTACTCTGAACAACATCTAAATCGGGTTGCGTGGCCGGTAGTCTGAGATGATGGGAATTATATGCCAACAGCATTTCAAGAGCCAGAGATTCCCCATACCTGCTCTAGATAGGATGAGGCGTATCCCATTGACATTATTAGAAATTACTAACGTAGAATCATTCATTTTAGTGGGCTACCCCGAGTACAACTTGAGTTTTTATTTGGGCTGATTTTGGAGACCAGAGCTAAGTTTTCTGTGCCTGAGACTTTGTGTGCATTTCCTTTTGACTAGCTTATTTTAGAAATTAAAATGAGCTTTGAGATTTAAGATGACAAGGGCTAGATACCCAAATAAATAAAACTTGCATCATGCTACTATTCAGAATTATCTTGGAACAGGTAGAATATAAAAACAATACCCCTTCCAGTTTAATTTAATAAATAGTAATAGTAATAATATCATGACCTTGCAACGATGGCTGTTGCATGAGTTCAATAAGTCCCTTGGAAACTCTACAGACGTGGCCTCTTGACATCTTCCAAGATAATAATGCCCACTCACATTATAAAGAGCTCATAACCCATCTACTCTCAGCAGCCAGAAGCATCATAGCCAGACTGGAGAGACCTGTCAGGAGTAAACATGGACCAATGGTATCACATAGTATAGGAAACAGCCTTACTAGAAGAAAAATTAACCAATAAACTGAAACTGACATGGGGACAAATAGAAGAAGACCCCTTCACCCTGGTTGGGTTCCCCTTTATCACATACATAGCCGAACAAGACAACAACAATAATCCGCTGACAGCATACAAATCAATATGTCTAGCCTGACCCCCAAACCCCCAAACTCACACACATAAACACACATAAATCTCACTACAGCCAACCAAAGACAACCTAGCACACCCTATGCCACCCCAACCTTTCTCACCACCAAGGAAATATAACAGGTGAATAGAAAGAGAACCCACACACATGACACTGACACAGAACCCCACACATACACTAAGTAGAAAAATAGAAGCATTGCCACTCCACCCCACGCTATGCTCCTTCCCCCTCTTTTCTTCCCAACATAAATACTGCATGCAACACTAATGTCTCACAACAAATGTAAGTGACCTGTAGAAAACACAACTTGAAAAAAGAGACAATGCACATATTTTTGTAGACTAAGAAATCTTTAATAAAAATTAATTTAATTTAAAAGAAGAAGAAGAAGTGGCCTCTTGGTACTTACAGTAGCATACCCTGCAGAACCATCCTCAATTATTCCGCTAAAGTCGAGTCTTATGTCATCCTCTGAAGAATATGTCACATGACTATCTTCCCATCACATGACAACTTTCATGCCTTGTGGCAGAGATTCTCTTAGAATTGCAATATGAGCTTCCTATAATAATAATAATAATTTATTATTTCTACCCCGCCCATCTGGCCGGGTCTCCCCAGCCACTCTGGGCGGCTTCCAGTAAACATTAAACATTAAACATGAGCCACTGAGGCCAGTGGCTCAACTAGCCCAGCATCCTGTTCTCACAGTTGCCAGCCTATGGGAAGCTCAAGAGTAGGGCCTGTACTTGCTCATGCTCAGCAAGCCTAATTTAATCCATACTGTTCTGCAGTGACTGGCAGAATTTGCCCAAGTACCGTACTTGTAGTATTTAGTATGGTTTCAGAATTAGCCAGAATTCTCAATGTCCAGTAAAAGTGTTCTAATGCAGTGTTTGTATCCTTGACAGCTGCTATGTCGGTGAAGGAGGTCTTACAGAGCTTAGTCGATGATAGTATGGTGGACACGGACAGGATTGGGACTTCAAATTATTTTTGGGCTTTTCCAAGTAAAGCTCTTCATGCAAGAAAGCGTAAACTGGAGGAACTGCAGAATCAGGTAATTCAAGGTTTATATTCTACCTGCCATCCACCACACATGGATGGAGGGATGCCTGAAGGCCAGCATACTCTCAAGTAACATTTCCCCCCCTCTTCTATTCTCGCATCAGTTAATAAACCAACATGGTGGTGGTTGTAAACCTGGCCTGTTACATAATTTGAAGCCACTGGCCTTTTCTCTCAAATATTTATTCATTACAACTATTTATAATCCGTTCTTTAGGCCACAAAGACTTTCAGAATGTCTCTGCATGTAACCTAGTTTTTTGGCCCTAGGCATATGTTTCGAGCTGTATGCTTAATAGATAGCACTTAAAATATTTACTGGGCATAATAATCATTTTGCATCCGAGATGTTTAAATTCTAGATTATGACCTCAGCATTCATAGCCTTAACTATGATTAACTTAGATGCATACATAGTTAAGGGCAGCAGGGCGTGGGGTGGAGGAATAATCCAATGTATAGTCTCCTTTCAAAAAACAGAGTTTGTGCCTTAGGGAAGAGTGGAGGAAATACACAATCCCATGGTCTGTTCTTGATTTCTTTACTACTGTGAAGGAACAACAGTGTGTTCCATCTATGCTGACCCTTCTACAGAATTAGTTGATTCTTCAATAAAATAATTATTAAATTGAAATATTCCTCTCTCTGGGAAATGATCTCAGACTAGTATTTTCCCCTGTCAGGATAGTGTGCCATCCAATCAAGCTGAAGTAAAGCACTGATAAAGGAAAAGGGACCCCTGACTATTAGGTCCAGTCGCAGACGACTCTGGGGTTGCGGCGCTCATCTTGCTTTACTGGCCGAGGGAGCCAGCGTATAGCTTCCAGGTCATGTGGCCAGCATGACTAAGCCGCTTCTGGCAAACCAGAGCAGCGCACAGAAACACCATTTACCTTCCTGCCGGAGCGGTACCTATTTATCTACTTGCACTTTGACGTGCTTTCCAACTGCTAGGTTGGCAGGAGCAGGGACCGAACAACTAGAGCTCACCCCATAACGGGGATTCAAACCACCGACCTTCTGATCGGCAAGCCCTAGGCTCTGTGGTTTAACCCACAGCGCCACACGCGTCCCAAAATCACTGATAGCTTAAGCCAAATTACTTTGGTAATTACAAAGCACCACTACCACATAAATCTAGTTAAAAATATACAGGGATGTATTGGTTCCTTTACGGAAATGAAATTCTAAGATTCATATGGAATGAATGCAGTTAATTTTTCAGTGAATGAATGCCCTGTAGAATGGGGCATTTTAAGTGCTTGCTCAAACTACTTCCTAACAACTTAGAAATCTCTTGTAACTTCAGAAATGAAAAAAATCTGAATTTTCTTTGCTATATGTTAACAGCTGTTCAATGTACTGTCTGTGACAAAATGAGGAAAGGGATACTGGCCACAGGGAGGTGAGGATCTGTTTAGTGCTCTGAACTTGGAGGAAAATAGTCTTTAGGGATTTTTCTTCTTGTTCTCTGTGAGTGGAGGAAGAGACCACCATCCTGTAGCTTACAATTATTCCACTCTTTTACAGGATTATTGGATATAAAAAGCTTCGTAGTGGTTGTTTGATTAAATGTTAAGCTTTAGTTGACTAATTGTTAAAAAGTGTTTAATGTTGGAGAATATAAATGAGACAGGTGCTTTTTAAATACGTGCCAAATACATTTATGCATTACTTTGTATATGCTTCAAGTTATTTTATTTTATTTAACAGAACAGGACTAGGTACTCAGCTATTCGTTTCAGCAGGTTGTTGATCAGCCTGATCAGCTGTAGCTTCAAGAGTAAATGTTCTGACTAATGTGTCATTGTTGTTTTAATATTGCTGTTTCTCTTGATTAAAGGTTTCCTTAAGCTCCTGCAAAACCTTATTAGATTCATGCATATAGGATTTTTTCATTGTGAATAGTGGAGATGTGTTAGAACAGTTGGCCACCCCCAGCTACCTCCGTTATCCTGCAGAGTTCAAGAAGACAGGACTGTTACAACATTTCTTAAGTATGTTTTTATCTGGTTGCATAAGGTTTAAGGTATACCTATTAGATACTAGTGTGGGGGAGGATGTTGTCATAATATTTATATACGGGCTCTAACAAAGCCTTGTACAAAAAGAATTTTACAAGTGGTGTTGCCTGCAGGCTCACAATGTAGTTCTTCAGAAAAGAAACTTAATTGTGTGCCTCATTTGGGTATGGCTTACAGGATCGTAAAATATTCTAATGAGATGTCAGTGATTGTGTTATTTTCTATTTGATGCTTATTGGATTTACGACACAGGTGTCCCCAAAGATTCCGTTGTTGCAGCTTTTATTATTTCCCACTTCTTTTCATAAACAACATTCTGTACAGAACACAGAAAGCAATCTAGTCTCTACTCATAGGGCACTGCTTAAAGGACAGAAAACTCTTCTTCGGAGTGGGGACAGCTGTGTATGAGTCACAAAGGCAGGAGTGAGAGTTTAAAGCAATGCATGTTGACATAACAAGCAACCTAGTACACTGGTTGTGTCTTTATTGACGTGTGCTGTCATAATAAATTGATATTAGAATAAATGTCAGCTGATAACCAGTTTCTATAACTAGGCGTGCTTAAATCACCCTCCTTCTCCCAGGTCAATTTGGAATGGGCTCTGGTTAAACAATTTATTTATTTTTTAAAAAAATCAGGAAATAGAAACCTGGGCTGGAATAAAATTACCGTATATACTCGAGTATAAGCCGACCCGAATATAAGCCGAGGCACCCAATTTTACCACAAAAAACCTGGGAAAGCTTCATAGGAGCCACTGCCTGCCTCACTCGAGTATAAGCCGAGGGTGGCTTTTTCAGCACAAAAAATGTGCTGAAAAACTAGGCTTATACTCAAGTATATAGGGTACCTGGTGCTGAAATGACAACAAAGTAAACTCAAAGTACCACCACTAAAAAGGGTTTTATACCAATTGTCATCCATTGATGGCACCTGAAGAAGGACCTCAGTAAAAATAAAATAATAATAATAATAACAATAATTATTTATTTATTTATTTATACCCCGCCCATCTGGCTGGGTTTCCCCAACCACTTTGGGCGGCTCCCAACAGAATATTAAAAATACGATAAAACATCATACATTAAAAACTTCGCTAAACAGAAGATTAGGTGGAGACAGGTGATCTTTCAGGTACCTTAGTCACACGGGCAGCTGCTTTATACAGAATCAGACCTATTAGTCTCTCTAGATCAGGCATGTCCAACTCCCAAGAGACTGCGATCTACTCCCACTATTAAAAAAAACTGGCAGTGATCTATCCATTGGATTTACCAAAGCTTTTTGCGGGGGAGGAAAACCCAAAGTAGTAGAGCTTTTTTGGGTGGAGCCAAAGTTGTTGACCTTTTTTTTGGCCAATTGATCTGGATCACAGGATCGACCAGGGACGCCCCACGATCAACCGGTCGACCAGTTTGCGATAGATTGCGATTGACCCAGCCCTACTTGAAGTTGCTGGTGAATTAACTAGGGACCTCTGCATGGAAAGCCAATGTTTTATCACTGACCTATGGCCCTTCCCCAAAGCATTAAAGGTCAAAGCTAGTGTGTTAAATTGGGCCTGGAAGTGGAGTGAAGTTGACAAATACTCTTACTTTCCAGTCCCATTTAGCAAAATCAAAGCTCTATTTTGAAATAATTGAAGTTTGTCAATAGCCTTCAAAGGTAGTCCCACCTGCAATGCATTGCAGTAGTCCAAACAGGAGCTTGGAAGAGCCTTTCAGCATAGTCTCTATGCTGTCCTAGAACACTGGTGCAAAATCCCAAGCACCAGAATTCCTGACAACACTAGTAAAGGACACCCAGGAGCCCTTGGAGGTACATTTTGCAGAGGTTCAGGCACATGAGATGCTGCTGCTGTGCACGAAGCCTTGGGATGTAGGAAAATATGGAAATGCTATTTAGTGGGCTAAATAGCCGGGAGAGCTGCAGACTTGGCAAACCAAACTGGACCTAAACTACAGAGGATGTTTCAAACTGGCTCCAAGGAGTTTGGGGTGTGTGGGGCTGAAATATTTAAACTCCCAAAGTGTCTAGTCAGAGATTCCCTTGGCCTCGTTTTGCCCTGATGTGCAAGCTTTCAAAAAACAGGGAATCATTTTCGTAAGGAAGTTTTCAAACATGTGATCTTGCAGTTTGCAATCAGAAGTGGCCATCCAAAAAGGACTGCACAATATGCAAAAAAAAAAATTCCCCACATTTGAATTGGGCCTTAATGTTCTCCTTGGCATACCAACAAATTTCTGTGTTGCCTTTGGTTTAGAAGATACGTATGCTAAAATGTGTTTTTATCCACATGCAACCAGATTCATGCTTTATACATAGACTGGGAAGGTTTACTCCCCTCAAAAGAAAGTTTTGACAGTATTCAAAGACACCCATTCAGCAACTGCTGTTATAAAACCCTACAGTTTTTTTAGCCTTTGAGGAATTGCTGAACCACACCCAGCACATTTTGGACCAGCAGTGGTGTCTGACTCATGGGCACCCAACCAGGAAAACAAGACTCTTTCTGCTCCTTGGAATTTTTAACAGTATGACTAAACCTGGGTGCATTCTGACTTAGTGAAATGGCTCCCAATATTCCTGGAGAATCACAATTTTTGGACCATTATGTCCTATATCAAGCCATCTGTGATGTGGAAGGTAATAGCAAAAACACCTGATTTGTATGTTTCTGGTAATTAGTGAGCCTTACTCCAGAAATATAGCACCCTATCCACCCATATTAATTAATTTACATGGAACTTTTGTTACAAAGGTGTTTTTCAAACCTTGATCTTGCCTCTCTTCTCAAGAGTATTCAGAAACATTACAATCACTTTCATTTATACAGGAAACTGAGACTGAAAGTGACTAAGCTCAAATCATCCTTCCTGAGCCTGTGGCAGATGAGATACTTCTCCACCCAATTCCACCCAAGACCAGACAAAATCTAGGATTATGCTACTTTTGAGTGATGACAAACTGTAATCAGTGTAGATAGATGGCCAACAGCCAAATTAAAGTAGAGTAAAAAATAATAATTTTTTTAAAAAAACACTACAGACCTGATCATGCCCTGTTTGGGTCTTAGAATTATACTTTGGGGTTTAATTCTAAGACCATTTTGTGGTTCACCTCAGATGCCAAAATGTATTGTCAGTCGTTGATGTCGCACTGTTTCTGTGCTTTTAACACTTGCATCGCAGGCATACGTTTTGCAGGTCATGTTTATCCAGTCATAGCTTCTCCATGCTGGGAACAGGTTTAATTGTGGGATTTCTGCCTGCATTGTAGTTCTCAAAGCACAGGAGCTTTGCCAGGAAAAAAAATGTTTGTAAGTGGAAAAGGAGGGCTGCCCCTGGGCATTTGGAGTTAACAGCAGACTGTGCCGAGGCTAGCCAGCACATGAACAGCCTTGGGTGAACTGATTAGCTGCAGGTTTGGGGTGCAGGGTAGCAAGTACGTTTTCAGTAGAAGCAGATATACCAGTGGGAAAATGAACCATAAATGGGGTGTGGGTGGGGGAGATCAGGAACAGAAAGAAACAGAAAGAAACAGAAGACGATGCACAGGAAGACATGGGAACTGAAGCTCAAGCTAGATGACAGGAGGGCAGCTAACATTTGCGTTTGTGGTGCTTGCCTAATTCACATACAAGATGGAGAAATCTGTGACTTTTTTCTTTTTACTCCCAAGGGGGCTTTGAACTGGGCCAGAATGTCTAGAATGTTGAAAGTAGCAAGTCCAAGAGTATAGGAAACTTTTCTGTTCAGTTGGTCTGTAATAGTTGTACTGTGAATAGGCAATTTGAGTTAGGATTGCAGAATTCCATCATGTTTGCAGCTGTCAGTATGAGCTAGAAGACATTGCTTAATTCATTCACAGTCTGTGCATTCCAGGTTGCTTGGTAGATTGGGTACCTACTGTAGAGAGACTGAGAATCCTAGACAAGGGTGACTTCCCCTAACAAAATTATAGCATAATATCTATTGCTTAGGTTCTACACCTGTTCACTTTGCTGCTAACATTAAGACCTCTTGTGACTTAGACCTCTGCTCCAATGCATAGTTTCAAGATCTAGCCTGCCACCCTCAAGGTGATGGTGATGATTTTATGAATCACATTTCATATATAGATTTCAAGGTGATTTACAATAAAAGCAACTGAAATAGGTTTTAAAACAACACACATACCCCAAATCCAGCTGAAAAAAGGTTGTTGAAACAAAAATGTATTCAGTTGTAAGTCCATAGCAGCTTGAGTTGGATTCACTTCTGAGGAGATGGACTGGTGACTATGGAACTCTAGTCTAGCGAACAGAAAATAGCTCATCAAAATGCTAAATGGGATTTGGTGACAGGTAAAGCATGTGTTCGTGTGCATATATAAAGTGGGGGGGGGGATAGAGAAGCAGGTGGGAGGATTATGGATATGCAAAATCACACATGGTTGCAGTTTTTGGGTAGATGCAGTTAAAGTTTTCCTTTTTATTCTCCGCTGCCTCTTTTTAAACTGAATTGGTGTATATAGAATTCCACAGCCAACCATCTGTCCCTCAGGCCAAGCCAGAGAGCTCAGTTATGAGGCACTGAGGCTTTGCTCTGCCTTTTCAATATACAAAAATGTTCCCGTTCCAATTTTGTCTTACTATAAAAAGAAATACTTTGCCTGAATTAATTAGTTTCTGTTTGCTAGTTGTAAGGTTTTCTAACTGGCAAAGCAAAACACACACACACTCACTTTTTGCAGTTGCATATATATTGCCATGAACAGAATTAATTGAATAAGAAAATAAGAGATATACTGCACTGATAAAATGATCTGTTGTAGAATATCACTATATAGTTAATAAAAAGTCTTACTGCAGTTATGACAGAACTGCTCATCAAATCCAGTGTATTAATCTGGATGTTATTGTCTGCTTGCTACAAGTAGAGGGCAGCTGGTGTCTAAGAGTTGCTTGCAGAACTATGCGTGGTATCCAGTGTAGTTGCTCCATTGCCACAAGGATTTCTGTTTGTGCAACAGGAACTTCCTTTATTTTCCTCTCTCCGTGTGCAACCTCCCATAATCTGCTCCAGAGGCTTGAGAACCCCCAAAACAGAACAGATTGGGGGGGAGAAGAGGAGAGAGGGGGGAGGTTCTGTTCTGCAGCCAAAAGTCCTAGTGCTGATGAAATGAATGCACTGAATTCTTCCCAATAGATTCAGACAGTTCCTTGTAAACCAGATTACATTTACCAACTAGCATTTAAATACTGAAGCCAGGTTCTTTTTTGGAATACACAGTAGGGCATTACCATTATTAGGGCAACTGAAATGTCATAAATACCGTGTTTCTCCTAAAATAAGACGTAGCCATAAAATAAGCCGTAGCAGGATTTTTACGCATTTGTGAAATATAAGCCATACCCCGAAAATAAGCCATACCCTGAAAATAAGACATAGTGACGTGCCGCCCCTCCCTTAAGACAGCCTAGATAGGCGTGGCTATGCAGCGTACCGACGCAGAGCGGTTAAAATAAGACATCCCCTGAAAATAAGCCATAAGGAAAAAAAATATATAAGACAGTGTCTTTATTTTAGGAGAAACACGGGTAGTGTGAAAGCTTTTGAGTTCTCCAGAATGCATTAGCTGGCTAGATAGAATGTAAACAGAAGCAAATGGGGTGAGGGATTTTGACTGACGCTGAAGTCATGGAGTCTGCTAGAAAGGGAAAGTAGCAGCGGACATGAAAATGAAACTCTTTTAGATGCTATTCGGGTTGCACCAAGACTTGTTGCATGTGTCCTTCCTTGCTCCTGCTGGAATTCCAGGACACAAGCCAGCGTCTGGCTTGTTGTGACATTGGAACCTGGGCTTTTGGTTTGTTTCCCCCAAACAAACCACAAACATTAAGCCAAGAACAAACCTTGGCAACGTTCATAGTTTATTTGGAGAGAAACAAACTACCGGTAGGAGTACGTTTGGACATCATGATAAACCAGATTCTGGCTTGTTTCCCTGTGTGTTCACTTTAAACCAGTTTGCTTTCTCTGTGGTTTAGATTTAATGTGTAAACCAGGCTACTAACATTTCCCTGTTCCTGGGGATGTGGGCAGATTCATGGCGTAACAGTCAGTTTTTTAATTTTATTTCTATGATGTATGCATGTGTGCATGTCTTTCTAGATAGCAGGTGTGCAAACCATTATAAATGGTTAAGAACATAGGATTTGTATGGTGGTCAGAACCAGTACTTTTCTTCTAGAAAAAAGGTGCCAGTACTCACCATGAAGTGTTACAATAAATGCTACACTTTTGACCAGAGCTTTTCTTTTAGGGGGTGCTGGTACTGTGTACCCTTGAGTACCCCCTGGAGAAAAAAGCACTGGTCAGAACTCAGCTGTGATTACTTTAGCATTGCAGCTTGTGTGTGTTTTAATATGTCCTTATGCCATATTTACATTGTTTTCCTGGCTATAAAATATTAAGTGTGCTACAGCTTTAAAAGATCATTATAGCAGGGAATATTTTTCAGTGGCTGAACTTAAAGGACATTGGTTTGAATTCTAGCCAGTGCATATTTTATGATTAGGGCTTGCATTTGCGTGAGCAGCACCATGATCGTAAACATGGCTATCTGGCAGAAAGGGTCATTGTTTTTATCACAACTCTCCCCCCCCCCCAATATGTGTTCTTAGCACTGCAGTGAGGTTTGTAGAAACTTTTCTACTACAGTGGTACCTTGGTTGTCGAACGGCTTGCCTCCCGAACAAATCGGCTCCCAAACACTGCAAACCCGGAAGTAAGTGTTCTGGCTTGCGAATGTTTTTTGGAAGCCGAACTTCCAACGCAACTTCCGTGGCTTCCACTTGAGTACAGGAAGCTCCTGCTGCCAATTGGAAGCCGTGCCTTGGTTTTCGAACGGTTCCAGGAGTCGAACGGATTAAGTTCGACAACCAAGGTACCACTGTACTACTAAACAGAGTTGTAAAACAAGTTTAAGGGAAGATTTCATGTTAGTCTGCTTTAAAGTTTTGGAATCTGGAAAGCGGGGATCTGAGTTTCTGCATTTGACTGGGGGGTGGGAGGAACAGGAGATGAGGTCTGCAAATCTTTGCAGTGGAAGGACACCTCTTTAAAAGGCTTCACCATAAAAGGAGATGTGGATAGAGTGGGAGCTGTAAGTACTTGTCAGTGAGTCAACAAACGAGAACCTTAGCAATGTCATTTGAATAATGTGTTGTGAACTGTTCTTAGTCTTGTGCTGGAAGAATGAATCTGAAAAAAGTGCTATGTAAGCAGGATTTCTGGAGACCTTAGAAACACAATAGCCTCTGCATTATATGCACTATATTTTGTTGATAATTGAATTGTTGGGCAGCTTAGGAGCATGTAAGGTTACTGCTTAGCCAATGGTGCTTTTTGACAGTAGCTGCTAATAAACTATGAACGTGCATTGGAATCCCCTCTAGTCTTTTTTTTTAATGTTGGAAAGAGCTGTGTAAGTGTATTCACATGAACTCTACTTGAATTCATAATAAATATAGTTGCTGTTTATTTCATTACACCCCGTCTGTCTTTGTTGCATGGTATCTTGACACCCACCAGCTGTTTATGGTGACCTTTCAGTGGTTTCATAAACCACCTTGATGCAGTTTTGAAGATACCATAGCAAGAAGTTTAAAAGCTCACTGGACCCAGTACATGGCTGGTGGGTTGTATTCAGCTTGGTGATTCAGTTGTTGTACCCCTTTGGTATGTAGGTATCTTTGTTGTTTCACCCAGAACAAATGAGTTGCTTCAGTGTAGCAGATCCGTCATATCCATAAATGGTTATATGTGCAAATTTCACATTGGGGGAGAGGCACCCCCCCCCCATATTGGAGTTTTCATGAAAAGAAATTGTGATGGCAAATTTCTACGTAATCCACCACTTGATCTGAAGCAGATGAGGGTATCCCACCACCACTGCAAGAGACTTGATGTTGCATGCTTGGAAACTTACAAAGATGCACTAGCGGTCTGAAGTGCTACAGTCCAGAATTAGATTTACTTCCTCATCTGCTGTTTCTGAGAACTAGGCCAAAATATGGAAATTGATCTGAAGTACTCCTCAAGCTCTAGGATGGGTGCTTGGAATTTGGGATTATCTAGTCTTGTTTCTTGACACTAGGTGTGCATCTAATTAACCCATTTAATATCCCTGCCTTTTCCCTTAGGAGGGTGTAAAAAGACGTTGGTCATGTTCCCTGTGCCCTATTTTGCTATTTATTGTTTTGCTTCAAGACTAAAGAGAGTTTATGAAATAGTCACGTCTTGGTCAGAATCCTGATTTATCACTGAAGGTTAAGCCTGTAGCAGACTTACTCTGTTATTTATTAAGCTGAAAAATTGTAACGGTACAGTCAAATAGAAAGATGAAGAGGTTTTTACTAAAAAATAAATTGTTTTGAGTTCTGTTTCTTCTCTTCCTTCAGTTCTCAGAATATAGCCAAAAGAAAAAAAGCTTACAAGAAACCATTGAGAAATCAAAAATTGGGCGCCAAGACACTGTAAGTTTACTGAATTTAAAATATCCACAATAAATCATAATCTGAAAACTTTGGGATGTTAAAGGTGGAAGTCATTCTTTAAATTGGGATACATTTGTGGCAGCAGGTGGCATAGGCAAAACCCCTCTTGAAAAGCAGCTCTGCAGTAGCTCTGATATTTGTGTATTATATTGGGGACAGAAGCATAGGAATAAAGAAAAAAAAGTCTTACATTGATCTTGTTCTTTTTTTAAAATGCTTTTCTTACTGAGGCTTACTGCACTTGCAAATAAATGTTGAACGTTCAGGGTGGGTGCACCATAACATTTTCGCAACTATGATGTTCTTAGATGCTATTTCAATGTTGCTGGCAAATGCAGCAGTATAATACAGTACTATCATGTCTTGCGTCCGGGGTTGGCACATACTGTATATGCAAAATCATGTATACCTGAACCACTGCCTTGGAACCACCACTGTGTAACCATCTGGAAGGCTCTCTCTGTGCTGGGAAAACCCAGCTCAAAAGGAGCTTTTAAACTTTCCACCTTTGGGATTTCAGGGATTTCAGCAAGGTTGAAATCACACAAGTGAATCACACATAAAATACGGCCCTACTGTACTGAAAACTGCTTGAACGTTTTACAGGCAATGCCACTTAGCCCAAATATGCATCAGTAGTAAAGTCTGGTTTGTTGAATCAGTGTCATAGCTCTAGATCTGGTGCTTTCATCTTTAGAGAGAAAAGGGGTAGAGCGCAACACTTACCTTGTAATTGACACCTTTTAAGAATATTGGTTAATTTTTGAACACAGGCAGAACGTGCTGCACTCATAAAGGAACTTACTGCCCTTCGTCAGAAGAGAGACCAACTAAAGGCAGAAATAGATAAATACAAAGAATGTGATCCGGATATTGTTGAAGAAATCCGTAAGTTGTGTCTAGAGTTATTTTAGCACACTCTGTAGTTACTGAAATTTTGGAACATATCAGGTGTGTTGACTGAAACCTCAGTCATTAGCAAAACTTTTTAATAACTCAGTTAGCTTGTCAATGGCAGGGAAACTAATGTCTAGATAAGGGGTGGGTAACCTTTCTTAGCCCAAGTTCTGCATTGCGGGTTGACCACCCCTCCAGTGGTGACCGCGACTGCCAGCATGTGCTCACTTGCACATGTGCACACATGCTCACCAGGCAGGCAGGCAGGCAGATACACATAAGTAATAAGTGTGATATTGGTGAGTTACTTTATTCATCTATCTCAGAAAAGAATTTGCTCTTTGGCACATTCCCTAGTTGCCATATTTTGTTAGAGGTTTGTGTGTGGTTTTTTCTTCTTCACAACTGTTGTCTTTCTTTACTTCTGCACATCCCTATTTTGCCTTTGCTTGTTTAGATTAGTGGCCCAAACATTCCCCCCCATGGACCACATGAAAATTGCTGAGGGTTTTATCGAACCATATAACAATTGTTCTGCCTGCTGTAGCAATTGTAATTCTACAGAATTCAAATGAAATACAATATAAGAACTAAAAGAAGCAATAGAAATACAATTAGAAATCAATATGAATATTCAGGGCAATGTATGTGCTGTCTCCCATCTTCCAACATCCACAGGCATGCTGTGGACCACCTGAATGAAGCTTGTGGCCCACAGTTTGGGAAACCCTGGTCTGAAGGTTTAAATTTCCTCATAGCAGGAAGGTGGTAATGGTTATACACAGATGCTTCTGTATTTGGATAAACAAATTGGGCCCAGCAACAACCAGTTGCATGGTGTAGAGGCTTCAAAGTTCTCCCTTATCAGAAAGAAAGGCAGCTGGTGTTCCTGAACACCTGGAAGACCTTGAAAATACAGATCAGGTTGGCTGTCAGGTGATAGAATCTGCATCTTCAAAGTAGTCCGGTTGCTCAGAGCAGGAAAGCCTCATTTGAAGAGGGATAGTTATCTACATTCTCTTTCTGCCCCCACCCTGGAGATTACTCGTGTACACTTTCATACTCTTAGCTTTTGGTTTTTTTAAGCTGTTTTTAAAAATACATTATTATTTTTTACTTTTGCAAACCTCTCGATTCTCATGAGGATGTTGATGCATCCCAGTTGCATGTTGTTGGTGCTGCTTTGGCTACATAAGTATCGAGGTTCGAAAATGAACATCAGAAATGGAGGGAATGCTGATACCGGTACACACATCCTTCCTGCCAACATGGTATGATTCAGACAAAATACCCATGGTGTGATCTTCTGGACAGACACAAAGTCCATGAGCTGACCATTTAAAATGTACCTCCTGTATTGATCCAGCATGTGAATAAATTGAGCTGCCTTTTTGTGTGAGGGCTGCTTCCGCTTCTGCAGTGCGATAAAGCTTTTTGTGCAATGCAAATTTTGGAGGCTCTCTGTTGCGACTGTGTCTTAGTTAAATCCTTGAACAAATGTCATTGTGCACATTAATTATGCATTGCCTTTGACCCAACATCTGTAGAGGCCTTCTGTAAAGCTAAGGAAGTGCATTAAACAATGTTTCATCTGCCTTTACACTTAAGAACAGTTCATATTAAAGACTACTGTGCTAGCTGTGCCTTTGTGGGGCTGCATTGTTAAAGCATTAGATCTTTGTGAACTGGTTTTTTAAAAAAAAATTAAAGAAATCTGTCAAGTCCCATCAATGCAGGCTTCCCATGTCCCTTATGGAAAGGTCAGACTGTCAAATCTCATCAGTACAGAAGTACTGTCTCTCCCAAAAAGTGTCTGATAGGGTTTGTCAGGACTATGTAACAAAAGACTTCTGTCAACTCCACACAAATACATTGTCTACAACCATACGCTAGGCTTAGTTGTACTGCCCACACACTATTGACCTATTTGGGGTTTCTTTCTCTCTCTTGAAATAAAAGAGCTTTTTGCTCATAACTCAGCTCCACAGTCAGCACTAGAAGATGGGCTGAAAATCTGCTGTTTGTAGTTTGAGCCTCTCCCCCACCACAGCAGTTCCTAGTCATCTTCACGTAGCTGCCTCTCAGATTTTTCTGTTGCGTGGACAGCAAAACAACTGGACAGAGAGCATAAGTTGGCTTTGCCTCTTGGTCATCCCAAAAATGGAAGAGGACAGGAAGAAAGGTCTTTCCTGGTCTTGTCAGGAATGATGGGGTTGGAGTCCAACAACATCTGGAGGGCCACAGGTTCCTCATCCTTGATCTAGCCATTGCATGTTTTATGACCACACTTGGTATTGCCAAAGAAGTTATCATCCTAAAAATAGTGGTTTTTATTTTTAAAGGTTCCTGTTTCCTGTGTAAAGATAAAGTTATGTGCATGCACGTGTTAGCAGTCAGAGTAGGTCTTTTCAGTTTGTTGTTTTCATGCCATTGTAGAATGATGCAAAACATATTTGCATATATTGGCATGGTCTGCATATTTCTTTTTTCCTGTACCAGAATTTGACCCTGATGCAGAATTTAGTCATTTCTTTTCTTTCTTAATTTTAACATAGCTATTTAAGCTAAATTATATTATTTGAGTAATATAAGATGTATGTACCATAATATATAACAGAAATAAACTGCAGGCACTTAAGACCCCAGATTAGAAAATTCTGTACTGTTGTAACTATCTGAATGTGTGCAAACAAGCCTCACTGCAGATTGGCATAGAAAGTTGATTCCTTCTTAAGCAGAGTATGTCTCAAGAGTGTGTGGAGTCATGAAAGAGCTCTCTCCAAAAGCAGAGATGTAGTAGTACAGCTATTATCACGTTTTGTATTGTCACATCTTATTTGGGAGTGGTAGCCAGTGCTAGCTCTACTCCAAGTTGTACCTGTTTAAGTTGATGTATATGACTAACTTTAGGTTCAATAATTTCAGTGGACCTGAAGAACCCTGTCAAGGAAACACATTTTACATCTTTATTTTTTATTTTACAAAATTTATTACTGTAAATAGAACATCAAAGTAGTTTACAAAAAAAGCCACACACTGAAATTGTCAATAAAAGATAAATGTATTCTTAAAAAATCAGAATATAATTGAATACCAGCTCTTAAGCGAAAAACAATTAAAACACATGCTAACTTCTACTTGTCTGGATAGGTTTGTCTGCACAATTTTTTTTTAGTAGACACCAAAATGTGTGCAGCCAAGGTGCCTGTCTGATGTCAATAGGCAAAGTTTTCCAAAGTGTAGGTGCTGCCAAGCTAAAAAAAGAGAAAATCTTCCAAGTGTGGAACAAGTATTATGTGGCACTTGTAACAATGCCAGTTCCTCAGATTGAAGCAGTCAAGTGGGCATATATTGAGTGAATGTATAAGTAGCTGAAAGTGAAAAATGTTCTGCTCTAGAATTGCTGTAGTAATTTCTGTTTCAGAAGTTAGTGATGGCCTGTAGAGTAGGTTATGTTTCTCATGATTTGCGGAACATTCTTTGCTTTTTACTGTAATCATCTCACTATTTAAGTGCAAAGCATGATTCAGTAGGAGAACTATACAGCTGCAGTTTTAGAGCTTCTACCCTGATTTCAAATGGTGCTGGAATATAGTCATTCCAGCCTTTGCAAGTGTCGCTGAAGTAATTGCTCAGGAATATCAGAGTAAAAATGTGAGTTACTATGTGCTATTTTAACAGTAACTAATTTGAAAGTCTCCTAGGAGATTGGACCATTGCTGGCTAAAAGAAATCCATAAATCCTGCTTGCTGGTAGATATTTGAAACCTGATAGCTTACACTGGCCTGAGCCACTTCTTGTTTTGTAAATTTAGATACTCTTTCTATCTGAACATACTTGATGCTTTTTTCAGGGTCAAGAACTTGAGTTCCTGTTTTCTAAAAGGTTTCATTTTACATCTTGTCAAGTTGCCTTAAAAGATGAAAGGGCCAGTATTGTTTGCAGATACTTCTTGCTGAAAATTCAAATGATGCTTGCTTTTAGTAGGACTATGCAAAAACCCAGGCTGCCAAATCCTCAGTGCGGGGTAATAAGGTTACTGAGGATTAAGAGTTCTATCATTGTTTATAACCGTTGATTATTGAACTTTTCCCAATATTTTCTTCTGATTTTTTACATCAACTCTACAAATAGTTTGAGACATTATCTTACTCCAAGGTATCCAATCCTTAGATATTGCGAAATGCTTACTGCTTTGCTCACAGCAATTATCCCAGTCCAATCCCAGAATTTACATCCCTTAAGTTTGCAAAAGGCCATTTACAAGCAACTTCCCATTAAGCTCCACCAAATGATGTGAACCTGGAAACTCCCTGTACAGAAGTACTCTCAGTTTCTAATGCAGGGATGACAGACCTGTGGCTCTTTAAATGTTATTGGATTCCAGCTCCCATCAGCTCCAGCCAGCATGGTTAAGTATGGTGGGAGGTGTTATCGAACAGCCTTTGGAGGACTATAGGTTCCCCATTCCTGCTCTATTGAGTTCGGTGTGCTACTCCATCCTGTACACATTTGCGGGCAGTCATTCCATCTGTGTCTTAGACCAGTGTTCCCCAACCTTGGGCCTCTAGCTGTTTTCGGACTACAATTCCCATCATCCCTGACCACTGGTCTTGCTAGGGAGGGATGATGGGAGTTGTAGTCCAAAAACAGCTGGGGGCCCAAGGTTGGGGAACACTGTCTTAGACAATCTTTTCTTTGAGTCAATACTTTTCTCTGAAGTTGCAGGTGTGCCTTGGTGTAGTACAGAGAATGTTTTGCTGGCAGTGTTTGTTCCAGACTAGGTGTATAAAATAGTAGCAATGTTTTGTTTATTTATTCATTCATTCATTCATTCATTCATACCCTGCCCATCTGGCTGGGTTTCCCCAGCCACTCTGGGTAGCTCCCAACAGAATATTAAAAACACGATAAACGATCAAACATAAAAACTTCCCTAAACAGGGCTGCTTTCAGATGTCTTCTAGAAGTCAGATAGTTGTTTATTTCCTTGACATCCGATGGGAGGGCGTTCCACAGGATGGGCGCCACTACTGAGAAGGCTCTCTGCCTGGTTTGTAGCTTATGGCAGGGTTAGGGAACTTGTGGCCTTCAAGATGTTGTTGGACCACAACTTCCCTTTAGTTAGTGCAAGCATGTCCAAAGTCCGTTTCGGGGGCCTAATCCGGCCTGCCGGTCAATTTAATCCGGCCCCCATGGCAGTATGTGTCCTGGGGTTAAATCCTTAAAAAAGCTCAGCAACTTTGAGGTAAAATTGTAAAAAAAAAGGTCAACAACTTCAATCCTTAAAAAAAGCTCATGCATGTTCACCTCATCAAATCTGGCCCTCTTTGAAAAAAGTCTGGGCACCCCTGAGTTAGTGGGTGATAGGAGTTCTAGTCTAGCAACATTTGGAGGACCAAAGCTTAGCCACATCTGGCTTACAGACAAGACCAGGATGGAGCTTAAGGCCAATGAAAAGCTGCTGTTGGGAATGAAAGATGTTCTTCCAGGCATAGGGAGAAAAGTGATGCATATAAGACAATGGTGTGTAAGGAGGGGAGAGAATTATGGGAGCATGTGTAAAATATAGGGAGTGAAGACTACAAAGAGCTATCACTGTTTTGGCAGCAGCATGTGAAAAGGTTTGATATTTTCCATGTCTCCACACTTGTAAGATAGCAACTAGGTAAACATAGTTAAAACTCCAGTGGCTCTTAGAACCTTATTTAGACTAGAGAGTCACGAAATCATTTAATATTTTTTTCCTATTAAAGCACAGTTTGGGGTGCACCAAAAACCTCCGTGTGAAATACTTGGGGTAAAGTATTGTCTTTGTAGATGCCGCATGTCCCTAAAGACAGTTGTAGTGCATAAGTATACTCTTTGTCGGATTCAGTTGTGGACCCACACTGTTCCTACCTCCTTCTTGTCTAGTAAGTAAGTAAGTAAACTTTAATACGGTCAAAGACCAGCAATAAATAGTACAATTCAGTTCATAGGTAGGATTTCTATCTCCTATAATATTAGGTAATTCATCGTTTAAAAATTGATTGTTAAAACATATCTATTAAAATTAAGTTGTTGTCGCCTCGCCATCTGCTAGGGATTGACTGACATCATTGTTTTTGGTGGTTGCTTTCATCCTAGCTTGTCTTATTCTTGTCGTCAGGTAACAATACTTGGCGACAGCTCTAGTAGTCTCTGTATTTGTGTCAGCTAATAGATAGTTGACATAGGCTTCTTCTGTTCGACCGGGTTGTAACACCAGTAGCGGTTGGATTAGCTCTCTTCTCGCCTCATTGTATAGTGTGCAGTGTAGCAAAACATGCCCTATAGTTTCGATTTCTTTATTGTTACATGGGCAGAGTCTTTGGTTGTAGGGAGTCTTGTTGTACCTACCCGTTAGTAGCGCTGAGGGTAGAGCGTTGAAGCGGGCCCTGGAGAATGCCCAGCGATGTTTTGGGTTTTCAACCAACCTAAGGTAGTTTGCTATATAGCTCTTCTGGTGGGGATATAAAGGTTTATAATTTGTTGGGAGCCTGGATAAGTCATTTTGCAGTTCATTATCGGTGATTCTTTCCTTAATTAGGTTTTTTGCCCTCCCCATTTCCAAACTTAGGAGGTGCTCTGCAGATAGTCCGTAGCTGGCCAGCTCCCTAAGGATGCTCTTCTCCCAGTTTGATTGGAATTTATCCCTGTGTATCAGGGGGAGAAGACCAGATGTTGATTTATTAAATCTTAACCAGAGATTGAAGGCAGATTGCCATACCTTGGCTTCCACCCTATGCAGGCCTGATTCTAATCGGAGCACTGCGTTCGGCACACATTTTGGCGTTTGAAAAATTGTTCTTAAAAATCCAGATTGTATTTTTTCTTGTGCGTCCAGGTTGACAGATGGCATGAGTGGTGCACCGTATAGTAATTGGGCTAGTGGTCTAGCCACAAATAGTTTAAGTGCCGCTGGAATATACTTCCCTCCCCTTGATTGGAAGAAGCTTACGATTGCTGACGAGCTTCTTTGTGCGATAGACAAGGCATATTTGAGATGAGCCGTTTTCCTCCTGGAGGCTTGAAAGACGACTCCCAGATATTTAAAACAGGATACCTGCTCGATGGATTGCTTATCTATTTGCCAGTTATATCTTTTCTTTTTGTTGGAGAAGACCATAATTTTAGTTTTTTGGTAGTTCACAATTAGTTGGTCTTTTCTGCAGTATTGAGTGAGGGTAGTGAGTCCTCTTTGGAGACCTATCCGGGTCTGGGAGAGGATAACCGCATCATCTGCATACAGCAGGATGGGTATCCTTTGATCTGCCAATTTTGGGGCGTGGATGTCTGCTCCTTGCAGCTGTGTGATTAGCGGATTTATGTAAAAGTTAAATAGATGAGGGGCCAGAATGCACCCTTGTTTGACTCCCTTGTATGTACCGATAGTATTAGAGAGCTGTCCCTCCCGGTTGCACTTTACTTGTAGACGCGTGTTGCTATATAACTTATGTATTAATAGAAGCAGGCGACGATCTATCGATGAGGTGTTGAGCTTATCCCATAGTCGGGTTCTTGAAATGGAGTCAAAGGCCGCTTGGAAGTCAACAAATGCTGCAAAGAGCTGTGGCTTATGTTGCGTGGAATATTTTTCAACCAGATGTTGCAGTGTCAGGCAATGATCTAAGGTGGATCTGTTCAGCCTGAATCCAGCCTGAGCATCTTCTAATATATTCTCCTTTTCCATCCAATCACACAGTTTACCACTCAAGTGTCTAGCATAGAGTTTACTAATGGTATTTAGGAGGCTGATAGGCCTGTAGTTGGCAGGGTCATCTCTAGGACCTTTTTTATAGATGGGAATGATAATTGAAAGCCCCCAGTCATCTGGGATCTGAATTGTTCTATCTATGAATGTAAATAGGGCTGCTAAAACAGGGGCCCACCAGTCAGGATCAATTTTGAACAAATCGGTTGGAAGGAAGTCCTTACCTGGGGCTTTCCCGTTCTTCATCATACCTATCAGTGTACGTATTTCATTAGGCGACACCGGCGGCCATGACTGTAGTTGATCATCCGTTATGTCTAATACATGAGTCACGGTATTAGCTCCCCCATACAGAGAGTGGAAATGAAATTGCCAGGTTGTCACTGGTATACTACACGATAGATGTAAGTACTCGTCAGTTGGATGGCCCGAAATTAGTTTCCAGAATATTGATGGATTTTTTTGTTTGGTGGCTTCAATTAGTTGCTGCCAATGTTGTTTGATTGCAAGCCGTTTTTTCTCAGTCAGTAATTTTTTGTATCTTTTTTTAGCATCCATCATACTTTGTCTTTTGGATTCTGAGGGATCTTCCATATGACTCATGAAGGCGTTAATCAATGTCTTTTTGGCGGTGATACACTCAAGGTCGAACCACTTTTTAGATGGTATCCTGTGCGACCGGGAGTCTGAGTGTGTTTTTATGACGAATTCTTGTAACCTTTTTATTAGTATTTTGTATTGTGTAAATACGTTGGTAATATTCGTCGCCTCTCCCGAGCATCCCTCTTGTATGGCTCTGGACAAACCCTGACTCTCAGCTGATTTATACCAACTAGCGATATGTGTGCTCACCTGATCATTCCATTTGACTTTTTTGTGCCCTGTGTCTGTCGATAGGGTCGGTTTATATCTGCATTGGGTTGGTGGTTGAATGAGAGGCAGCACACAGCCAAGGCCCATAGGGAGGTGGTCACTTTCAGATCTTACAATTACTCTAAACTCCGTGATCATGGGGATCAGCTCTGGTGAGACAATGCAATAGTCGATGACAGAGAGTTTTTGTCCTGAGCAGAAGGTATATTGGCCAGGGTAATCTCCTTGAATGGCACCATTTAAAATAAATAGATTTTGTCTGTGTACCATGTGCATGAGGTTTAATCCTCCTAAGTTGCAGCTCTTATCCAAAGAAGTCCTGGGTAATAGTGGCGGAGGTGTTTCCAGGTCCGGGGGCCATTCGTGGAAATGTGCAAAGAGGTCGACGTCGGACTGGCCAACTCTAGCATTGAAGTCTCCTGCTAGAATTAACCTTGCTGCCGGATAGTGGTCTCGGCATTGTTCAATATAAGCTTCGACGTCTTTCCACAGTTGGTTAGCTTGTATATGCAGGCGGTGAACAGGTAGATAAAAGTTTATACATAGCAATTTAAATCTCCGGAAATCCAATATTGCGGCTACCACCCAGTCCGCGTGCGCCGGCAACTGAGTAATATCCACCTGAAGTTGCGTTGCAATGAATAGGGCGATCCCGCCTTTCGGTCTACCTCCTTTTAGACTAGGGGTCGCTCTTGTTGCACATGTGTGGTAGTTATCCAGTTGCAACTCCCCCGTTATCCAGGTTTCTTGTATAAATATGATGTCGTGCGAGGTTAGAAACTCCATTAGATGAGGGTCTTTACTTTTGGGTCCCCACCCCGCGATGTTCCAAGATACCATGGACAGATTATAGTTTGTATTTATATTGGATCTCGAGGCCCCTCCGACCCTTGCAAAGTCGTATGGTAAATCAATCAGGGAGTCATCTTTTGCTTGTACCACCGCTGGGGGTTCTAGATGTATGTTTGTGAATACGGAAGAGTCCTGCACTAATGCTGTTGTTATTAGTAAATGGTCTTCTGGCACTAAGTTGTTATTCCTAGTTCCTTTGTCACCGCATCCATCCGGTGGGTCCATACATCATTCCGCTTGCTGGATAATGTCGAGTGAGCCTTCTTGTCTAATAATCACATTGAAAATAAAGGCTTACTGGGAGACTTTTTAATGTTTTGCAGCATCATTAAAAAGTAAGCTTATTTTATGCCCTCTCTGAAAACTTAAAACAAGTGTTGGCTAAAAAAAAAGTTGATTTAAAAGAAAATGGGAACAAAACCAATGTTTTGAAACAACAAGTTTGATGAGTGCAACCTTAGGTTGCTTTCAACCTGCTGAAACAGTATTTCCTTATGTTCTTTATATTGGGCTTATCTTATCTTATATATTTATTTTTAAAAAATTAAAATGAAAAAAATATATAGAAAGATAATCTAAACTTCCTATTTCCATGTCACAGAAAACACAAAAAGGGCAGAAGCCCATTTCCATTTTCATTGTGTGTTTTTTTAAGAAATAAAAAATGCAAATACCTTGTGAACAGGGCTGAGAGCAGTACTTAGACTCAGATAATGTACATTAGCCTTCCTCGTGTGTTTGACGGCAACTCATTTGGCAAGTTGAGTAAGTCTTGCCTACAGTACAAACATCATAACAATGAAACATTGCGTCCCTAGAGACAAGCTGTAGGCTGTGCATTGACCACTGCCAATAAATAATATAGGCAAGCACTGGCAAGACAGAGGGGTGTGTGTGGGTGTGAGAAACATGACAGCTCTTTCAGGCTTTCAGTATGGGAATCTGAGTCTGCGTCTGTATACACTCCAGAGGGGAAAAGCTGAAAGATCTGAAAGAGAGTTGTTTGCTTTGTATACAGTTCCCCACCACCATCCCGCTTCACAGTGTTTGTGGACTGATCTTAAGACTATTTTAAAAGGATTATTTGGGTACATGTTTAAACTACTGTCTTATACATTCCTTGGAGTGCTTGCCTTACTTCCACAAGTTGTCTGTTTGCACAAGTAGGCTAGTGTGTCGGCATGGAACTTACCAGTACATACCTCAGCCTAGGAAGCATGTTCTTCCGTTATGAAAGTTGCAGTGCTTGATGTTGATAGCGGCTGGTTCCCATATAATGCTGGTCACTTGAATAAATTGCCCTCATGAGTAAGGAAAGTGATTGAAAAGAACATGTGAAGTGGCCCATGAGCAAGGTCACTCCAATCACTTAAAAAGAAAGAAAGAGAAGTTTCGCTAGGAGGTGAAAGAATCTCTAATTTGTCCATGTTTTCTTTTAGTGTGAATGTGTGGTGAGAGAGAGAGAGAGAGAGAGAGAGTGAAAAACCATGGGGATTATTTCCTTTTTTGAACCATATAATTTTCTTTGGCTGTATCAAGAGAGATGATGCAGACATTTCTAGTGATGCATCACAAAAGTCAGGTGCAATGATTCTGGAATAGGATGTGTTGAGGGCCACAAATATGTGGCCCTAAAAGCAAGTTGAGCAAGCAGGTGGGGATGTGGTCAACAGAACTGCAAGAGGACGTGAACAGTTAGATCCCAATCTTATTGAGCCCAATTTCCCCCAACCTGTGTGCGGAGCCATTTCTGGTGCATGATAGCAGACTGCAGTTCCAAAGTTGCTATGTGGTATTTTTTAGCATACTTGTAGAAACCACATATTTAGCATGCTGATTCAGTTTGATATAATTATGTTAATCTTATTTGAAGGTTTGGTGGAATAATAAGTTCAAAAGTAAAACATTTTCAATCTGTTGCAAAATAAGAAGTGCTGTGTGTTCACAAAACCACTTTAAAATGCCATTTTAACCCCTTTAAGGCTGTTGCATCACATGACTAGGAACTGCTTGTATTGATTTCCTGTCGTATCTTTTCTTTTCTTTTTTTTCAGGTCAAGCAAATAAAGTAGCTAAGGAAGCAGCCAACAGATGGACTGGTGTGTCTGCATTTGCGTTCCTTAGCAACATCCCTGTCCCTTCCTTGAGGAAAAATAAACTCAAGAGAAGAAGCAATCATTCATAAAACTTGCAATTTGTTAGCTCTTACCAGAGTTGCCAGAGTTGCTATACAATTCATAAAATATTATTTTACTGGTGGTGTTTGCCATTGCTCAGGAAAATACTGCACATGAATGCTACTTCTCATGAATGCATTATTATAAATTTATTTCATCTGTTCTTAACAGCTGGAGTCATTGCCACATATCATTATCATTTTTGTTCAGTTTCAAATCACTGTATATGTTAAGCAAACCCAGTCTGCAAATAACGTGCGCAGTAGGAGAATTTGTTCTTTGCATTTCATTTCTGCAGAGCCTATAAAGGGGGAGGGCTTTCTTTCCCTCCAAACTAGCAAAGTGCTTGACTTTCAGCCAGTAAAAGACTGATGCAGGTGAGCCTGGAGGACACAATTGTGCCTTTTAAATTTGATTCCATAGCATATTTTAGATTACAGCAAGTTCTTCCTATTCGTTATCACCAGATATCCACGTTTATGGGGATCAACAGTACCATATAAATGGAATTTTGCACTTCACAACTGCTTCACATGACAGCTTGTTATCAAGTCTACAGCAATTGATGTTTGTCTAGGATTCAGCTGTATTACTTCTTCACCCTGAAAAAGTCCAGTAGAAAATAAAACATGCACATTCCACCCACTAAATTGATCTATTGAACATGTATCACAGAAGGTGCAAAATATAACTGAATATGATGGATTGCCTTATCCCACATAAAGTTCTCTTTTATGATTATCTTCCAAAGCCCTTCTCCAGCTGCCCCCACCATCAGAAGTTAGGCAGGTGTCTCTTGGAGAATGGCCATTCCACTTTTTGGAATGTCCTTGCCAGGAAAGCTTAGCAGGCATCAACTCTTTGTTTATTCTCATAGACCTTTTAAAACCACCTTCAAAGCAGCAATGCTGAAGGGCAGGCTAAAAATAACAAATCTCCCTTTTTGTTTGTTTTTTGTTGAGCTGCTCTGTTACTCCTCTTTAAGTGTTTGCAAGCAATGCTGTTTTAAGAACTGGATATGTGTTGACTACTAATGTGCCCTGATCCCCTTCCTTGTGATTTTCCAGTTCTGTTGCAAGATCTGATACCAGTTACCACTTGACAACTCCTGTTGTGGAGAGTTTCCTCCCATCAGATGTCCTGTTGGAGGTTTGAGACTGGTGAAGAATCTCTATGGGTAACATACAGACAAGTTCATGGTAACCAGTGTTAGGTGTTGCAACAGAAAGGCAGAAAAATCACTTTGAGGATGACCTTGGCATGGAATGGTAATGTGTAGACTGGCCCTGCTGTTTCACACTGGCAGTGGGTCTTCTTTTAAAAAATAAAACAGAAATCCCTGATGATTGAAATTATGGAATGGAACTCTCCATTCTAAAAACTTTATTTCTTGAAAACAAAGCCCATTTTATTTAATGTTTTTCCCCCCCACCCCTATTTTGTCCACAGATAATATTTTTGCAGCAAAATCTTGGGCCAAACGGAAGTTTGCATTTGAAGAGAGCAAAATTGACAAAACATTTGGCATTCCTGAAGACTTTGACTACATCAATTAGAAAGGTTTAGTAAGAATGGCAAGTAATTTAATATTGTTCAAGAGATTTTCTTTTTCTTTTACCATTATTTGTATTTTGGTTAATAAAATCTGAAAATACATTGAAAATATATTTTTGCTTTCACTCTGTGACCCAGTAATTTTATCTCATAGAATTGCAGATTTGGACGGGACCCCAAGGGTCAACTAGTCCAACCTCCTGCAATGCAAAATGAGAGCTAATTATAATGAAGTCTATTATTAAGGTAGATGCTATAATGTCCATTTTGCTGGCTGCATTATGTCAGAAAGTGTTGCGGCCTAGGCCAAAAACGTGGGTGAGAGAGAGAAACTGGAAACCATGTTTTATGCTGGAAATAAATAAGGCGGTGAAATAAATTACACCTGTAATTAAAAGTTTTGGGGGAAGATATGAATGAACAGCTATATTCATTTCATGCAGTACACTAGATATGCACAAAGAATAGGCAATGCACTTAATCTCTTGATGGTTTAGTCAGTTTTCCTAAGCTATGATCTAGGATCACTGAGCAATTTGGAAAAACCAGGTAGACCCAAATAAAAGGCATAATGGGGCTGTACATGATCCTAAATATATTGTTAAACTTTGGGGTGGTGGAACCAGACCCCCTATAATCTCTACATTCAGTGAAGGGTTAGAATTTGAGCAAACTCATAAATTCATGAATTCAGCTGTGTTGTTGAAGAAACAAAAGGTTTAAAAAGGCCTTTGATAATGGTAAGTCATCAGGAAAACATCAGACTCTGCTCATTTTGCTAAGGGCTTGAGAAACAGCTTGCCAGGATGACTGGGTGGGGGACAATGCTGGAAGCAGAAGGGGAGTTGTTGTTTTCTCCCAAGTGCTGGTGGGAAGAAGGAGGAGGAAGTGGGGAGAACTCCATGGGGCTGAAGGGCATGAGCCTTGCTGGCTGGCTGAAGCAGACTGTTACAGAGAGACATGGGGATGGATGACACTTAGGATGCCTCTGAATCCAAGACTGCACAGCTGGGAAGGACAAGCCCCTTTAGATGTGTATGCTGTGAACTTTCTCTCCATAAACTTCAGGTGTATATATGTGTGAATAAACCACATTTCCTAAAGACACTGCAGACACTGCTGTGCCTCATTTTCCCAAAGGAAACCCAAACGCTGATTGAGTACTAAGACCACTTGGCAGAGATTGGGGTGGCCAGTAACAATATTTTCCTGAGATAAGCATAAGAGGCAGTAGATTAGTAAAATGTATCAATCACAATTCACTAACAATAGTGCGAAATAACACAAGTACTGGAAATTATCCTCGCACCCACCATGACTGCAGTTTCAATAATTGTAATATTGTGTTACTCGTTGATGGCCTTTCTACAAGACTTGAAATAAACAGTTGCTACACAGCTGTGGCATCTTCCTCAAGTTCCTGCTTCTCATTCATTCACAATCCCATGGCAAACAACACCACCTGCACTGGTCACCTGGCAGCTGCCTTTACGTACACCTCATCTGGGTCAGTCCCCTACATTTCTCCCATTGATGCTACTTTGCTGCCAAAACTAGCTGGGTTTCACATGCTAGATCTGTGGAAAGAGGTTCTGGTTGAACGTGTGCATACACAGCTCCCAGGCATCCGCCTGTGGACAGAGTGCTGATGTGTACACACATTTCCCAATATTGTCCCCTCTTTGCAGCCCTAGTATATGAATCCAGTGGACTTTATGGTGGCAACAACAACAGGGCAAAATGGAGAGCGGACTGGGGGAAGTCTGCCACCACAAGGCAATTGGCCATCAGGCATCTCTCTCGTTAAAAAAAAATACAGTATTTTTTTCTTAATACACCTATCATCTTTGCATGCCTCGAAATGCAACATTTTAGCTATTATTGAGAAAATGGCATCTAATCCTGAAAACCCTCAACAAGTCTCATCTCTCCCATTGACCATCTGCTGTGGCCTTGGACCAGTCAAATGTCTTTCAGCTTTAATCACCCAACTGTAACTTATCTGGCTCTGTTATTGTGAAAAATAAACAATTCAGATTCTTGATTTGCAGTGTGCTTTGTGAAATGATAAATACTAGTAATATATGTGCTTCCTTAAGAGAAAGGAGATGAAAGACATCCAAAACGTAAACAAAACATAGTACAATATTAACTCCACTGAAACCTTAATAATGCAGTAATTCAAAATATGCGTTCTGACCACAAAAACAAAACCATTTTTTCCCTGGAAGCTATTTATTTTTTGTCTTCTTTCCCACAACTTAATGTTAACAATATGTTCTGTGCTTTTCAAAAAATCTAACTAGTCACCTGATTTTGATGCAGATGCTAACCCTACCCTGGCAGTTACAAGGAAACTTGTTATCAATTTCATATCTTGCTTGAAAACATAAAATTACAAAACCCAGCAAAATGGTCAAAGGGTCAAAGCTAGATGTGTCTTTAATTACATTAATTATATCTAACCAAAACACCATAACTATACTGCAGCCTCACCACTTATGAAAATAATCTGTAGAATAGTACAGTTCTTAAGCTTCATACAGACACAGACCATAATCCTCCAGTTGGAGCCAGGCTAAAGGTACTATAAAATTCTGCGCAATAGAACTGTAGAAAGGCTGGTAAAGAGAATATATGTTTCCTCTGTTGTGGCTTGGTTGGCAGTATCTTCAGTTTTTACCTTACTCATAGGCATTTTCCTATTTGACTCTTGCAACTACAGATGTAAGGGGACGACGACAAGAGTATCTCCATAATAAGAAGTCCTGCAAAAATTTCACTATATTGAAAAAAAAATTGAAAAGTGAAATCAGCCCTAAACATGAAAGTCTACAGGTCTTACTCAAGTCCCTTGGACAACTTCTAAAGCTATAACTTGATTTCTTGTGTTTTCAAAGTCCTGTTAATTGTTCAGTTGTTTTTTATACAAGTGGTTTATTTAACTCTTTTCATAGTTATCTTTCTTTGAGTTATGCACTGTCTTGTTCTTTTGTCAATTTCATATGAATAAGTTGAACAGCTGCAGCAAAATTATCCTCAAGTCCGTTCGTAAGTTAAATAACAAAAGGTGAAGTGTAACTTAAGATGTAACCACATAAGGATATCAGTGTCAAATTGATATTTACCTGAAGTTTGAATTTGAAAAGTAAACTAAGACGCATAGACATACAGAACATGATGTATCCAAAATGATGCTGTGGTCTGTTCTTGTGCAGTGTGTGTGTGTGTGGTTTGCAAGGCTAATTGGGAGATATTTCATTGGTACTCTGATATTTTTAAATCCAAATATTGATGCTTTTGCATCCCTAAATCAAGTCCTTGCACCGTTGTGGAATATTTAGGGAAGTTTTAAATGTTTGATGTTTTATTGTATTTTTATTATTTTGTTGGAAGCTGCCCAGAGTGAGCGGGGTATAGATATTATTATTATTATTATTATTATTATTATTATTATTATTATTATTATATCACTGGGGAATCATTTCGCTTGTAAAAAAGTTCATACACAAAAATATATATTCACTTGTCCTATGTCGAAATAATGTTGATTCCACATGCAGGTTTTTCAGTAAATTTAAAATATTTTTAAAAACTGGTGACTGTCGTTCATGATAATCCACTAACAATTTTCACAACTGAATCCCATGTCCTGTGAACATACAGGACATACCGTCCTGTGAACAGTATGTAGTTATTATACTTCCAAATGACTGCCATAAGTATCTATCTAGGGTAAGTGCCTACAATATAAATAGTTCACTACTAGTTGGTCATGCTAGGAAAGGAAGTATGGGTATTAAGATGAACTTGTAAAATCCACTTTTTCAGCTTCTTCGTGACAAAAACCAACAGGAAATATAAATGGGTGCCAGATGTGAGAAAAATGCAGCTTTTAGCTGCCCTCTGTTTGGAGCTCTCAGATGTTTTGCCTTTTTGCTGCTTGTTTAACATCTGGTGGTGATGGTTGGATACAGATGGCCATGTACCAAATTATAACTTGACATGCGGTAAGCTGTTTGTCAGCAGTATCTTGCCAAAGGGATGGTGAGAAATCTGCATGTCCAGATATCTGCAGAAAGAGAGAAATAGTTAATTTCTGCTGGCTTACCCGATGATTATAAAATTGCCACTTGGTAAATTATTGCCTGAATTCACACCATTTCTTATGTGCCTTCTTGGATAGATACTCTGTTTAATTTTAATTTGAAGGATTAACTCTGTGACCAGATTTAGGAACAGTTACTTGTTCACTCACCTGCTGAAACAAAGAACTCAGCCAGTTTATCTTCTCATGTAAAGCTGTCAGACTAACCCATGAGACCAGTGTTGCCTTAATGTTCTGTTTGTTACTATTGGGGGGGATTCTTATTATTGGTGTGAGGTCAACAAACTCTGTACATGTGTTAGCGGTTGTGATCAGATCCAGGCTTGTCAATTTGTCATCTTACAGGACAGAGATAAAACATGCATGCAGCTTGTGCTTCAGAGTGATGAAATGAGCTAGAGATGAAAAAAAAGGATTAAGATAGTCAAATAAAGTACAGATACCAAAGGTAAAAAGGTAAAGGACCCCTAGATGGTTAAGTCCGACTGTGGGGTTGTGGCGCTCATCTCGCTTTCAGGCCAAGGGAGCCAGCGTTTGTCTACAGACAGCTTTCCGAGTCATGTGGCCAGCAGGACTAAACCGTTCTGGTGCAACGGAACACTGATGGAAACCAGAGTGCACGGAAACGCCATTTACCTTCCCGCTGCAGCGGTACCTATTTTGCACTGTTGTGCTTTTGAACTGCTAGGTTGACAGGAGCTGGGACAGAGCAATGGGAGCTCACTCCGCCACGGGGATTCAAACAGCCGACCTTCTGATCGGCAAGCCCAAGAGGCTCAGTGGTTTAGACCACAGCGCCACCCGCTCCCTAGTTAAGGATCATAAACTAACTAGAGCCCTCTGGACCACATTTGATTCAGTAGGTGTGGTTAGTGGTAACTACCCCACAAGTCTGCTGATAAAATAGGTTTCTGAAAGGATTATAAAGAGAAAGAAAAATACTATCTTGGCTTACCATGTCTGCTCATGTTTTTATACTTAGGTACAGTTCATTCAGTGTCCCACCTGTTCCTGGAAAACCATAATATTTGTCCTGGGATATTGCGATGGCACTTTCCATTTCCACAGCAGCAGACTTTTCAGCTGATATGGTTTCTGGAAGGCTGCAGGTGCATATGGATTCCAGGTAGTACATAATGTTATCCATAAAAAATACATTCCTGATGCAAGAATGCTTCACACGGAGATAAGCGTGGATGTGGAAAACCCTCAGATGCTTTCACACCTGGTTTGGAGTTGGTCAAATCACTAGAATCAGATTCTTATTGACTTACATTGGTTCTTCAGTTGATGGCGTTACAATGCAGTTGAGGCAATAAGTTCAGAAACAGCTAATATGTTGCAAATACTGGTCTTTTAAAAATACATTTTGTCAAGTACCATAAGCAGCACACATCTTAATTATAAACTACTCCATTTATAAACATCAGTAGTAAATAAAAGTTATGTAAACTTCAAAACATGAGTGTTTTCACAAATTCTCTTAACATGCTGTTCTTAATGTGCCAACGTTAAGTTTGTATAAGTACAAACCAGATATAAGATTACTAGGATGACGTTTGCATTGTTTTAACATTTTTTACACGGTGTAATGTGTCATGTGTTGTTGTTCATCTGAGGTTGTATTTACCTAATTTTAAGACCTGCTAAGGAACAGATTATTGTTATTATGTCCTGATATGTAAAACCACAGAATTCAGAGAGAGTGTACTTTCTTTTTCCCCTGACTGCATATCTGCACACACACACCAAAAAATAACAGCCAAAAAACAAAAACAAAACCCTCATATACCTGTACATATACACAAACATACAATAATTTAATCTCAGATTTTAGTGTCTTTAGGGCACACTAGAATTCCTGTCTGCTTCATCTACCTCAGGTTTCACCAAAATCCCTTTCTTTTCTCTTAACCCCTAGACTAGTGATATGAAACACTAATTAACGCTCTTTCATTTGACCAGTTCTTGGTTGGAAAAATCTGACTAATGATAGATAGAGGACTGTTTATGGGGATCAAATGGATGTTGCCCCTCCTCCAGTCAGCATCTTGCAAATAGAGAAATCCCACTAGTAAGTCATGAGTGAGAGTTTATTGGAGCCTTAAGAAGTTCCTTACTACTTAGCTCCATATGTGTTCCCCACATCAAGGTTACAGTCCTTAACTGTGTCCAAATGTCCCAAGTATCAAATGTTTGATTAGAGATTGCCCTCTTGCTCCCTAAATTACATATGTTTAACTTAAATATTTCCATAAAAAAATCTTGATTCTTCGCTGTATGTTAAGAAAGCACAGACCTCATTTAACAAATTTAAGCCTAAACATAGTAAATTGCTAAAAAGATTATTCCCAGTTGTGGTTTACAGGTTTAGCACTCTTTCTTTGTGTGAGCCATGATTCCTGCATCGGTGTGGGCAAGAACCCTAATCCTTATTTTTAAACATGAAAGATGGTCCATTCTCTTTGTTATAAATAATGCTTACTGGGAAATTGTCCCCTAATCTTAAAATACATGGATGTGTACTTGACTGTTGTATCTGTCAGTTGAATAACTATTACACACTAAAGCATTTCATTATTTCCTGATTTTCCATAATTGCAAGGATGGTGAATATATGTGTATACAGGTGATTACATTTTTTCAGCAGTAATTTTTTTAAAAACAAAACAAAACAAAAAATAGATTATTTGGCTCCATAGTAGAAGGCTGATGCTAATAGGCAAAAATGCCATTTTAATGGCACATTTTGAATAGGAAAACCACAGGTTTTGTTACATAATATGGCAAGGAATTGGTAGATACAGGTTCATACAGGTTTTGCCTAAACTTCCCCCCCCCAAAAAAAAATCACTAGGCAGAAAGAAAAATGGGAAAAATAAGACATTATTTCTGTTTGGGCCTCTCTTTTTTTTTGCTATTTTACTTTAAAAGGCTGTCTTTTTCATTAGAAGATATTCCCATACATCTCAAGGAATCCTTCTTCAGAGTAAGTTGTTGCCTGACGCTCCATTGCTGTCTGAGCCGTATCTGTGCTATGCCAATGAGTGCCCTCTTTCCTTTTTCCTCCCAAGCGGCTCACTGCTGTTGGAAGTAGCAGTACTAGATCTGTCAGTCCTGACTCAGCTTGTGGTGTCCTATCAGCTTCCCCATTTATTCCATCTTGACCCTATTTGCACTATAGATTTAAAGTGGTATCATGCCACTTTAAACAGCCAACAAATCCAGGTCGCAGTTGTTTCTTACAGTTGCTGAGAGTTGTTTGGAGACCCCTTTTTGACCTCACAGAGCTGCATCACAAAATTGGGGAAAGTGTGAATTTCTAAAGTTGGCTGCACTGCATGTCCTTTTTTGGTACATGCACACATGAAATTGCAAACTGAACCAAGTTTCTTCCCCATCACTAGGACCTCTGCTGCTGCAGACAACATTTACCCTGATAATTTCCACTGCTGTTGTGGGTTTCCATTATGGACAACCCAAATTCTTCTGTATCAAGCCTTCTGTATCAATCTCTGAGTGATGGACTGGGCTGTCCATTACCGGTATATGCCTGCTTCCTTTCCTGTCTAAAGCAGTCTGAGCCAGGCACAGTGAGGTGACGATCTGAAGTAGTGGATGCTGGGTGGCGAGCAGCAGTGAGTTGCTGGAGCTGTGTTTGCCGTGCAGTTTGCCCTGTGCCTGCTAAGGTAGTTTGCTGCTCTCAGATGTGATGGGAAATGCTCTCCTCACCAGTGTTTCAAAGTCTAACTGGGGGCTGAACACAGAGTGTGGGGTGCTGTCTAGTCCTTCACTTTGGGCAGTAAAATTTAATTATTGGACTGGCCCTAAGCTAAGAAAGTAGGACATCCAAGGAGTGCAGTACACTATCAATGTCCCTCTAACTCTGAGAGGGCTTTCAAAAGCAGTTTTATCAGATAATGTTTGGGATCTACTGTTCAAAGGAGGAGAAAAGCCTCTTGCTGGGCATGCTTTCAAGTAGCTCTTTGGATCCCGGCCTCTGTATGTTTTTGTTTCAGTTTCGCTAATTATTTCCCTCTGTGCTGTTAGGCTGAGGTCTTCTCGTTTACTGTTCCCCATCGTCCACAGGGATGATAAGTTTTTTAAGTACCTTTTGAAGGCTTGTTTTCTTGCTTGCAGAGAGGCTTTGAAATATATTACAGGCCGAAGAATTCTGAGGCCATGTAATTTCAGCTCTATATTTCTACACAAGTGCACCATGTCTCTGAAATGGCTCCTTACAGTTTCTCTCAACGTTATAGATGGGCTTCGGATTCCTCCCGGGACAGGGTGGGGCAGGGGGAGGAATAAAAACAAAGGCCTCACCAACCCTGTCAATCTTTCCTCTCAGACTGCAATGTCAGTGCTCTTAACTCCCAACAAGTCCAGGCACGTTACAGCTGGTATTTTGGTCATGATCTTGATTTGACTTACTTAGCATAGCACTAGGCCTGTGGGGCTTTGATGACGACTGGATGTAATGTGCTTAGTCTTGTGTCAAGCCTCGAAGTCAGACTGCTGTCTGACCTTACCCAAAAGAAGGTTACCAATATCATGGCAACCCCAGTAACTCAGTCATAACATTTCTACAGCTGTCTAGAGAAAATAGTAGTTCCCTTGCCATACCTTTGGTGTTTGTGCGTATGTTTGCATATATGTATATGTGTGTGTTTATATAGATGTATGTGTGTGTGTAGTTCTATTTATTATAAAGACGTGATGTCTGCACCAGCTTTAATCTCATTCTGGAAGTGTGCATGCTGGATTCTTTCTCCAGTCCTAAGCATAAAGTTGATGAGCATCCTTCTCTTTCAACATAGTTGATAGAAGAGAATGACGCTTTCTAGTTTGTTGTCAGGGAGCAAGCATACCTTCCATACTGAAGTTGCAAAGCCAGGAACTGTGGTCTGAAGAAGAAACAGTTCAAGGATGGCAAGAGAGAGAGATGTTCGGGAACATAAAGCAGGGCTGGGAAACCCTTTTACAATGGTACCTCATGTTACAAACACCTCGGGTTACAAGCACTTCAAGTTACAGACTCCACTAACCTGGAAGTAGTACCTCAGGTTAAGAACTTTGCCCCAGGATGAGAACAGAAATCGTGCGCCAGCGGCGTGGCGGCAGCACGAGGCCCCAATAGCTAAAGTGGTACCTCAGGTTAAGAACGGTTTCAGGTTAAGAACGGACCTCTGGAACGAATTAAGTTCGTAACCAGAGGTACCACTGTATTCCATGTGAGGAACCTTCCAGTGGTGGGTGGGGCCAGAGGCAAACATGGGTGGAGCTATGAATCTGAACTTTGCACAGTAGGTTACATTTGGTTTTTATAAAAGTCAGAGATTTCTGCACCCACATCTCCATCAAGGCTAGCAAGAGGGTTTTTTGTCCCCGTCCGTATAATACTGTGTACTGTATCTTTGTTTTTATTGTACTGTTTATAGTTCAATATTTTTATCTGTTAAGTAGCTTGGTAATGATTTTAAAGCAAACAAATGGACATATCACCGTTCAGTCAGGCAGAAGCACATGAAGAGGATGCAGAGTGAGGCTGGTGAGGGAGCTGGTCTGAAGGGAGTCTTGGAGGGCCTCAGGTTCCCCACCCCTAATATAGAGCATGTCAACTAGGCTGCTGCAATGACTTCTTTGTGGGACTACCTTTGAGGCTGGTCTGGAGGTTGCTGCTGGTGCAGAACATGGCTGCTAGGTTTCCTGAGAGGGTAAACTACTCCTAGCACATAACACTTTGTGGGACTTCCACTGCCTACCAATCTACGAAATCAAATTCAAGGTTTTGGAACTGACATGATTTTATTCTGTAAACCGCCCTGAGACCTGCAGGTATAGGATGGTATAGAAATTAATAATAATAATAATAATAGGCCCTATATGCCTCAGGACTAGGTTACTTGAGAGACTGTCTTATCCTTTATATACTCAGTATGTCGTCACTGTGTTCTGCCAGAGAGTTTCTCCTTAAAGTCCCCAAAATTTCAAGTCTACTCCATAATAACTTGGAGCAGAGCTTTCTGTGGCGGCCCCTGTTCTGTCCGTATTGATCCTTCCCTGTCCTTTTCTTCTGGGTTAAAATGTACTTTTTGTCAGTGCTGGTGTTTCTCTCTGCATGTGTGAGCCCTGGCATGTGCCCCTACTGTTTCCCTAACCCACCCACCCCCCAAAAAAGCCTGAATTTAGTTATTCATAAAATTTAAAGACCATTGATTGTCTTGAGAAATATTTATTTCAGAGGAAAACATGCACATTTCAAACAAAATAGTGAGGGACTCTACAATGTCTGTGTTGGTATACTTACAGGTTCAGAATTCTAGGTCTGGGGCTACATTGTGATAAAAGGCTCACAAAGGTTTAATCTGTAGTTCACTCACTACTTGATTATTTTCATACAATGCCTGGAGAAGTAGCTGTGCCCCATTAGCAGGAATTGGAGTCTGCTGTATGAAAAAAAGAACATATGTCTTGAATCAGCAGCAAGGGAATGCTTGCAGCTGTATTATGTTTTCCACTGAAGCTTACCTACCTCCTCTAACAATCAGTTTATAAGAAATTCTGGCATCGGGGTAAAGATATAAATATATCTAATTAAAAATGAATTGCTGTGTATGTAACCAGTAAGAGAGAGGTTGCTACAATTAGTCAGAAAAGCTTAAGCATATTAAACATGCAGTGCATTTTTATATTTGGGGATAGACAAACTTCTTATCTGCCAATTGTACCTAACAAAGCAGAGGAAGGAAAGTAGCGTTCACGATTATTTGCTGAAGTGAATATCAATGTGAAAATATGCATTTTGATGAGACAATGGGCAAATATTGACGCATACTACAACATAACTCACAGACAAAATGAGACAAGAGCAAAATTATTTGCTCTAGCAAGCAAAAAAGAAGCAGCAAATGTGTAGGTCCAAGGACGTAGTCAGACTCACCTATAATGCTGATTTTAATTCCAAAAGTTAATATAAAAAGGTGGGATCGTGTATGGAAAGAGTAAGTGTTAGATTTTTATAAACATGCTTAAATGTGTATCTGAAGGTTAACAGAACAGATGCTAGTTCCCTTCAATCAGTTATTTATGAATATATAAGGAGGATATGCAAAATGCATACATGCATAATAAAGCTTACAAGTTTATTAGTATTCATTTAAAACTAAAAAACAATTCTTTTTTAAAAATGGTGTGTGGTTAATTAGTTTGCATGTAGTAAGGACTATAGCTCAGTGATAGAGCACATTCCTTGCATGCACAAGATTCTGGGTTAAATCCCACAGCATCTCCAGAAACGAAGCATGTCTAAATTCCTAGAGTGCTGCTGCCAGTTCAGTTGACTACACTGAGCAAGGAGGATTGATTGTGAAGCATTTTCCTAAGTTCCTAATCAGCACCAGGTTTTATATACTGTATGCTGCTAATGGCCCAGTGTGTCCAAGATACTATGAAACTGGTCCTGTATAATATGAGCCTGCCACATACTGAATCAGACCCTTGGTCCTTTCAGCTGAGTACAGTGCTGATCGTCAGAGGTATTTCCCAGTTCTGTTATCCTAGATCCATTTTTAACTGAAAATTCTGTGGATTGAAACAGGAATCCTTTCCATTCAAAACATGTGCAATTCCCTTGAAATATAGCACCCCCTACCACAACTCATATTCTATACGAGGACTTTGTTGGCAACTGTCTGCACCTTGAACCAACAAGGAATATATAGTTGTACATTCCATTGATGTATTTAGTATCTACTGTTGCATATGGATTCTGATTCTGGGGGTGAATTAATATCTGGGTTTGGAACATGTTCCTGAATGGGAGTAATGAACTAATTCACTCATTTTCCTGTAGCACTGGGTTCCTCAGGCATCTGGTTGGTCACTGCAAGGACAGGATATTGGCTTAGATGGGCCACTGGCCTGATCCAGCAGACTCTTTATCTTCTTACGTTAGTCCAACATTCAAACCGCTCCATCATTCTGTTTCTTCCAATATAATTTTGCAATGAGGTTAGACAACCCTGGTGTGTGTGTGTGTGTGTGTGTGTGTGTGTGTGTGTGTTTGCCTCTGCAGAGAATAGCTCCAAAGTTGTAATATCATACTGCTTAATTGAACTGTTATGCAACTTACTCAAAGGAGTTGCTTACATACATAAAATAAATGCAAAATGTAATAAAACGATAAGCTGGAACATCAGGCAGCAAGGATCAACAAATTGAACCAAATTCAGTATGCAGGTGGGCAAAATTAAGCAGACTCACCAAAGGCTCATTAAGACCAAAAAGAAAAAAGACTCTTACAACCTTTTCAAAATATGCAAACAGCCTCCCATCACAGTGGGGAATACTAGTTATGTAACCTTTGGGAGAATTATTTTAAAATCTATGGTCCTGGTGGTAGATATTCTAATCAAATATTGGGAGTACACACACAGTAGAGCCTGATCTGAATTTAAATACTGCAAGGATAACTCTGATAACTGTTTTTCATGATACCACAAGGCAATGGGGGCCCTCAGATTGAAAATGACCCCTTACCCCTGATCTAGGAAAGAAACCCTTGGCTTCAAACCAATAGAGTTCAACAGAGATACTTTAGCCCATTCTATGACAGACGTATTTATGTCTTAAGTTTTTATACCAGCATCAACTCTGTGTTGTCTGGATCCAGTATCCCTTGGTTCCACCTTTATGTGCTTAGCCGTGGCATCCAATATTTGTCCAGGGCAAAAAGAGCAGTAGCATTCCTCCTGCATACAGTTAGAGAAATATACAGTTGGGTTGCAAAAAAGAAAGAAGAATAGGTATTTTCTATCTTACCTGCTTAATGTTTGCTGAGACATTATGCCCGAGTACCTGCACAGAGGTGTTAGTGGGGTTTTTGCTTGTTTGTTTCATTTAAAAAACAACAACACACAGTCAAGAATTGAACTAATGGTTTGTAACAACAACAAATAGATTTTCAGGGCATACATGGCAATCAGTAAGGTTTCCAAACCTTACAGTCTTTTTAATGGAACTCTTTAAACACTGCAGCATTTATAGCAATATCACAACTGTTGCTCTTGCACTTCTGGTTTTATAGAAGAACATTAAAAAGAAGCAATTGTTTTGACTTCCAGCCGCCCTGTTGAATAAAATGTCCGTGTGGCATGCTAAGCATTATGAACATGGCTCTTTTTTAGGAACAGAAGCTGCATGTCTAATCCTCCAGCGCTGTGTTAAAGATTGACTGTTTCTGTCCCAGCTGCTGGTTTTAAACTGTCGACAATAAATGCTGACGATCAAGTGAATAGGCTCAGAAGTTCTGGGCCTGTGCTAATGTGCATATAACTGCAAGATGGTTGAAATGAAAGGAAATGGAAAATAAGAATGCAATGTATTAGAAAAGTCACACACATTTGAAGACCTCCTGCTTAGATTATTTAAAATTACAAGCTTGTTTGTTTTGAGATCCTTGTGAAAGAATATGTTTTCCCCTACACGTAAATCCATGGGAGTGAGGAAAAGTTGGAATTCTTAACTAGATGACAAGCAAAATCTTCTTATTTATTTTTTACTGTCCTTGTTCGTCAGGAGCCGAGCCAATGTGGTTAGTGAGCTCAAGTGTGAGATTTCCTTGTACCAGGAAGGTCTGATGCAAGATCATAACACCACTCAGCAGGTGACCTTGACTGGTCCTTATTCCTTGGCCAACCAGAATTATTTCCAGAATTACTGTAAAGGTAAAAGGAGGAATTTGGAGGAATGGTGGAATAGAAATAAGACAGGAACAAAGTTAGGCTACAATTCTATGCATACTTACCTATGAGTAAGCCTCGTTTAGCATTGTGGTATATACTTCTGGCTAAACCTGTATAGGATTACTGAGTTAGGTAAAGGGACCCCTGACCATTAGGTCCAGTCGTGACCAACTCTGGGGTTGTGGCGCTCATCTCGCATTATTGGCCAAGGGTACAGCTTCCAGGTCATGTGGCCAGCATGACAAAGCCGCTTCTAGCGAACCAGAGCAGAGCACGGAAACACCGTTTACCTTCCCACTGCAGTGGTACCTATTTATCTACTTGCACTTTGACGTGCTTTCGAACTGCTAGGTTGGCAGGAGTTACGGTACCATGAACCTTTGTACGTTACTTCAGCTTCATCCAATATGACTCTTGGTAAGTTTTTAGATACAGTGAAAGATTTTTATATGCAGTGCTGGAAAGGTTTCTCCACTAATGTACACATGGGCCAAACTCGACATGATGTTGAAGATGCGTGAATGCATCTTCCAACATCTCTGTGAGTGGCTAAGAGCAGCTCTGTTATTTGAATAGGGACTATGGCATTAGGAGTGGGTCTAATCGTTTTCTTCTACACTAATTCCCCAATGCATATTGCACCCCTATGTTGTTTGCCCCTTCTTAAGCTATTGAGGATGCAGTCATATATCTTCCATGTCAGATCTAGTTTGACCCTCAAACTACCAGGTATTTTTTGTTTTGTTTTGTTTTGTTACGATGAAGTAGTAGACAGATTCCTGCATTGCAGGGGGTTGGACTAGATGACCCTTGGGGTCCCTTCCAACTCTATGATTCTATGACACAATGCTTTATTCAATCTTCAAACTGCCGCAGGACACTTTGCAACAATCTAGCACCTCATCTAGAATTCTGGAATGAATAAGGAGAATTCTTTTTTTAAAAAAAAGTCAATTCAAGCTTGGATTTGATTAATTTCTTAGCAAATACAGAACTCTTAATTAAATCCAGCAAGAAACTTTATCCATTCTTACCTGTCAGTTCTTGAGAGTCTTTTTGGACCTATGTCTTACAGGGTTCAGTTCCATTCCATGCTTATTGCTGCTGTATTTAAAAGTGCTGTGAGATCATTTATGACTTCAGGAAATCCATCCAGCTTCATTGTCTTGGAAGATTTCAAAGCTTTGCATTCAGTTTTAAATGCCTTTTTAAGCACGGACAATGCTCAAACAGGCTTCCCAAAACTCAACGAAGCTTACGAAGCTTGGAACGCTGTTATAACGCAGTAGGCCTGACAGGAGGGGACTCCACAGTTATGCTTTGGATAAGTATCTGTGGTACTTAAGTAGAGGACTACTTATGCTGAACAATGTAGATTGAGCAGAAAGAAAAACACATGGTGTGTTCGTATCAGCATTTTCTTCTAATAATTAAATTATGCTACACCAGTAATTGGTCGGATTGCTGCTGTTTTCTCAAATGTGTTAGCAGCAACTATAGAGAAAGGGAACACCTAGCCTGGGGACGTCAAAAGGAGTGGTACACACAAGGACATCTCCACAGCAAACAGGACAGTTTATCTTCCTTGGCCCTGAACAGTGGCCTTGCATGAGTTGGTAGGAGCATCAGCGATATCACCATACTGGATGTTAAAGGGGTTTCAGTATGTGTGTTGTTAGATGAAGAGTGGTATTCACAGGAGTATTATAGGCTTTAAGTTTCACCTGTTATTATGCTCAACAATATATACTGCCTTGCTTTTTCATACCTGACACATTGTGCAATTATTAGGGAAACTGCAAGCTGACATTTACCTCAGGATGAAAAGAGCAAGCTTTAATTGTCGATTTCAGGGATGGCCAGGCTCTTTAAGAGTATGGCTGACTCAAATATTTCCAGTTGGACTGGTCAGCTTTCCAGGCATTGTCAGATGCCATGTAAGCATTGTGTATAAAACATGACTCAGTAGTTAGTGAACTGGGGGTTACTTAAGGGGTGGAAAGTTCATCTTGCAATTCAACAGGAAGTCACACCTGAGTTCTTAAAGGCTCGCCCAATGCTGTATGCTTTGCAGGAGGCAATAAGCGAGCAGATAACTTTTTGCAAGCAGAAGGCGTCGTTTTTTTCCAGTGCCTACAGTGAGTAGGCAGCCCTCAATGCGTGTGCAAGTAGGTGTGTGTACCAAAGCAAGATAATATGGTCTGAATCTACAAAGATTATAAAATTGTATTCTACTTTCAAAAAGTTGTGTGGTTTTTATGTAGTTGTTGTGTACAGCTTCAATATTTTATTTATTAATTAGTGTTTTTATAAAGAAAATATAAATAAAATAGAGCAAAGAGGTCACAGCTGTACATGCCTTAAAGGTAAAGGGAGCCCTGACCATTAGGTCCAGTCGTGTCCGACTGGGGTTGCGGCGCTCATCTCGCTCTATAGGCCGAGAGCCGGCGTACAGCTTCCAGGTCATGTGGCCAGCATGACAAAGCTGCTTCTGGCGAACCAGAGCAGCGCACGGAAACGCCATTTACCTTCCCGCCAGAGCGGTACCTATTTATCTACTTGCACTTTGACGTGCTTTCGAACTGCTAGGTGAGCAGGAGCTGGGACTGAACAATGGGAGCTCACCCCGTCACAGGGATTCGAACCGCCGACCTTCTGATCAGCAAGCCCTAGGCTCTGTGGTTTAACCCACAGCGCCACCTGGGTCCCATGCCTTGGGATTATCTAATTACTGCCACACATTATGTATGGACTGTCCTATGAAAAGCAACTTATTCCAGGATACAGCACCCTGGTACAAACTAGGTTGTGCTGCACCAATCATGTCTCCACAGTGTTGATCACAGGCTTTTTGTTTCTTCCTTGTCTCCAGTGATGGCTGGGTGTCTTCTGGGACCAGTAGGGTGGATGGCACGGAGGGAAACAACCCTTGGTGCCAGAGTCAAGGACATCCTCTTCCCTTTGAGTTTAACAAGGGCAAAACTGAGAAGCGGACAGCAAGCAGGGTTGCCTCCAAGATTGTAAGTAAGTAAGAAGGCAGGCAGGTGGTGACCGGCTGATGACAGACTGAGGTTAGTGGGACTGTGCCCCATTTACTCTAATGGACCAGCCTCCACTGGCACAATTCTGAGTTCTGGATTTAGCCTTTAAAATCCTAAATGGGTATTTGAGGGCTGTGGAACCAGGAACAGAGCCTTCTCAGTTAAGGCAACCCTCTTGTAGAAAGCCCTCTCCACACGCTTGCTTAGTGCCGCTATTGCATTAATGTGGACAGTGGGTTCCTATCCCTATTGAAAGCATCTTCACTCCATGGGCTCCCCATCCAAATTCTCAATGTCTTCTGCAAATCAGAACTTTCTTACTCCTAAATCTTCAAGTGAAAACTGTTATTTCTCCCAAATACTTGGTGTGTGTGTGTTGTCAATTGTTTTAGTTGCTTTCCTGTGGTGTTACTGACTGCATGTTTCTTTGGCCCTCTGTCTGTGTGGCACGTCAGCCAATTTTGTTGTTGTTGTTTTGGAATGTGATGTAAATTGAATGCAAACATGGGGTATATGCTTTTCAGTAAACATAAATACACTAATGGCCAGTAGACAGTCATGTGAGTATACCACATAATTAGAGGTCTGGCCCCACCCCAACCTATGTGAGTGCTTCAGTCACACACTGAAATCATGTCCCGGGTGTTTTGAAATTTAATACTAGGTGTAAGTGGCTGCCATTGGTACTGCAGTGCATAGAGAGGTGTGGTCTAAGCCTTCCCTCTTCTGCTGTGATCTCAGTAAAAAAATCCCCCATGGCAATTAGCATCAGGAACAATTATGTCATTGTGAGCCCCCTCCCATTCTAATTGCCACTCTGGGGGTGTTGGTGGTACCAGTATAGCAGATGATGATCCCTTGGGGGTCCCCATGCTTAAGTATTTCATTTCAAAACACCCAGGCCCATGATTGCTAATCAGATTATTAAAGTAACATGTAGTTAGGCTCTCAGAGAGAGGTGGAGTTATGTAATGGGGAAGTGACTCTTGCATTGCTGCAGGTGCATACAAATTGAGACACTGTTTTAGGCTGGGGGAAAGTGATTAGCCTGCAGGCTGTCCTTGCTTGATTAAGTTAAGTCTCCACAATCAGTCAGGGGAATCCCTGATACCGGGATGGAAACAGCCATATGTTTGATGCACGCTACTCTGCAGAAAGCAAGGTGCTCCCTGACTAAACCCTGAAGCAAAACTATATTTTTAAATATGCAGAATGTTCACAATACACAGCACAAACCATTTCTTTTGTCAAATAATGGGTGCATTTAAAGAAGGGAAATAGAGTTTTTATATATGCTTTTCTAAGGAAAAGCAAATTATTATTTTAAAAAAAACATTTCTAAACACCTAATTGTATGACTGCCCCTCTTGTTTCTTTCTACCCTTTGCATTTTAAAAATGGCAAATGCACACATGTAGAATCATATGAACTACTTTCTGCGAAGCTTTGATACACATATATGTAACAAAAGAGTCTACGAAATATGGAAAAATACTACGTAATTATGCAGTGTATAGAAAATAAACCACAATATCTTGGCAGAAGAAACAATAATTGCTTTTTTTTAAAAAAAGAATCACTCTTGCTCTCCAGCTTCTCTCTGCATCTTTTGGGACTGCTTTCTGACAAAGTATTCTTCTACTTTAAAAAAAACAGAAAGGGAAAACTAAGCACCCCCTTATCTCTTTGCACGTACTCAGGGCGTGCCTTTTTAAGTGAACAGAAATTAGTTAAAAGTTTTTGAATGCTGAATTTAAGCAACTGTGAACCAGCAATTACCCGTGATCTAAGAAAGGGTGGGGCTCACTGTTTGCTGAAGAAGACAAGTGGAACTTCGTGTTGGGAGCTTGCTCACCTACCTCTGCATTTCAGAGCTTGTTTCTGGCTTTAATATTGTGGAGTTCATGGATCAGGGGTTGAGAACTTCAAGGGTGGGGCTCCCTAGGCCTCCCTGACTGACCTTGGAGACTCTTCCCTTGGCCTTATCCATCACTGGCCCTGCTCCCACACTCTCCTCAAGTGCTTCTGCCTGGCTAGAATGTGGCCTTGAACTGGGACAATGTCTCTTGCTTGTCTGGATGGAGGGTGTGTGTGTGTGTGTGTGTGTAAACACTGCCTTTGGTGAAGCTGGAATGTAGCCCATTTTGCCTCTGGCGTCACCTACCCCTGACATGCAGGTAGGGTGGGGTCAGCCCAGAAATTTCCCCTTGAGGGAATGCAGCCCTGAGGCTGGAAAAAAACAAATCCCTACCCTAGTCTTGGATGAATAAGAGATTATGTGAGGAGATGGAAAGGGATAAAGCAGGGGTCAGCAAACTTTTTCAGCAGGGGGCCGGTCCACTGTCCCTCAGACCTTGTGGGGGACTGGACTATATTTTGAGGGGGAAATGAACGAATTCCTATGCCCCACAAATAACCCAGAGATGCATTTTAAATAAAAGGACACATTCTACTCATGTAAAAACACGCTGATTCCCGGACCATCCGTGGGCCAGATTTAGAAGGCGATTGGGCCGGATCCGACCCCCGGGCCTTACCGTAGTTTGCCTACCCATGGGTTAAAGGGACAATTCCATCCATTTGCAAGACTGCTAGGAGGAAAGCAAGCCTCAAAATGGGAATAAATAGGCTTATTCTTTTTTGGGGGGTGGTGGAATGAAGCACATGTTTAATTAAAATATCCCATTAATATTCCCCCCCTCTAGTTTTAATTCTGCTTTGACCACAAAGTTGGTATGAAGATGGAACAACCACAAGAGCCCCCCCTTTAAATAATATTTCATTTGTACTTGACACCAGAGTGCTGTCGAAGCCTAACCTACTGAAGTGCCACCTCTTTGCTGCTGTTGTTTACGAATGAGTGCAGTATCTTTGCTGACATAGAGACTAGTGTTTTTGTTTTTCATGTTTTGAAAGTTCTAAAAATTGTGAGCTGAATTTGTAGGAGACGTTATAATATTACTATTATTATTTTATTGGTGTGAGTTTTGATCACCTATGAAACGGAATAATGTACAGCCAGGCAAATGTTTGCTACAGAGCTGCTGTCACTGAGCAATGCCTCTAATGTGTTGTTTGCACTTGGTATTTGCATTCTAGGCTGTTATGTTAAACAGCCAATAAGTCTCTCTGAACTCAGCAGACTTTGTTTTAAATTTGTATAATATTCGCCTGCGTGTGGGTAGATGATTTATCAACTAGGGAAAATGTTTCTTTACACTCATAATGTTCTCAAAAAACTCTTCCTGTGCCCTTATGGGCCATTTGTAGGTAGAGATAAAGAGGTAGCAACATATTATCTGGAGCCAGTTAAGATTCAGATACATTGCTTTGTGTTTGGGTGTTGCAGCAAAATATAACAGTGTGTCTTGTGGTACCTCAAGAAGGCAGACACTTTTGTGGGTGGGATGCACAGTGTAGTCTTTTAAGGTGCAACAACTGTGTTGTGTTCCAACATCAGAATGTAAAGGTGGACCATCATGAAATCAAACTGGAAAGTCCTTCTCATCTAGAATCAGAGTTTCCAGCTACCGGTATGTGTCCCATGCGATTCACACTGCATCTGTAATTGGACAGCCAGTGTGGCACAGGGGTTAACGTGCTGGACTAAGTAAGACTTGGCAGATGACTGCATGCACACCATACATTTAAAGCACATTTACTTTCCGGTCCCCCACATAGGAACTCTAGTTTCAGGACACTGGGAATTGTAGCTCTTTGGTGATAAACTACAATTCCCCCCAAAAAATTTGAGTGTGTGAAATGTATGACATGCATGCAGCCTAAGACTCAGCCATGGGAACTCGCTCTGGTCTCAGACCAGTTTCTCAAACGCATATTTCATTGGATGATTGTGCTTATAAAATGGTTGGCAGCGGTGGAGAACAAGGCTTACCACGTCAAGCCATCCAGAGGTCCTGAGAGGACAATAAATAAACAATCGTAAATGCTTCTGGGGTCAAATAACTTGGGTATGGTTCTGCAGTCATAATGACTGGCGGGAATTTCCTCCCCAGCCCTGGCCTGTTGGGGGGTGGGGTGACTGCTCTGGAGGGGCTTCCGTTCTTCTGGCGCAGAGCAGGGGCTTCAAGCTGTGGCCCGCTCCGCCTGCCGAGGGCCTTCCCCGCTCTCTTCTGTTTCCCCCTCGTGCGCATCGGCCTGGCTCGCTTTCCCATGTGCTCTGGGGAAAGAACAGCACAAGCGCCAGCGCCTCCTCCTCCCCCCCCCCCGCGGGGCGGAGCCCAGCGCGAGGAGGGGAAAGCTGCCTTCTCATTGACCATGTCCCACCCCGCGCCTCGCCGCGCTCTCTTCCTCCCTATCTGTGTCGCACACGCGCGCGCAGCGGAGGGAGGCGGCGGCCGCCACCGCAGCAACAGCTGTAGCTCGGCCAGCCAGCTCCGAGCCTGAGCGCAGAGCAGAGGCGAGGAGAGGCGAGGCGAGCAGAGACCAGGCAAGCAGGTAGCAAGGGAAGCAGCATGGCGGGGCTGCGATACCCGCCGCAAAGCAGCTACTGCCGTGCGGCCACGGCCATGAACCTCCTGCTCGGCGTCTTTCAGGTCCTCTTGCCCTGCTTTCGCCCGGGAGAAGCGCAGGGCCAAGGTAAGAATGAATGGCTGGAAGAGGCGGCCAGCTTGGAAAGGAGAGGGGGCTTTTTGCAAGGCAGTGCTGAGGTAAAACGGGGCTGGAACGTCGCTTCGTGAAGGGAGAGCCCCCACGAGCCGCCCTCCTCATCCTGCCTTTGTGCAGCGGGCTCCGCGCTGCCGCCTTAATGGTTCCCAGCCCCGCTGAGGCGACGGGGCTGCGCGGAGTTCCTCTTCCTGCCTCGTCCGCGGAGCTCCGTTCGCCGCCCTGCCGTTTCGCGTTTTATTTGTTTATTCGCTTTGTTTGGGCTGCGAAGGGCGGCCGCGACCTTGTGACAGGCGGGCAGGCGGCGGGAAAAAAAGCGGGCGGCGTCGGCCCACAATGCGGGACTCCTTCCTCCCCTGGCGCGCTGCCGCTGCACGGGCTCGCGCTGCTGCTGCTGCTGCTGCTGCAGCTGCTTAGGCGGCGTCGGCGATGCCGCCCTGTCTGCAGCCTTCGCGGGTCACCGCTTGGAGGAAGAGGAGGCCCTTGTTTGGACTCGGCCCCAGGCTGATTTTTTCGTCAACCCCTCCCCCAAAAAACCCCTGGCTTCCGACGCCCCTTTTGTGCGCCGGGTCTGCCTGCGTTTCGCACGTTGCTGCTACAGCAGGAGCGTTTTAATATGGAAGCGTCTCAGGGACGAAACAAAACAAAGCCCAGCCTCCTCCTCCTCCTCCTGCTGCTGCTGCTGCTGCAGCATGCAGAGCTCTGGCTGTGAAAGGCCCGCGAGCTGAGAGGAGGCTCTCTCCCAGCTCCCGCCGTGTGCGTGTGGGTCGAGGCCAGGCCTCTGCATGTCCTCCACTCTTGTTCCAGGTGGAAATTGAAAGGAGCTTTCTGTTTTGTTTTCGCCTAGCCATGGACCCCATCCCCAACGTGGTGGAGTTGTGGCAAGCGGAGGAAGGGGAGCTCTTGCTGCCTGCTCAGGTAAGGAAATGAGGGGCGGGGCGTGCGGGGGAGGGAGGGGCGCGCGCGGGGTATTGCGCAGGCGCAGGAGGGTGGCGGTGGTGGGAAGTTCTCCTGCCTTTAACTCTGCGCAACGAGAGTTTGCCCTCCTCGACGATGCTGCCTGCAGCTCAGTCTGTTTGCCCTTTTTCCAACCTTGCCTCCTGTGCATGATTTTGCAAGTTACGGTGGCTTTGGATTCGGAGATGGTGAGACCCGGTCAGTACCGGAAGTGGCGCTTCCGCCTCACCTTGCCAGGATTTTGGCAGCAGACGCAGTTATGATTTCATTATGCTCCTGAAAGGGAAATTGGGTAGGCATCAAGTAACATGTGATGCTGTTGGGAGGCGCGCTGAAGTCTGGCTGCAACTGATATTTGTAAGACAAACCCAATCGATGCAGCATCGCAGCAATATTTCTACAGGGAGCAAGTCTTACTAAATTCAGTGCATAGGATCAGTTCTGCTTTTCTCTTCTGTTGGTTTAGTGCTACTCAAGACTGCATCAGTTTATAAACTGTAACACTTATTTCCCTCTCCCCTTTACAGTACAGCATCTTTCGTTTTCCCCTTAAATGCCAACCATAGTAAAGTGAGAAAATCCAGCAACTTAAAATGAGTGTTTTATAATTTTTATGCATAGTGAACAGGTTATTCTCAATTTAAGTTAATATTTTATTGAAAGGAATTTATTTTTATTTGTAGAAGTATGTATATACTACTATATCATAAATATCAGGGCATTGTACACTAACACAATTCAAACCACACAAAATGATTATTGAAGTGTCTGGTTAATAAAAATGTCTTAAGCAGCTGATAATAGCTTGTCGGCATGCAAATGCCTGCAGCATGAAATTAAAAAACCAAATGACTTATTTACTTTGTTAACATGTTGAATGCTCCTAAATGAAATAATTATTTGTTTATTTATACTACATTTAAAGCAACGAATTGGTAGGCTGGATGTGGGTGGGGAGAAATTGCCATTTCTGGTTACAGATACGAAGAAAAAAACAAAAACAAGTAGCTGCAACTTTTTTAAAAATGGTTTGTCTGTAGTTGTATACAGGGAAGCATTAGTAAATGCAGTTTTCGGAGAAATGCATGATTGTACATTGCAGAAATCTCAATTCACCAGTGCACTGTCAGGATATTAGTAGATTGATCTAGTAAAGCCTTGTCAAATGGTTGGTAGACTGGTCTAGTGAAGCAGGTGTGGGGAACCTTTAAACCTGCATATGTTTCTGAACAATAAGTCATAATACCTGGCCATTGGTCATGGTGCTGGAACTACTAGGAGTTGCAGTTCAGCAACATCTACAGGGACTACAACCCCCATCACCCCTAGCTAACGTGACCAGTAGTCAGGGAAGATGGGAATTGTAGTCCAAAAACAACTGGAGACCCAAGCTTGGGAAACCCTGCTCTAAGCCACCTTCACTGCATACAAGCCTGGGAACCATCTCTGCTAACTGTGCAGAAGACTCTCTATTTGAACTAGCAATACATCTGCTGAAGAACATTCATCCTGCTGCAGCTTCTGCGGAAGAGGCTATATATTACATGAGCGGGTGGTGGGTTGACTCTGGCAGGTTTCCCCTTTTGCACATTGCCTCTTCATGTAGCCTGTAGAGGTGAGGGTGCTCTTCTCCTTTCTGATGCAAGTCCCCTGGATCTTTCTTGTGAGAGAAGGCTATGTTAGGGCCACGGTAGTCAACATGGTGCCCTGTAGGTGGTGTTGGCTGCTAGCTCCCATTGGCTCCAGCTAGCGTGGTCAATATTGCAAGAGACAGAAGGTGATGGCCCAGGATGAGGGCGAGGGCTGCTGCGTATCCAGAGTCTCAATGTTTTTAGTTTATTTTTGGGCTTTGACTTGTGATCTGTGGGTAGGGTGGGATGAGTTAATTGTATGAAGCATGAGCTTTTTGTTGCTCCAGTACTTATTTACTTATTTTTGTCTTACTGCAGTTCTATTTAACTGTGCTCTTTTTTATAACTTAATTTACAGCTGTTAATAATCTTTTCTATGTTTCTGGGATAATAGTGGATTTGGGATGCATGTGTAGGGATGTTTATTGGTATTCCGATGTTAATACTCTTATATTTTATATGAAATAGATACCAATTACTATATATTTTTAGATGAATTGTGGATGTTCCCGGAGTGTTATTTCTTGCTTTATTGTTCTTAGTGATATTGTGGTAGCAGTTTACATAGCTGATTTGAATATTCATTGGAAAGGAAAAGCAGAGTGTAAACAAGGAGTGAAATGAAGGTGGCTTGATTTTCTGATTCGTTAACTGACTTCAGTTAGAACAAACCACAGTTTCACAAGAGATGACATGACTGTTGCTTGTTCTAGTGTGAAGTAGAAGGATTCACACCTGCTCACATGAGAAGAAGAAGAAGAGTTTGGATTTGATATCCTGCTTTATCACTTCCCGAAGGAGTCTCAAAGCGGCTAACATTCTCCTTTCCCTTCCTCCCCCACAACAAACACTCTGTGAGTGTTGGGCTGAGAGACTTCAAAGAAGTGTGACTAGCCCAAGGTCACCCAGCAGCTGCATGTGGAGGAGCGGAGACGCGAACCCAGTTCCCCAGATTACGAGTCTACCACTCTTAACCACTACACCACACTGAGATGGAGGAAAGGGGAACATTCATACTTAAGGCCCATTGTGGTTTGTTCACAGTAATTTAAAAGAGTCCTCACCAACTTAGTATCTGCCAGATGTTTGTAGTACAATTCTCATCAGCTCCTTTCTAGAGGGGAAAAGGTTGGGCAAGGTAGATCTGAACTATGGTTGTCATGGAAGTTAGGGATGCAACTGTTTATTGTGCATAATTTGTATTACTTATAACTCTGTACCTTACAGGCAGGGTTGACCTCTAGCTCACCCCTTCTCAGTATCTGGTAGCTAGTCAGACCACTGCATCAGTTCTGCAAGCAAATACTTACAAATGCATGATCAAGTGTATTCAGTTGACATTGATAGGATAGCTGTTTTCTATCTTTTGATTTCCTGGTAACTGTTGCCTTTTAATTTGTATCATCTGCTGCATGAAAGTTATGACCTGCTGTCACATATGTTAGGGGAAGTTTAGAAACCAACATTTTATTTGCTTATTTAGTTAGCTGTAATTCCCTGTTCCGTGTGTTTTGTAAATAAAATCTGGTCATTTGGTTAACTACATTGGTGTGTTCTGATCAAAAGGGATTCTGACCAGCCTAGTTTATTGCACCCTATCTTATTGTTTTGGGTCTTCCTACCAGACAGCTGGGATATCTCAGTTGGTAGAGCACAAGATTCTTAATCTCAGGGTTGTGGGTTCAAGCCCCACGTAGGGCAAAATATTCCTGCATTGCAGACGGTTGGACTTGCTAGCCATCATAACTCCTTCCAACTCTACAATTCTATGTTTCTAGCTGCTGTTAAAGTTGGTATCGAATGTTTAGGGGAGTTAGGTGAGCAGAGATTGAGAACTGGCAGAGTGGTGGCTTGGTGTGCCTAAATAATTCTTCCCTAAATAATTCAGAGTCATATTGACCTAATAGATGAGGTCAGCTAGTGATTCCTTGACCTATTCTAGGATTGTTTTAGTCCTGGTGGGAACACTTGGGCAATTAGATATACGCAAGTGGGACCCTGTAATAAAAAGTTGCAGTGTCGAGTGCTTCTACTCATGGTCCTCATCACTCCATTCAGTCACCCCCCCCCCCAAGAGTCTCTGTATCAGAAGAGCATGCTCAGGTCGTCATTTGCCTTTTGGGGGGGGTTATTTGAGATTTGTGTGGTGGACGCAATGTGGCATTTCATTATTATGGAGTTGATATACTGTATATATATTGCATATCTGTAAATATTGTTTCTTGTACGCCAGTATAGGGAAAATAATTCTTTCAACTTCAACATAACATAGTCTTTCTTTTCTACCAAGAACCTTCTCCAAGCTATTAGAAAAGGAAAGTTCTTACTTCCTTAGTGTATTGTATTACATCACTTTGAAAACTTTCAGGGGATGAATTCCTGCTCATTTTTAATTTTTTTATTGGCAGACATACTAGTATCAAAATAGAGTCAAACTCATTTAGACATCTCACTGCTGACAGTTCTGAAAAGCAGCAGTGAATTGCTGACAGATCTTCATCATTCTTTGCTGTAGCTGCCAGGAGAGAGCTAGGAGAAGTGCATGCCAAACAGAAGAGCTGTGTTGATATTTGTTTGACTACTTCTTAAAATGCCTTACAAGGATGCATATTGTTTTATTTCTCCCTATGGCTTGCAAATTTTTGTTCAGCCTATTTGTAATTCCGATGCCAAGATCATAGAATCGTAGAATTGGAACCCCAAGGATCGTCTAGTCCAACCTCCTGCAATGCAGGAAATATATTACCAAAATGTTTTTAAAGGCCCAAGAGTGAACTGAGGGTTAAGTTTTTGTTTGTGAAAATACCCGGCCACCAGAGTTATTATTTTAAGTTCTGTCAGAACTTTAGTCATTGTTGGATGGCTTTGGAATGCCATTGGAGGGTAGAAGAGACCTTTTCTATATGTAGAGGTAAAAGGTGGTATGCAACTAAGTTTTACTCAGAGTAGACCCATTGAAATGAATGGACCAGACATAAATGGTCTGAGTAAAACTTACCTGAACACTGGTTGAAGGAAATATCAGTGCATTTGGGTGCATATGATACAGTGCAAATGTGGTCAAGTAATATGGGATGAGGCAGTGCTATAACTGCTCTACTGAAATAATATTGTGCCAAAGTATACCTATTTTTAGTCATTTGCAAGTTGAAAAAAATAAAATAACCAACTTAAGCTTACCAGGTTGCATGGAGATGACCCTCACTTTCTGCCAAGCAGAAAGTGACTATTCTCCCAATGATGTCTGTGAGAACAAGCCCTCCCAGCCACTATGAATTTGTACAGAAATGTTGCATATACATATATGTGTCTGTGGTTACCTAAATTTCCTTGTGTGCCCTCAGCTGTATGATGAGGGCGTCCAAGGAGTCCTGGCCCATTCAAGAAATGATTTCCAGTTAACTTTCTGGGAAGTAGGAATGACCTTGTGGCAGTGGCTATATCTGATGCCGTCCCTGCCCCAACCTCTAACTGCACATTATGGTGCCCAAGGAGAGCTGAACCTGAGTTGTATTTGGTGTGCTTTAAACAAGCATGTTTTTGTATTTATACATCACTGCAACAGTGATTGCTGTATGTGAATATAAGCCATCAAAATGCATATAAAAGCAACCACAAATAGCAGGTTTCTTTTGAACTTTCCTTTGTGGGAGCATTGGTTAATTCATTTTTTAAAGGACTGGTATTTCTTTTTTTATTTTGGTGGTACTTGTGGGCAAAGATTAAATAAAATGGAGCAGCTGTGAAGGTGTTAAAAATACAGTTTTGTCTCAATTATCAGCAAGCTTCCACATTTATTGTACTTAAGCTACCGTGGGCATTTCCTAAAGTTCTTGGAATCAGACTGATATGAAATATATGATACAGCTATAATTTGAAACTAATGAGAAACGAAAGAAAAAGAAACATTGAAACTAAGAAAAATTAAGCTGGACAAAGCCAAGTCTGGAAACATAAAGCAGCTGCTGCTGCTTCTCCAAATATGAACACTGCCCCAGATACATGAAGAAATTGGTGCAGAGGGTGCCAGCTGATTAGAGCCCTATTTTTGTTTTTTCTTGTCGCATGAAGAGTTATAGCCAGATAAAGTTAATCACTAGCTTGTGTAGGACTGCTGGCAATACTTTCCTTCATCTGTATTTTGACAATACACTGTTGCAAACTTTCAGAGAGAGGGATAGAAGGAGAGAGAGAGATTGGTTTAAAAAATTGAAGAACTACTATTGATGGTTTAAAATAACTCTAAATATGGAATCTGCATAGCAGAATCTGGTTACAGAATTACAGGCCTACAAGGAGTCTGAAGGTCATTTTAGTCTTTGTGTTAAACCCCATTTATACCACAATTAAACTCCATTACAGATTAACTTTATCTTGATAACATGCCATAAGCCATGACCCAGAGCTAAAAAGTGCTTTGTTCTAAATTTCCCCATAGCCAACGGATTCACAAAATGTTTTATTAGGGCTGTCTGTATAGTTCAATTGAGCAAACCTAGAAACATTTTGAAGGGGGAAAGCAAAATCCTTAAGGGCATTGGCCGTCAAACCTGCATGCAAGAATATAGCCAACTGTAAGGAGAACGCTCCCTTTTGTCTATTTTAAGGGTATTATTTGCACACATATGTACATACACACCTGTGTTACAAAGCTATGGTTGCAGCTGTTGCAATTTTCAGAAGTTGCATGCGGTTTCATGCAGAAAATTGATTCCTCTCTTGTCTTTTATCAATGATGTATCATATAGGAATGTGAATGAAAGCTCAGAATGTGGAAGCTATGTTATCATAGTCTTAAATGCAACATTAATGTTTCTTGCTATTTTCCTCAAAGGGAGGGCAGGAAAACCTTTGCAACTTTAGTAAATATTTAGACTCCTGGGCCCGAAGCAATGTCTGTTGACAGAGATTCTTCAAGAGAGAATTGGGAGGTCCACATATAATTTGAGCATATCCATCTAGATTCCGAAATGTGTGACACTGGATTCACTACTTGCCATGAGTCACTGGGTTGCCAGCAATGGGCTTTGGGGACATTGCTTTCCCAGAGTCTGAGCTTATGAATTGAATGCCACTTCCCATCTTTTATGAATATGTGATTTCCGGGACTCTCCCAGGAGTTTTCAAGCAGCTATAATTTTCTGCTGATGTGTAGGCTGTTACCCAACTTAAAAAAGATAAAAATATGGATGGTGCTTTTATTATTGACATTTGGTTGGCTGTAACTGCAGAACAGGTGGGCAGCATCAATTTGTAAGTGATTCTTCCAGCCTTATCTTGACAGTGACTGTTCATTGGTATCCTACCCACATATTATATTATGCTCAACTAAATTTTATACAGTGACTATTAGATAGCTAGTTTTTTGACATAGTGAAATCAAATGCTATCTGAAATGATATCATGGTATAGTTAGCTTGTGGAGTTAATAAGATGCTGAATATTAAATAAAAGATGCTTGAATAATCTTGGTGAACACACATTTACAAATGCATGTGTTCAAAGGAGGCTGGTGTTGGTCAAATGTCCATGAGAATAGCAGTTTATGGCAGTGCAGATTGGCCTGCTGCCATGTAAACCTTTGGATGCCCCCTCCCCACATTACTTGTTAAACATGAGGTATTCTTGCTGCTCATTCCTGTATCTGAGGACACATTGGAGTGAGGTAGGGGTGGAAATACAATAGGCTTGCCATATGGCAGGAAAATTCCTGACATGTCATGGTTTTCGGGTGTAAAAATGATGTCGGGGGAATTTAGTCAGGGAAAACCTGGATCTATGGTATTGCGATGGAAAAAACAGCGGAAACAGCTCCAAAAAGCTTTAAAACACCGTGGGGGGGGGAGGTTTCCTCCAAAAAAGGTCAACAAAGTTTGCGGCTGTCAGGAATTGCACCTTTTGAAATATGGCAACCCTAAAATACAACAATTAAAATGCATATGTTTGACCTATGAAGTGCTGCATCATTTTATCCTTGGGCCTTTCTTCTTAGATAGGCTTGGATGTTGGTCACTTGAGGTGGTTTGTTTTTATATGAACTCAGAAGGAGCAAAGCTTATACGGGTACATTTTATGGCTTGTACATCTGTTTTCTCTGGATGACTGATACAGATTCATTTTGTCTAAATGCACACACTTTAGTATTTTGGGTGGGCAACAAGCAACAGATGTTTTTCATTCTGGTACTTAAGGTACCTCAAGTAAAACAAAGTATTTTTCATTAGAACCAAGAACCTGGATGTTCACAGGTACTTAAGTGGTTCCACAAATTTGTATGTTCTTCTAGATGCTGTTGGACTCAAGTTCCCATCAGTCCCAAATAGCATAGCAGTGGTGAGGACAGATAGGCACTGTTGTCTGAAAGGATGAATTCCAGTTCTGAGGGAAGGTTGTATTGGGGGGGGGGGGAATTAGCGCCCTCCGGCCTGCAAATAGTCCCAACAATTTATGGCGGTCGCAAGGTTAGGAAATGCTGCTTCAGTGCATATCAGTGTAATAAGAAGCTTGTGGGGTTTTCTGAAGACCATTCGGAGTGATATACTTGGCTGTTTATTCTACCTTCTGAAATTATACTGACTGCTTTTACTAATCTCAGTAGTGATGCTTGCTATTCTTTCACATCTTAACTTTTTTTTATTTAAAAAATGTAGTCCTGGCAGATGAATGAATTTAATTTAGAATAAGGTATTATTTGTTTGCTTAAAATTATTGACCACTGTTAAACTGATAAATGTGATAAACCAGACCCTGCAATTTCCTCAGCTATATTGAACTCATTTGAACTGATTCTTAAATTTGAGGTGTTCCCTGATAACTCAGTGCTTAGCAAAATGAAGTGGGCTGATTCAAACATCATTCAGTATTGGGGGTCCCACTGAACAGAGTATCCTTAAACAGCTCTGGGATTGCTAAAATACAAATGTATGCTAGAAACTTATATTTGCTGCTTATATTTCATGGTATTTTCTCTGTCCACTAGGCTGAATCAGAGGAGGATGTGGAAGAACATCCACAAGAGCAGAGGTAAGCAGTGTTAAGATAAAAATAAACATCTTCCATAACAATAATATAATAATAATAATTTATTATTTATAGCCCGCCCATCTGGCTGGGTTTCCCCAGCCAATCTGGGTGGCTTTCAACAGAGCATTAAAATACAATAATCTATAAAACATTAAAAGCCTGCCTTCAGATGTCTTCTAAAGGTCTGGTAGTTCTCTTTGACATCTGAAGGGAGGGCGTTCCACAGGGCGGGTGCCACTACCAAGAAGGCCCTCTGCCTGGTTCCACCATACAACAATTGTTGTTCCACCATACAACAATAAACTATGTTTGCATTATTCCCTATAGTAATAGTAAAGTCGGTTACTTTGAATAATTTAATTTATGCTTGCTCTCTTAATTGAGTGATGAAGATTAACAGCTTAACCTGTTGTTGTCATCAGTGTTGTGGTTTTATGTTGTATGTTGCCCTGCAATATTTCTATGGAAATCTGGTTTATTTATCAATAAATCAATGAATGAGGCTTGAATAAATAAAAAATAAAATATGCTTCTCATGCAGTATTCATTACCCATGCATTATAAGTTTAATTTTTAAAAATGTTGAAGTACCAGGGTCTCTTCAGATAAAATAGTCTTTTTCCAGAAAATCCATACTAACAGAAATAAAATGCAGAAGAGAGAGCAGGGGGTGCCTTGTTGATGCTTCATTTAATTAAAACTGAATTCAGGTTTTCTTATTAGTGCATATTTAGTCCTACTGTCTTAAGTGTATGATCAAGTTTCTTTTACCTTCTTATTGCCAACAAATGATTAAAGCCTAGAGCAGATGGTAATTGCACTGCTCCTTGTTTTCTTGCCAAGGAAAAAACAGGATTTTTTCCCCAGTGAAGGCTGTTTCGATAAGCGTATTGCTTCACTTAGTTTTCTGAATGTAAAAAGTGAAATCTACTTGGCATTGAACAACTTGGCATTTTCAGGCCTTTTGGTAAGGTAAATGTGTCCCCTGTTGCAGCTGCATTCTCTCCCAACAGCTGTCCTGTTCAAGGGCATTCATGACTAGCTAGTACATGCGGTATATTTTTAATAACCTTATGGCATTAACTAGTTGTATAAAAGCACAAATCCATTTGGATTACTACAATGCATTGTATGTGGTGCTGCCCTTGAAGATGGTTCAGGAACCTTAGGTAATACAAAGCACAGCAAGTAGATGGTTAACTTAGGTTCCAGAATCCTAGCCCATGTAACCAGTTTTAAACCCACACCAAGTTCCTTAATGGTCCATTTTGGGGCTTTACCCTGCTCTCATCTAGAGAGTTTTAAAAGTGATATCAGAGATTGCCTTTCCTCATATAACCTGCTTGAGTCTTCAGATCTTCATTCGAGGTCCTCTCTGGGTGTGTCTCCTTTCAGATGTAAGGTGATAAGGAATAGTACCTTTTAGTGCAGACACCCCAAGTCTAAAATGCTCTCTCCAGGGAGGCTTACCTGGTCCTGGGCTTGGTGTTGGTGTCTTTTAACTCACTCTGGCCTTTCCTGGTATTGTAGTATAGAATTAGATCTTGGTATGGCTTCATCTTGCAAGCGAACCTATTGTTATTACCCACCTTGTGGAGTTAAAACACACACACACACACACACACACACACACACACACACACACACACACTGGTTATATCAACTATCTCTCACACTTTTTTTTTCCTTAACAAAGTTGACACTGTTGGTTTTTCTGTCTGGAATTCTTTAGTACAGCTATTAATGATTATTAATGATTGGAGCAAAGACTGGCTTACCTTTGCAGTGAAAACAGAATGGCTTGGTACACCCAATTAAGAGCAAAGTCCAACATTGAACTAGTACTCTATAGAGTACATCTTCCATAATTTTGATGGCACTTTTTCTTTCAGTCTAAAAAAAGATTTAAAAAGTTGGGCCCATTCCCAAACTATTAGACTTCAAGGATACTTCATATAGAGCAGGTGTGGGGAACCTTAGACTCTCCAAATGTTGTTGAACTACAGCTCCCATAATCCCTGGCCACTGGCCATGTTTTCTGGGGCTGATAGGAATTAGGAGATGCTTTGACCTCCCTCAGTAGCCTTCTCCCAACATGGGTTGTGTGCATGTGAGACATTTAAAAATGAGTGGTTTTTAAACTGGTTTGAAGTAAGCTGCTGCCTAATGCCTACACCAGACTTCACAGGTTAAAATTGGTCTCCATTATTCTTGATTATCTCAGAAGATACGCTTTCACAATTTTAATAAGCTGATATGTATGTAAGCGTACACTCCCCATTCCTCCTACTTAGTGATCTGTCTTCTGTTCATATATTCAATGAACTTGGATCATGGAATTGCTTTAGCAGGTGAACGAAAGACCTGTTCTGTTTTGAGAAATCTACCTCCTTTCACTTATTTGTGAGAACATTCCTTTAATATTCCAATAGCATGGAGAGAGAATCTAGAAGTTGGAATATATCTTCAACTGTTCTTAAGAATTTATTTTCCTATATTTGGATATAAGTAAGCACAGGCCAGCTCCAACCAACTCCCAACCCCACCCCCCACCCCAGATTTCTATAAAGAACAGGTACAAATTAATGGCCAAAGCTAAATGCATAACAATTTCTGAAAGTTGTTGTTTTAAAAAAAGCTCTACTAAGCCCTACTAAGCTCTCAAAACATGATAGCGATCTGCAGTGTTGTATTCTTTAATTAACTTGTTTAACTTGTTAGTCTAATTTTAGAAATAATCGGTGATGCACAGACAACTGACTTCCTGTGTGTATGTGCGTAGGCATAACTCAGAATAAGGTCATTTAATATGATGTGCAGATAAGATGATGATTCTATTACCTGTTTTCTTTATATGTCTTCTTTGGGTTAGAACTGAATATATAAATGCCATTGTCTAAGATGCCATCATGCTAGACATTTTTGAAGAAGTCTTTCTCTTTGCAGCATTGTAGGCTGGTCACCAGGATACATTATGTATCCTAATGGACTATTAGCTTCCCGTAACCAAAAGGAAATTTTAGCTCATGTGTCTCTCATTGGTCTTAGTCTTTATGGGGTAGTTGGTATTTTGTTTAGTGTAGGTAATGTAGCCATTTACTAGGTGAATGCTTTAATTGAATCTACTTTCTTTATCTAGCTGATAAAGAAACCAACTCAAACATCTCAAACTAGGAGACATCAAATGTTCTATCAGCTCCTTCCTAAATTAGGGCAGGTCCTTTGGGGATAATGGAAGCTATGAGTTGAAGAGCATCATTAGAAGTGGGGTGGTAATAAGTTCCAGCAGTACTGTAGATTGAAATACATATTCTGACTTCTTAGGTGGACCCTTGAGGCCAAGCTCCCACTGCCATGCTTTGATGCCAGTATCCAGTGGGAAGGTTGAAACTGAATACATTGTTTACATGATTCACATGTTAGTGGAGAAAGCAATTCCCTGCCCCAGGTGAACCAGTTGAAATAGGTCAGGCAGACTGCCTATATCTGATTATGCTAAACTTTTTCAGAGACACTACTTTTCTACTTATTAAACCCCAGGCAACCAGCCGTTCTGCTTGTCCTCCAAGTGCATTTTACCATGTTAGAATGGTGTGCAACATGAAATTCATTAATAAATCAATTGACCTAAATAAAATTTCTGTCATGGGGACTATGTTAGGGAAACAAACCAATTTTTATTGTTAGATTTAAAATTGGAGGGGTTGTCCTTTCCAGGATGGTCCTTCACTTCACCAGTCTGCTCATTAAGAAGCTGACATGAGATTTGGGTTTTGTGCCAAAACAGGTTGTCCTTGTGCTCCACATGGGAATCTCAGCAAATTATGCTTTTGCAACCACAGAAGGGAGGCAGCTGGGAGTTCAAGGAAACTTATCAGGGGACGTGCCTTAATGAATCTAGTATTTATGCATCACTATTGGTAGTTCCATGTGGGCAAATTCCGTTCTAGTTCTTAGTACTCCTGGGAAAATGTACAGTAAGTCACAAAGTTGATTGCTTTGGATATAAGCAATTACATGAATCTATAGAGATATGTGATGTCTTTGTTGTTAATGGATAATTATTAGTTGTTTGGTGGTGGTGGGAGCTACCGGTAGTATGGAAGCCAAGCAGAATAAGCATGATGTGGTTACTACTTTTCATTATACTTATAAAAGCATCTATTAACATTATATATCATATATCAAGGTTCTCCAGCTGCATGAGAGCCAGGATTGTGGTGCTGTTTGTGCTGCTGGTATTTTTCACAGCACATTGCACAGTCTACAGTTTTGTCTTTTGAGGGTGGGAGGGCATGTCAAAAGATCTTTTACTTAAAAGGAAAACAAAAATATTGCATAGAAGAACATGAATGTGGAAAATAGCTTTGTGTTTGCTATTCCTGTATTGATTAAAAACAGCTTTCTTGGATGTCAGAGTTGTGACATTTGAAACATTTTGGTGAAGCCTCATATAAATGCCTTCAGCTTGTTTACAATCCTAACATTTGAAGAGGGTCCCCCCCCCCCCCCCCGGAGCCTTTAAACCAACATAATCATTCTTAATCGGACCATTCTTCAAATCATTTTAAAGTCTGAAATATTTTATGGTCCTTGAGTTTATAAAAGATTTCCATTATGGGTTCAAGTTAATGGTCCTTGAGTTTCTAAAAGTTATTTGGAAAATATAAGGTATTATGTACCGGTACTTAGTATAAGAATCAGGAAACTGCTACTGTATTTATGTTCTTCTGAGAGTTAATGTTTATTTGTTAGTACAAATGAAAGTCAATACTATACTGCACATGTCTATACCTTTATGCAATTCCAATATTAAGCCTACCAAGCAGTAAACCTTAGTGGGATTTACTACTGAGTAAACATGCACCCTATTGCACAGTTAATATATATTTCAGTTAAGACTGCTCTGTGTCAGGATTGGGAGAGGGGGAGAGTTACAAAATAAACACAGAAGCGGCAGTAAAATCACAAGACATGCTATCTACATTATAAATCTAATCTGAAGTTCAGTTGTTTGTCTAGCATCAGTCTCCTTGACACTGAACCATCAGACATTTTTGGACGGAAAATGAGGTTATATATGTTATGTGCTACTTAAACAATGTTTCTATATGGGTTAGAGATAAGAATATGCAGAAACAGAGATCTGGTTCTTTTAGGAGCTGGGATTGAGTCTGTTCAGGAGCAACTACGTTGCTGGACACCCATGCTGTTGGTAACTTTGATCACTATTCTTCATCCCCCCGCTGTATCCGTAGGCCAACTTTGACGGGTGGGCGAGATTGCCTGCCTGCCAGTCACCTGATGTTCTAATGTCATGCGAACGACGCATGTCAGAGTTAAAAGATCATTGTAACTGCAGATCAGCTGGCCAGTGGTTACAGCAATCTCCTTTACAGGTGCATTCCTTTGTAGATGCACTTCCAGAGACAATCAGCTGATTGGCAGTGAGAGTGATTGGCACCTTCAAGGGGGTTTCCTGTAACTGCTGATCAGCTCATTGGCAGTTACTGGGCACTTCTTCAGAATCTTTTTGGAGCAATCACTTGAAACCCAAACTCCTTCCTCTGTAGAAGGAGAAACGATCTGTTTAAAGATGTACCATTTTTTCCTACATATGTTGGGGAAGTGGTTTGTATTCAAAGTGCTGCCTGCAAACAGAACGGTTTTTTTTTCTCTGCAGAGAGAAAAATGCTCCATTTGGAGGAAGTACTTCGAATCCAAACTGCTTTCTCCAGCCCACTAAGCTGCTCCAGGCAATTAGATCCCAGTGAGATCTCATTATGATATTGTACATGATACAGCAGAGCACAATATAATTTTAAAAAAACATTAAAACTGTGTGTGCGTGCACAGACAAAAAGCAAAATGGATCTGTTTCAGGGGCTCATACTGTATGGTCATCAATTGGAATGACCAGAGTGATGTATACTGGGTCAGGCAGATGGTCAAGCTCCAAAAGGTGGCTGTCCTAGTTATGGTACAGGCTTTTCTAGAGCAGCAACTATATAATTAGAGCAATATTACCATGTTGTAGATACTGATAATCAACAATTGTAGCTACTTAACGTTTGCCTGTAGCATAAAAAACTTCCCAAACCAAGCCACTCCTCATTGTAGGCTTGGGGAAACTGTGGCCCTCTAGATGTTGTTACACTCCAGCTCACATCAGTCAGCAAGCCCAATGGCCAGGAGTCTAGGAACATCTGGAAGGCCACAGCTTCTCATCTCTGCCCTGTTGACTACCTAGATCTCCTGTTCTGGCTAGACTGATGAGGTGTAGTAGCCTCCTCTTGCCATTAGCTCCTTGTGCCTGTTCACTGGTTCTGTAAGCTCTGCTCTGTTTAAACTATGACCCCAAAAGGGTAATCAAGCGCCTAAAATACAGATCCTCATAAACAGTAATTTCACCATCTCATGATTTCTGTTATACCAATAAGGGAATTCTCTTTCTCTGTACTGATGTGTTTAACCTATTCTTGATATATTTAAAGAACAATATGCTATCCTGTTTGTGGTAATTTTTTTGTTCTTGTTTTGCTAAAGTACATATGGTGATTCTATTACCTTTATATTTTAGTTCTTGAACCTTGTAAATAACAGTAAGCATCAGTTTTGTAGGTTGCATTAAAATTTTATCAAGGAGAGAAGGAAGCTGAAATTACTTCAAATTAATTATCTGGTGTGCGTTTTCCTCAAGATTATCCCAACAGCAGCTGGTGAAAATAACATTCGAGGACAAAAGAAAGAACATAGTCTCTTAAGTTTATAGCTAGTGACAGTTGCTTTGTCTGGGTATTCGTCAGAGGGCAGCCAAGTGTCAGAATAATCCTCGATTCCTATCCTGAACTGAAGTAATTTAATACATACCATTTCCCCATTGCTAATGCTTCTCTCAATTATTTTTCTGACTGTTGCTTCTCTTTTGTGTGTATTTAATGGAGTTCCAATTTAAAATTAATCTTAAAAGACAAATATCTTGTTAATATTTTATGAAAGAAATGCAGGCAGACATAATTGCCACTTTTGCTGCAAGAGGATGGAACAAGAAAGTGGAGCTTAATATAATTGTGAGAAGTGTAAGAGGTTTAAAATCAGAATGTTTTGCTGGCTATGTTCGAAAGTAATGCTAAACGATCGTTTAGTGTAAAGTGATCAAGCCACAGGCCGTACCTGCAAGGAAGAGATTAGATGTTTTATCTTTCTTTTTTCAACTAAGCACAGTTTGTTCCTCTGCTTGAATCTGGACAAGCTGTGTTAATGACAGGAGTAGCCATTGAGATGCCATACGGGTGTCGGACTACAACTTCCATGTTCCTTGACCATTGGATATGCTGGCTGGGGTTGATGGGAGTTGATGTCAAACATCTGGAGAATGCACATCAGGTTGGGAAACAGGCCAAGATTAGAAACCACTTGGCTTGTTTCCCTTGAGTTGAGACTAAACACAATTTGTATGGGTTTGGACATAACAAACACAGCTGATATTGCAGCTCTTGTAAGGAGAGGAAGACTAAAGCATAGCTTGTTATCATGCCTAAATCCAAGAATTGTGATGGACAAGTTCTCAGTTTTGAAAAAATGAGTTTGAAAAACCAGAAATTAAATGTTTTAACTAGAAGCAGTGATATATCTGAGAAGAATGCTGGATATAATCTTAACTGGGATAGGATGCTTCAGAGATTAAATAACTAAAGCGAAATGAAAGAAAACAGACTGAGAGATCTAGTCAGATAAATACAGTTGGCAACTCAAATGTTCTGAACCATCTGTTGTGCTTGAGAGGACAAATCGTAAATTTACCGAATGAGGTTTCATTTTCCCTGTGGTTTCTCAGTTGAGTAGACCTAGCCAAAACTTATATTTAGAGGTGAAGTGTTATCTAAACTTTGGTGTAGCAATGCTTTTTCGTTTAAAAAAAAAAAAGCTTTTGCAAGGACATGGAAAATGTGCTGCCTTCTGAAGGGTTAGTTTGTGTTGAAAGACTCTTCCACAATATCTTGCTGCTTGTCATTTTCAAAGCCTTGTTCATGGCAAGTAGCAACAGAATGCCAGGAGCTGAAGTGGCTCTTCTACTTGACCAGCTCCTTGACCCATGACTTACATGCTTTGTTGTGGCTGTTAACTGCTTTTCTTCAGTGCCAATTTGATTTCTGTTGCAATGTTTCCACTTTGAGTGTCTTGTCCCATCCTCCATCCTGTCACTCCCCTCCCCCTCCCATTGTAAATAAGTCCTGCTAGCCAGTATTACAGCATTGGTGAATTTCTAAGATTGCAGTCTTTCTAAGATTGCAGCTGATTTATACTGCTCTTTTCTCTCCTTTTTTAAAATATACCTTAGCAGTGTCAATTAGAATTCTAGTTAAAAAGTTTGAGATTACTACTTGGCTTCGTTCCAAAGTCCTGAAAGAAGGTAATGTACATTTTAAGGCTAACAGGGTGTTATATTCCATACTGCCTTTAAACACAGGCTGCATACAAGGAGAGTCATAGTGTCTACATCTGGATGTCATGGCAGAATGTTCAGTGTGACATGAATAAGCCTAGGTGAACTTAAAGCCCTCACCTTTTCTGCATGACCACAAAGATGAGTTTGGAACCTTTTTATTACTGCTCAGTTAATGACCGATAATGTCTTTGGCTGCAGATATTGGGTTGCTAAAGGGTTCACTGGATGGCATTGAACAAATTACTTATCACATAATCTTTCCTATGTTATGTGGGATAATATCCACATACCCTGAGTTCCTTGAAGAGTGTGACAAAAACAGATTAAGAAGTGGACACAACTGCAAAGCAAAAACTTGAAAATTTGAAGGAATCTCTGATTTCCAATGCATCCTTAAGAAAGTTGCTTTGTATCTAGTACATACTGCCATGAATTGGACAACATAGTGTTCAGTATTTAGGAAATAGGAATAAATCCTGACTAGACAGAAAGTTGTTTCAGTATTGTTCTATAAGTTGTAGGTAGCATTTTCATGTCATGGTAAACCATAGTGAATAATTTCCCATGAACACAAACATGGCTCCTGCTTTCCAGCATTAGCAACAAACAACAATCCCTGGATTAGTATTACATTGGAATTATGGGTATCTCTCTCTCTCCAAGCAGACCATAATCTGAAACCCAATCTTTGCTTGCTTGAGTGAAACAAACCAGTGTCTGCAGCATTAAGGCTAAGGGTCATGGTTTGTTGCTCTCAGGGGCTACAGAGAAAGGAGCAAAGTAGGAGCCATCCCTGAGTTAAAAGTAAACCATTATATTACCATTATATTTTACCATTATGTGAAAACTTGCCCATTTGTGCTTATGATTTTTAAGTTGTCTGCTGGTAGTGTTTTTTCAGGTTTCTGATTTTATTTAAAATGTGTAACTTACATTGTGCCCAGAATGATATCGGGCCCAGTGGAAGTTTTAAGAATGCTATTATCATGTGTTCCCATCTGTTGGTGCTGATTACAAATATGAGAGCTGTTACTGGTTTTGAGTTCCCTCTGACAATATAACTTCCGAAGAATATACTAGCACTCTGACATGGAAAATCACCTGTGGTCAGATCCACCTCTTAAACTGTAGCTCTGACCACATGAGTGGTCTGTGTGTGTCACAGTAGTTCTTCGGACAGTTATGCACGAACAGCAAATGAAGAGGTAAAACTGTTTCACCTTCAGACTGCAGATGGAGCAACTGCATTTGTTTGGTATTGTGTGGATAGAGCAATGGACTTGGCCCAGTGAGATCTATGTTAAGATCTTTAAGTCATGAAGCTCACTTGAGTGACTTTGGCCCAATCACTCTCAGTCTACCAAATTTCATAATGGCCTGGTTGGAACATAATGTGCGGGAGGGAACCTCAGTTTGCTATGTATTTTTATTGATGGGGGGCAGCTGCCCCTCCCTGTCCCCCCTTAGCTATGCCCATGGCTATTTTACTCTAGTTTATTGATTGGGGGGGGCTGGGCTGCCCCAGATTCTCACCAGGCTACAGAGGCAATTGGAAAAAGTTGAAAATAAAGGAGAAGATTAGAAGCAAGGTAACAGAGTTCCAGCCTTTCTTTTCGTTAGCATTCCCTGTGTATGGTTTTTTTCATGGCAGATTGGTCAAGAATATGCCCCCACCACACTAAAATCTGCATCTCTACTCCTATACCTGAGAAGCAGTTTACAATTTCTGTTTCTGTGTGGATTAGGCCATAATGAAGTTGTTTGTGATGATATTAGGTTCTCTTTTCCTGTGGATAATAGATGATATTCACTGTTAGTCATTGACTATTATCATTGAAATCAATTAGTCTACTAATTTCAATGCGTCTACTCTTGAGCATAACTTACTTGGATATCACCCAGTAACATTAGAAGCAACTGCATAGCATTCAACTCACCCTTAGCTAGTTTTCTTAGGGCATGTCCTTTGTGTTTAGATGCTACCTATAAGTTGTTGTGGATTGTTACAGGTCACCCCAATCTCTGCCGTGTAGCAGCAAAATTCCAGGGGGTCTTGGCACTTAACCAGGGTTTGTGTTCTTTTGAAATGAGGCACAGCAGACACTGTCATGTCTTTAAGAAATATGGTTTATTTACACATATTTACAATGGAGTTTTCAGTGGATGGGCTGCAGAACATCACACCCCATTAGTGTCTCTTATTGCTGCCCTCATTGCTTCAGCATGCTTGCGCCCAGAGCAAAGGCAGTCATGCTCCCCAGTCTTTCAGTGCAGCCTCTCCCAGCTAGCATGCATGGAGTTTTGGCCCCTTCCTCATTCTTCCCCAAAATCCTGCTCCAAATGCAACTCAAGCCGTGTGTAAAAAGGGCATTCTTTTTTCCTGTGGTGACATCACACCTCCCGTAACCATGGCAACTTCTCCCTCCCAACTCTGCTATTGTCTCTTGCTTACACACAGCTGGGGGAGGAATACCCCCCCCCGACTGACACTGAATGTCTATACCTTTTGTCAAGGCAATGGCCCATCCCTCACCTGTCTTTGTTCTTTGATGGCACCTCTGTCAGCTGATCTCCTTAAAAAGAAGAACTGGCTCAGCCTGTATTTTTACACTGTGCCTGGCATCTTCCCTTAGTAATCCAAATATTAGCTAAAGTCTACAATTTACTAAATTAAAAATTTAGGGGGAACCCCCTCAAAAAAACAAACCACAATGGTATCTATCAGAAATTGAAGGTCTGGTCCAGCAGTGGGGGAAAAGATGCACTTTCATGACATTTTGATAAACAGTCCCTCTATATCCAACGTTCAGGTTGTAAGTGCCATTGATTACCGGTATATAGCCAAAACGGTACCACCTGTGCAAGGAATAGACATGGGGAAAGCCCCAAGGCTTGCACAAGTAGAGAAAAAAACCTATATGGGATTTGTTGTTGTTGAGATGTTTCACACAAGATGAAAAAGACACTTTCATATTTAGCATAAGGGTTCATAGTTGTTTTTAGGTTTTCAGCTTGGTTTAATACTACAGACTTTTATATTATTTACTTTCTTGGATGAATTTGCTGTGTGGGGTGATTGCCCAATATGTTGAAATGTGGGCACATGCAGTAATAGTGCACATGTCCCAGACGTTGAGTAAGAGTGTGCTGATTTCTACATCGACAGTGGCATCTGTCCTAATAGCAATTCTGTCACTTGTTTAGCCGATAGGTGTTCTTTTTATTTTAGTGTCTTTTTATAACTTTAGCAGTAGGATTTTGAATACCAAACAATTTCACCTGTTCTTTGAGTAGACTATAAGAATGCTAGAGGAATGTTTTTGTCTTGCTTTTAGCAGTAAGTTGTGCTACTCATGTTGTCTTTATCTTACCACTAAGCAGAGTACTGATAATGAAACATGCATAGCAAACAACTTCAGTAGGAGCACAAAAAAGTCTGTCTTTCATCTCCATTTCGTAGCATAAAAATGGTTGGCCTTTTCTACCCTATGGTTAAGGGGGAAAAACCAACTACACCATGGAAACCATTAGAATTTCATTTGGTAGGATATGCGAAGTGGCAATATGGATTTATAAAGTTGCAGGTAAAATATGAGTTTGTAGTGGCAAGAACAAAGGCTGCAGCTCAAAACAGTGTTAAAAAAAACAAGAGAAGTGTGGCACCTTCCAAAATAACAAATTTATTGTGGCATGTGGACCAGAGCCTACTTTATAATATGGCTGAAATGCCATTTTCAGTTGGTAGGTATAATACACATGGAAATGAAATGTAAAAAAAGAAACGTGATAATTATGTTAAAGCTGAAATAGATGCAAAATTAGCACAGTGACTACTGCACAGCAGCATGAAATGGTACCTCAAACACCTCAGCATTGCTTGGGTTAATTAACACCTGTAACAGTGTTTGTATTAGGATGTTTGTGTTACTATGGGAGCTCCTGTAGAAGAGAGTTTTGCTTCAGGGTAGCAGCTTACAAAGAATATGCCCAGAACTGTCTCTCCATTGAAATTAATTGTGAAGCTCTGTGTGCACACTCAAGCTCCCCCCCCCCACCCCAGATACTGATTAATATATGACACACATACACAGAGTTGCAAAATGCCACTGGATCAGGTGAATAATGATTTGACAAGCAACTCTCTTGGAGGTAGTGTTGCATGCCATTCGCTCTGCTAAATCGCTGTGTAAATACACTTAAACTGTTCCATGGTCACCTGACATAATGAACATTTAGATGTGCCCAATAAGATAAATAGTCACTTTTGTAGTATGGCAGTTTGGTTATCAATAAGAAAAACAGGTCCTTTGTATTTGTATAGCTCTTCACACATGCTGTCTTGATAGTCCTTAAAACAACTCTGTAAGGTACCCGTATACCAGACAGGGTTGGCCCAAGCAGTTTTGCTGCTTTTGAGGCAGGCCATGTCACCACCACTTGTTACAGCCACTGTAAAATTTCGCGAGACTTCATCCAGCCCAGTGACATAGTATCATGAGGCTTGGTCAGTTGAGTCTTCTGGGAGGCCTGTATAAGGCTTCTTTCCTCTGTTGCCTGACCTTAGTCATGACTGTACTCCTTAAGTGTGGCAGCAGGTCCACTTCAATCTGAAGAGTAATTAAGCCACCTGAGGTGTTTCACGGCCCAGTCAGTAGGGTTCTGGCCTGGCCATGGAGCACCCACCAGGTAGCTGTTGGCAAAGGCTTGAGTGGTGTGGGAGCCACCCAGCCAGTACATAGTGATGTACTCTTTCTGCTGTGACTTAAGTTGATGACGATGATTCATTTAGTTTCTATACCGCTTTATATTTTTTTAAAAACACACCTCACTGTGATTTACAAACCTGCATTAAAACGTCAAATAAAACAATCCAGAATAAAACATTACTGAAGAAAGTCAAATATAATGTATACATTCAAAGCAACAGAATGAACGGGAAACTAAAATATTATCTTAAAAGATTCCAAAATAAAACATTAGAAAGGAGACCCAACTACAGATTGCACATGTAATGTTCACACATTTTTAAAATCTTAAACATTTCAAGAGAAAACATTACTAAAGGAAGTCAAATGTAAAATGCACATTTAAAACAGCATAATTAGCAAGACAATACAATATTATCTTAAGCATAGGACATTGCTGCTGCTGCTGCTGCTGCTACCACCATTCCTGCCGAGGGTGGTTCACGGCAGGTGTTAGCTGCAGAAGCTCAGGCTCAGTGACCTGGATCTGTACTGAGAGGCAGCCATGATGATCTCTGGCTTCTTCAGCAGCCTCAGCTTTTGTAGTTGGGAGTCAGGGCACCACCCTCCCAGGCCAGATGGAAAAAATGCAAGGCAAGGGAGCAGGTCTTCCAGGTCTTAAAGCCAATATGAATGGCTCAGTCTGGTTTCTAATAGGGCCAGGCTGCATCCTGGATGGGATCCTAAGAATGAGAGCCTAAGGCCACCCAATGTTCTGTTCAGGGCTGACTTGAGATCTGTAACATTGATTCCCCTCCCCCACACAAATATCATACTCTCAACCGTATGTATCACTCTTATTTCCTGTTGTTGTTGTTTTTTTTTAAAAAAGATTCACGCTGAAGACTTTTGAGAACATTATGCTGCTCCTGAACGTAACATTTTATGTTGTTCTTTTTATTCTGTACAAATCAGTTGTGACTGAATTTTTACTCTTGCATGACATGCAAAATCGCATGCTGTTTTCTGATGGAGCTGAGATGTGTCAAATGAAATGTATAAACCATATGAGAATTTACAAGTTCACAAGACTTGGCTCTACATTTTTCAGGCTTTGTTTAGCTTTCCATTTGGCTGTTTTCCCTTTTTAGGATGGAATTGGGGGGAGGGAAGCAATTTACATCTTCATGCTAGCATATATCACACGCACTGGAAAGCATTGCATATCCTTCAGGGTCTATCAGGTCATAGCTGTATCCTACTATTTCCTGAATATGTATTATTTCACTTATGAAGAAAACTGAAAGATCCAAAATATGGTTTTAATTGAGAACCAGCAGGAAAGTTTATAGTGGCATGTTATTATCAGAATGTGGATATTAATAATTAAACTGATCTAGCTGACTTTGCATTTCCAGATATCTTAGGCTATGTAATGTTTCATGGCCTAGTTTAAATTGGTTCTGAAAAGATTGAAATAGGGATAGCATCAGTATATACACGCACACAAAAACAGGTAGCTGGATGTACTGTAATGACATTTTAAACAAGTGTGTTAACTTCCTATTACTTTGAAACTACCTTGCATTTCCTTTCAGCCTCCCAATTTCTGTTGAGAAATGAGGCAACTACTTCTGGTTGGATGTAATAGCCTTTTTATCAAGTGTGTTAACTTCCTATTACCTTGCCATTGCATTGCACTTCTATCTGTATCCCAGTTTCTGTTGGGAGATGAGATTCTGAGTTCACACCACAGTGCTGTAATAAACACACATACAAGAAGGTGAAATATTAGAGTTCTGGCATGGAATTGGCAGAAAGGCCTGCCTGGCTTGAACTACTGAAAATATTTAAGCACAATGAGCCTTAAGGTCAATACAAACCCTAATTAATCTAAACCCAACAACATGCTATGATGCTAACGCAATGTATTTTTAACTCTTCTGTCTTTCGTCTTTTTCACTTCTGGTTTTTTGTTACTTTCCTATGGCTTTATATTCATTTCACTACTAGTATGATTAACTAGGGAAATACTTTCATGGGCGCCTATTGACATTACTTTTTGGCTCTTTTTCACTATGCCTACAGTGCTTCGAAATACAAAAAAAGAAGTGCTTCCACATTAGCCCTTTATTCATTATTAAGTCACTTGGGGTTTTTGGGGGGGAACAATCCAGGTGACATTCTCCTGGAACAGTTTCTTTCCTATCCTGACCCATTCATGTTCTGCTTATTCCATCCTTCCTTTTTTTGTGCTTGTCTATTACATTTAAAGATGGGACGCGGGTGGCGCTGTGGTCTAAACCACAGAGCCTAGAGCTTGCTGATCAGAAGGTCAGCGGTTTGAATCCCCGTGACGGGGTGAGCTCCCGTTGCTCGGTCCCTTCTCCTGCCCACCTAGCCGTTCAAAAGCATGTCAAGGTGCAAGTAGATAAATAGGTACCGCTCCGGCGGGAAGGTAAACGGCGTTTCCGTGTGCTGCTCTGGTTCGCCAGAAGCGGCTTAGTCATGCTGGCCACATGACCCTAGAAGCTGTACACCGGCTCCCTCTGCCAATAACGCAAGATGACGCCGCAACCCCAGAGTCATCTGCGACTGGACCTAACGGTCAGGGTTCCCTTTACCTTTACTATTACATTTAAAATGCAATTCCGTGCCAACGTCTTCATCACCATCTCTCTCTACTCTTTGATGAGTAAAACAGATAAAGTGTCTGTAGGTTTGGGGACTCTTGTCTGTTATCTCACCTGCCCTGTCCATCTTGTTTTTTAAAACACATTTCTATATGCACCACTGCTGATGGGCGTAAGTGCATAATATGGTTTTATTCATAAGCATCTTCCGCAGAGCAGCAGCAGTGTTGCAGAGAGTGAGATAGTGGTGCCCAGATCTTGTGAGAGAAGGCGGAAGAGCTTCTTGATCCCTTCCCCCTCCGCCCTGCAGCACTCTCACAGCTGCCTGCTCCCAGAGCAGTACGTCTGCAAGTTCCTTTTGCCTGCCTGCTTGTCAGCTTATGCTGCCAAGGGGAGAGAGTCTGAGAAGGAGGGATGGGCATGGCAATAAAGCATACCTAGAGCCAGGAGGGTGGAGGAAACTTGGGCAGCTGCTGTTCTGTTGTGGGAGTGGCAGCTCAGCAGGCAAGTGTGTCCAGAACAGGAACGGTACTTCCCTCTATAGACGCTGACCATTTTGCTCAGTTGCATTACAGGGGAGCTCTTTCCCTCCTGCTGCATCTCAGAAAATCAACCTCCCCATCTGACATCCTTCTAGTGCCCCCACCCATTTAGATGGTCCCCCTCACTTGACTCCGGCCCTCACACGGCTTATTTCCACCTTCCAGATGAGGAAGTGCTAGCACAGGGCTAGCACTTAATACACAGCATTAACAAAAGCTTTGGCGTTCCTCCCCCCCCCCCCCTGGAAGTACCCTGTTTGATATTAGACTACCTTGTGATAGTGCCTATGCACAATGGCTAATCAGAGTTATGCAAGACTAGTCTTCCGACTGACATGTACATATTGGAACAGAGGTCTGCATGCACAAATTGGAGGCTAACACAGATTTAGTTATAAAATCTAACAGCAGGGCAGGGCAGTATAAATTGCATGGATTGAGACTGCAGGAACTTGGGTCTGCACATGTACCGGTAAGTCTCTGTTAAAACATGACATCTACCACACAAATTGTTCAGGGGGTTGCAGAATGTGGGTAAGCTCGTTAGATCCTGATCTTACTACATGTTGGCACTACGAGATACTATGCTAAACAATATGCTTATATTTAATTATCACCTAATGTTCATAAATGTATGTCAAGTATATTAGGTGCTATATGTAGATAAAAGTAAATGGGTATGTGTCCTCAGACTCACAAAACATGCCCATTATTCAATACTCAAGATGCTCCCCTCCCTCAGTAAAGTTGAAATTTCCAGATCTTATGCATGCAAATTTCCTGTATTTGCTCTCCTGTTCACTCATGAAGAGGGATAAGTAAGCCTTATCCCTAATGAACTATTTGGCACCTGGAAAAACAGTGGAGGTTACTTTGAAGATTGGAGCTAAAGTGCCTTTCTGTCTGCTTATGGGTTGTTGTTTTTGCAGAGGCAACGTGTTCTCTTTCATGTTTTGCAGTAAACTAAATGGTTCTTGTTCATGGTCATATCTGAATATAATGGTCTACTACCAGAGGAGGTACATAGGAAACAGCTGTGCCTGTCACTTTAAATGTCATGAAATATAAGCACAGGAAGAACTAGTTCTCTAGTCCATTTTTCTTGATCTGGACAAATGGCTCCTAAAACCATATTTTCAGTCTTTTGTTCTTTAACAAACAATGACTTGACAAGACAACAGAGGTTTTGTTGAGCTCAATTTTGATGTTAACACAGTTTCGCCTTTCTTTGAGGAGCACTTATATTGGGGTGGGATGGGGGAGTAGCAGCCAGAGCATGAGATGTGGCCAGCAAGATGTCACTGGACTGTGAGATGGAGCAGACTATTCCGCCAGTGGAGGAAGGCATTTGATGGTTGGCTGCAGCAACTTGAGTTCATCGTGACCTTCAAGGCCACTTTGAGTGTGATGTTGATGTTTGTGTCTTCTTCCAGTGCTGATTTGGTACTTATCAAGTGTTGAGGTTGTGCAGTGCAATGCATATTATGGTTATGTAGTTGAGAGTGAGTGAGTTGGAGGGTGGATGGATGGAAGTAGTTTCATATTTTCCAGGGTGAAAGCCTACTCTGGTATAGAATTCAGCCCCTCTCAGGTGAGAGAAGGGAAGGGGAATATTTGATGGTACCGGGGATGTGGGACACGAGCCCAGTGCTACTTTAGAGTTTGGGAGAGTACTGGTAACTTATACGTATATGCTTGGCAGCAATCCTTTGACTGCGGGTTGTCATATGGTTTAGAGCAGGCATGTCCAAAATCCATTTCGGGGGCCTAATCAGGCCTGCCAGTTGATTTAATCCGGCCCCTGTGGCAGTTTACTTCGTGGGGTAGGAAAAACAAACAAACCCAACAACAAAAAGGTCAACAACTTTGGTCGGCCTTTTGGTCGGCCCTCACAGCCCTTCACTCCATCAAATCTGGCCCTCTTTGAAAAAAGTTTGGACACCACTGGTTTAGAGTGGTGTAGATGCATGTGGTTGGTTGATGGAGATGTTTGAGGTCTTGAATGATTATACTAGTGTGGAATGGAGCATGAATGAGATGGGTTGAGTTGGTTGTATGAATGAATGATGTGTGTTGTTTTGATGGTAGTTTCACATTATACTGCCTTGTAGTGCTCTTAGACTTTTATCAATATTGTGTTTACAGTCATACCTCAGGTTGCGAACGTGATCCGTGCGGGAGGCACGTTCGCAACCCGCAGCCTGAAGTACTGCATCTGCGCATGCGCGTGACACGATTTGGTGCTTCTGCGCACATGAGTGATGTCATTTTGTGGTTCTGCGCATGTGCAAGCGCCGAAACCTGGAAGTAACCCGTTCCGGTACTTCCGGGTTCAGCGCGGTCCACAACCCGAAAACGCTCAACCCGAGGTATGACTATAGGTATATTGATATTGTTTATGTATTCATGTTTTGATGGTAGTTATGTGGTTTTTATGGTACTTACTGTGTTTAGATATATATTTATGTACGGTATTTTAATCTAGTGTAAACCATTTCAAGATATTCAGATGGAACCAATACATAAATAAATAAAACAAAGTCAGGGTCGTGTAGTGGTTAAAGTGATGGCCTAAGGCTTGAGAGACTCTCCACTCTGCCATGAAGCTCACTAGGTGACCTTGGGCCAGCCACTGTCAATCAGTCTAACCCACCTCACAGAGCTGTTGTGAGGAAAAGCTAGGGAGAGGGAGAAGCACATGCATCACATTGAGCTCCTTGGATGAAAAGTGGAGTAGAAATGCATTAACAAACACACTAACTAACTAACTAACTAACTAACTATGAAGTCATGTTTCCATGCAGTGTTGGCTGTTTTGCATCTGTTGAAATCAATGTACTGGTAGCTGCAGGCTTGTGTGTATGGCCTTGTGTTCATGGGAGTGAACTGGGAAAATCAAACCTAGGCATGCAATAACATGTGCTTTTCTTTGGCATTGTGCCTATGATGATTAAAATTAGGTTCAAGCTCCTGTGTAAATTTTTGGGTAAACTCTGTGCTTTTTTTTAAGTGCGTTTTTTTTAAAAAAACCTGAAATGTAAAACCTCTGAGAACTTGGCAAGAAAGATTTCCCCACTGCAGATAAAAATAAGCAAACAAATATGTGTATTGCCACTTGGTGTTGTGTGTTTTTTTTTTTTAAAAAAAAGATTTTATTTATCAACATTTTAGAAAGCAAAGAACCTGTTAGACCATAAAATTGTTTGGAGGAGGGGGAGCATATGTAATTGCTGCATGCATATATTTGTGAAAATCTTATTTTAGAAACTAGTGGAACCCTATGCATATTTACTCTGAAGTAAGTACCATATACAGTAGGGCTTACCCCAGGGAAGTGTCCATAGGATCACAGATTTCGGCTCTGTGGGAATAATAATAATAATAATAATAATAATAATAATAATAATAATAATAATAATAAATTTATTATTTATATCCCGCCCATCTGGCCGGGTCTCCCCGGCCACTCTAGGCGGCTTCCAGCATACATTAAAATACATACACATATTACAGATTAAAAACTTCCCTGAACAGGGCTGTCTTCAGGCATCTTCTAAATGTCAGATAGTTGTTAGTACCTTTGACTTCTGATGGGAGGACGTTCCACAGGGCGGGCGCCACTACCGAGAAGGCCCTCTGCCTGGTTCCCTGTAGTTTTGCTTCTCGTATTGAGGGAACCTCCAATAAAAGCTTTGAGCAACGAAAGAGAACACAAACTTGCAGATGGTCTGGAAAGGTGTGCCAAGTTGGCCGGGTAGAAAGTCAAGAGAGCATATTGAATTATGTGAACCTCTGAAGCTCCACTGCTGATTTTAATTATAAGGCTTTTAAATTAAGTCTTAACAAGCCAATTGATAAGCTTTATGCTCTGGTTTCTCCTCAGATCGGACAAATATATTTATAACTATTTTTCCAGGAGTAAAATCCTGGTTTGTTGCTGGTGTGTTTTGCTTTGTGAGCTTTAATTCCCTGGGTTTCACCCTACCATTGCACCAAGGGAGGAGCAAAGTGGAAGCAAATAGGCTGTGTACTAGCATGATGCTTTTTCACACTGTGGGTTAAGTGAGCCAAGCTTACTGTTATGTGCAAACTTGACCTTTATCAGAGTTCATTTCTTGTTAACCTGAGAGTGTCTATAAGTATCCTCTTGATTTTGAACAATGCCCACGATGGTTATCCACAGTTGTCATGAGGCTATTTATGAACCAGGGGAGTTGCATTTGAGGACTGTTGATGTGGGATCTCTTCCACATCATTTATTTATTTTTGTCTATTCTCTGCGGAAGGTGGGGGGGTTGTGCTGCTTTCTGTTCAGAATACATTTTTGGATCTATCCCTTATAAAAATTCGAATACTAAATGGCAACGGGAGGAGAATACAACTTTCAGAATCTGATGTAATTTTGTACAAATCAATATGTTAAGCTGTTATGAGGAGTATATCAAGTTTATGGTATTTTATTGCTTATAATTGGATTTCTCCCTTTCCCTGCCCTGTCCCGGTTGCTTATGTTGTCCCTTATTAATTTGATTTGGTTGTTACAGCCTTTTGCCTAAGCATATTAGCCCTCTTCAGACATTCAGCCAAAGACATGCCATAAATGGAATAGAGGCAAGTGATATACGCACCATCTCAGCCCACTTCATCTGTAGGAAGGACAGGATGAAGCAGGCAGGGACATTGGGACTGAGGGCAGTGCGCCTGTACACACTAACGCTCTCACACCTTCAGCTGAATGCCTGAATGGGACTGTTGTCAGGCCTGTAGTCCAGGTTTGTGCTTGCAGGTTTCTAGGAATAATTAATTGTGCATGTGTATTCTTAATATTTTAGAGTGAAGCTGCGTGAATCAGTAACAGTTTTTGACAGTTAATTTTGAATTGTGGCGTGGCAGTTATGGCCTTGATTTTCCTTTGTATTCTTAAAGGAAAATCGAGTGATGCCAGTACAGTCTACATATAATCTGAGATCTTGTGAAAAGGGATATGGTTTTATAATTACTGTTCTCTTCTTTTTCAGCTTCTCTGCGAAAATGTCAAATGGGAGGGTCCTTCATTTTCACCCTTCAATTCTCCATTTTGGAATGCAGTGAGTATTTTACATACTTTTAATCTGTATCCCAGGAAATTCTTTCCCCAAAAGAGTCTTTAATCCCCTTCCATTTTGCATTGCATACAATGTTTCCACCCTCCTTTTCTGTGTCCGGTTCTTTGGCAGTTTAGAATACATAGTTCTTACTTGAGCAGGATTGCAACACACAACTAATAATAATAACACCACCTCCCCTTCACCAGCGGGTCCCAGGGCTGGTTGCTACAATATAAAATTCTGAATTAAAAACAGTTAAAACAAATTACAGCTACAGGAGTAAGATGGGTCCTGAAAACAACCATCTCAGGTGTCAAAGGGCAAGATGTCTTCAGCATTTGCTGAAAGATGAAGGTGGCAGACACATCTCTGTGGGAGGGAATTTCACAACACCCTTTTCTGGGGGGCCCTTCCTTGTACTTCTGAGGAGGGCAGAACCACCAAGAGGGGCCCATCTTCTGATCTTAACACCAGAGAAGGTCTGTAGGGAAGGAGGCAGTCTCTCAGATTTTGGGGGCTTAAGTCCTATAGGGCTTTAAACACTAAACACTTTGAATTGGGCCTGGAAATGAACTGACAGCAAATATAGCAGTTTTAGAACAGAGGTTGTAAGAGTTCTAAAGGCAGGCCTAGTCAGCAATCTGGCCACTGCATTTTGAACCACTGCATTCAGAGTTATCTTCAAGGGCAGCCCTATGTAGAGGGCGTTGCAGTAATCCAATCTGGAAGTTACCAGAGCATGGAGTACCATAGCCAAGTTATCTCTGTCCAAAAGGGGCTGTAGCTGGTGAACCAGTTGGAATTAGAAATAGGCACTCCTAGCCATCAAGGCCTCCTGGGCCTCAAGAGACAGTGTTGGACCCAGGAGTACCTGCAAGCTACAACCATGTTCTTCTGGTTCTCATGAAAAAGGAACTCTGGATGAGAAGGAGGTGGTTTTTGGCTTGGATTTGTTCATGTCATGCCAAACCACATAGTGTCTGTATCCCAAAGTTATCTTTGGTTAAAATTCCAATGGGCCCAAGTTGTAGGAGTGGTTTTTTTTTGAACACTATATGTTTGCATGTGGAGTGGAAAACATGACTGCATTTTTTCCATTGCCAATAATACTTCCCTTTCTTCTTTCCCTTAGGTTGCTGGGACTGCCTAAAGCTAAAACGCTATGTGCTTACAATCCTAGTAAGGATAAAGATGTTATAGTGAATTCAATGTTTACAGCTACTAGGCATTTTCATGTGTCTCCTGTTCATAGCAGGGTGAGTGCTGATGTACTTTTGGAAACTATGCTAGGGCAGAGCGCCAGAGTTTCATGCTTTCCTTGGCCCTAAAGTGTTAGCTAACTGGTCTTTCTTTCCTACTTTCCCAGCCATCAGTTTGTTCTTGGTCTTCCCATTTATTTCTACTAGGGCTAAGCTGAACATTTTCCCATACATTTTCAGTGCCAAAAATTAAAAAAAATATAATAAAATGCTTTCTGTGTCCCTCGGAAGCATCTCATTTTCACTGTTGCTCGTTGCTTTTTCAGCCCCTGTTGCTTGTGGCTTCACCTGCATTTGGATTCCAATACACTTAAAACTCAATACATCCTTGTCAGTTGTCTTCTTTCCTCCAGCTCAACCATTCTCCGCCATCCAAATGACTCTTACTCCCTCAGAAGACTCTGCCCTTTCCCCCTTGTTACTCTCCTCTGCTATGAGAAGCTTCTTGTTTTTAATGAACTAGCTTTTATTTTATTTTCTAACAGTGGGTTATCTTTTTTTTACACATGTAGCTTGTTTAAACTATGATTTGTTGAAATGAGCCAAGGTCAAACTGTGGTTGTTTCAACAAACAATCGTTTAAACTTATGAGAGTTCCCAGTTTGGATGTAATGATATGCTCCTTTAAAGTTTATGTTTCCAATTTCCTCCTTGTGCTCTGGAGCCAGAGGAGGAGAGGGCTGAGGGGAAGCATGCAAACTCAAGCTCATTCATATCATGCTAAACCACGATTTAGTGTTGGGTCCAGACTGGATCTCTGTAAGTAAAGTGACTTACAGTCCTGGTTTAAGTTAAATAGTGGTGGTTATATAGGTTTGGATGCATTGGCAAGCTACTATGGTTTGCTGCTAACCATGATTGAAAGCTTCTCATTGTGGTGTGTAGGAAAAGGGAGGAGGGGGCATATGAGCCTGAGGCTCCTGGTTGTTACTGATTAGAATGCTAAGTCATGTTTTAGTGCTGCATTTGAAGCCAGCCTCTGCCTTAGCATGCAGTCTCTTGATAGCCGCCCCTCCTTGTTTCTTATTTCTCTTCAGACTACATATAGGAAGGTGAAGGGGAGCGTGGCGGCTATGGACCACTGTCACTATATTTAGTCTAGTGGGGCAAGGGGTGGGTAGTTACCCACTTTTTAAAATTTACAAGTCTGTAATAAAATTAATGCAATTAATTCTATTGAACACCAGATACTTTTATTTTATCTGTAGGTGATTCCAGCAATGGGAAAAAATTGTTTCAGAGTACTGTTTCTTCCATTAGAAGAAGGCAGTTTTGAAAGTACATTATTTATAAATACCTCATCTCATGGAATATTTTCATATCAGGTAATCTTTTGTTCATCAGCTTGAGATTTAGAAGGTAATTTGTTTTTCAAATGACGTAATAGTGGGCAAAACCAGGAAACATTGCCAGCAGTTCTTGGTCATGAATAAATAATACTTGCAGAGAGCATTATGATTTCCAAGGGACTGAAGCTTTAAGGGGTCTGTTCCTCTGGTCCCAAATGGCTTAAAATTTTTCTACATTTGTGTTGGAGAAGAAACAAGTGAGCGACTTTCCCTCTGGTAGTTGAAGACAACCATCCTGTAGGTACATTTTCAAAGAAGCCTTTCTAACCTGGGAAAAAATAGATTTGTATTCCATGTTAAGCATTACAAACAATTAAATACAGTAGTTCTAAAAGTATATGTAGCCCTGCTTGGCCATGGTTTATTTGCTCCTACAGAAAAAAGTGTAGAGACATCCAGAAAATCCTTGTTATACAGATTATATACAAGGAATTAAGCCTCAGTTTTATAACTGAAGGTCTTCCTATGCTGTACCTAAGCAGGTTGGAAAACTAAGGCAATGCTGCCATCATCTATGCAGTGACATCTGGACCTTACAGCACATATCACTTGCTGGAGTCAGGATGACTGCAGTGTACTACACAAAGCCTTCCTGCTCCTTCCAGACCTTGGACGTGGCATGATGAGTTAAAGACTCCTCGGTTGAAGCAGAGGCAGGGTGTGGCTGTGCCTTTGCTCATGGTCCCTGTGCAATAAGGGCTGCATTGTATTTGAATGGCAGTTGCTGAGCAGCACAAGCAGGAGACTGCTATTGCACATGTGTCATTCTTGCACGCTTCCCATATACATTTTATTGACCATGTAAGAGGACATAATGTGACTAGATGGACCTTTGGTTTGAATCAGCAGGGCTCTTGGCATTCACTATGATCTCAAACTTTGCATGCAAAATTTGGTGTTCTACACCAGTTTGCATCGTGCATGTGTATATAAGACGATTTGGGATCTTTGTTCATTATTTACTTATTAAATTTGTATACCGCCCTATGCCCGCAGGTCTCAGGGCGGTTGCAACATAAAATCACAAGATAAACATGAAATGCATAATAAAAATAAAACCAACCCAATAAATACACCCCCTTCAATTGCATTCACTTCAAAGGGACTAGAGAATTTTCTCAGTGATCTGGATTGTGTCACAGGCTTGCACACTACCTCTTGGATCAATAACACTTCATTGATAAACTGAAGGGATCTGTAAGGAGTTTTTAAAAAACAGTTTACTGCGGAATTTGTGAATGAAAATTTTAAAATAACAGAGAAACAAAAGGTCAGTAACATTTAACTGGGCTTTAAAAAGATGAAAAAGAAGTAAATAATATTTACTTGTGTAAACAATATAATATAATTAATATAATATAATTAATATAATATAATATGCTTTAAAAACTTGGGCCTTAATCATAAAAGTTTCTAAATAATTACATATCTGATACAAAAGTTTCCTTCACCTTTTTCTTATGTAAAAGCTATGTGCTAAATGAAGTACTTCAGATGTTTGAAGTATTAGAAAACTGCAGCTGATACTCAGTTGCTCTTGTGACACCTGGTGTAGTTATTAATTTGAATTGTTCAGGCAGCAATACCCAGCATCCCCAAATATAGTATAAATTCTTCTGTTTTTAGGCCCCTCGTCTGTTTATAGCACCCATCCCATGAATAAGTGCTGGAAATACTTTCCCACAGCCTCACCAACACTTCTGAATAAACATGCACTGAAAGTCATGCAAATAATACTGGAGGAGGTTCCTTCACATTTGTCTGCTGTTCCCCTGTGGTCACCTCTCTTGCACCCACCAACCCACCCACACTGCATCTGCTATGCCCATTTCCCTTTTTTTGCATGCACTAAGGCAAATAAATAAGTTCTAGGCCTCAGAGATCTCAGTTGTAAAAAAAATAAAAATAAAAAAGAATATTTTGCCATGTTAATTTTTGTGAAATGGTAGTCTCTCTTGCATTGTGTCTGAGGTGGTGAAGCCTCTGGTTCTTCTTGACTAAGCAACTGTGGCTACCCTGGAATGTTCATTTACTCTAGTAAATTTCCTGCCACTGGTGCCTTCGCTCCTCTTGATTCTCTTCAGTTGACTTAGGAACCAAACAGTCCAGCTTCTGTGAGGGAAGGGGAAATTGTCCATTTTGTTTGGATTAATGCCCCAGAGAGAAGCAGACAGAGATATATATATACATTTTTTTATGCTTTCTCCAAGTCCTATATAGTTCATAAGAGCTCAGGAGAGGGGAGTTTTGTGTAACACTTGCCAGAAAAGTGGATTTATGGAACCACAATCATTTGTTTGAAAGACTGTTCTGTCTTTGCTCTCCTTGCTTCAGTTTCATAACTTGCACTGCGGAACCACTTACTTCAGCAAGAATTACTAGGAGATCATCTTCTTCACTCATCCTTAGAAATCTCATATAGAAAGCCACTGTCCAAGTAAAATACTATATAACCATCTAAATAGTAGAAACAAATGTTAGTTTGTCTTTCAATTTCCCCTCAGCAGCCTATTTGGAGACTTCTGTCACATTATTCATTGTGAAAGTCCTATTCACATTTTAATGCATCTTTTACTATTTGATGCATAAAATGCCTAGATTTGTTCTTACTCTTTGTATGTCTACCAGACCTGGCCCAGGTAGATGAAAAGTGGTACTTTTAGGAATGGCGTATAAAATTGTCTAAAATAGTTCAATATGGTAGCTGTGGTCTGGGCATTTCTTTTTAGTTCATGCTTAAACAGAAATCTCCTTCACTCTGAATTGACATTGTGATGTTACCACATGCCGTATTAATACCACATGGCATTGACTGTCATCCCCAATTGCCTGGAATCACCTAGTGAAGCAGAACCTTTCCCCCAATTTTTTAAATATTGCTGAATAAGCAATAAACAGGGGGGAAAGGTTGTAAACCATTGTGCGGGGAGGCCTTGCACTCTCAAAATGTTTTTATATATGAACATTTGGTGCAGCTGTGTTACTGAATAATTTCAATATATTCTTGCTATTTTAGCATGTAACATGCCAAAGCATCTTTTTTTTGGTTTGAAAATAGTGAATGTAATGTACTGTTTTACACCAGGTCTTTGGAACAGGAACTTCAAGGACCACTTCAGAAGACTCTAGAAAGCAGCTAGCAAATACTTATTTACTGCTTCCACATATCAACAGTATCCAGATCTCACAGACACTGGTATAGTAACTTTAAAAAAAAACCCAAAAAAAAAAACCCACACAAGTTATATTTTAGGGACCATGTAAGATTGCTTTGTTTTTCAAAAAGAACTGTCCCTCAGCTTTCTGTTTAATGTTAATGGAAATACCACGGGGTTTTAAGGGCTTGGGAGATTCTTGGGAGAATATTGTAGGGGGCAGGGAAATAGTAGCATTGTTGACAGTATCCCGCTCTGCAACAGTACAAATGAAGGAATAATAATCAGTCCTGTGAGTTGACAACTGACCACTGAAACCCCAGGTGCTATGCACACTTGTCCTTGTTTCATTTCCTGCGTTGCCCTTTGCTGCTCTCCAGTACACTAGAAGTAGCTACTCTTTGGAATAACAATATTTCTTACTTCTCGTTGCTGATTATATATAAATTTGTAGGCAAATGGAAGTATAACAACAACAACAACAACAAACACACACACCAGGCAATATGTATGGAAGTTACCTTCATTCTTCGTGCCCATGACACACACTCAAACCCCCCAAATCTGGCCCACCAGTCCCAAAAGGTTGGTAAACCGTGATGTCGACCAAACTGACAGGCTGTGCAGATCAGAAGAGGCCAGGATTTGAATAAGCTTCCTTGTGTATTCCAAATCTATGGCCACACACACGATGTCTTGTGATAAACCCTTGAGAATAGAGTATTTAATTGCACCACTACATGGCATCTTGTTGGTTTTCTCCCTGGATCAATCCCAGCCCAAGAAAAAAGAAACAGACATAGAGAAAGCAACACATTCTCTCCACTTCCTCTTCAAGGCTCAGATCAGCAGCTTGGGTGGCAGTCTGAGCTTTAAAAAGCACCTAGAGGTGAAAGAGGAAGTGGGGAAAGGGCATCAGATAAGCCAATTTCCTCCCCTAGTTCTATGTACTTCTCAAGGGGAATAGGTAACCGCCCTCAAGAACCTCATGACGTGTGTGTGTGTGTGTGTGTGTGTGTGTGTGTGTGTGTGTGTGTGTGTAACTCGAGGACTTGCAGGCACCAGGACACATCCTGCACACAGTGTCATTGTGTCCAGAGTTGTCACACTGGAGACCCCAGGTTCCAGTACTATTTCCATCATTACTGGGCATGACCTGGCATTCAAAATTAGTGTTGTTTTTTTTAAAAGTGTTGCTCAGGGTCTCTTTCCTAACTTTGCCACAGCAAATAAATTTGTCCAGTAGCACATTAGAGACTAGCTAAGTTTGTTCTGGGTATAATCTTTCGTGTGCATGCACACTTCTTCAGATACCATGCACACGAAAGCTTATACCCAGAACAAACTTAGTTGGTCTCTAAGGTGCTACTGGACAATTTTTTAATTTATTTCGACTGGGCCAGACCAACACGGCTACCTACCTGAATCTTTGCCACAGCAGGTTTCTTTCATATTGTGACCCAGCTCCTCATTTGTCCATTTTAAAAAATAAAAAATAAAAATCTGGTGTTAAAATATTGTTGTTAGAATCTTCGAAGTCAAATAATCTTGAAACCTACAACTAAAGATTAGTTTTTCTCAAGTGGTTGCTAGGCCAATGGCAGCTGGGATGTCATCTTGCTGAGTTTATACTTGAAAACTTGACGGGAAGCATTAAATGCAGTTTATAAAGGGAGAAGCTACGTGAGCACAAATACAAACATGCCTACCGTTAGTGAAATGTGTGACAGTGCTTGTGGGTCTTCCTTGTTGGTAAACATCTATGTACAGTGGTACCTTGGGTTACATACGCTTCGGGTTACATACGCTTCAGGTTACAGACTCCGCTAACCCAGAAATATTATCTCGGGTTAAGAACTTTGCTTCAGGATGAGAACAGAAATCGGGCAGTGGCGGCGCAGCGACAGCGGGAGGCCCATTAGCTAAAGTGGTGCTTCAGGTTAAGAACGTTTTCAGGTTAAGAACGGACCTCCGGAACAAATTAAGTACATAGCCAGAGGTACCACTGTAATTGTTCTGCTGCTTGCCCAGCAGCAGCAGCAATGATGATCATAATCTGCTGGTTTGAGCCACTTTTTATGCGTCTGCTTTGCACAGAACAAAGTTTTGTTTGCAAGTATTTAAAACACACACAGAGGAAGGGATGGATTTGTATTTATCCCTTAAAGTTACTGTAAATGCTGTATAAAATTAATGCAAACTCGATCACTGGCTCTGCATGCTGTGGCAGAAGCAAGGGGAACAGGTTTGCTATATTAAATGTGGCAACAGAAGTGCACTGGCTTTAGAGTTAATAATACTAAGGCAGTTTATTCTGTACCATAACAGCTACATAGAAGATACTCTGTTCTTTAAGAGTTGGCACCAAAGATGTTCTGCAATTCTTATTGCATAGATAAGTGGTTCATTGTGAAGGTTTATGTGAAGGTTTCTGATGCTTCTCATGTATTTATAACTGACAAAACCAATTATTATTACCATCTTTTGACCTTGAATTGCTGCAAAATGTGGTTGTAGGAAAAGAAATTGAGATTCACGTTTGAAAAAAAGAACCAGCAAATAATTAAACAGTTAAATAATGGTATGATTAGATGTGCTATAGCTCCCCCTCATGGGTATTGGAAAGGATTCTTAACCAGAAAATAAATTGGTATAATGGAAAGCTGACTTTGGCAATGGTACTGTTCATTAGTGAATTTAATTTAAAAATACGTGATTTATATAGGGTATACAAGCTCTAAGTATCCTTGAGGACCAAATTTAGGACCATAAGTTGCCATATTTGTTTGAAAATAGACCCATTTTTTGGCGTATGGTTGCATTTGCTAAAATATTTTAGGTATGTAGCAATGCAATCAACCACGTAAAACACAGAAGGCAACTATAAAAAGTTGTCAGAATTATGTAAATGGCAGGGTTGTTTTTTTAAATGCTGATAATAAAAATGTAGCATTATCACATTTATTATAACACTTATCCAAGGAGCTCAAGATGGCGTACATTGCTTTTCCCCTCCCATCCTCACAATAACCCTAGCAGACTGACAGACACTGGTTCAAAATTACCCAGTGAGCGTCACGGGGGATCTGAAACCTGGTCCTAGTCTAACGTTCTAAGCACTCCAGCACACTTCTACACACCATACTGCTTTGACCTCCTTTCAGACTGTGGTTTTTTGTTTGTTTTTCCAGGCAGAAACTAGGAATGTCAGTCACTTAAAAGTTCGTCTTGAATGCCGATTACTTAACAAATTGTATCAGCATTTTAAGGTACGGTGTATACTTTTCTTCCTAAATCAGAGACTACACCAGCCGCACACAGCTAAGCTAGTTGAGCTGGTCTCAGCTGTGGTCTTGAAGTAGCCTTTACTTACTGTTTTGGGGGCATCAACGTATATGAACAAGGGTGAATCCTTAAGGCTAATTCAGGATATTTTAGCTTCTGTGACATGGAACAGCTAACCCAGGGTATGGATGCTTTGGTTGAGATTCCTGCAGAGCAAGGGGTTGGACTAGATGACTCTCGGGGGGTCTCTTTCAACACTACCATTCTGTGATTCTATGGGACACTGCACTGGGAAGTAGGTGCTTAAGTGATATTGTATGCTGAGATTACTCTGTAGTTGGAGCGTTGCCTCCTCAAAGCACTGATCCCTTTCATCCTGTGTATGCTGGCATAATGAGCAAGTTACGTTGGTACACTCTATGTAGTGCACTGAATTCTTTGGGAATTTTCCTCATTGATCTTGCCAACTGTGATCTGGCTGGCATCATTCACTTTTTGAATTGCAGCCTGTCTTTGGCCGTTAAGAATGTCCTATGCCAAATCTGATGCTGACCGTGCAAGAAGGCATAACATCATTCTGAAGACTGTATCTTAGCTGTGCCATTTTTATGGCTGCATGCCATCAAGTAGATCCAATCTAGATGGTGAATGGCTCAATGAATCCATGCAGTTCCAACCTGAATATTGTTGTCTTCCTTAGATAGATGTTGCTTATTCCCAAATATTTTCTCTACAGGAAATTACCAACTATCGTATTGGCCTAGGCTCTGTCTGCCCACAGTGACTTTAATTCAGTGTATCTGTAACAATCATTTCTTCCACCATGACTGCTTCCTCTTTACATTCTGCCTCTTTAACTCTAACATACACAACTTAGAAAATCATCCTGCCTATTTTAGATAATAAATTCTGGGATTTCCTGTTTGCTTATGGATATATACATACAATCTATCTATCATATATTTAAAGAAGTCCAGTATAAGACAGATTGTCCTTCACTTGTCATCAGTGACAAGGCCTAAAGATTAACTCAAAGTTTCTTGTCACCAGTTTCCACATTTTACCATTCATAGGAGCCAACTTGTAGGGGCTGAATGGTTTTCGCCCCCCTCCCCAATAAAATATTTGAGAGGGCTACCCCCCAAGTTGACGGGCACTGCAATTCAAATGGTGTGCATGCACTGCATCTTGCGATCAGTTATGTGGGGTGGGGCTTACCTGCCCTCCCCCCATATTTAACTTAAAGGACTCAGTGGAATATATTTTTGTGGGTTAAGAACTGCAGTTCTGCCTTGTCCATTGTCCATATATGACTGTAGATTTTAATTCTCTTTTGAAGATGCTAAACTAACTTTTAGAAGAAAGATATAATGGTCATGTTAGATAACTGTGCACATGTCTATTTGCACTTATGTACCCACCCATCATTTTTGTTTCCTTAACTCTCTATAACTAGAAGATTTCCAGTACAGAATGTACAGAGGAACAGTATTTCCTAAATTAGTATAACTTTCTTTTCAGATTCCCAGAAAAACATCTCCTCTTTTGGCATGCCAGGATTTTTTTTTTTTAAAGGGACCATAGCAGGTTAAGTCTTGCAGTTCTGAACGAAACATTCTGATTGTTCTCATGTGATTACTTTTTTGGATTTCCCTTTCTATTTTACATTAGAGTTGCTGCTTTGCATCTGATGGCCTAATGCTGCTAGAAATAAGCTTAATGGTCAAAATGGAAAATATGCAACATGAATTTGTGGACCTTAGACAGTACTTACTGGAAAACCTTTTTGTAGTTTATGTAGCAATGGACAAAACACAGACCTCTGGTAAGTCCAATATGTGCCTGCATGTATGCTTCATTGATATAGTATGTTCTTGCAGCAATGGACAAAAATATGGTTTGACCTTTTGACTGTTATTCTTTTTTGGACAGACGATTCCCCAGTAGTCTTGTATGTGTTGCATTCAGGGAGCAACCTTCTTTATGTGCAGGTAACTTTTTAAAAAATATATAATTTAGTACAGGGGTTCTTAACTTTTGGTCCAGGGACCCCTAGGGAGTCCATGGATGGCTTCAGGTGTTCCTTGAACTGGGTGCAATTTATCCCACCCAATGTTGTAAATGAAACTGCATGTAAAATTTTGTATGTATATGTTTGTGTGCATTTTTCTGGGAAATGAGTCTATAGCTTTTATCAGATTCACAAAAGGGATCCACGTCTGATAACATGTCATTGTTAAGAGTATTATAATAAGCTTAGGAACTATCCTTGGGTGAATGTAGATGATTTGAGATTTGATCTGACAAATTGCAGTTTAAATTGTTGTGAAGATGAACTTCACAGCAGCTAAGGCAGTTATAGCATTATACTAATGTAATGTGATTTCTTTGTAGGATGTAAAACACTTGTCACAGGAAGGAAAATTTTCTGTGCAGTTTGAGCCAATATTGCTGCCATCACTGACCACAAATTTCACAAGAGTTGCTTCTGTTGTTTGTAAAGGTACAGTGTATTCAATACAACATAGTCTGATGTATACCTTCCCCATTATATGACAAAGTGTATTAAAGAGGATATGGCCTGTAACAGATACACTTCCTGAAGATTATATATTAAGTGTCCATTTTCATGACCACTTCTAGCACATCTGTCCCCCCCCACCACCCAAAAAAGAGAGATGTTAAGTTCAGGACATCTTGAAACCATGGAATAAACATTTTTCTGTGTAGTGGTGTGTGGGGAGATGAAATAATTGCATTCTTGTCAACTTAAGCTTACACACTTACCTGCTTACCCGCTGGTAACTCACACAAAAGTTGATGGCACTTAGTGCTGTGCTGTAAATCTAATATGTGCAATGTACCTACAACACAATGTTATGTACTATGTTTATGAAATTTACAAATGCCTTGGTTTTATTCATAAACAAGGACAAATGCTTTAGGAGTGTGCACAGATCTTAAGATTTGACTTGTATCTGGGGATTAAAAAATAATCCCATTTTATTTCTGAGTCACTCTGTGCAACTTTGCATTTCAATCTGTAATTCTGCTCCTCCAGCACTTGGTATAGAACTGCAGTCTGCTCACACTCCACATTACCTAACAATGCATTGGTGTTCAACAGTTGGGGAAAGAAGCTCTTAAAATTGTAGTAAACAAATGGAGGTCTATGGGCTCACATTATTGTGATGCAGAAGCAGAAGAAGGAATTCAGTAGTATAGCCTGATTGCATATAATAGGGCTGATGTGAGTAAGCCCCATTGAAGTCAGTGGAACATGCTTCTGGAGTTAACCTGCAAAAGCTCAGGCAGGAAATCTCATATAACTAGAGAGATTTAGTCATCCTGAACTCACATTTGTTTGATTTGTATCAAATTCCATCCCAATCAGTAATATATCCTGAGATACTGGCATAACTGTGCAGGAAAAATGAAACCTTTTGAACACTCAATAAAAGGTCAAAATGTAGATAAGGCTGAATCAAGTGTACTGTATTTAGCCTCCTTAGAATAATAATATTATCGGACTATATATTAAAAAGTGTGTGCTACAATAAGATGTCTGTTTTCCTTGGCACAGGTACGTTGTGTGGCCCTGGAAGCAACCACATTGCTAATGAGAGGACGAATCTGTTAGACAGTACAGCTTTGCCAAAAGCATGCGATTCCCATCCTGTAATGGAAGGGTGAGGCTTTTTTTGCTTAATGCTGCCATTTTAAATTGTTAAACATACACCAAAGCAAAGAAGTTGAGAACATTTTTTGAAGTTCATGCTCTACATAGTAATTTGTGTGAAAACAGATGGGTGTTCTAGCTCTGGGCTAGTTCATGTGGCAGAGCACAAATGACTCGCAGAGCTTCTTTAAATGTCATGGAGCTCTGCAAATCCCACTTCCACATTATATATCCGGGGCATATAGATAATTGCTATAAACTGTCATCTGTCTCGAGAGACAATGGAAGAGTACACCTTTGGGGGTAAAGCCAAACTGTTGGAGAGGTGGTTGTAGAGACTAATAAGGAGGATCCCTGTTTTATAGCAGCTGGGGCAGGTAAAGGTGTTCGGTTTCACTGTTAGTAATACACCATGACATTTCTTCTCTCTGCACTTCTCCCAGTGGTCACTGCTGTGGATATATGACCTGTCTTTCTATCTCCAGACACTGCGGTTATCTGCAAGGGATTTCCACATGGCAGGGTTAATGTTGCCAGCCTTCATGTCACATTTGCAGACATCTTTGTAACACAGAGTGTCACGCAGCGGTAAATTAATCTCGCAGAGTCTTCTTTATAAACAGAATAAAACTTTTACTTGAGAAAATAAAGTTGTTCATAAACAGCATAGTCAAAGAACATACACAGAGTGCTCATAGCTATCTAACTCTTCACAGAGGCATTGTCTTAGTTACTGATTAACGAGTCCTGGAGCCACTCTGTCTGCCTTAAACAATACAGATACACACACTTGCTGAGACACACAGGCATTGACTGACTGACAGGCCCATAGAGAGGCTGGCTACATTCATAGGGCACTCAAGAGGAGTCACAAGTCACAGTGATTTTGCAGTTTGCTGTTAACAGTTACAGCTAGCAGGCTTGAATGATTGTATAGGCCTTGCCTTACTACTTCTGCTCTGAAGAACCTTTGGCTCATGACACAGACAGACAGCAGGCCTGGTGCCTGAAGCCAGCCCATCTTTGGGGATCCGCTATCTTCCATTCTGTGTACATGACCAAGCCAGCATATGTATGAGGTACACTTCCAGTGTAGTGGATCTAGGGAAAGAAACACAAGAACCTCAGGTGTGTACCACGTGCTATGTTCTCAGATGTTCTACTTATGAAGTGTGCATAGTCACACTTCGTAAGTTCAACATCACGTGATGTCCTGGCTCATGTGGATGACATAGTTCAAATCAAATAGCATGGACAGAAGTTTCTTCCTTGCCTTCAAATAGGCTTTCAGTGAAGTCAGTTCACATATTCACCTGTGAATGATGTATGCAGATGTGAAGCAGCCCTATCTAATTTGTGATCTTACCCTTATGTTTACTTTGATTTCGTCCATTTTAATAATTCCTAATGCAACTTCCAGGGCATGCTACTCTCACCAGGTGGTTTATAATTCTGAAAAATGTATGCACATACAACACAAACACAACAATACAGAAATATTATAATCAAATAAGACAATTGTCAGGGAGTAGAGTTAGAATGTTCAGGAAAGGCAAGGGTTAAGTTTTGGCTCAAACTCGGAGGAGGGGAGGTACAAGCCAGGCCTCACTAGAAGGTTAAGAAAAGAGCGGGAAAACGAAAGGAGCCTCGTGTTTGCCTTTTTGAGAGTTGCTGGTCAGGGAGAAGCAGAGCTCAGAAGTTATCTGAATTAAATGACTTTGAGGAGTGATAGTGTTGAAGTTAAGCACTATTTATAAGTACTGTTTGTGAATTCTTAATAAAAATTATAAAAGAACAAGAAGCTTCTGTGTTGTAATATGAAGAGGAACCGACCAGCCCTGACAACAATATTATTTGATAAACAGCAATAATAATAACTGTTTTCTGTCTACAGGTATGTTGGAATCGACCCATTTGCAACGGTATTTTATATAGAACCGCATCGCAGTATTTCTGCATCTTGGTTAATATGGTTTACCAACAATTTTGATTTTAGCATTGTGCTAAATGAGGTCTATGTTTCAAGAGAAACAAAGGATATTTTAAAGGTGAGTTTTTCTTGGTACTTTTCCTTAAACAATTAGCAATGTATATCAGCATCCCATTCATTAAAATCTCCATTTATATATTGGGCATGTGTACTCAAGCCCTAAAAAAAAGAATCACGTCAGAAGAACCAAGAAAAGTTTAAATTGTGTTGCTGGTTGATAAATTGTGAACAGTTATATTAAACTGCTTATTTTGTATTTAATTTAGTCTGCTAGTTGTGGAATTTGGGAAGAGCTTATTCAGGACATAAAAGTCCCAAGCTGACCAGATGAAGATAATAGCTTATCTTCCCATTTCTGTATTCTGAAATGTTGCCAGGCATTGCCTGCACATTTTTTGAATCTTTCCTCATGGCAGGCTTGAGGCTGTCAGGGTGCTGATTTTTTCACCCATTACCAAATTCCATACATGCACAGCATAACTGTTAAGGAATGCAAGCAGCCCTGCTTATACATGAATAATTAGATAAATTTGTTTAGCTAGGACCTGATCTGCCACTCCCCTGTGCATGTCATTGCATGTGGCCAGCATTCCTGTGACCACAGCTCAGGTGAGTGGGGGGTATCAGGAGAGCTTCACATGGAAGAGAAGAATACTCGTGTTGCAAGGCAGCAGAAAAGGGATGGGATAACAGTGGAGAACTGGACCACCTTATTGCCTTTATTTTTATTGTGACAGTCATCTAGCTGCATTAGCATTTAGTATGTTGTATTATTAGAAGCAAAAGATAACAAACGGAACAAGATTTGCATGTAGATGTACTTTATATGCACTTGGTTTGATCTGATGTTTTTTGCCATTAGGTTCTGAATTTCACAGATCCTTTGACTCTACCTCCAGGATGTTGGAATGTGTTTTCCTTGAAACTCCACATCAAAGAATCAGTAACAAGTTTATTTTCCAATATTTTTGTGGCCACAAATATTGGAGTGATATTCGAGATACCGCTGCAAATTTATTCTGCTTTGTCCCAGGTAGTATATTGAATTGCATATGTTTACAGTAGTATATTCTGACTTGCATATTTTACAGTTCACAGAGTAATAATTAACTTTTGAAGTGATACTATCTTTTCAGAGTATTAGATTTTTGGGAGGTTCATCCAAATTTCAAGTTAGGAAAATGTCAAGTTAGGGAAATGGTTGAATGAAGTTTTAATTTACGCAGTCACTGGAGCATCAAATATTCCTTCTGAATTCATTTTGTATTGTATTGAATAGGGTGCACAAGTCAAACCAGGATACTATGGAACACTTTGCATATTATTTTAAGTGGTGGAAATTGAAAGTGCACATGATTCTGAAAGCTAGTGGAGATTATTCAAAGTGCAAGCACTTTTCATCACTTCCATCTAATGTGCAAAGTGGCATGATTCCCTCCTCTCCCCCTTTAATTGTTTGTATTTTTAGAAACATTGAGTGTGGGGAAATATTGAAAACCATAGAGTTGTTCTTTACATGCTGGCTTAAATACAATCATAGAATTGAAGAGTTGGAAGGGACCCCAAGGGTCATCTAGTCCGACCCCCTGCAATATTTGTTAATTTATTTAGTGCTTTAATCAATGTTTTTCAGAAGGGAGATCTTCATTTTGAAGCCATAGCACATCGTGATATGTACTGTTCCTTGCGAATGTCAGACACAGGTAAAAGCAGAAAAGAAGGATGTGCCCATCTATGATACTAATGGATAAAGTATAAGGATTAGCAACAGTGCTAATAAGATGCGTTGTTTTTTTAAGTAAACATTATTTCTTTCTGAATGCCTAACTTCTTCTTGATAGATTTTAGAAGCCTTCTGGTCATGTGATGTTGAACATCTTATAGTGAAGTCAATCTGCTTTAGATAGTCTGCTTTTGTTCTGGGGAAAGGGGCAATGCAGATTTGTGAGCATGGCAGGGGTGCTGGTTTTGCAAGAGCCTAAAAGGGAAGGTGGGGCAGAAAATGGTCCAAGATGGAGAGAATAATATTGGGGCATATTTTTTTAAAAAATATAGAAGTTTATGGTCTTGTGCATAAATATGGGGGGTGTTTAAGAGCTGTTATGCATTGGTCATACTATTTTTAAATGTGTTCTCTTTATGACTTCTTGAAATCAAATTTTGGAACAAAAGCAATAAACAAATATTATGTATCAATGAAACGGAATGTTATTATTTTAGCAAATCTGCTTTGGGAAAGGAGCCTATCTCTGGACAGTTCTACATGGAGTGTGGATTCTGACCTTGCATATCAGCTCCATGAAAAATGGCAAAAAATTAAGCACAATGAAATTTGCAGGTGTGTATACAGAATGTTATTAATTTCAGCATTAGAGTGGTAAAATCTTGGTATGCTTACGGTCAACGTGTTAAAATCCATGATATAGGGGCTAATACTAAATAGTCACATCCTGCATTACAAGAGGGTGCAGACATAGCACTCCTGATTCCTTAAACATGGTTAAGGGAACAGGCCCTGGACCATAATGCTACATGCATCTTCTGCTTCCTTCCAGTACCTCCTGTCCTCCTAAATCCTCATGCTACCTCCTGCTAGCTTTAACCACAGTCCAGGCTTTTACATGCACTAGAAATAGCTGCAAGATTGAGAGACTCCTTACAGTGCCTAGCAATGTGTCCCCTCCTATGTGGGCCTTTTCTCTTTCCAGACTGCCCCCCTTTCAGCTCTTAAAAATGCTTTGCCTCCACCACTGAAGTCAGGGGTCACAACCTTTCAATTACTTCCTTTCTCTGTTTCTCGTTTTCTGAAATTTTCATCTTCACTACTGTCACTGGTGACAGCAGCAGAAAATGGCTCTCATTCAGTTGCTTCCAGCCACAGTACTCCATTCCCTACAATGCCCCAAGCATTGCATTTGCATCGGCCCTTAGAAGTGTGCAGAATTCATTGTCAAATTTTCAATAAGTGGCCATAAAACATTTACAGCTCTCTCACTCTTTTTTTTTTAAGGTTTGGTATTGTGTTGTAGAATCTCTAGTAGGAGATTTAAAAGTAAAAGGATGAAACTGAAGATGTTAAAATATTGCAAACACAAGGCCATAATTAGTGGGCTCTTGCAGATTTCTGTCTCTGAAAGTGATGATCTGTCATAACATGGCAAGCCAAAAGTTTCTTGTTCTTTTTTGATACTTTTTCTTACATTTTCCAAACATAAAACAATACAAACTACACAGCCTCACACCAAGAAATAAGCATAACAAACCATTTCACAGCACTGCAAAACAGTTATAAAGCAACTGAATGAAGAAATTAAACTAAACATATCTGTCCAAAACTAAAATTGGGAGGGAGGAGGATGGATTGATTTATCACTAATGTTGACATAGCTAGTAAATTGAAACGGGGTGTCTTGAAACCTCTCTTATTTATGTTCTTACTAACTCAACAGGAGAAATATTGGGGAACTTGTTCAGGCGTCTCATCAGAAGGATCATAAAGAAGAATCCTTTGCATTACCTTTACCCCACTTGGTTACAGAGCTTGGTCTCACATTGAACTTCAGTGCAGCTGCACCAATGAATAGCATGGTGAGGCCATTTTTAGATTTATTAAACTTTTTGTCATAATTCCTCACTTTTCTTAGTTCCATTTTTGGTTTTGAAAACAGAAAGTTGTAAATATTTATACTCATTGTCTAATACAGTCATACCTTGGTTGACGAACGCCTTGCAACTCAAAACGTTTTGGCTCCCGAACGCCGCAAACCTGGAAGTGAGTGTTCTGGTTTGCGAACGTTCTTTGGAACCTGAACATCTGACGTGGCTTACGCGGCTTTCAATTGGCTGCAGGAGCTTCCTTCATCCAATCCGAAGCCATGCCTTGGTTTCCGAATGTATTGGAAGTTGAACAGACTTCCGGAACGGATTCTGTTCGACTTCCGAGGTACAACTGTACTTAATGTCATTATCAGGCCTGTTGGGGTCTTATGTATTAACTGAAAAAGCAGGCTAAAACCAGTAATCACCAGATTCTTTTAAACTTTATGGCTCTGTTAAAACCTGATAGCTGTGGATATGTGAAATTTCACACAGACTGTGTTCAGATGTTCAGATAAAGTGTGATGTCTTGTGATGGGAACAAGCCTGTCCAAGGCTCATGCTTTCATGTTTTACCCTCTCAGGCATGGTGGTATCAACAGCAGAAGAGGGGGAAAGTAGCTGTGATCTTCTCTCTGGGAAGCTGTGTGTTTGCTCATTCTTGTTAAGCCATGCTTTGGCTTAGCATCACATTCAAACTACGCCATAGTCTATATTGTCATTTTACTCATCGTATAATGCATTCAGTACTTTTAAAAGAATTTTTTTAAACCTTAAATCTACCTCATTCTTTTTCAAGACCCTCTCTTACTTTGAAAACAAAAATAAAAGGACAGACATAATTGTTTCTAGCCCTGATTTCGCAATTTTTATCAACATGAATAAGATGTGTCAATATTTCTGTACGTTTGTAAATATTTCAGAAAACACTCCAGATTTTTAAAAAAATGTTTTGTACCAAAAATAGCAGAATTTGGGAGTAGGGAAGAGGCTTGAATTCTAAAACATGAAGTATTAATATTGTTGTTTTTTCCCAATTATTTAGGTGAAATATTTTACGCTAAGAAACCCTTCATCTTTCCCAGTTATGTTGCAACTCCTGCCTCTTTCTTTTTATCCTGATCCTCGCGCGCCATTGACTCTACTCAGCAAATGGTAATGAGAAATAGTTTCTTGTGGTAATTTAAGAAATAGTATAATCTGAAAATAGTTCCTTTCCCTCCACGTATTTGGGTGGGTGGGGAATGAGTTTGCATACACCAGTCATGTTCTGTGCATGCAAAGGGTCTTCATGGTATTGGCACAAAATTTCTAATGCCATGGAAGATCCCACTTGTATTTAGGCTTATTTCACAATAAAGTGGTACCTTGGTTCTCAAACGAAATCCACTCCAGAAGCCTGTTTGGCTTCGAAAATGGAGGTGTGGCTTCCCTTTGGTTGCAAGAGCTGCTTGCACTTGGCAGAAGCTGCGCCGCACGTTCAGGTTCTGAAAAACGTTCGAAAACGGAAGCATTTACTTCTGGGTTTTCGGCATTTGAGAACCTAAATGTACGGCAACGGAGACGTTCGGGAACCGAGGTTCCACTGTACCAGCCACTAACATGTGGAGATCAAAAGTTAGAACCATAGATTTGCAGCGTTGGAAGGGACCATCTCCTCCAGCCCCCTGGAATGCAAGAATCTTTTGCCCAACATGGGGCTGACCCTGAGATTAAGACTCACATGCTCTACCAACTGAGATATCCCAAATTAATAGAAGGGCCATGAGGAGTTGTCTTACTTTTTCCTCCATTCATAATGGAGAACTATCTGAAAATGGCTTTTCATGGTTCTTTACTTTCTATAATTTTTTTTAAAGGTTTATACATGTGTCTTCTTTTCTTGGTTTATATAGGTTTGGTGCAAATGTACAGTCTATTAACTATACAACCACTGAATTTAGATTGACAGAAGATGATGCTCACAGGGTAAGCAGTGTCTCATGTTATTCTCATATATGTTTTTCACTCTCAGAAATAGAACTTAAGGTGTTCTTTGCATTAAATTAGAACGAAACAGCCACCACGCAGCTGAGAGTTTGTGGTTTATGCAGAAACATGCTTGAGCATGAAAGGAGTTGGCCATTTTTTTTAATAACCTGTAACCTGCATTTAATTTTTGGATTGCTTAGGTCAGGAATTACCAAACTGTGGTCCGTGGACCAACAGTGGTCTGCGAGCTTCATACAGGTAGTCTGAAGCATCTACGCATTGAATAGCCATATTGATTGTCATTGTATTTTTATTGCTTCTGTTGTTTCTTATATTGTATATTACAGTTTGAATACTAGGGAATGCAAGTTGCAATACAAAACATACAAGACATAAGAGATGCAACAAAATACAATTAAAAAACATGCAGCATCTAACTTAGTGGATTCCAGTTGCTGTAACAGGCAGAAAAAAGTATTAAGTAATCCACCAAGGCTATCAGAATTTTCAAGTGATTGGAGGGGGAGGGTTGGGAACCATTGGTTTAGCTATTAAATGGAAAACAATTTTTGAAACATTTGGAGTTGTAACATTTATTTAATATATTGCTGATTTAAACAAAATATATTCAAAACACATCTAACATTTAAAACTTACACTTTGCACTCCTCAATGGAAACACCAGATAACAAGAGTGCTTGTAATTCCAGAAAGGGTTCAGGAACTCTGTTAAATGAGGCTTTATTATTCCTACCCGCAGCACTGAAAACCTCAGTAGACACGGGTGGGGGGCACCTGTATTTTCTGTATCCCCACCCCTCACACACATTGCTGTAAACATTTTCTCCCCTTTGCCCCCCCCCCCGTTAACTGCGGTGTCCTGATATGCTCATCCTTTCCTTTCCCCAATATTAAGATGAGGTATGACTGGGGCAAAAGGGATGCGGGTGGCACTGTGGGTTAAACCACAGAGCCTAGGGCTTGCTGATCAGAAGGTGGGCTGTTCGAATCCCCGCAACAGGGTGAGCTCCCGTTGCTCGGTCCCTGCTCCTGCCCACCTAGCAGTTAGAAAGCATGTCAAAGTGTGTAGATAAATAGGTACCGCTCCGGCGGGAAGGTAAACGGCGTTTCCATGCACTGCTCTGGTTCGCCAGAAGCGGCTTAGTCATGCTGGCCACATGACCCGGAAGTTGTACGCCGGCTCCCTCGGCCAATAAAGCGAGATGAGCGCCGCAACCCCAGAGTCGTCCGCAACTGGACCTAATAGTCAGGGGTCCCTTTACCTTTACGACTGGGGCAGATGGGGCAAATAAAATACTCTGTCGCCTCATTAGTGGAATGGGACAGTCAGGCAGGACAGGCGTAGGTATGCAGGGCAAGTGGAACTGTGGTCTTTCCCTCTCTGCTTCTCATCTTCCTGATTTCCCTCAGCAGCATGGATGTTGTAGTAATGGTTTGCTTATGTTGTTTTGCAGGATGAACTACAGGAAGACCACGATTACATTGGATCTAGTTCGGAGCTGCTTTATTTAAAATTGCAGCCTTTAGAAACTAAGAGAGTTGGTGTTGTCTTCACCCCTATTGATTACAAAAGGGTAAACTCCCTTATACTGGTCAGGTAGGTCTCTTCTCGAGATTCTGTGGGGCGAATGAGGCACTGTTTTAGAAAGCTTTGTTTTATATTTCCATCAGTGAGTAGAGGTCCCAGGGCTACATCCAAATTTGATCTTTGGTACTTTCCCCCTAAAGCTTGGATTTACTGTATATGCAAATTATAGAAATATTTCGCATCCACAGGAATTGTATTTAGTCTTGGAAAAGCATGGCAGTCAATTTTTCCAAAAAATGCCCACATCTTGCAAGATGGTGGGAAGACTGCTTTTCTTCCCCCCTTTTTTTCTTTAAAAAAGATTTATTTATTTATGAAGGCATCCTTGCTTTATTTCAGGAATAATTTGACTGTTCTGGATGTAGTTTATGTCGAAGGCATTGGAGCCAGAGAGCTGTTGAAAGTAGGGGGAAGGTTGCCAGGGGCAGGAGGATCCCTTCGATTCAAGGTGCCAGAATCAACCCTTATGGACTGCAGGAGACGTGAGTGACAATCTGAGAAGGAAAGGTCTAAGTGAGATTAGTCTAACCAGACAGATGTGCATGGTTTGGAGGATAAAGTGGCCAGTCCCATGGGCACAGCTATGTGTACAATAACATAAACATCTATTTTCGCATGCATAACCATGGTTGCTGCTATGCATACTTAAGGTAATATACATGTGCAGTCCTCACATAGATGGTGTGCCCTGATTTAGGAAGAGTTGCATGTGAAGTATTACATGTCACCATTCCAACTCCCCTCTCCCTTTCATAAAAAGGATGAAGACTTGAATGTATTGTAACATACTTGTGGGAAAGTACAGTTTCTGCCACTTAGCAGTGCCCTCAAGATGGCTTTTAATGATTACCTTGAAGTAACTTGCATTTTGTTTTCTTTAGAACTGAAAGATGGCAAGCAAATTTTATCCATCACAAAGAACTTTAAGGTTGAAAATGTTGGTCATCTTCCTATCACTATAACGTCTATGAAGATTAATGGGTACAGCTGCCAGGGTTATGGATTTGAAGTACTCAATTGCCAAGATTTTTTTCTGGCACAGAACTCTTCGCGGGAGATTAGCATTGTGTAAGCATTTACCGCTTTTCATTGATAAACTGGCTTATTTTAGAATTGAGTTTAAAAGGAACCATACTAGTTCCCTGAAATGTTTCTCTGTTTTCATGTTGTTGTTGTTGTTGTTGTTGTTACATATTTCTTTATTACACTTATATCCTACCTTTCCTCAAAGGAGCTCAAGGTGTCATACAAAGTTAATATTTTAAAAAAAAAATTCCAAGAAGAGGCTATTGTTGTTTCTAAGGGGCTCACAGATGCTAAGGAGCCTCAGCAACACCTGAGCAGTTCTGGCATGGAGGGGGAGGTGGTGATGGCTCCTTCAGCAAAAGAGCGTAGGGGTTTGAAACGGCGAGAAGAAAGGAGGAGACTCGGGGTACCCAGGCTGCTGGAGGCGTAGCCGTAAAACTCCACTTCCAGGATCTGAGAGTGATGGATCAGACGCGTGAATTATGAGCTGTGTCTTGTACATATGGATATAATAAAGGACTGTAAATATATCTCTGACTGAGCAGAGGTATTTCTTGCGGAAGGCTTCCATAAGCACCCTTACAGTATACCAGCAAGTTCCTGCTCTTGCTGATGTGCCTGAAGCATTTTGAAAGCAGAACTGAATGATGTGTGGTGAATTCAATATTGCTCAAGGAGGATCTTCCCCCGCACCCACATGGGTCAACTTTTGACAGGCGTAATGTCATTTCCCCATCAGGTGGTTGACAGGTGGGTGGCCAAAAAAGTTCCCCACCCCGACTGAAGCCAAGTGCTTTGGGCCATAAATTTTGCTGAGAGGAAGAGTGATGATGCTGACCACAGTGGTTGCTTGAAAGCATACAGAGGAACATGCAGTGCAGTTGTGTGTCCTGCTGAAGGCACCTCTTGCTCAATGAGTTTCAATAACATCTAGGACTTCTACTTGAATTCTTTTCAGACAGATGGGGAATAAAGGTTATTGTATGTAATGGGTATGTGCAGGCTTCAGCCATGTGTATTAGGTGCTGTGTTAAAGGATTCTTCCTCTCAGTGTGATCAAAGGGGGTACAAGTGAATCGCAGAGAGTGGTAGGAGGAAGCAGGGGGTTTGATGCTGAACAAAAACACAGGACTTACATGGGGCCTGATTCTCAAAAGAGAGGACTGCAACAATAAAAGCTAAAGAACCCGTCAAAATGTCACTGACTTTTTAATTTTTTGGTGTGCAGGTTTACTCCAGATTTTACTTCTTCATGGGTTATCCGTGAGCTGACTCTGGTGACTGCTGGTGGTGTCGAATTCCACTTCACTCTCAATGTGACTCTTCCTCACCATCTTTTACCACTGTGTGCAGATGTGGTACCAGGACCCAGCTGGGAAGAGTCCTTCTGGAGGCTTACAGTGCTCTTTGTCAGGTAAAGCATTTATTTATACATCTTAACAAATTTATAGACTGCTTCGCGGCATAAAGCCTGGAAATTTTCAGTCTCAGACACCTAAACCTTAGATTTTAAAGCAGCAGCAAGATGATATCAAGAAAAGGCAACTTGGCCACCTCCTCACTGTCTTACTAGATCTGGTTTTTCCTTCAGTAGGAAGCACATTTCCCCCCGAAATGCAAGCCCCTCTAATACAGAGATGGAGCACCTAGGTCTGTCCAAGAGGTTACTGGACTACAACTCCCAGCATTCATTGCTGTTTGTTGTGGGTGGGGCTGATGGGAGTTGGAGTGCTACAGCATCTAGGGCACAAGTTGGATACCTTTTATATGCCTTGAAAACATACCCAGGAAGTATGATGTAGCAGGCAGAATGTCACAGACAGGACAGGCTATTAAACGGAAGATGGGAGCTGCAGTGGCCAATTCCAGACAGGTTGGGATTAAGAAGTATTATACCTGAAGAAGGGATGCTCCAGGCAATACAGTGCTATTGGGAAGAAGGAATAGCTGGAGATATAACATGCTCGGTAAACTATCTGAAGACTACCAGGTTCCATGTAGAGGGAAATATTTCCAGTCAGTCTCATTGATCCCACCTTTACGAATGCTGGCTGTAACAACTTCCAACACTGAACACAAATTTGATGTTAGTTCCAACCTCCTGAATGTAAACCTTGCTTTATTTCTACACACACGTTTTGCTGAAAACATTTATCTTTCCCTGTCTGTCTGTCTTGCAGTTTGTCTCTTCTGGGTGTGATTCTGATAGCTTTCCAGCAAGCGCAGTACATCCTATCGGAATTCTTGAAGTCAAGACAGAGGCAGAATCCCAGTCCTTCTGCACTGCCAAACAACAGTTCTGTGGACATCATCAGCTCTGAAACGTACAAGTAATAAATATTAACTTTCTATTAGGTGCCTTGATGTGAAAATCTCTTTAAAGTGATGGTGGTGTTGCTGTTTTGATTCTGAGAATAGATAGGTGGCAGTTGGAAATGCTAGTTCCTCAAGAAAGGTGGCTGCTTCATGGCAATTGATGTTGCTGTTCAGATGCTGATAAAACCTGGCTCATTACACATCACAGAAGTTGTGTCCTCGGTGTGGGAAGGGAGAAATATGTAACCTGCCTTCAATATATGATGGAGTTGGTGAGGGGGCAAGAAACATGGGACAGTTGTGCTTCTTGATACTGATCTGAAGCTAATTTTCAGTGCAATGGCTAAAATAATGAAATATACTTTTCGCAAAACAGGATAAAAATGGTATCAAGATGGCTTCCAGGGGAAAAAATAGTGTTCAATATTATGCCTTATTTTCCAGTCACTCCCTGGTCTTGATAAAATGATTTATGAACAATGTGATCTTTGTGCCATAAATAAATGTAATGACTTTATTTCTGATCTAGGAGCAGTTGCAAAACCTTTACGGATACTTACGGTTCTTCTGATAAAGGGAAAGGAAAAGGCTCTCTTTCTGTGGGCACAGCAACTAGCCGGAGTCAGAATGCTGCCAAAAGGAGTCCAGCAACATACAGTCATTCTCAGAAGAAGCACAAGTGCTCTGTATACTATGGCAAACCAAAGTCAAGCACAGCAACTAGCACCACTATTCTAACAACTGATGACAAACAGAACCCAGTGGTTGAAAATCAAACTCCAGCAGCAAAGGAGGACATTTGCACTGTTAGTGAGACTTGGCTGAGCCTGAAATATGCCAGTAGCATAAATGTAAACATGCAAAAGAACTTGACACACCCAGGGAACTTTCTAGATAAAGAAGAGAGTGCATTGAAAAATGCAACGCCTACAAAAAATACTTCTTCAGAGTGCAATTTGAAGGAGGGTCTTCGAACAAGTATGTTTCCTAAGGAAACGAACCTTAAGACTTCAGAAAATGTAGCTGAGCTCAAAGAACCTGAGCTGTGTCCTTTGAAGTCATCAAAGAAGCTGTCTGAAAGTCGCTTCCCAAGACATTCACCTCAGCAACAACCGGAATTTCAAGAAGTTTCTAGGAAAAACAATGGTAACATTTTTTTTTTTTAAATACAGAAATAGATAGTTTTGAGTAGTCTGAACTGAGAAATGTGAGGGGCGGTTCATACAACAGGGGTCAGGGAAAGACAGACTATCTACACTCGAAACACACAAGGAAGTTTCTGATCGCCTACTACTGAACTAGAGGGGGCATTTTTGAAATGACATTGAAAGGAAAAAAATATGTCTGGAAGAATACAGTAATTTCTTATCAAACTTACAGACTTCATTACTTTTAAGCACATGTACTGTAGTCAGTTTATTCGTTTGTAGAAGTTTAAATGCTTTAGTTTTATTTAAATTCTAATTAAGACCCAGTGTTGCAAATAGAGTTGCAAACTGAAGTACATCGTGGTTTTCACCAGTTGGGGAGAAATGGTGAAGAAAATAAAAACCACCAACATCCATAGCAAAGAAAAAGGGAAAGTTCTTTTTGAGCAGTATGTGGATTACCAATCTTTCACAAAAGCAAACATACATAGCCCACCTACAGCCCTCTTCAGTCATTCTTCTTACTCACACAATTGCCACTTTGTGAAGGAGAATGCCAAGGTCCATTCCCTCCAGCACACCTGCAGAGACTCTCCATGAGTAGAAGATCTCTGCCCATTCATAACTTTGTCCTCTCAAGTCATGGACGGCTGAAAACAAGGAGGGAAATAGCACACTGGGATGGGGGCTTGCCAGTGTACTGTTCCTTGTGCAGTTATTGTGTGAGTAAGCACTTGCCTGACGCCGGTGAATTTCACTTGAAATATTCTTACAAAGTGAGGTGAATACTGTATCATTTTTATTTTTATTTTGAAGGGAATAGCCAGCAAGTGTCTCTCAGGAATGAAATAGAAAGCTGTGACTCTTTGAAAAAGCAGGTGAACACAAAGCCCTCAGCAGAGAAGGCGATAAATAAAGGGCCTAAAGATGAATCGCAGTGCTGTGGAAAACGGGAAGTTTCTTCTGCTGAGGTTTGAATTGTTACATGCTGCTTTAAACATTTTGGAATTGGGATTTTAAATGCAATTGCAGAAAAACACCTAAAAATAAAAATTGGGATTTCTGGGACATAAGATCCCATGAGTGTCATTGATAGTGGCCAAATTTCTATCGCAGGCAGTGAGAATAAGGAGCCAATTAATTATGTGAAACTTGAAGGATTATTTCCAGGCATTTACCTGAGGTTATTCTTTGGCTTTGTATATATCTGACTTGCTGTTGCTATGCTGTTACAGTATGCCAAAATGCAAAATACAAGAAAATTTGTACATTTCTATTTCTGGTTGTTGACTTTAATGAACTGATGATGAAATTAGAATATGTTTATAGTGGGAAGTATACCCAAGCATTTCCGTTTGTAGAAATTGAAGGAAGTTTCTATGCAAGCTTGATGCAAGCTTGTTGTCTCATGGGTTTCTAGCTCATTCAATGACCTTGGTGATCACTTTGCAAGTAAAAATGTGATGAAAGAATGGCTATGCCATTTTTACATAGCATAGGCCAGGCATAGGCAAACTCAGCCCTCCATATGTTTTGGGACTACACCTCCCATCATCCCTGACCACTGGTCTTGTTAGCTAGGGATGATGGGAGTTGCAGTCCCAAAACATCTGGAGGGCCGAGGTTGCCTATGCATGGCATAGGCTACATACTGGGTTGTGTTCCACAAAGATGTCACATTAGTTCAAGGACTTCCACCTGTACAATGGGAGTGTTGCTTTCTAAACTCCTCCCACCATGTTCAGCCCAGAAGAGATTGTGGGGGGCATGGAGAAAGGAAAGGGAGACAAAGTGCCATTGTATAGGCAGCTAATGGGACAACATAATTGGATATAATCTGGCATTTCTTCAGCCTCAAAAATAGTGGTGTAAATTTAGTCTGCCTTCATTCATATCGTACCATAAATAGAGAATTCCAAGACCTGTTTTAGAAATCTAGTGGCTGAGTACATGCTAACTTTTGCTGCAGTATAGCCTATGAGAGGCCCTTTATACCCAATGATTTGAACAGTATAGATTTGTAGTACATATGTGTTCTTGAAGAAACAATCTTACGGTTGAAATTTGCATTCCCTGTTCCCATTACTTTGGAATAGTTGTAGCTGTGTAATCTAAGCTTGAAATAACTTTTCAGGAAAGTTTGTCCCTTAATAAAATAGCAATTCACGTAATCAGAACAGATGAGGTAAAAAAAAAAAAAAGTGAAGAAAGGAAGAATTTATGGGGGGTAAGTTTAAAACTGAGCTAGTCATAAATCTGACAGGTGGTTCTGGTTTTAATCGAGGCAAAATTGTATAGGCCATTGTTTCAGCCCTTTATGGCTGTGGTATTTAGCTGAGGAAAGAATCAGGGAACGCGGAGGAGAAGAAAATTGCATGCTAACACATTTCACAAAACTATAGTTTTTTAGCATTAATATTAATGACAATTTTTCATGATAATTATTTTCTGATTAAAATGCTGTGCAACTGTAGTCCGCCAGATTTTGAAGCCATTGATACAAACTCATGATCTTAAGTAATATGTCTTAATAAGTCCTGTTTTTTTTTTTACCTTTCAGCAGGAAGATACTCACCGAAAAAATGGGTCTCCAGAGAAAAGAGAAGGGCATGTACCAAATACAAACTGGAACAGAAATAGGACAAACAGAAAGAATAAGAAGAAGCATGCTAATTTATCTGTACGGTATGTATGGCTACTTCTTTATGTTCAGATTTTTTAATTTAGGAATGCAAGCAGTATTTCCACCACTTTTTCTTGTTGTTTTTCTTGTTAATTTTTGTTGACAAAGCAATTTTTGGGTTAATTTTTACTTTTGTTAATTTTTACTTTTTCCTTGCTGTTCTTAATTTTCATGCTACCCTTCTGCCAAAGAATCAATAATGGCATTAGATTCATTGAACAAGCCTCTAGGCCAGCCTTCCCTAAACTGCTGCTTCTCAGGTGTTTCATACTACAATGTTCATCATCCCTAACCATTGGCTACAACTGACTGAGGCTGATTGGAGTTGTCGCCAAAAACATCTGGGTGGCACCAGGTTGCAAAAGGCTGCTCTAAACTGTATGTGAGAACCTGTGTCAGGAATGTTCTGTTTTAGTAGCATGCAATCAGGTTGTTCACATAGTTAACTAATTAACAGATGTAACACATGTAAGATAACCTTTTGTTATAAGTAACTCTTTTGTTGTTGCTTGTAGGGTTCCTGAACAGACTGAGTTGAAGCATGTGTGTAGTGGTTTTGAAAGACCTGAACTTAGAACTAACGTTAATATAAGAAACTGGTGTGGTCAGAGCAATGGAGAAACTTGTAAAGGAGAAGACAGAGGTGGCTTACCCACACAGAGAGAAGCAGGTATGTAATCAAAAGTGACTCAAAACCAAATGCTATGCATAACTAGTTTTAGTAGTTTGCTTTTGATTCCGCTCCTATTTTTCTATTGCACTTTGTCTTTAAGATAGAGCAGTGCTAAAGTGTAATGAATCTTCTGGCCAGTGTGGTGTAGTGGTTAAGAGTGGTGGACTCGTAATCTGGTGAATCAGGTTCGCGTCTCTGCTCCTCTACATGCAGCTGCTGGGTGACCTTGGGCTAGTCACACTTCTTTGAAGTCTCTCGGCCCCACTCACCTCACAGAGTCTTTGTTGTGGGGGAGGAAGGGAAAGGAGAGTGTTAGCCGCTTTGAGACTCCTTCGGGTAGTGATAAAGCGGGTTATCAAATCCAAACTCCTCTTCTTTATCCCCCTTTGTGTATGAACATTCTCAGCCAAGGAGAAAGTATTGGGGATACAGCGATAGATACACTTGACAAAACCTTCAGTTCCTAATGGGGGTGGCTTATAGAGAAAGATGCCTGAATGCAAGTTCCAGCCTCATTGTTGAGTAGGAAGGTTTGGGTTCCTAAGGGCATTTGGGTGAATGTGCTTAGAAACCTCTTCACGATTGGGAATGTGGATAAGGCAGGAACACAGGAAGGTCTCGGCATAGGAAGTTCTGAAGTTGAGCCACCACACATGGGGAAAAGTGTTCCTCTTGACATTATGTAGTATCAGCATGTATCTGTGAAGGCCTCTGAAGCTCAGGCATAGAAAACATTTATAAATGGGTCCCCATCATATTCTATCCACTTACCCACTAGGAATATATGCTAAACCTGTTCAGTAGTTTTCCTAGTTAACAAAATATAGAATGGATAAGAATGTTCAGTGTCTTGTCAATTGCATATATTTGCCAGCTAGCTGGAATAAGTTTGCGAGTCATAAACTTCTGTTTTGTTACGAATTTTCCAAATTGCCTAGAAGGTTTCTATCAGTGGCCGAAGAAGAAGTGCCTGGAAAGGTTTTGCTCGGATTCGAGCTCAGACTGCGGAAGTTCTTCAGGGAGTGTTCGTGCCAGTCGAGGCAGCTGGGGGAGCTGGAGCAGCACTAGCAGTTCCGATGGCGACAAGAAGCCAATTATTCCTAGCAGGCACTTCCTTCCTTCTAGTAAGTGCTGTAAGAGTGTGTGCATTCTGCATTTCTTGAGGCATTAGAGTCTGAAAATTGCAAAAGAAGAAGAAGCTGCAATAACTCAATTATCCTATATAATAAAGTCCCTGTGTCTCTGCGTCCAGTGTCCCTGGGTTTGCGCTACTGCACATATGCCCCACGGACACAGGGATTGGAGCGCAGAGACTCTATGCAGATGAGACGGTCGGAGGCCGCCAATCGGAAGTGCGGGAGGGGAGGGGCTGCCTCGCCCCGCACTCAAAGAAAGTTGCAGGCTGCCTTCGCCGCTAGGCTTTTACTTGGTGAGAAGGGGCGGCGTTTGCGGGCCGAGGTGGAGCCGGCGAGCGGAGCCGGCCGAGGCCCGTGAGCGGGGAGCGAGCATGTGGCGGCGAGAGAGAGAGAGAGCAGGTGGGCGGGCACTGCGAGAAGGGGCGGCGTTTGCGGGCTGAGGTGGAGCCGGCGAGCAGAGCCGCCCGAGGCCCGTGAGCGGGGAGCGAGCATGTGGCGGCGAGAGAGAGAGAGAGCAGGTGGGCGGGCGCTGCGAGAAGGGGCGGCGTTTGCGGGCCGAGGTGGAGCCGGCGAGCAGAGCCGCCCGAGGCCCGTGAGCGGGGAGCAAGCGTGTGGCGGCGAGAGAGAGCGCAGGCGGGCGGGCGGGCGGGCGGAGGGGTCGCCGGCCCGGCCTGCGAGGCGGCAGCAGCAAGGTTTTTCCTTGGGCCTGAGGGGAGCCTGCCTCCCTGCTGCCTCTCACGCCCGAAGATGCCGGGCGGCGGGCGGGTGTGCGCCGTGTACGGCAGCTCAGAGATCGAGGTGGACTCGGCCCGCGGAGACGCGGTTTGCATGGGCTGCGGCTCCGTCCTCGAGGACAACATCATCTAGCGCCCGTTAATTTAACGGGCTTTACGTCTACTAGTTACAGAATAATTTCAGTAGAGTGTCTTTTAAAGCCTTAACTGGGCAACATTAAATTCATTTAGAAAAATATTTATATGCTGCCATATCACAGAAATACATATATCAAAGCGGTATACTTAATTCTCCATCTCCCTTAAAACCATTGTAGAATTATTGAATATGAGATTAAGTGAATATAAATGTATAGATTATATATTCAAATACACACAGCCAAAGAGAGAAAAGCCACATCACCTTACAAATTGCTTCTACCATGGTTTATGCTGTAGAAACCTAAAACTGCATTTAGCATTGGCAGTTAGTATGGGGTTCGTAAGGCAGACCAGCATAAATCTACAGCTTTTTTGCAGCCCTGTCTATTATCAGCAGAAATCTCTTCCTCCAATAATCTGCTTGGCATCAACGCTGTCCTCATTTCAGCACCAGGCAAATAATTTTTCTGGTCTTTTGGGCCATGATGGGATATTTTTTACCATGCTTACATTTTTACTTATGTTTATGTATTTTTATTACTTTTGTTGTTGCTGCTGTTATGTATCAGTTCAGGACTTTTTGTTGTGAAACTAAACTAAAACTTTCTAACACCCCTCCCCCACACACACAAAAAGGAAATCTCTAGAAGAAGAATGCTTGATAAATATTTTGTTCATAGCTTCTGGCCTGTTACAAGTTTGTACTTGATTATCTATGCAGTCCTAGTATGTAGAAAACTGTATTGTATTATTTTACCAAAATGTCGTGTTCAGCTTTATTCTGTCATTTGCATAGGGGAAAGTATTTCATGCAGCGATTTTCCAGCTGAAACACCCATCTCTTTAAACCCATCTCACAACATCTGCAACACCAGGTAAATACTTTTAATAATCACATTCAAATGTGATTAGCAAATGAACTGGGGGAGAAAATACTACTAAACTAAATTTGAAATGCTCAGTAGTGTTTTTGCATTATATCTTATTTTATGCAAAACACATGTGCTCTAATATATTTTATTTCTAATAGCTGGTAACTCTGTTATTGCTGCCTTTATGTTGCTAATGGTATTAAATGACTAGCCCACCACTACCATACAAATGATGTGTGGAGCACACACAGACCTCTATACATATATTTATTTTTGTATGAACCTGTTTAGTGTGTGTCTTTCTGAGTGTAGATAAATTGGGTTTGTTAATTGAAATGCATACAGATTTCTCACCCGCCCCATGCATGCAGTAAATCTGTTTGACATACATAGCTTCCTTGTATTAGGGCAAGGATAGTTGATTTTTCTAAATATAAAATAATTTGTTTTCACTTGTCTTCAGCAGAGATGTGAATGGTGTCCCCCAGTATCCAGAAAACCTATGCCCCAACTTCCCTGACATAAGTGTAGATCCAGACAAAAATAAAGGTTAGTTAATCCAAATGAAACTAGATAATGGGACAACTTCATTGGGTACCAACCCTTGTTTACTGGATGGTATGTAAATATTGCATTATACACAATATAAATAAAATCAAAACTAAGGCATGAAATGTTATAAACACACAGAGGTGCACAAAAATGCTCAGTATTACTAGAATATTCCAATTTGTTGTGTTCCTTGGACCTGGAAACGTGATTATTAAAAACCATAGTTAGTTTGAACTAAGCCAGTTTAAGTAATTATGCTTTGAAGTTGGCTTGTTCTGAAACTTAACCATAGTTAATGTGAAAACCATACTTTATCAGTCTGTGCAACACGACAAACCGTACTTAACCAAAAGATTTTGATTCCTTCCTCCTGGCTATATGGGAGGAGGTAAAGGGAGAGGGGAAGAGAAAATATAAGTGCAAGGCTCACTGTATTTCACTCTTGCTTGTGCAGATTGTGCAAATGCAGCTGGAAAAGGCAGAATTGAATTGCTTGGTGGTGCTAATGCTTGACAGCTGTTTAATTTAGAGACCATGCTTACAATTTTACTTGTCCTCCTAGGTCTTTATCCAACGGGGGACCTGTGGCCGCCTCAACCCGTGTGCCTGCCAAATAGCGTGAACTACAACCTTGAGAACAACATCCCATGCATGATCCAGGAAAACCCTTCATTACACAATGGGTAGGTTTCTTCCCCTCCCCCCTCCTGTTACACATTTTACTAAAACAATGGTATCGTTTTGTAAACTGCTAATACATGGGGATTTTGCTTTTGTTCCTGAAATGCTAAGTTTTGCTTCGTCTTTTAGTAGCTTCATTGATTGGAATGCCTCCTGTGATGGTCAGTTTACCAGCATGTACTGCCCAGTGGAAGTGAATGAATACAATGCTTTTCCAGAAGGTAAGTCTCCTACCAAGCCATGAGTGGTTTAGGAACAGGCGCTTGTCCTTTCCATCTGGTGCTCAGGGTTCTGGTGAACAGCTCCCAGATATCAAAGGACAGCTTCCCTGCCTCATCGTAGCTCTTGTGAACACCTTGCAGTCTCCCCACTGCCCCATCTGACTCCCAGCTCACTGCACTGACTTGTGTAACTATAGTGCTCAAGTCCACCTTGGACATCTGTTGGGAGATGGTTTGTGGTCCGGTAGGCCTATCTATATTCTTCCTCAGCACAGCCTGTATCTTCCTCTTCCCACACCCTACCTCCCAGTGATCTACAAACACACACACAAACAAAATCAGGCTAATAGGATCCAACTGTTGCAATAATTTAGAAAAATGTAGAACCATCTTACAGTATTAATTGTTGGTTGACAAATCTGCCCTTTCTCCCAAACTCTAGAAAATATGAACTATCATAATGGCTTCCCATGCACTGCGGAAGTTCAGAGTACAGCCTTCATTGATCACAGCTGCCAATCTACTTGGAGCACCCCACCTAATATCCCTCCAACTTGGGAGCCAAGCAATTATGTCAATTCAACAGTGAGTATAACGGGTGTTATATTACTATGATATAGTAACATAGTAGCCATCTAGTTATATGTGACTGTCCCTTACATCCTCTTGTTGATCATTTCTTTTTAGTGAGCTCTTTAAAAAAGACTTATTTCAAGATTTAGCCCAGATGATTTCAATTCTTTTTTTTCTACTCCGGATTTGATTCTAATTTTGGTGCAATTCATATAAATTTTCTTTGTAGCAGTTATGCAATTCAGTTTGTACCAAAATACATTTTCTACAGGAATCATTTGAGAACATGTGGAAAAATGCGTGAAAGCTTACTTTTTCCTGGGCATAAGAATGGAAAACATAGTTCGGATTTCAACAATGCAAGCCGGCAGTTTAAATATTAATAGTATTCAACTTGCTAGGCACATCAGTATGGGATTCTTTTAAATATAAAAAGCGGGGGACGTGGGACGTGGTGAAATAGTAGAGGAAACAGAAGTGTAGTCAGGAAATTGATAGCATGAATTTTTTTGTTTTGTTTTGGAATATGCTTTTGCTCCTGTTGTAGGCCGATCAGTTTAATGCTATTTTTATGCTGGATCTGAATACTGAAGGAGAGCCAAAAAAAAAAAAAAAGACACTGAATTGTTGCTCATTTATTTCCGGAGTGGCACAGAGCATTTCTGTGCTTCAGGTTTTTTTGTTTGGGTAGTGCTCTCATTTAGAAGTTTTTTAAAACTCTGATAAAGCGAATGGTGCTGGTGAGACGATTCAAAGCAGATCTTAAAGTTCTCCAGTTTTGACAGGATCAGGCCCCCTGTGCTCAGACTTGTTCCTAGCCCTGCTGCTTCCCTTGCCCTGCTTATGGTGCAGAAGACTTGGCTCCAGTCAGTAATCGCCTTAAGAGGGTGTGTTTTTCCACTGACTGAAGGAGTGGGTGAGAAAACAGGCAATATCACACTGTTGTCTTGCTTTCTAAGGCCCACTATTCCTGTGTCTGGCCTTACTGTTGTTTGTCCACACAAACGACACATTTTAAGCCATTTAAGTAAGTGCCATGCAGGAAACGATTTTAAGAGTGCATCTTGTTAAATATTTGCTCTTAAGCTAATTAAATAAGGAGTTTTGCAGGGGTGTTGAGTCTCTTTGTCTCCTAAGCTGCTTTTCCAAACATTATCTGTTGAGTTCTTTGTTTCTAAATGTGTATGTTTTATGGCACATCCAGTTCATGAAAACTTTTCTCTTCAACGAAGCTTTTGGATGATGAATATTCTATGGCCTTTTAAATGTGTCTTTAGGAAAGGGGTTAATGGTTTTCTTAGCTTTTGCTTTAAGGTGTTTTGTGAGCCACCCTGTGATATTGGGTGAAGGGCAGTATACAAATTTAATAAAGGATAGTGGTAATGATGACGATGTTTTGTGTTGCCTGTTTTTTTCTCTTCCAGTCCTACCTCTCAAGCACCAGGAGTTTGTCACCCATGTCTGGACTCTTTGGTTCCATTTGGGCCCCTCAGAGTGACATCTATGAAAGCTGTTGCCCAGTCAGTGCCACCACTCAGCATTCAGCCCAGGTGGAAAACCAGGCAGTTCTTTGCAAGCAGGATTGCTACCCGAGATTTAACCCATTCCGTGCCTATATGAACTTGGACATATGGACTTCAGCAGCCAACCGGAATGCAAATTTCCCTCTTTCTAGGGAGTCGGGTTACTGTGGAAACATGTGAAAAGGGATTTTATTTTTAAAATGTGAAATAAAAGATGCTTTCAGTTTTGATTACTAGAATAAGCTGGTTGTTGAACTAGACTTCAATGTTGGTGGATATTTTGGCACTTTTGTATGGAAAATAAAACTTTTTTTTACTGAGGTTTCTGGATTTTCCGCTTTCTTTTTATTGTTGTTATTTATTATACTTACTTAATTGCACTTTTTATGAAAGTAACTCAAAGCAACTTACGACAATAACAAACGGCATATTCATTAAAACAAGCAGAAAACAAAAGAGATAAATCTCTAAAAATAATATTTTAAGAAATGAACAACAACAACAAAAACAACAACTGGTAACTCTCAAATATTAAAGCCAAGCTAAGTAAAAGAGCAACCTGGCAGCCTAGAATAATAGAAATTGGAGTTGGAAGGGACACTAAAGGACGCCTAGTTCTCCTTTTCGCCCAAGAAGCAGGACTAGGATCTAATAGAATTAAGTTACAAGAAGGCAGATTTGAGTTGAATCTTAAGATATGCTTGACAGAACAGTTTGACAATGGAAAAATGTGGTTGGTTCTCTCTGCTGGAAGACTTCAGGCCGAGTACGAACAGTTGCCTGTTGACAGATGCTCCAGATTTTCCTGCATTAAGATGGACTACATGGTCCTACAAAGTCCCTGAAAAGCTCCATAATTCCATGATGAGAAGGTTGCCCCAGCATGTGTTGTTTTATTTTCCCTTAAATTCACTCTCCATTTGCCTGTTGTTGGTTTAAAAGTTGTGCTAAGTGAATGTTTCATCAGTGCAAGGAATTCTGCTTAGGCAACAGTCATCCTCTCATTCCCCTGTGTACCCCCATAATCTGGGGATTTCCTCAACCCTCTGGAGCAGATTTGGGGAGGGTGCAGGGGGAAAAGGGGGAAAGTCCCATTGTACAAGCAGACGTCCTTGCACAGATGCGCAACATTCATTGAATAGCCCACCAAGTCCTTTGAGGAAAGGTAAAAGGAGCTGGAAATATTTAGCATTGATAAGAAATTACGTGATAGCAGAGTAGAACACAGATCAACCAAATGACAAGAAAGGGAATTTCAGCTAAACATTGCATAAGAACTTCCCGATTGTATGAGTGACCCTGTTCAAAGGAATCATTGTGCAACCACTAGATCAGGAACTGTCATACATTTTGTAATTACTAACACTGCAGTGTTTACTAGGAAGTAGCAAATTTGCTAAGGTTTTTGAGAGCTCTGTATTCTTTCTGAAAGCAGTATGTCGAGAAACTAGTTTTGCAACCACCATTAGTCATATTAACTCTGTTGTTATTATAGAACTCTGTTGTTATTATAGAACTGTCTTGGTATTGTCATCCTAAATCGAAGTCTTCAAATATCTGAATGGCGGTCACACACAAGATGGTGCATACTTGCTCCATTGCTCCAGAAGTGCAAGTTCAGAACTGATGGGTGAACACAGAAGATACTTCCTAATGGTAAGAGTTGTTGAACAACAGAACAGTCCCCCTTGGAGGTGGACTCTTCTTCACTGGAGATACTTAAGCAAAGGCTGGGCACTCATGTGTCAAGGGATGCTGTAGCTGCATCTTGTCGTGTAGATCCTACATGGAACAGAGTTGGACTAGATGACTTACTAGACCTCTTCCTTTCCATAGTCTGAAATACTATGATAGACTGCCAGAAACCCAGACTGGTAACAACAGAAAAAGAGCAAGTAGCTCAGCAGCAAAAAGCATGCCGTGCATGCAGAAGGCCCAAAATATAGTCCATTTTCTGGCACCTTCAGTTGGAATGATGATGATTTTGTAGCAGTCCTACAAAAGGCTGCCTGAGGGTCTGGGGAATCAACTACCAGTGCAGAGCTAATTATCGGGTTCTGTATGAGGCAGTTTTATATGTTTTAACTTTTGCTCATTAGCTGTCACAGGTGTGTGTGTGAACGTGTGAACTTTATGGATGTGGCCATTGTGGACACAGCTGTTAAGATCAGAGACAAGAATTGGTAGCCCAGAAAATGGTACCAAAATAGATGTGAGTTCAGCTGCTAGATTGTAAGGGATTTTAAATTAGTCCTTCCAAAATTTGCTTCTAAAATACATTTAAAATATATGTTGGCCTCAAAACTTCTTTTTATGCAATAAATCCCATTTTGCAACCCAAACTGATTCACACTAGAGAATACACACAGAAACACAGCTTTTCTTTTTTAAAGACTGCAATCCTATACACATTTCTCTGGGAGTAAGTGCTACTGAATTCACTGGATTTCCGGTGGACCTTACACAGCCATATATAGGATTGCATTGTTACCAAGGCTGCAGTCCTATGCACATTTACTCAGGCGTAAGTCTTGATGAAGAAAGCAGGGTTTACTTCTGGGTAATGTGGAGGATTGGGCTATATAAATAAATAACATTTCCTTCATTAATTTTAAGTCCCTTATGGCATATGGCTTTGCTTTCTTGAATAATTCTCTGACCTGAAAAGAATAGATGAAATACACAGAAAAGCCAAACAACAAAGTTTCAAATTCATAACAGAGAATATGCGTGCATTGTAGGGAATTAGGTCCTTTAATGTAATGCTTCATTGTTGTTTAAAAAAATGTGTAGCTCAAGAAGGGCTACATTTTTATGTCTGAATCTGTTATTAGCAAAACACTGTTTCCAAAACTCAGTACTTTATGATTAACTTTCATTAACAAGATCTATATACTGCTTAGTTATAACAAAATATGGTTGAGTAGGCACATAGGGGTTAAAGCAATCATGCAAGTCAAGTAGTCCCAAGTAATGGAAATGAGAGGAAGCTGTAGTACAGGTATCCTAGTATTAGGTAAATAGTACTGATGGTCCAGTCGTATATTTGAAATGGGAGTTCTCCCTTTTTGCTTTCAAAATCTGTTATAACAACACTTGTATCCCAGATTTTCCTGAATATTATATTTCTGCTCCTTTTTATTATTTAAGTGATAACTTTTTTTATATATAACAAAGGTAATTCTAGATATTTGAGATTACGTGGTACCACAAACAGTGACTGGCAAAAAGCACTGGTTCTGCTTTGTCATTGAAATTTGTAGCTGAAGCAGAAGTGGCTTCTTAACACATCTGCATTTGCCTCTGTGGAAACAGGAAGCCTGCTGTCATTTCCCAAAACACAGATTGTAACCCCTCCCCAAACTCCAAACTTTAGCTTTCTTTTTCTAGAAACAATGTCGTTATACAGCAACAAAAGTTTGCAAGCGACGCTAATGGGAGCTTGAATACATGTATTTACAGGTCTGGTTCTGCATCTGTCCTACTTGCCTGAACTGCATTTAGGAACTGTATTGGGGGGAAACAATGTTGTGTACCTATACCTGAAAGATTATCTCACCTCTTATATCTCACATGATCACTGGGCTCTGTAGGGAAGGTCAATTCCACACAATGTAAGAATTGGGTCTTTAGTGTCGTGGCATCTGGCCTTCGCAGAGGTTCCTCACTCCTCTTCTAGACCTTCTATAAAGCAAAACAAAAACCCACAACCACAGACTCTCTATAGTTAATGTATTATTTCCATACTAGTAGACATTAAGCCCGTTAAATTAACGGGCGCTAGAACATATGTGGTCAAACATTTGTAAAAACAGAGTTGTTCCAGTACAAAAAAAAGTGGACAACCATGCAGTTGATTTCTATCTTATCGTATTTATTTTTTAGAAATGTTAAAGAAGAATAATGTGAATAATTTCATTTTTTTAATGCCCTGCGACGATGCGCCTCCAGTTGGCCGGAGCACCGGGCCTTCCCTCTCCCTCGGCGCCCGAGCGCTGCCTGCAGTAGGCGCGGCTCCCGCAGGCCGAGCAAGCGCCGGCCGCAGCGGCTGCGATATTCTTAGCAACTGCCGGGCCTGGAAAAGGAGGAGGAGCCGCGGAGCCGGGCCAGGGCGGTGGGGCGCTCACAGCGGCTCGGGAGCTGCTCGACCTGCTTTTCCTCGCCTGTGCCCGAGCGGGCAGCGCTGCAGGTTGCTTGGGCGCTCCGAGAGAGAGGGAAGGGCCGGTGCTCCGGCCAACTGGAGGCGCATCGTCGCAGGGCACTGCTCGGCTCCTCCTGCCGCTTCCACAGTTTCGCCTGGCCTCCTGAAGTCTCTGCGCTCCAATCCCTGTGTCTGTGGGGCACATGCGCAGTAGGACACAGGGACGGACACAGGGACTGGACGCAGAGACACTTGCACTTTATTACTGTAGATAGTTGACCACTCTTAGTATCTCTCAATGAATCAGATGGTTTTAAAGCTCCTTAAGACATGTCTAACAAGGAAGTAAAAGAGCAGTTTTAAAAAGTGATCATCAAGGCGGATGGATGGGTATGCTTCAGTAGATTTCAAAGTTTCTGTTCCTCTATATTGGCCAGTCTACTGTTGGTTGTCATGCATAGTGACTCAGAGCTGCGGAAGAGAATGCACATCAGTTTGCACCAAGTGATGCCGCAAGTCTGTTCAACAAGGTGGAGATAAGCTTAGGGATGTAGAACAATGGACTTTGCAGCAAAACTTCCTTTTTCTCTCCTGTCCTCTCCAGCCTTCCATACATCCTGGAGCAGATCAAGGGTGCGGGGAAGGATAGGAAACTGAAGTTTTGTTCCACCATATTGAACATATGACACATTGGCTACAACCTATAGACACAAAAAAATGGTAAGCACAGCTCTTTAGCCATGAATATTATCTCCCCACCTTGTTACTTGTGAACTATGGACTATTGTAAGAGATAGGTTAAGGAAAACCATTTGTTCTGAGTTAACGGGGGCTTTATGGCCTCCTCCTAAGTTGCTCATATACAGAAAAGAGCTGGGGTGGTACAATGCTTAGTGTACAACTTGCACCAAGGAGACCTGCTCCAGACCCCAATCAGCCATGAAGCTCACTGGGCGACGTTGGGCACAGACACAGTCTCACAGCCTAACCTTTACCCCACATGTGAGCATGGAATGGGGATGCTCCATTTCACTTTGAGCTCCTTCAGGAGGAATGGGTTAAAATGGCAAAATAGTGTGCCACACCATGTTTCTCACAACTGTATTTACAAAGGAGGGAAAAGGGTATTAGATTCAGTCATCATTCATGCCCAGAACAAACGTACAGGATATTAATTGATTACAGAAGTACTTCTGTTTACAGTCCTAGAAAGAAGAATCTCAATTGTCATTCTACATGCCACAGCAATAATTCATTTAATAGTTTGTTGTTGCACTATTTGTGTTTTATACAGGTAACATCAACTATCCTATTTTAAGAAGAAATTCCCATAGCTGAATGAATACATGTTTGTTTTGTGCACTTCAGAGGAAGTAATAGCAAAGGTAAAGGGTAAAGGGACCCCTGACCGTTAGGTCCAGTCACGGACGACTCTGGGGTTGCGGTGCTCATCTCGCTTTATTGGCCGAGGGAGCCGGCGTACGGCTTCTGGGTCATGTGGCCAGTATGACTAAGCCACTTCTGGCGAACCAGAGCAGCGCACGGAAACGCTATACCATATACTAGCTAGAAGAAAAACATAATTCCTTCCATGGAACGGAGAGGCAAATGGCTGGGCTGATGGGCTCTGGGCGTGTCTGAGAATAAGAATAAATTGGGATCTGCATTTGCATATTCAGAAATGGTGCAAATTGCTTCAGAACTGAAGACTTAAGTTTTAAACATGTTGGGTTTGGGTTTGAGATGTGCTAACAAAACAGAAAAAAAGCTTTAGATGTAATCCTGTTTGTGGATTAATCCTGTCTGGCGGATTGAGCGGACAAGACGGATGGTGGGTCCAACAGTCAAGATGGCGGTTTCTGCAAATGCTGTAGCGGGGTGTGGGTGTGTGGGTGTGTGCAGATGGGACTCATCAACCTGGGAAGGTAGCCGATCTAGGAGAAGGAAAATTCTGGTCCATGCAGGCTCCACTGCATGCCTATCAATATCAATAAATATATATACAGTAGATATTTATAGTTTTAATTCTATCAGTGTCTGATTAAAATAACTGTTAGCTGTCCTTATTTTATATGTAAGCTGCCTTGTGTCCCTTTCAAGGAAAAAAGTGGGATATAAATAAATACTATAATAACAATAACCTGAAGGGAGCGTCTTCACCCCCATCGTTCAGCCTGGACACCAAGGTCCAGCTCCGAGGGCCTTCTGGTGGTTTCCTCACTGTGAGAGTGAAATTACAGGGAACTAGGCAGAGGGCCTTCTCAACAGTGGCGCCCTCCCATCAGCTGTTATGGATAAATATACAACTTTTAGAAGACATCTGAAGGCAGCCCTGTATCAGGAGGTTTTTTAATGTTTTATTATGATGGGCAGTGTGGTGCTGGTGTTATTTCTGCTGCTTGTTGTCTTCCAATGAGAGCAGTTGCTTCTTCTACTACTTTTGCTTGCCCTTCCCTTTTGGGGACTTGTGGTTGAAAGCTTAGCGTGGGGTCTGCTTGACAGGTATCGAGCTGCAAGAGGTGCACTGTCCAGCCAATACCCCTTGCATCATACAGTGCGGGGAAAAGAAGAAGCTCTTGGCATGGGACCGATAATCTGCTGATGAGACAGATATATTTAACTTAGCCACTGATGACATTAACAGGAAACCACAGACATGAACATGATGGAAGAGCCTGAAAAAGATCGTCCATGAGGAAGTAAAACAAGGGATTTTTTAAAAGCTGTTGCATAATTTCTGAATCAGAGGTTGCCAGCTTTTTTGCAGGCACCTTTCAATTTTGAGAATATGCCACAGGCAGCAGTCACAAAATGGCTCCCATATCTGAAAGAACAGAGAGACAGGACCACAAAATGATGTGGTCATGCACCCCATGGGAAACAAACACTTGCATCAGCCACCACCATGCTTGTTCAGAGAAGCGCTTTGCATCTTCACTCTTGTTCAGAACAGATGCTGTGCATGTGTCCTGGCATTCAGAAGAGGTTTCTCCTTAAACATGTGAACATGTTTAAGGAGAGGTGTTCAGTTTAGAAGAGGCTGAGCCAGTGCAAACAGGTACTGAGCATGAAGTGAAATCTCTCATACACGGTGGATTTCTAGGGGATGTTTACTGAGACCTTTTGTGGGCACCAGAAGAAGTAGTGGGGCATACTGTTGCCTGTGGGTTCCACACTGCTGACCCCTCTGATCTAAAGGGCATGCTGCTGGTCTCTTGTGGGCTCATTTACTAGGATTCATGTGCTGTTCTACTGAACCTGTTGTATAGGTTTGCTGACACTACAAAATTCTTTAGATGACTTCAGTATTGCAGGGTAACATATGGAGTGGCTTGCTTCTCTGTGTTCTGGCTTTGCTGAAAATAACATAAAAACAACAGCTAGCAGAGGGACACCTGTAGGTGAGAACTATTTAACACAATTTGCTCCTGTTGCACCGATTTAAGAGAAGGGGACTTTTACGCTTTTAAAAAGAACTCCCTGGTCAACCAACTCCAGGCAACGGACGATATGCCTGTTCCTATGGTAAAAGCTTTCCTTGAATTGGCTGGAAAATGTCCAATATTTGCTTCCAACTGAAGACTGGAGGACTGGATGTTCTCCTTTGCTGTCAAGTGCAGTTGAAGTGAACAGCCAGTGACTGTTGTCTCCTAGGGGCTGCCAGATGCCCCAATGGGAAGCCCCCCCACAGGACCTGAGTACAAGAGCACTCTCCCCACCTGCAATTCCCAGTAACTGGTATTCAAAAGCAGTGGAGGAGGAACCTAGTAATCATGGCTAAAAGTCACTGATGAGATCAACTTAAAATGTTCACCATTTTTTTAAAAAGGTGTAAAAATTCACTGGAAAAGTAGGCAAAGATTCAACATGTCCTGAGCAGCTCCCCACCTTCCAGGGTTGCTGTCCAGGACTGGTGCAAGACATTTTGCTGCCTGAGGCAAAGGACAAGATGACACCTCTCCCTGTTCTACATACCACACTGACAGTCTAATCTTACATCAGCACAGGCAACAGGACTCCATCCTCAAGGCAAGATGCTGTTTCCTATCATCACTTGCCCTGTAACTTCCTGCTGAATTCCTGTTAACTTTTCATAGCACAAATGTTGTGTCGCTGTTTATGTTCTGCTTTGGTTGTGCTATAGCACAAGTGTTCCCTTATAGATGGCGATAATGCAGCAACATTGTGGAAATTTGCAGAACTGATCAAGCTGGTTGATATGTCAATGGCCACTAATGCATTAGTGTTGTGTCAATAACATATCAATATATCCCCAGGGGCGTAGCAAGGGGGCGGGGGGGGCCTCCCCGGGTTCCACCCCAGAGGGGGGGGTGACACTTTAAAAAATAATAATTCTTTTTTAATTTTTAAATTTTTTTTTAATTTTAACTTCATTGAAAAAAAGAGATAATAGACACACACACAACCCCCCCCACCTCACAAAGTGACACCATCAGAGGGGGGTGACACTTTTTAATTTTATTTATTTTTATTTTTTTACATTTTTTAATTATTTTTTATTTTAACTTTATTGAAAAAAAAGAGATAATAGACACACACACACACACACACAACCCCCACACCTCGCAAAGTGGCACCATCAGAGGGGGGTGACACTTTTTAATTTTTTTAAAATTAAAGTGGGGGTGACAAAAAAAATCCGCCCCGGGTACCACCTGGGCTTGCTACGCCTCTGTATAACTCTGCTCCAGTCTGGAGGGATCCTAACTCTTTTTAATGTGCTGGGTGAGGGAGGGATGCACGAGAAGGGCTCCACTTTAGGCAGCAAAGTGTTTGGGGCAGCACTTCCTCCATCAAGACCTAGAAAACCACAACCACACCATGCCTGTAAAGCACCCAGCTCTCCCCAAAGAATCCTGGGAATTGTAGTTCAGCCTCCCCAGAGCACTCTTAACAAACTACACTTGATATTCCTGCATTGCGGGGGGTTGGACTGGAATAGTCCTTGAGCTCCTTCCAGCGCTACGATTCTACATTTCCCAGGATTCTTTGGGTAAGCCAGATGCTTTAAATGTATGGTGCTGCTGCTGCAACCTAAGGGTGCCTTCAAAAAAAGTTCATTTAATATGGTGCGTTAACGTGAGAGCAGCCCTCATCCCAACTTCGTCGCCCCTCACGCCCAGAAACCTAACCTGTGGGATCAAGCTTCCCTTCTCTGCACTATTTGCTCCCGGTGCTGCCGCTCACTGTGCTGCGGGAGTAACGGGCTTACTCTGCCCCGGGGTAAGAAGCCCGCCACAAGCGACTCCGGAGGCGCGGTGGCCTTCGGCTAACTCGGCAGCAGGGCAGGGCCGGATGGCCCCCCCGCCCCGGGGACTCCGCGCACCTGAAGCCTAGGCTGCAACGTCTGCGCCGGGTCGTCCCCACCCCACCCCCGCCGGCGAGTGGCCGGCTGCCCGCCCGCCGCGCTCCTCCCCTTCTGGCTCCGTCCTCGCCCGCGTCGGCGAGGCAAACCCTCGGAGGCCCGCCAGGGACTTCCCCTCTGGGAAATCCAGTCGCGGAGAGGCGGCGGAGGGAGCCGGGAGCGCGGGAGAGAGGCGCCTTCAACTCTTGCAGGACGACGCGGACTTTGCGCGCCTGAGGAGCCCCAACCCCTTAGAAGAGACTCTGCATGCGCTGCCGGTGGGTATTTTATTTTTCTACTGTTTTTATATGTTTTCTTCTTGCTGCGGCTCGACTCTTTCGAAGCAAGCCCACACCCGCCTGCTCACAAGTCCGTCCCCCATGGCATTTACGCGTAGGTATAGGATTGCAGCTTAAGCCGATGGTTGCGCTGCTGCGGAGAGGGCAGTTCCATGTTTACGCTGGGAAAAAAGTTCATGGAGCTTGATTCTGAGGAAACAGGCTGCGCTGCTTGATTTTTGTTTTTCCACTTTCCTTCCCTCTGCAATGGGGATGCCACAGCAGCCGCATTATCTTTGCCATGCATTGGATGGCGATGCTCATTTGAAAGCCCTTTCCTAATCACACGTTTACAAATAGGTCTGAAAGTGAAACGATTCACAAGTATTTTCAGAGGCCTGTGTGGAAAAATGGTCCCAAGAACTTCCTAAGTTTTATACATAGCTGGACATGCATGAAGTAAGCATCCTTCCCTCCCCCCTTTTTATGGGGATCTTTCATTGGGTATCCTCCAATGCACCTTCTCGTGTGCAATCCGCTGCCATTGCTCATTCAGCCTGCAGTTGCCTCAAAGGATGCCCCTGCCCCCCCAACAGCCCCACTGTGGAAGCACCATTTGGTTTGAACCACTTAACCGGCTTGTAGGTGTAGCAATCTCTTACAAAAAGAAATATTAACTATTGTGGTTTAGTTTTGCTTTAGTTCTGGGCGGAGTCATTCTGCCTTGAACCCTTAGTTGGACACTTGCAATAGTATGGCTCAAAAGCATGGTTCTTGCATGGCTTTTGAAGTTCATTGTGATGGATACTCAAGAGAAGGCTTGACATGGCCACTCAAGTATGTTTCTTGCTCAGTATGCTATTCTCCCTTGCTATTTAGAAGATGCCTGCACAGCCCATCCTCCTGGTGTTTATGTATTGGAGATTAGAAAACAGATTTCTTTGTTTCACACATCTAACCCTTGTCAGCACAGAAAATGCATAGGACTTCTTTCCCTCTCCTTCATTGGTCATGGATGCATTTTCATTGATACATTTTCTGTTGCAAGGATTATGAAGGAGCATAAGTTTCATTTTCCAGTTTCTATTTTATTCTACACTTGACAGAAGGCTAAATATAGGGGCACCAGTCCTAGTTAGCCTCCCTGATGAAATAAACCCAGTGGATGTGAAAAGTCACTGGCAACAGATGGACAAGCTATGGCACAGCCCCTTACTGTTGGCGGCATGTGAGTCACACTACATCCTTTCATTATGTACACTGGTTGTGAGAAAACTATATGCAGTGGTGACAAATGATTATGTGGAAAGCAGGGCTAGGGCACAACATGCAGAAGGAGGATTTGCTGGCGTACACACACACCATCTGCCCACTGTCTTCTCCTTCCACAGAGTCCCAGCTTCAGCTTCTGGCATCCCCAGTTCAAAGGTAGCAGATGTTGAGGAAAGTTTCTGCCTGGCAACCACTGCTGGCCAGAGGAAACCAGCCTTCTCCAACCTGGTTGCCATCCAGCTGTGTTTTGGACTAGAAGCCCCATCAGCCCCAGCCATCATGCTTTGTCTCCCACTTTATTTACATGTGTGTATGTGAACTACAACTCCGATCACCTCCAGCCTGCATGCTGTCTGGGACTAATGGGAATTGAAATCCAAAACAACTGGAAGGTTGGCACAGATGGACAAATGGTGTGAGGAGGTTTCCTCTGCCCTCCTGCCCTTGTTCTTCATTTTTTTGTCAGATGAATTCCATTCTGCTTTGTTCACTAAGGTCGGCACAACCTTGCATACAAACTGCTGTAGGTGATCCCCTCATTTCTCAGTCACCCCCAGGATGCATTATATCCTCTTGGGTGTGCCAGAGAGAGCCCATCCTGTGTTTCAGAACCCAGTTTTTGGAGAAGCTACTTCATTTGCATTTGTAGGATCAGCTAAGCAAGGATGCAACATATAAACATATATCCATATATACTTGGTGGTGGTGGTGGTTTGCCCATAATCTGTTAAAACACTACTTAGAGGCTGCAGTCCTAACCCCATTTACCCGAGAGCAAACCCCAATGAATTCAGTAGGACCTACCGGTACTTATGAGTAGATACGTTTAGGATTGTGCTGTCGATCAATTAACTTGGGTACAAGTGTGTAAGAGCCTGTAGGTTTCCCATTGCCAACTAATGTTTGTTGTTTCCAAATTGCTACTTGACAATAGCAGACGGGGGGGGGGGGAGAGAGAGAGAGAGAGAGAGAAGGCTTTTTTCAGGTTTGTGCAGTTGTTTATGTTATAAATGTCCCTGGGAAATTCCCAGCAAAAGCATCTGGAATGAATCGAGGTCACCAGCCTTTCTTGCATGAATATGAAAGTGCAGGCAGTGGTGGGAGGGGGGAAGTGTTCGGACTTTCCCTTCTGTTGGCACAAGATCCGGCCAAGGAAAAGCTGCTGGGAGGACAGCCAACTGAACCGAAAGTGCAGGAAGAAAAGTTGGGCTGCTTCAAAACGGCTCAGAAATTACTGCTGTTTGGTTTGGTCTTCAAGTGACCAGAACTCAAATTTATCTCTAGCCCTCAACTTGTTCAGCAGCCTTCAGTTGATTCCTTTGGTTCCCCCGTCTGTAAAATGATGGCTTGTGTCGCTTTACAACAATTGTGAGAATGAGAGTTGGCCCGTGTAGACTAAAGCACTGTTTACATGGGCAATAGCTGTCCTGTGCTACAGTTTCGTTTTTGAGCACCAAAATGACAATCAGATAGTAGCATAGGACAGCTATTGCCCTTGTAGTGCAGCTAATAATGCTGCCAAACATCTGGAATGGCCATCTTGGATTTACTACATGTCTGCTGGATGGCTTCCAAGGTGGCAGTGCCCGTGGCAACAGCTTTGGCAAATACCCACAGCAGCCATTCCCCCCATACAGCCTGTGGTTCAACTATGTTTGACTCAGTTTGAAATGGATGAGCATTAAGCTAGGGTCACTAATTTCTGTGGGTCTACTTGTGAGTAAAGCTTCATTGAAGGCCACCCTTGATATTATTGATTGATTGATTGAATTGATATACCACCCTATACCCAGGGGTCTCAGGGTGGTACACAGAATAAAATCAAGATATAAAACCACAAAATAACTAATAAAAATAAAAGCAACAACCCAACAGCCGACCCCACCCCCCACCCCCCAAAAAATACATTTTAAAAGGGCATAGGATGTAAATCAGATCAACCAAAGGCCTGGTTAAAAAGGAACGTTTTTGCTTGGCGCCTAAAGGTGTCTGTTTATTAGGGGCTGAAGCAAGGGGCGACTGCCTGATTGGTCCTCTTGTCAAGCCTCTATCAGTGAACTTTCTTATAGCACTTTGTATAAAAAGTTGTTAAAATGCTGACACTGTGATTAAATGCTTTTAATAGTGAATTAAAAACAAATTCACACAATTATCTTTCTGTTTCTTTCTTCCTTTTTCACACCCCGCCCCCCCCCCAACATTTAGACAGTCATGTTTGAGCAAGTCTGGCGCCTGTGGTTCATCTCTGCTCTTGGAGCTGTGAGTCTCTCTGCCCAGCAGATCAGCCCGTTTTGCGATGCCACTCACTTTTGCAACTATTCTTCAAGGGCTTTACGCACAGTTCCTTCTGGGCTGGCAGATGATATTGTGAAGCTGGATTTGACCTCCAACAGTATAGAACACATCAGGGAAGAGGATCTGAAGTTTTCCGTCAATCTGAAAACTCTTTTGCTCCAATCTAACCAAATTCGGACAATTGATGAGAAGGCCTTCCGCTCCCTTGTAAAGCTGGAATACTTGGATTTGTCAAAGAACAAACTGTCTCACTTGTCACCCTCTTGGTTCAGGCCCCTTTCTTCCTTACAGAAGTTGAACCTAATAGGTAACTGCTACCAGATTCTTGGGGAAGCTCCACTGTTTTCTGAATTGCCAAAACTGAGGTACCTGTACTTTGGAAATGACAACTTCTCTGCTTTACGGACACAAGACTTGGAAGGAATTTCAACTCTTGAAGAACTGGAAATTGAAGGACACAACCTCAAACAATATGTAGCAGGAACTCTGAAATCAATTAAGTTGATAAGTCACATTATGTTGAATATTCCTCTCAATGCCACTTTAGCTGCAATTATATATGATGTTACAGATTCTGTGGTGTGTCTTGAACTGAGAAATATACAAATCCTTGATATGCCACCCATTCCCTATTCTGACCCAGTGCTTCTTACAGCTGTGCAGAAAGTTATCCTTAGAAATGTTGAACTTTCGGATATGTCTGTCATTCGGATTGCACCCCTATTTGCCCATATGAAACAAATGCAAGAGATAGAGATAATAAATTGCAAGTTTGAAGGTACTGGGCAGTTTTATGGTGTTCCAGATACTCCAATGTCCCTGCAAGTGATAACAGTCAGAAATTTGACAATTACCAAGTTTTATTCCTTTTCAGATCTTTCTTCTGTGAAGCCTCTTGTAAGGAACTTGACCAGACTTACACTTGAAAATGCATTTGTTTATCTAGTGCCCTGTGATCTTGCAAGGAACTTCCATTCCCTCGTGTATCTTGATTTCAGTCAGAATTTGTTGCTAGATCCGTATTTGAAAGCATCATTGTGTGCGAATGCCTGGCCTAGATTACAAACTTTAAATGTCAGTCGAAATGCTTTGAAGCAGATTTCAGTAGTAGCAGAAGGTGTAGCTCTTAGACGACATCTTATTAACTTGGATATAAGTCAAAATAACTTTGAAGAAATGCCAGCCTCATGTGTTTGGCCCAGAAGTCTGAAATTTCTAAATATATCTGGCTGTAAATTAAACATGCTCACAAACTGCATTCCTCGAAGTCTCGAAGTACTGGATGTTAGCCATAATAACCTCAAAGACTTCAGACTGAGCCTGCCTGACCTGCAGGAGCTTTACATCAAAGACAACAGATTGACAACCTTACCGGATGCTGCCTCAATTCCTAGTGCTAGAATAATAAATATTAGAAAAAACCAAATATTCGACTTCAGTGAGCAGCAACTTGTCAAATTTGCAAAAATTGAGAAACTAGATGCGCGTTACAACAGTTTCCGCTGCTCGTGTGAATTTGTATCCTTCACGCAGTCGCAACAAGGACCATCTAATGTCTTGGTTGCGTGGCCAGAAAACTACATCTGTGACTCTCCGGAGCATGTAAGAGGGAAGCGAGTGGGAGCTGTTCAGTTTCGGCCCTCTGACTGCCACCTGACTTTGATGGTATCCTTAATCTGCATCCTGATGCTGTTGATCGTTGTGGCGGCGGCCGTTCTTTGCCACAAGCTTCATGCCATCTGGTATATGCAAATGACCTGGGCGTGGCTTCAAGCGAAACGCAAGCCCCAGAGAAACCACAAGAAAGAAACCTGCTATGATGCCTTTGTTTCCTACAGCGAGCAGGACTCTGAATGGGTGGAAAACGTCATGGTGCAGGAGCTGGAGCAAGCTAATCCGCCATTTAAACTCTGCCTCCATAAAAGGGATTTTACGCCTGGCAAATGGATTGTGGACAACATTATCGACTCCATTGAGAAGAGTTCTAAAACTCTGTTCGTGCTGTCGGAGCACTTTGTACAAAGCGAGTGGTGCAAGTACGAACTCGATTTCTCTCACTTCCGGCTTTTTGATGAGAACAACGATGCAGCGATTCTGATCCTTCTGGAGCCCATTCCAGAGAAGACCATCCCCAAAAGGTTTTGTAAGCTCAGGAAACTAATGAATACAAAAACCTACCTTGAATGGCCAAGGGATGAAGTTCAAGAGCAAATATTTTGGTTTAATTTGAAAACGGCAATAAAATCCTAGCCAAGACTGTAGGGTACATAGAGATGGGGGAATCTGTGGATTCCTGTTTCTCTCAGCTTTTCATTTTGCCAGCCTTAAGTTTTCCACATTTTTACATCAGTTTGCACTTTTTTTAAAGTCCTTATGAGAATTCAGCTAATGTTTCCTTCATACTCACATTTCTGCAAAACCATTTTGCACGTTGTATATGCATTTTTATGTGCCCATGACCTTGGCACATGCATTTTTTTGCAATACTTGGTTGGAAAACTGCATTGCACAATTCATAGAGTTTTTAAGGGTGGCTCCATTTCTGTGCAGTTTCAGAAAGTGCAAATTATATGACTTTACCTTTAAATGTGAACTGGATCAAATTTCTTCCTCGTCCCTGATGTATGTGATCCTTTCGGTCTGAGCTGTGTGCTCCACTCTTATGTGAAGCATGTAAGAGGGTAGGTAGTTGGTAGTTGGGATGAGCAGATTAAAAAAAGAGGATAGCACTCTTGCACCTTTAATAGTCTTCATGTAAGATGGAATTCTCTCTTCTTCATAACTACTAAAGGTGCAGGAGTCCTAGTCTCTTTATTTTTTTAACCTGGCTTCCTTACTGGCAGTCCAGACCCAGCCTAATCCTCACAATTCCGGCACCTGACCCCCAAGACGACAGCTGAATCCTAAGGCATACACCCCATATGCATCTTTGCCTCCACACTGCTTCCAAAAAAATTAGCAAAATGCAATGCCTCTCGAAGGTTGGACAGCAGCAGTTGCTCCTTCAGAGTTTTCCCTTTTGTGCCTCAGCTGCTCATATTTGCATGACACCAGCCAGTGGGAGCAAGCTGCACAAGCTCCTAAGGCAGGCATAGGCAAACTCGGCCCTCCAGATGTTTTGGGACTACAACTCCAATCATCCCTGACCACTGGTCCTGTTAGCTAAGGATGGTGGGAGTTGTAGTCCCAAAACATCTGGAGGGCCGAGTTTGCCTATGCCTGTCCTAAGGCAAGGATGGTGAACCTGCGACCCACCAGATGGTGGTGGTTTATAGCTCTCACCACCCTTGCCCATTGGGCTTGCCTGAAGATGCATAGTGAAAAGGGACTGCCCCGCTCAGTGCTCTCAGTGCTTTGAGCTGTGCAAGAGCACATTTGTACAGGTTGCTATTTATACACTGGAAGGGAAGGAAGCACTTGCTGCGTGGTCAGAATGCTCTTTCAAGCTTGCTGTATGCTACTTCACACATTGACTGATGCCATCACAGTTTCCTGTGTACCTGGTGTCTTTGCTGGCAAAGTCCTGCATTTTGTAACATTGTAATAAAGCATTCTTATCAAACACGTTGTGGCTATATGGTCATGAATCATTCAACTGCACTGATACCCACAGAAGCTGGTTCACAACCCAGTTTAATGAAAGTCCTTGGACTGATGCTAATTTAGCTCCACTGAAGAGTGACGGGTGAGGCTTATGACATGTTTATTGATGAAGGCTGCCATCCTTTGCATGCTTTTTTTTTTTTAATAGTATGTATGTCTCCATGTAGTCTTGGGGGAGCTTGAGACCAATTTATGTTGGTGGGAGTTGTGCATATAGCATATGTGGCCATTGTGATTTTTACTATGAATCCTTTCGATCATGCTCCTTGTGGGAAAGAAAGTGGGAGAGATCCAGCCAAAGTTTATAATTATCCCCATTCATAAGAACGTAACAGCTTGCTGAATCAGGCCAAAGAAGAAGAAGAAGAGTTTGGATTTGATATCCCGCTTTATCACTACCCGAAGGAGTCTCAAAGCGGCTAACATTCTCCTTTCCCTTCCTCCCCCACAACAAACACTCTGTGTGGTGAGTGGGGCTGAGAGACTTCAAAGAAGTGTGACTGGCCCAAGGTCACCCAGCAGCTGCATGTGGAGGAGCGGAGACACGAACCCAGTTCATCAGATTATGAGTCTACCGCTCTTAACCACTACACCACACTGGCTAGATATATATCTAGTCCCTCTTGTACTTTCAACAGCCAACCAGATACCTATAGGAAGTTGGTCAGGAGGACTCAAACCCAAGAGCCCTCTCCCCTCCTGCGGTTTCTAGCAACTGTTGTTCAGAAGCACACAGCATCAAACCATGGAGGAAGAGTGTTGCAGCCATAATGAATGCTCACTCCTCCGATTGTGGGCGCCCTTTGCGGGACCGCATGCAGCACCCCGAGCCATGTGGGACTTGCCAGTTCGTTGTGCTGGCCCACCTCCCTGATGTCACAGTCATTGGGGGTTCCCGCCAAACCCCAGTTCAAATAATCCAATCAGCGGCATTGTTGGAGGCGGGGCCAGCCGAGCGGACCAGTGAGTGAGCAGGCTTCACTCAGGTCCGCTGGAGGTGAATATAAGGGGGCGGAGCCAACAGAAAGCATGGCTTGCAGTCATTATCTCCATTAATGTGTTTAATCTTTTTAAAGTCATCCAAGTTGGTGGCCATCACTGCCTCCTTCATTTCAAGGGGAGGCATTTAAGAGACGCTAAGTTTATGAAGGCCCTTCCTTCTCAGGTCCAATTGGCATCGCCTCTTCTGGTTTTCTGGTGCCAGCTAAAAATGCATTCATTTGCCCAGGTCATTGGTTGATTTGTTCATTGGCAGAGATAGGGAAGGCTGTGCTTCTGGATCGATGTAACTTGCAGGGTGTGTGTGTGTGTGTGTGTGTGTGTGTGTGTGTGTGATGTAACCTTTTATTGGTTTGTATAATATGCTTGATTACTGTTCTTAAATTGTACAATGTACTGGGGTTATTTTGAGATAATTTAATATATTTTAAAATGATTATTATTTTAAGGAAGAGCAGGGGCTAGATATCCTTTAAAATAAATAAAAACACAGCATATCTCTCCCATTGAACTCCATGAGGCTTATAAATGGTGAACCTTGGATTGTACATAATGCTGGCAACATAAGCCCCAGGGGTCCACCTGGCTTTTGGTCTCATTCATAGGTACAGAGGACCCGCAACTTACTCTCACTTCACATATGTGATCGCAACCTTATGCAGGTGAGAGGGAATAAATAAATAAATGGGGAGGAGGGGGAACCTCCTGTTCCCCTCTCTCCATTTATCGCCCAGCCCCCCTGCCCATGCACCCAGCGGGTTCTCCTTGCTTACCAAGCTCTGGGAAGGAGATGTGAGGGCTTTGGCATGCTCTGAGAACTCCTTTCGCCTCTTCTGGAAGCATCCCAGAGGCTGGCAAGGAAAGTGCTGTCTTGCTTGCTGGGCTCTCGGAAGGTGGCAGGAGGACTCTGCTAGTTCACCTTTGAGCAAGGACCCCAGAACCAGACCCTTGTGTAAGTGGCGGGCCAACTGTATATGTCAATAGTTTTAGGTTTTGTGTGTAAAGTCTAAACTGCTTCAGAAGGCATCACTAGTGAAGGACCACTGGACGGTTAAGTCCAGTCAAAGGCGACTATGGGGTTGTGGCACTCATCTCGCTTTCAGGCCAAGGGAGCCGGCGTTTGTCCACAGACAGCTTTCTGGGTCATGTGGCCAGCATGACTAAACCGCTTCTGGCGCAACGGAACACCATTACGGAAGCCAGAGTGCACGGAAATGCCATTTACCCGGTACCTTCCCACTGCAGCAGTACCTATTTATCTACTTGTACTGGTGTGCTTTCGAACTGCTAGGTTGGCGCTGTGGTCTAAACCACAGAGCCTAGGGCTTGCCGATCAGAAGGTCGGCTGTTCAAATCCCTGCGACGGGGTGAGCTCCCAGTTTTGGTCATGGTTGCCCACTTTGTGCTTTCTGCCTGACCTTTTTATTGTAAAAGAAGAAGGGAAGGAGCAGTATTTTTGTGAACAAGTGATGACATTCCCAACACCAGCCTGCACAGCTTTATGATAAAAGTGATGCTCACATCTACAGGATGTAACCGTTGTAAGAGGAAAGCAGAAATCAATTTGTAAACAAACGAGATGCTTAAGTGGCCTCTCTGTTTTTGCAGCCGTAAGTTAATTTAGCATTTCCGTTGCAATTGCAAATCTGCAAAAACTAAAAATGCATCGCAAACTGTTTATGCAGCAGCTATCACAGTACTCCTGCATACCAATACTTCAAAGCAGCTGGGGGGGGGGCTAACCTTTGGCTCTCCAGATGGTGTCAGACTCCCAACTCCCATCAGCCTCAGCCAGGATAGCCAGTGGTCAGGAATGATGGGAGTTCTAGTTCAGCAACATCTGGAGGGCCACAGATTAGCTGCTCCTGCATTAAAGAAAAGCTTTAATAAAAAGTATTTTTTTAAAAACCTCCCCTAGACGGCAAACAGTAATAATGATGGCAATTATGCAGAGGTCAACACCATAGGAAATGAGGCAACAACTGTGAGTGGTGTAAACATTTGGTGAAATTGTATCCTAATATATTGGACTCCTGGGGCCAAAATGATTGGTTGGCACAGCTCCACAGAAAACAATGGCGCTGACTGTAAATTTGGCTTTAAAGAGTCTTGTAAAGTCAGAGTCCCAACACCAACATGAGTCCCTAGCGAATCAGCCATGAACACACACACACACACACACACACACACACACACACACACACTGCCAGTAACTTTCTAAGTGTAAGCAGAATTTTCTAATGTGGTTTCAGTGTTAACTTGCTGTGAGTAATGTTGACAAGAATAGAATCATAGAGTTGGAAAATGCCTCCAAGATCATCCAGTCCAGTCTCCACACAAGAAACCCACAACATTCCTGAGAGGCGGCCATCTTGGCTCTGTTTAGAAACTTGTTTGTTTACATCTCCACTTTAGTTCACTTGCGTGTTTATTATGAATTGGTTTCTCACCTGCTCTTCACCATAAGGGGTCCAAAGCAGGCTTGTGTGAAGTGCTTCCCTAACTCAAACTCTAACTCAGGTGTCAAAAACCAGGATGCATTAGCCTATGACAGACTGGCTTCATGAAGGTGTCAGATTGGGAGGGAATTTCTCGGCCTTATTCACAGAAGCCAACTCCTGGGAGCTGAGGTCCCTTTGTGTCCCCTCCAATAATATATTTGAGGTCCCCCCCCCCCAAAATTGACAAGCATTGCCATTAAAATGGTGTTGCATGTGCCACGTCTTATCTTATGATCGATTATGCGGGACAGGGCTTACCTGCCCCCAATTTATATTCAGGTTGGCACCCCTGCCCTTATTTATGTCCCATCTTAAGCACCAAGGGAGAGTCCTGATAGATCAAGGGTCTATTCTAGTCCAGTATCCTTTTTCCAAGGTTGCCAGTCAGATGCTGCCAGGCTCAGAAAGCAGGGCATGAGGGCAGCAGCCCTTTCTCATCATTTGCTCCCCAGAAACTGATATGCAAGAACACAGTGCAAGACCTGGTCTCCATTAATTTCTCTTCTCTTTAAGCCAGGGGTGAAGAACCTCTGGCCTGTGGGTCTCATCAAGTCTGCCAGTCCTGCCCATTTGGCATGCAAATGCATTTTGGGCAAGCAGCACCCACCTCCCCATCACGTCTGAATTGGTTTCTGATGTTAGTGGGGTGTTAAACAATTTGGAAAAGGGACCCAGGTGGCGCTGTGGGTTAAACCACAGATCCTAGGGCTTGCTGATCAGAAGGTCGGCAGTTCAAATCCCTGCAATGGGGTGAGCTCCCGTTGCTCGGTCCCAGCTCCTGCCAACCTAGCAGTTCAAAAGCACGTCAAAGTGCAAGTAGATAAATAGGAACTGCTCCAGCGGGAAGGTAAACGGCGTTTCCGTGTGCTGCTCTGGTTCGCCAGAAGCGGCTTTGTCATGCTGGCCACATGACCCGGAAGCTGTACGCCGGCTCTCGGCCAATAAAGCGAGATGAGAGCCGCAACCCCAGAGTCGGACACGACTGGACCTAATGGTCAGGGGTCCCTTTACCTTTACCTAAATAATTTGGATGAGGAGATCTGGGATGTTTCTTTTTTTTTTAAATAATAATTTTTATTAAATTTTCAATTTTACATTTCAAAATAAACATTTTACAAACTTTAAAATAACCAATGACTGCCCTTCTTCTCCTTCATGTTACATATCATTCCCGCATATTTTCCATGCAAATCAGTTTTCCACTTTTACAGCTAACAAACATTATTTACTCTGTTGAAATTATCATAGTGCTGCCAGTGTTTTTAGCTTTATAGTTATCTTCCATATATTTATTCATTCATTTATTTATTTTTTAAATTAAGGATATTCTTGATTTGTAAAGGTATATGCATTGTTAATTCTTGTTCTTTCCATGTAACATTTTTATTTCGAAATTGCTGCAAGTTGCAGGTCATGTGCATATTGAAAAAGAGTCAGATTAAAAGCAACGTTAGATTTATCGGCTAAATAATACAGAGGGCCTGATTGCCTACTGCAGCTTAAGAGCTGTGGTTTTGTTTACATCCGGTGCAAAAAAACAACAACTCACCAAGCACAGATTTGGAACCAAGCAGTTCTCAGTGCAGCCTAGCAGAAAGCAGGATGTCTGTAAATAGGCATAAGGTAAGCTAAGTTTGTATTTTGGTTTTTTGCTGAAGGGAATTGTGCTGCACTTTCTTTGCAGAGGTAGGATGCGAAAAGACATTGCATAGAGACCAGTGATGTTAGGCGGTGTCTTTAAAAAGCAAAAAACAAAAAAACATCCTTTGGTGGTTAACATTTAGAGAAGTTCAGATTCTGAAAGATAGCTGTGTATTGGTTCACACATTGCTTTTGAACTGGGTACATTTGCGTTAAAATATAAGCCAAACAGATTTTGCCCTCATCCATAGTTTAAACTATTGCTCCTGTTGAGTGCAATCAGTGGTTCAAAATATACCTGTGCAGCTGCATATGGCTTAGGACCAGTCTAGGGGTGAGGTGGAGGTGCTGTTTTGTCACCTGTAAATTTATGCTCATAGAATCATAGAGTTGCAAAGGACCTTAACCTACTGGAGGATCTGCAGGCAAACAAAGATTTGGAGCTGATTTCATCCTGACAAGGGCCAATTGGAAAACTAAGATCCAAAGTATGTATGTGACTGCAACATACAAGTTGCCCCCCCCCGAATTTTGGGAACTGTAGTTTGTTGTGGGTGCAGGGAATTGTAGTTCTGTGAGGGGTAAACTGCAGTTCCCGTGATTATTTGGGGGAAGTTGTGTGCTTTACATGTGCGGTGTGCAAAGATTACCATTTAGCATATGTAGTTTTTGTTATTTAAATAGCAACCCCCAATAGGGGGATGGATGCAGTGGATCAAGATTGCAATGGGCACCTGCTGGCAAGGGAACTTTCCCTTCCAAACTGAAGACAATTTGGGGAGGATAGTTTTCACTGAGACTACAGCACGGGGCAGGGGGGGGTAGATTAACCCCCCTTCCCATATGTGATGCAGTCCTCATCCCTATGGGGTTCCCCTATGGTTACTGTAACAACAACAAAAGATTGTCTAGTTGGCCCCAACATTAGGGGAACAAAATCAAGAATATTATTTGTCAGGAACCAAAAAATGGGGCCTGTCTTTGGTAAATAGTTGGGAGTGCATTGGTGTTTTATTTTTAAATCACAGTACTTCTGTGGAGCACCACAAGTTTCATACCAAACATATACAAACCTTGCCCATTAAATCAGGCCTAGATCATCTATAGGCAGGCATTTGCAAAACAGAGAGCAAACTTCTATCATGGTTTTGACTTTCACCCGTGAGGCAGTGTGGCAGCATGCTGTGCAATAAATTAACATTTTTAGGGAAGATAAGTTTTGTTAGGGTTCAGTTTTGTTACTACAATCTGCCTATATATTGTTGTATATTACCATTGCTATTCTCACTTGCTTTAGTCATGTGGCTTTTCCCACCAGAAAGTAGGAATTCAGCTGTTAGAGTGCCCCCTGCTGGATAGTTTGCAGAACACATTCCCAGGGATTCCGAGCTTGAAACATAAATGGAAAAAACAATATTGCATATAACCATACATTTTGCTTAACAGTTTGTATGGGGTGAAGCCTTTGCAGATGATGCAGGGTGGGGGCCAGTCCCGAAGTCACAGTCCAGTGGAGTTCCCAAAGCAACCAATCAATGGTCCACCAAGGAAGGATGATGAACAGATGTAGACTCTCTACTTTGCTGCCCTTTTTCTTGATTGATGCATCTGGGTTTGCTCCAGCCGAGCAGCTCTCCACTTGACGAGGCATGTGGTCCTCCACCTGCCCTGAGCTTAATCCAGCTGAGTGACCACAAACCTCCTCCCAGACCTAACAAGCCCCATGATCTCCACCTGGTCCACTAGTGAGCTGGGCTGTGTTCCCTTGCCTGCCTCAAACTCCTGCTGTTCCTGACACCTCAGAGGCCACAGTGTCTGCAGAGATGGGACTACCTCTGGTTCGGATGAAGTGCCCCTTTCCCCTGGGTCCTTCAATGTCCCCTGATGTCCTGTGAGTACCTCCTAAGCCCCCAACCTCCCCTTCCCCATCTTTAGCCTGTCCTGATGTGTAGCAATCAGAGCTACCCACCTTGCCGGGATCCTCTCTTCCCCTTTCTTGGTGTCCTGGCAGTTTATGGCAGCCAACAGGCCTAGTACTTGAAGCCAGGTCCCTGTAGAACAGGTCCAGTTTGTGTACGTGACTAAGCCATGAATTGTGAAAGATGTGTGTGTGTGTGTATATATATTTGAATATGCCCTTATGTGTTGCCTGGCTTTAATTGGGCAGGCCAAGTGGTCACAGCTGGATTCAAGAGACCATCATAGTGTGTGGCAGTGGCTGTACCAGTTTTCAATCTTTCTTTGTGGTGCAAGGAGCTCTTCTAAGAGGGGCAGAGGGAGGCAAGCAAGGTGGCCATAGACACTGGCCAGGGCCCTTCCTTGTGTCCCTCACTCATGGCTAGAGTATAGTTCTCCAAGTCTGTCCTTAGACCAAATGATGCCCTAGGAAAGGAGTCTCTTTGATTCTTCCTCCGTTTTTTTTTTTAAAAAAAACACCTGAATATTTCTTTAGGCTAACTGGGAATACAAGTAACTCACAACTTAGGTGCATTCAGCTTTATATGCTTGGCACTTTTTTTAAAAAAAATAAAAATTAAAGGGGCGGAAATGGGGCAGGTGTCCAGGAAAAAAGAGACTTTGGCAATCCCACCCAACATTCAACCTGATGTTTTTTGGGCTCTACGCGATTTTGGCTTTACTTGCTATCCACGCATTGTAGCCCCTGCACCAGCTGAGAGTCACCTGTACTTCATTTTGAATTTGTAATTCATTTCACAATTATGATTGATGGCTTATATGAATGATTTATCTCTGTCATAGTGTAAATTTGCATGTACCGATCCGATTGGTTAAATTCACACCATATGTTTGAATGGGCATTGGAGTTACACATTTCCCCCCCATGAACAGTTAAAAAGGTCAGCGTTGGCCACTGAAACAATTTGTTGTAGCTGTATAAAACTGGCCCTATATGCCCCAACTGGAATTGAACTATAAAAAAATGGAAGGATGGCTACATACGTACCATAGGTTTACAGCTCTCGGCTTCCCACCAAAGAAGCCTAAGAACTGTAGTTTGGTAAGCGTACCGGGAATTATAGTTCTGCAGCGGGTAAACTATAATTCCCAGGATTCTTGTCATGTGCTTTAAATGTGGTGTGTTTAAAGCCAGTTACCTGTAGCTGGAGAAAGGGGGTGATATCCAGCATCAGTTATTGTCCCAAAGGACCCGTGGAAATTAGTGGTTAATCTGAATATGATTCAGTTGGCTCAGTTTTTAAAGTGTCAAATTAGTTTATAACATCATTTACAACTGCTGCTTGCCTTGCTCAAGCTAATAAGAGGAGCGAGATGGCAGTTCTCCCAAACTGTGATATCTATATGCAATGTATGGCCACAGGAAACAGTTTCCCCCATTTTTATGTGTGTGTCATCTTCGTGACTTCAAAGAGCCAGGAGAAGCTGATGACTTCTGCTTTAGTGTGTTTAGCAGTCCATTTACCTTCCATCCCTCATTGTTCCCTTTCACAACCTAATAAGGGGAAAATGGCGGTGTAAATAAATAACAAAAAGAGAGGTTCCACAATCGGGCCTGTTGTGGTTGTAATGCTCCCTTGAAAGGAAGCTGTCTGGGATGTGAATGGCGCAGCTCCTGGCAGGCAGGAGCAAGGGAATTAAATGACTTGGCATTGGACAGTTGCAGCCAGCAGGGTGCATGTGGCCTAGTGAAGGGACAAATGATGGTTAATCTGGCCCCTTGAAGATCTAATTGAGAGGACATTGTTTAACTCTTTACCCGTAACTAAACTGAAACTTGAAAAGCCTTTGGACACATCTGGCTGCTACCCCACTTCAAAAGCTTAATAGCTAAATAGTGGATCTAAGCCTTGGACAGAAAGCCAAGATTTGACGAAGTGAGCACAATGCACTTTACCCTCTTATGCAGATTAACCGTCTTGCAAGGCTATTATGTACTGGAACTTCGGTGCTGCGTTTTGATATCGGCCGGTATTTTGCAAGATCAGCATCGCTGCAGGGCAATTGAGTTGTGTGGCCTAATGCTAATTGCCCACTTCTGGATTCTTCACTAGATTTGGTGATGGGGGAGAAAGCGTCCTCATGCAGGGCTTCGCAGACTTTATTAAGGGTTCCGCCGATTGTATTTTGGCCTTGCTTAGAACCTGTTTTGTCTGTGACACCCTGTGACCTGGAAATCACCCGTCGATTTAACGCTTTGTGTCGCTTTGTTTCTGGGTGCTCACTTCTGACAGGGTGGCGACCTAATCACCAGCTTCCCATGACCTAGTCACCGTATGAGATTTACTGGCTTGGAATCTCATTTCTTGGAAGCTGTACCCAAATAATGGGATATGCATGTGCCGGGGTATGCTCTGTGAAAAAGAGTATCTACCTATTGGGCAAGGATTGTTTCTACTCGGAAGTTCCACCAGAAAGCCTATGGTTCTTAAATCTTTAGTGCAATATTTTTAACCATTTTACATATTTATCTATTTAAACATCTTTGAGACATTTTAAATCTTTTAAATAATGGCTTAAACAAAGCCCATACCTTATGAAATGAGGTTAAGTAGTGTGTGTTGCAATTAACCTTATTCCAAAACACAAAAGGATCCACAGGCAGTGTTTCATAGGTTCACAGCAAAGCAGGGCATATTAATTTAGGCTTAAAGGGAAGGTGGCTGTCCACTGTCTAACCTGTGAGAAAAACTTTTGTTGCCATCTAAACCACAACTATAACCGTTCTGGAAACCAATATTATTTTTAAAGTGGCAATGAATGAAAATAACAGTGTATAATCAATAGAATAAAGTGTATCATTACTGAACAACAGTCTCCTCAAAAGCTCGTTATATCCTTTTTTGGGAGAAGAAATCAAAACAGGGTTGAGAAACCCTTTGGCCCTGGACTCTAGCTCCTATCAACCCAGCAAGCATTGCCTGGGATAGCTCAGTTTGGTAGAGCATGAGACTCTTAATCTCAGGGTCTTGGGTTTGAGCCCCACATTGGGCAAAAGATTCCTGCATTGCAGGGGGTTGGACTACATGACTGCCAAGGTCCCTTCCAACTTTACAATTTGGTGATCTCTAGGAATGGCCAGGGATAACAAGAGTTGTGATCCAACATCTGGAGGGCCGTGTAAGATTATTGAACTGTGGGCGTTTTGTTCTTATTAGCATTCTGTAATGGCAAGGCATGATTGTTGCGCACACTAATATATGCAATGTTTCTCTGTGCTGAGCTGTGGAACCCAACCGAAAAGCTGAAGCTGTGTGTGTACTCAGACCCCTGACATCATTTATTCTCTGTTGAGGGGACAACCCAATCTACCCTTTTGTTTCAGCCCTGGGTCTTCATCACAGAATAACTTTGGGGCACTTATTGAGCCAACATTTTGTACTACGTGTGTGATGTTGAAAGGGCTTGATGAGAGCTTGGTGCATGACCTGGATGAGAACCTCATCCATGTGTATTTTACCAAACAAGAGCTGTTCCAAGTTTCTGAAGATATTTACACGGAGAGTGCAAAAAGACTGTTTCTACATGACTCATGCATAATCTTTGTCGGCTCTTTCTTGCGGTCCTGAAGAGTTTTGCGGTCAGAGTTTTGACTGTCCTAAATTGAATAGTGCTGGAAGTCAAAAAGAACTTGGCCAGGGAAGCATTCAATGTATGTTTCAGGAAAGCGCATGGAGTAGCTCAAACCAAACAATTTCATCTGCATCTTTTAAAAGCATTCTATCCTGGACACCTACAAATGCTACTTCAGTAAGAGAATTTGGTGAAGTTTAATTTACACGGTTACCACATTACCCACCTTAATGTATTTGGGGACCATGCTGTGGTCACATCTAAACGGGATGGATATATTACATCTAAGGATACAAACGTGTATAATACTGCAGGCTTTCATGGGCCAATGTTGGTAGGACAGAGGATAAATAAAAAGTTCTGGTTGTATGACAAGTAAAATAAAAATGGCTAGATAGTATGGAGGTAAGACTTATTGCTCACAGCCTCATTTGATTCCCCCAAAGAACAAAGACAAAGGGTAGACTATGATGTAAAGTTTATATACAAGAATATAAGGTTTATCTGGAATATTTACAAGGTTTGTTAAAGTAATATTTTACAACTCTTTCAGAATAAGCACTACTTATATTACAGTTAGACTAAGGAAAGGTTTAATTTGTGAAGGCAGTAGTACCAAAATAGCACAAAAAGAAACCTTCCTCAAATGTGCATTGAGTCAGTTTAAAACTATTAACAGGTTTGTATAAAATACTGTGTGCAAATGGTTAATATGCCTTTATTGACGCAGTTCCTGCATAAGTAGCACATGTGACAATCGTACTTTCCCTGTAGTGAATAAAAATAGGGGACCTGTTTATCTTGGGTAAAATGTGGTCCAATATTCAAGGTCAATATGAAACAGAATGCCCACAATTCAACACGGACTTATAGTGCAATCCTAGGCATGTTTACAGAAGTAAGCCCCACTAAGTACAAACTCCAGGATTGTAACGCAAGCCCACCGAACTCAGAGGACTTAAAGCAATCCTTTTAACTCTGTGTTGAATTGTAGCCCCAAATGGAAAAGTGTATAAGTGGCAATCCTAGCTCTCCTTTGCCTCAGAAAGTGACTTGACATCATTGTCAGATTCCCTTTCAAATAGACCAGAAAGTAGCCATATCTTGGGTTTACTATCTTCTGAAGATCTATCACAAGAAAGAAAGGGCAACATCGTTTAATGGAGCCCTTTTCGCACCGCATCAAAACTCAACCTGACAAACTGGACTTGATGATCAACAAAACTAACGTGTAATATAACCTATACAGAAACGTTAGCCGCATTGAAGGACTGTTCAAAGTGGAAAAACCAAAACGAAAGATAAAAAAAATTAAAGTCACATTTTGCACCAATGCAAATAGCTAGCTCTAAGCGAGATACTTTAATACAATCATAAAAAGTATTCATGTTTTTGTTTTGTTTTTTTGTAATGAGAGTTTTACTATATGTACAAAATTGGGGAGGGGAGGCTCCCCTTTTCTCTCCCTCCTCCCCCACCCCAAAGAAAGAAAGAAACGACGTTTCCTCTCCCACGCCTGCTGTGCTTTGCAGTGGAAGCCAGGAGGTGCAAGGCGCTTGGAAAAACTTGAGGCTCGTGACCAGACAGGGCCAAACGTGGCAAGCGACTAGCACTGCAGTTTGCGAATGCTGCGCGAGAACCTCTTGAATGCTCGCTGACCTTTTTGCCATCGCTTGACGGAGGTGATCACCAGCTCGCCAGCCATCCGCTGTCCCATCACCAAGTAGGGTGCGTTTATATCGTTCATCTCGTCGCAGGTACACTGCAGGCCACCTTTGAGCCAAAGCACCGTTTTCTTCAGATCCCTTTCTGTCACCCCATTCAGCTTGTAGATGGTTTTGCTCTTTGTTTCCGGAGTGATCTTGGTGTCCCCATTGATGTAGGCGATCTCCTTCACTTTTATCTTCAGGGCTAATAGGGATAACGGGGAGCGGGGGCATGTTGAAAGGAAGAAAGAGAGCGAGAGAGCGAGGTTTTTCCCATTAGTGCAGATAAAGAGAACCTGGGGAGGGAGGTCTTCTATTGCTAATTAAACTGTCAGGGGCTGACAGAATGGACAGCAGGTGGCTCCATTTCTAAAGGCACCAAGGGCATGCAAGTCATTTCAGTTTGAATCAACCTTGGGGTGTGTTTCTTTCTTTCTTTCTCTTTTAAACAAAACTTTTCTAAGTGGGCCTTTTTTCTCCAGCTTTTCTCTCTCTTTCTCTCTCGTTTGCAAACACAGGAGGAGGGGGGGAAACCAAGCCCCCCATTTTTGTACATTAATTATGCATTAAGGTTTCAACTTGGCACAATGTCTTCTCACCAAAGCTTCTGGGGGGGAGGGGGGGAGAGGCCTACGATTCATAGGGAATCTGATGGCGGCTGTTGCCGAGATCTTGAGGCTCAATTTACGAGGTTAGGAAGATTCTTAGGTGAACCTGTAAGGAACCGACATTGCTTGCGTGCTGTATGCAAAAGAACAGGCCAAAGAGAAGGAGAATTGGTTTAACAGCTGCATTTGATTTGGAAAAATAACTGGAAGGAGGTGGGAGGAACACAAGGCTCATTAAGAAACCTACACAGCATGCTTCACACACACACACACACACACACACACACACACACACACACACACACAAAAGCCACCAAGAAAATGTTTATCTGAATATCTCATACTGGATGTGCCACATGAAAACTTAAAAGACACAAGCAGTAACTCATTGTCTTTGCAATTCCCTTCTGATAAGAATATTATCCCTGTAAATTCCACCACAAATACTTTCCCAGCTCTAATCTGATAAAATTATAGCATGTGTTTATAATAATAATCTTTATTTCTATGCCAACTATTTTCTCATATGTTATCTGCCTCACTCAAGAGGCCTTTCCAATTACCAGCCCAGAAATGTTTATGTCTCGTAAGGATATGCCACCCATCTCACCTCAGTACTGCCATTCTCAATCTGCTTCCGCCGAAGCAGTTGGGCTGCAGTTCATGGCATGCTGGGTTCTCTGAGGAAACTTGAAAAAAGAACAACTCTGGAATGCAAGGGCTTTGCCATATGACTCTTGGGGATGAACGTTAAGATCTGTAAAGCACTTTGCATGTCAGAAACGCCATAAAGACCAGGTGGTTTGGAAACAAATGAGGACAAACCTCAGGCCCCTCTCACATCTTTTCAGCTTTCTCACCGCCCTGTAATCCAAGTCAGGAGGAATCCCTTTCTGACTTGTTCCCATCAGACTGGGTGCTCAGCATTCCCTCCCTCCCTCTCCATGAGAAGATGGGAACTGGAGAGGATAAAGCCTGATGCTCTCAGATTCACAGCAGGACAGGAGTTCAGCCTCCCCCCCCCCCCCCCCGCAGAAGGATCAGAAGGGAAACAGAATGGAGCCAAGGTCCTCAGTGCAGATCTGCTGCCTGGGTCTGCTTTGAAAGGCTCCCAGTTGCATCCATCCACAAGTATCGATGTAGCACACAAGCAAAGGTCAGCAAAGTATATGTGGAATATACTTTAAAAGATGATGTTGCCTTTGGTACACATGGTAGAGAATGCCATGCATATCTACAGAAGATGCTGTGATGCTCCAGCATTACTGCAGATGATTTTAAAAATACACAAATATTTTATGTGTTTAGAAAAGTTGCTGTGATCTGTCACATTCAACGATGACCAGGCTATGGGACCTAGGGTGGGACTGTACAGATGAAGATGCAGCAATAGTACAACGAAGGTAGAAGCCACAGAAAATCAATCTGATCTCTATTGACTGCCATGGGACAAAGTATATTATGCAAAATGTAAAAGGAGTGGAGAAGGAGGAGGAGCTTCTACCTTAATAGGGGCCCCACTACTTTCTTCCGCATAAGAGAATGTCTGCCAGTCGCTCCTATGCAGGGAAGGAGGAAAATGAGCCACATGGTAGGGATAGATCTATCCACTGCTGCTGATGCTGAGGGCTTGACTGCTACCAATCGGGACCTCATGCAGTTTGTCTTCCTCCATAGCTTTCAATAACAGATGCTGACATTACACAGGTACTATAAGCCACACTGACATTCGCCTTGTTAATAAGAAGCGAAACATGGTTGCCATGTTTATTCAAAGGCAGAACTCTAAACAACTTGGAAGCTTGCTACCCTATTGGCACTACTTATCCTAACCGGCTTTGATTGTCCCGTTGCTAATACCAATGCCTGAATCTACTTGATTCTGAAGAAAGCTAAATGCCGGTTCCGTATGTGTCTTGCAAAACTGCTTGGTTATCATAGCAGACAGTACGACAACTCTTCCCCATTTTTAATTAGAGTGAATTTAAACAACAACAACAACAACAACTTACCAAAGTCATTTTTGCAGAGGTTTTCCACAATTTCATTGTCATCCTCATTCTTGCTTTTGCAGGCATCGCAAACTTTGGGTGCTAGAATGAAATATATTTAAAGAAAGGGGAAAAATCTTCAGCAGAGATGTTCAAAAGAGAACAGCAGGTGGCGTTTGGAAACAAAGTATACTCCTTTTATATATATATATATACAGCTGTGGCCGCCAGATTATGCCTTGTTCTTGAACCAGTTCCATAAATCAGCTCCCAAACCCATAAAGTTGTGATCCAGTGCTGAATATCTGGCGAGTAAGTCACACTGAACACAGTGGGACTTACTTCCAAGCAAAGCAATACATAGGATTGCTCTGCACATCAGCTGCGTTGAACCAACTTTAAGGCAAGAGGGAAGAACCTGTGAAATACAAAGGGAAAAATAGCAGAAAGCAAGATGTATAGCCCTCAATGCCTTCATCAGAAGCTACGGGGACAGCTTATAGTGGATTCTGAGCTTAAAAGCGTAAAAGCATTTTGTTTTAGTTTAGAAATAATAACAGCTGAAAGAAAACTAAACAGTCATGCTAAAGAAATATCTTGCAAATTCAGTGGGAAGGCTCGATGGGATATTGAAAAGGCAATGGATGGGAAGGAGATTAAAGCTTTCTCTCCCCCCCCCCATCCTTAGGCTCTCCCAGGAGGAAAAGAAATCAATGCCTTGATGGGGGGCATTGAGTGGAGGAAAGGAGAGTGACAATACAATACACAAGGTTTCCCTGATGGGTTTGCTTCAGAAATCTGCCCTCTTCTTTTCTCTCCTTTATTTAAAAACTTGGGAAAGTGTCACCCTCCCCCCCAGCTAATTAAAACCATCTAAACTGTGGCTGAAAGCATTTAATTTATTTATTTAAAATGAGAAGACATGACTTTGACACTCTTTGCATTTGATTCCTTTATCAACAAATTTATTTAGTATGTGCCCTCTCCATATTCTTATCAGTAGGGGTGGGTGAGAGAAACCATCAGTTAAACAAAATGCAAACCTCCAAAACAGTTTAAAACAATGATAGCCAGTTTAAATAGGACAACCTGAGCAGCAGGACATCCAACTACGGTAAGTCATATTTAGATGAGACTCATTGCAATCAATGAGCTTACTTAAGCCTGTTTCAATGGGTTTGCTCTGAGCATGGGCTAATGGGTTGAATATGATGTTTGATATTACAGTTACAATGACTAACGCAACTTATGAGTAAGCCCACTCTCATTAAATGAAATTTACTTCCATGCGAACATGGACTGGACTACTAAGAGTGCACTGAAGTTCATCAGGTCTAAGACTGTAATCCTATAAGCATGCTTACTATGTGATTTATGGGACTTTCTCTGAATGAACATATCTGCAGTTGTAGATTTGAAAAAACCTATTTGCACCCTGACAATTGCACACTAAGCATACTATAAGCTTAACAGTGGTATTCTATACCCACTTACCTGGGAGCAAGCCCCACTGAACTCAAAGTCATTTATTTCTGAGCATACATATTTAAGATCCCACTGTAAGTCTCAATGAATTCAGCTTGGCTTCATTCTCATTAACTGTGCTTAGGACTGCACTGAGCATTTCAGACCTTGGAAAATTGTAAACCTGTGGCATTTGCTTTGTTAAAGTGTAGTTTTCTGGAGTAAGGGGCATCCACTGAATCAATTGTTTGGTGCTGTGATGGTCTGAAAACATATCTGAGGTTCTGGAGTGATTAAAGCATATCTATAGTAGAACCCTGGATGTTCAAAAGTAACAGAGTTCCATTGTGCTATAGGAGGCTCTGATTCTTCCCTTCCAAAAAAGATGCCATTTATTAAAGCTGAGATATTTGATAAGAAGAGGGCTTTTATTATGTGGCTTTGCTACTTTGGATACCCTATTCCTTTAAAAAAAGGGGGGCAAGCAATCCACTCCTAAACATTCTTACCCATCCAGGGTAGTGTGCTGACTTCAATGGCACTTACTTTGGGGTAAGTGTCCTCAGGTTGGCAGCTTAAGCCTGCAATCTGATTCATGCTCACCTGGGCAAAAACCCAAGTCAACGCATTGCGATTTGTCCCCAAGTTAAGTCAGGCTGCTTGGTCCCTGGGCACATTCACTTCGGAGTAACGCCACTGAACTCAACGGGATTACTTCCAATTATGCATTTCAAGGGGTAGCCAATCCTTCCCTCCCAGAGAGACTTTCGAAGCATTCCTCTGCACGATTATTCACTCGGTAAGCCCCCCTGCTTTCAGTGGCGCTTATCCCCTAGGAAATGTGACGAGGAGCCCATTGGAAATGCCCACGATCGTCGTTGGGAATCTCAGCCTAGTGCGCGCTCCCCATCGAGCAAACTCCGTCCTTGCGCCCGCCCCGGGAGGCTCGCCCTGCTCGCAACCGGTACCCGAAGGCGCCCTCTTACCTTCTCTGGGAGTGGGCAGGACGTGCTCGTTGCTGGCCGGCGGGATGCACAGGTCGTTGTCCTGCGGGAAGCGGCTACAGTCCAGCATGTCCGGCCACGGGAAGCCGAAGGCGGACATGACGGGCGCGCAGCTGTCCTTGACTTGCTCGCACAGCGAATGGCAGGGCTGGATGGTCTCGTCCAGGTCGTCGATGCAGACGGGCGCGAAGAGCGAGCAGAGGAACTTCCGCGTGTCCGGGTGGCACTGCTTCTGCACCAGCGGGATCCAGGCGCCCGCTTGCTCCAGCACCTCCTGCATGGTCTCGTGGCCCAGCAGGTTGGGCAGCCGCATGTTGGGGTACTCGATGCCGCGGCACAGCAGCAGCGACGCCGGGATGGGCTTGCAGTTGGAGCGCTTGTACGAGAACTCGGGCTGCCCGAACAGGAAGAGACCCCGCGCCGAGCCGATGCAAGGCGTGGCGAGCGCCAGCAGGCACAGGAAAAGGGCGCGACGCTGCATCGCGGGTCCGGCGAGAGGAATCTGGAGGCGACAGGGGTGGGCCTGCTTTCAAAAGGGTCCGCTCTTCTGGGGGTCCAGGAGGCTGTGGCGGGGCGGGTATCCGAAGGCTGCAAAGAGGCAGAGAGAGAAAGAGAGAGAGAGAGGGGTGCAGAGGAGGGAAGAGCGCGCGCGCAATGCTCAGCCTCCCGCAGGCTGCATGCAGCTTTTGCAAAGCGCTCCTTCCCCGCGCCGACGGCCACACTGACCCCAGACTCCAAGCGCAGCGGAGCTTTCTGGCAGTTTTGTTATGCAAATCGAGAGGGGCCCGTGGGCGGAGCCGTCTGACAATCTGCCGGCAGGGATTGGCCGCGACTATCGGGGGGGAGGTCGTTCGCCCCCCTGTGGTCTCTCCCCTCGTGGTTGGTCTTTCTGGCGAGAAAACTCTCGCAGAAAATGTTTCGGGCGCGCGCGTTTAAACTAGGGCGAGCTGAACTGGTTTCATGAGGCGGAATGGCAAATGCACTCCCCAAGATAAACTGTTTCAGCGGAAAATCAGAAAAGTTTATTTTTTAAAAACAATAACAACAACAACAACCGTTGCCTAAAAGTAATTTGCAGTATCTGAATGACCTGCTTCCATTATTCAGCCACTATCTGGAAGGAACCTAAATCGGAGGCTATTATTGCTACATCCTAGAGCAGCACATTCTGCAGTTTAACTATGTGCCCTGTGGAGAAGTATCTCCTTTTGTCTGCCCAGAATCTTCCAATATTTAATTTCATGGGATGACTTGGTTTCTAGTATTAGGCTACTAGAAAGGCAGGAAAGCACATTCCCCCACTTTCCCCACACCATGGCATAATTGATGCACCTCTGTCATGTGCCACCTGCTCACCTTTTCCCCAATCTAAAAGCCTGAAATGTTGCAACCTTTCCTCCGAGGGCAGTTGATCCTGTTCATGGTCATATGGGTTGCCCTTTCTGTAGCAGCTCCATAATATCCTTTTTTAAGGTGTGGTAACCAGAACTCCACACAGTTCTGCAAGTGTACTGTCAAGTTACATCATAGATTTGCATAATAGCTTTACAATATTCATAGCTCTAATTTCAATCCCTTTCCTAATGATTCCTAACATGAAATTCTTAACATGGCTCCTTACGTTTTCCATTGATTTCAGTTTGCCTCCCCCCCCCACCATAAAATGCAGCAATACCCTGTAAGTCGCCCACTGTCTATCCATATTAACTCTATTAATTGTAATAGCCTCGAAAGGAGATTAGTCATAAAGGTGTTTTCCTTTCCAGCAGATTTTTATATTTCTCCCAAACTCCATACAGGTTCTTCCTAAGAATATGGTTCATAAAACTTTTATAAATTTTCACCTTCCCATACCAAAGACATGGACTCGTAGCTTGAGTTCTTTACACTTGATTAGTGCATGCGTAAACACTGAATATGTATGTATGTATGTATGTTGTTGCTGTTGTTTGTATACCACCCTTCATCCGTACATCTCAGGGAGTGTGGCAACATAAGATACAGAAGATTGCTTCATGGGATCAGTAAGAAACAAAGTAGCAATCTTCTCCAAATATTTCCCACACAGCCTCTCTTACCAAATTTTAGGGTACAATAAAAGCTATGTGTCTCAGATGGTAGTTTACCCATCACAGAGTTATAATTCCCAGTGCCTTTGATGAACTACAATTCCCAGGATTCGACTGGCGGAAGTCATATGATTTAAACATGGGTAGGCAA